>OV702291.1:122863920-124140377 GCA_916181665.1 Avena sativa | reverse complement strand
ACCCGATACAAGTTTGAGAGATATGACCAAAAACTCATCGTATTCCCGCTTTATGGCAGTTTTCAAGAGCTACTGCCTACAATTTTGGGGTTCCAGGGCGATTTACAATGACCGTAAGGACCCGATACAAGTTTGAGAGATATGACCAAAAACTCGTCGTATTCGAGTTTTATGGCCATTTTCATGAGCCATTGCCCACTGTTTTTGGGGTTCTGGGGCGATCTACAACGACAGTAAGACCCGATAAAGTTTGAGAGATATGATCGAAAACTCGTCGTTTCGTGTTTTATGGCCGTTTTCATGAGCTATTGCTCATAGTTTTGGGTTCTAGGTCGATTTACAACAACAGTAAGACCCGATACAAGTTTGAGAGATATGACCAAAAACTTGTCGTTTTCATGTTTTATGGTCGTTTTCATGAGCTATACCCACAGTTTTCAGGGTCCAGGCGATTTACAATGACCGTAAGACCCGATACAAGCTTAGATATATGACCAAAAACTCGTTGTATTCGTGTTGTATGGTTGTTTTCATGAGCTATTGTCCACAGTTTGGGGGTTCTAGGGTGATTTACAACGACAGTAAGACCCGATACATGTTTGGGAGATATGAACAAAAACTCGTCGTATTCGCGCTTTATGGCCGTTTTCATGAGCTATTACCCACAGTTTTGGCGTTCTAGGCGATTTACAACGACAATAAGACCCGATACAAGTTGAGAGATATGACCAAAAACTCATCATATTCATGCTTTATGGCAGTTTTTCAAGAGCTATTGCCTACAGTTTTGGGGTTCTAGGGCGATTTACAATGACCGTTAGACCCGATACAAGTTTGAGAGATATGACCAAAAACTCGTCGTTTTCGTGTTTTATGGCCATTTTCATGAGCTATTGCCCATAGTTTTGGGGTTCTAGGGCGATTTACAACGACCGTAAGACCCGATACATGTTTGAGAGAAATGACCAAAAACTCGTCGTATTCGCGCTTTATGGCCGTTTTCAACAGCTATTGCCTACATTTTTGGGGTTCCAAGGCGATTTATAATGACCGTAAGACCCGATACAAGTTTGAGAGATATGACCAAAAACTTGTCGTATTCATGCTTTATGGCTGTATTCAAGAGCTATTGCCTATTGTTTTGGGTTCTAGGGTGATTTACAATGACCGTAAGACCCGATACAAGTTTGAGAGATATGACCAAAAACTCATCGTATTCCCGCTTTATGGCAGTTTTCAAGAGCTACTGCCTACAATTTGGGGTTCCAGGGCGATTTACAATGACCGTAAGACCCGATACAAGTTTGAGAGATATGACCAAAAACTCGTCGTATTCGAGTTTTATGGCCATTTTCATGAGCCATTGCCCCACTGTTTTTGGGGTTCTGGGGCGATCTACAACGACAGTAAGACCCGATAAAGTTTGAGAGATATGACCAAAAACTCGTCGTTTTCGTGTTTTATGGCCGTTTTCATGAGCTATTGCTCATAGTTTTGGGGTTCTAGGTCGATTTACAACAACAGTAAGACCCGATACAAGTTTGAGAGATATGACCAAAAACTTGTCCATTTTCATGTTTTATGGTCGTTTTCATGAGCTATTACCCACAGTTTTCAGGGGTCCAGGGCGATTTACAATGATCGTAAGACCCGATACAAGTTTAGATATATGACCAAAAACTCGTTGTATTCGTGTTGTATGGTTGTTTTCATGAGCTATTGTCCACAGTTTTGGGGGTTCTAGGGTGATTTACAACGACAGTAAGACCCGATACATGTTTGGGAGATATGAACAAAAACTCGTCGTATTCGCGCTTTATGGCCGTTTTTAGGAGCTATTACCCACAGTTTTGGCGTTCTAGGGCGATTTACAACGACAATAAGACCCGATACAAGTTGAGAGATATGACCAAAAACTCGTCGTTTTCGTGTTTTATGGCCGTTTTCATGAGCTATTACCTACAGTTTTGGGGTTCTAGGGCGATTTACAATGACCGTTAGACCCGATACATGTTTGAGAGATATGACCAAAAACTCGTCGGATTCGCGCTTTATGGCTGTTTTCAAGAGCTATTGCCTATAGTTTTAGGGTTCTAGGGCGATTTACAATGACAGTAAGACCCGATACATGTTTGAGAGAAATGACCAAAAACTCGTCGTATTCGCGCTTTATGGCCGTTTTCAACAGCTATTGCCTACATTTCGTAAGACCCGATACAAGTTTGAGAGATATGACCAAAAACTTGTCGTATTCATGCTTTATGGCTGTATTCAAGAGCTATTGCCTATTGTTTTGGGTTCTAGGGTGATTTACAATGACCGTAAGACCTGATACAAGTTTGAGAGATATGACCAAAAACTCGTCGTATTCGCGTTTTATGGCCGTTTTCATGAGCTATTGCCCACAGTTTTGGGGTTCTATGGCGATTACAATGACCGTAAGACCCGATACAAGTTTGAGAGATATGACCAAAAACTCATCGTATTCCCGCTTTATGGCAGTTTTCAAGAGCTACTGCCTACAATTTTGGGGTTCCAGGGCGATTTACAATGCCGTAAGACCCGATACAAGTTTGAGAGATATGACCAAAAACTCGTCGTATTCGAGTTTTATGGCCATTTTCATGAGCCATTGCCCACTGTTTTTGGGGTTCTGGGGCGATCTACAACGACAGTAAGACCCGATAAAAGTTTGAGAGATATGACCAAAAACTCGTCGTTTTCGTGTTTTTTGGCCGTTTTCATGAGCTATTGCCCACAATTTTGGGGGTTCTAGGTCGATTTACAACAACAGTAAGACCCGATACAAGTTTGAGAGATATGACCAAAAACTCGTCGTATTCGCGCTTTATTGCCGTTTTCCATGAGCCCCACGGTTTTCGGTTTCTAGGGCGATTTACAATGACCATAATACCCGATACAAGTTTGAGAGATTGTCCAAAAACTCGTCGTATTCGCGTTTTATGGCCATTTTATGAGCTATTGCCCATAGTTTTGGGGTTCCAGGGCGATTTACAATGACCGTAAGACCAGATATAAGTTTGAGAGATATGAACAAAAACTCGTTGTATTCGCGCTTTATGGCCGTTTTCATGAGATATTACCCACCGTTTTGGGCTTTCAGGGCGATTTAAAATGACCATAAGACCTGATACAAGTTTGAGAGATATGACCAAAAACTCGTCGTTTTCGTGTTTTTTGGCCGTTTTCATGAGCTATTGCCCACAATTTTGGGATTCTAGGGCGATTTACAACGACAGTAAGACCCGGTACATGTTTGAGAGATATGACCAAAACTCGTCGTTTTCATGTTTTATGGCCGTTTGCATGAGCTATTGCCCATAGTTTTGGGGTTCTAGGGCGATTTACAACGACCGTAAGACCCGATACATGTTTGAGAGAAATGACCAAAAACTCGTCGTATTCGCGCTTTATGGCCGTTTTCAACAGCTATTGCCTACAGTTTTGGGGTTCCAAGGCGATTTATAATGACCGTAAGACCCGATACAAGTTTGAGAGATATGACTAAAAACTTGTCGTATTCGTGCTTTATGGCTGTATTCAAGAGCTATTGCCTATTGTTTTGGGTTCTAGGGTGATTTACAATGACCGTAAGACCTGATACAAGTTTGAGATATATGACCAAAAACTCGTCGTATTCGCGTTTTATGGCCGTTTTCATGAGCTATTGCCCACAGTTTTGGGGTTCTAGGGCGATTTACAACGACAGTAAGACCCGATACATGTTTGAGAGATATGACCAAAAACCCGTCGTTTTCGTGTTTTATGGCCGTTTGCATGAGCTATTGCCCATAGTTTTGGGGTTCTAGGGCGATTTACAATGACCGTAAGACCCGATAAATGTTTGAGAGATATGACCAAAAACTCGTCGTATTCGCGCTTTATTGCCGTTTTCAAGAGCTATTGCCTACAGTTTTGGGGTTCTAGGGCGATTTACAATGACCGTTAGACCCGATACAAGTTTGAGAGATATGACCAAAAACACGTCGTTTTCATGTTTTATAGCCGTTTTCATGAGCTATTGCCCATAGTTTTGGGGTTCTAGGGCGACTTACAACGACCGTAAGACCCGATACATGTTTGAGAGAAATGACCAAAAACTCGTCGTATTCGCGCTTTATGGCCGTTTTCAACAGCTATTGCCTACAGTTTTGGGGTTCCAAGGCGATTTATAATGACCGTAAGACCCGATACAAGTTTGAGAGATATGACTAAAAACTTGTCGTATTCGTGCTTTATGGCTGTATTCAAGAGCTATTGCCTATTGTTTTGGGTTCTTGGGCGATTTACAACGACAGTAAGACCCGGTACATGTTTGAGAGATATGACCAAAAACTCGTCGTTTTCGTGTTTTTATGGCCGTTTGCATGAGCTATTGGCCACAATTTTGGGGTTCTAGGGCGATTTACAACGACAGTAAAACCGATACATGTTTGAGAGATATGACTAAAAACTTGTCGTTTTCGTGTTTTATGGCCGTTTGCATGAGCTATTGCCCATAGTTTTGGGGTTCTAGGGCGATTTACAACGACCGTAAGACCCGATAATGTTTGAGATATGACCAAAAACTCGTCGTATTCGCGCTTTATGGCCGTTTTCAAGAGCTATTGCCTACAGTTTTGGGGTTCTAGGGGCGATTTACGATTTACAATGACCGTTACACCCGATACAAGTTTGAGAGATATGACCAAAAACTCGTCGTTTTCATGTTTTTTGGCCGTTTTCATGAGCTATTGCCCACAATTTTGGGATTCTAGGGCGATTTACAACGACAGTAAGACCCGGTACATGTTTGAGAGATATGATCAAAAACTCGTCGTTTTCGTGTTTTATGGCCGTTTTCATGTGCTATTGCTCATAGTTTTGGGGTTCTAGGGCGATTTACAACAACAGTAAGATCCGATACAAGTTTGAGAGATATGACCAAAAACTTGTCGTTTTCCTGTTTTGTGGCCGTTTTCATGAGCTATTACCCACAGTTTTCGGGTACTAGGGCGATTTACAATGACCGTAAGACTCGATACAAGTTTCAGAGATATGACGAAAAACTCGTTGTATTCGCGTTGTATGGCCATTTTCATGAGCTATTGCCCACAGTTTTGGGGTTCTAAGGCGATTTACAATGACAGTAAGACCCGATACATGTTTGAGAGATATGAACAAAAACTCGTCGTATTCGCGCTTTATGGCCGTTTTCATGAGCTATTACCCACAATTTTGAGTTTCTAGGGCGATTTACAATGACCATAATACCCGATACAAGTTTGAGAGATATGGCCAAAAACTCGTCGTATTCGCGCTTTATGGCTGTTTTCAAGAGCTATTGCCTACAGTTTTGGGGTTCGAAGGCGATTTACAATGACCGTAGGACCAGATATAAGTTTGAGACATATGACCAAAAACTCGTTGTATTCGCGCTTTATGGCCGTTCTCATGAGCTATTGTCCACAGTTTTGGGGTTCTAGGGTGATTTACAACGACAGTAAGACCCGATACATGTTTGGGAGATATGAACAAAAACTTGTCGTATTCGCGCTTTATGGCCGTTTTCCTGAGCTATTACCCACAGTTTTGGGGTTCTAGGGCGATTTACAACGACAATAAGACCTGATACATGTTTGAGAGATATGACCAAAAACTCATCGTTTTCGTGTTTTATGGCCGTTTTCATGAGCTATTGCCCATAGTTTTGGGGTTCTAGGGCGATTCACAACGACCGTAAGACCCGATACATGTTTGAGAGATGTGACCAAAAACTCGTCGGATTCGCGCTTTATGGCTGTTTTCAAGAGCTATTGCCTACAGTTTTGGGGTTTCAAGGCAATTTACAATGACCGTAAGACCCGATACAAATTTCAGAGATATGACCAAAAACTTGTAGTATTCGTGCTTTATGGCTGTATTCAAGAGCTATTGCCTACAGTTTTGGGTTCTAGGGTGATTTACAATGATCGTAAGACCCGATACAAGTTTGAGAGATATGACCAAAAACTCGTCGTATTCGCGCTTTATGGCCGTTTTCATGAGCTATTGCCCACAGTTTTGGGGTTCTATGGTGATTACAATGACCGTAAGACCTGATACAAGTTTGAGAGATATGACCAAAAACTTGTCGTATTCACGCTTTATGGCAGTTTTCAAGAGGTATTGCCTACAGTTTTGGGGTTCCAAGGCGATTTACAATCACCGTAAGACCTGATACAAGTTTGAGAGATATGACCAAAAACTCGTCGTATTCGCATTGTATGGCCATTTTCATGAGATATTGCCCACAGTTTTGGGATTCTAGGGCGATTTACAATGACAGTAAGACCCGATACATGTTCGAGAGATATGAACAAAAACTCATCGTATTCGTGCTTTATGGCCGTTTTCATGAGCTATTACCCATAGTTTTGGGTTTCTAGGGCGATTTACAATGACTATAATACCCGATACAAGTTTGAGAGATATGGCCAAAAACTCGCCGTATTCGCGTTTTATGGCCTTTTTATGAGCTATTGCCCATAGTTTTGGGGTTCCAGGGCGATTTACAATGACCGTAAGACCAGATATAAGTTTGAGAGATATGACCAAAAACTCGTTGTATTCGGGCTTTATGGCTGTTCTCATGAGCTATTACCCACAGTTTTGGGGTTTCAGGGTGATTTACAATGACCATAAGACCCGATACAAGTTTGAGAGATATGACAAAAAACTCGTCGTTTTCGAGTTTTTGGCCGTTTTCATGGGCTATTGCCCACAATTTTGGGATTCTAGGGCGATTTACAATGACAGTAAGACCCGATACAAGTTTGAGAGATATGACCAAAAACTCGTCGTTTTCCTGTTTTATGGCCATTTTCATGAGCTATTGCCCATAGTTTTGGGGTTCTAGGGCGATTTACAACGACCATAAGACCCGATATATGTTTGAGACATATGACCAAAAACATGTCGTATTCGCGCTTTATGGCCGTTTTCAAGAGCTATTGCCTATAGTTTTGGGGTTCCAAGGCGATTTACAATGACCGTAAGACTCAATACAAGTTTGAGAGATATGACCAAAAACTTGTTGTATTCGTGCTCTATGGCTGTATTCAAGAGCTATTGCCTACAGTTTTGGGTTCTATGGTGATTTACAATAACCGTAAGACCCGATACAAGTTTGAGACATATGACCAAAAACTCATCGTATTCGTGCTTTATGGCCGTTTTCATGAGCTATTGCCCAAAGTTTTGGGGTTCTATGGCGATTACAATGATCGTAAGACCCGATACAAGTTGAGAGATATGACCAAAAACTCATCGTATTCACGCTTTATGGCATTTTTCAAGAGTTATTGCCTATAGTTTTGGGGTTCTAGGGCGATTTACAATGACCGTAAGACCTGATACAAGTTTGTGAGATATGACCAAAAACTCGTCGTTTTCATGTTTTATGGCCGTTTTCATGAGCTATTGCCCATAGTTTTGGGGTTGTAGGGCGATTTACAACAACCGTAAGACCTGATACATGTTTGAGAGAAATGACCAAAAACGCGTCGTATTCGCGCTTTATAGCGGTTATCAAGAGTTATTGCCTACAGTTTTAGGGTTCCAAGACGATTTATAATGACCGTAAGACCCGATACAAGTTTGAGAGATATGACCAAAAACTTGTCGTATTCTTGCTTTATGGCTGTATTCAAGAGCTATTGGCTATGGTTTTGCGTTCTAGGGTGATTTACAATGACCGTAGGACCTAATACAAGTTTGAGAGATATGACCAAAAACTCGTCGTATTCGCGCTTTATAGCCGTTTTCATGAGCTATTGCCAACAGTTTTGGGATTCTATGGCGATTACAATGACCGTAAGTCCGATACAAGTTTGCGAGATATGACCAAAAACTCATCGTATTCATGCTTTATGCTAGTTTTGAAGAGCTATTGCCTATAGTTTTGGGGTTCCAGGGCGATTTACAATGACCGTAAGACCCGATACAAGTTTGAGAGATATGACCAAAAACTCGTCGTATTCGAGTTTTATGGCCGTTTTCATGAGCCATTGCCCACTGTTTTGGGGTTCTGGGGCGATCTACAACGATAGTAAGACCCGATAAAAGTTTGAGAGATATGATCGAAAACTCGTCGTTTTCGTGTTTTATGGCCGTTTTCATGAGCTATTGCTCATAGTTTTGGGGTTCTAGGTCGATTTACAACAACAGTAAGACCCGATACAAGTTTGAGAGATATGACCAAAAACATTTTCGTTTTCATGTTTTATGGTCATTTTCATGAGCTATTACCCACAGTTTTCAGGGTCCAGGGCGATTTACAATGACCGTAAGACCCGATACAAGTTTAGATATATGACCAAAAACTCGTTGTATTCGTGTTGTATGGCTGTTTCATGAGCTATTGTCCACAGTTTTAGGGTTCTAGGGTAATTTACAACGAGAGTAAGACCCGATACATGTTTGCGAGATATGAACAAAAACTCGTCGTATTCGCGCTTTATGGCCGTTTTCATGAGCTATTACCCACAGTTTTGGTGTTCTAGGGCGATTTACAACGACAATAAGACCCGATACATGTTTGAGAGATATGACCAAAACCTCGTCGTTTTCGTGTTTTATGGCCGTTTTCATGAGCTATTGCCCATAGTTTTGGGGTTCTAGGGCGATTTACCATGACCGCAAGACCCGATACATGTTTGAGAGATATGACCAAAAACTTGTTGTATTCGCGCTTTATGGCTGTTTTCAAGAGGTATTGCCTACAGTTTTGGGGTTCCAAGGCGATTTACAATGACAGTAAGGACCCGATACAATTTTGAGAGATATGACCAAAAACTCATTGTATTCGCGTTGTATGGCTATTTTCATGAGCTATTGCCCACAGTTTTGGGGTTCTAGGGTGATTTACAACGACAGTAAGACCTGATACATGTTTGGGAGATATGAACAAAAACTCATCGTATTCGCGCTTGATGGCCGTTTTCATGACCTATTACCCACAGTTTTGGGGTTCTAGGGCGATTTACAACGACAGTAAGACCCGATACATGTTTGAGAGATATGACCAAAAACTCGCCGTTTTCGTGTTTTATGGCC
Source organism: Avena sativa (assembly GCA_916181665.1). NCBI lineage: Eukaryota > Viridiplantae > Streptophyta > Magnoliopsida > Poales > Poaceae > Avena > Avena sativa. The sequence continues at coordinate 124,131,281 of OV702291.1, read as the reverse complement.
GTTTTCATGAGCTATTGCCCATAGTTTTGGGGTTCTAGGGCGATTTACAACGACCGTAAGACCGATACATGTTTGAGAGATATGACCAAAAACTCGTCGTATATGCGCTTTGTGGCTGTTTTCAAGAGCTATTGCCTACAGTTTTGGGGTTCCAAGGCGATTTACAATGACCGTAAGACCCGATAGAAGTTTGAGAGATATGACCAAAACCTTGTCGTATTCGTGCTTTATGGTTGTTTTCAAGAGCATTTTCCTATAGTTTTGGGGTTCCAGGGCGATTTATAATGACCGTAAGACCCGATACAAGTTTGAGAGATATGACCAAAAACTCGTCGTATTCGCGCTTTATGGCCGTTTTCATGAGCTATTACCCACAGTTTTGGGTTTCTAGGGAGATTTACAATGACCATAATACCCGATACAAGTTTGAGAGATATGGCCAAAAACTCGCCGTATTCGCGTTATATGGCCATTTTATGAGCTATTGCCCATAGTTTTGGGGTTCCAAGGCGATTTAAAATGACCATAATACCCGATACAAGTTTGAGAGATATGGCCAAAAACTCGCCGTATTCGCCTTTTATGGCCATTTTATGAGCTATTGCCCATAGTTTTGGGGGTTCCAGGGCGATTTACAATGACCGTAAGACCAGATATAAGTTTGAGAGATATGAATAAAAACTCGTTGTATTCGCGCTTTATGGCCGTTTTCATGAGATATTACCCACAGTTTTGGGGTTTCAGGGCGATTTACAATGACCATAAGACCCGATAGAAGTTTGCGAGATATGACCAAAAACTCGTCGTTTTCGTGTTTTTTGGCTGTTTTCATGAGCTATTGCCCACAATTTTGGGATTCTAGGGCGATTTACAACGACAGTAACACCCGATACATGTTTGAGAGATATGACCAAAAACTCGTCGTTTTCGTGTTTTATGGCCGTTTGCATGAGCTATTGACCATAGTTTTGGGGTTCTAGGGCGATTTACAACGACCGTAAGACCCGATAAATGTTTGAGAGATATGACCAAAAACTCGTTGTATTCGCGCTTTATGGCTGTTTTCAAGAGTTATTGCCTACAGTTTTGGGGTTCCAAGGCGATTTACAATGACCGTAAGACCCGATACAAGTTTGAGAGATATGACCAAAAACTTGTTGTATTCGTGCTTTATGGCTATATTCAAGAGCTATTGCCTACAGTTTGGGGTTCTAGGCTGATTTACAATGATTGTAAGACCTGAGACAAATTTGAGAGATATGACCAAAAACTCGTCGTATTCGCGCTTTATGGACGTTTTCATTAGCTATAACCCACAGTTTTGGGGTTCTATGGCGATTACAATGACCATAAGACCTGATACAAGTTTGAGAGATATGACCAAAAACTCATCGTATTCACGCTTAATGGCTGTTTTCAAGAGCTATTGCCAACAGTTTTGGGGTTCTAGGGCGATTTACAATGACCGTAAGACCCGATACAAGTTTGAGAGATATGACCAAAAACTTGTCGTGTTCGTGCTTTATGGCTGTATTCAAGAGCTATTGCCTACAGTTTGGGGTTCTAGGGTGATTTACAACGACTGTAAGACCCGAGACAAATTTGAGAGATATGACCAAAAACTCGTCGTATTCGCGCTTTATGGACGTTTTCATTAGCTATTACCCACAGTTTTTGGATTCTACGGCGATTACAATGACCATAAGACCCGATACAAGTTTGAGAGATATGACCAAAAACTCATCGTATTCACGCTTTATGGTTGTTTTCAAGAGCTATGGCCTACAGTTTTGGGGTTCCAGGGCGATTTACAATGACTATAAGACCCGATACAAGTTTGAGAGATATGACCAAAAACTCGTTGTATTCGAGTTTTATGTCCGTTTTCATGAGCCATTGCCCACTGTTTTGGGGTTCTGGGGCGATTTACAGTGATAGTAAGACCCCATAAAAGTTTGAGAGATATTACCAAAAACTTGTCGTTTTCCTGTTTTGTGGCCGTTTTCACGAGCTATTACCCACAGTTTTCGGGTACCAGGGCGATTTACAATGACCGTAAGACTCGATACAAGTTTGAGAGATATGACCAAAAACTCGTTGTATTCGCGTTGTATGGCCATTTTCATGAGCTATTGCCCATAGTTTTGGGGTTCTAGGGCGATTTAAAATGACCGTAAGACCAGATATAAGTTTGAGAGATATGACGAAAAACTCGTTGTATTCACGCTTTATGGCCGTTCTCATGAGCTATTACCCACAGTTTTGGGGTTTCAGGGTGATTTAGAATGACCATAAGACCCGATACAAGTTTGAGAGATATGACGAAAAACTCGTCGTTTTCTTGTTTTTGGCCGTTTTCATGAGCTATTGCCCACAATTTTGGGATCCTAGGGCGATTTACAACGACAGTAAGACCCGATACATGTTTGAGATATATGAGCAAAAACTCGTCGTTTTCGTGTTTTATGGCTGTTCTCATGAGCTATTGCCCAAAGTTTTGGGGTTCTAGGGCGATTTACAACGACCGTAAGACCCGGTAAATGTTTGAGAGATATGACCAAAAACTCGTTGTATTCGCGCTTTATGGCCGTTTTCAAGAGCTATTGCCTACAGTTTTGGGGTTCCAAGGCGATTTACAATGACCGTAAGACCCGATACAAGTTTGAGTGATATGACCAAAAACTTGTCGTATTCGTGCTTTATGGCTATATTCAAGAGCTATTGCCTACAGTTTTGGGTTCTAGGGTGGTTTACAATGACCGTAAGACCCGATACAAGTTTGAGAGATATGACCAAAAACTCGTCGTATTCGCGCTTTATGGCTGTTTTCATGAGCTATTGCCCACAGTTTTGGGGTTCTATGGCGATTACAATGACCGTAAGACCCGATACAAGTTTGAGAGATATGACCAAAAACTAATCGTATTCACACTTTATGGCAGTTTTCAAGAGCTATTGCCTATAGTTTTGGGGTTCCAGGGCGATTTACAATGACCGTAAGACCCGATACAAGTTTGAGAGATATGACCAAAAACTCGTCGTTTTCGAGTTTTATGGCCGTTTGATGAGCCATTGCCCATAGTTTTGGGGTTCTGCGGCGATTTACAACGACAGTAAGACCCGATAAAAGTTTGAGAGATATGATCAAAAACTCGTCGTTTTCGTGTTTTATGGCCGTTTTCATGGCTCATAGTTTTGGGGTTCTAGGTCGATTTACAACAACAATAAGACCCGATACAAGTTTGAGAGATATGACCAAAAACTTGTCGTTTTCATGTTTTATGGCCGTTTTTCATGAGCTATTACCCACAGTTTTCAGGTTCTAGGGCAATTTACAATGACCGTAAGACCCGATACAAGTTTGAGAGATATGACCAAAAATTCGTTGTATTCGCGTTGTATGGCAATTTTCATGAGCTATTGCCCATAGTTTTGGGGTTCTAGGGTGATTTACAACGACAGTAAGACCCGATACATGTTTGGGAGATATGAACAAAAAACTCGTCGTATTCGCGCTTTATGGTTGATTTCATGAGCTATTACCCACAGTTTTGGGGTTCTAGGGCGATTTACAATGACAGTAAGACCCGATACATGTTTGAGAGATATGACCAAAAATTCGCCGTTTTCGTGTTTTATGGCCGTTTTCATGAGCTATTGCCCATAGTTTTTGGGTTCTAGGGCGATTTACAACGACCCTAAGACGTGATACATGTTTGAGAGATAGGACCGAAAACTCGTCATATTCGCGCTTTATGGCTGTTTTCAAGAGCTATTGCCTACAATTTTGGGGTTCCAAGGCGATTTACAATGACCATAAGACCCGATACAAGTTTGAGAGATATGACCAAAAACTTGTCATATTCGCGCTTTATGCTTGTTTTCAAGAGATATTGCCTATAGTTTTAGGGTTCTAGGGCGATTTACAATGACCGTAAGACCCGATACAAATTTGAGAGATATGACCAAAAACTCGTCGTATTCGCGCTTTATGGCCGTTTTCATGAGCTATTACCCATAGTTTTGGGTTTCTAGGGCGATTTACAATGACCATAATACCTGATACAAGTTTGAGAGATATGGCCAAAAACTCGTCGTTTTCGCGTTTTATGGCCATTTTATTAGCTATTGCCCATAGTTTTGGGGTTCCAGGGCGATTTACAACGACCGTAAGACCAAATATAAGTTTGAGAGATATGAACAAAAACTCGTTGTATTCGCGCTTTATGGCCGTTCTCATGAGATATTACCCATAGTTTTGGGGTTTCAGGGCGATTTACAATGACCATAAGACCCGATACAAGTTTGAGAGATATGACCAAAAACTCATCGTATTCACGCTTTATGCTAGTTTTGAAGAGCTATTGCCTATAGTTTTGGGGTTCCAGGGTGATTTACAATGATCGTAAGACCCGATACAAGTTTGAGAGATATGACCAAAAACTCGTCGTATTCACGCTTTATGCTAGTTTTGAAGAGCTATTGCCTACAGTTTTGGGGTTCCAGGGCGATTTACAATGACCGTAAGACCCGATACAAGTTTGAGAGATATGACCAAAAATTCATCGTATTCACGCTTTATGGCCGTTTTCATGAGCTATTACCCACAGTTTTGGGTTCTAGGGCGATTTACAATGACCATAATACCCGATACAAGTTTGAGAGATATGGCCAAAAACTCGCCGTATTCGCCTTTTATGGCCATTTTATGAGCTATTGCCCATAGTTTTGGGGTTCCAGGGCGATTTACAATGACCGTAAGACCAGATATAAGTTTGAGAGATATGAATAAAAACTCGTTGTATTCGCGCTTTATGGACGTTTTCATGAGATATTACCCACAGTTTTGGGGTTTCAGGGCGATTTACAATGACCATAAGACCCGATAGAAGTTTGAGAGTTATGACCAAAAACTCGTCGTTTTCGTGTTTTTTGGCTGTTTTCGTGAGCTATTGCCCACAATTTTGGGATTCTAGAGCGATTTACAACGACAGTAACACCCGATACATGTTTGAGAGATATGACCAAAAACTCGTCGTTTTCGTGTTTTATGGCCGTTTGCATGAGCTATTGCCCATAGTTTTGGGGTTCTAGGGCGATTTACAACGACCTTAAGACCCGGTAAATGTTTGAGAGATATGACCAAAAACTCGTTGTATTCGCGCTTTATGGCTGTTTTCAAGAGTTATTGCCTACAGTTTTGGGGTTCCAAGGCGATTTACAATGACCGTAAGACCCGATACAAGTTTGAGAGATATGACCAAAAACTTGCCGTATTCGTGCTTTATGGCTGTATTCAAGAGCTATTGCCTACAGTTTGGGGTTCTAGGCTGATTTACAATGATTGTAAGACCTGAGACAAATTTGAGAGATATGACCAAAAACTCGTCGTATTCGCGCTTTATGGACGTTTTCATTAGCTATAACCCACAGTTTTGGGATTCTATGGCGATTACAATGACCATAAGACCCGATACAAGTTTGAGAGATATGACCAAAAACTCATCGTATTCACGCTTAATGGCTGTTTTCAAGAGCTATTGCCTACAGTTTTGGGGTTCTAGGGCCATTTACAATGACCGTAAGACCCGATACAAGTTTGAGAGATATGACCAAAAACTTGTCGTATTCGTGCTTTATGGCTGTATTCAAGAGCTATTGCCTACAGTTTGGGGTTCTAGGGTGATTTACAACGACTGTAAGACCCGAGACAAATTTGAGAGATATGACCAAAAACTCGTCGTATTCGCGCTTTATGGACGTTTTCATTAGCTATTACCCACAGTTTTGGGATTCTACGGCGATTACAATGACCATAAGACCCGATACAAGTTTGAGAGATATGACCAAAAAATCATCGTATTCACGCTTTATGCTTGTTTTCAAGAGCTATGGCCTACAGTTTTGGGGTTCGAGGGCGATTTTACAATGACTATAAGACCCGATACAAGTTTGAGAGATATGACCAAAAACTCGTCGTATTCGAGTTTTATGTCCGTTTTCATGAGCCATTGCCCACTGTTTTGGGGTTCTGGGGCGATTTACAGTGATAGTAAGACCCCATAAAAGTTTGAGAAATATGACCAAAAACTTGTCGTTTTCCTGTTTTGTGGCCGTTTTCACGAGCTATACCCACAGTTTTCGGGTACCAGGGCGATTTACAATGACCGTAAGACTCGATACAAGTTTGAGAGATATGACCAAAAACTCGTTGTATTCGCGTTGTATGGCCATTTTCATGAGCTATTGCCCATAGTTTTGGGGTTGTAGGGCGATTTAAAATTACCGTAAGACCAGATATAAGTTTGAGAGATATGACGAAAAACTCGTTGTATTCACGCTTTATGGCCGTTCTCATGAGCTATTACCCACAGTTTTGGGGTTTCAGGGTGATTTACAATGACCATAAGACCCGATACAAGTTTGAGAGATATGACGAAAAAACTCGTCGTTTTCTTGTTTTTGGCCGTTTTCATGAGCTATTGCCCACAATTTTGGGATCCTAGGGCGATTTACAACAACAGTAAGACCCGATACATGTTTGAGAGATATGACCAAAAACTTGTCGTTTTCGTGTTTTATGGCTGTTCTCATGAGCTATTGCCCATAGTTTTGGGGTTCTAGGGCGATTTACAACAACCGTAAGACCCGATAAATGTTTGAGAGATATGACCAAAAACTCGTTGTATTCGCGCTTTATGGCCGTTTTCAAGAGCTATTGCCTACAGTTTTGGGGTTCCAAGGCGATTTACAATGACCGTAAGACCCGATACAAGTTTGAGTGATATGACCAAAAACTTGTCGTATTCGTGCTTTATGGCTATATTCAAGAGCTATTGCCTACAGTTTTGGGTTCTAGGGTGATTTACAATGACCGTAAGACCCGATACAAGTTTGAGAGATATGACCAAAAACTCGTCGTATTCACGCTTTATGGCCGTTTTCATGAGCTATTGCCCACAGTTTTGGGGTTCTATGGCGATTACAATGACCGTAAGACCCGATACAAGTTTGAGAGATATGACCAAAAACTAATCGTATTCACGCTTTATGGCAGTTTTCAAGAGCTATTGCCTACAGTTTTGGGGTTCCAGGGCGATTTACAATGACCGTAAGACCCGATACAAGTTTGAGAGATATGACCAAAAACTCGTCGTTTTCGAGTTTTATGGCCATTTGATGAGCCATTGCCCATAGTTTTGGGGTTCTGGGGCGATTTACAACGACAGTAAGACCCGATAAAAGTTTGAGAGATATGATCAAAAACTCGTCGTTTTCGTGTTTTATGGCCGTTTTCATGGCTCATAGTTTTGGGGTTCTAGGTCGATTTACAACAACAATAAGACCGATACAAGTTTGAGAGATATGACCAAAAACTTGTCGTTTTCATGTTTTATGGCCGTTTTTCATGAGCTATTACCCACAGTTTTCAGGTTCTAGGGCAATTTACAATGACCGTAAGACCCGATACAAGTTTGAGAGATATGACCAAAAATTCGTTGTATTCGCGTTGTATGGCAATTTTCATGAGCTATTGCCCATAGTTTTGGGGTTCTAGGGTGATTTACAACGACAGTAAGACCCGATACATGTTTGGGAGATATGAACAAAACTCGTCATTTTCGCGCTTTATGGTTGTTTTCATGAGCTATTACCCACAGTTTTGGGTTCTAGGGTGATTTACAATGACCGTAAGACCCGATACAAGTTTGAGAGATATGACCAAAAACTCGTCGTATTCACGCTTTATGGCCGTTTTCATGAGCTATTGCCGACAGTTTTTGGGGTTCTATGGCGATTACAATGACCGTAAGACCCGATACAAGTTTGAGAGATAGGACCGAAAACTCGTCGTATTCGCGCTTTATGGCTGTTTTCAAGAGCTATTGCCTACAATTTTGGGGTTCCAAGGCGATTTACAATGACCATAAGATACAAGTTTGAGAGATATGACCAAAAACTTGTCATATTCGCGCTTTATGCTTGTTTTCAAGAGATATTGCCTATAGTTTTGGGGTTCTAGGGCGATTTACAATGACCGTAAGACCCGATACAAATTTGAGAGATATGACCAAAAACTCTTCGTATTCGCGCTTTATGGCCGTTTTCATGAGCTATTACCCATAGTTTTGGGTTTCTAGGGCGATTTACAATGACCATAATACCTGATACAAGTTTGAGAGATATTGCCAAAAACTCGTCGTTTTCGCGTTTTATGGCCATTTTATTAGCTATTACCCATAGTTTTGGGGTTCCAGGGCGATTTACAACGACCGTAAGACCAAATATAAGTTTGAGAGATATGAACAAAAACTCGTTGTATTCGCGCTTTATGGCCGTTCTCATGAGATATTACCCATAGTTTTGGGGTTTCAGGGCGATTTACAATGACCATAAGACCCGATACAAGTTTGAGAGATATGACCAAAAACTCATCGTATTCACGCTTTATGCTAGTTTTGAAGAGCTATTGCCTATAGTTTTGGGGTTCCAGGGTGATTTACAATGATCGTAAGACCCGATACAAGTTTGAGAGATATGACCAAAAACTCGTCGTATTCACGCTTTATGCTAGTTTTGAAGAGCTATTGCCTACAGTTTTGGGGTTCCAGGGCGATTTACAATGACCGTAAGACCCGATACAAGTTTGAGAGATACGACCAAAAACTCATCGTATTCACGCTTTATGGCCGTTTTCATGAGCTATTACCCACAGTTTTGGGTTTCTAGGGCGATTTACAATGACCATAATACCCGATACAAGTTTGAGAGATATGGCCAAAAACTCGCCGTATTCGCCTTTTATGGCCATTTTATGAGCTATTGCCCATAGTTTTGGGGTTCCAGGGCGATTTACAATGACCGTAAGACCAGATATAAGTTTGAGAGATATGAATAAAAACTCGTTGCATTCGCGCTTTATGGCCGTTTCCATGAGATATTACCCACAGTTTTGGGGTTTCAGGGCGATTTACAATGACCATAAGACCCGATAGAAGTTTGAGAGATATGACCAAAAACTCGTCGTTTTCGTGTTTTTTGGCTGTTTTCATGAGCTATTCCCACAATTTTGGGAATTCTAGGGCGATTTACAACGACAGTAACACCCGATACATGTTTGAGAGATATGACCAAAAACTCTTCGTTTTCGTGTTTTATGGCCGTTTGCATGAGCTATTGCCCATAGTTTTGGGGTTCTAGGGCGATTTACAACGACCGTAAGACCCGATAAATGTTTGAGAGATTTGACCAAAACCTCGTCGTTTTCGTGTTTTATGGCCGTTTTCATGAGCTATTGCCCATAGTTTTGGGGTTCTAGGGCGATTTACAATGACCGTAAGACCCGATACATGTTTGAGAGATATGACCAAAAACTCGTCGTATTCGTGCTTGATGGCTGTTTTCAAGAGCTATTGCCTACAGTTTTGGGGTTCCAAGGCGATTTACAATGACAGTAAGACCCGATACAAGTTTGAGAGATATAACCCAAAACTTGTCGTATTCGCGCTATATGGCTGTTTTCAAGAGCTATTGCCTACAGTTCTGGGGTTCCAGGGCGATTTACAATGACCGTAAGACCCGATACAAGTTGAGAGATATGACCAAAAACTCGTCGTATTCACGCTTTATGGCCGTTTTCATGAGCTATTACCCACAGGTTTGGGTTTCTAGGGCGATTTACAATGACCATAATACCCGATACAAGTTTGAGAGATATGGCCAAAAACTCGTCGTATTCGCCTTTTATGGCCATTTTATGAGCTATTGCCCATAGTTTTGGGGTTCCAGGGCGATTTACAATGACCGTAAGACCAGATATAAGTTTGAGAGATATGAATAAAACTCGTTGTATTCGCGCTTTATGGCCGTTTTCATGAGATATTACCCACAGTTTTGGGGTTTCAGGGCGATTTACAATGACCATAAGACCCGATACAAGTTTGAGAGATATGACCAAAAACTCGTCGTTTTCGTGTTTTTTGGCTGTTTTCATGAGCTATTGCCCATAATTTTGGGATTCTAGGGCGATTTACAACGACAGTAACACCTGATACATGTTTGAGAGATATGACCAAAAACTCGTCGTTTTCGTGTTTTATGGTCGTTTGCATGAGCTATTGCCCATAGTTTTGGGATTCTAGGGCGATTTACAACGACAGTAAGACCCGGTACATGTTTGAGAGATATGACCAAAAACTCGTTGTATTCGCGCGTTATGGCTGTTTTCAAGAGTTATTGCCTACAGTTTTGGGGTTCCAAGGCGATTTACAATGACCGTAAGACACGATACAAGTTTGAGAGATATGACCAAAAACTTATCGTATTCGTGCTTTATGGCTGTATTCAAGAGCTATTGCCTACAGTTTGGGGTTATAGGGTGATTTACAATGATTGTAAGACCTGAGACAAATTTGAGAGATATGACCAAAACTCGTCGTATTCGTGCTTTATGGCTGTTTTCAAGAGCTATTGCCTACAATTTTGGGGTTCCAAGGCGATTTACAATGACCATAAGATACAAGTTTGAGAGATATGACCAAAAACTTGTCATATTCGCGCTTTATGCTTGTTTTCAAGAGATATTGCCTATAGTTTTGGGGTTCTAGGGCGATTTACAATGACCGTAAGACCCGATACAAATTTGAGAGATATGACCAAAAACTCGTCGTATTCGCGCTTTATGGCCGTTTTCATGAGCTATTACCCATAGTTTTGGGTTTCTAGGGCGATTTACAATGACCATAATACCTGATACAAGTTTGAGAGATATGGCCAAAAACTCGTCGTTTTCGCGTTTTATGGCCATTTTATTAGCTATTACCCATAGTTTTGGGGTTCCAGGGCGATTTACAACGACCGTAAGACCAAATATAAGTTTGAGAGATATGAACAAAAACTCGTTGTATTCGCGCTTTATGGCCGTTCTCATGAGATATTACCCATAGTTTTGGGGTTTCAGGGCGATTTACAATGACCATAAGACCCGATACAAGTTTGAGAGATATGACCAAAAACTCATCGTATTCACGCTTTATGCTAGTTTTGAAGAGCTATTGCCTATAGTTTTGGGGTTCCAGGGTGATTTACAATGATCGTAAGACCCGATACAAGTTTGAGAGATATGACCAAAAACTCGTCGTATTCACGCTTTATGCTAGTTTTGAAGAGCTATTGCCTACAGTTTTGGGGTTCCAGGGCAATTTACAATGACCGTAAGACCCGATACAAGTTTGAGAGATATGACCAAAAACTCATCGTATTCACGCTTTATGGCCGTTTACATGAGCTATTACCCAAAGTTTTGGGTTTCTAGGGCGATTTACAATGACCATAATACCCGATACAAGTTTGAGAGATATGGCGAAAAACTCGCCGTATTCGCCTTTTATAGCCATTTTATGAGCTATTGCCCATAGTTTTGGGGTTCCAGGGCGATTTACAATGACCGTAAGACCAGATATAAGTTTGAGAGATATGAATAAAAACTCGTTGTATTCGCGCTTTATGGCCATTTTCATGAGATATTACCCACAGTTTTGGGGTTTCAGGGCGATTTACAATGACCATAAGACCCGATAGAAGTTTGAGAGATATGACAAAAAACTCGTCGTTTTCGTGTTTTTTGGCTGTTTTCATGAGCTATTGCCCACAATTTTGGGATTCTAGGGCGATTTACAACGACAGTAACACCCGATACATGTTTGGGAGATATGACCAAAAACTCGTCGTTTTCGTGTTTTATGGCCGTTTGCATGAGCTATTGCCCATAGTTTTGGGGTTCTAGGGCGATTTACAACGACCGTAAGACCCGATAAATGTTTGAGAGATATGACCAAAAACCTCGTCGTTTTCGTGTTTTATGGCCGTTTTCATGAGCTATTGCCCATAGTTTTGGCGTTCTAGGGCGATTTACAATGACCGTAAGACCCGATACATGTTTGAGAGATATGACCAAAAACTCGTCGTATTCGCGCTTTATGGCTGTTTTCAAGAGCTATTGCCTACAGTTTTGGGGTTCCAAGGCGATTTACAATGACAGTAAGACCCGATACAAGTTTGAGAGATATAACCCAAAACTTGTCGTATTCGCGCTATATGGCTGTTTTCAAGAGCTATTGCCTACAGTTCTGGGGTTCCAGGGCGATTTACAATGACCGTAACACCCGATACAAGTTTGAGAGATATGACCAAAAACTTGTCGTATTCACGCTTTATGGCCGTTTTCATGAGCTCTTACCCACAGTTTTGGGTTTCTAGGGCAATTTACAATGACCATAATACCCGATACAAGTTTGAGAGATATGGCCAAAAACTCGTCGTATTCGCCTTTATGGCCATTTTATGAGCCATTGCCCATAGTTTTGGGGTTCTGGGGCGATTTACAACGACAGTAAGACCCGATAAAAGTTTGAGAGATATGACAAAAACTCGTCGTTTTCGTGTTTTATGGCCGTTTTCATGGCTCATAGTTTTGGGGTTCTAGGTCGATTTACAACAACAATAAGACCCGATACAAGTTTGAGAGATATGACCAAAAACTTGTTGTTTTCATGTTTTATGGCCGTTTTTCATGAGCAATTACCCACAGTTTTCAGGTTCTAGGGCAATTTACAATGACCGTAAGACCCGATACAAGTTTGAGAGATATGACCAAAACTTCGTTGTATTCGTGTTGTATGGCAATTTTCATGAGCTATTGCCCATAGTTTTGGGGTTCTAGGGTGATTTACAATGACAGTAAGACCCGATACATGTTTGGGACATATGAACAAAAACTCGTCGTATTCGCGCTTTATGGCTGTTTTCATGAGCTATTACCCACAGTTTTGGGGTTCTAGGGCGATTTACAACGACAGTAAGACCCGATACATGTTTGAGAGATATGACCAAAAACTCACAGTTTTCGTGTTTTATGGTCGTTTTCATGAGCTATTGCCCATAGTTTTTGGGGTTCTAGGGCGATTTACAACGACCCTAAGACGCGATACATGTTTGAGAGATAGGACCAAAAACTCGTCGTATTCGCGCTTTATGGCTGTTTTCAAGAACTATTGCCTACAGTTTTGGGGTTCCAAGGCGATTTACAATGACCATAAGACCCGATACAAGTTTGAGAGATATGACCAAAAACTCGTCGTATTCGCGCTTTATGGCCGTTTTCATGAGCTATTACCCATAGTTTTGGGTTTCTAGGGCGATTTACAATGACCATAATACCTGATACAACTTTGAGAGATATGGCCAAAAACTCGCCGTATTCGCGTTTTATGGCCATTTTATTAGCTATTGCCCATAGTTTTGGGGTTCCAGGGCGATTCACAACGACCGTAAGACCAAATATAAGTTTGAGAGATATGAACAAAAACTCGTTGCATTCGCGCTTTATGGCCGTTCTCATGAGATATTACCCACAGTTTTGGGGTTTCAGGGCGAGTTACAATGACCATAAGACCCGATACAAGTTTGAGAGATATGACCAAAAACTCGTCGTTTTCGTGTTTTTTGGCTGTTTTCATGAGCTATTGCCCACAATTTTGGAATTCTAGGGCGATTTACAACGATAGTAAGACCCGATACATGTTTGAGAGATATGACCAAAAACTCATCGTTTTCGTGTTTTATGGCCATTTGGATCAGCTATTACCCATAGTTTTGGGGTTCTAGGGCGATTTACAACGACAATAAGACCCGATACATGTTTGAGAAATATGACCAAAAACTCGTCGTATTCGCGCTTTATGGCCGTTTTCAAGAGCTATTGCCTACAGTTTTGGGGTTCCAAGGCGATTTACAATGACCGTAAGACCCGATACAAGTTTGAGAGATATGACCAAAAACGTGTCGTATTCGTGCTTTATGGCTGTATTCAATAGTTATTGCCTACAGTTTGGGGTTCTTGGGTGATTTACAATGACTGTAAGACCCGAGACAAGTTTGAGAGATATGACCAAAAACTCGTTGTATTCGCGCTTTATGGCTGTTTTCATGAGCTATTACCCACAGTTTTGGGGTTCTACGGCGATTACAATGACCATAAGACCCGATACAAGTTTGAGAGATATGACCAAAAACTCATTGCATTCACGCTTTATGGCTGTTTTCAAGTGCTATTGCCTATAGTTTTGGGTTCTAGGGCGATTTACAACGACCGTAAGACCCGATACAAGTTTGAGAGATATGACCAAAAACTCGTCGTATTCGAGTGTTATGGCCGTTTTCATGAGCCATTGCCCACTGTTTTGGGGTTCTAGGGCGATCTACAACGACAGTAAGACCCGATAAAAGTTAGAGAGATATGTTCAATAAATCGTCGTTTTCGTGTTTTATGGCTGTTTTCATGAGCTATTGCTCATGGTTTGGGGTTCTAGGTCGATTTACAACAACAGTAAGACCCAATACAAGTTTGACAGATATGACCAAAAACTTGTCGTTTTCATGTTTTATGGCCGTTTTCACGAGCTATTACCCATAGTTTTCAGGTTCTAGGGCGATTTACAATGACCGTAAGACCCGATACAAGTTTGAGAGATATGACCAAAAACTCGTTGTATTCGCATTGTATGGCTGTTTTCATGAGCTATTGCTCACAGTTTTGGGGTTCTAGGGTGATTTACAACGACAGTAAGACCCGATACATGTTTGGGAGATATGAACAAAAACTCATCGTATTCGTGCTTTATGGCCGTTTTCATGAGCTATTGCCCACAATTTTGGGGTTCTAGGGTGATTTACAACGACAGTAAGACCCGATACATGTTTGAGAGATATGACCAAAAACTCGTTGTTTTCGTGTTTTATGGCCGTTTTCTTGAGCTATTGCCCATAGTTTTGGGGTTCTAGGGCGATTTACAACGACCGTAAGACTCGGTACATGTTTGAGAGATATGACCAAAAAATCGTCGTATTCGCGCTTTATGGATGTTTTCAAGAGCTATTGCCTACAGTTTTGGTGTTCCAAGGCGATTTACAATGACCGTAAGACCCGATACAAGTTTGAGAGATATGATCAAAAACTTGTCGTATCGCGCTTTATGGCTGTATTCAAGAGCTATTGCCTATAGTTTTGAGGTTCGAGGGCGATTTACAATGACCGTAAGACCCGATACAAGTTTGAGAGATATGACCAAAAACTCATCGTATTCGCGCTTTATGGCCGTTTTCATGAGCTATTGCCCACAGTTTTGGGGTTCTATGGCGATTAGAATGACCGTAAGACCCGATACAAGTTTGAGAGATATGACCAAAAAATTGTCTTATTCGCGCTTTATGGCCGTTTTCATGAGCTATTGCCCACAGTTTTGGAGTTCTATGGCGATTACAATGACCGTAAGACCCGATACAAGTTTGAGAGATATGACCAAAAACTCATCGTATTCGCGCTTTATGGCTGTTTTCAAGAGCTATTGCCTATAGTTTTGGGGTTCTAGGGCGATTTACAATGACCGTAAGACCCGATACAAGTTTGAGAGATATGGCCAAAAACTCGTCGTATTCGAGTTTTATGGCCGTTTTCATGAGTTATTGCTCATAGTTTTGGGGTTATAGGGCGATTTACAACAACAGTAAGACCCGATACAAGTTTGAGAGATATGACCAAAAACTTGTCGTTTTCATGTTTTATGGCCGTTTTCATGATCTATTACCCACAGTTTTCAGGTTCTAGGACGATTTACAATGACCGTAAGACCCGATACAGGTTTGAGAGATATGACCAATTAAACTCGTTGTATTCGTGTTTTATGGCCGTTTTCATGAGATATTGCCCACAGTTGGGGTTATAGGGCGATTTACAACGACAGTAAGAACCGATACATGTTTGATAGATATGACCAAAAACTCGTTGTTTTCATGTTTTATGGCCTTTTCATGAGCTATTGCCCATAGTTTTGGGGTTTCAGGGCGATTTACAATGAGCATAAGACCTGATATGAGTTTGACAGATATGACCAAAAACTCGTTGTTTTCGTGTTTTATGGCCGTTTTCATGAGCTATTGCCCACTGTTTTGCCGTTCTAGGGCGATTTACAACAACAGTAAGACCCGATACAAGTTTGAGAGATATGACTAAAAACTCGTCGTTTTCGTGTTTTATGGCCGTTTTCATGAGCTATTGCCCACGGTTTGGAGTTCTAGGGCGATTTACAATGACCGCAAGACCCGATAAAAGTTTGAGAGATAGGACCAAAAACTCGTTGTATGCGTGTTTTGTGGCCGTTTTCATGAGCTATCGCCCATGGTTGGGGTTCTAGGGCGATTTAGAACGACAGTAAGACCTGATACATGAGATATGACCAAAAACTCATTGTATTCGTGTTTTATAGCTGTTTTCATGAGCTATTGCCCACAATTTTGGGGTTCTAGGGCAATTTACAACGATAGTAAGACCCGATACATGTTTGAGAGATATGACCAAAAACTCGTCGTTTTCGTGTTTTATGGTCATTTTCATGAGCTATTACCCATAGTTTTGGGGTTCTAGGGCGATTTACAACGACCGTAAGACCCGATACAAGTTTGAGAGATATGACCAAAAACTTGTCGTATTCGTGCTTTATGGCTGTATTCAAGAGCTATTGCCTACAGATTTGGGTTCTAAGGTGATTTACAATGACTGTAAGACCCGATACAAGTTTGAGAGATATGACCAAAAACTCGACGTATTCGCGCTTTATGGCCGTTTTCATGAGCTATTACCCACAGTTTTGGGTTTCTAGGGCGATTTACAATGACCATAATACCCGATACAAGTTTGAGAGATATGGCCAAAAACTCGCCGTATTCGCGTTTTATGGCCATAATACCCGATACAAGTTTTGCCAATAGTTTTGGGGTTCCAGGGCGATTTACAATGACCGTAAGAATAGATATAAGTTTGAGAGATATGACCAAAAACTCGTTGTATTCGCGCTTTATGGCCGTTCTCATGAGCTATTACCCACAGTTTTGGTGTTTAAGGGTGATTTACAATGACCATAAGACCCGATACAAGTTTGAGAGATATGACGAAAAACTCGTCGTTTTCGTGTTTTTGGCCGTTTTCATGAGCTATTGCCCACAATTTTAGGATTCTTGGGCGATTTACAACGACAATAAGACCTGATACATGTTTGAGAGATATGACCAAAAACTCGTCGTTTTCGTGTTTTATGGCCGTTTTCATGAGCTATTGCCCATAGTTTTGGGGTTCTAGGGCGATTTACAACGACCGTAAGACCCGATACATGTTTGAGAGAAATGACCAAAAACTTGTCGTATTCGCTCTTTATGGCCGTTTTCAAGAGCTATTGCCTAAAGTTTGGGGGTTCTAGGGCGATTTACAATGACCGTAAGACCCGATACAAGTTTGAGAGATATGACCAAAAACTCGTCGTATTCGAGTTTTATGGCCGTTTTCATGAGCCATTGCCCACTGTTTTGGGGTTCTGGGGCGATCTACAACGACAGTAAGACCGGATAAAAGTTTGAGAGATATGATCAAAAACTCGTCGTTTTCGTGTTTTATGGCCGTTTTCATGAGCTATTGGTTTTGGGGTTCTAGGTCAATTTACAACAACAGTAAGACCAGATACAAGTTTGACAGATATGACCAAAAACTTGTCGTTTTCATGTTTTATGGTTGTTTTCACGAGCTATTACCCATAGTTTTCAGGTTCCACGGCGATTTACAATGACCGTAAGACCCGATACAAGTTTGAGAGATATGACCAAAAACTCGTTGTATCCGCATTGTACGGCTGTTTTCATGAGCTATTGCTCATAGTTTTGGGGTTCTAGGGTGATTTACAACGACAGTAAGACCCGATACATGTTTGGGAGATATGAACAAAACCTCGTCGTATTCACGCTTTATGGCCATTTTCATGAGCTATTACCCACAGTTTTGGGGTTCTAGGGCGATTTACAACGATAGTAAGACCCGATACATGTTTGAGAGATATGACCAAAAACTCGTCGTTTTCATGTTTTATGGTCGTTTTCTTGAGCTATTGCCCATAGTTTTGGGGTTCTAGGGTGATTTACAACGACCGTAAGACCCGATACATGTTTGATAGATATGGACAAAAACTTGTCGTATTCGTGCTTCATCGTTGTATTCAAGAGTTATTGCCTATAGATTGGGGTTCTAGGGTGATTTACAATGACTGTAAGACCCGAGACAAGTTTGAGAGATATGACCAAAAACTCGTCGTATTCGCGCTTTATGTCCGTCTTCATGAGCTATTACCCACAGTTTTGGGGTTCTATGGCGATTACAATGACCATAAGACCCGATACAAGTTTGAGAGATATGACCAAAAACTCATCGTATTCACTCTTTATGGCAGTTTTCAAGAGCTATTGCCAACAGTTTTGGGGTTCCAGGGCAATTTTCAATGACCATAATACCCGATACAAGTCTGAGAGATATGGCCAAAAACTCGACGTATTCGCGTTTTATGGCCATTTTATGAGCTATTGCCCATAGTTTTGGGGTTATAGGGCGATTTACAACGACCGTAAGACCAGATATAAGTTTGAGAGATATGAACAAAAACTCGTTGTATTCGCGCTTTATGGCCGTTCTCATGAGATATTACCCACGGTTTTGGTGTTTCAGGGCGACTTACAATGACCATAAGACCCGATACAAGTTTGAGAGATATGACCAAAAACTCGTCGTTTTCGTGTTTTTTGGCCATTTTCATGAGCTATTGCCCACAATTTTGGAATTCTAGGGCGATTTACAACGACAGTAAGATCCGATACATGTTGTATGGCTGTTTTCATGACCTATTGCTCACAGTTTTGGGGTTCTAAGGTGATTTACAACGACAGTAAGACCCGATACATGTTTGGGAGATATGAACAAAAACTCGTCGTATTCGCGCTTTATGGCCGTTTTCATGAACTATTACCCACAGTTTTGGGGTTCTAGGGCGATTTACAACGACAGTAAGACCCGATACATGTTTGAGAGATATGACCAAAAACTCATCGTATTCGCGCTTTATGGATGTTTTCAAGAGCTATTGCCTACAGTTTTGGGGTTCCAAGGCAATTTACAATGACCGTCAGACCCGATACAAGTTTGAGAGATATGACCAAAAACTTGTCGTATCGCGCTTTATGGCTGTATTCAAGAGCTATTGCCCACAGTTTTGGAGTTCTATGGCGATTACAATGACCGTAAGACCCGGTACAAGTTTGAGAGATCTGACCAAAAACTCATCGTATTCACGCTTTATGCTAGTTTTGAAGAGCTATTGCCTATAGTTTTGGGGTTCCAGGGTGATTTACAATGACCGTAGGACCCGATACAAGTTTGAGAGATATGGCCAAAAACTCGTTGTATTTGAGTTTTATGGCCGTTTTCATGAGCTATTGCTCATAGTTTTGGGGTTATAGGGCGATTTACAACAACAGTAAGACCCGATACAAGTTTGAGAGATATGACCAAAAACTTGTCGTTTTTATGTTTTATGGCTATTTTCATGAGCTATTACCCACAGTTTTCGGGTTCTATGGTGATTTACAATGACCGTAAGACCCGATACAGGTTTGAGAGATATGACCAATTAAACTCGTTGTATTCGTGTTTTATGGCCGTTTTCATGAGCTATTGCCCACGGTTGGGGTTATAGGGCGATTTACAACAATAGTAAGAACCGATACATGTTTGATAGATATGACCAAAAACTCGTTGTATTCATCTTTTATGGCCATTTTAATGAGCTATTGCCCACAGTTTTGGGGTTTCAGGGCGATTTACAATGAGCGTAAGACCTGATACGAGTTTGAGAGATATGACCAAAAACTCATTGTTTTCGTGTTTTATGGCTGTTTTCATGAGCTATTGCCCACTGTTTTACCGTTCTAGGGCGATTTACAACAACAGTAAGACCCAATATAAGTTTGAGAGATATGACTAAAAACTCATCGTTTTCGTGTTTTATGGCCGTTTTCATGAGCTATTGCCCACGGTTTGGAGTTCTAGGGCGATTTACAATGACCGCAAGACCCGATAAAAGTTTGAGAGATATGACCAAAACCTCGTTGTATTCGTGTTTTGTGGCCGTTTTCATGAGTTATCGCCCATGGTTGGGGTTCTAGGGCGATTTAGAACGACAGTAAGACCCGATACATGAGATATGACCAAAAACTCGTTGTATTCGTGTTTTTATAGTTGTTTTCATGAGCTATTGCCCATAATTTTGGGGTTCTAGGGCAATTTACAACGATAGTAAGACCCGATACATGTTTGAGAGATATGACCAAAAACTCGTCGTTTTCGTGTTTTATGGTCGTTTTCATGAGCTATTGCCCATAGTTTTGGGGTTCTAGGGCAATTTACAATGACCGTAAGACCCGATACAAGTTTGAGAGATATGACCAAAAACTTATCGTATTCGTGCTTTATGGCTGTATTCAAGAGCTATTGCCTACAGTTTTGGGTTCTAGTGTGATTTACAATGACCGTAAGACCCGATACAAGTTTGAGAGATATGACCAAAAACTCGACTTATTTGCGCTTTATGGCCGTTTTCATGAGCTATTGCCCACAGCTTTGGGGTTCTATGGCGATTACAATGACCGTAAGACCTGATACAAGTTTGAGAGATATGACCAAAAACTCATCGTATTCACGCTTTATGGCTGTTTTCAAGAGCTATTGCCTACAGTTTTGGGGTTCCAGGGATTTTTTCAATAATTATTTCTTGTCTCTATCATATCAAGGAAACCTCAAAATGACAGAGGAAGAGGGTTGTCAACTATTCAAAAAGGGTCCATGTCTTTTGAACTGAACTTCGTTGCCTTCCCGCGCGGGAAACGAATGGGCGCTGTGTCGTGGGTCAGTTTTGTGGCGGGGGGCAGAGAGAGACCAGAAGAATGATTCATTTGGATCGATGAGCCATTTTGCGAATCAATAGAATGTCTCTCTATCCATATCTATTCTATCTTTGGCCATAAAAAAAAGAAGTGGCGCTTCTGACTTCTTAGTTGTAGGAATAGGGGCTTCTCTTTCTCCAGCGCCTGCTAGCGTCAGAGGCTGTCGATTCGTCTCAATTGAAGAAGTAATTGGAAAATAAAACAGCAAGTACAAAAATGAACCGTAAGACCCGATACAAGTTTGAGAGATATGACCAAAAACTCGTCGTATTCGAGTTTTATGGCCATTTTCATGAGCCATTGCCCACTGTTTTGGGGTTCTGGGGCGATTTGCAACGACAGTAAGACCCGATAAAAGTTTGAGAGATATGATCAAAAACTTGTCGTTTTCGTGTTTTATGGCCGTTTTCATGAGCTATTGCTCATAGTTTTGGGGTTCTAGGTCGATTTACAACAACAGTAAGACCCGATACAAGTTTGAGAGATATGACCAAAAACTTGTCGTTTTCATGTTTTATGGCCGTTTTCATGAGCTATTACCCACAGTTTTCAGGTTCCAAGGCGATTTACAATGACCATAAGACCCGATACAAGTTTGAGAGATATGACCAAAAACTCGTTGTATTCGTGTTGTATGGCTGTTTTCATGAGCTATTGCCCACAGTTTTGGGGTTCTAGGGTGATTTACAACGACAGTAAGACCAGATACATGTTTGGGAGATATGAACAAAAACTCATCGTATTCGCGCTTTATGGCCGTTTTCATGAGCTATTACCCACAGTTTTGGGGTTCTAGGGCGATTTACAACGACAGTAAGACCCGATACATGTTTGAGAGATATGACCAGAAACTCGTCGTTTTCGTGTTTTATGGACGTTTTCATGAGCTATTACCCATAGTTTTGGGGTTCTAGGGCGATTTACAACGACTGTACGACCCGATACATGTTTGAGAGATATGACCAAAAACTCGTTGTATTCGCGCTTTATGGCTGTTTTCAAGAGCTATTGCCTACAGTTTTGGCGTTCCAAGGCGATTTACAATGACCGTAAGACCTGATACAAGTTTGAGAGATATGACCAAAAACTTGTCGTATCGCGCTTTATGGCTGTATTCAAGAGCTATTGCCTATAGTTTTGGGGTTCCAGGGCGATTTACAATGACCGTAAGACCCGATACAAGTTTGAGAGATATGACCAAAAACTCGTCGTATTCGCGCTTTATGGCCGTTTTCATGAGCTATTGCCCCACAGTTTTGGAGTTCTATCGCGATTACGATGACCGTAAGACCCGATACAAGTTTGGGACATATGACCAAAAACTCATCGTATTCGCGCTTTATGGCTGTTTTCAAGAGTTATTGCCTACATTTTTGTGGTTCCAGGGCGATTTACAATGACCGTAAGACCCGAATCAAGTTTGAGAGATATAACCAAAAACTCGTCGTATTCGAGTTTTATGGCCGTTTTCATGAGCTATTGCTCATAGTTTTGGGGTTATAGGGCGATTTACAACAACCGTAAGACCCGATACAAGTTTGAGAGATATGACCAAAAACTTGTCGTTTTCATGTTTTATGGCCGTTTTCATGAGCTATTACCCACAGTTTTCACGTTCCAGGGCGATTTACAATGACCGTAACACCTGATACAAGTTTGAGAGATATGACCAAAAACTCGTTGTATTTGTGTTTTATGGCCGTTTTCATGAACTATTGCCCACAGTTGGGGTTATAGGGCGATTTACAACGACAGTAAGACCCGATACATGTTTGATAGATATGACCAAAAACTCGTTATATTCATGTTTTATGGCCGTTTTCATGAGCTATTGCCCACAGTTTTGGGGTTCCATTGCGATTTACAATGAATGTAAGACCATATACGAGTTTGAGAGATATGACCAAAAACTCGTTGTTTTCGTGTTTTATGGCCGTTTTCATGAGCTATTGCCCACTGTTTTGCCGTTCTAGGGCGATTTACAACAACAGTAAGACCCGATACAATTTTGAGAGATATGACTAAAAACTCGTCGTTGTCGTGTTTTATGGCCGTTTTCATGAGTTATTGCCCACGGTTTGGAGTTCTAGGGCGATTTACAATGACCGCAAGACCCTATAAAAGTTTGAGAGATATGACCAAAAACTCGTTGTATTCGCGTTTTGTGGCCGTTTTCATGAGCTATTGCCCACAATTTTGGGGTTCTAGGGCAATTTACAACGATAGTAAGACCAGATACATATTTGAGAGATATGACCAAAAACTCGTCGTTTTCGTGTTTTATGGTCGTTTTCATGAGCTATTGCCCATAGTTTTGGGGTTCTTGGGCGATTTACAACGACCGTAAGACCCGATACATGTTTGATAGGTATGACCAAAAACTCGTCGTATTCGCGCTTTATGGCCGTTTTCAAGAGATATTGCCTACAGTTTTGGGGTTCCAAGGCGATTTACAATGACCGTAAGACCCGATACAAGTTTGAGAGATATGACCAAAAACTTGTCGTATTCGCGCTTTATGGCTGTTTTCAAGAGCCATTGCCCACTGTTTTGGGGTTCTGGGCGATTTACAACGATAGTAAGACCCGATAAAAGTTTGAGAGATATCATCAAAAACTTGTCGTATTCGTGTTTTATGGACGTTTTCTTGAGCTATTGCTCACAGTTTTGGGGTTCTAGAGCGATTTACAACAACAATAAGAACCGATACAAGTGTGAGAGATATGACCAAAAACTTGTCGTTTTCGTGTTTTATGGCCATTTTCATGAGCTATTAGCCATAGTTTTCGGGTTCCAGGGCGATTTACAACGACGGTAAGACCCGATACCTGTTTGAGTGATATGACCAAAAACTCGTCGTATTCGCGCTTTATGGCTATTTTCAAGAGCTATTGCCTATAGTTTTGGGGTTCCAAGGCGATTTACAATGACCATAAGACCCGATACAAGTTTGAGAGATATGACCAAAAACTTGTCGTATTCGTGCTTTATAGCTGTTTTCAAGAGCTATTGCCTAGAGTTTTGAGGTTCCAGGGAGATTTAAAATGACCGTAAGACCCGATACAAGTTTGAGAGATATGACCAAAAACTCGTTGTATTCGCGTTGTATGGCCATTTTCATGAGCTATTGCCCACGGTTGGGGTTATAGGGAGATTTACAATGACAGTAAGACCTGATACATGTTTGAGAGATTGATACATTGCAAATGTATCTATAATTTTTGATGTTCCATGATTGGTTTTATCCACTTTCTTGTGTTTTGTTCCAACTTTGGAGTACTTTTATTATGATTTCTTGGACTAACCAATTAACAAGAGCCACAGTGCCAGCTGCCTGTTTTCTGCTCTTTTTGGTTCGAGAAAAGTCAGAAAATGAATATTCTCGGAATTGGACGGGACAAAAGCCAAAGTGCCTATTTTTCCAGAAGGGATCAAGTGCCAGAATACGAGACAGAGAAGGGCTGGGGGCCGGCCACACCACCTGGCCACGCGGCCAGGCCTGACCCGCGCCAGGGGGTGGTCTGGCCGACCCCACCACCCCCTCGGCCTCTCCTTCCGCCTATGAGTTGCCCTCGGGACGAAAACCCTAGGTACCTGATCAAAAATCCACGAAAGAGTATGTAGCCGCCGTCATCTCCATCCCTAGATGGGAGGGATCTGAAGCTCTTCCTGGCACCCTGCCGGAGAGGGGAATTCACCCTGGAGGCCTTCTTCATCACCATGCAAGCCTCCGGTGTGATGCGTGAGTAGTTCATCCTTGGACTACGGATCCATGTAGTAGCTAGATGGCTGGTTCTCCTCCTTTGTGCTTTCATGTTTAGATCTTGTGAGCTCCGTTCATGATCAAGATCATCTATTTATAATTCATACATGTTGTGTTTGCGGGGATCCGATGGATATTGAGATGCTATTTCAGATTGATTATTGATTCTATCATGTCTTTGTTATTTGAGATCTTGCATGCTTTCCGTTGTTAGTAGCTATCTTGGCCAAGTAGATGCTAGCAACTCCAAGAGTTAGTATTTATGCTCGATAGTGGGTTCATGCCTCTGGTAATCTGGGGAAGTGACAGAAATCTCTAAGGTACTAGATGTGTTGTTGCTACTAGGGAGAAAACAATAATCCTTTGTTCATAGAACAATCGAGTTGTTTACCTTACACGCAGTTCGTAAAGAAATAATCTGTTGCTTGCAACTTAATACTGGAGGGGGTTCGGATGATAACCTGAAGGTGGATTATTAGTCATAGATGCAGTTGGATGGCGGTCTATGTATTATGTTGTATTGCCCAATCAAGTCTCAAAGGAGTCAAGATGATTAGTATATGCATGTATTGCTTTCTCGGTGTTTGTCAATTGCCCCGCTGTAATTTGTTCACCCCGCATGTTATCTATCTAAGGAGAGCCACCTCTAGTGAACTATGGATCCCGGTCCTTTTCTTTACATACAATCTTTTACTGCTTTGTGTTTACTTTCTGCAAACTTTTACTTCTTTCCATTCGATACGTCTAATCCTTTGTTTTCCGCAAAACACGGTGAGATTGACAACCTCATCGCAAGTTGGGGACAAATTTCTGTGGTTGTGTTGTGCAGGTCTCCACGTTGCTACTAGCACCGGTAGTGCGCCCTGCCAAAGCTCAGCTAGTAACACCTTTGAGGTGTTTCCTTGCTCCTACTGGTTTGATTAAACCTTGGTTTCATAACTGAGGTAAACTTGCTGTTGTGCTCATCATACCTTCCTCTTGGGGTTCCCAACGAGCTCTACATCAACACCATGCACCAAGCACTTTTCTGGGCACCGTGTATTGAGCCATCAAGCGATTTTCTGGCGCCGTTGCCGGGGAACAAAGAAAAAGAAACTCCCACGTCAACTACACGTCATTAAAGTTTTTCTGGCGCTGTTGCCGGGGAGTCAAGGACATCTTCACAAGGGGAGTCCCTCATAACCAATCTCTTTACTTTGTTGTTTTTGTTTTGCTTAGTTTTTTTTGCTTTGTTTGCTTGTTTTGTTCTTCAAAAAAAACAAAAAAAAATTAGTTTTACTTGTTTGCTTTATTATTTGAAAACACAAAAAAATTAAGTCTCCCTTAGTTGTCACCTCTCCCTTAGCTCACCATGGTGATCCCTACATTCACCCTGAAAGACCTTCCAATTGGTAGTGGTTCTATAATTGGGAAAGACAATATTGAAGAATTCTTTAATCATGTTAGCAAACATGAAGATACTGAGGATAGATCCCTTGTAG
Source organism: Avena sativa (assembly GCA_916181665.1). Lineage (NCBI taxonomy): Eukaryota > Viridiplantae > Streptophyta > Magnoliopsida > Poales > Poaceae > Avena > Avena sativa. The sequence continues at coordinate 124,105,169 of OV702291.1, read as the reverse complement.
AACTTGCTCCGAATTATGAGATTGCTGCAGCTTCTTTAATTCACATGTTAGAAGCTAGGTTTGTTAACCTCAACCCCTTAATGCAAGTAATGTTTCTTAAGCTTAAAGAAATTGAGGATCCTGAAAAGAGGGATTTTATTCTTGAAACTTTGTTTAAGAAGTTCTATGATGTTGCCAAGGAAGCTAGGAAAGTCTTTGAACGTTTCAATATGCTAGGATCATGTGTAGATGTTGTTGGTACACGAGAAAAGATGAACAAAACCGAACCTAATGGGGAGGAACCTAAGATACCAATACCCTTTAAACTAGTAGCAATACATGATGCCATAGAAAAGAATCTTGATTGGATTGTTCCTGCAAACCCTTTTGATGAGAATAGTGAACCTAAGAGCATTGAGAGAGGATCCTCTCGAACTTATTTGGATGATATACCTTGCCTTGTTGAAAATATTTCTGTTATTGATCTTAATGCTTCTTCATTCGAGAACACTTGATTCTTTCTTTACTTCTTATGCCTAACTTAAAGGCGTTAAAGAAAAGTACTTGTTGGGAGATAAGTCAAGAGTTTTAGTTGAGCCTTGGAAGTTATTACCTCTATAATAACCTCTCCTTATCCGTTTTATTTGCTTTTTGTGCCAAGAGTAACCTCTAATGGGAGTGAAGTAATAATTGGGAAAGTTGTTGTCCTCAAACAGATTTCTGTGCTTCACCGTAAAAATTCCTGAGAGAGTTCTGTATGTCGGATTGAGCTGTAATTTTTTGTGCTCCTGACACAGGTTGTTATCTAACTTTCGTTAGTTCAAAACCTTTTGATTTGAGCAACAGAAGGTCTTCGAAAAAATTCGTCTTTACCTGCTGGTCTGTTTTGACAGATTTCTGCCATTTTCTGCATTTGCTTCTTGTTGTTTCCTTCTTGAGTTCTTTTGGGGAATTGAGCTTTTTTAGGGAAGTGCTACAGTAGCTAGTGTTATAATGGAAGTTTATTGGTGTTAGAACTTAACCTTGAGACTTATTTATCTTAAGTGCACTAATGTTGCTAATGAGATTGTGTGAAGTTTTGTATGAAGGAAAAATTTCAGGTGTATGGAAGGAATGAGCAATGAGATGAAGGATGGACTAAAGCTCAAGCTTGGGGATGCCATGTGTGTCACCCTAAGAAATATCCAAGAAGTACAAGCGTCAAAGCTTGGGGATACCCAAGGCATCCCCTTCTTCATCAATAAAAATTCTAGGTTTCTTCCAAACGCTTCATTTTTATTGTTTCGTACACAGTTGTGTTTTTCTTGGAGCGTCTTCTTTTTCTTTTTCGTTTTGGTTTTTAGTTTGCTTGGTTTGCTTAGTTTTCTGAATAAGTTGGTTGGACCCCCTCTTTCATACATTGGTTTGCAAATAGTTTGGTTTGGTTTGGAAAAGAGTAGGAAAGTTCATGTTTATGTGGTAAAAAGAGCTCGTTTTTGACTGTGGCTATGCTTTGTCATGCCATGCTTGATATTGTTTTGGCTTTATGCTTAGTATTCTTTGTTGTAGCATGACTTGTTATAAACAATTGAGATTGCTTAATGTGCCTTGGATGAATCATGCGTTGTTTTAGCATATTAAAGCATAGTATAGTGGTATTCTCCTTTGATGCTTTATTTGGGTTGACTTGGCACATGCTCACACCATGTTATGACTGTCACAAGTCACCATAGCCTTTATGATCCTTTAGTTTTCAACTTATAGTATCACTTTATGCTTTGATCAATGATGTTTTGTCGCTCTGCATGATTATGGCCATTATTGCTCTCTTAGTTTGTTGCTCCCAGTATTTTGCTAGCCTCCACAACCAAGTATGAGTTCCACTCATGCATCCAACTCCTAAACCAAGTTATTCCAAAGAGTCCACCATACCTACCTACTAGCTTATGCTATTCCAAGTATATTCATGCTTTTGTCTACCTTTCACTTGTTATGAGAAAACTAGTGATTAAAGCTCTCACGAACTTGATGGCACACTTTACTTTATTGCATCTAATAAACTTGAACCATTGGGTCCTTCTTTGTTGCGTATATGCTTGCGCTTTATAAGTTGAAATTAGCAGAACCATGTACCATGGGGAACGCTTTCAACATTGCACATGTACTTTGTACCCCGTTGATATCATGTTCTTTTGCTTACGGATCCCAGCGGTGTGAAATAAAAGTGGAACTTGTAAGATCATGGAGTTTGTATGTGTGTTAGAGAAACGCCTGGGCCGCTAGCCTAAGCCATGCCTAATCATGGTGGAAACTTGCAGCATCACCATAATGAGCATTCTATGAAGCATCCTCAATAAAAACCTATGCAAATAGCAAATAAAAAGATTGCTGAGATGCTCATTGTCTGCTTGCCTTGTCATTTTGATTATGGGAAAGCTCTCGTATCATGTGCAAGGGGTACCTCGTTGGCGGTTCTTAATGATACACATGTACTTACAATGACAAGAGCTTACTCGTGACTGAAGTTGAGTAGCATGAGGATCGGTCTTCGTAAGTAAGGGGCATGAGATTTCGGTTTATAACTTGTCAAGCATATCCTCTTAGTTGTGTCACTTTAACCTTAATCACTTAAAGATGCTTATGATAGGGGCAATGAGAGCTGAAAGCTATAAGTACCATAATTTTTGGAAGCTCTTTATGAGACTTGAATCCCTACTTCCTTTTACAAAAGGCTATTCTTCCACCATTATATTGAGTCTCCACCTTCTATCTTTATGCACTACTTTGAGAGCATAGTGGCCATTCTTAGTTCTATGTGCATTGTCCCAAGACTAGTTGATTGATGCATAACTTGTTATTGCTTGTTTGAAACTATTGTATCTAGTCACTCTTTTGAACTTTGAAGGTGTCCTATGCATTTATATTTGCTACTCTATTGAGGGACAAGTTGAATACTATTATGCTATGTTTTCTTTATGTGAAACAAACAAACGTCGTGCAAAGCATGTTATTCATGAATCATTTGTTTGTGCCTTTTCATGTTGCATCTTAGTTTCTTTGCTTATTGCTAGAACTTTGTCTTCCATGTTTTGATTGAAGTACTTTGATCCCAGCTTTGAGTTTTGCAAATACTTTTGATCAAGTTTTTGATGGTGCATGTCACCTCAAAAATTATTCTTTTTTATCACTTACCTACTCGAGGACGAGCAGGAGTTAAGCTTGGGGATGTTGATACATTGCAAATGTATCTATAATTTTTGATGTTCCATGCTTGGTTTTATCCACTTTCTTGTGTTTTGTTCCAAATTTGGAGTACTTTTATTATGATTTCTTGGACTAACCTATTAACAAGAGCCACAGTGCCAGCTACCTGTTTTCTGTTGTTTTTGGTTCCAGAAAAGTCAGAAAATGAATATTCTCGGAATTGGACGGGACAAAAGCCAAAGTGCCTATTTTTCCGGAAGGGATCAAGTGCCAGAATATGAGACGAAGAAGGGATGGGGGCCGGCCACACCACCTGGCCGCGCGGCCAGGCCTGGCCCGCGCCAGGGGGTGGTCTGGCCGACCCCAGCACCCCCTCGGCCTCTCCTTCCGCCTATAAGTTGCCCTCGGGACGAAAACCCTAGGTACCCGACCAAAAACTCGTCGTTTTCGTGTTTTTTGGCTGTTTTCATGAGCTATTGCCCACAATTTTGGGGGTTCTAGGGCGATTTACAACAACAGTAAGACCCGATACAAGTTTGAGAGATATGACCAAAAGCTCATTGTTTTCGTGTTTTATGGCCGTTTTCATGAGCTATTGCCCACGGTTTTGGAGTTCTAGGGCGATTTACAATGACCACAAGACCTGATAAAAGTTTGAGAGGTATGACCAAAAACTCGTTGTATTCGCATTTTATGGCCGTTTTCATGAGCTATTTCCCACGGTTGGGGTTCTAGGGCGATTTAGAACGACAGTATGACCCGATACATGTTTGAGAGATATGACCAAAAACTCGTTGTATTCATGTTTTATGGCTGTTTTCATGAGCTATTGCCCAAAATTTTAGGGTTCTAGGGCGATGTAACACCCTCGAATCGGCCCTATGCGAGCTTTAGTGCTTCCTGCCAAACCCGCATAGAAATGATTCAAGGATGCCCACCAGGCACTTGCGTGCGGGTGGAAAACGAAGTAATATCATTACACAATAGTCCATGATGGAACCCACAGAACAGATATATATACAGCAACGACTCAGTGAGTCAAGAATACAGATATACAGTACAAAGATCCAAATCACCTTGAAAACGATACAGCATCCGAGTACGGATAATAAGCAAATTGGGCTAAGAGCCCTGGAGAATAACCAATGGCGTCCATAACCCTGGCCAGGCCAAGCCGGAAGGGTGACCCTGCTAACAACGTCGATCTCAAACCTACTAAAACAAAAGGGGGTGCCAACGAAGGGCAAAGGAAAAAGAGGAGCGTCAGTACTGAGGCCAGTACACGGCGAGGCTAGAATTTGGCGGCTCTCGCCTACATAGGTATGGTGGACTGAAGCGGCAGCGAAGCATGCACTAAACAACCTATAGAGACTTGATAAACTGTCGGCTATTAGAGTGAGATAAGAAAGACCTATTCGGAACCAACCTGATACTAACACCAAACATACTCATCCCGGCATTTCCCCCTCGACCAAACGAGGAAGTCAACCGAGGAACTCACACAGTTGGCAGTTTTATTCATTCCATTATAGTTGAAGCACTTACTAGTCAGATATAGATAGCATGAGTCATTCTGATAGCATAAGTAGTGGGCAGTTTTAGTTAACCATTCAGTTGTAGTTGCAGTACTTACTAGTCAAATACAATTATCATGTGACATCCCAAACCCAGCAGTTGTTGGCACTTTTATTTCATTCCATTGGAGTCGTGATACTTACTAGGCAGGTATAACATGACACAATATACCCCAGTTCCACCAGTTGTTGGCACTTTTATTATCCATTGCATTATAGTGAAGCTGATTACTAGTCACATATTAAATCAAATTTATAGCACTACTTTAGTTATGCTTGTCTATGATCGAGATACTGTGCTCCAAGTCGTCCATAACCACGGACACGGCTTTCAGAAAGATTTACCCTACAGGGGTTCACAAATAGCAACACACACACGATCAACCTCGGAAAAACCAAATCAAAACCCAACGAGGCTTTCACGACAAAGCAATCACAGGATTCATAAAATATTTCAGGGGGCCACCCCACAAAGCTACCCACGACGAAGTTGGCCAGCTCCGAGACGGACCCAGGGTTTGTGTAAACGGCGGTAAACGACTAGGAACTCGAAAGTGTGACTAGGCTTGTCGATACAGCGAAAATGTGTCACGATCCAAAATAGTACAGGTGCTCCACGCATAATCTTAAATAAAGCAGTAAAGCATGGCATAAGTACATGATAGTAATAAAGCCCCAAACTAGTTTTGTGGCCCCAAGAAATAAGAAATGAATCAAGCTCTGGCTAAGGGGATTCATGGTCCCACATGCGGATAGTGCGATAGTCAAGGAACAGGTATCAAGTACTCGGGGCCTACGGGACACAAGTGAGCGGTTAAAAACCAAATATTTGCTATTGCCCACCGATGCCTCTACATTAGTTATAACTATTCCCAGCATTTTAATCAAGTTGTATTTAAAGTCATGATCATCTCCACCATTAAACATGTGCCAACCTTCCAACAATGGTGGAGCGACAACAACGCGAAGTAGCACCTGAGCAAGCAACTACGACTCGCAAGGCCAACTATCTATCAAACAACAGGCAATAGGATGTGTCTAAGGCAATATAGAGGCTGCAAGGTATATAAATGGTACGGAAACTAAAGCATCGCAACACGGATAGCAGTAGATCAACAAGAAGGAAGTAAAGACTATAAATGGAAAATAGGTAGAAAGGGGGAGATTGCTCGTCTGGAAACATAGCCGGAGATACATTATCCGAAGAACTTGCCGATACTCGCATCAACTCAATGGCCTAATCCATGAAGAAGCAAAGCACTAGAAGAAACATCGGATACACTATTTAATACTACGGCAGAATATCGGGCATGATGCATGTATGATGCATGACATGGCAAAGATGCGATGCAATTAGGCAATATTAAGCGAAACCGGGGTCCCGACAATTAATTATATGGTTCATGTTATTGAGCTACCCTGCAATTTAAATGTTGGCTTAACAAGGCAAAACATGGTATTGGTTCGCTACACAAATTTAAATGAGGCCAATATAAGACTAGATTAGCCCGCATATGGTCTCCATATTTAATTATGAGGTGAATCGCATAATGTCCCAAACCCACAATATGTATGCAAGCATGACAATTGAAATGCAACAAGGTGGATATCATATATTATAAAATTATGGGTCTTGAAAAGGAATCACACATTAGGGGTTCGGAGATGTTGGGGGTCGGAGGGGTTCGGGTTCAGCGGCATCGGTTCTTCAGGGTCGGGGCTTCAGGGTTTGGTCTTCGGATCCGGGGTCTCAGCCATCGAAAGAACTTGACATTAGACGGTACTTGTCGGTGTTGCAATAGCCGAACATCACCCACCCATATCATATATCACCACATGGGTATCACACATCACGGTTGCCGCTGTACCGACATACCACATCTTCACATCAGTACCAAAACACCACTGTACTTCTCACCCAATAGCACTCCAACTGGACTTGATTACCGTGCTAGCAGGATTGTAGGATCCGTCGGGAAGGCAATCACGGGGACGATGATGTCACGCGTGGCAGAGAGCCTGAACACAAGGATGATGATGACCGGCGATGGGAGCTTGCTGGCATTGGGGGCAGGGGACGCGGCCAGGACGGGCTCCGCGATGAGGCAGACACACACGGCAGGCACGCCCAACATCGTGGATGAAAGGGAGGTGGACGGCCGGCGGCCAAGGCAGCGCTGGGCCACCTTGCAGAGGTGGGATGCGGAGGCACGCAGGCAGAGGTCGACGATGGTGGAGAAGCAATAGCGGAGGAGCATCTGGGTTGGGGTGAGCGAGCGGTGACCGTGGGCTCGACGAGGTTCGAGCGCCAGCGGCTAGGGTCCTGGAAGGCAGCGAGCAGGCAGGGGCTCACCGGCCGGGACGACGGAGCTCGCTAGCAGGGATCCGAGGCGGCGGGACGACGCAGTGTACCGCGGTGGCGACCGAGGTGAGACAAGGTCAGGCCGGCCGAGGAAGAGGCAGGGCCGCGGTGGTTCTGCGCGTGAGCGGGACAGGGGAATGGCGGCGCATCGGGAGGGGGTCGGGGTCGCGATGGGGATGAAGGGGAGCATCGGCGGTTGTTGCAGGGTGGGATGGGTGCTAGGAATCGCGAGCGAGGAGGGTCTCAGGCAGAGACGGTCGTGTCAAGGACGCTGTCGGGTGGGGCCGAGCACGGTGGGATCTAGGGCGGGGTTGGTGGTGACTGGGTGGTTACGGCTCGGGTCGTTTGTCTGGGTCGGGTGGGGAACGCATGTCCGTGTGCTTGCGCGCGCGAGTGCATGCGCGTGCTGCTGGCGGCGGCTGGTGGGGAGTTCGGTAGCTAGGGTTTGGTCTGGGGTGGTAGATCTAGGATTAGGTTTAGCTAGGGTTTGGTCTAGTTGGGTTGGGCCGGGTCTGATCTGTCGGGTGGTAGGTGGCCTGGCCTACGGGCGGGGCTGCCTCCCCGGGTTCTATAAAATATGTTTTATTTATATAATGTGTTTTAAACAGTCTTTGGATAAATAGTTTTAGACAAATAAAAGATTCAGAAGAGACCAGAGTTTTATATTTGAAATAGAGAGGGGTATTTAGAAAATAAAGATAGGGTTTTGAAAATAGTTTTAGGTAAACAGATGCATGATGATGATGATGCTCAAATGCAATGTGGCATGATGACATTACCATGCGGTCAATAATGATGCACAAAATAAAAACAACAAGCGATTTTCTAGTAGTGATTTTATCGGGGTGCTACAATTCGACACCACTAACAATGGATCTCGCCCTCGAGATTCGCCTCATGGTACGGGGAAGAAGGCCAACGATCTGAATCTTCTCGCTTCATGTAGACCCTCGCGACACCACTAACAAAGATTCTTGCTCCGTCTTGAATTTGGCGACACCGCCATCAAGGGGTTGTTGCTCACGTTCGTCGAGAGAACACTCCAGAGAAACAAAGACGAAGGTAGAGGTCTCAAAAGATACGACCACCTCTAACTTTGATAAAAGGAGAGAAAGGTACAACCTAATCCACTGCAATGTAAAAGACCGAATAGAATGAGTAGTCAGCATGGGGGCCAATCCATCACGCACCCAAACTATTACTCCGCACATGCAGTAGAAAATGTGCAACCCATTCTCGGATTTTAGACTGAAGATCTTGTCAAGCGATGTTTGGAAAATAAAGGAGTGATGCAGTTGCTTCGTCGGATCTGGCGTAGATGATGTCGTCGCGTTGAAAACACTAGAAGATACAAAGAATGATTTCAGTGGATTTTGATCCACCGAAAGGTACAACGGATGAAGGGTACTCAGATAGCACAAAAACCGGATGTGGAAACATCATTACAAGAGGAAGGAAGCGAAACCCTGAAGGTACGATAGAAAACCCAACCACGAGAATTTCCTGGACTTGAAGAAAGGTAAGAGAACATATTCAAAACTCCCAAAGGTAAGAGGAGAATAGCATAGGGGTAAGGAGTAAAAATAGACCTAATCAGATCTATCCAACCGATTTTGCAAAAATAGTTTTGACACTCTACTTCGTCCGTTAGCTAGGTTATCCTACAGGCTGGACTAGTGGGGTATCGCAACTGCTGGGCTCTGATACCACTTTGTAACACCCTCGAATCGGCCCTATGCAAGTTTTAGCGCTTCCCGCCAAACCCGTATAGAAACGATTCAAGGACGCCCACCAGGCACTTGCGTGCGGGTGGAAAACGAAGTAATATCATTACACAATAGTCCACGATGGAACCCATAGAACAGATATATATACAGCAACGACTCACTGAGTCAAGAATACAGATATACAGTACAAAGATCCAAATCACCTTGAAAACGATACAGCATCCGAGTACGGATAATAAGCAAATTGGGCTAAGAGCCCTGAAGAATAACCAATGGCGTCCATAACCCTGCCCAGGCCAAGACGGAAGGGTAACCCTGCTAACAACGTCGATCTCAAACCTGCTAAAACAAAAGGGGGTGCCGACGAAGGGCAGAGGAAAAAGAGGAGCGTCAGTACTTAGGCCAGTACATGGCGAGGCTAGAATTCGGTGGCTCTCGGCTACATAGGTATGGTGGACTGAAGCGGCAGCGAAGCATGCACTAAACAACCTATAGAGACTTGATAAACTGTCGGCTATTAGAGTGAGATAAGAAAGACCTATTCGGAACCAACCTGATACTAACACTAAACATACTCATCCCGGCATTTCCCCCTCGGCCAAACGAGGAAGTCAACCGAGGAACTCACACAGTTGGCAGTTTTATTCATTCCATTATAGTTGAAGCACTTACTAGTCAGATATAGATAGCATGAGTCATCCTGATAGCATAAGTAGTGGGCATATTTAGTTAACCATTCAGTTGTAGTTGCAGTACTTACTAGTCAGATACAATTATCATGTGACATCCCAAACCCAGCAGTTGTTGGCACTTTTATTTCATTCCATTGGAGTCACGATACTTACTAGGCTGGTATAACATGACACAATACACCCTGGTTCCACCAGTTGTTGGCACTTTTATTATCCATTGCATTGTAGTGAAGCTGATTACTAGTCACATATTAAGTCAAATTTATATCACTACTTTAGTTATGCTTGTCTATGATCGAGATACTGTGCTCCAAGTCGTCCATAACCGCGGACACAGCTTTCAGAAAGATTTACCCTGCAGGGGTGCACAAATAGCAACACACATACTATCAACCTCGGAAAAACCAAATCTAAACCCAACGAAGCTTTCACGACAAAGCAATCACAGGATTCATAAAAGATTTCAGGGGGCCACCCCACTAAGCTACCCGCGACAAAGTTGGCCGTCTCCGAGACGGACCCAGGGTTTGTGTAGACGACGGTAAACGACTGGGAACCCGAAAGTGTGATTGGGTGATACGTCCATTTTGCATCACTATTCTATGTCTTAATTCACTATTATTCATTGATATATTTCGTATTGAGGGGTGATACTTATGTTATTTCATCTGTTTTTGCATGGTTGATGACTTTTGGAGCATGGACCGCTGCAGTCAGGATTCTGATGGAAAAGGTGTTGTTTGGAGGCAAAATTCACGAAGATCAGAAAATCCGGGAAAATATATGGAAAATCCTATTTTTCCAGAAGACTAAGGATGCCAGAAGATGGAGTGGAGATGGGCCACAGGGGGGCCCACACCACCCCCTGGCACGGGCAGCCCTAGGCCACGCCTGGAGGTGGTGTGGCCACCCTGGCCCACTCCAACCTCTCTCCTCTGGCGTATATCATCCTCCCAAAACCCTAAGACTCGGGGAGGGATCACAGAAAGATTCCACCGCCTCTGCGGGGCGGAAAACACCGAGAGAGAAAGATCTCTCCGGCAGACAGATTTCTGCCGGGGGAATTCCTTCCCGAAGAGGGGAGATCGTCGCCATCAACACCACCATCAAGCTGGACTTCATCGAGATCATCATCATCACCACCATCATCACCATCAGCACCCTCATCACCATCTCCATATTGCTGTAACAATTGCGTTGAATCTTGCATTAGTTCATAGGGGAAACTTTCCCGGTGTTGATTACTCTTTGTAGTTGATGCTATTGAGTGAACCATTGAATTATTGTTTATGTTCAGATTGTTATACATCATTATTACATCTCTGATCATGATCCATATGATGTCTTGTCAGTAGTTCATCTTGTTCTTGAGGACATGGGAGAAGTCTTGTTGTTAGTAGTGGAGTTGCGTTGAGAAAGATTCAATAGATTGTTATTTAAGTTGTGATGTACTTCTTCTAGTGGTGTCATGTGAACGTCGACTACATGACACTTCACCTATATGGGCCTAGGGGAATGCATTGTGTATTTGGCTACTAATCGTAGGGGTTGCCGGAGTGATAGAAACCTGAACCCCCGTTAGGAAACCATTGCACAAGGGATGTAAGGGTCTTAGAGTTTAAAGCTATGGTTAGGTTTCTACCTTAATTACTTTCTCGTACTTACGGATGTTTGCAAGGGGTATAATCACAAGTATGTATTAGTCTTGGATGGGCGGTACATTAGCACAAGTTCACCCACACAACACTTAGCAAGCTAGAGAAGATTAATCAACTATATGAAGCGAAAGCACTTGACAGTCTTCCTGTGTGTCCTCGAGAATGTTTGGTCATCTTAAGTAATACAACCGGCTTGTCCTTTGCTACATAAAGGATTGGGCCACTTGCTACATTTATTCCTACTGTCTTTTATTTACTCGTACTTTGTTTACTTGCTTTATCAAAAACCCCTAAAAATCCGTTTGCTAAGTATTTGCAGAGAATTCCTGATCCATACCACTAGTCAGCACCTTATGCTCCTCGTTGGGTTCGACACTCTTACTTATCGAAAATACTGCGATACACCCCCTATACTTGTGGGTCATCAAGACTATTTTCTAGCGCCGTTGCCGGGGAGTGAAGCGCTATTGGAGAGTGGAACTGGTAAAGGAAACTTCTACTGTGAGTATTGTTTACTTCTGCTAGCTTCTTTATTTTCGTTATGGATAATTCGCTGAGTTTCTTATTTGGTAATGCTACTACCACTGCTAAGGTAGTAGATAAGCCACCACCTGCTGAGAATGATGTTTTCAAAATACCTACAAGAATTATTAATCGTGTTATGGATAACTACTATGTTGGGGATGGAACTGTCCATCCCGGTGATCATTTACTCTTTATACACGAATTATGCGGGTTGTTCAAGTGTGCAGGTATTAGTACAGATCAAGTTAAGAAGAAGTTATTCTCATTATCACTAAAAGGAAGAGCTGAGGAATGGTATAAGATGCTGAAGAATGGTCAAGCTCTGGAATGGGAGGAAATAGTGCCTCTCTTTTATTCAAAGTTTTATCCTCCTAGTGAGATTCATAAAGATCAGAATCAAATATACAACTTTTGGTCTCTTGATGGAGAGAGTACAGCTCAAGCTTGGGGGAGATTGAAGTTACTAATGCTCAAATGTCCCATTCATGAGCTCCCCAATAATATTATTATCAATAACTTTTATGCAAGGCTCCCTCTACATGATAAAGATTTATTGGATGCTTCATGTGCTGGATCATTCACTCGCATGGAAGAAGAAGCTAAATGGGATCTTCTGGACTGTATTCAAGACAATGCTGAAGTTTGGGAGAATGACAAAGGTAGAAAGTCAGGTATAAATTATGATTATGAATGCATTGAATCTTTTATGGGAACTGATGACTTTCAAAATATTAAAAATGCTTATGGTCTAGATTCTCAAGCTATTGCTTCTTATTTTAAGGCTTTTGCTTCCTACATTGAAGTGCCTAAAAAGAAGTGGAATAAGTATCATGAACCTTATAAAGATATTGCTAAGAGTGTTCCTGCAAGAAATACTGAAGTTTATACTGCTAATCATGTTTTACCTAAACCTTATATTGAGAAAATGCCTTTTCCAGTTAAGGTAAAGGAACATTCTATGATAGCTAGTATGGTTAATGAAAGTACAAGAAAAGCTATTGAACCTGATAAACAAATGGTTGATGAACCTATAATAGCAAATGTGAAAGACTTTGTCACTAAATATGAAAAGGAGGGACACACTATCCTTTGCAAGGATACCTCTAATATGGTTTCACATAGTAGTGTTATGAGAGCTAGTATTCCTGTGTTTTTTGTTAGAATAAGTTTTCATTGCTATGATGGTCCTTGTGATAGCTATATTGTTAAGTTTATGCATGATATTGAAAGTTACTATGATAGAGGGAAAAGTGTTCTTATGCATCTTAATAATATCAAGTTTCCTCGTTTTATGCTGAAAGTTTTTATGTTGCACTTCTTTTGCCTTCTTATGCAAGTTGCCTCTGGTTTCAATAACTTGTTTGTTTACAAAATCCTCTTGCATAGGAAGTGGGTTAGACTTAAAATGTGTGTGTGTTTTTGCTTCTTAATGCTCTCTTTCACTTCAATCCATATCCTTATGAGAGCTTCTTCAAAATTATCATGCCCATCTTAATGGCTATAAAGAAAGAGCTTTATGGGAGACAACCCAATTTGTTTTTACTTTCAGTTTGTTTTTGTTTCTTTGAGTCTTGGAAGTTATTACTTCGGTAATAACTGCTCCTTATCCGTTTTGTTTGGTTTTTGTGTCAAGATCAACCTCTAATGAGAGAGAAGTAAGATTTGGGGAAGTTGCTGTTCCGAAACAGATTTTTGTGCTTCACCGTAAAAATTCGTGAGAGATCTCTGTATGTCGGATTGAGCTGTAATTTTTTGTGCTTCTGCCCCAGGTTGTTATTTAACTCTCGATAGTTTTGCACTTTTTGATTTGAGCAACAGAAGATTTTCGAAAAAATTGATCTTTACCTGCTGGTCTGTTTTGACAGATTTTGCCACTCTTGCATTTGCTTCTTTATTCGATTTCCTTTTTGAATTATTTTTTGGTTTTCGGAAGGAGTTGCTACAGTAGCTTATGTTTTGATGTTTTTCAGTTGAAGTTGGACTCAAAAGGTTTTATCACTTCACTATTACTAATGTTGCTAATGAGAACTGTGTGAAGTTTTGTGTGAAAGAAAATTCCAGGAAGTGGAGACAGTGGTGTAATAAGGAAGAGAAGGGTTTTATGACTCAAGTAATAAGTGTATGAAGATGAAGATATTGATGATATTCAAGTGATGACTCTAGAAGAATCTACTAGATACCAAATTCAGAGACCTGCAGAGTCCGTTTCCAACTAGGTAACAGTTCTGGTAAGAAAAGTTCCGTGAAAATACAATCCAACTAAATTTTTGCAGTTTTCAGTCAATGAGGAAAGCTATGAAGCGAAAAAGGGACGGAAACAAAGCCAGGGTGGCTCACACCACCCTGTGGCACGGGTCCACCCCTGGTCGCGCCACCAGGTGGTGAGGCCACCCCAGACTCCGCCTCCGACCCGTTTTCACCCAGTACCTTCCTTTTGATATGAAACTCCGTAATATATAACCACCCGGATCCCCCGAGGTCCGTATATCGTGTTTTTGTTTCGATCTGTTTCTGCCAGGTAAAATCTCAGATTTGTAGCCTCAATGTCTTCCACTGGATCAGTTAAGGGAGATTCCTTGGAAGATATCATCAACCCATACATGAGAGAATTGAAGATTCATCCCAAGGAGTTATTGCTCGAAGGTGGGGAGGTTCAGATTAAAGAGGTTCAAGGCCCTAAAGGTGAAGGAAGTTTGGAGGACAGGATGGAAGCATTGGAACAAGAAGTCTTTAGGTACAAGAAGATGGCGGAGCGCGAAGTGGATATCGTCCATAAGATTTGTTCCGAACTCATCACCGAGCACCAAAAGGAGACTGCTGAACTCAAAGACGAAGTCCTCTCACTCTGCCAAACAACCAACAAACTGCAAGCACAATTCTATGACGTTCAAAATCAAAACTGTGAGTATGAGGCTAGATTTAAACTCATAAGTGTTGTTGCAAGTTTCAGGATGTTGGAAACCACGATGTCCTTTGTGGATGGGAAGCCTTTACCTTAGAAGACGGACGAAGATGAGAGGATACCACCACCACCAAAGGAGTAATTCGTCATCAGGTTTGGCATCCCCTTGGTTTGTTCCAAGCTTGGGGGAGTGTCGCGGTATCATATCACTATCTTCTATCTTTTCATCTTATTAGTAGAGTCTTATCATGAATAGAGGAATTATTATGTAGGATGGTTTGCATTATGGAAGTGTCCCCTCTCTCGTTAGATATGTATCCCTTGGTGTGAGTCGTCGTTATGGAATATTAATGAGAAGTTCTATCATTCACTCTTTTGCATAGCTTATATTAGTTTTCAATTCGTGGTTATATGATTGATCTTGTTGTTAGTATTGGTATCACTTTGGGATCATTGAGTTAATTTAGTTGGTTTTGGCAAACCTGGCTCGGTCAGTAGCAACACTATTTTTGAGAGTTGAATGAAAATATAGAAGTACTCTAGAGAAAAATAATTTCATCATCTTTCTTTCTTGATTTGCTCATAAGTCTAGTATTCTCTAGTTAAGATCTTTTGTGCTTTCAAGGAAGATTGCATGTTTGTTTTTATCACTTGTATGTTTGTTTATTTCCTTCAACTCTTATACTTGCTACCCAACCTTGCTAGCCAAAAACCTGTACTGAGAGGGATTTCTTCTCGTGCATCCACTCCTTTAAACCAAAACCTTTGCCATTTGTGTCCACCATACCTACCTAGTAGCATTATTGCTATTTCAAGTAAATTCTTGTTTTTTCTACCTCCCAAATTAAACTTGTTATGTGAAAATTAGTGATTAAAGCTCTCACGAACTTGATGGCACACTTTACTTTCTTGAATTAATAAACTTGAACCATTGGGTCCTTCTTTGTTGCGTATATGCTTGCGCTTTATGAGTTGAAGTTAGCCGAACCATGTATCATGGGGACCGCTTTCAACACTTCATTTGGTACTTTGTACCTAGTTGATATCATGTTCTTTTGCTTATGGATCCCGGCGGTGTGAAATAAAAGTGGAACTTATAAGATCATGGAGTTTATATGTGTGTTAGATAAACGCCTAGGCCGCTAACCTAAGCATGCCTAACCATGGTGGAAACTTGCAGCATAACTATAGTGAGCATTCTATGAAGCATCCTCAATAAAAACCTATGCAAATAACAAATAAAAAGATCGCTGAAATGCTCACTGTCTGCTTGCCTTGTCATTTTGATTATGGGATAGCTCCTGTGTCATGTGCAAGGGGTACCCCGTTGGCGGTTCTCAATGATACGCATGTATTTACAATGACAAGAGCTTGCTCGTGACTGAAGTTGAGTAGCATGAGGATCGGTACTCATAAGTAAGGGGCATGAGATTTCAACTTATAACTTGTCAAGCATATCCTGTTAGTTGTGTCACTTTAACCTTAATCACCTAAAGATGCCTATGATAGGGGCAATGAGAGCTAAAAGCTAGTAAGTATCATAATTTTTGGGAGCTCTTTATGAGACTTGCAATCCCTGCTTCCCTCTTTGAAGGGCCTTTCTTTTATGTTGTAGTTGAGTCAGTAAAACCTACTTCCTTCTATCTCAGTAAGTATTTTGAGTTGTTGTGTTTCATTCATTCATATGTTGATTTATTCAATCATGTTTCTTATGTTCCTTGTTTTGCACATTGCTCTTGTCCTGATGTTTACTACTTTGAAAGCTTTCATTGAAAAACCAGCTATTTGTGAACTCCAGCAAATTATCAACTATTCTTTGACCAAGAGCTAAGTTTGCCATTACCAATTATGATTCACTTTATGTATCTTTATTGTGTTTCCTTTACCTATTACAAGTTGAGTTATATAATAGTGAGTTGTCTTCTATTATGATCTATGCTTTTGATGAATGTGATGCTTCTTGTCCGTATTCTTTTATCGACTCTTCACTCCATAAACCTGAGGCCATGTTTATTGAGATCAGTTTCGCTTGGGGACAAGCGAAGTCTAAGCTTGGGGGGAGTTGATATGTCCATTTTGCATCACTATTCTATGTCTTAATTCATTATTCATTGATATATTTCATATTGAGGGGTGATACTTATGCTATTTCATCTGTTTTTGCATGGTTGATGACTTTTGGAGCATGGACCGCTGCAGTCAGGATTCTGATGGAAAAGGTATTGTTTGGAGGCAAAATTCGCGAAGATCAGAAAATCCAGGAAAATATACGGAAAATCCTATTTTTCTAGAAGACTAAGGATGCTAGAAGATGGAGTGGAGATGGGCCACAGGGTGCCCACACCACCCCTTGGCGCGGGCAGCCCTAGGCCGCGCCTGGAGGTGGTGTGGCCACCCTGTCCCACTCCAGCCTCTCTCCTCTGGCGTATATCATCCTCCCGAAACCCTAAGACTCGGGGAGGGACCACAGAAAGATTCCGCCGTCTCTGCGGGGCGGAAAACACCGAGAGAGAAAGATCTCTCCGGCAGACAGATTTCTGCCGAGGGAATTCCTTCCCGGAGAGGGGAGATCGTCGCCATCAACACCACCATCAAGCTGGACGTCATCGGGATCATCATCATCATCACCACCACCATCATCACCATCAGCACCCTCATCACCATCTCCATATTGCTGTAACAATTGCGTTGAATCTTGCATTAGTTCATAGGGGAAACTTTCCCGGTGTTGATTACTCTTTGTAGTTGATGCTATTGAGTGAACCATTGAATTATTGTTTATATTCAGATTGTTATACATCATTATTCCATCTCTGATCATGATCCATATGATGTCTTGTGAGTAGTTCGTCTTGTTCTTGAGGACATGGGAGAAGTCTTGTTGTTAGTAGTGGAGTTGCGTTGAGAAAGATTCAATAGATTGTTATTTAAGTTGTGGTGTACTTCTTCTAGTGGTGTCATGTGAACGTCGACTACATGACACTTCACCTATATGGGCCTAGGGGAATGCATTGTGTATTTGGCTACTAATCGTAGGGGTTGCCGGAGTGATAGAAACCTGAACCCCCGTTAGGAAACCATTGCACAAGGGACGTACGGGTCTTAGAGTTTAAAGCTATGGTTAGGTTTCTACCTTAATTACTTTCTTGTACTTACAGATGTTTGAAAGGGGTATAATCACAAGTATGTATTAGTCTTGGATGGGCGGTACATTAGCACAGGTTCACCCACACAACACTTAGCAAGCTAGAGAAGATTAATCAACTATATGAAGCGAAAGCACTTGACAGTCTTCCCATGTGTCCTCGAGAACGTTTGGTCATCTTAAGTAATACAACCGGCTTGTCCTTTGCTGCATAAAGGATTGGGCCACTTGCTGCATTTATTCCTACTGTCTTTTATTTACTCGTACTTTGTTTACTTGCTTTACCGAAAACCCCTAAAAATCCGTTTGCTAAGTATTTGCAGAGAATTCCTGATCCATACCACTAGCCAGCACCTTCTGTTCCTCGTTGGATTCGACACTCTTACTTATCGAAAATACTGCGATACACCCCCTATACTTGTGGGTCATCACTGGGCTTGTCGATACAGCGAAAATGTGTCACGATCCAAAACAGTACAGGTGCTCCACGAACAATCTTAAATAAAGCAGTAAAGCATGGCATAAGTACATGATAGTAATAAATCCCCAAACTAGTTTGTGGCCCCAAGAAATAAGAAATGAATAAAGCTCTGGCTAAAGGGATTCATGGTCCCACATGCGGATAGTGCGATAGTCAAGGAACAGGTATCAAGTACTCGGGGCCTACAGGACACAAGTGAGTGGTTAAAAACCAAATATTTGCTATTGCCCACCGATGCCTCTACATTAGTTATAACGATTCCCAGCATTTTAATCAAGTTGTATTTAAAGTCATGATCATCTCCACCATTAAACATGTGCCAACCTTCCAACAATGGTGGAGCGGCAACAACGCGAAGCAGCATCTGAGCAAGCAACTACGACTCGCAAGGCCAACTATCTATCAAACAACAGGCAATAGGATGTGTCCAAGACAATATAGAGGCTGCAAGGTATATAAATGGTACGGAAACTAAAGCATCGCAACACGGATAGCAATAGATCAACAAGAAGGAAGTAAAGACTATAAATGCAAAATAGGTAGAAAGGGGAAGATTGCTCGCCTAGAAACATAGTCGGAGATACATTATCCGAAGAACTTGCCGATACTCGTATCAACTCAACAGCCTAATCCGTGAAGAAGCAAAGCACTAGAAGAAACATCAGATACACTATTTAATACTACGGCAGAAGATCGGACATGATGCATGTATGATGCATGACATGGCAAAGATGCGATGCAATTAGGCAATATTAAGCGGAACCGGGGTCCCGACAATTAATTAAATGGTTCATGTTATTGAGCTACCCTGCAATTTAAATATTGGCTTAACAAGGCAAAACATGGTATTGGTTCACTACACAAATTTAAATGAGGCCAATATAAGACTAGATTAGCGCGCATATGGTCTCCATATTTAATTATGAGGTGAATCGCATAATGCCCCAAACCCACAATATGTATGCAAGCATGACAATTGAAATGCAACAAGGTGGATATCATATATTATAAAAATATGGGTCTCGAAAAGGAATCACACATTGGGGGTTCGGAGATCTTGGGGGTCGGAGGGGTTCGGGTTCAGTGGCATCGGTTCTTCAGGGTCAGGGCTTTAGGGTTTGGTCTTCGGATCCGAGGTCTCAGCCATCGAAAGAACTTGACATTAGACGGTACTCGTCGGTGTTGCAATAGCCGAACATCACCCACCCATATCATATATCACCACATGGGCATCACACATCACGGTTGCCGCTGTACCGACATACCACATCTTCACATCAGTACCAAAACACCACTGTACTTCTCACCCAGTAGGCGGGACTTGATTACCGTGCCAGCAGGATTGTAGGATCCATCGGGAAGGCGGTCACGGGGACGATGTTGTCACGCGTGGCAGAGAGCCTGAACACAAGGATGATGATGACCGACGATGGGAGCTTGCTGGCGTTGGGGGCAGGGGACGCGGCCAGGACGGGCTCCGCGATGAGGCAGACACACACGGCAGGCACGCCCAACGTCGTGGATGAAAGGGAGGTGGACGGCCGGCGGCCAAGGCGGCGCTGGGCCACCTTGCAGCGGTGGGACGCGGAGGCATGCAGGCAGAGGTCGACGACGGTGGAGAAGCAACGACGGAGGAGCATCTGGGTTGGGGTGAGCGAGCGGTGACCGTGGGCTGGACGAGGTCCGAGCGCCAGCGGCTGGGGTCCTAGAAGGCAGCGAGCGGACAAGGGCTCATCGGCCGGGACGGCAGAGCTCGCTAGCGGGGATCCGACGCGGCGGGGACGACGCGGTGTACCGCGGTGGCGATCGAGGAGAGACGAGGTCAGGCCGGCGGAGGAGGAGGCGGGGCCGCGGTGGTTCTGCGCGTGAGCGGGACAGAGGAACGACAGTGCATCGGGAGGGGGTCAGGGTCGCGATGGGGATGAAGGGGAGCGTCGACGGTTGTCGCAGGGTGGGTGGGTGCTGGGAATCGCGAGCGAGGAGGGGCTCTGGCAGAGACGGTCACGTCAAGGACGCTGTCGGGTGGGGCCGGGCACGGTGGGATCTAGGGCGAGGTTGGTGGCGACTGGGTGGTTACGGCTCGGGTCGTTTGTCTAGGTCGGGTGGGGAACGCGTGGCCGCCGCCGCCAATCGAGTCCGCCGCTGCCCCCTCCCGCGAAGCAGTGCCAGCGCCGGGTAGTGGAAGTCCCACCGCCGCCGGCACCGCACGGACTTTGCCGGGTGGCGCGCGCCGGCGACCGCGGGAGAGGGGGAGGGGAGAGGAGGAGGTGAGGTGCGACGGAGGGAGCTAGGGTTCGTCTCGGTCGCCCACACGGGGGGCGACGCCCACACGTTCAGAAAAAAACTTCAGATTCTAAAATCATGTGAGAGTAGTATAATCGAAATCATTAATTTAAATATGGAGGTATACCTTAAGAAAAAGATTATTTCCTTTCCTTTTTCTTCTTCATTTGATCTTGTGGGTTCGTCACAATTCCTATGTAGGAAAGATAAAATTATGTAGGAAAGATAAAATGGTTTTTTATATGTATAAGACTAGTCACAATGGGGAATATCATATAGTAGTATCATGTATATGACATTAGTATATGATACCATATCTACAATGCATAGTATCATGTAGTGGTATCAGTCTTAGTATATTTATTATTTTGTAGAATCTCAATGTAAAATTGTATATAAGATTCATTTGAGATTAGTTTTTCTAGTTTTACGTGCTATGGTACCGTATCTACCTATGATACCAACACAACCTCTTTTAATTAGCATGTCACGTTAGAATTTTGTCAATTTGACATGTATGATACTACCTATGATACTCCATTGAGACTAATCTAAAAAGGTTTTTTTTACAACAAGGTCACATTGACTTTTGTTTGGTTTCGAGAATTACTAGATCATGTAGGCGCGCATCCATTAGAAAATTCATAGTTATAAAATGGCAAAACTCTAATTGAATTAAAATTTACCTTAGAATTTGTATTGTATTTGTCTACGTAGGTTTTCCTTTGTCAATCTTCTCTC
Organism: Avena sativa; assembly: GCA_916181665.1. NCBI lineage: Eukaryota > Viridiplantae > Streptophyta > Magnoliopsida > Poales > Poaceae > Avena > Avena sativa. The sequence goes on along the minus strand of OV702291.1, from coordinate 124,083,917 downwards.
TCTCATTCAGGCTCCATAGAATTTTTTTAGTCATATAATTTTCTTACACAAGATTCACGATGTTTTGTATGTTGATAAGAGGCCGTGCTACTAAAATATTTCATGATTTTCTAAATTTAAAGGTGAACATGAGTACATCAAATAAATTGATGATGGATTTAAATAGCATGAAGGAAGTAATAGAAGCATGTCTCTTTGTAAGAGGAGCCACATTCATAGAATGTAAGTAGCTGAGCTAGAACAAGCAAAACCTGCAGAGAAATATATTTCTGATTTAGAAAAAATGACAATTGTTATCTGAAGAAGATGGGTATTTCGTTTAAAAATAGAATCAACCTATCAGATCATCATTAGACCTGAAATCTGCCATCGAGTGGGAGTAGCACAGGCAGAAACTGAGCCAAGAGATTTTATAGGACATGTAGGCAGTGTAGTAACGTACCATAATCATCTGCCGCCGTCAATTTATGCACCATGACTGCCATTAGGGATTTGCAAGAACTGAAAAAATAACACGGTCTAAAGATCAATTAAGACCGGCGCATCAGGTCGCCATAAATGGGGAGGCGAGGGCAGGATCTGTACCGCATCCGCAGGAGAGATCGATGACCGCTCCATATTCTGGCCTGCGTTCGAACGGATCGGGAGGTGTGCATCTGGTCTCGATCGGTCGAATCTCGATTGGAGTCTACTGCATGCCCGCTCTAGATTTCGGCGTGCGGTCCAATTGATCGGGAGTTGTGCGTCTTGTCTGGATGGTCGAATTTACATTGGAGTCTGTCGCCGCATCGTGTGTCCTCTTCAAAAAAAATCTGGTGGTTCCGTATGAGCAAGGCGACCCGGTTTTCATTGGAGTCTGCTGCCGCATGTGTCCTCTTCAAAAAAAATCCGATAGTTCCCTACGAGGAGACCCAGTCGAAAGGTGGAGTAGAGCGGGCTGAAATAGATAGACATTATAGCCCAATTAAGCATAGAAAGGCTTTTTGATGTGCAGAGAAACGTTCCTAAGGGATAATTCGGCCTACGCGAGAGCTGAGGATCATCCAACGACCAAAATGACGTGGGATGCGCGATCGAACGGCCAAAACTGCCCAGTTCATGGGAGGTCTCGATCGGTCAAATCTCGATTGGAGTCTACTGCATGCCCACTCTAGATTTCGGCCTGTGGTCCAATCGATCGGGAGTTGTGCGTTTTGTCTGGGTGGTCGAATTTACATTAGAGTCTACCGCCGCATCGTGTGTCCACTTCAAAAAAAATCTGGTGGTTCCGTATGAGCAAGGAGACCCGGTTTCCATTGGAGTCTGCTGCCGCACGTGTCCTCTTCAAAAAAAAATCCGGTGGAGTTGTCGAAAGGTGGAGTAGAGCGGACTGAAATAGATAGACATTCCAGCCCAATTAAGCATAGAAAGCTTTTTGATGTCCAGAGAAGCGTCCCTAAGGAATAATTCAGTCTACGCGGGAGCTGAGGATCATCCAACGACCAGAATGATGTGGGGTGCGCGATTGGATGGCCAAAACTGCCCAGTTCATAGGAGGCCTTCTTTTTGACTCAGTTTTGATATCCCTAATAAGCTCATATGTCTCACCACCGTTTTTTTTACAGGAAGGCCTTCTTCCCCAAATCCTCACTCACACACACACACTCCTCCCGTGCTAGGGTTTCAGAACCGAGCTAGATTCCGGCGGCACGTCAAAAAAAAGCTAGATTCCGGCGGCAGGATGGGCGGCGGCGCGGCGGATGAGCGCCAGGTCCCTCGCCTGGAACCCATCCTCGACCACCAACGCCATGAAATGGCCTCGTTGCAGATCCCCGACGAACTCTTGGGGGAAATCCTCCTCCGGCTGCCCACCCCAGCCGACCTCGTCCGCGCCTCCGCTGGCTGTGTCTCCTTCCGCCGCGTGGCTGCCGACCGCTCCTTCCTCCGGCGGTACCGCAAGCTCCACACCCCGCCCCTGCTCGGCTTCCTGGATGATCGCAAAGTCTTCCACCCCGCCATTGCACCGAACCCGTCCGCGTCGGCAGCCACCGTTGTTGCCTTGGCCGCCGACTTCTCCTTCTCCTTCCTCCCCGCTCCCGTCAGCCACTGGGTCCTGCGGGACGTCCGTGACGGCCGCGTGCTCCTCGACAGGCCCATGCGCGTCCACAACAGTTCTGTCGCCTTCCCGGAGGTGGTGGTGTGCGACCCCTTGCACCGGCGATACCTCCTTCTTCCCCCAATCACTTACGACCTAGCCGCGTCGTTGGATGACCCATTCTTGACAAAGAAAAGGCGGCTCGCCCAGACCTTCCTTGTGCCTACCTGTGATGGCGAGGAGGCAGATGAGACATCATTCAGAGTGATCTTGATGGCACAGTGCAAAACTAGGCTAGTCACTTTTCTCTTCTCTTCCAACACCGGACAATGGGGACCTGTTCTATCTCGGCCTTGGAGTGATCTGTTTGCTGGCTTGACACAGTTGACAGCATGGAATAGGCTCTACTTGCGCCAATATGTGTATGGCTGCTTCTACTGGGCTGATAGTGAAGGAAATAATTTACTTGTGCTTGATACCAAAACAATGGAGTTCTCCATTGCCAAACACCCACCGGAAGCTGACAGCTGTTGTGATTTCGTCATGGTGGAGGCAGGGGAAGGCAGGCCTGGGATGTTTGTTCTAGCATATGGCAGATCTGACCTCAGTTATTTCATCAAGCAAAACGGTTGTGGGAGCTCTAGCCAGTGGAAGAAGGTGAAGACAATCTCACCGGGTTTTATGGTCGATTTGATATGTCATATGGAGAAGTACCCGCTCCTGTATCTGGAGCAACAGCGAGGCTCACTGCTCGAGTTTGTCTGTTTCATGCTGGACATTGAAACGTTTCAGCTTGAGAAGGTGTGCAGTGTGCAGTCTTGCTTTGATACTCTGCACGCCTATAGCAACTTCCCCCCATCTCTGTTGTTGCCACCAACAATATCAAATGGTAAGCTGCAAAGTTATCTACCTTTTTTATCACACTTTAGATAGTAGTTATTGGCATCGGTAGGTCTTTTTTACATGATTTGATATTAGTTAGTTTGTATCTTCTTTTGGCAAGGCTAATGAAGCTCAGAAATATAATTGTTACATATTTGCTTGTATGTTCCTATTTTAAGGTAATTAGACAAGTAAATGAAAGTATTTTGTACACTATGGGAAGCTCTCTTGAGACCTCGTGGATCATAAGAACACTATATCACTAATTATTTTGAGGAAATGTTTTTGATATTCAACACTGAAGCTAATGGAAGGGAATATGAGTTCAAATCCAGTTCATTTATGTTCACCTTGGAAACATTGATTGCAGTCAAGAAGGCCTTATACTGTCTACTTTTATTTTGATAGATATAAAGAGTCTTGGAATTGTTTTTGGCCATCTTTACACCAATAGATTTTTTCTCATGATTTCAAGTATATCTGCATAACTGATAATTTTTACCAAAATAAGAAGCTTAGCCATTGCTACAACTAATGCATGTCCTGTATATCCATATAAGATGTTAGCAGAATTGAAGTGGTGGGCTTGATTGGTTTCTCAAAGTACCATTCCAATTTATTTTTTTGCTCAATAGACTTGGCATTCACATAGCAAAAATTGCTTGCTAGCATGTCGGATACCATTGATTTGAAATCAGCTTCTCAAGATAGATTAGAACAGGGCAACCATGTTATATTTTGACAGTTTGAACTTCTCACCTTCCTTTATCTATGTTGTTCAAGTCAAATGGTCAATGCAAGCAAACACTTTAATGAGATGACAGTGGATGCACATAGTTTGTTTATTTTCACTACTGATATCCCCCCTTTTTTTTCCTGAGGCAACTGAAGTTAAAAATTTGTTATACTGCCAAGCTAGCTAATTTATGAAGTACTGCAACGCGAAGCTACCATTTTCTATGGTTATTTGTTGCAAACTAGTACACATGCTAAACTTGAGAGTTGATTCTGTATGTACTGTTTGTGCTTTGTTTTAATCCCCAGTATTTTATCTCGGCCATTGCTCCTCCCTTGTTTTTCTTCTGTTTTTTTTTTGTTTACCTTAGCTTTTCTTGCCGTGCTTCTCTCTAAGTAAGGTGCCGGCTGTTGCCTAATACTACTGAGACCAACATTTGTTCCTCTTTGCTGACAAGTTCCTGTGTATCTATAATTGGAATATGCTAAAATTTTGGGATATTGGGCAGGTGTAGAAAATGGGCCTGAGAAGGAGATGCTGGAACAAGGCTGTGCTGAAAGTTCAGGCGCACAGTCACCACAGCCAGAATAGTGCTGCTGTGAATGCTGGACGCGAGGAAGTGTCGAGGATCAAAGTAGCTTGTGATGTTGTGATGCAACTCGACAATCGGTCACTTCTAAGTTTGTCTGTAACAGGGTTCTTTTGTCTCTGTTTTAGTTGCAATAGGACCATCTAGAAACAGCCCCATGGTTTATCTGGTACATAGAGTATCTTATGTACCTTTATCTGAAGATGGTTGGTAGTGAGATCGTTAACGACGTTAAATTTCAGCACTTTTAGCAGTAGGTTAGTTAATTAAGGCTACGTAATAACTAACAAGTCAATCTGTTGTGTGCAGTATAAAAATCCCCTGCCGGATGACCGTGCAGTGGATGGACAATAATCAACATGATTTGCGGTAAGATTTTCTTGGATTAACAATAATCTTAGAAACCAGCCAGATTTCTTGTACGTAGTAGTACAAAATATGTATGCCATGCAGGATTCGTAGTGATTTAGGTGCATAAATTACGGAATGCAGTGAATCGATCAATCAATCCGTTGTTTGTAGCTAAGTATCATCCTGGCCCGCGTTTTGACCGGGTCAGCCACCCAAATTAAAGAGTAGCGATCCTTTTAGGCGGGGAGTCGGAAGAATGGGCGGCAGCGACCCGAAATTTTTATTTTGTTCCCGCCTCTTGTCTGGAAAATTCAAACTGCTCCAAAACCTCGAACCTCCTCGATCTCTATAAGTAGGAGACCACGGCGAGGAAGCCGATAGGTATCGCGTGACTTGTGACTTTGGCGCCGGCGTGGCCTGAGAGGTAGGCTGCTCCGTGCATGCGAGCACTCTCAATTCGATCTCCGGCCGTGGGCGACGACCTCTTCTCCGGATCGGTCCAGGTTCCTTTTTTCATGATCTTTTTATATATGTATTCCTAGCTTGCCTGTTTGTTTGTTTGCATGCGAAGTATGTAGATCCGGCCGTGGATTCGTCAGATCTTGATCAAATTGTTGGATCGATGTTGTTCTTTTCCCCGTCATCTTCCGTGCTATTTTTAAGATTTATTATACTCTCTCCGTCCTGAAAAAGATGTCTTAGATTTATCTAGATTCGGATGTATCTAGACACTATTTAGTATATAGATTCATTCAAATTTAAATAAATTTGTGACATCCTTCTCGGATCGACCGGTTTCCCGGCCAGCGCTGGTAGTAATACATTTTGCGTATGTGTGCTAGTAGCACGTACTAATACGTTTCCTTTTTCTTCTTCTGATCTGGGGGTGGGGGTGGGGGGGGGGGGGGGGGGGGAGAAAGACAAGGGGACAAGGGAGAGACAGCTAGCCTTCATACCAGAGCCACCCCCAAGGTGTTTGATGTCGGGCCCCGACGTCAACTCAGGCAGAAGCCAGGTGCTCGACCGAATGTTTGACAGATGAGTTTACACGTGCCTTGTTGAATACAGTTTAGCAGAATTTTACACTGTTGCTAATTCATTGAAGAAACCATTTGTGCTTCTGATTTGCTGCAGCCAGGTAGTACAACGGAATGGAGTCACTTAAGATTGGGCTTTGTTCGTCTTGATGGACGTGCATTATGGACTTTTTTCGTCTTGATGGATGTGTGCTGCACCGATTTGGGGGCAAGCATGTCTCATCAGGGTAACTACTATGTTGGGGATGGAACTGTCCATCCCGGTGATCATTTACTCTTTATACACGAATTATGCGGGTTGTTCAAGTGTGCAGGTATTAGTACAGATCAAGTTAAGAAGAAGTTATTCTCATTATCACTAAAAGGAAGAGCTGAGGAATGGTATAAGATGCTGAAGAATGGTCAAGCTCTGGAATGGGAGGAAATAGTGCCTCTCTTTTATTCAAAGTTTTATCCTCCTAGTGAGATTCATAAAGATCGGAATCAAATATACAACTTTTGGTCTCTTGATGGAGAGAGTACAGCTCAAGCTTGGGGGAGATTGAAGTTACTAATGCTCAAATGTCCCATTCATGAGCTCCCCAATAATATTATTATCAATAACTTTTATGCAAGGCTCCCTCTACATGATAAAGATTTATTGGATGCTTCATGTGCTGGATCATTCACTCGCATGGAAGAAGAAGCTAAATGGGATCTTCTGGACTGTATTCAAGACAATGCTGAAGTTTGGGAGAATGACAAAGGTAGAAAGTCAGGTATAAATTATGATTATGAATGCATTGAATCTTTTATGGGAACTGATAACTTTCAAAATATTAAAAATGCTTATGGTCTAGATTCTCAAGCTATTGCTTCTTATTTTAAGGCTTTTGCTTCCTACATTGAAGTGCCTAAAAAGAAGTGGAATAAGTATCATGAACCTTATAAAGATATTGCTAAGAGTGTTCCTGCAAGAAATACTGAAGTTTATACTGCTAATCATGTTTTACCTAAACCTTATATTGAGAAAATGCCTTTTCCAGTTAAGGTAAAGGAACATTCTATGATAGCTAGTATGGTTAATGAAAGTACAAGAAAAGCTATTGAACCTGATAAACAAATGGTTGATGAACCTATAATAGCAAATGTGAAAGACTTTGTCACTAAATATGAAAAGGAGGGACACACTATCCTTTGCAAGGATACCTCTAATATGGTTTCACATAGTAGTGTTATGAGAGCTAGTATTCCTGTGTTTTCTGTTAGAATAAGTTTTCATTGCTATGATGGTCCTTGTGATAGCTATATTGTTAAGTTTATGCATGATATTGAAAGTTACTATGATAGAGGGAAAAGTGTTCTTATGCATCTTAATAATATCAAGTTTCCTCGTTTTATGCTGAAAGTTTTTATGTTGCACTTCTTTTGCCTTCTTATGCAAGTTGCCTCTGGTTTCAATAACTTGTTTGTTTACAAAATCCTCTTGCATAGGAAGTGGGTTAGACTTAAAATGTGTGTGTGTTTTTGCTTCTTAATGCTCTCTTTCACTTCAATCCATATCCTTATGAGAGCTTCTTCAAAATTATCATGCCCATCTTAATGGCTATAAAGAAAGAGCTTTATGGGAGACAACCCAATTTGTTTTTACTTTCAGTTTGTTTTTGTTTCTTTGAGTCTTGGAAGTTATTACTTCGGTAATAACTGCTCCTTATCCGTTTTGTTTGGTTTTTGTGTCAAGATCAACCTCTAATGAGAGAGAAGTAAGATTTGGGGAAGTTGCTGTTCCGAAACAGATTTTTGTGCTTCACCGTAAAAATTCGTGAGAGATCTCTGTATGTCGGATTGAGCTGTAATTTTTTGTGCTTCTGCCCCAGGTTGTTATTTAACTCTCGATAGTTTTGCACTTTTTGATTTGAGCAACAGAAGATTTTCGAAAAAATTGATCTTTACCTGCTGGTCTGTTTTGACAGATTTTGCCACTCTTGCATTTGCTTCTTTATTCGATTTCCTTTTTGAATTATTTTTTGGTTTTCGGAAGGAGTTGCTACAGTAGCTTATGTTTTGATGTTTTTCAGTTGAAGTTGGACTCAAAAGGTTTTATCACTTCACTATTACTAATGTTGCTAATGAGAACTGTGTGAAGTTTTGTGTGAAAGAAAATTCCAGGAAGTGGAGACAGTGGTGTAATAAGGAAGAGAAGGGTTTTATGACTCAAGTAATAAGTGTATGAAGATGAAGATATTGATGATATTCAAGTGATGACTCTAGAAGAATCTACTAGATACCAAATTCAGAGACCTGCAGAGTCCGTTTCCAACTAGGTAACAGTTCTGGTAAGAAAAGTTCCGTGAAAATACAATCCAACTAAATTTTTGCAGTTTTCAGTTAATGAGGAAAGCTATGAAGCGAAAAAGGGACGGAAACAAAGCCAGGGTGGCTCACACCACCCTGTGGCACGGGTCCACCCCTGGTCGCGCCACCAGGTGGTGAGGCCACCCCAGACTCCGCCTCCGACCCGTTTTCACCCAGTACCTTCCTTTTGATATGAAACTCCGTAATATATAACCACCCGGATCCCCCGAGGTCCGTATATCGTGTTTTTGTTTCGATCTGTTTCTGCCAGGTAAAATCTCAGATTTGTAGCCTCAATGTCTTCCACTGGATCAGTTAAGGGAGATTCCTTGGAAGATATCATCAACCCATACATGAGAGAATTGAAGATTCATCCCAAGGAGTTATTGCTCGAAGGTGGGGAGGTTCAGATTAAAGAGGTTCAAGGCCCTAAAGGTGAAGGAAGTTTGGAGGACAGGATGGAAGCATTGGAACAAGAAGTCTTTAGGTACAAGAAGATGGCGGAGCGCGAAGTGGATATCGTCCATAAGATTTGTTCCGAACTCATCACCGAGCACCAAAAGGAGACTGCTGAACTCAAAGACGAAGTCCTCTCACTCTGCCAAACAACCAACAAACTGCAAGCACAATTCTATGACGTTCAAAATCAAAACTGTGAGTATGAGGCTAGATTTAAACTCATAAGTGTTGTTGCAAGTTTCAGGATGTTGGAAACCACGATGTCCTTTGTGGATGGGAAGCATTTACCTTGGAAGACGGACGAAGATGAGAGGATACCACCACCACCAAAGGAGTAATTCGTCATCAGGTTTGGCATCCCCTTGGTTTGTTCCAAGCTTGGGGGAGTGTCGCGGTATCATATCACTATCTTCTATCTTTTCATCTTATTAGTGGAGTCTTATCATGAATAGAGGAATTATTATGTAGGATGGTTTGCATTATGGAAGTGTCCCCTCTCTCGTTAGATATGTATCCCTTGGTGTGAGTCGTCGTTGTGGAATATTAATGAGAAGTTCTATCATTCACTCTTTTGCATAGCTTATATTAGTTTTCAATTCGTGGTTATATGATTGATCTTGTTGTTAGTATTGGTATCACTTTGGGATCATTGAGTTAATTTAGTTGGTTTTGGCAAACCTGGCTCGGTCAGTAGCAACACTATTTTTGAGAGTTGAATGAAAATATAGAAGTACTCTAGAGAAAAATAATTTCATCATCTTTCTTTCTTGATTTGCTCATAAGTCTAGTATTCTCTAGTTAAGATCTTTTGTGCTTTCAAGGAAGATTGCATGTTTGTTTTTATCACTTGTATGTTTGTTTATTTTCTTCAACTCTTATACTTGCTACCCAACCTTGCTAGCCAAAAACCTGTACTGAGAGGGATTTCTTCTCGTGCATCCACTCCTTTAAACCAAAACCTTTGCCATTTGTGTCCACCATACCTACCTAGTAGCATTATTGCTATTTCAAGTAAATTCTTGTTTTTTCTACCTCCCAAATTAAACTTGTTATGTGAAAATTAGTGATTAAAGCTCTCACGAACTTGATGGCACACTTTACTTTCTTGCATTTAATAAACTTGAACCATTGGGTCCTTCTTTGTTGCGTATATGCTTGCGCTTTATGAGTTGAAGTTAGCCGAACCATGTATCATGGGGACCGCTTTCAACACTTCATTTGGTACTTTGTACCTAGTTGATATCATGTTCTTTTGCTTATGGATCCCGGCGGTGTGAAATAAAAGTGGAACTTATAAGATCATGGAGTTTATATGTGTGTTAGATAAACGCCTAGGCCGCTAGCCTAAGCATGCCTAACCATGGTGGAAACTTGCAGCATAACTATAGTGAGCATTCTATGAAGCATCCTCAATAAAAACCTATGCAAATAACAAATAAAAAGATCGCTGAGATGCTCACTGTCTGCTTGCCTTGTCATTTTGATTATGGGATAGCTCATGTGTCATGTGCAAGGGGTACCCTGTTGGCGGTTCTCAATGATACGCATGTATTTACAATGACAAGAGCTTGCTCGTGACTGAAGTTGAGTAGCATGAGGATCGGTACTCATAAGTAAGGGGCATGAGATTTCAACTTATAACTTGTCAAGCATATCCTGTTAGTTGTGTCACTTTAACCTTAATCACCTAAAGATGCCTATGATAGGGGCAATGAGAGCTAAAAGCTAGTAAGTATCATAATTTTTGGGAGCTCTTTATGAGACTTGCAATCCCTGCTTCCCTCTTTGAAGGGCCTTTCTTTTATGTTGTAGTTGAGTCAGTAAAACCTACTTCCTTCTATCTCAGCAAGTATTTTGAGTTGTTGTGTTTCATTCATTCATATGTTGATTTATTCAATCATGTTTCTTATGTTCCTTGTTTTGCACATTGCTCTTGTCCTGATGTTTACTACTTTGAAAGCTTTCATTGAAAAACCAGCTATTTGTGAACTCCAGCAAATTATCAACTATTCTTTGACCAAGAGCTAAGTTTGCCATTACCAATTATGATTCACTTTATGTATCTTTATTGTGTTTCCTTTACCTATTACAAGTTGAGTTATATAATAGTGAGTTGTCTTCTATTATGATCTATGCTTTTGATGAATGTGATGCTTCTTGTCCGTATTCTTTTATCGACTCTTCACTCCATAAACCTGAGGCCATGTTTATTGAGATCAGTTTCGCTTGGGGACAAGCGAAGTCTAAGCTTGGGGGGAGTTGATATGTCCATTTTGCATCACTATTCTATGTCTTAATTCATTATTCATTGATATATTTCATATTGAGGCCATGTCTAAGATTGTGGTCATTTTCCATCTATATAGGAAAAATGGTAGGGTTTTGTTCTGTCGGGCCCTATTGGGCCCAAACAAGACACGGTTATAGGTGGGGAAACCGTTTGTGAAGATCAAATATCACACACGCTTTGAACTAGTATAATCGTGTGTATTGCACATATCTCGTGCACACCACACAAACTCAATCTCATCGTCTTCTTACCATCACACTCGGATTTTACATACAAGAAACATTTGAGATATGATACTTGAAGGTCAGATAATATTTTTTTCCGGCAAGGGTATGAACCAATCAAACAAGGTTTGCCCTTCTTATTATAAAAGAAACATACCTAATATTTGGGAATCGGCTGATCAGAAGGGATCCAGTCTAACATGGTTGCCCTTCCCTTGTTACAAAAAGACCGCTAACTTTACATTACATACATATATATTTGCCTAATCTAACATAGTTAAGTTACTAAGCTTCATCCCCGTCACCAGGGGAGATATAGATGACATTGTCGTCGGTGCCTGATGCCTATGCATCGTCGGAGCCTCCTCTTCCCTCTTTAGAACTTGATACCTCTGCATCGTCGGAGCCTCCTCCGCCCTCCCTAGAGCCTGATGCCTCAGCGTCATTGGCGAAAGGCATGCTGGTTCCAACGACACGCCTAATTCCTAGGAAGCCTTGCGCTTTGCCGTGGCGGCCATCTAGATTGCCACAATCTCGTTGAACCTAATGTAGGGAAACTACAGACATGTCGCTCCGGGGCCAGCCTTCTTCTTACCATTGTTCATGGTGCCCAACCATGCATGCACACAGTCGTTGTGGAGTGTCTCGAAGAACTCCTCCATCATGCGATGCACCTCTTCTTCCTCATGACGTGTCGACACGCTGGACTCCTCCACCACCATGTTCTCCTACAAGTCCTCCACCTAGAGCCCGTCCAGCTCATCCGCCTCTAAACCATGGCCCCCTCCTTTGGAGCATTCTCATCCTTCGAATCAGACCTGGTGAGGTCGATCACGTTTCCCCAGCACCGTCTTGTGATGAATTCTCCTCCTCGCCATCTGATGGCACATGGTTGATGTTCCTGAGAGTGGATTCGCAGGGATGCATGGTGTCAATGGGAGAAGCCGCCGGCAGGAATATTACACGAGGCATTTTATAGACGAGGGGAAATAGCGCGAGCAATTTGAGACTTCACATTTCGAATAAAAAGGGTAAAGTGGCAAGAAATGGAATGACCAAATTATTTGCAAACGTTTATAACAAAGAAAACATTTGTGATATTTAGGACAAACTATGTGTGATCGAGAACATCCCGAACATTTTTTTCCATACATCACCGTCGGTGATAGGAAAATATAGCGAACGGTTTACTAACGCTGAACCATGCGGCGGATTATACATGGAAAGGAATCTACTTCTCGTTATTGCAGTTGGAGCCAGAGGCTTTGGCTTTGCTGACAGCGGCGATATTGCCTGTCTTCACTGCACACTCTCTGTCTACCTCGCGTTTCTTCTTGGCGAAGTACTCTATAAGCCTCGCCTACTTCTCGAGCATATTCTCCTCCTCCTACTTGTCCTTTCAGTTCAGCCTTCTGCCACCATTCGAGCTGCTGAGAATCATCTTCGGGAGTCAAAGTTGTCGCGTCCTCGTGGTCCTCCAAATGGACTTCGCAGTCGTTCTCCATGGAGGTCCAACCGGAATACAGGGGAGGATCCTCCTCTCTGGTCCGGCTGAGGGATGGGGTTCTCCTACTCCTCTACCTCTAGAGCTTACTCCTCCTTCACCTCAGGAGAGTACTACTCATCACGGCGGCACTTCGTTAGCAGGACCTGCTAGACTCAAGAAAGGCGAGCCATCTTCTTGCTGCGAGGATTATCAGTCTACCGTCGAGCTGGTATGTGCCAAGAGGGAGCGGAGGTGCGTCTCTTTATGGAGATCGTCCGGAAATCTTCATTGTCCCCAATGAGGACGAAGAAGATGGGGATACACACGTGTCTTACAAATTTCGAGAAAAGCACAGTAGGATTTATGACCCTCCGTGTGAGAAAGTGCATAGAAAAAGAAATGCTTGCGACTCGAGAAAACGTAGCAAATAAGTGCCACACGCTTCTCACCTAAGATAATTGTTCTGGTCTTTCCCATCATGTGCTTCACATTTGTTATGGTCCAGAAAAACGTTCAGTTTTTGACACCCCCGTGGTTGAGCTTGCCTGGCCCACGATTAGACGGTCAATTTTTTTTGCCGTCACCGACCTGGCTAGGGGGCTTAATAGACCTGATCTGTACTAGTGGGCATACAACTTTTGCTTGCTTATTATTTGGTCCATCTCAAGGACCACCATTTCTAACTTCCTATGAAGGTTTAGCGCTTGGCATAAAAAATTGTCCCGCTGCACTGCTTCCATTTAAATCTTTGAGATGAAGTAAAAGAGGTGCCAATTGAAAGCAACTCTTCCATATGTTCTAATAAGTCCTAAAGTGTTTTCCCTTTAAAATTCTCCCATTGTGTTGCTTCCATATGTTCCAAGTAAATGTTAGTCGGTTAACCTAGAAGAGAGCACATTCCCTTCGATCTTTCAAGGTGTCAAAGGGAAGGGGTATGGGTCAACATAAATAGGATGAACATCAGTGAGTGTCAACGACATACATGTTTGTGCTAATTAATTGATGAAAAATATGAATATTCCTGTAGTATACACTATTTGTGATGTAGTTGTTCCTGCTCGTTTTGAAAAGTAAACTACTACTCTCGTCTTAATTAACTGAGAGGACTTTTTAATTAAATTTGTTCTTAAACGTGTTAAATTAATTTAAATATTTACTTCTAGTATAGAATAATAAATATTCCTTGGGTTTATCTCGGAGGAATTCGATCTCTTATGTCATTAAACACTTGCGTGATGTTATTACCAATGAGTAACTTGGTGTTTGTTTCATTTTGATGTTGTTAAACCCCTATAAACATCTGTGAGGGGTTCAAACATTTTAATTAAATCCCTAGTGCATAGAACTCATATTTATCACATATAGTTTGTATCAGTAGAAAGTTGGGTAGAAGGAAACAAAATACTACTAAATCTGTCTTAAATTAGATGCCGGAGGTTCCTCTAGATTGGCATGATAAAACTTGTCTAAATACATGTGAACTAGACAAATATGAGACATCTAATTCGAGATGGAGGGAGCACCATAAATGACCAACTTCAACTTTCGCTGCTGGTAATATCTTACACTTCTAAACATCAACTAATTAACCATGCAAGTTATCTCTCACCGTTGTAAATGGAGCACGCATTATGAGTTTTCAGTAGTGAACCACGATACTATGTAACCAACAATTACTCAACATGCATGCATGTATCAACGCGGTAGAATCTACAATTTTTGTGTATGTATCAAACCGGATTGTGAAGAAAGAGACGCAGCCCTAGATCCTGTCCCCGTAGTAGTTCGAGAATTTCATTGAGCTCCAATAAGCTGTGCAGTGATGATTTGCAGCCTACCACCATAGTGATGCACGAGCCATAGAATTGGAACACTAAAATTCCTATGCATTGGCATCCCAACACCTCATATTCCCAAGAAGTCACACCGTGCAGAACATGTCATGTGGGTGTGACTTAGGCAAGTCACACTCAAAATATACAAGACCCACATACCCAATATTTATTAATGTATAGTATTTTATGACCAGGTGTTATATATTCAGAAAAAGGTTTTATGAAGAGGTGAGCTCTGGCCACTGTCCGGACACGGCCCTACATCATTTACGTAAAGGTAAGTTAAGGTTTGGCAAGAGTGATAATGCTCTGTTTGCTAAAAGGTAACAAAAGTTTGGCAATAATAACGTGATACGATAGTTTGGTAATTTCTCTTTTTCTCACAATCCCATCCAGATTAAATATGCAATTAGGCCAGCTGCCATCTGTCAAATTATCAATTTTGTTTATTCATTTGATTCACGGTTCATGTAACCACGTCACCTACATACTTGCCGACAAAGAAAGGGCTAAGACAAGGTCACCAATTATCGCACATGCTATTTAATATAGTGTCTAATATTGTCACCATTATGATTGAACACGCAAAGTCTTATGGTCAAATTGAAGGAGTCGTCTTCGTGATGGAGGTTTATCTATCCTATAATATTCCGATGATAAAATTCTTTTTATGGGACATGACGTCGGAAAAGCAAGTAACCTGAACTATGCGGGTCTGAAAATCAATTTATATAAGAGTTAATTGTTTTGCTTTAGTTAGGCTGAAGATGAGGCTAACATGTATGCTTAGTTATTTTGCTAGACAATACCAGCTTCCTATTAGATATTTGGGTATTCCGATTTATTATCGAACACTCAAAATGCTGAATGGAAACTCATGGAGGAAAGATTGCAATTACATTAAGTAGTTAGAAAGGTAAACTATTATCCTTGGGGGGAATATTGGTTCTTATTAATTCAGTAATGTGAGGTCACCAATATATTACTATACATGATATCTTTCTTCCAGTTTTCAAAGAGTCGTAATTTTTTTTGGATTATTTTATCCAGATTCATTTAGCAAGGAGATAATAAAAAAGAAACATCGGCTGGCTAAGTGGAGTGAAGTTTTCTGCCTCAGTAATATGGGTGAGCTTCGTATCCATGATCTTGAGGTCAAAAATAGATCCCTCCATGGTAAATGTCTCTTCAAGCTATTGACTGAAGAAGGGGTGCGACAAACTCTTCAAACAAAATATGTTGACTCGAATGTGTTGTCCCAAGTTTATTGGAAACACGGGGACTCGTATTTGATGAAACAGTTCTTCCACTTTGGAACATTTCTTAAGTATGGATCAGAGATTCGTTTCTGGGAGGATAAGGGCTCAGTAATGCTACACTCCAGGGAACAATATCGTGCTCTGTACAGTACTGTTCGTCATAAGGGTGATACAATATCCACGATTCTGGAGACTTCTCCTCCCAATATTTGGGTCCAGGATTGACTCTTGGAACACCTTGCTTCAACGTTTGGTTATTGTCAGAGTAAAGCCTATGACTGATGAATTCGAGTTAAATTCTTGGTTGATTCTCTGTAAAAGGCATTTGTCCAACCACATATACCAGTCGATAAGACTAGGAAAATAAGGAAGATGAAACTACCTCTAAAGTTCAAAATCCTTGCGTGGTATCTTCAGTGTGGGGTTATCCTTACCAAAGACAACCTTGTCAAGATGAATTTGCATGGGAGTAAGTCACTATGATGAGAAAATCGAACTTTTGTTCTTCCAATGTAATTTCGCCTATTTTATGTGGTTAATCATCCTAGTAGCTTCAAACGTGTAGTCACCACATATTTTGGGGAATTGTCTAGATGATATAGATCACATGTTCCAAATTCTTCCCAGGGTAGGAGCGATTGCTATTATTTGGTCGCTTTGGCTACGTAGAAATGACAAAGTGTTCAATGAAAAGATGTTCTCTTTTGCAGGTTATCTACAGGTGCACCGCTACGCTCCGTTTAAGACCATCTCTACAACATGTGGAGTTTCGAGACCTGTTTATAGAGATGTGTACATGTCTGGAGGTTACGACGAGGGACTTTATTAGTCAACATGGATGGCAGCATTATCTCAGGATTGGTCCTCCTCCACCTTAGATGTTTTTACAATTTCTTATTTTGATATGTAATTCGACTTTATTTCATTTATTGTGACATGTGGACTTGTGTCGCTGTGCGCATCCTATAGGTATGCAGATGTTGGGTCTAATTCTTAAAAATCTTTAACTAATAAATCTCCCATTATCAAAAATCCATACGTGCCATTTCAATCAAAGTGTAGGCCAAATTGCCGTCGACGTAGGTCTATGCTGACGGCAGTCGTCGGCGTAGCACAGCGTCAGCTTAGACTCAACTGTCGTCGGCCTAGTTAATCTCACAAACTTTTTTAAGCTTTAAGTACACTTAATCTACGATTAAATTGCACTTGTGGTGAAACTTCCCGATCGATCACCCATCCTAACACTACTTCAGCCCTAGCACGCTTAAGCTTGTGGTGAAACTTCCCAATCGATCACCCATCCTAACACTAATTCAGCTCTAGCAAGCTTAACTTCTCTGATCCTTTTAGATGAGATCTCGATAAAGAAATTAGACCTTGTTGATAATACTACCGTATCAATCTTATTAACCTTTGCACCATGCTATCACACACCTTTTTTTTAAAATTCCAAACAATTATTTAAGTAAACAAAAATAAATAAGTAATACTAATCTTGATTTCAAAAAAAATTATTTTTTGCCTTTTTCTATTAAATATGGAAAAAAAATCATATCTTTAAATCCGTAAATCAGAATTCAACAAATAATATGTCTAAATCAATAAGAAAAATGAGAAGAATCCAAACATGACATCCCTATTATCTTTTTAACCGTGCATCATGTAATTTTAATAGTGTACTTCAAGCTTTTCCAAATAAAATTTATTTATTAGTGTTCAAATCTTCAAAAAAAAGATATAAAAATCCCTTTTGAATTTGAGGATTGTAAAAAATCCTTAACTCGAGGCTGAGCCTTCTAAACTTGCGTTGGATCTCTGATAAAATAGCATATTGTGAGTCTAAAAATTATTTTTGAAAAAAATAATGAGCATCAGATAATTTACCTATAGTTCAAATCTAACCCACTTCCTACCGATTCGACATGAATTTGTTTTTTTACCAGGGGTGGGCGGAAAGGTTTGAGATACCCCGGTTGGTACATTGTCCATTAAGATGGTCTAGTATTTTTAAAAAATGGGATGGTAGCATTTTGAATTAGCCCTTTCGTGGTTGCTTCACAAAACACCCCGTTTTTATCACTCGGAAAATGGAAAATGGCTTTTCCGTTGGACGGAAAAGAAAAGTCCCCCCCCCCCCCGCAATATTTTCCGCCATCCCAAGATGCACATGAGTGCACAATATGGGCACATTATCACAAACTATGTTGTAATTATGTCCATAACATTGGTCGTTTGGCCTGAAACCCATGAAACTGCGAACATGATAGGTTATTTCTGAGAAAGTATTTTAAGATTCAATCAATATACGAAGTTTGGTATTTTACTTGCAACTATGTCACATAATATGACACCACGCGAAGATTTTACATTGTTCGGACCTTTTTCAATTTCTTATGGCTGTTTCAAACTATGGTCAAAACGACGGGTATGAAGATTCTTAGCTAGGTGATGAGCCTCACTAAACTTGCATTGGATCTCTGATAAAATAGCATATTGTGAGTCTAAAAATGATTTTTGCAAAAAATCATGAGCATCAAATAATATACTTGTAGTTCAAATCAGACCCACTTCCTACCGATTCGGCAGGAATTTGTCTTTTCACCAGGTGTCAACAAAAAGGTTTGAGATCTCCCGGTTGGGACATTATCCATGTAAGGTGGTGTAGTTTTTTTTAATTGGGCGGTACCATTTTGAAACTTTCATTTGGTGGTTCCTTCACAAAACACCCTGTTTTTGGCATTCGGAAAATAAAAAATGTGTTATACAAAAGTATTTGTAATGTTTTTATATTTTATTGAACAAAAATATGTAATATTTGAGTTTAGATAGATATATCATATTTTTTGCTAATTTTGATATATTATATGTATTTTTCTCAATTAGAATGATTTAGTTATGATTTTTCTTGGATTAATGTGGCAAAAAGGGAAAAAGCAATGCCGATGGCAAGGCTGTGAAACCTACGCCGACGGTAAAGCCGTCGTTGTAGCCTTGACGCCGACGCATCCCGGTACAGCCAATCGACTACACCGACGGCCCTGTCTACGCCGACGACTACCGTCGGCCTATCCTATCCTACACCGATGGTCAACCTAGGCCGACGGCCGATTTACTCAGCCGCCCGCCTCGGGGGCTACAGCGATGGCCCTGACAAATAGCAGTCGACATAGCTTCTGGCAGTCATCGCCTTGACTTGTTCCTGTAGTGAATGCTTCTGGCCGCCGGCGCCTTGACTTGTTCCTGTAGTGAATGCACGTGAAATAATTTGTCCAAATGTTTTGTCTAGTAAGAGCATTGATATAACAAGTGCATACTAGAGGAAGATATTTTTTGACTACTTAATTTAACACGAGGGCTCTCATGCCCTATCTGTGTCAGTTCTCGGGACTGACATTGGCTTTATATCCAAGACATATAAAATGTCCATAATACCTTAATCTGCTAATTCTTGAATGGGCGTAGTAGCCACATCCTTACAGAGGTGAATTTCTGTTGAGGTCATTTGCTAACAACCGAGGAATTTAGTATTTTTTCCAGGCATGTACCTCATTCTTTCTGTGAGACTTGCTGTGGTCACCCGGTTCACAATGGAAAATAATGTCCCTGGTGTTTTCACCGATGGCAACCTCAACAGTGCTGACATGTACAAATGGCGCCTTACCAACACAAACTGTGAGTACGCTCTGCCCTTTGGCATGGCGGATGTGTTGCCAACGAGCATGAATCGGCACCTCCATTCTGGAAGATGGAGGCAAGTATTGGGGGTTATTGCGATGTTGCAATAGGTGTTTCAAAATGCTACAAGTGTCTATTATTTTCTTCTGTATGATCAAGTAAAATGTTGCAAAGATACGTGGATGACCACTAGTAAAAAGTTTTTATAATGTTATATGATTTTGGAAAATAAGTTGGATATGTTGATTCTTCTTGTAAAAAAATATTGACAGGCCTCCAAACAATTTCGCTACAACCATAGAATTTTTCGGATATGTTATTGATGTTTGCAACATTGGTTTGTTCAAATGTTAGAATTTTTTTTGCTAACTTCGTAATTTTTTGAGAGGTTCGCAGAACAAATGTCATAAATCAATGTTGCCTTTGTGAAAATGCTATATAGACAAAAAAAATGTTACGTTCAGGATTGTTTCGTAACAATGACCGGATTTTTCAGAAATGATCGGGATGTTTCACACATAGTCAACTGTTTCATTTCTAAAAATAATGTATGCATAGAGGGAGTTCTATATTTGGGATATCTTACACAATGACTAGATGCATTTCTAAAACTATTAAATGCACGTAAAAAGTGTTATCTTATGTTCAGGATTTTGTTTTTGCAGCAACGACTTCATTTCTGCAACAATGATCAAAAGGTCCACGCATGCATGGCAGCCGAAATTTGCTACAATTAGGGTTTTGTTCCTTGCGTCGTTAGGTTTTGCTACATATCTCTTTATGGAAACAAGGAGCAATCACTTGAGGCAGAGAAGGAAGATTCATGGATTCTCTTTGATGTCCCAACCCAATTAATTCATTAGGGCTTGCAAAGTGGTCCATCCACGTGAGGACGTCTCACATAAACTGCAAGAGATGGTCGTGCATGAATCAGAGAAAGGAAAGTGACGTCTCAGATCTGCTAATGTGGAGACCGAATAGGCCCATCCAACGGCTATCAAGCTGGCTACTCCGAGCGCGGCATCAGCCGAGTGCCTTAGGGCGTGCCTTACTTTATTGGTGAAATATTTAAGTAGTATATACACATATGGCCACCAAGGTACGTATATCATGCTAGATATAAACCTGTACATGTTACTTGTCGTGAGTTGTGTATATACGACATGGCAAGCAGTTGGTGAATCTAGGAATAGCCTGCTGTGACCAAGATAAAATGTGATAGGTTATGCGTATATCTGCTAGGAAATGAGATGCATTGGTAAAATGGTCTGAAGAACCGGGCTCTCGCCTCGCTGAACGAGTGGGGTTTCTTGTCCATAACTTCCCTTTGACCCAAGACCCCAAGGCATGATAGCTGTTCGTCAGCGCGTGCTGCTCGGCACTTGGCATTCTGCTCGTGCTGCTCACTTAGTGGCGGCTGCAGATTTGTGGAACTACTCTACTAGACCTGGTGCAGCCACCCTGGATCTCACCGAGACATGAATGCCAATGAGCTTATACGCTAGTTGTTTCTGGTTTAGGCAAAAGTTACCGGATGCTACACTGTCGTAATTCAGAGCCAGAACTTCCGGTGGATGGGAAATGAGGCGCTATACACAATAGCTAGATATCACATAGTTGAGTTTCTCCCTGCAGCATAATCAACTAATGAAACTGTTCTGCTTGCACATCATCTTTTTTTTCCCTAATATGCGTCTGTGCCCTAGGGGTCTCCTTCCATACGGAGGGTGATCGCTAGTTTTTTTCATGCATGCAGTGAATCTTTCATGATCTGAAAATTTAAAATATGTTATCTGTTAAAGCGTCAATCCAATTGATGATCCGTATTCACCGCTGGGTTCGTCTCGATGAGTACTTCAAAACAAGATCCTATCTTAATATGTTTTGATGATATTTTTCCCATCGCCAATTGCCAAATTACTGTACTATAGCTACCAGATTGATAGAGATGCAACTCAAATGGGTGAAAAAGGAACTACTACTAGCCATCCATACTCCTATCCTAGCAGTTGTATGAGAATTCCATTGCTCATAAAGGAGCAGTGCAATAATGCTTAGCAGCAAGCCGGCGGCTCCCTGCATTCCTTATATGTTATTGCCACCACATGAATGCACGAGCCACACAACTTGCACACTACAATTCCTATGCGTTGGCAACCCAATACCACCCATTCCCAGGCAGCCACACTGAGCAGAATATGTCATTTGGGCGTGACTTAGCAAAAGTTCGCTACCAATCCACCATGTGCTTATTATTGCAATATTTCACATCCAAGGGTTATATAACCCGAAAAATATATGATATAGAAATGCTTCATGAGTAGTTAATGCTTTGTTCACTGTTGTCCTAGTAGTGTGGTGCTTGCACATGTGACTGCAATTGTGAGGTGTTTGTAGCTGTAGTGCCCTTTCATTCTATGTTCTCTTACTAAATGTGTGGAATGTGGTAGACGAAATTTGGTTGAAAGTTCACGAACGAGCCAGGTTTTATTAGTTCAGAATTCATCTATTAGATTCGATTTGAAAGCTGTAGCGCAACTAGTCGCAGTAATTTTTATCTTTGCTGCTTTTAAGGCCTGATTTTTGGTTTAGTGTTGGCAATGTTATTTAATCAATATGGACACGTATGGTTTTTCCAAAATGTAGGACGAGGAAACCAGCATCTGCATTGAAAAGATGCATACAACCTTATTTATTCATTTATTCAAAAAAATCCTGACAAAGAACATACATCAAAAAGACTTGAAATCACCATGCAACCCCTACAAAACCTACAATGTGTGAAGATCATGGAAGAAGGCCCTTATGCTCTGAAAATAGGAAATCTCTCTAAACCTAGTACACAGGGGCATCGCCGAGACACCCTCTTGTCAAAATGGGAGCTCTCGTCCGATCTACAAAACTCTAAGTGAGCACCTCATGCATACATTACAAAAAAGTGTAGCCGGCGTCAAACCACTAGGCATCTTCAGGGATGAGATCCGCTTATCCCATGCTAGACTTGCCTTCGATGCCTCCACGATGCAAAGCAGCACCCTGCCTTGCTAGATGACACAAAGACACATCCGTCATCGAGACCCATTACGCCACACAACCGAGTCCTACCATCATTGACACGGTAGATACAACACCGCTCCACCACATGGCTCTTCCATCCAACACTGCTCCAATAACGATGTCCTCAAGAGGGATAGCGGCACTGAAGTGCCTCCATCGTATGATCTAGAAGACAATATCTTAGGGTTACCCTATAGCATCATGGGTAAGTAAGTGATGGCTGCATGGCGATTCCTTCATCAAGCCAACGACGTATAAACGCTGCCACCACCCACCATAACCAGAGTCGTAGCTTGATTTTCACCGGCAGCCAAGCCTCCCCAACTAGCGGTCGGGGCTAGGTGTGGGATCATAGGATCCACGACAACCAGCAAAAGATATAGATGACAACCTCCCACCACCGCCATATCTGAGGCCACCGACCACGGTCGTTGTTGTGTTGGGATGCAATCCCAGGTGTTCCTCTATGTGTCGGTCATCATAGATGTGCAACGATGTACATGCGCAATACATGCACCATACAAGAAAAATCATATGCATAACATTTCTCTACCATAAAACATAATCCATTGCATCACTAGAGATGATCTTAGCCACACCCCATAAGCAGGCCAAAATGCACTCAAGTCATCCTTAAATACCCCACGAGGACATTGTCTAAAGTCATGTTTTGTTTTATTGAGAATTATCAATTGGAAACAGAAATGGTCGGTTTCCGACTATCCTAGATTAGATGTAATCCCTTTTTTCAGTTCGGAATCAGTTTTGCGCAGTGTTCACTAAAACAAGCGGAACTTTCTCATACAAAGTACATTTTCGAAATTTAACCACCCATTTTGTTCAAAAAAACCACATGCATCTATAACGTTTGGTGAAAAATAAAGATAGGACGGCTTACATACCTTGCTAAACTTGGAGCTCAGACATTGCTTCCTGATGTGAAGCAATATTTGTTGAAATCGGTGAATTGACACAGTGAAGATAAGAGAAGAACTAGACTATTCATCGAGGTGGCAATCATTAAATAAAGTGGCACTAAATGACACATATTGAGTAAATTTTGTGAGAATGTTATACCAATAATTTGAGTTCAAGCCACATAGCAAGCGAACGCTAGTCAATTGTTAGGTTTGATCCATTCAAGCATGTAGATATACCTTGGCCGGCTGCCAATTATGCTCCAATGCCTTGTCAACAATAACAAGTCTCCCTATTTTTGGATGTTACATTGCTAAGCCATTAACTGGAAAACTTGACCGCTCCCTAACCCTAACCCTGCTCCGCTCCCGTGTGGCGCTGTCGCGCACACACCGGGGCATCTACCTCCTCCTGCTCAATCCCTCCCACTTCCTCCCTTTCCCTCTGCTGCCATCGGCGACGACGCCAGGGAAATGCCCAGCTGGCGTGGCGCCGACAGTTGTTTCCCTCGCGCTTTGGGTCTCCAGTGGATGCGGTGGCCGATCTCTCTGGACTACCCATGCTGATGGTGGGCAATGGCGACCGGAGCTAGGTGGAGGGCCTGTAGCCGTAGACCGCTGCTCGGCAGATTACGATGGTTATGGGAGGCTCCTCGATCTTGGCATGGCTTTGACGAGGCGGCTCTCAACCTTCATCCGCCCTTCGATCCAGACTTCTTTGGAGGCAGTCTAGAAGTTCCTGGTCTATCTTCACTTCATGAGGATGCCCTGGACAGCGACCCTAGGCTAGGAGGTTGTGATATCCCGGTGCATTAATGCTACACATACGGGAAAATACTTACAAAATGTTCGTTACAGACGAACATGGAGAGAAGCGGAATAATTGAGGCCCGGTAATCATGGGGTACAGAACAATATGCACCAACCAACCACTACCACGTGAGTCCGTAAGCTCCCTCTGTAAAGAGAAGTCTATAAGTCTAGCATTTTCGATCTTGGCGCATGGGTTAATAGAATTGATAAGATACTTATACCAACAAGTTTCAACTTCTTTTTCGGGGCTAATCTTCAAAAGTACTCCAGGTTACGAATGTTTGGTCTAGAACAAGTTACATCAAAACATTTGCTATATGGAACATGTTCCATCGATTTACTGGCTTACATCTAACTTGTTATGTTCCATCTACTTACTGATGGAAATCATGTCCATCAAATAGAATGTGATTCCTAACATTAGGATACATACTTTTTTTTAGAATAAAACATCAGGCTACATACTGGTGGCTCACATCATATGTGTTTGCTAAATCCAAAAATCCGTATGATAAATCAGGATATATCTACTGATGGCTTACTGGTGGAATCCATGATATATCTACTGAGTCTTATACGATGTTCCGTCTACTGGGTTATATTTGGAAATGTTCCATCTACTATGTTAGATGCAATTTTTTCTTTCATGTATGATACACGTACTGATAAAAAAGAAAATCATAGAAGTGCATGTTCCATCTACTACGATTACATCTACCAGTTGCTTGTACATGTAACAAATGTTTAAAATATATCAAACAACATATGTGACAACATATACCTACAACAGGATGTCACCGGAGAATCAACAAGGACCTGGCCGGGGGCAGGGGATGTAGCCTGGGGCTCGCCCTTGTCACCTCAGGCGCGAGGATGTAGCCTAGGGCTCACCCTTGTGACCTCGGGTGCGAGGATATAGCCGGGGGCTCGCGATGTGACCGGCAATACGAGGATATAGCCGGGGGAACAAAGAAGCGGCTAGAGAACGCGCGGATATAGCCGGTGGAAGCAAAAGCTAGGTCGACTACGAGATAGAAATCACGATACATGCTACGCTACCATGTGAGGTATAAAAATAAAAACATAAACATATCTTATTAGCATGCATATTCTCCTCGCCTAATAAGTGCCATAAAATCTTCCTCCATATGTCAAGTAGCATTTCATTTATATCTTCTACTTGCCAGCTGAATAAATAATACATGTCACCCTATGCATGTTTCCATTACATATACGCGTACAACTCCATATCAACTATACTAGTATGCCCAATAAAAGCTTTCCCAACTATTTTTTAGTTTCTTGTAGAAAAAGAGCGCATGACTGAGGAACCAGAGTTGCGTCATCCGATGTCTTGTGGAAATGGGATGCATCGTGAATATAGGATTAGCCATCGATCCCTGATTAACGAGTTTAGCTAGCCTGCATTTGACGAGCAAGCAACAAAAGCGTAAGCACCTGACATAGTGGAGCTAGCGAGCTAATAATGTACCCAGTCAAGTTTTACCAACATCGAGCATCAGGCAGGGATCCTGCGTCATCCTCCCCCTCAACTTTGGATAGTGGACAATAACGAGATTACATGGCAAGATAATCCCGATCGGCCAAGCTAGTCTGAAAGTATGTTAGGACTCCGTACAAACACGAACGTAAAAACATGGTTGTGAGACTAATCGGACGTACATATACAGGGTTTTTCGTCGCTTAAGGGGGACACTAGGAATTTTATTCTGATATTTTGTGAAGTACCTCGTAATTTTTGTTTAGCATCGACAGAAAAATTAGTCAGGCGCTTCAAAATAGCCTGCAAGGTATGGCTCGGATGGCGCTTGATGCAACTACTAACAAACCAAATAAGCGCCCTAGTAAGCGACTAGCAATGTACATGCCCTTATGCGTATATCTAATTGTTAACTCGAATCCCTCAGAAGTCAAAATAAAATACCCAATTATCATCTCTTATCGCCGACAGTAAAGATATCGGGAAGCACCAAAACGCCAACGCCAACCCCGACCCCTCCTCCTCCCGACCCTGTTCGGCGCCGCCGCCGCTGCACCGGGTCACCACCTGCGCCCCCGGCCAGCCATCCCCTCCCGCATGCCCCCTCTTGTCGGCCGCCGCCAGATTCGTCGCCGGACAAAGCTCGAGTGGCGAGTCGGTGGCGGGGCACCAGCCCTCGCGCGCGTCGTTTCCATGGTGGCGGTGTCTTGAGATCCAGGCAACGGCCGAAATGGATCGTATGGGCACCTAGAGGGGAGGGGGGGTGAATAGGTTCTACTTCAAATTTTAATTCTTTTTCAATTTTAGGATTGATACAAATGTAAATTTTCTAGATATGCAACTACGAGGAATTTTTCTATATGCCAACCTAACTACTAAACGTGTAAAAAAGAGCGAAGAAACCGTAGTGGAGCACGCGGAGACACGAGGATTTATTTGACCGCAGTTCCTTCCTTGTTAAGGGAAGTACATCTGCATTGGGGGGGGGGGGAGGTAGGCGGTTCTAAGATC
Organism: Avena sativa; assembly: GCA_916181665.1. Lineage (NCBI taxonomy): Eukaryota > Viridiplantae > Streptophyta > Magnoliopsida > Poales > Poaceae > Avena > Avena sativa. The sequence goes on along the minus strand of OV702291.1, from coordinate 124,057,387 downwards.
ACCACGCCATAATAGGCCTCACCATATTCTCCGATGGATCTCACCACCAAAGGCCTGATCCACCTTTCCACTATTGGTACCCTTCGAGGCGGGAACCGGTGCCTTTAGAACGCTAGTGGGACACACATCCACAACTGAATTATAGGCTTCCATGATGACAACAAGCTACCACAAGAATAAGGATTATCAAATAATCAAAACTAGGATCTAGATATTTGCAAGCAATACTAGATCGAGAATCCTCCAAGAGAATGGAGGGGAAGTTGAGTGCTTGATTGGTTTTGATGAAGATAGAGTCCTCCTCCTTCAATTCTCCAAAGGTCAATGTCTTTGGATGGGTGCAGACGGAGATCTCGCTTGGAACTTGAAGAACAGGTTTGAGCTTTTTCGAATGAATCAAGAGTTCTGGCAAGAGGAGGTAATGGGAAATAAATACCCCATGACAAAACTCAGCCGTTGGAGAAGTTGGGGGCCAGATTATCCGTTCAGGAAAAACTCCGCCCGGGAAACGGATATTTCGGGGGAAAATCTGCCCCCATACTGCATGACGCGCCTGGCCGCCCTTTGCAAAAATCCTGGGGGAGGGGGGGGGGGGGAATTATCCTGCCCCCTGGAGGGGCGGATTATCCAGCCCAGGAAAAAACTCTAATCCTGGCCGGACAATCCGAAGAATAATCCGTCCCCCATACTGCAAGACACACTTTGTCCACCTTTGTCGAATGGGCCAGGCCGTATTATCCGCCCCTTGGCAGGGGCGGATTATCCGCCCTCCTAAAACTATTTTTGGCTGCTTTTCATATGAACAATTTTCTGCAACACTTAGCACACATGAGATGATCCATGGTATTGTTATCTAACACAGAAAACACTAGAGATCATGAAATGCCCTTTCAATCTCTTCCTTTTTGGTGTTAGATGACAATATTAGGATTTGCAATAGAGATCTATTAACAACTTTATTACAAAGATAAAAGAGACTCCCCCTAAATGTGCGCATAATAATTTGTATTTGAGTGCAAATGTCCACAAGTAGGTACAAGTCTATTTCATAGGGATGGGAGCTACACACAAAAGAAATCATACCACTGTGAGAGATATGTCCTCAATATGATATAAGAATAACCAATATAATAACCATTATTGAGATCTTCCATCATGAGAATGATAGCCAATATGATAGATGAATCCATAACCACCGAGAGATACATCCACCAGATAATTCCAGTGATAAATCCACCACCGAACTCGTAGGCATTACCTTGACGAAGGCATCACGCGTGCACCTTGTGTCGACCTAACTCGTGCTACTCCGGGGGAAACCCTAAGATCTTCGGGTCGGGCAATGATGGTGCCGCGGTGTCGGTATCCCATTCTCTACTAGGAGCATCGCTTGTGGAGCAGCGTTGGATGGAAGCGACATGAGGGGTGGACCGGCTAGCGCGCGGGAGGGGGGGGGGGGTGCTTGGCACCGAGGTCGTGTCGGTGGGTGGTGTGGCAAGAGTCTGCGCATCGATCTACATGCTCACAATAGGTTGGCGGAAGATTATGAAGGCGGCGGACATCCGGAGCGTGTGCATGGGCGCAACTCCGTGGATATGTTGTGTGGTTCTAGGGCTCCTTTTGCTTGAGTTCGTGCCGCCGTGCCAAGGCACTCAAGCTTCTCTTGGTGAGTGGCAACAGTCACTACTAGGGAAACCCTTATTTGTGGCGCACGTAAATAGGTTTCTGTGGCGCATGCCTCGTGCGCCACATAATTTGCGCCACTAAATTGGTAATTCTGTGGCGCACGAGACGTGCGCCATAGAATTTGGGCTTTCTGTGGCGCATGTGGTCCCGTGCGCCACAGAAGTGTGCTTTCTGTGACGCATGCACACATATGGGTGACCATGGGGCAGGGTCGAAACAGATAGATAGGTGTTTGATAGATCTTATTGGGGAGCTGGCGATACGGTTATCGTTTTTCTCAGTGTTTTGCTTTGGCGGTTCCGGTTTTTATGATATTTGTAATAACCTTTGCCAAACAATGTCTTTCTAATAATAAATAAAGATAGTGTGCATCGCTTGATGTAGAGGCTGGGGCTCCGTTCCCCATTTTGAAAAAATTATCATCTCTTATGGTTGCAGCGTGTGTGACGGTCAGCAGTAGAAGTCACGTCTGATATGCAGCAACTTCCCACGCATAAGTGGGACCATTTCACACTCGGGATACCAGCTTACAGTTTTACAAATCACCCCTAGGCAACAAACAAGATTAACAACAAAGTACACTTGGAGACCGGAAGCAAGGGCGAGGAGGTGGCAGTGTAGATATCCTTAAGCAGCTTTCTCAACTTGTCTAGTCTTGCGTGGGTGCTTGTTTTGCTTAGGGGCCTACATTGCTGCAACATAATCATAGATTTGTAAATGCAGTCAGTCGGTTTCCTGGGATGCTTAGCCTCAATGGTAAACTTGTTTCGTGTTGTCCAAAGCAGCCAACTTTCTATATCAAACAAAATCCAAAGGGATTGTTCAGTTTTTTCTTTAAACCCCAAAGAGAGCGGAATAGAATCAACAAAATAAGAAGGGTCCTGGACAATGAAACAAATTGGAGTAACATGTAGTAAAAGAAAATGTGTTTAATGTCTTATGGTTTCCCACACACGGCCGTGACGTTTCAACAGATTTTCATTCGAAGGTAAGCGACCTCTCGCAAGCCGCCCGCGGAAAATATTGATTTTGAATATGAATCTTCGCATGTCATTAGCATGGGCCACCCTTGCCCCTTGGCATAGATTAAGATACAGGGAGTGGGTGGAGAATTCTTCCGAGGGTTCCAATGCCCAGGATACTGGATCCTGCTCTACGGAAGGATGGCACACAGCCAACTCTTCGAGGAGAATGTCCCAGGCCTATCTTTCCTCGATGACAAAGGTTAGTTGTTGATTATTCGGTAGCAACATTAGGTTTAGGATCCCTTTGTATTTAAATGGGGTCCCTTCTCCGGAGGCGAAGACGGAGGAGGACGGGTCTTGGTGTGTCTGGTCGGCGCAGCTGATGGTTTGGTTGGCGGCTTGGATCGTTGATGGCTGCGCCAGCCACCGCCGCCACCCCCAGCAGCAGCCTCCCGCTGCCTCATCGATGGCCGATCTACAGCCAAGGCCGGCTCTAGGGCATCGCCACCCTGGCAACGGCAGGGGGCCCATGGACAGGGGGGCCCAAAATTATGTAGTCCTGTGTATATACCGTACATCTGCAAAGGCCCAATACCGATCGCTGGCAGCCCTGATCGCTAGAAGGCGAGTAGGCGCAGGACGCGGACGCGCGAGTTACGTGCGATGCCACGCATACGCATCTGCCAGGATCGCGTGTCCTGGGGGCGGTGTGGCTCGCGATCTCCCTTCCTTCTCCCCTCCTCGACGCGACGGCTCTGCTCCTGACTCTTCGGCCGGAGACACTCAATCACACCAGCAGCAGCAGGCCCTGATCGGCTGATCGGCAGACGGCACTCGACAGACGACAGACAACGGCTGATCCGATCCTCTCTACCACCTGGTATATTAAATCTCAGCCTTGTTGCTTATCGAGTCTTTTGCGTTTTGCCTTTTATTTTTCTATTTCTTTTTAATTCTTTATATGATGTAGTCGGTTCCTTTGTAATTTTAGGTGTTATGGCGCCAGGACAAATGTCTAGTGGTGCGAAAAGAAATAAACGGAAACGAAAGATTGAACTTATTCAATAAAAAAAGGTGCTTTAAAAAAGTATTTTTTGGCAGCAAGTAGTGTTAATGTCAATGATGATAATCAAAGTCAAGAATCTGAACCCGGACAAGATGATGATCATAATTCAAATACTGATGATGAGATCAACGAACAGTCTAGTTTCGTAAGGTTAGCAATTATATTTTCAATAATTAGGAACAATTTGAGCAATGACCAATGCATGTTTAAATAACTTGAGCAATCAATTTATTATGTTTTTATCATTCTGACGGAATATGAAATAGTATTGATGAATGAAGTAAATACTAATATATCCTATATAGGAGTAGTAAGTAGTAAGTGTATCTTACAATTATATTCTATTTTCCTTTTAGTGAGTAATTGATTAATGCACAAATCTATACATATAGCGGTAGATTATGTACGCTTTTTATCGATTTTCTATTAGAATATCACCGTGAGTATTATCATGGATAGGTTCTTGATATAAGATTAATATGCTTTGAGGAGTTTGGATTACCATTGGAGTTTATAAGTGTGTATTTTTATTATGTTAGTGTGGAAGTTTTAAGTTTTCCGAAGGAGCCTAGTTGCTTCTTTGACTACGAAATTCACATGACATTAAACCTACTCTCAAAGATATCTCTAGCGTGTACTTTAGCTATGTTAGCTTAGTCTGCTATTCGCGACAATACTGATCCTTAGGGTCCTACCATTCAAATTGAACTTCTTCTATCATATTTGATAACTTGTGGAATTAACTCAACCTTTTGGTGCCACATTTTTTATTACTTTTACATTTTCATAGATAGTCGTATAGACGTATGAATTAGTATGTTTTTGGAGCCTATACTTTATTTTCTACCACTTCCTTTTTTATATACCACCATGATCTATGGTAGTAGCACTCGGATGTCCTGATATATATCTTGACACGTTACTATGAGTCAAACATCAAGGACATGAGCCTTGATTTTCCCCGTCCGATGAAATATGAGAGTCTAACATAGACTAAAAGGATAAAATTTCCAATGCTCACAAAATATATGACACAAATTTTCGATCCAACTATAACTGAGTAGTAGATATTGATTGTTAAGAAGATGGATTGATGTCACAAAAAAAGAATAACCAAGATGCATTTTGATGTCACATACAAAAATATAGAAATTTTAATATTAGATATTACATGACTCCTATACCACTTCCAACCATCGTACTAATACATGTTGGATTAAAGCTACACACAATTTAGACATTCATAAGAAATTCTAACAAAAGCCTTCATTTGTTTTGTTTTTTCATAAATTGAAATTCTATGACACTTAAAACCATTGTAATAATACCTATCTAGCAAGAATAATATTTTGGTGGTGTAGTATTCTACATTTGATCAGTGTAGACCGCCGTCTCGACTTAACTAAACAATTGTCTAAAACTTCAATCTCAAATGCCCATATGCTTTGCTACCTTGAATACATAATTCATGTTAGCTTAGACAATTAACTCGGGTGCCCGCAATCGGTTATGGAAAAAGTAGTTTGGGACATATGTAATGTATTTTTATGGAAGTTTTTGTTTTTACAATCTTTATTATCTGCTAACATATCATGAGGTTTGATCTTATCTTGTGAATCGTTACTTTTTGTAACATAGGGTTTTCACTATATTTTTTGGTAACAGTTTATTGTTGAGACGGTTTTAAAAATTAACTTTCCGGTACAAATCTCCTAGAAAGAATCTTTTGTCGGTAGACAGTTTTCGATAATTTGAGTCTTCATGACATTACAAACTCCTATACTTTTTAATCTTGACAATCCAAGATCTCCTAATTAATTGGCAATACATATGTGTGTTAGAAAAAGAAAATTATATAGAATTGAACGGGTTGATATGCCATGAAAATATGCTTCGTGCGATGGTTTCGAGGGATGTGGTTTTCAACGTTTTTAATTCATGGATATGTGGGCCCAGTCTGTTTGAATGGAAGAAATAAGAAAATGAGTCTGGCTCTGTGTACGTTCACGGGACAGGATATACATACTACAGGTAAGGGAACCTTCGGTAGAAACTTTTTTTACGGGCACCTTCGGTCGCTGGTGACAGCCCATACCGATTTAACCTGACATAAGACTTGTTTTGTACACGTATATGTGCTACGTAACACTACTTTAATTTTAATCTAAGATTAAATCTTAACCGTAAATTACAGATCTAACAGCCAAAATTAATTCTAATGATGTGGATTAACCTGGTGTCTTCTAAAAACCTCTTATATTGCTTTTAGTATATAATAGATCAGTGGCACTTATTATGGGTCTGAGAGGATACTTAGTATTATGGGGTGCTGCATCATTCTATGCAGAGGACGTGTGTAAAACTCTCTAGCATGCATCGTCTTGATGCGACTATGAGTTAATTAAATCTCTCTTTATTGAAAAATTAAACATATTACCATGTCATTATGATGTATTTTTAAAATATGTTTACCATAAAAAACGGAGAACCACGGGTTGATGTCGTTTTCCTGGTGAACAAATTTTTAAAAACACTCAGCACACTTCCTTCAGCCAGCAAAACAACCAAGAAAAAAAAAGGTACAAATGCATACTGTGGTAGATTTTATACTCTGCCCAAATTTATAGTCGTAACGCCTCAACCATGAATGATAGGACAGCTAGCGCCTATAAATAGTGTGCGTTTTCTCTCCCACCATATCAATAGTAAGGGCAGCAGCGAACAACATGTAAGAACTTCAAATAGAAAATCAAGGGAAGTCGCTACAGTTGAATTATTCAGTTAAATGGCTCCAAATCGTAGAGAATGTTCTTATGGGAATAGAAGGTTTCGGAAACTCATACACTTTTGCTACGTGGTTAGTTATTACGGAAGGTCAAAGATCTGTAGCTTGGAGAAGCCAGCAACGTCTTTTGCACCTTCGATCTTTGGCACCTCTTTCCTGATGGCATAGAAGAAAGGCAATTGCAAAAGTGGAACCTAGAGAATTGACGACTTCGGAGGAAGTGCAACCTACAGAAATTGACGACTTGAGCTGAAATTTTTCGTACCACTTAACTCTTTCAAATTATGTTGTGTTTATTTTGTATTTCACGTTTTTCATTGTGATGTAATTTATTAGTTGATTATTAAAGCGGATTCATATACTAACAAAGCTAATATTGAGTGTGAAGTTATCTACCATATGCCCCTTGACAGTGCAATTGGTGAGGGCAACAGTCTACTCAGAAAACTAGCATAGAACATGAAGGTCTCTTCCATATGCCCCTCGACAGTGCAATTTGCGGGAGCAACAGCCGGCATCACGGTCCAAAAAATGTATGCGCAAGCGTCGGGAGCAGCAATGATGTCTGATAGTCGCTTGTGCTGTGTTCAAGGTTCTCCGATATGTTTCCTGCCAGTGACCTCCAGTCTTGTGAAAAAGCAAACACACGGGAGGGTGTGATATCTATTTTGGATCATGCGTATAAGTCGCTCATTGCATGTTTAAATTGATCAGAATAGACGAAATCTTATATATATTTGCAAATTGGAGGCACCGTAGAAGCCGGCAAGTTAATCCTAGAGATTAGCAAATGTTGTCCATCTGATTAATTTTTGTTTCATCGATAGCCATTCGATTAATCAGAAATCTTGTGTTCCTATTCCACCAGCCTCTACCTAACGTGTTGAGTCTTGATTCCTCTCATTTCTTCCATCTCGAGAAAGACATATTTCATTGTTGCGGGCTTCACTGTTTGTGGTGGCCCAAGTAGCGATAATGGCTGAATATTGCATCATCCCCGACGCAGGTGTTCCTTAGAGCGTTGACCAGGCATTTGCCCTTGGCTGCCAAACTGGTATGCTGCATTCTCTCTTCTTAAAAGCACCGGTAACGGTACATCTAGTAGTTTTCCATCAACCGTTACTTGCTGCTATTGTTGAGAGTGCTATGGTAGATCAATCTTGTTGTCAATATAGATTTCATGAAGCCAACATCAGAGTTCCTCCAGAGCTGTTGGGGGTGGTCAAATCGGATTTCATGACTACCTTTGCCAAGTTGCACTCCATGAATGGATGCGGCCTCTCTGGGTAACTACATGCCAATTAGCCTAATCCATATATTTGTCAAGCTAGGGGCAAAGGAGTTGGCTTCGAGGCTGGCTCCTAGACTAGGAGCCCTGGTTGACCTGAACCAATGTGCCTTCATACAAAAGCATTGCATTCATGATAACTTTATGTTAGTTCAGCAGACGACACACCTTCTCCACAAGCTGAAGGTACCAAGAGTCATGCTCAACCTTGATATAGCTAAGGCCCTCAACTCCGTTTCCTGGGAGTTATTGTTTGAGGTGCCGCGGAAGGTAGGATTTGGCCCAGATTTCGCCAACTGGTTGCCATTTTGCTCTCGACGGTGAGCACCCGGGTGATGCTCAATGATGAGCCAGGACCAACGATCTGGCATCGGAGGGGACTAAGATAGGGAAGCCCTAGATGGCCAATGTAGTTCATGCTTTTCATCAACACTCTCAGCATGGTGATGGCTAAGTCCTTGGAGTTTGGGAAGCTGAAACACATCGCATCCCGAGAGTTGGTGACATATAGTTCACTTTATGTGGACAGTATGGTGATCTTCTGCCACCCGATGACTTTGAGACGCGCACGGTGCACACGTTGCTAGCCCTCTTGTTAATATCAAACTTTTTGTGAATTAATAATTGGTTCACGAGATTACTATAACTTGTTAATCAAAATATAATTCAAGGTAGTTCTATATTCAGTGAATATTGTATATGAGAACATCATGGCTCTAAGGACATCTCCAGATGATCCCAACAAATGGTTTGAGTAGGAAAGTATAAGAACCTTGCACCCAACCGACGGTGCACCGGGGGAAACCCTAAGATCTTCGGGTCGGGCAATGACGGTGCCGCGGTGTCGGTATCCCATTCTCTACTAGGAGCATCGCTTGTGGAGCAGCGTTGGATGGAAGCGACATGAGGGGTGGACCGGCTAGCGCGCGCGGGAGGGGGGGGGGGTGCTTGGCACCGAGGTCGTGTCGGTGGGTGGTGTGGCAAGAGTCTGCGCATCGATCTACATGCTCACGATAGGTTGGCGGAAGATTATGAAGGCGGCGGACATCCGGAGCGTGTGCATGGGCGCAACTCCGTGGATATGTTGTGTGGTTCTAGGGCTCCTTTTGCTTGAGTTCGTGCCGCCGTGCCAAGGCACTCCAGCTTCTCTTGGTGAGTGGCAACAGTCACTACTAGGGAAACCCTTATTTGTGGCGCACGTAAATAGGTTTCTGTGGCACATGCCTCGTGCGCCACAGAATTTGCGCCATTAAATTGGTAATTCTGTGGCGCACGAGCCGTGCGCGACATAATTTGGGCTTTCTGTGGCGCATGTGGTCCCGTGCGCCACAGAAGTGTGCTTTCTGTGACGCATGCACACATATGGGTGACCATGGGGAAGGGTCGAAACAGATAGATAGGTGTTTGATAGATCTCATTGGGAAGCTGGCGATACGGTTATCGTTTTTCTCAGTGTTTTGCTTTGGCGGTTCCGGTTTTTATGATATTTGTAATAACCTTTGCCAAACAATGTCTTTCTAATAATAAATAAAGATAGTGTGCATCGCTTGATGTAGAGGCTGGGGCTCCGTTCCCCATTTTGAAAAAATTATCATCTCTTATGGTTGCAGCGTGTGTGACGGTCAGCAGTAGAAGTCACGTCTGATATGCAGCAACTTCCCACGCATAAGTGGGACCATTTCACACTCGGGATACCAGCTTACAGTTTTACAAATCACCCCTAGGCAACAAACAAGATTAACAACAAAGTACACTTGGAGACCGGAAGCAAGGGCGAGGAGGTGGCAGTGTAGATATCCTTAAGCAGCTTTCTCAACTTGTCTAGTCTTGCGTGGGTGCTTGTTTTGCTTAGGGGCCTACATTGCTGCAACATAATCATAGATTTGTAAATGCAGTCAGTCGGTTTCCTGGGATGCTTAGCCTCAATGGTAAACTTGTTTCGTGTTGTCCAAAGCAGCCAACTTTCTATATCAAACAAAATCCAAAGGGATTGTTCAGTTTTTCCTTTAAACCCCAAAGAGAGCGGAATAGAATCAACAAAATAAGAAGGGTCGTGGACACTGAAACAAATTGGAGTAACATGTAGTAAAAGAAAATGTGTTTAATGTCTTATGGTTTCCCACACACGGCCGTGACGTTTCAACAGATTTTCATTCGAAGGTAAGCGACCTCTCGCAAGCCGCCCGCGGAAAATATTGATTTTGAATATGAATCTTCGCATGTCATTAGCATGGGCCACCCTTGCCCCTTGGCATAGATTAAGATACAGGGAGTGGGTGGAGAATTCTTCCGAGGGTTCCAATGCCCAGGATACTGGATCCTGCTCTACGGAAGGATGGCACACAGCCAACTCTTCAAGGAGAATGTCCCAGGCCTATCTTTCCTCGATGACAAAGGTTAGTTGTTGATTATTCGGTAGCAACATTAGGTTTAGGATCCCTTTGTATTTAAATGGGGTCCCTTCTCCGGAGGCGAAGACGGAGGAGGACGGGTCTTGGTGTGTCTGGTCGGCGCAGCTGATGGTTTGGCTGGCGGCTTGGATCGTTGATGGCTGCGCCAGCCACCGCCGCCACCCCCAGCAGCAGCCTCCCGCTGCCTCATCGATGGCCGATCTACAGCCAAGGCCGGCTCTAGGGCATCGCCACCCTGGCAACGGCAGGGGGCCCATGGACAGGGGGGCCCAAAATTATGTAGTCCTGTGTATATACCGTACATCTGCAAAGGCCCAATACCGATCGCTGGCAGCCCTGATCGCTAGAAGGCGAGTAGGCGCAGGACGCGCACGCGCGAGTTACGTGCGATGCCACGCATACGCATCTGCCAGGATCGCGTGTCCTGGGGGCGGTGTGGCTCGCGATCTCCCTTCCTTCTCCGCTCCTCGACGCGACGGCTCTGCTCCTGACTCTTCGGCCGGAGACACTCAATCACACCAGCAGCAGCAGGCCCTGATCGGCTGATCGGCAGACGGCACTCGACAGACGACAGACAACGGCTGATCCGATCCTCTCTACCACCTGGTATATTAAATCTCAGCCTTGTTGCTTATCGAGTCTTTTGCGTTTTGCCTTTTATTTTTCTATTTCTTTTTAATTCTTTATATGATGTAGTCGGTTCCTTTGTAATTTTAGGTGTTATGGCGCCAGGACAAATGTCTAGTGGTGCGAAAAGAAATAAACGGAAACGAAAGATTGAACTTATTCAATAAGAAAAGGTGCTTTAAAAAAGTATTTTTTGGCAGCAAGTAGTGTTAATGTCAATGATGATAATCAAAGTCAAGAATCTGAACCCGGACAAGATGATGATCATAATTCAAATACTGATGATGAGATCAACGAACAGTCTAGTTTCGTAAGGTTAGCAATTATATTTTCAATAATTAGGAACAATTTGAGCAATGACCAATGCATGTTTAAATAACTTGAGCAATCAATTTATTATGTTTTTATCATTCTGACGGAATATGAATTAGTATTGATGAATGAAGTAAATACTAATATATCCTATATAGGAGTAGTAAGTAGTAAGTGTATCTTACAATTATATTCTATTTTCCTTTTAGTGAGTAATTGATTAATGCACAAATCTATACATATAGCGGTAGATTATGTACGCTTTTTATCGATTTTCTATTAGAATATCACCGTGAGTATTATCATGGATAGGTTCTTGATATAAGATTAATATGCTTTGAGGAGTTTGGATTACCATTGGAGTTTATAAGTGTGTATTTTTATTATGTTAGTGTGGAAGTTTTAAGTTTTCCGAAGGAGCCTAGTTGCTTCTTTGACTACGAAATTCACATTACATTAAACCTACTCTCAAAGATATCTCTAGCGTGTACTTTAGCTATGTTAGCTTAGTCTGCTATTCGCGACAATACTGATCCTTAGGGTCCTACCATTCAAATTGAACTTCTTCTATCATATTTGATAACTTGTGGAATTAACTCAACCTTTTGGTGCCACATTTTTTATTACTTTTACATTTTCATAGATAGTCGTATAGACGTATGAATTAGTATGTTTTTGGAGCCTATACTTTATTTTCTACCACTTCCTTTTTTATATACCACCATGATCTATGGTAGTAGCACTCGATGTCCTGATATATATCTTGACACGTTACTATGAGTCAAACATCAAGGACATGAGCCTTGATTTTCCCCGTCCGATGAAATATGAGAGTCTAACATAGACTAAAAGGATAAAATTTCCAATGCTCACAAAATATATGACACAAATTTTCGATCCAACTATAACTGAGTAGTAGATATTGATTGTTAAGAAGATGGATTGATGTCACAAAAAAAGAATAACCAAGATGCATTTTGATGTCACATACAAAAATATAGAAATTTTAATATTAGATATTACATGACTTCTATACCACTTCCAACCATCGTACTAATACATGTTGGATTAAAGCTACACACAATTTAGACATTCATAAGAAATTCTAACAAAAGCCTTCATTTGTTTTGTTTTTTCATAAATTGAAATTCTATGACACTTAAAACCATTGTAATAATACCTATCTAGCAAGAATAATATTTTGGTGGTGTAGTATTCTACATTTGATCAGTGTAGACCGCCGTCTCGACTTAACTAAACAATTGTCTAAAACTTCAATCTCAAATGCCCATATGCTTTGCTACCTTGAATACATAATTCATGTTAGCTTAGACAATTAACTCGGGTGCCCGCAATCGGTTATGGAAAAAGTAGTTTGGGACATATGTAATGTATTTTTCTGGAAGTTTTTGTTTTTACAATCTTTATTATCTGCTAACATATCATGAGGTTTGATCTTATCTTGTGAATCGTTACTTTTTGTAACATAGGGTTTTCACTATATTTTTTGGTAACAGTTTATTGTTGAGACGGTTTTAAAAATTAACTTTCCGGTACAAATCTCCTAGAAAGAATCTTTTGTCGGTAGACAGTTTTCGATAATTTGAGTCTTCATGACATTACAAACTCCTATACTTTTTAATCTTGACAATCCAAGATCTCCTAATTAATTGGCAATACATATGTGTGTTAGAAAAAGAAAATTATATAGAATTGAACGGGTTGATATGCCATGAAAATATGCTTCGTGCGATGGTTTCGAGGGATGTGGTTTTCAACGTTTTTAATTCATGGATATGTGGGCCCAGTCTGTTTGAATGGAAGAAATAAGAAAATGAGTCTGGCTCTGTGTACGTTCACGGGACAGGATATACATACTACAGGTAAGGGAACCTTCGGTAGAAACTTTTTTTACGGGCACCTTCGGTCGCTGGTGACAGCCCATACCGATTTAACCTGACATAAGACTTGTTTTGTACACGTATATGTGCTACGTAACACTACTTTAATTTTAATCTAAGATTAAATCTTAACCGTAAATTACAGATCTAACAGCCAAAATTAATTCTAATGATGTGGATTAACCTGGTGTCTTCTAAAAACCTCTTATATTGCTTTTAGTATATAATAGATCAGTGGCACTTATTATGGGTCTGAGAGGATACTTAGTATTATGGGGTGCTGCATCATTCTATGCAGAGGACGTGTGTAAAACTCTCTAGCATGCATCGTCTTGATGCGACTATGAGTTAATTAAATCTCTCTTTATTGAAAAATTAAACATATTACCATGTCATTATGATGTATTTTTAAAATATGTTTACCATAAAAAACGGAGAACCACGGGTTGATGTCGTTTTCCTGGTGAACAAATTTTTAAAAACACTCAGCACACTTCCTTCAGCCAGCAAAACAACCAAGAAAAAAAAAGGTACAAATGCATACTGTGGTAGATTTTATACTCTGCCCAAATTTATAGTCGTAACGCCTCAACCATGAATGATAGGACAGCTAGCGCCTATAAATAGTGTGCGTTTTCTCTCCCACCATATCAATAGTAAGGGCAGCAGCGAACAACATGTAAGAACTTCAAATAGAAAATCAAGGGAAGTCGCTACAGTTGAATTATTCAGTTAAATGGCTCCAAATCGTAGAGAATGTTCTTATGGGAATAGAAGGTTTCGGAAACTCATACACTTTTGCTACGTGGTTAGTTATTACGGAAGGTCAAAGATCTGTAGCTTGGAGAAGCCAGCAACGTCTTTTGCACCTTCGATCTTTGGCACCTCTTTCCTGATGGCATAGAAGAAAGGCAATTGCAAAAGTGGAACCTAGAGAATTGACGACTTCGGAGGAAGTGCAACCTACAGAAATTGACGACTTGAGCTGAAATTTTTCGTACCACTTAACTCTTTCAAATTATGTTGTGTTTATTTTGTATTTCACGTTTTTCATTGTGATGTAATTTATTAGTTGATTATTAAAGCGGATTCATATACTAACAAAGCTAATATTGAGTGTGAAGTTATCTACCATATGCCCCTTGACAGTGCAATTGGTGAGGGCAACAGTCTACTCAGAAAACTAGCATAGAACATGAAGGTCTCTTCCATATGCCCCTCGACAGTGCAATTTGCGGGAGCAACAGCCGGCATCACGGTCCAAAAAATGTATGCGCAAGCGTCGGGAGCAGCAATGATGTCTGATAGTCGCTTGTGCTGTGTTCAAGGTTCTCCGATATGTTTCCTGCCAGTGACCTCCAGTCTTGTGAAAAAGCAAACACACGGGAGGGTGTGATATCTATTTTGGATCATGCGTATAAGTCGCTCATTGCATGTTTAAATTGATCAGAATAGACGAAATCTTATATATATTTGCAAATTGGAGGCACCGTAGAAGCCGGCAAGTTAATCCTAGAGATTAGCAAATGTTGTCCATCTGATTAATTTTTGTTTCATCGATAGCCATTCGATTAATCAGAAATCTTGTGTTCCTATTCCACCAGCCTCTACCTAACGTGTTGAGTCTTGATTCCTCTCATTTCTTCCATCTCGAGAAAGACATATTTCATTGTTGCGGGCTTCACTGTTTGTGGTGGCCCAAGTAGCGATAATGGCTGAATATTGCATCATCCCCGACGCAGGTGTTCCTTAGAGCGTTGACCAGGCATTTGCCCTTGGCTGCCAAACTGGTATGCTGCATTCTCTCTTCTTAAAAGCACCGGTAACGGTACATCTAGTAGTTTTCCATCAACCGTTACTTGCTGCTATTGTTGAGAGTGCTATGGTAGATCAATCTTGTTGTCAATATAGATTTCATGAAGCCAACATCAGAGTTCCTCCAGAGCTGTTGGGGGTGGTCAAATCGGATTTCATGACTACCTTTGCCAAGTTGCACTCCATGAATGGATGCGGCCTCTCTGGGTAACTACATGCCAATTAGCCTAATCCATATATTTGTCAAGCTAGGGGCAAAGGAGTTGGCTTCGAGGCTGGCTCCTAGACTAGGAGCCCTGGTTGACCTGAACCAATGTGCCTTCATACAAAAGCATTGCATTCATGATAACTTTATGTTAGTTCAGCAGACGACACACCTTCTCCACAAGCTGAAGGTACCAAGAGTCATGCTCAACCTTGATATAGCTAAGGCCCTCAACTCCGTTTCCTGGGAGTTATTGTTTGAGGTGCCGCGGAAGGTAGGATTTGGCCCAGATTTCGCCAACTGGTTGCCATTTTGCTCTCGACGGTGAGCACCCGGGTGATGCTCAATGATGAGCCAGGACCAACGATCTGGCATCGGAGGGGACTAAGATAGGGAAGCCCTAGATGGCCAATGTAGTTCATGCTTTTCATCAACACTCTCAGCATGGTGATGGCTAAGTCCTTGGAGTTTGGGAAGC
Organism: Avena sativa; assembly: GCA_916181665.1. NCBI lineage: Eukaryota > Viridiplantae > Streptophyta > Magnoliopsida > Poales > Poaceae > Avena > Avena sativa. The sequence goes on along the minus strand of OV702291.1, from coordinate 124,041,848 downwards.
TGAAACACATCGCATCCCGAGAGTTGGTGACATATAGTTCACTTTATGTGGACAGTATGGTGATCTTCTGCCACCCGATGACTTTGAGACGCGCACGGTGCACACGTTGCTAGCCCTCTTGTTAATATCAAACTTTTTGTGAATTAATAATTGGTTCACGAGATTACTATAACTTGTTAATCAAAATATAATTCAAGGTAGTTCTATATTCAGTGAATATTGTATATGAGAACATCATGGCTCTAAGGACATCTCCAGATGATCCCAACAAATGGTTTGAGTAGGAAAGTATAAGAACCTTGCACCCAACCGACGGTGCACCGGGGGAAACCCTAAGATCTTCGGGTCGGGCAATGACGGTGCCGCGGTGTCGGTATCCCATTCTCTACTAGGAGCATCGCTTGTGGAGCAGCGTTGGATGGAAGCGACATGAGGGGTGGACCGGCTAGCGCGCGCGGGAGGGGGGGGGGTGCTTGGCACCGAGGTCGTGTCGGTGGGTGGTGTGGCAAGAGTCTGCGCATCGATCTACATGCTCACGATAGGTTGGCGGAAGATTATGAAGGCGGCGGACATCCGGAGCGTGTGCATGGGCGCAACTCCGTGGATATGTTGTGTGGTTCTAGGGCTCCTTTTGCTTGAGTTCGTGCCGCCGTGCCAAGGCACTCCAGCTTCTCTTGGTGAGTGGCAACAGTCACTACTAGGGAAACCCTTATTTGTGGCGCACGTAAATAGGTTTCTGTGGCGCATGCCTCGTGCGCCACAGAATTTGCGCCATTAAATTGGTAATTCTGTGGCGCACGAGCCGTGCGCGACATAATTTGGGCTTTCTGTGGCGCATGTGGTCCCGTGCGCCACAGAAGTGTGCTTTCTGTGACGCATGCACACATATGGGTGACCATGGGGAAGGGTCGAAACAGATAGATATGTGTTTGATAGATCTCATTGGGAAGCTGGCGATACGGTTATCGTTTTTCTCAGTGTTTTGCTTTGGCGGTTCCGGTTTTTATGATATTTGTAATAACCTTTGCCAAACAATGTCTTTCTAATAATAAATAAAGATAGTGTGCATCGCTTGATGTAGAGGCTGGGGCTCCGTTCCCCATTTTGAAAAAATTATCATCTCTTATGGTTGCAGCGTGTGTGACGGTCAGCAGTAGAAGTCACGTCTGATATGCAGCAACTTCCCACGCATAAGTGGGACCATTTCACACTCGGGATACCAGCTTACAGTTTTACAAATCACCCCTAGGCAACAAACAAGATTAACAACAAAGTACACTTGGAGACCGGAAGCAAGGGCGAGGAGGTGGCAGTGTAGATATCCTTAAGCAGCTTTCTCAACTTGTCTAGTCTTGCGTGGGTGCTTGTTTTGCTTAGGGGCCTACATTGCTGCAACATAATCATAGATTTGTAAATGCAGTCAGTCGGTTTCCTGGGATGCTTAGCCTCAATGGTAAACTTGTTTCGTGTTGTCCAAAGCAGCCAACTTTCTATATCAAACAAAATCCAAAGGGATTGTTCAGTTTTTCCTTTAAACCCCAAAGAGAGCGGAATAGAATCAACAAAATAAGAAGGGTCGTGGACAATGAAACAAATTGGAGTAACATGTAGTAAAAGAAAATGTGTTTAATGTCTTATGGTTTCCCACACACGGCCGTGACGTTTCAACAGATTTTCATTCGAAGGTAAGCGACCTCTCGCAAGCCGCCCGCGGAAAATATTGATTTTGAATATGAATCTTCGCATGTCATTAGCATGGGCCACCCTTGCCCCTTGGCATAGATTAAGATACAGGGAGTGGGTGGAGAATTCTTCCGAGGGTTCCAATGCCCAGGATACTGGATCCTGCTCTACGGAAGGATGGCACACAGCCAACTCTTCGAGGAGAATGTCCCAGGCCTATCTTTCCTCGATGACAAAGGTTAGTTGTTGATTATTCGGTAGCAACATTAGGTTTAGGATCCCTTTGTATTTAAATGGGGTCCCTTCTCCGGAGGCGAAGACGGAGGAGGACGGGTCTTGGTGTGTCTGGTCGGCGCAGCTGATGGTTTGGTTGGCGGCTTGGATCGTTGATGGCTACGCCAGCCACCGTCGCCACCCCCAGCAGCAGCCTCCCGCTGCCTCATCGATGGCCGATCTACAGCCAGGGCCGGCTCTAGGGCATCGCCACCCTGGCAACGGCAGGGGGCCCATGGACAGGGGGCCCCAAAATTATGTAGTCCTGTGTATATACCGTACATCTGCAAAGGCCCAATACCGATCGCTGGCAGCCCTGATCGCTAGAAGGCGAGTAGGCGCAGGACGCGCACGCGCGAGTTACGTGCGATGCCACACATACGCATCTGCCAGGATCGCGTGTCCTGGGGCGGTGTGGCTCGCGATCTCCCTTCCTTCTCCCCTCCTCGACGCGACGGCTCTGCTCCTGACTCTTCGGCCGGAGACACTCAGTCAGACTAGCAGCAGCAGGCCCTGATCGGCTGATCGGCAGACGGCACTCGACAGACTACGGCTGATCCGATCCTCTCTACCACCTGGTATATTAAATCTCAGCCTTGTTGCTTATCGAGTCTTTTGCGTTTTGCCTTTTATTTTTCTATTTCTTTTTAATTCTTTATATGATGTAGTCGGTTCCTTTGTAATTTTAGGTGTTATGGCGCCAGGACAAATGTCTAGTGGTGCGAAAAGAAATAAACGGAAACGAAAGATTGAACTTATTCAATAAAAAAAGGTGCTTTAAAAAAGTATTTTTTGGCAGCAAGTAGTGTTAATGTCAATGATGATAATCAAAGTCAAGAATCTAAACCCGGACAAGATGATGATCATAATTCAAATACTGATGATGAGATCAACGAACAGTCCTCGTATGTGGTGGGTAAGTAACTAAATAGTTTCGATTTATGTATAAGCAAGTAACTAACTAACTGTAGTTTCTTGAATTTAAATGTAGATCTTGATGTTTCTGAGGACAATACGGAGGATCAAAATTTGCAGCAATATTATCATTGGAATTATTTCTTATTTGAGGTAATCAAACTAGCAACAAATACTAATTATATTTTAAGACTAAAATGTATTGTTGGATGTTAACTTTTATTTTGATAGTGACAGTAGATACATATAATAATTTTTTTTGATATGTCCATATAAACATTAACCTTAGGGGCCTATATCGTCGACTTTGCCTAGGACCCTCAAAAACATAGAGCCGGCTCTGTCTACAGCAGCACGAGACCATTCACCCAGTGGCCAGCGACATTGTTGAGATGGGCCAGGGATCAATATTACTGCATCAGGCCATCATCGATTCACCACATGCTCAAAGACCTATCTAATTTACGATTTCTTCTCTCCATTGATTACGTTGGTGAATATATTGTACACAAGTGCATCAATCATTTTGTCCTTCTCATCTTTGGTGTACCTGCAAGCACAGACTTGTACAAATAAAGTTACTAGGAAATATGGTTTTGGTCATCTAAATTGAAGCAATTGAATCCCTACCCATGTTCTGTAATGAGACAAGAGAGACGTATGTCTAGCATGGGTTATTGTCCTTCTAAAGAATTAACAAAATGAAGGCAAAAAATATGTGCACAAACAGTTCGGAACAAAATCGATGAATTGGCTGCACTTCTAAGGAAATGGATTGAAGAGAGTGCACATATACAAAAATGTATTATCTTTGTTGTTTATACTGCCAGAAACTAAATAAATTGCCCTGAATGCATGGGCGGCACCGCTCGCATCAGAACAAGAAAATAAGTTATAGTTCTCAAATATAGGTTGTTCTCAATACCCAAGATTTCACTAGAGCCATGAGTTAGTACATAATACCCAAGATTTCAATTGAACTACTCACGCATCACACCGGAGGCTTGCATGGTGATGAACAAGGCCTCCAGGATGAATCCCCTCTCCGGCAGGGTGTCGGGAAGAGCTTCAGATCCCTCCCGATCTAGGGATAGAGATGACGGCGGCTACAGACTCTTTCGTCGAATTTTGATCCGATCCTTAGGGTTTTTGTATCAGAGGCATCTTATCGGCGAAAGGGGAGACCGAGGGGGTGCCGGAGGCGGCCAGACCACCCCCTAGCGCGGGCCAGGCTGGGCCGCGCGGCCATGTGGTGTGGAGCCCCCCTGGCCCCTCTCCGTCTCGTATTCTGGCTCCGGGTGTCCCTCGGTGGAAAACTGACTTTGGCTTTTGTCCCATCCAATTCTAAGAATATTCATTTTCTGACTTTCCTAGAACCAAAAACAGCAGAAAACAGACAGCTGACACTGTGGCTCTTGTTAATAGGTTAGTCCAAGAAAGTGTATAGAAAGTACTCCAAAGTGTGGACAAAACATAAGAAAGTAGATAAAACCAAGCATGGAGCATCAAAAAATATGGATACGTTAGCAACGTATCAACATCCCCAAGCTTAACTCCTGCTCGTCCTCGAGTAGGTAAGTGATAAAAAGAAAGAATAATTTTTGAGCTGATATTCACCATCATAAACTTGATCAAAGCATTTGTAAAACAATGAAAGCTGGGATCATAGTACTTCAATCATAACATGAAAGACAAAGTTCTAACAATAAGACATAGGAACTACGTTGCAACATGAAAAGGAACAAACAAAATATTCATGAATAACAATGCTTTGCAAGACGTTTGTTTGTTTCACATAAATAAAACATAGTAAAGTGGCATTAAGATTGTCCTTCATAGAGTAGCAAACATAAATGCATAGGACACCTTCAAAGTTCATAAGAGTGACTAGATACAAATAGTTTAAAACAAGCAATATCAAAGCTATGCATCAATCAACAAGTCTTGGGACAATGCACATAGAATTAAGAATGGCCACTATGCTCTCAAAGTAGGTGCATAAAGATAGAAGGTGGAGACTCAACATAAAAGTGAAATAAAGGCCTTCATAGAAGGAAGTAGGGATTAAAGTTTCATAAAGAGCTTCCAAAAATTATGGTACTTATTAGCTTTCAGCTCTCATTGCCCCTATCATAAGTATCTTTAGGTGATTAAGGTTAAAGTGACACAACTAAGAGAATATGCTTGACAAGTTATAAGCTAAAATCCCATGCCCCTTACTTATGAAGACCGAACCTCATGCTACTCAACTTTAGTCACAAGTAAGCTCTTGTCATTGTAAGTACATATGTATCATAGAGAACCGCCAATGGGGTACCCCTTGCACATGATACAAGAGCTATCCCATAATCAAAATGACAAGGCAAGCAGACAATAAGCATCTCAGCGATCTTTTTATTTGCTATTTGCATAGGTTTTTATTGAGGATGCTTCATAGAGTGCTCATTATGGTTATGCTGCAAGTTTCCACCATGATTAGGCATGGCTTAGGCTAGCGGCCCAATCGTTTGTCTAACACAAATATTTCCGGAGTCACCGCTTAAATAACATCAATATCTTCATCTTCATACTCATATTGGTCGAGTCATGAAACCTTTCACTTTCTTATTACACCATTTTCTCCACTAACCTGGAAATTTCTTTCACACAAAACTTTACACAATTCTCATTAGCAACATTAGTGTAAGCGAGGTAATAAACCTTTTAAGTCCAATTTCAACTAAAATCCATCAAAACATAATCTACTGTAACAACTCCTTTTGAAAACCCAAAAAGGATTTAAAAAGGAAATTGATTTAAGAAGCAAGTGGAAGAGTGGCAAAATCTATCAAAACAGACCAGCAGGTAAAGATCATTTTTTTCGAAAATCTTTTGTTGCTCAAATCAAAAAGTGCAAAACTAACGGAAGTTAAATAACAACCTGGGGCAGAAGCACAAACAATTACAGCTCAATCTGAAATACAGAGATCTCTCACGAATTTTTATGGTGAAGCACAAAAATCTATTTTGGGACAACAACTTCCCCAAATCTTACTTCTCTCTCATTAGAGGTTGATCTTGACACAAAAAACCAAACAAAAAGGATAAGGAGAGGTTATTACCGAACTAATAACTTCCAAGACTCAAACAAACAAAAACAACTGAAAGCAAAAGAAATATATTGGGTTGTCTCCCAAAAAGCTCTTTCTTTATAGCCATTAAAATGGGCATGATAATTTCAATGAAGCTCACATAAGAATATGAATTGAAGTGAAAGAGAGCAGTAAGAAACAAAAATATACATGTTTATGTCTAACCCACTTCCTATGTAAGGGAATTTTGTAAGAGGATAAATTTTTGAAACAAGAAACTGCAAGCATAGGATGGCAAAACAAGTGCAACATAAAGACTTTCAGCATAAAACGAGGAAACTTAATATTATTGAGATGCATTAGAACAGTCTTTCCTCTCTCATAATAACTTTCAGTACCATGAATAAATTTAATGATATAACTATCACAAGAACTAGTATAGCAATGATCACTTATCCTAACATAAAACACAGGGACACTAGCTCTCATAACACTACTTTGTGAAACAATATTAGAAGTATCCTTATGAAGGATAGTGTATCCCTCTTCTACATATTTAGCGACAAAATCTTTCACATTTACTATTATAGGTTCATCATCCATTTGTTTATAAGGTTCAATAGCTTTATTCGTACTTTCATTAACCATACTAGCTATCATAGAATGTTCCTTTTTCTTAACTAGGACGGGTATTTTCTCAATGTAAGGTTCATGTAAAGCATGATTAGCAGTATAAACTTCAGTATTTCTTGTAGGAACACACTTAGCAACATATTTATATGGTTCATGATACTTATTCCACTTCTTTTTAGGAACTTCAATATAGAAAGCAAAAGCCTTAAAATAAGTTGCAATAGCTTGAGAGTCTAGACCATAAGCATTTTTAATATTTTGAAAGCCATCAGTTCCCATAAAAGATTCAATGCATTCATAATCATAATTGATACCTAACTTTCTTCCTTTGTCATTTTCCCATGCTTCAGCATTGTCTTGAATACGGTCTAGAAGATCCCATTTAGCTTCTTCTTCCATGCATGTTAATGATCCAACACAAGAAGCATCCAATAAATCCGTATCATGAAGAGAAAGCCTTGCATAAAAGTTATTGATAATAATATTGTTGGGGAGCTCATGAATAGGACATTTGAGCATTAGTAACTTCAATCTCCCCCAAGGTTGAGCTGTACTCTCTCCATCAAGAGGCCAAAAGTTTTATATTTGATTCCGATCTTTATGAATATCACTAGGAGGATAAAATTTTGAATAAAAGAGAGGCACTATTTCCTCCCATTCAAGAGCTTGACCATTCTTCAACAGCTTATACCATTCTTCAGCTCTTCCTTTCAGTGATAATGAGAATAACTTCTTCTTGACTTGATCTGTTATAATACCTGCACACTTGAACAACCCGCATAATTCGTGTATAAAGAGCAAATGATCACAGAGATGGACAGTTCCATCTCCAACATAATAGTTATCCATAACACGATCAATAATTCTTGTAGGTATTTTAAAAATATTATTCTTAGCAGGTGGTGGTTCATCTACTACCTTAGCAGTGGTAGTAGCATTACAAAATGAGAAACTTAGCAAATTTTCCATATTGAAATAAAGAAACTAATCAGAAGTAAACAATGCTCACAGTAGGAGTTGCCTTTACCAGTTCCACTCTCCAATAGCGCTTCACTCCTTGGCAACGACGCCAGAAAATAGTCTTGATGACCCACAAGTATAGGGGTTGTATCGCAGTATTTTCGATAAGTAATAGTGTCGAACCCAACGAGGAGCAGAAGGTGTTGGCGAATGGCTTGGAGCAGGAATTCTCTGTAAATACTTAGCAAACAGATTTTTAGGGGTTTTGGATAATGTAGGTAAATAAAGTATGAGTAAATAAAAGACAATAAGAATAAATGCAGCAAGTGGCCCAGTCCTTTCTTTAGCAAAGGACAAGCCGGTTGTATTACTTAAGATGACCAAACGTTCTCGAGGACACACGGGAATATCGTCAAGTGCTTTTGCTTCATATAGTTGATTAATATTCTTTAATTTGCTAAGTGTTGTGTGGGTGAACTTGTCCTAATGTACCGACCTTACTAGGACTAATACATACTTGTGATTATACCCCTTGCAAGCATCCGCAAGTATAATAAAGTAATTAAGGTAGAAATCTAACCACAACTTTAAACTCTAAGACCCCAATATCCCTTGTGCAAAGGTTTCCTAACGGGGGTTCGGGTTTTTGTCACTCCGGTAACCCCTACGATTATTAGCCAAATACACAATGCATTCCCCTAGGCCCATAAAGATGAAGTGTCATGTAGTCGACGTTCATGACACCACTAGAAGAAGTAAACCACAACATAAATATCAAACTATTGAATCTTTCTCAACACAATTCCACTACTAACAACATGACTTCTCCCATGTCCTCAAGAACAAAACGAACTACTCACAAGACATTATATGGATCAAGATCAGAGATGATATAATGGTATGTAACAATCTGAACATAAACGATAATTCAATGGTGCCGATTCGTTTCAGACCTTTTCTTAGCTGGCGCCGATGTCTTATACGCCAAAAAATCAGCCCAGTAGTGTTATATCTTCTCATACGCTCTAGTGAAATCCGGAGTCTTCTCTTTCACGACAAAGTCAAGGTGCAATCTTTTCTTCCAGTTCTTGAATTGCTGGGCCATCTTCTTAAGAGCCCACTCCTTGAATTTTTGCTCCATGTGTTTCTGTAGTTCCTCCTGATTTGGAATCTCCTCATCTGGATCGTACTCATCTAGATCGAACAAATATTTGTATCGCATATGCCTTAACTCCTGAACCATAACTAAGGAATATGCACTTGACAGATCTAGGCTCTAACTTTCCATTATCAACATGAGCATAAGTAGTGCAACCAAAAACTCTCAACTGTGAATAATCAGCAGGCGAACCTGACCATACCTCAATAGGAGTTTTCTTCTCAAGTGGAATAGAAGGTGACCTGTTGATGAGGTAACACGCTGTGTTGGCTGCTTCAGCCTAGAAACGTCTATGCATACCTGCATTGGACAACATACAGCGAGCCCTCGAGATGATGGTTCTGTTCATGCGCTCAGCCACGCCATTCTGCTGAGGAGTGTAAGGGATGGTGTGGTGCCTGATCATACCATAATTACTGCAAAACTCCTAAAACTCATTAGAACAGAATTCCATACCATTGTCAATACGTAGTACCTTTACCTTCTTTTCAGTTTGCTTTTCTACCATAACTTTCCACTTCTTAAAAGCATCAAAAACATTAGATTTGTGCTTCAGAAAATATGGCCACACTTTTCTTGAGCAGTCATCAATAATAGTAAGCATGTAATTAGCACCACCAATAGATGTCTTATGGGAAGGTCCCCATACATCAGCATACACATAATCTAAAATGCCTTTGGTGGTATGAACGGAAGCATACACATAACTCTTTTGTGCTTACCAAAAACGCAGTGCTCACAGAACTCAAACTTACCCAAGTTGCAACCATCAATCAGCTATCTCTTAACCAATTATGCCATGCCATGTTCGCTCATATGCCTAAGGCGCATATGCCAAAGATTTGTTTTACCACAATCATCAGAATCATTAGCAGTAACAGCAGCAGCAATACCAGGCAAAGTGCTACCTCTAAGAACATATAACTTAGCAGAATTCATATCACCTATCATGTGAATAAGAGAGCCTTTCGATACCTTTAACAACCTTCGCCCACCGGCGTACTTGTATCCATCAATGTCCATGGTACTCAGGGAGATCAAATTTCTGGCCATGCTTGGTATGTGCTTCATCTTATTCAACGTACGCGTCACGCCATCATGTGTCTTGATCTTAACAGATCCAACTCCGACAATATGGCACGGGTTGTCATTCCCCACACGTACAAAATCTCCAGTCTGCATAAACTCATATGAACTGAACCAATCTTTGTTACAACAAATATGAAACGAACATGCAGTATCAAGTATCCATTCATCATCACGAGAAGCACAAGTAGCAAAAACGGCTAAACATTCACCGTCAGAACTATCACCAGAAACAACAGCAGCCTTACCATTATATTGATCCTTATCTTTCGGTTGGTAAGTACCGTTCCTTTACTCCTTATTCTGCAGCTTTCAACAATCATCAATATCATGATTATATTTCTTATAATACCTGCAGAACTTGTCCTTTCCCTTGGACTTCGAACGACCTCTGCCGTCTTTGCTCTTATCTAGGTTGCCATGGTTGTTAAATCTCTGCTCGGTCCTGCCACGAACCTGCAGAGCTTCAGCCTTGGAAGACGCCCCATCTGCCTGCACCATAGATTTTATCTTTTCCCTCTGTTTGAGGGCATCTTGCACTTCATCAAGGGTTATCTTATCACGGCTCAACAACATTGTATCACGAAAGTGTATATAAGAACTAAGCAGCGAGCATAAGAGTAATAGAGCTAGATCCTCATCATCATATTTTACTTCCATAGATTGCAAATCAGAAATAATCTCTCTGAAAAGAGATAAGTGATTCATTACCGATCCACCTTCCTGCAATCTATGCGAGAACAACTTCATCTTCACATGCATCTTACTGGTTAGATCCTTTGACATGCAGATCGATTCCAGTTTCCCCCAAAGGGCAGCAGCAGATTTCTCTGTCAAGACTTTCTGCAAAATATTATTGGATAGATGAAGTTGAATCATAGACAAAGCCTTACGGTCTTTCCGCTTTTCTTCGTCAGACCAGCTCTTAGCATCCTTTTCCCCGAATCCATCCAGCGCATCATCCAGATCTGAAGTTTGGGCGAGAATCGCCCGCATCTTCACCTGCCACAAGCAGAATCTTGTGGAGTAGTCCAGCTGCGGTAGATCGAACTTCAATGACGACATGTCGCAAACCCTAGATTAGAACCTGGGGCTCTGATACAACTTGTTAGCTTTGCAACAAGTAAATAACGAAGAACAAAAATAAAATTGCAGCGAGGGGGACACAGATTTAACGTGGAAAACCCTCTCCAACAAAGAGAGGGGAAAAACCACAGGCGCCAGCCAGCGAAACTTCACTATATCGGAGAGTGTTTACACAACGCCGGGGATTTCACAGATAGAACTCCTCCCAACCAGCGGCTTACAAGAAGTATATATAACGGTGGTAACCTAAGTCATCAACGATCCGCATCGGCCCAAGCCTCCGGCGACGGGCCTCGCTCCGCTCCGTCAGAAGTTGGGCCTTTACTTTGTAGAATTTGGATCAACATATAACAGAAGGGCCAGAAGAAGGCAGAGGGGATATCAATCAAATCGATGATCACGATGCACATGTGCGGCTGTGCCTCGTGCTTGGTGTCGATCGCCAGCGCTTGTCCGGCTGTACCTCGTGCGTGGTGTCGATGCGAATTCCCTCGTGTGGCGTCCAGACCTTTACAAATTTCTTTCCCTGCAGATGTATACATGTATATACTACAGTCCATGTCCGTACATATTTTTGGGCCCTCCCTAGCCATGGGCCCTTGGCCATTGCGAGGGTCGCGGTGGCCTAGCGCCGGCCCTGGCATCAGATGGCTTGGTCATGACCAAAGTTAAGGTATAGAATACTTTATCAAACTAGAGACACGCGGAGCCAACTCACACCAACAATGAGAAGGGTTTGGTAGGATTACTTATGGCGAAATCATACAAAATCTTCTATTATTTATTAAAAGCAATATAAGGATGTTTTTCGAGGCACCACGTTGATCCACATCATCTATATTATTTTAAAGAAAAAAGTCTATTTTGAACTCTGAATTCGCAGAGGTTAGGCAAATCAAACCCTCAACTCGAAATCCCGGTCGTTGGTAGTCTAAACTTGCAAATCCCGGTCTAAATTGAACCCTCCGGCTTATAAAAGAAATTCCAAACAGAATAAATTCTCACCATCTGGCTGACTAAAGTTGGTCCACTACGTGTAATATGTTCTTCCCTGTTGTCCAATCTTTCCATGTTTCTCCCGTGGCCTCCATCTGCGTCGTCCCTGCTTGTTGTCCCGGGTAGCAGCAGCTACGGTCACAGGCACGAAGCATGTACGTAGCAGAGTAAGAGGAACTAGGGAAACTGAATGGGCCGGAGCAGCGGCTCCACGCAGCGGCAGGACCGGCCTCGCGTTCTCATTGCACACAAACAGATGGGTGTCAAACTGCTGCTGCTTGAGCGCATGCACAATCCCCTTCAGCTCAAGCTCGTTGATGAGCAGAACCTTTTGTTTTCTAGTTCTTGAATTGGTCACCGGCTGATTGTAAAATGCAAATAACAAATCAATGGAGCTAGCTTGCCTATACCAACCAACGACATATCAAACAGAGCATACGCACGAAGCCTCTGAGGCCAAGCCGTTCCTTCGGCTTTGACTCTCTCTAGGGACGTGGACCAGGGTTTTCGTAGTGCCCGCTGTTGCTGTTGTGCTGGTGTCGTTCGGCGGTGCTCCAGATCTAGGTAGCGTGGCCTCGTGTGGTTCTACCGGTTTTCCTTAAAACCGTGCTGCTTGGTCTGTTCTCCTTTTAACCCGACCTATGTGTATATACGCCTGTATCGGGTTTCGGCCGGTTTTCCTTCCAAATCGGCCAATTCTCTTCTTCTAATAGAAAAGACAGAACTCCTGCCGGTTGCTCAAAAAAAAAAGCATACGCAATCCCTTCTAGCTAGCTTTGCTCGGTTTTCTCCGAGTTGCACTTAAATGTAGAGTTTCCTCCGTAGCACCTCCGACCGCATGCAAGCTAAGCCTAACATCGGCCACCATTGGAGCTCCCCGACGTACTCTAGATGCATGCGCAGTGGCCGAGAGCATGCATCGCCGCCTAGACGTAGACGTATGCATCCTGGAGGAGCCCCTACAGTCGTACACACCCACGCCGGATGGGCGTGCTCCGTCAGGACGAGTGCTGCAATCACACATCCGCTTGTCGACGTGGGCTACTCTCGGGGTTGATGAGGAGGAACTGCAAAAGGAAGAAATTCGTGGAAAAGATGAATATGAACATGGGTCCCAATGTCGGTGAGAGTAACCTACAATCCCGGTCGGGTTATTGCTTTCCCGGTCTGCCAAACATGTCCAGGGTTCGATCTAGACCGGAATCGCAAGTTCAGTGTGCCAACGACGGGGATTTCGAGTTGAGGGTTCGATTTTCCTAACCTCTATGAGTTCAGGGTTCAAAATGGACTTTTTCCTATTTTAAACCATTATTAGATATGTAATATATGGCTGTGATTTGATGAGCTAATTAACGAAGTACGTAACTCCTGTAGACCGTGTCAAATTAACGGACGTGTTGCTCATATACCGTTTCAAAGAAAAAAATGGAGTTGTGCACAACACGACTCACGATTTACGTGAAGGTTATGTGTCGGACGTGGACTCGGTAGCGGTGCTAGATTTTCTGCCTAGATCGTGGTGGTTACAAATAGTAGGTTCAATATGTCATAAGATTTGACTGTTATTTAGGCGGAGAACACAGCTCATTAGTCACCTAGCTACGTCACGGTCATTCTATGCCGAGAGACTGGCGTGTGCCAAACTCGTGTTACAATATTATTTTCTAGACCGAATCATATAGATCATATTCAAAATAATAATTTTCAATAAAATGCTTTCTTGGAGTGTCCATGCACCTCTTATTTTGTTAATTAAAATTGTTTTTGAAGGATTAAAAAACGAAGGAAGGCCAAACAAAAATATTCCCATTAAAAATTAATGCTCCAAAAAGGTTCCTCAGAATTAACGATTATTTCCTCGCATCCTATATTTTCCATTTCAGGGATGACCAATACTCAAATAATTAAATCTCGAAAGATTAGACAAACCTTATGAGTTCGGAAGCCGTTAGAGAAACCAAAAATCGGAGTGTATAATGTTTGAGCGCACAATGTCCATATCTACATCTCTTGGGAAGGCATCAGGGTGAAGCTACATATAGCTAGAAAAGTGCACATGCAGGATTGTCTACCTTACAAATAACCTCAAAGTTAGTGTGTGTGAACACGTCTTGCTTATAATTAGTGCACAAATGTGCACCAAATTTATGCAAAATCCTTCGTAGGCCACATAATTAGTTTTTTTTTCAAGCTCTGCTCCGTAAAAGGCAAAGGCATACCACATAATTATGGTCCATCCAAAAATTAAGTGGAAACAAGGGAAAGCAAAAAAGACATTATCCATAGGAATCAACAGTTCCATCGAGAAGATCACACGAATTGTCAATACAATGGTATGTTGATGTAAAACACATAATAGAAAAGAAATACAAGGTAGAACATATATACCAAAAACATGTATGCACTGAATATCTACTAGACATCACAACTTCCGAGATCAATGAGCACATGTCAGCATATCATCCGAAGTGACAGAAATTGGCAAGTACCTGATTTCCGACACAAAAGTAAAACATAGCAGGCATAGATCTGAATTTAAGAAACATCGAGAAACAATTACCTAGATAATTGTGCACACATTAGCAATATATTTTTTAACACACACACACACACATACATCCACACACACCCACATTTATGGATCAATCAAATTACACGGTTAGATTACTTAATATGTGAGGTTAGCTCTACAGTGACCCTTTTATATGCAATATTAGATTAATCAAGATCAATTGTGGTGTTTCTAAATCAAAGAATGTAAAACATTATAGTTAGACTTCAATTAAATTTGTATACCAGGTTACTAGATTGATATGAGGTGGGCGGCATATAACTTTAATGTGATAAATGCAAGTTGTGTTCGTGCAAGGTGTTAATGAAACCTCAAATGCAGCTACATCTCCATTTATCTGGGTACAAAAGAGGAAATGTCCAATGTGGGCAAGAACATTTATAATTTGGTCACTATGTTTATTTTTTGAAACAAACGGTTCTGACCCAAATGTGTCATAGGTTCATAAGAATTAAGAGGAGGGAACAATTGATATATTAAAAAATTGTAGGAACAAATATTTGTATCGCATAAGTCTGACATAATTAGACAAACTTACTATGTTTCTCTCCCGAACTCATGTTTCTATTGTTGGTGCTCAATGGCAAAGGCATCCATATATATTGTGTGGACAATAGTCATCAATGCTTTCGACAATTTTCTATATACCACGTAGTACTACTTACGGACAATATATATATAGTTTATACTCTTTTAAAGTATAAACAAACTCACATATTATTGCAATCATTGGTTTTCCTTTGTTATTCGTGTGGATTATTTGATGAACCTAAACTATTTCAGGGGTGTGAAGACACTAATTTGAAATATTTATGACTAGCAAGGAGCATGTCTCATTATGTGATAACTATGTCATCCGGGTCGACATAGTCATGTCGTGTAAGATGATTTGACTAAGTGCAGGATAACTTTTCCATGATGTAATCAAAAAATTTCAAAATATTATCACACACACTTTCTTATATTATATGGTTTCTAATTCTTATGATTTAAATGTGTATGTCATTTCAAACCTATTTTATGACCTATATGGTTCTTAATCATGCTAATAAAGTATTGACCTAAAGTATTGATCACATTCAATATTATTGACCTAGAGTATTGGGGTAGTAAGACGATCATGTTATGGCAAAAGTAATATGTAGGAGGGAGTTGAAAAGTAGAGTAGATAGCATGAACAAATAAAAATAGATAAAGATTAGAGAATCTTCGAGAATATGGTGACTTGTGATTTTCTAAAATCTGTTAGAATTATCCGCCCATAAACTAAAATCATGCACATACAGATCAGTGATATAATCTTGAAATAACATTTGTGATGGGTATATAATATTTAAACAACTTTTAAAAATTACTATTTTCAATGTCTATAGAACCATAAATTAAACTCTCCGATATATAGGGTGTGCTTGTGATGATGTCCTCGCATTTGCGAGGGCCACTTGGCTAGTATTCATAAAAACATTAGCTTCTCTAGAGTGATGGAAATAGACTTTCCTTTGGTGTAAACATATTTTTGCGGGTACTTTGGTTTAAACGAATTGTCCATGCAAAACAATGTTATGTTCAGGCTATGTGAACAAATTAGTTGGGTGATCGAACCATCGTCCATAAAGTATTGCCACCCGGATGTCTCCTAGGGTCACTACGATCAGGGATACGCCATCAGTGTTTTTAGATACGAATGGAGGAGACAGTTTGGATAGTATGTAGCCTGGCAAGAGGAGCCACCGCCTGTTGTGTTTATATGGAACTCCAACCATGCCATCAGAATTCGAGCAGGGCAGTGATCAATGCTGAATTTGGTAATATGAGGGTGAGGTTGGAGTGAAATTTGCCTTCGTAAAGAGATTTTTGTATGATGAACACATCAGCTCCAGCGAAACTGTTTATACTAGAATAGTACTCACCTGAGCCCTTTTTTCTCTAGTTTTAAATATTGGTCCTGGCCAGGATAGGTCCTGCATAGATTTTGGTATTTATCACGGGTGGAGTAGTAAGCACACCTACATTTTCTTCGGTCATACTGAAGAGTTTATTACGTAAGTACACTAGTAAAGGTAATAAGAACAAATGGAACCTCTAGCGTTGTGAAGAATAATGAATTCAGAAGTACAAGAACAGATTAAAATCAATGAAGTGCACAGTTGACAGTAGTAGCACGAAAGGAGAAGCAAGTGGGAAACATAGCACCGGTCTGTGTGGTTCTTCGTCTAGCAACGCAGGTATGAGGCACATGTCATTGAAGAAGTTGTGCAGGCCACCGGCAATGAGATGCATCTAGTGGCGGTCCGGAGGGACGTCGCCGGAAGGGAGATGCTCACACGGGTTGAGGACGGGCGAGAGGAGCGGACAACGGCTCTGTGGTCACCACGTACAACGGCTTCTACAATCTCAACAAGGTACTACTTGACTTCGTCCTAGACCACCGCAGGGCACTCCTTCGTGCCTCTTTGGTATGGTGTGAGCAATGTTTCTCACTGCCTTCTCCCCATATCAGATCAACCTGAGCTGAGAGTCTGCCATGGATCATCCGTCAAGAAGGACATCTCCTACGGCGGCACACAACTCATCCTCGGGGTCTTGAAGAACTCGCCTCTTGGGTACGTGACAAACTGTGGCCATGTACCATGCAAAGATTGTTTTATTATCGTCCTATGATCAGATTGTGTGCCACCACGGTCGCCAAGTACCGTGCAAAGAGCTCTGAGGTTGCGAAGGAATTCTTCATGTATATCGACACCATTAGGTCCGTCGAACCAAGGTTTTGGTTACCGGTCGGGAAATCCGGTTACCGGTCGGTAACCGGATATCCCGACCACCCTCGGGAAATCAGTTTACCGGACAAAAAATCCCGAATTTATTTAGATTGTATGAAATTTATGAATTTTAACAAAAAACGATGTAAATGGTCATACCGAGAACTTTGAATTCGAATTTTGAAATTTAAATTCGTCTGGTAACCGGTCGGGATTTCTCGGTAACCGCGGTAACCGGAAATCCCGACCACCCTCGGGATTTTTTTCGTACCGGGAACCAAAACCTTGCGTCGAACACAAGAACGACATGGCCCTCGATGGGTTCTGCGTCGTGCACGGCAAGCTCATCGTGTGGTGTACGATTACATGCACCCTCGAGGAGACCATGCACGGAGTGTGCTTAATCCGGAAAAAGGAATTGCAGGTTTACCGATGTTCTCGTCACAATGGAGGTCTATCAAATTACGAGCTGATGATTGACGTTGCTGGATGTGCAGGTGAGAAATTACGAAAGGGTTCATGATTAAGTGTTGGCTCCGGAGATTCTGGTGACCATCAGAGACTTTAAAAATTACAGAGTTAAAAATACTAAGAACAAGCTCAAATATATCTCACCCAACTCATGCAACTTTTCTATACCACTCTCCATAAAATATGCTCGCTCTCTCATTTACTACTGTTAGCTCCACGTAGCTCCACCTAGTGAGTATCCAGGTAGTTAGTGTTGGAATTTGGTGAGTTTTGGGTTGTTGGCCCATTAGACAAATTCTGAAATTCTCTTTGGCTCATTTGTGCATGGCAGCATATGGCTGTGCAAGTGGTGTCAAAGTTTAGTCTCACATTGCTAGTTGAGTGAGAGTTACACCTCCTTATATACTAGGTTGTTCCACCACTCACTAAGGTGTGAGAAGAAGAGCAGCTCTCGCGCACTCCTCCTCCGACGCCGCCCGCCTCGCCTCGCGCGCGCGCGCGGGCGCGGGGGTTGCGGGAATCTCGCCGAGCCGAACTTTATTTTGCTACTCAGGAAAATTAATTATGGATTAATTACAAGTCATTAACGGACGCGTTAATGAGTCAGCCATTTCTAATCTTAATGGGACGTGGGCTGAGTCCCACGATCTCCCTGGCCTGCTCTATATAAGTCTCCGTGCTTACCCTAATCAGAATCGCTTACCACACGCGTCTTCTTCCATTCTATTGCGCCGCCGCCTTCGTCTTCCCCATCCCGGCTTGCGGTGTGCATCGCAGATCAGGACAGTAGGCCTCCAGAACCCCGCCCTTGTGAACCTGTACGGGTGAGGGGCGATCAGGTTTTGGGGAGCGCTCAAGCGCGACTATTGGCTTCCACAACGTCTTCCGACGACTCCTTCCCCGACGAGGACTTCTTCCCGGACATCGGCAGCCTCTACATCGACGACATGGCTGACGACGTTGCTACCACCGCTGCAGCTACTGTTGCTGCTACCGCCACGGCTGCTGCTGCCGCTGCTCTACCGTATGTAATACTGAACTTCTTATATCAGATTCTACTAGAGTTCCTTATTCTAACGTTCGGTGTAGATGTGAAAGGTTTATATTATTTAGATGTAATTTGTTCATCTACTTTATTGATCTGCATGATTAGTTTTGGTACTGTCTGTATGATCATGTTTTATCAGTTTATTATTCGGATTAAATCATATGGATTATTGCTTATATTTTCAACAATCCAAAAACCTGATTATAGGCAACTGAATTCTACCGGTGTAGCCGCGGCTACTAGGCCTCCTTCGTTTGATGGTATGCATTATAAGAGATGGCGCGCGAGAGCAATTCTATGGTTTAAAAACCTAAACTGCTATAGCGCCACTTTTGGCAAACCTGAAGGAGATCTTTCTGCTGAGCAGGAAGCGGCCTTTAGGAAAGCCGATAACATGTTTATGGCGGCCTTGTTCAGTATTCTTGGGGACAACATTGTTGACCCATACATGTCATTTGATAATGGCAAAGACGCGTGGGATGCGCTCGAGGCCAAGTTCGGGGTCTCGGACACTGGCACTGAGTTGTATGTTATGGAGTAATTCTATGACTACAAGATGGTTGATGAGCGCTCTGTTGTTGAGCAAGCTCATGAGATACAATCACTTGCCAAAGAACTCGAGCAGTTCAAGTGTACCTTACCGGACAAGTTTGTGACCGGAGGCATTATTGCCAAGCTTTCTCCCATGTGGAGGAGTTTTGCTACTTCTCTGAAACATAAGAGACAAGATTTTTCGTTGCGGATCTCAATTACTTCTCTGGACTCAAGTTGGTAGCTAAAAGTTGACCACGCATGGGCATGCTGGAAGGGTCGCTGCATATTACCAATTGGTTCACGGGAAAATCACAACTTATTGAATATGGGTCTATAGTTTAGTGTGGACATGCAACCAGTACATGAAATTTATAGCCCTATATTTGATGCACCACGAGTAAGATCGATCACATCCATGTCTACACTGAGAACTACCTAGATCGGGTTCCTATAAAACAGCCGATGCATCCTTGCGATTACCTAAAAGCCAAAGAAAACAAAGGTGTGGGGAAAACAGAGATTGTCATCGGTTGCCTATATATGTATACTGTATTTATAGTCGCCAATGTAATTCCAGCAATCATATGAACTCATCACCAACTTTTAATGTGATGGAGATGGTAATACGGTTTATTAGATAATCTTTTTGGAATGGTAGGACTCAGGATAGCAAAATATGCATCCAAGAGGCGAACTGGCAGAAGTTCGTGCCAAGAATGTTGGGTGAAGAAAGAAAGTGGAGACGCGATGATGGCAAACCAGGGCTAAGCAAACCACCACAAGTAACAGGCACGGCTGGAGCCGCTACAGTCTGTCATTCGTTTTTTCCGGCCAGGTCATTTGCACCGCAAGCTCCAGCTTGTTGTCCACATCACTTCTCTTGCTACCTTTAGATCCACTATCCATTACGGTCTCACTTGTAGTTGTGTATTTCAATCAAGATTTTGTACAACACTAATTTTAGAGTAAATTTTATTTTTTTACCCCATAGTTTAATATTTTTTACACTAATTACCCTATTAAACAAATTTTCATCCGTGTTACCCCATTTAGTGAAAGTTTTGTCAATTTTTACCCCCTACAAAAATTCGAGAGCCATCTGCTAGGTTGGTCTGGCTGTTAGGAACACTGCCATGCGACATCGCTCTTTTTCTCCTTTTTTTCGTCATTAGGTGTACTTACGAAGTACATTGATGCAGCATCGATGGCAGTTAGAGACTCGTTGAGGTGATCGCTAGCAATCCCAAAGTCAGAGGCGATGATCCGAGACTAAGTGAGTTCCTTTATTAATGTTGGAGCACTGCGTCTGGGTGATGGCAACAACATGTACAAAGGTGCTATAGGATCTTAGCTCAATTGAAATATAGTACAGCTGACTAGCTAGCAGACAACGCACAAATGACGATTGGAATTGATTAGCCACGTACATGTAAGGTGTGTGCTTCGTATTTCTTATTGCCTACAACGCATCGAGATTACCTGACCAGTTCACGTTGATTATATGTACTACTCAACGATGAATCAAACTCAACTAAGACACACACCGGGTGCCCCGTGATCGTTAACAACAAGAACACTATTATGTACAGGTTTTCGGTTTCAACGTTTTCTTCAGGTGTGTGGGAAAAAACTCGAGGAGAAGTGCTGACTCGAAGATACATGACAAATCATCTGCAAAATCTAATGGGGGTAAAAATCGGCAAAACTTTTGTTAAATGGGATAACACGGATGAAAATTTATTAAATAGGGTAATTGGTGTCAAAAACGTTTAACTAACGGGTAAAACATGTAATTTACTCTTAATTTTATGCAGATAGTTAGTTTGGTTAGGTGGGTTTCCACTAAAAGTGTTTCTTTGGGGCCACTGCCTTGCTAATGTCTTTTTGACGATTTCGCTAGAACATTTTAATCTTGTTGTTTTATTTTGACGTGCGTAGGTAGAAAAATAAGAAGCTAGGAGGATTAAAAAGTATTCACGCCTCCCGGGACAGGTACGCGACTGTCTCTCTTCCAAAGTATGATCATCTTCTCCAGTCTCCTGTTTCCACCTATTTAAAATGGTCAGCCTGTGAATATTAAACTATATTCAATAGAAGAACTACTAACATGCTTTAAAATGATATTCACTGCGTGCGTCCAGTATATTGGCATTTGCACTTTGCTAGAGGAAGATAATTTTTTTTCAAAATGGGCTAGAGGAAGGTAAATGAATTTGTTGAACTTATCATATACAGATAGGTTCACGACTTCAACTCTCCATCTTTATTCTAAGGAACGCATCAGGTTTCTGTTAACATTGGCCTTATATATATCCATCCCACAAAAAAACATTGGCCTTATATCTAATGTAGGGGTACGCGTCCGTAAACAATAAAAAATTTCCTACGGCAAGAATCCTAATACCAGGATCTGTCTATTAGTAATACAGTAACGGGAGGGGCTTTTCGCGAACTTATCAGTTGAAGACCGAAAAGTTTTGTCAATGTTCAAGAGAACGTGATTGATGTAGTCGTACCAACGCCGACCTCAGGGTCGTTCTAATGTCCGGCGGCTCCTGCGGCTCCAACAACTCCTAGTGCCGCAAGTGCAGCACCTCTGAGGGAGTTACACATATTAGGTTCCTAACAATGACCCCCGCTCCTTCGATCCAGCAGAGATCACGAAAGTTGACCTTCTGGATCCAAACCCCGCAGCACGACGGAGCTCCGCAATGAAGAATTCTCTCTCTCTGAGAGAAAAAACTGGAGGTCTCTCTAAATAGAGGGAACCTTTTAATATTTATTGGTATATTTATGTCCTCCAATACCTATCAATATATAAGGGAAAAAGGACAAGCTTATTATCTAAGCCATGTGGGACTAAACAAGGGAGAGGAGAGGGGGAGGGGGTGGCCAGCTAGCCAAGGCCCTCATGGGCCCTACCGGTGGGTGCATGGGGCCCATGCAGCCCCTATGCCCTTTTCCCCCTTTGGTCTTTTTCCTCATGGGCCTTTTTCCCTAGGGATTTTGGCCCAATTAGGTATTTAACCATTTTAATTTCTTTTATTTTATTTAAATAATTAAATCAATATTTAACATTTACTCACATATTATTCAACTTCAGTGGCTATGGAAGTCCTTCCATCCCACTTTAGACATCCTCCGGACTTTCCGGGAACCCTTCCGGTTTTTTCTTTTCTTTTCTTCGGTGATTCCGACGATACTAAAATGATCTCCGAGCATTATCAAGCCCTTAAACGTGATACCCCACAATTCGAGAATACTCCAGACATGATCGAGAATACTCCAGACGTGGGACCTAGATGCCCATTATGACCCTTGTGCATTCCACGAATCTTTTGTCGTTAAACCATAAACGCCGTATCCTATTCCTTTTGTCTCTGTGATACTTGCATTGTTCGAGATCTGATCAATGACATCACCATGCCGTGTTCAATATCGTTACCGACAAATGCTACTTAACTCGTTTCGACGAGTGGTATCCCCATGACCTATTCACACGCTGCGCAGCTTTATGGATATAACCTCTGCTTTTAAGCCCTTGAGTATCTCTCGATCACGTGGCCGGGGTGATCTTCCCCATTTCGAAAAAAAACCCTAAATTTTACAGTTGTGATTTAAAATCTTGGCCGCTGAGTTCAAGCTGGTCGTTGTCCCTATGTGAGCCTAAAATCTTTTGAGACTCTACTAGGTGAGTAACTTTTCAAGCCGTGCTTCACATGGACTCCATCGCATCAAGTAGTTAGTGTACTTTCTTTTTTTAACAGAATATGCTATCCCTACGTGATATATATGCTGGTGCAAGGCTTGCCACGTCACGTTTAAAAAAATTATGTACACGTAACATGTGTTATATAAAAACTACATGGTTATGTAACTATTAAACTTTCACTAAATTGTAACCACAAATTCTAAATCAAGGAGTCAATATAATTCGAGTGATTGGGATCAACCAGATGCCTCGAAAAACATCCTTATATTTGACGCTTTTGCCCCTATTAGTTTGCAGTATTTACATCGCCTGCCACCGCTAAGCCAAAAAGCCGGTTCGTTATTCTATCCCGACGATCGAACGCCGCCTAGCTCACCCCGCTGGAGGAAATCCACCGCCGATCTCCCCCGTACGCTAATATCCGGGTCTGGTCTACCCGCGGCCGAGCGAGGAGGCAGACGTGGAGCTGCGCAGACGTCGTGGAGAATGGAAGGCATTTAATCAGTAGTCCATCTCAGCTTGTTTGTTAATTTTAGTTCTATAAGAGGTTTATTTTCTACACTCTATTTTGTTTGCCACGTGCTACTTAATGTAGATCAACTGGACTGTTTGGTAATTTAAGTTAGCCTATATGCTATCATGAATCACCAAAGGGGATAGGTTCTTTGATCTTCCAGAGCAAGTGCAAGCAGACACAAATTGATTGGAGTATTAATTATCGGGTATAATTTTTATGCTTGCATTCTTCTCATACTCTCCACAAGAGTTGACCGCTGAAGAGAGAGACGTTTGGGTGATACCTTGGAGTTTTTTTAATTGTGTTGTGTAATTGTTGCATATGATTTTCTTACAATTAAAGTGAATATACTAGGAGTCCAGATCGCTTATAGACAAGGCAGCTTGTTTCTGGGAGATTTGATTACATCATTTATACACAGATTGTTTGTTCAAGAATTAAACCTTACGAGCTTTTTGTCCATGGTACAAATTCATACAGTGGTCCAATTGCCCTTGCGGGCATGTAAAGGTAAGCATCCATTCAATTGTAAAGAGTAGATTTTTCTGAAGAACTAATTTCGTGATACAGAGTGTACGATGGATTTCAAGTGAACTAGACCATGCAATTTACTTCGATTGTAAACATAGCTAGGCTTAACTGGCTTTAACTCTTAGATGAGACCGGCAACAGTTGTCCTCAACTAAATCATTATACTATTTTTAGATATTTTACTATGTATATTTGTTATACTATTAAAATAATTATTTATTTTTCGTAGCAACTCACGTGCATTTATTTGTCATTTATTTCTTGTAGCAACTCATTTACTTGTCTAGCCATATGTTCGTCGGCTTAGGAAATTTCCGTCTGCCTATTTGGATGGTTTTGCCCCTGGCCGACACGAGTGGACGCGATGGGAGCATCGCTGCTGCTGGCGGGGATTGTAGTGACGCTGTCGCCAAGTTCGATCGTCGGACGCTACTCCACCGACGACACCAGGTAGCCTGCGGAACAACCTTGATGCAACCCATCTATCGCGCGCCGTCGTGCAGCTGCGGCCGCGAGGGCCGCCGCGCCTACCATTGATCATCCCCCAACGGCTCGAGGTCTTGCCGGCGCGAGGTCCCGTCGACTCGAGGCCATCGCCGATCCTGCCCCTTCATACCGCTGGGTTGGTGCAGGTCTTGGATCTGGAGGGAGGGAATGGTTCAGCTTCAGCAGGTCCTCGAGCTGGAGGAGTGATTGGTAAGCTCCGCAGAGCAGGAGGTTCATCAATGGTTGGGATTGATTGGTGTCGTTGGACTTAGAGAGGTGGTGTCGGTCGATGCTACTTAGCTTGCATTGGTGTTGCTTGTTTGATAGCGACATTTGACAGGGGAGATGTTAATTTGTTTCAAAGACAGCTCGTGTAACTGAATGTATATAGGTTCTGGAATTTGGTAGCCGTCATGAATCTATACATAGGATCTAATTTATCCATATCAGGTATCATTCACACGTCCACAACCTCCTCCAGGAAAGTCACCAGAATTCATGTTGGAGGAGGCGGGCAAAGGGATTATATTAGCTTATCCCATTTTAGCCAGGTGTTTAGGACGTCTATTTATCTTATTGACATAAGGCATACTTCCACTTTTATAACGGAGTTAAATACAGAAGTAGTTATTGTCGTGTACTTGTCGGTGGCTTGATTTAGTCCTGATACTTGGAATTTGCACAACTTAACCTATGTACTTGTCAACAGGATTCGATTTAGTCTAAAAGCATGCTTTGTCGTCGAATTTGAGCCGACACGAACGACACGTGGACGCAGGTCCAACCAGCAATTAATTAGAAGTCGCACACATGACATATAAGCTGAGAATTAAAAATATGTTTAATCAACATCAATGTGTCTAAATCT
This sequence comes from Avena sativa, assembly GCA_916181665.1. Lineage (NCBI taxonomy): Eukaryota > Viridiplantae > Streptophyta > Magnoliopsida > Poales > Poaceae > Avena > Avena sativa. The sequence goes on along the minus strand of OV702291.1, from coordinate 124,016,488 downwards.
GTTGTTCCGTGGCAACGAAGGGGTATTCAACTAGTATATATATAATAGATAACAGTTATTCACCCACGCCAACCAATATGTTATTAGGGACCTTTTCTACGTGTTCCTTAAAAAAAGACGTCTTCGGCTAACTTGGCTCAATGTGGAAGATCATGCCCTAGATGCGATTACTTAGGACAATTTTAACATGGATGAAATAACTACTCCCCCGTCTCAAAATAGATGTCACGGGTTTGTCAAAATTTGGATGAATCTATATACTAATTAATGTCTAGATTCATCCTACCAAATCTGCGACATCTATTTTGAGACGGAGGGAATATTATTGTTTATATAGTGATACTTTTCTTGACAAGGGGCAATATATTGTCAAGCACAATGTCATAGATTTGAACATAGCTAAAAAAAACAAGACCACAAAAAACATGACATAGTGATCAACTCCACAGAGCACCTTCCCGCCTCAAAAACACTGAACAAGAACCAAACGTACATGCGCATCTGTTAGGAATCGCTGTAGTTCAAAATTCGCTGCTATGATTAAGATAGCCGGACGACGCGAGGGCCGTTGCAACCTTTGGGTTAATCAAATCCAAGTATATAGTGACAAATAATTTTTTATCTAGTTCGGGATCATAAGACTTTATATACTGGAGTACTAGATGAAATTGGTTATTGTTTATTCTGTGCATTCTTAGACAAATCGCTCGTCACACAGTTTTACTCACGAAAACCCATAATATTGATCTGCACTAGCGCAAGTTACAGGAAGCACAATCAGATATTTGCCACGGATCAAGAATCGTGTCCCTACCCCACATCCACAGTTTCTCAGAATCATTGGATTCGACTCAGCTATCACATGTCATTAACAACCAATTTCTATCGCACGTATTAATTTTTTTATATCATTGTGTTTCATTACCTTTCGCTTCACATCGTGTCTCCGCTAATTGGCAGCACACCCACACAGGATTAGGTTCAACACACTGAAGCACCATCATGTGATACATATATGTAGCGCGGGATTTGTTTACCCGACATGGATGGCAGCATAATCTACGGATCGGCCCTCCTTCACCATTTTAGCCATTTTACAATTTCTCATTTTGATATGTAATCCGCCTATTTATTTTCTATTTGACTTGTGGACTTTATCGGCTGTACGCATCCTAGTTATGCAGAGGCCGGGTGTAATACTTAAATTTTAAGTAAGTAATAAAGTGTCACTTATCGGAAAAATGTAGTAGTGTACTGGAGTACCCAGCTACACATGGCATTTAGCCAGGGGCGGAGCTACAGTAAAAAACTGGGGTCAATTGACCCCATCGACTTTGGCCCAGACCCGTGTACGTATAGCCCAGTACAAAAACTTGACCCCAGTAAAAACTGATTTTGACCCCACTAATTACACTACATTCACGTGTCCAGGCCCAATACACGGACGCCCAGCTTTGGCATCCCATAGTCTCGATCGCCTCGCTCTGATTTTACGCTCGCTCGTTATTGCCTTGTACAGTATTCCCTTTTTTACGAACAGGTTGTTCGTCCATGGTTCGGCGCCGCGGCTAGTTCCCATCTCCTCCGGTGGATCGCAGCCTCGCCGGCACTGCCTCGACTCGCGCCACTCTCATCCTCCGAGAAAAACAACAATTTCTTCGGCAAGATCCGTAAGTGTCACTAACTAAAACTTGATTCAAAGCATTCTCATTCTCGATTCTCGATTTATCTTAGGGTTCCTCTTCCTCATGTGATGACTGTTGTTCTTTTAATTGCTTGAAGGTCTGGACGAGGATTAATAATCAGTGGGACACTACGGTGGATTAGAGAATATAAATTAGGCCTCAAATTCCCCTGCAGTCTAGCATAATGTCAGGTAATCAAACAAGGATATTGTACAGTAACTTTTATCTACTTCCTCCTATCCAAATTAGTTGACTTAGATTTGTCTAGATTCGATTGTACCTAGATATAATTTAGTACTTCTCCGACCATATTAGTTGACTTAGATTTGTCTAGATACGGATATATGTAGCACTAAAACTTGTCTAGATACGAGATATATTTGTATCTAGATAAATCTAAGTCAATTAATATGGGTCGAAGAGAGTATTAGATCCATCCATATCTTGACAAATTTGAGTCAATTAATTTAGATCGGAGGAAGTATATAATTCATACGTACTTTTGTATTGGCCTCTTGCTAATTTAGTAATGGCCTATTGCTAATCCCTTCTACAGTATCAATGTAATTCATACATTTTGTAATAGCCCCTTGATAAATTGATCTATGGTATAATTCATACGTACTTTTATAATAAGTTTTTGCACTCTTCTGATTATAATGGCCTCTCGCTAATTTTACAGGTAGTAGAAAATTTATGGAGAGTTTCTTGAATTTGAAAAGAAAATCACCACCACCCACGACCAATGATCCTGATCATGAAGGTTCATCCAACACTAGTCGTATCGTACGTCCTTGTCCTTTACTGGTCCCTCCAACTCCAAGAGAGGTAACAGTTAATCTGAATGAGCTTCCTTATGATCCGGCAGATAGGAAAAGGATAACAGAATATATAGGGTCGAAGCTACAAGATGAGATAAGACGAAAATATTGGGTTAGAGGTCCGTTTAGGCCACAACTTGGTTTTAAGTATCCACAGAGGAGCATAGGAGATCTCTAACGCCAGTTTAGTACTAAGTGGTATAAAAATATGACTGGATAGAGTACAGTGTGAAGAAGGATGCTGCATTTTGCCTATATTGCTACTTGTTCAGAGATTGTATTGAAGGTCAAGGGGGAAATGATGCATTTGTAGTCGAGGATTTTAGTTATTGGAACAAGGGTGAACGACTAAAAGTCCATGTGGGTGAATCTCCTAATAGTTTTCATAACACGGCAGTCAAAAGATGTAATGATTTGCTAAAACATGGCCAGTCCGTTGTTGTTGCTCTAGACAAACAAAGTAAAGTCACTCAAAAGGAGTATATGATCCGGCTGAATAATTCAATAACTGCTGCCCGATACTTATTGCATCAAGGTTTAGCATTCCCTGGCCACGATGAGTCTAAAGAGTCTAAGAATAGAGGAAATTTTCGGGAGTTGGCACACACTTTGGCAGAGCAAAATGAGGACACAAGGAGGATCGTGTTGATCGATACTCCTAAAAATATTCAAATGGTTGCTCTAGAAATTCAAAGAGACATTGCTGAATGTTATGCCGAGGTAATAATTTACTGCTTTCGTCATTTACTTCCATTTCTTATTTACATGTGACAAATGGCGTGAGTTCTTATGGTTATGAAAATATTTTATGTGTGCAGATCATAGTTAAATCTATTATTGATGAAATTGGAGATGGTTTGTTCTGTTTGTTGGTTGATGAGTCTGCTGATGTTTCTGACAAAGAACAAATGGTGGTAGTTCTGCGGTATGTCGACAAGTCTGGAGCAATCAAAGAAAGACTTATTGGTGTTGTTCATGTGAATGAGACGTCAGCTTTATGTCTCAAATCTAATATTGATTACTTGTTTGGTAAGTATGGATTGAGCATGAAACAAGTTCGAGGTCAAGGTTACGACGGTGCGAGCAACATGGGAGGTGAGTTCAATGGCTTGAGAGCTTTGATCATGAGGGAAAATAGCTCAGCATATTATGTCCACTGCTTCGCTCATCAGCTTCAGTTAGTCATTGTGGTAGTAGCTAAAAAGAATGATGATGTTAGCGACTTTTTTGACATGGTAGCTCTTCTGATGAATGTGGCTGGAGCTTCTTGTAAGCGAAAAGACATGATAAGAGAGAGCCAACAGGAGAGAGTGAAGAAAGCCATTGGATGTGGACAACTTAGCACAGTGTAGCATCCCAATTGTCTAACAATTGTAATGCTACTTGGTCTAGTAATATAATGGCTACTTCCTATATACAATTGTTGCATCATAATTATATCATGCTCATGTCATCATGCCACCTTGCATTTGAGTATCATATCAAACCCTTTTCATTTGGTTCTTATCCCATATGCATTATTAATTGTATTTGCCTCTTGATATATTGTATTTGGTTATTGATAAATGCTTGATGCCCAAGTTGAGTTGGGGCATATCTTTTATTAACTCCACCACCTTCCTTGTCACCACCTCATAATTCCACCATCCTAATTAAACATGAGATTTGCATTTCTTTTGGTTTACCTCTAGCTCATGTGAGTTGGGATGGATCCATTTCTAAGTCCACATGCTCCCATGCAAGCATCATGTTGTTTTCACATTATTGATATGTGGAGCCACATTTGCATGCATTATGAGTGAAACCCCTTCTTCTAGCTTCCATATGGATTTTATTGGAATATTTGCTCATGTTGGAATATTATTGGGGATATTATGCACCTAGTGGAACACACACACTAGCATGTCCCAAATTATATTCAAATATGATCATCTCCATACACTCCACATGGAACATCCTTTTCTTCTTAATTCCATTTTAATTCTTTTTGGCTTGGCCTAGATCCACATTTTTGGAATGCATGTGAATAAATGCCATGTAAATTATCTATTGTTTTGACAAGAATAAAACATGGCATTTTATGATTATGCATGGTCCATGCAAGATCACCACCATCCTTGATCCTTTGGTTTTTATTTGTTTTTGGAGTGGATCATGGCCTTTTGGGATCATGTCAAGCAAGCTCTATTCTTTTGCTCTTGCTAAACTCTCACCATCTTTTCTTGCTTGATCTAGCTTTGATCATGTAAAACCCTAAATATCTCCCTACCCCTACCCCTCTCTTTAGCACCATCACCACCTTTCCACTCTTTTGGTTTTCACTTGGTTTTGGGAGATCCTCCCCAAAATCCAAACACCTCACCACCATCTCTCTCTACCACTCCTTTTGCTTGATCTTGTTTGATCTTGCTAAAAACCCTACCACCACATCACCCTCTCTCTCTAATCCTCTCTCTAAAACCCTAACCCTAGCTTCCTCTATTTCTAAACCCTAACCCTAACTACCATCTCTCTATGCCGAGCACCTAGCTCCCTCCCTCTCTCATTCTTCCTCTCTCTCTCTATGCTGGCCCCACCCAGCTACCCTCCTAACCTAACCCTAGTACCATCCTAACCGAGCCACTACCCACTTCTAACCCTAGCCTAAGCTACACCCGAGACCCTATCTGATCTCTCTCTCTCGCTACCAGCCGGCTCCACCGACCTCACCGGCGCCCCTGGCCCACCTGGCAGCCTCCACCCCACCTGCCCTGCCCTGCTCAAGCCGTGCCAGCTCGAGCACGTGAGTGGAGGAGAAGAGAAAAGGTGCCGAAGCCACCTTTACCTCTACCCGCTCCCACACGGCACCCATGCCCTCTCCCTCGCCTTGTACCTTTCCCCACGCCTCCTCTACCTCGCCAGATCCATCCCTAGGTCCCTGCCTCTCCTTTTCTTCTTCTTCTCCAACGCCATCGTCTCTCGCCGGCCGCCGCCAGTACCGCCGTCTACCTCTCGTTCCTGCCGGCATGCGCGACGAGGATGTGGTCGAGGAGATCGAGGAGAGTCCCCTACTTCGCCCTGGATGCGCCAGCGAGGAGGAGAAGGTCCCTAGAAGCCACAGAACGCCGACGTCGCCGAAACCCTAGATCTCCGGTTCGCCAGCTCCGCCGACGCCCTGCTGTGCCTCGTCCCGATCCGCCAGCACCGACAACCTCGCGGTGAGCCACCGGACCCCCTGACACCCTCTCGTCCAGCGTCGCTTCTTGGTCGTGCCGATCCCATCGACGAGCACCCTCTGTGCACCAGCGTCGCGCGCGCGTCTGCTCGTCGCCGCGTCGCAGAGACACACCTAGCCACGCCTACGGTTCCTAACACCAACCCCGCCCTAGCCCAGCGGTAGACGCCGCCGCTCGCGCGCGCGAGATTGCCAGTTCGAACCCCCGCACCGCGCTCTACCCCCGGCGTGCATGTTTTTGTCGTCAGATAGTTCAGAGAAGGAGAAGAAAAGTGCGCGGCCCCATTTTTTGCAAATCCCCCCTGCTCCTTTTGCCGCCTCAACCCGCGGTACTCATGGCCCCACCGGTCAGCCCCCTGGTAGCTTTACAGAAAAGCCCCCCAGGTTCCCAGCTCTCAACCCGCACTCCTCTCCGTGCCACGTGGTCAGCCCTCCACCTCTCTCTGTCACGTGGGCCCCTCTTCTCCGTCGGGCCCGCATGTCAGCCTCCTGGACTAGTCTCTGTGCCGGTGAGAAAAACCTTTTCGTCGCTCCGTTTTACCCAGTCATCCCGGTCCCACTCGTCAGCGACTGGGGCTAGGTTTAGCTGAGTAACAAAAGTGTTTCTGTTTTCTATTTTAATTAAACTTTTCAGAAATGTTTTAAATTCAAATTTGAATCTGTTTTAAATATCTTTTAAAATATAATTCCAAAACCAACATGTAATATATGTTTTGAAACCAGAAAAATGTGAGGAATTCAAATATGCTATTCAAAATATTATTTGAGCACTTTAAATTTTGAGATGATTAAAATTACAATAAAATGCCCTTTTTCTTAATTAATTAATAACTTTAGTTTTATAACTCCAAATTTGACAAATAATATGTCTAAATCGATCAGCGCGATGAGCCCGTTTTATCTATGCATTCCATGTTCTGAATTGCAGCATGCATCATATAAATATAAGTATACAGCAAGTGTTATGAGAGCAAACCGGGCTAAAAACTTAATAAAATGCTTTAATATTGTACCCCACACCTCACCATGCCATGCTACATTATTGCCATGTAAATGGTGCATCATTCATCATGGCATGATTGTTTGCTTGTCACATTTTAATTCATATGCTTGTGCACTCTATTTATGTTGGCCCTTGTTTGTTTGGTTCTTCTTCGAATAGACGCTGAGCAGGGGATATATCAGGAAACCCAGGAGCACTACCTAGATCCGTCCCCCGCTTCAACTGAGCTGCTAGGCAAGCACTACCACATGCTTGCATACATATAGTACCTATTGCCTCTATCTTATTCTTGCATCATGGAGTCGCGATTGCATTAAACTGAATCCCAAGTACTGCATAGCCTTTACTTTTAAACCCCACCGAAGCTTGTTCCTCCATCCCATGAGCCATTACTACAGGAGTTGTTTGAGCCATGTGGGTCGTAGAACAACATGTGTAGGGTATGTGAGTGTCTGATGGATGACGAGGTACCTAAACAACTTAACCTGAGTAGTAATGGGATAACTAATGAAAGTGGCACCGGTGAGCAATATCTGCTATTTGGTTCTTCATGCTCATTTGTGTCCCGTAGGACCCCGAGTACTTGATTCCCGTTCCTTGATTATTCGCACTATCCACATCTGGGAGGCCTTATGGACCCCCCTGAGCTAGAGCTTGATTCATTCTTATTTCTTGGGACCACAAAGTAGTTTGGGGCTTTATTACTATCCTGTACTTATGCCATGTTACTGCTTTATTTAAGATTGTGCGAGGAGCACCTGTACTGTTTAGGATTGCAGAGTGTTTTCGCGGTATCGACAAGCCCAGTCACACTTTCGGGTTCCCAGTCGTTTACAGCCATTGGCGCAAACCTTGGGTCCGTCTCAGAGCCGGCCAACTTCGTTGCGGGTAGCTTAATGGGGTGGCCCCCTGAAACATTTCTGAATCCTGTGATCGCTTTGTCGTGAATGCCTCGTTGGGTTTTGATTTGGTTTTTCCGAGGTTGATCGAGTGTGTGTTGCTATTTGTGCACCCCTGCAGGGTAAATCTTTCTGAAAGCCGTGTCCGCGGTTATGGACGACTTGGAGCACAGTTTCTCAATCATAGACAAGTATAACTAAAGTACTGCTATTAATTTGACTGAGTACCTGACTAGTAAATAGTGCAACACTCACGGAATGGTTAATAAAACTGCCAACGGATGGGGGGTTGTTCGTCCGCTTTCTTGTTTGTAAGCGAGAAGGAGGATGGATCTGTTAATTATACTGTTATAACTGTTGTTCTTAATTAACGGACATCCGTCTATCTTTGGTTAGGCGGATGGTTAGCGATTATCTATAGAATTGTTAGGTATTATCTTTTGCTGCAATTGCGTCACCCTAGGTTGTGTCCCCTTTAGAGGCATAAAGACTTGCTGAGTACCCCTAGGGTCTCACACGATAAATTGTTTGATTCAGATGAATAGGTATACTCGCAATATGGATACTCGGTGGAGGAGACGGACGATGTTGGCAACGATCACTCGGTGTAGAGATTCCGGGAACAGGGATCCGTGAGATCTGTGGGCGGGATATGTTTATTTATGGGGCATCTTATACCGATTTGCTTCTTATCCGTACTCGGATCTTGTTTTCCGCTTCCGCCTGATACTCTGATGTTTGATGTATGAGGAGATATCCTAAACTATTATATCTATCTAGGATATTTGGATCTTGCCGTATGGCGTTGCAATATTTCTATTTCTTTTAGATGGAATGGCTCTGAGGACTGTTGTATGTGGCTTGCATACATACTCATTTGTGTATGTAGTTGATCCCTTCGCCTGCCGATTACGCCGCTCGTTCTTGTCCCGATGTTTTGGAAATGGTTAGGACGGCCGAAAGGTCTACCTGTGAGTGCCATTTGGCCCCACCATACTATTTTAACCATTTCCGCTCATCCAGGCTTGTAACTAAGAGCGTAATTCACCGAGGTAGTTACACACAGGTACAGGATTAAATCAAGAGCAATCTCTTCAAAGAGTCGGAGACACTCGTTGGGGATCTCACTATAAAACTCTTCTAAGCATAAATAACTTATTCCTAGATGTTATTGATGTGCTCAAATATGTTGTGAAAGATGGACCAAGTGATGCAAAGAAACGCCAAGCTCGTGGTCTCTTGGATTATGTCAATGATTTTGACTTTGTGTTTCATCTACAATTGATGTTTCTTATCTTAGGACATGCGAATGCTTTGTCTCTATCTTTGCAGAGGAAAGATAAGGACATCTTGGAGGCTATGCAAGAGGTGAAGTTAATAAAGAAAAAATTTCAGCAAATTAGAGACGATGGTTGGGCCTCTTTATTGGAAAAAACTTACTCGTTTTGTGTGGAGTATGGTATTCCGAAGTTGGATATGGAAGAATAATATATAGACCGGTATAAACCAAGGAAGAAAACCAACCGCACTAACTATGAGCACTACAAGTTTGATTGCTTGAACCCTGTTATTGACTTGCAGCTTGGAGAGTTCAGTGACCGTTTTACTGAGGTAAACTCAACTCTCCTTACCCAGATGGCTGCATTTAGTCCCAATGATTCCTTTGTTGCTTTCAAAATTGAAACCTTAGTGGAATTGGCTAAGTCATATCCAGATGATTTTGATTCCATCCAATTGAAGGATCTGTCCCATGAGCTTTTATTCTACATTGATAACGTCCGAACAGATGAAAGATTTGTTGGTCTGAAAACTATCTCTGAACTTGCTAAGCTGATGGTTAGTACAAACAAGCATTTGGCGTTTCCTTTGGTATATCAACTGCTCAAGCTTGTGCTAGTTCTTCCCGTTGCCACTGCATCTGTTGAGAGGTGTTTTTCAGCAATGAAGATAGTGAACACAGTGCTACGTAATCGCATTGGTGATGACTTCATGAATCACTGCATCATTTGCTTTTTGGAGCAAAAACTTCTATATTCAACACCACGTAATGTTGTGATAGACCGCTTTCTAAAGATGAAAGACCGTAAAGGCCAAAAGAAATAGAGGTAACTGCTTTTATAATCCGACTTTATTTTGATATGATATATCAACAATTATTGTTTTTTATTTATATAAGTTTGCTACAATATACTCTATAGAATTTTTAAGTAATATACTGGCTGTGAATCTAGCCATGCGAGTTATGCAAATATATATTAGTGGTACGTTTTATGGGTATGTATTTTTTATATTTGTTGGTGTTGAACCCAGCGACTTTTTTCTGGCTTCGCGCCTGGTCATAACAAGGGAAAAAGTTAACAGGATCAACGTTAGGGCATGTATAACGCCAGACGTTTAGATAGACGCTAATTTAAGAATCCCGAAGGACTAGAAATATGGTATTGTCAAAGTCAAAGTGCAACTTTTACATTCTTCTGAAACTATTGTAAAGTGTTCCTTCTACAAAAAGACCAAAGAAAATGCATGGTATTTTGTGGAATTACTCAAATAAATTATAGCGTATGCTTTCAGCTATCTAGAAAAAAATAAAGGTAACATTTCGCCGAATTCGTCATGAGTTTTGGCAATGTATCTTGTCCTGCTACTTTTCGAAGAAGCGAGCTAATACTTTATATTACCATCCCACTCAAATAATGCTTGTCGTTTTTTAAGTAAATTCATGATATATTACATTTTGATTCTAATATTTTTTTAAGTATGGAGTAATACATTTGGATGTTGTTAAACCCAACATAAGTTTTCCAGGTGTGTTCATTCAATCCAATTTTATATTTCACAAAAGTCATAGAAAGAAGCATAATCTATAAATAAATGACGGAATGCAACTTGCATTCGAATACATTGCAGGCATACAGACATCATCTTTAGTTCATGCATGCTTGAAGTTTGGATGATGAAGGTCATGGAAAGGCTCTCGTTGCCTGCTACATGGCAAGGATCTTGTTCCTGTGAGACATGGTAGTGGTGGTAAAACAAGAGCTGTCAAAACTTCCTTGGCATGTCCACGAGGACTGTCTGACACGGGCAGCGTCCTACGGAGAGGGTGACTCCTTGACCATAGCAGGTATCTCGCACTGATGTTCCAAATGCGTGCAATGGCTGATCCTCATTGTCATCAGGTATGACGACGCTCACTTCTGTTCACCATCATTTAGAGGTCACACGCTTCTTTTGGACGTCACTCGCGTGGCGCAGGTTCTGCGGGGATATTCTTTGTCAATCAAGTCATCAATGGAGTCATCAATGGTCGTGAAGCACTCACGGATAATGGAGTATTAACACACTGGATGGTCGTGAAGCACTCAAAGTCCAAGAGTATATATTGATTGAACCGCATGTCATTCATATACCCTGAAAATGGAGTATTATCTTTACAAGTGTATAGGGTGAGCAAAGGCACGATAAAATAGCCAACGTGAGTGACCATGTGGAGGAGCACTGGAGGTTTGATCAAGATAGTGATGGTGACAAAAAATTGGTGATATGTGGGAAAAGGATGTGCCAGGAAACCACTTTGACTATGAATAGAAAGACTGTTCGGGCACACTAGGCTTTCCTGCTCTGAGTTCCCGATGTGCCTTCAAACGTCAATGTATCTTCGCCAATTTTATTTTATTGTATGTTGTCAGAAATATATTTTCAGGTAGTGAGTTCTTCAATAGCTGCATCATGTGGATTACCTTTTAATCACAAACCAAGTCATCCAATGTTTCATCACTTGGATCATTGAGCGACTCCATTGTGTCTTCCTTCGTAAAAAAAGAAGGATAGATACTGACAGAAGATAAGAAGTCCAATAGTGAAAGATTGAGAAAGTTCAGCTGGCTATCGAAATCCCTTGAACATGCATGTGGTGTTTGGAGTTCAATATGTTGGTCGAGATTATTAAACTTGATATCATGAGTCGCAACAAGGAGTATCTCGATCAACATAGCCCAAACCGAGGGATTAGTGCGCATTGATAAAAGATTTTCTATTTCTTTTTCATATTAGAGTGTCAGATGGTTCAAACCTGCCCTTTTGATAAATTATTTCCATTTGTTCAAAATCAGACCCAACTTTTCTAGAATAAATATGCATAAATTATGGTTTATATCAAATCAATAAATTTTAGATTATACTTTGCCTTTATGATGACATTTTCTTGGAGACATTAGCTTCTCTATTGTGATGGAAATATATTTTCCTTTCGTGTAAACATATTATCCATGCAAAACTAAAAAAAAGTATTGTTCAGGCTAAGTGAACATATTTTTACAATGAACTTACTGATGAATCTAGACAAATCATTGACTCAATTGCAGGAGGAACACTGAGTGAATTAACGATAGAGCAATCTTTGAAACTTTTCGCGGTAAGAGGTTCTAACGATGAGCAATATAATCTAGAAGGAGAAGCTGAACCAAAGAAAGGTGTGCTTTTCATAACAATAGAACTCTTTCTTGAAGTTAAGAAGTCGATGGAAAAAATGGTATAGTAGCTAAACTTGTTAGAAAAGATAAAGTTCACGTGTTTCAAGCTTTAGTAGTAGAAGAAGCCCTTCCACAGTGTATGCATCAACAAACCCAATTCTGTTATAATTATAATAGACATCTCAAACTACATGAAAAAGATATTACGGAACCAACAAAACTTTTCGATGATCTAGGACATGCAACTAGAAATTTGGATAAATATGTTAGGATGGTAAAAATTCAATGTGAACAAACAGCAGAGACTCAAGCTCTTATTTTTATTCAAGATGATTTCGATGAAACTGTCATTACTAATACTGTTACTAGATGGGGTGCAAGAATGCAAGATCCTCTAGGTCCACCTTGGTATCAAGAAGAGCAAGTCCGGAAGGCTAAATAAACTCAAGAAATGACCGAAGAGGAAGAAAAACTTGTCAACCCTCGAGATCATATAGAACTTGAAGCACAAAAGAAGCGGAAGGAGGCTTCAGAGGAAACTAAGAAAGACAACAATGAAGATCAAGATAAACAATACGAATCTGATGTTGAAACAGTTTATCTAAGAGAAGGAAGTGAACTTAGTCGTGAACAATAAGAAAAGGACATTATAGCTAAAGAGAAACAATATGAAAAGCAAAAGCCCAAGACGAGAAAGAAAATGAAAGATCCAGAGCCAATGCCAAAGGTAAAAGATAATGTAAAGAAGAAATCTCCTTACCCTAATAGAGTGCAATATGAGCCTAGTAAAGATATAAATATCTAAAAGAACTTCATTTAGAACTTTCTCTACCTGATGCAATTCAAGTGCCTACTTATATAAAGTTCACGCGTGATATTCTCAACAGAAATAAAAAGGCACTAGTAGGAAAAGGCTTATAGAAGTCACTTTACTAGTGGCGTCTAGAGCAAAATGGGTGCCACTACTGCGATGCAAAATACCCATGGCATCCGTATAATGCCGACCGCCGCCACAATACCTTAGTCCTAGTGGTCGGGGGTTAGTTAATGCCGACACAAAGTGGGGGACACGATGCGATCCCAGACCTTGAGAAAACTAGAACGCCGCAACTAAGTTGTAGTGGTGGCATTCCAGGATTTGCAGACACCACCACGCTTACATCCAAAAATTTCTCCACCGCCCGCGCCCTTCCCTCTCTCATTCCAACTCCGCCCGTGCCTCCAGAAAGAAAAAATTCACGAGTTGGTTCAGGGAAAAAGAAATTTCTAACATGTCCCTCCTACCTTGCAATCCATGACTTGTCTCTCTTATACACTTAACTAATGCACAAAACAATTTGAACTAAACTTGTATGGAGCTAATCCCAATGTTTAGATGACGAATGAGTTGAGATTTTTTTCCAGGGTTGTAACCATAAAGTCATGATGTCTGAGAAGTGTGATGTGAATGGGTATCGCTTTGATACGGAGTTTCACCAGAATAAAACTGCATAATCCAAAAAACTGCAAATACTGGGGACTTCACAAGAGGAGTCGATAACGTTGATTACTATGGAAGGTTAGAGAATACGGACAAGAAGCATCACATTCATCAAATACATAGATCATAATAGAAGACAACTCACTATTATACAACTCAACTTGTAATGAGTAAAGGAAACACAATAAAGATACATAGAGTGAATCATAATTGGTAATGACAAACTTAGCTCTTGGTCGAAGAATAGTTGATAATTTGCTAGAGTTCACAAATAGCTGGTTTTTCAATGAAAGCTTTCAAAGTAGTAAACATCAAGATAAGAGCAACGTGCAAAGAAAGGAACATAAGACATGATTGCATAAATCATCATATGAATGAATGAAACACAACAACTCAAAATACTTGCTGAGATAGAAGGGAATAGGTTTACTGACTCAACTACTAAGTAAAAGAAAGGCCCTTCGCAGAGGGAAGCAGGGATTGCAAGTCTCATAAAGAGCTCCCAAAAATTATGATACTTACTAGCTTTCAGCTCTCATTGCCCCTATCATAGGCATCTTTAGGTGATTAAGGTTAAAGTGATCAAATATGAGGATATGCATTGATAAGTTGTAAATTGAGAATCTCATGTCCCTTGAATACGAGGGCCGCTCCTCATGCCACTCAAGTTTAGTCACCGGTAAGTTCTTGTCATCGTAAGCATATGTGTATCATTGAGAACCGCCAACGGGGTACCCCTTGCCCGATGAGACGGAAGAATCCCCATATCAAAATGACAAGGCACGCAGACAACAAGTATCTCAGCAATCTTCTTATTTACCATGGGAATATGGTGCTTTTTCTCTCTTTCCTCTTTTCATAATATCTCTTTTTTTCTTTTCTCTTTTTTCTAAATCTCTATCTCTTTTTTTATAAAAAGAATGCTTCATAGATACTCGTTATGGTTACGCTGCAGGTTTCCACCATGTCAGCATGGATTAGACCAGCGGCCCAGGCGTTTCTCTAACACACATGCATAACTCCATGGACTTACAAACTCCCCTTTCATTTCACACCGACGACATCCATAGACAAAAGAACATGATATCAACTTGGTACAAAGTACCAGTGCAATGTTGAAAGCGTTCCCCATGACAACATGGTTCTGCTAATTCACAACTTACAAAGCGCAAGCATATACGCAACATAGGTAAGCACAATGGTTCAAGTTTATTAAATGCAAGAAAGTAAAGTGTGCCATCAAGTTCGTGAGAGCTTTAATCACTAATTTTCACATAACAAGATTAATTTGGGAGGTAGACAAAACAAGAATTTACTTAGAATAGAAATAAAGCTACTAGGTAGGTATGGTGGACACAAATGGCAAAGGTTTGATTTTAAGGAGGTGGATGCACGAGAAGAATTCCCTCTCAGTACATGTTTTTGGCTAGCAAGGCTGGGTAGCAAGTATAAGAGTTGAAGGAAACAACCAAACATACAAGTGATAAAGACAAACATGCAATCTTCCTTGGAAGCACAAAAGATCTTAAATAGAGAATACTAAACTTATGAGCAAATCAAGAAAGAAATATGATGAAATTATTTTTCTTCTAGAGTACTTCTATCTTTTTCATTCAACTCTCAAAAATAGTGTTGCTACTGACCGAGCCAGGTTTGCCAAAACCAACTAAATTAACTCAATGATCCCAAAGTGATACCAATACTAACAACAAGATCAATCATATAACCACGAATTGAAAACTAATATAAGCTATGCAAAAGAGTGAATGATATAACTTCTCATTAATAATCCATAACGGCAACTCGCACCAAGGGATACATATCTAACGAGAGAGGGTACACTTCCATAATGCAAACCATACTACATAATAACTCCTCTATTCATGATATGACTCTACTAATAAGGTAAAAAGATAGAAGATAGTGATGTGATACCGCGGCACTCCCCCAAGCTTGGAACAAACCAAGGGGATGCCAAACCTGATGACGAGTTACTCCTTCGGTGGTGGTGGTATCCTCTCGATGAGCTCCTTGATCAGTTTCCCAAAGTCCTCAATCTCGAAGGTAAGAGTACGAATCAATTCCGAGTTGTGCTCAATATGGCTCGTGATCATTTCAGTTTGTGGATCCCAGCTCCCGTGATTATTTTTCCGTTCTTCCTCCTTGAAGTCTTCTTTTCCGTCCTTCTGACCCTGGCAGGTTTCACCACTCCAATGCTTGCAATGGTAGTGCCGGTGTGCGGGTGTTGGCCTAGCTCCTCTTCACCTTCACTCTTGATCTCCTTCTCCTTCTCGGGGTCTTGGAGGTCTTCCTCCATGGGCTCCTTCCCTTTATCCTTGGTGGACACCATTGTGCTTCTATGCTTTCAAAGAGTATGTCCTGATAGAAACAGATCGAAACAAAAACACAACGAAAACACGATATATGGACCTCGGGGGATCCGGGGGGGTTATATATTATGAAGTTTCACATCAAAAGGAAGTTACTGGGAGAAAACGAGTTGTAGGCGGAGTCCTGGGTGGCCTCACCACATTGTGGCGTGGCCAGGGGTGGGCCCGCGCCACAGGGTGGTGTGAGCCACCCTGGCTCCGTTTCCATCCCTTTTTCGCTTCGTAGATTTCCTTATTGACTGAAAACTGCAAAAATATAGTTGGATTGTATTTTTGCGGAACTTTTCTTACCAGAACCGTTACCTATTTGAACACGGACTCTGCAGGTCTCTGAATTTGGTATTTAGTAGATTCTTCAGGAGTCATCACTTGAATAACATTAATATCTTCATCTTCATACCCTTATTACTTGAGTCATAAAACCCTTCTCTTCCTTATTACACCATTATCTCCACTTCGTGGAAATTTCTTTCATACAAAACTTCACGCAATTCTCATTAGCAACATTAGTATAAGTGAAGTGATAAAACCTTTTGAGTCCAACTTCAACTGAAAACCATCAAAACATAAGATACTGTAGCAACTCCTTCCGAAAACCCAAAAAGAATTCAAAAAGGAAATCGAATAAAGAAGCAAATGCAAGATTGGCAGAATCTTCAAAACAGACCAGCAGGTAAAGATCAATTTTTTCGAAAATCTTCTGTTGCTCAAATCAAAAAGTGCAAAACTAACAAAAGTTAAATAACAACCTGTGGCAGAAGCACAAAAAAATACAGCTCAATCCGACAGACAGAGGTCTCTCACGAATTTTTATGGCGAAGCACAAAAATCTGTTTCGGGACAGCAACTTCCCCAAATATTACTTCTCTCTCATTAGAGGTTGATCTTGATACAAAAACCAAACAAAACGGATAAGGAGCGGTTATTACCGAAGTAATAACTTCCAAGACTCAAAGAAACAAAAACAAACTAAAAGCAAAAACAAATTGGGTTGTCTCCCATAAAGCTCTTTCTTTATAGCCATTAAGATGGGCATGATAATTTTGAAGAAGCTCTCGTAGGGATATGAATTGAAGTGAAAGAGAGCATTAAAAAGAAAAAACACACACACATTTAAGTCTAACCCACTTCCTATGCAAGGGGATTTTGTAAACAAACAAGTTATTGAAACCAAAGGCAACTTGCGTAAGAAGGCAAAAGAAGTGCAACATAAAAACTTTCAGCATAAAAGGAGGAAACTTGATATTATTGAGATGCATAAGAACACTTTTCCCTCTCTCATAGTAGCTTTCAGTATCATGCATAAAATTAACAATATATCTATCACGAGGACCATCATAGCAATGATCACTTATTCTAACAGAAAACACGGGAATACTAGCTCTCATAACACTACTTTGTGAAACAATATTAGAGGTATCCTTACAAAGGATAGGGTGTCCCTATTTTTCATATTTAGCAACAAAGTCTTTCACATTTGCTACTATAGGTTCATCAACCATTTGTTTATCAGGTTCAATAGCTTTATTCATACTTTCATTAACCATACTAGCTATCATAAAATGTTCCTTTACCTTAACTGGGAAAGCATTTTCTCAATATAAGGTTCAGGTAGAACATGATTAGCAGTATAAACTTCAGTACTTCTTGCAGGAACACTCTTAGCAATATCTTTATAAGGTTCATGATACTTATTCCACTTCTTTTTAGGCACTTCAATATAGGAAGCAAAAGCCTTAAAATAAGAAGCAATAGCTTGAGAGTTTAGACCATAAGCATTTTTAATATTTTGAAAGTCATTAGTTCCCATAAAAGATTCAATGCATTCATAATCATAATTTATACCTGACTTTCTACCTTTGTCATTCTCCCAAGCTTCAGCATTGTCTTGAATATGGTCTAGAAGGTCCCATTAGCTTCTTCTTCCATACGAGTGAATGATCCAGCACAAGAAGCATCCAATAAATCTTTGTCATGTAGAGGGAGCCTTGCATAAAAGTTGTTGATAATAATATTGTTGGGGAGCTCATGAATGGGACATTTGAGCATTAGTAACTTCAATCGCCCCCAAGCTTGAGCTGTACTCTCTCCATCAAGAGGCCAAAAGTTGTATATTTGATTCTGATCTTTATGAATCTCACTAGGAGGATAAAACTTTGAATAAAAGAGAGGTACTATTTCCTCCCATTCCAGAGCTTGACCATTCTT
Source organism: Avena sativa (assembly GCA_916181665.1). Lineage (NCBI taxonomy): Eukaryota > Viridiplantae > Streptophyta > Magnoliopsida > Poales > Poaceae > Avena > Avena sativa. Next base: position 123,998,316 of record OV702291.1, on the reverse strand, counting down.
CAGCAGCTTATACCATTCCTCAGCTCTTCCTTTCAGTGATAATGAGAATAACTTCTTCTTAACTTGATCTATAGTAATACGTGCACACTTGAACAACCCGCATAATTCGTGTATAAAGAGTAAATGATCACCGGGATGGACAGTTCCATCCCCAACATAGTAGTTATCCATAACACGATCAATAATTCTTGTAGGTATTCTGAAAACATCTTTCTCAACAGGTGGTGGCTTATCTAGTACCTTAGCAGTGGTAGTAGCATTACCAAATAAGAAACTCGGCGAATTATCCATAACGAAAATAAAGCAACTAGCAGAAGTAAACAATACTCACAGTAGAAGTTTCCTTTACCAGTTCCACTCTCAAATAGCGCTTCAATCTCCGGCAACGGCGCCAGAAAATAGTCTTGATGACCCACAAGTATAGGGGATGTATCGCAGTATTTTCGATAAGTAAGAGTGTCGAACCCAACAAGGAGCAGAAGGTGCTGGCTAGTGGTATGGATCAGGAATTCTCTGCAAATACTTAGCAAACGGATTTTTAGGGGTTTTCGATAAAGCAAGTAAACAAAGTACGAGTAACTAAAAGACAGTAGGAATAAATGCAGCAAGTGGCCCAATCCTTTATGCAGCAAAGGACAAGCCGGTTGTATTTCTATAGATGACCAAACGTTCTCGAGGACACATGGGAAGACTGTCAAGTGCTTTCGCTTCATATAGTTGATTAATCTTCTTTAGCTTGCTAAGTGTTGTGTGGGTGAACCTGTGCTAATGTACCGCCCCATCCAAGACTAATACATACTTGTGATTAAACCCCTTGCAAACATCCGTAAGTACAAGAAAGTAATTAAGTTAGAAACCTAACCACAGCTTTAAACTCTAAGACCCTTACGTCCCTTCTGCAATGGTTTCCTAACGGGGGTTCAGGTTTCTGTCACTCCGGCAACCCCTACGATTAGTAGCCAAATACACAATGCATTCCCCTAGGCCCATATAGGTGAAGTGTCATGTAGTCGACGTTCACATGACACAACTAGAAGAAGTACACCACAACTTAAATAACAATCTATTGAATCTTTCTCAACACAACTCCACTACTAACAACAAGACTTCTCTCATGCCCTCAAGAACAAAACGAACTACTCACAAGACATCATATGAATCATGATCAGAGATGGAATAATGATGTATAACAATCTGAACATAAACAATAATTCAATGGTTCAATCAATAGCATCAACTACAAAGAGTAATCAACACCGGGAAAGTTTCCCCTATAAACTATGCAAGATTCAACACAATTTTTATAGCAATATGGAGATGGTGATGAGGGTGCTGATGGTGTTGATGGTGGTGATGATGATGATGATCCCGATGAAGTCCAGCTTGATGGTGGTGTTGATGGCGACGTTCTCTCCTCTTTGGGAAGGAATTCCCCCGGTAGAAATCTGTCTGCTGGAGAGATCTTTCTCTCTCGGTGTTTTCCGCCCCGCAGAGGCGGCGGAATCTTTCTATGGTCGCCCCCCGAGTCTTAGGGTTTCATGGGGATGAAATACGCCAGAGGGGAGAGGCTGGAGTGGGCCAGGGCGACCACACCACCTCTAGGCGCAGCCTAGGCCTGCCCGCGCCATGGGGTGGTGTGGGCCCCCTGTGGCCCACCTCCACTCCATCTTCTGGCATCCTTAGTCTTTTGGAAAAATAGGATTTTCCATATATTTTCCCGGATTTTCTGATCTTCGCGAATTTTGCCTCCAAACAGCACCTTTTCCATCAGAATCCTGACTGCAGCGGTCCATGCTCCAAAAGTCATCAACCATGCAAAAATAGATGAAATAACATAAGTATCACCTCTCAATACGAAATATATCAATGAGTAATAGTGAATTAAGACATAGAATAGTGATGCAAAATGGACGTATCAACTCCCCCCAAGCTTAGACTTCGCTTGTCCCCAAGCGAAACTGAGCTCAATAAACATGACCTCAAGTTTATGGAGTGAAGAGTCGATAAAAGAATACGGACAAGAAGCGTCACATTCATCAAATACATAGATCATAATAGAAGACAACTCACTATTATACAACTCAACTTGTAATGAGTGAAGGAAACACAATAAAGATACATAGAGTGAATCATAATTGGTAATGGCAAACTTAGCTCTTGGTCGAAGAATAGTTGATAATTTGCTGGAGTTCACAAATAGCTGGTTTTTCAATGAAAGCTTTCAAAGTAGTAAACATCAAGATAAGAGCAACATGCAAAGCAAGGAACATAAGCCATGATTGCATAAATCATCATATGAATGAATGAAACACAACAACTCAAAATACTTGTTGAGATAGAAGGGAATAGGTTTACTGACTCAACTACTAAGTAAAAGAAAGGCCCTTCGCAGAGGGAAGCAGGGATTGCAAGTCTCATAAAGAGCTCCCAAAAATTATGATACTTACTAGCTTTCAGCTCTCATTGCCCCTATCATAGGCATCTTTAGGTGATTAAGGTTAAAGTGATCAAATATGAGGATATGCATTGATAAGTTGTAAATTGAGAATCTCATGTCCCTTGAATACGAGGGCCGCTCCTCATGCCACTCAAGTTTAGTCACCGGTAAGTTCTTGTCATCGTAAGCATATGTGTATCATTGAGAACCGCCAACGAGGTACCCCTTGCCCGATGATACGGAAGAATCCTCATATCAAAATGACAAGGCAAGCAGACAACAAGTATCTCAGCAATCTTCTTATTTACCATGGGAATATGGTGCTTTTTCTCTCTTTCCTCTTTCCATAATATCTCTTTTTTTCTTTTCTCTTTTTTCTCAATCTCTATCTCTTTTTTTATAAGAAGAATGCTTCATAGATACTCGTTACGGTTACGCTGCAGGTTTCCATCATGTCAGCATGGATTAGACCAGCGGCCTAGGCGTTTCTCTAACACACATGCATAACTCCATGGACTTACAAGCTCCCCTTTCATTTCACACCGATGACATCCATAGAAAAAAGAACATGATATCAACTTGGTACAAAGTACCAGTGCAATGTTGAAAGCGTTCCCCATGACAACATGGTTCTGCTAATTCACAACTTACAAAGCGCAAGCATATACGCAACATAGGTAAGCACAATGATTCAAGTTTATTAAATGCAAGAAAGTAAAGTGTGCCATCAAGTTCGTGATAGCTTTAATCACTAATTTTCACATAACAATTTTAATTTGGGAGGTAGACAAAACAAGAATTTACTTGGAATAGCAATAATGCTACTAGGTAGGTATGGTGGACACAAATGGCAAAGGTTTGGTTTTAAGGAGGTGGATGCACGAGAAGAATTCCCTCTCAGTATAGGTTTTTGGCTACCAAGGCTGCGTAACAAGTATAAGAGTTGAAGGAAACAACCAAACATACAAGTGATAAAGACAAACATGCAATCTTCCTTGGAAGCACAAAAGATCTTAACTAGAGAATACTAAACTTATGAGCGAATCAAGAAAGAAATATGATGAAATTATTTTTGTTCTAGAGTACTTCTATCTTTTTCATTCAACTCTCAAAAATAGTGTTGCTACTGACCGAGCCAGGTTTGCCAAAACCAACTAAATTAACTCAATGATCCCAAAGTGATACCAATACTAACAACAAGATCAATCATATAACCACGAATTGAAAACTAATATAAGCTATGCAAAAGAGTGAATGATAGAACTTCTCATTAATAATCCATAACGGCAACTCGCACCAAGGGATACATATCTAACAAGAGAGGGGACACTTCCATAATGCAAACCATACTACATAATAACTCCTCTATTCATGATATGACTCTCCTAATAAGGTAAAAAGATAGAAGATAGTGATGTGATACCGCGGCACTCCCCCAAGCTTGGAACAAACCAAGGGGATGCCAAACCTGATGATGAGTTACTCCTTCGGTGGTGGTGGTATCCTCTCGATGAGCTCCTTGATCAATTTCCCAAAGTCCTCAATCTCAAAGGTGAGAGTACGAATCAATTCCGAGTTGTGCTCAATACGGCTCGTGATCATTTCAGTTTGTGGATCCCAGCTCCCGTGATTCTTTTTCCGTTCTTCCTCCTTGAAGTCTTCTTTTCCGTCCTTCTGACCCTGGCAGGTTTCACCACTCCAATGTTTGCAATGGTAGTGCCGGTGTGTGGGTGTTGGCCTGGCTCCTCTTCACCTTCACTCTTGATCTCCTTCTCCTTCCCGGGGTCATGGAGGTCTTCCTCCATGGGATCCTTCCCTTTATCCTTGGCGGACACCATTGTGCTTCTATGCTTTCAAAGAGTATGTCCTGACAGAAACAGATCGAAACAAAAACACGAAGAAAACACAATATATGGACCTCGGGGGATCCGGGGGGTTATATATTATGAAGTTTCACAATTAAAAGGAAGGTACTGGGAGAAAACGAGTCGGAGGCGGAGTCCTGGGTGGCCTCACCATCTGGTGGCGTGGCCAGGGGTGGGCCCGCGCCATAGGGTGGTGTGAGCCACCCTGGCTCCGTTTCCGTCCCTTTTTCGCTTCGTAGATTTCCTTATTGACTGAAAACTGCAAAAATATAGTTGGATTGTATTTTTGCGAAACTTTTCTTACCAGAACCGTTACCTATTTGAACACGGACTCTGCAGGTCTCTGAATTTGGTATTTAGTAGATTCTTCAGGAGTCATCACTTGAATAACATAAATATCTTCATCTTCATACCCTTATTACTTGAGTCATAAAACCCTTCTCTTCCATATTACACCATTATCTCCACTTCCTGGAAATTTCTTTCACACAAAATTTCACGCAATTCTCATTATCAACATTAGTATAAGTGAAGTGATAAAACCTTTTGAGTCCAACTTCAACTGAAAACCATCAAAACATAAGTTACTGTAGCAACTCCTTCAGAAAACCCAAAAAGAATTCAAAAGGTAAATCGAATAAAGAACCAAATGCAAGATTGGCAGAATCTTCAAAACAGACCAGCAGGTAAAGATCAATTTTTTCAAAAATCTTCTGTTGCTAAAATCAAAAAGTGCAAAACTAACGAAAGTTAAATAACAACCTGTGGCAGAAGCACAAAAAATTACAGCTCCATCCGACAGAAAGAGGTCTCTCACGAATTTTTATGGCGAAGCACAAAAATCTGTTTCGGGACAGCAACTTCCCCAAATATTACTTCTCTCTCATTAGAGGTTGATCTTGATACAAAAACCAAACAAAACGGATAAGGAGCGGTTATTACCGAAGTAATAACTTCCAAGACTCAAAGAAACAAAAACAAACTAAAAGCAAAACAAATTGGGTTGTCTCCCATAAAGCTCTTTCTTTATAGCCATTAAGATGGGCATGATAATTTTGAAGAAGCTCTCGTAGGGATATGAATTGAAGTGAAAGAGAGCATTAAAAAGCAAAAACACACACACATTTAAGTCTAACCCACTTCCTATGCAAGGGGATTTTGTAAACAAACAAGTTATTGAAACCAAAGGCAACTTGCGTAAGAAGGCAAAAGAAGTGCAACATAAAAACTTTCAGCATAAAAGGAGGAAACTTGATATTATTGAGATGCATAAGAACACTTTTCCCTCTCTCATAGTAGCTTTCAGTATCATGCATAAAATTAACAATATAGCTATCACGAGGACCATCATAGCAATGATCACTTATTCTAACAGAAAACACGGGAATACTAGCTCTCATAACACTACTTTGTGAAACAATATTAGAGGTATCCTTACAAAGGATAGGGTGTCCCTATTTTTCATATTTAGCAACAAAGTCTTTCACATTTGCTACTATAGGTTCATCAACCATTTGTTTATCAGGTTCAATAGCTTTATTCATACTTTCATTAACCATACTAGCTATCATAAAATGTTCCTTTACCTTAACTGGGAAAGCATTTTCTCAATATAAGGTTCAGGTAGAACATGATTAGCAGTATAAACTTCAGTACTTCTTGCAGGAACACTCTTAGCAATATCTTTATAAGGTTCATGATACTTATTCCACTTCTTTTTAGGCACTTCAATATAGGAAGCAAAAGCCTTAAAATAAGAAGCAATAGCTTGAGAGTTTAGACCATAAGCATTTTTAATATTTTAAAAGTCATTAGTTCCCATAAAAGATTCAATGCATTCATAATCATAATTTATACCTGACTTTCTACCTTTGTCATTCTCCCAAGCTTCAGCATTGTCTTGAATACGGTCTAGAAGGTCCCATTAGCTTCTTCTTCCATACGAGTGAATGATCCAGCACAAGAAGCATCCAATAAATCTTTGTCATGTAGAGGGAGCCTTGCATAAAAGTTGTTGATAATAATATTGTTGGGGAGCTCATGAATGGGACATTTGAGCATTAGTAACTTCAATCTCCCCCAAGCTTGAGCTGTACTCTCTCCATCAAGAGGCCAAAAGTTGTATATTTGATTCTGATCTTTATGAATCTCACTAGGAGGATAAAACTTTGAATAAAAGAGAGGTACTATTTCCTCCCATTCCAGAGCTTGACCATTCTTCAGCAGCTTATACCATTCCTCAGCTCTTCCTTTCAGTGATAATGAGAATAACTTCTTCTTAACTTGATCTATAGTAATACGTGCACACTTGAACAACCCGCATAATTCGTGTATAAAGAGTAAATGATCACCGGGATGGACAGTTCCATCCCCAACATAGTAGTTATCCATAACACGATCAATAATTCTTGTAGGTATTCTGAAAACATCTTTCTCAGCAGGTGGTGGCTTATCTAGTACCTTAGCAGTGGTAGTAGCATTACCAAATAAGAAACTCGGCGAATTATCCATAACGAAAATAAAGCACCTAGCAGAAGTAAACAATACTTACAGTAGAAGTTTCCTTTACCAGTTCCACTCTCAAATAGCGCTTCACTCTCCGGCAACGGCGCCAGAAAATAGTCTTGATGACCCACAAGTATAGGGGATGTATCGCAGTATTTTCGATAAGTAAGAGTGTCGAACCCAACAAGGAGCAGAAGGTGCTGGCTAGTGGTATGGATCAGGAATTCTCTGCAAATACTTAGCAAACGGATTTTTAGGGGTTTTCGATAAAGCAAGTAAACAAAGTACGAGTAACTAAAAGACAGTAGGAATAAATGCAGCAAGTGGCCCAATCCTTTATGCAGCAAAGGACAAGCCGGTTGTATTTCTATAGATGACCAAACGTTCTCGAGGACACATGGGAAGACTGTCAAGTGCTTTCGCTTCATATAGTTGATTAATCTTCTTTAGCTTGCTAAGTGTTGTGTGGGTGAACCTGTGCTAATGTACCGCCCCATCCAAGACTAATACATACTTGTGATTAAACCCCTTGCAAACATCCGTAAGTACAAGAAAGTAATTAAGTTAGAAACCTAACCACAGCTTTAAACTCTAAGACCCTTACGTCCCTTCTACAATGGTTTCCTAACGGGGGTTCAGGTTTCTGTCACTCCGGCAACCCCTACGATTAGTAGCCAAATACACAATGCATTCCCCTAGGCCCATATAGGTGAAGTGTCATGTAGTCGACGTTCACATGACACAACTAGAAGAAGTACACCACAACTTAAATAACAATCTATTGAATCTTTCTCAACACAACTCCACTACTAACAACAAGACTTCTCCCATGCCCTCAAGAACAAAACGAACTACTCACAAGACATCATATGAATCATGATCAGAGATGGAATAATGATGTATAACAATCTGAACATAAACAATAATTCAATGGTTCAATCAATAGCATCAACTACAAAGAGTAATCAACACCGGGAAAGTTTCCCCTATAAACTATGCAAGATTCAACACAATTTTTATAGCAATATGGAGATGGTGATGAGGGTGCTGATGGTGTTGATGGTGGTGATGATGATGATCCCGATGAAGTCCAGCTTGATGGTGGTGTTGATGGCGACGCTCTCTCCTCTTTGGGAAGGAATTCCCCCGGTAGAAATCTGTCTGCTGGAGAGATCTTTCTCTCTCGGTGTTTTCCGCCCCGCAGAGGCGGCGGAATCTTTCTATGGTCGCCCCCCCGAGTCTTAGGGTTTCATGGGGATGAAATACGCCAGAGGGGAGAGGCTGGAGTGGGCCAGGGCGACCACACCACCTCTAGGCGCAGCCTAGGCCTGCCCGCGCCATGGGGTGGTGTGGGCCCCCTGTGGCCCACCTCCACTCCATCTTCTGGCATCCTTAGTCTTTTGGAAAAATAGGATTTTCCATATATTTTCCCGGATTTTCTGATCTTCGCGAATTTTGCCTCCAAACAGCACCTTTTCCATCAGAATCCTGACTGCAGCGGTCCATGCTCCAAAAGTCATCAACCATGCAAAAATAGATGAAATAACATAAGTATCACCTCTCAATACGAAATATATCAATGAGTAATAGTAAATTAAGACATAGAATAGTGATGCAAAATGGACATATCAACTCCCCCCAAGCTTAGACTTCGCTTGTCCCCAAGCGAAACTGAGCTCAATAAACATGACCTCAAGTTTATGGAGTGAAGAGTCGATAAAAGAATACGGACAAGAAGCGTCGCATTCATCAAATACATAGATCATAATAGAAGACAACTCACTATTATACAACTCAACTTGTAATGAGTGAAGGAAACACAATAAAGATACATAGAGTGAATCATAATTGGTAATGGCAAACTTAGCTCTTGGTCGAAGAATAGTTGATAATTTGCTGGAGTTCACAAATAGCTGGTTTTTCAATGAAAGCTTTCAATGTAGTAAACATCAAGATAAGAGCAACATGCAATGCAAGGAACATAAGACATGATTGCATAAATCATCATATGAATGAATGAAACACAACAACTCAAAATACTTGCTGAGATAGAAGGGAATAGGTTTACTGACTCAACTACTAAGTAAAAGAAAGGCCCTTCGCAGAGGGAAGCAGGGATTGCAAGTCTCATAAAGAGCTCCCAAAAATTATGATACTTACTAGCTTTCAGCTCTCATTGCCCCTATCATAGGCATCTTTAGGTGATTAAGGTTAAAGTGATCAAATATGAGGATATGCATTGATAAGTTGTAAATTGAGAATCTCATGTCCCTTGAATACGAGGGCCGCTCCTCATGCCACTCAAGTTTAGTCACCGGTAAGTTCTTGTCATCGTAAGCATATGTGTATCATTGAGAACCGCCAACGGGGTACCCCTTGCCCGATGATACGGAAGAATCCTCATATCAAAATGACAAGGCAAGCAGACAACAAGTATCTCAGCAATCTTCTTATTTACCATGGGAATATGGTGCTTTTTCTCTCTTTCCTCTTTCCATAATATCTCTTTTTTGCTTTTCTATTTTTTCTCAATCTCTATCTCTTTTTTTATAAGAAGAATGCTTCATAGATACTCGTTACGGTTACGCTGCAGGTTTCCACCATGTCAGCATGGATTAGACCAGCGGCCTAGGCGTTTCTCTAACACACATGCATAACTCCATGGACTAACAAGCTCCCCTTTCATATCACACCGACGACATCCATAGACAAAAGAACATGATATCAACTTGGTACAAAGTACCAGTGCAATGTTGAAAGCGTTCCCCATGACAACATGGTTCTGCTAATTCACAACTTACAAAGCGCAAGCATATACGCAACATAGGTAAGCATAATGGTTCAAGTTTATTAAATGCAAGAAAGTAAAGTGTGCCATCAAGTTCGTGAGAGCTTTAATCACTAATTTTCACATAACAAGTTTAATTTGGGAGGTAGACAAAACAAGAATTTACTTGGAATAGCAATAATGCTACTAGGTAGGTATGGTGGACACAAATGGCAAAGGTTTGGTTTTAAGGAGGTGGATGCACGAGAAGAATTCCCTCTCAGTACAGGTTTTTGGCTAGCAAGGCTGGGTAGCAAGTATAAGAGTTGAAGGAAACAACCAAACATACAAGTGATAAAGATAAACATGCAATCTTCCTTGGAAGCACAAAAGATCTTAACTAGAGAATACTAAACTTATGAGCAAATCAAGAAAGAAAGATGATGAAATTATTTTTCTTCTAGAGTACTTCTATCTTTTTCATTCAACTCTCAAAAATAGTGTTGCTACTGACCGAGCCAGGTTTGCCAAAACCAACTAAATTAACTCAATGATCCCAAAGTGATACCAATACTAACAACAAGATCAATCATATAACCACGAATTGAAAACTAATATAAGCTATGCAAAAGAGTGAATGATAGAACTTCTCATTAATAATCCATAACGACAACTCGCACCAAGGGATACATATCTAACGAGAGAGGGGACACTTCCATAATGCAAACCATACTACATAATAACTCCTCTATTCATGATATGACTCTACTAATAAGGTAAAAAGATAAAAGATAGTGATGTGATACCGCGGCACTCCCCCAAGCTTGGAACAAACCAAGGGGATGCCAAACCTGATGACGAGTTACTCCTTCCGTGGTGGTGGTATCCTCTCGATGAGCTCCTTGATCAGTTTCCCAAAGTCCTCAATCTCGAAGGTGAGAGTACGAATCAATTCCGAGTTGTGCTCAATACGGCTCGTGATCATTTCAGTTTGTGGATCCCATCTCCCGTGATTCTTTTTCCGTTCTTCCTCCATGAAGTCTTCTTTTCCGTCCTTCTGACCTGGCAGGTTTCACCACTCCAATGCTTGCAATGGTAGTGCCGGTGTGCGGGTGTTGGCCTGGCTCCTCTTCACCTTCACTCTTGATCTCCTTCTCCTTCCCGGGGTCTTGGAGGTCTTCCTCCATGGGCTCCTTCCCTTTATCCTTGGTGGACACCATTGTGCTTCTATGCTTTCAAAGAGTATGTCCTGACAGAAACAGATCGAAACAAAAACACGACGAAAACATGATATATGGACCTCGGGGATCTAGGGGGTTATATATTATGAAGTTTCACATCAAAAGGAAGGTACTGGGAGAAAACGAGTCGGAGGCGGAGTCCTGGGTGGACTCACCACCTGTTGGCGTGGCCAGGGGTGGGCCCGCGCCACAGGGTGGTGTGAGCCACCCTGGCTCCGTTTCCGTCCCTTTTTCGCTTCGTAGATTTCCTTATTGACTGAAAACTGCAAAAATATAGTTGGATTGTATTTTTGCGGAACTTTTCTTACCAGAACAGTTACCTATTTGAACACGGACTCTGCAGGTCTCTGAATTTGGTATTTAGTAGATTCTTCAGGAGTCATCACTTGAATAACATCAATATCTTCATCTTCATACCCTTATTACTTGAGTCATAAAACCCTTCTCTCCCTTATTACACCATTATCTCCACTTCCTGGAAATTTCTTTCACACAAAACTTCACGCAATTCTCATTAGCAACATTAGTATAAGTGAAGTGATAAAACCTTTTGAGTCCAACTTCAACTAAAAACCATCAAAACATAAGCTACTGTAGCATTAGCTTCTTCTTCCATACGAGTGAATGATCCAGCACAAGAAGCATCCAATAAATCTTTGTCATGTAGAGGGAGCCTTGCATAAAAGTTGTTGATAATAATATTGTTGGGGAGCTCATGAATGGGACATTTGAGCATTAGTAACAACCCGCATAATTCGTGTATGAAGAGTAAATGATCACCGGGATGGACAGTTCCATCCCCAACATAGTAGTTATCCGTAACACGATCAATAATTCTTGTAGGTATTCTAAAAACATCTTTCTCAGCAGGTGGTGGCTTATCTACTACCTTAGCAGTGGTAGTAGCATTACCAAATAAGAAACTCGGCGAATTATCCATAACGAAAATAAAGCAACTAGCAGAAGTAACAATACTCACAGTAGAAGTTTCCTTTACCAGTTCCACTCTCAAATAGCGCTTCACTCCCCGGCAACGGCGCCAGAAAATAGTCTTGATGACCCACAAGTATAGGGGATGTATCGCAGTATTTTCGATAAGTAAGAGTGTCGAACCCAACAAGGAGCAGAAGGTGCTGGCTAGTGGTATGGATCAGGAATTCTCTGCAAATACTTAGCAAACGGATTTTTAGGGGTTTTCGATAAAGCAAGTAAACAAAGTACGAGTAACTAAAAGACAGTAGGAATAAATGCAGCAAGTGGCCCAATCCTTTATGCAGCAAAGGACAAGCCGGTTATTTTTCTATAGATGACCAAACGTTCTCGAGGACACATGGGAAGACTGTCAAGTGCTTTCGCTTCATATAGTTGATTAATCTTCTTTAGCTTGCTAAGTGTTGTGTGGGTGAACCTGTGCTAATGTACCGCCCCATCCAAGACTAATACATACTTGTGATTAAACCTCTTACAAACATCCGTAAGTACAAGAAAGTAATTAAGGTAGAAACCTAACCACAGCTTTAAACTCTAAGACCCTTACGTCCCTTCTGCAATGGTTTCCTAACGGGGGTTCAGGTTTCTGTCACTCCGGCAACCCCTATGATTAGTAGCCAAATACACAATGCATTCCCCTAGGCCCATATAGGTGAAGTGTCATGTAGTGGACGTTCACATGACACCACTAGAAGAAGTACACCACAACTTAAATAACAATCTATTGAATCTTTCTCAACACAACTCCACTACTAACAACAAGACTTCTCCCATGTCCTCAAGAACAAAACGAACTACTCACAAGACATCATATGGATCATGATAAGAGATGGAATAATGATGTATAACAATCTGAACATAAACAATAATTCAATGGTTCACTCAATAGCATCAACTACAAAGAGTAATCAACACCGGGAAAGTTTCCCTTATGAACTATGCAAGATTCAACGCAATTGTTACAGCAATATGGAGATGGTGATGAGGGTGCTGATGGTGATGATGGTGGAGATGATGATGATGATGATCCCGATGAAGTCCACCTTGATGGTGGTGTTGATGGCGACGATCTCCCCTCTTCGGGAAGGAATTCCCCCGGCAGAAATTTGTCTGCTGGAGAGATCTTTGTCTCTTGGTGTTTTCCGCCCCGCAGAGGCGGCGGAATCTTTTTGTGGTCGCCCCCCCGAGTCTTAGGGTTTCGTGGGGATGATATACGCCAGAGGGGAGAGGCTGGAGTGGGCCAGGGCGGCCACACCACCTCCAGGCGCGGCATAGGCCTGCCCGCGCCATGGGGTGGTGTGGGCCCCCTGTGGATCACCTCCACTCCATCTTCTGGCATCCTTAGTATTCTGGAAAAATAGGATTTTCCATATATTTTCCCGGATTTTCTGATCTTCGTGAATTTTGCCTCCAAACAGCACCTTTTCCATCAGAATCCTGACTGCAGCGGTCCATGCTCCAAAGGTCATCAACCATGCAAAAATAGATGAAATAACATAAGTATCACCTCTCAGTACGAAATATATCAATGAATAATAGTGAATTAAGACATAGAATAGTGATGCAAAATGGACTTGTCATGCCCCTTCCATTGGGTTAGTTGAAGTTAGGCCTTCAACTACCTATAGTGGAGCCGATATCTTTGGTGTGGCTCACCAAGCCAAGCGAGTTTATTATTTTCCATACCCATGCCAGAAACAGGAACTCAAGGACTGGGAAGTCGTGTTCCAGGTATCGCCACATGGTAAGCTACCCATGCCATTCGACGACGATTACAACAACATTGACCCTCTATCATACGAGGGAATTTTTCTATCAAGAGCAAGAGGACTTCGGGAACTTTGACTTACAAATGGGTGGTCATCAGGACCTTGAGAACGATGCACAAACTCATGGTGAGGCAGTGGTGAATTTAAAGGACATAGAGATGCTGACCAAGTTACATGCGGAAAATGGCTATGATGATGAGCCTGCACCGTGCAATGATCCTCCAAGTTACTACTCACGTGATAATGATAGTGATAGCGAAAATGAGAACCCAATACTTAATTATGAGACTGATGATTCGAGGTGAGGGTCTGTTATGTCTTGATACTTAGTACTATTCTTTGCTTGTATATTTATGCTTAGTATTTATTTTTCAACATGCTTCTTAATTGCATTACATCTTTATGTTTATTATTTACATTTTATTATGTCTTCCAAGGTGCTTCTTAATTGCATTACATCTTTATGTTTATTTTTTATCTTTATGTTCTGATCCTCCAGTAATTAATTGTTTACTCTCTCTCAATGCAGGTGATTGACCAATATGAGCCAAGGCAAGGAATCATTGGCCTCATTGATTAACTCGATGCACCAAGAGAAGGTTAGGAGAAGTGACAGAGCACTTCGTCCCATGACGCGTAACTGGGATCTGGGAGCCGTTGGTTTGGAGGATGCACCTATCCCACGGGGAGGACAAGGACGAGGTGCATGGGAGGATCAGAACGAGGTGCAGGGGGATGACGAGGACGAGAGGGGGATGAGGTGCGGAGGATACGAAGTCACCTCCCCGCGGCCTAGCTCTTCTGTCTGACATACCCCCTGCTTCTGGCACCATGGCTTCCCAGTTCACTCAGTCAAAGTCTATTGAGGTGGAGGGGCAGGCGGATGCGGAGTCCAAAGACTTGCAGATTGAGTCTAGGGAAAACACAGTGCGGGAAACAGCAACTATGATCACTTCAAGGAAAAGCTGATAAATATGTACATGGAACAACCAACATTTATTTCGCCTCATGTTCTTACTTGATACGCATAACATTTATTTGGCGATGCAGGAGGCTGATCTGGAGAAGCCTATATCCGGCATTCGAACCTAGCAGATAATGCACCAAAAGAGGGTCGATCTAAACGAGCCTCAACCCTCGCTCCCCTCGTACTTCGGCCATACCGAAGATGACTTGAGAAAATACTTCTCGATGGTCCAGGGTTTTCATCAGGAAGTGGATGACCCCATTAACAAGGAGACCGACGAGGTTTCGTAGATCATGGCGGGGCACGACATGTAGCATGGTCGTCTCCACATTCTTAATGCAGAGACTAGGCCTACCACGAACCTCACGCATGTCAAGGCTACCCTCACCACCGACGGCCTCTCTATCCAGCCTCCTCGATGGCCACGTCGATCCACCGATCTATGTTTTTCTCATTTTCATCCTATTTTTGACATTCGTTCCTGAATGGCTAAGTTGACGATAGCCACTATTTTTGAAATTGTAGCATGAGTTGGACATGGCCTACGATGCACATCACGCGGAATATAAGGTGGCCATTCAGGAGTGGCAACAGAGAAATGATGCATACGAGGTGTACCAAAAAACCATGAATGCGATAAGTCCCAATCCCCCTAGATAGCTAGTTTGACCTTAATTTCTGCAACGCCTAACATCTAAACCATCTTGTAGTCGTTCAGTCGGTTTATGGCCGCTGGGGAACAGGATTCTGCACCGTTACCAGAACGAGTACCTAGGCTAGGGCCGCTCCCAGTGATGCCATCGAAGGAAGAATTCACTTGTACCTACTACGCAGGGACCCTGGTAAGTTCTTTTGCCTAACCACTTATTACCTACTACTCTCAAGGCCAACGTGTCTCGTAGGTTGCTAACTCTTGCTTAAACATGTAGGGAACGGGATGTTCCGGGAACCAACACTTTGGTCATGCTTCTCCAACACCGGGTTCGTCGCACGAGATCACACCGCGACATATCAGTAACCATTCTCCTGGTGCTTCTCCCAGTGCTTCTCCTCGTGTCATGCCGAGCCCTCCTTTCGTTGGTGATCATCAGGGACCTAGACGTAGGACGCCTGACTGCACGAGGGGAGATCTCGGGTTATCAAGCTCTCCACGCCGTAGAGATGGGTGTAGGGTTCCATGTCGGGCACTCCATATGTATAATGATACTATATATGTATTTGTGTATACACTTAATGTCAGGCACCATTGGATGATATATATGTACTGTGTATGCACTATATATGTACTGTGTATGTAGAGTACAAAGATGAACTACATATTGTGATTTTGTTATGCAGGGAAAGCTAGAAACAAAATGTAAAAAGGAATACTCGGCGGGTGCTATGCCGACAGCATTGCCATCGGCGTAGTAATGACCAATTGACCTAGAGGCCCTTTCTGTGCCGACGGTATAGCCATCGGCGTAAGTGGACGGCTGGGCCGACGGTCTGGCCGTCGGCGTACCAACGGGCCGGCCCACCCCAAGTCCTGCCACATGCGAGGCTAGGCTGACGGCTAAGATGTCGGCGTAGCTTCCTCCTGCACCACCCACTCCCAATGTGGTGGGGGGGGGGGGGTTGACACCTAGGCAGACATTGTCTCCTGATCTATTTATGTTGGCCCCACATTGAAGTATAATTATTTCTGGAAGCAGGATCAGGTGAATAATTTTGTGAAACCATTATCTAGTGAATGGATCAGTCCTCTCGTCTACGTGATCAAATCGTGGTATATTGCATACTTTTAATCAAGCTGTTATAACAGGCGTACTGCACATGGACCTTCAGCTTTGTGAAAATCAATTCCCAAACAAAAACAAGTTCAGTGATAGTAGGTATGGAACTTCATTGCTCTTGTCTATCTAGTTGAGATCACTCGGCTGCATTCAAATGTCTATATAGGTTTGTATGTCGTGTTGTTGGTAGAAAGGAAGGTAGGCATGAGTAAGAAATGTCCTGCGGAACAAGAAATGTCCAATGAGGGGTTTGTTTTTTTGCTGGTAAAAATAACCGCTTTGCAAAAATTGGCACCGACGAGACATCAAGGGATGAAAAGATTAAGTGTTTGCATGGGAAGGGTAGGCATTGGGATCCACACTCCGCTGCTGTGAATTACCACTTGTGGACTTCTTTGCTCGAGTTATCCATTTCAATGGGAATGCTAATGGCCAACAACATGATACGTTTAGCAGAGGAGTTTACATGAGGGAATATTCTCGTCTAGTTCGATTTTGTACTGTTGTAAAACTCCTGATTGACGAGCTAGGTCTAAAACTTTGTTGGTATATCTGTGAGTTGAATAATTAGCATGAGTGCAGATCAATATGAATAATGAGTTGACCTTAACAACCACTAGCAAAACAGCTTTCGAACTAAAAAATATATATAAGCATGACATAATCGGTGGAGTTTCCTTTTTTTTGGAAATGGGGCAATATCACCCTGACAACTGCATCCAAAAGATCTACAAAACCTTCTTATTGGATCACACAACACCTTACACGAGGAATTACAAAGATAACACTGAAACCACCAAAACTATTGACAACTCGCTACTCCCACAACACAGACTAAGGGTGTCCATGAATAGGGCCAACACTCTGATATCACACCAATGTGCATCATCTAAAAACCGAACGTCTCGACAAGTCGTTCAACAGCAAGCAAGTGACCTTGCGGGCCTCAACATGTACCAGCATACACGCTACATAAGTCCTTGTTGCCGCCATCTTCTGCATACCCATCTCCAGGAGAAATCATTGCAATGACCTTGCGGGGCATTGTCGTCAATGCCGCCATGACGCCAAGGACCTCCATCACCATGCGTGTGTCCACCGTGCACGTGCTATCGACATCGAGACCTCTCGCCACCATGCCGCCTAGTCACTATCTAACACAGCATGAAACCACCGGGAGATTCGTCATTTGTAGCACCTACCGACTGGCGATTCGTCATTCTCCACCAGAGTCTCCATGCAAGAAGAAGCCACATAAATAGCCACTACCATCCAACAACAGCTCCAAAAACGATGCCTCGAGAGGGAGAGAGACGCCCAAGGTGCCAAAATCGTCTGATCTGGAAAAACCGGGTCTAGGGTTCCCCCCGGACTAGAACGAGTATGTAGGCGATAGCTACATCGGTGATGCCTTCAACAAGGTAACGATGCGAAGATGTTGCCATCGCCTGCCATGACTGGGATCAAAGCCTGGTTTTCACCGGCATTAGCGCCTCCACATCTAGCCTCCGGTACTGAAACAGGAGACGATTTGCCCCAGCTGACCATCTCCAACATAGGAGATCGCCACAAGTAATATCTTCATGATGCGTGGCGGCACTGGAGTATGCAGAGATCCACCAAGGTAGATGAAGGGGCAACACTATCACAACACGCTTGCACCCAAAGATCTAGATCAAGCCGGAAGCACGGCCGCCGTTTTCCCATCGCCATGTGCAGCAGAACCGCGAATGAGTCTCAACATCCACTGCCCCGCGATCACCGCCGCCGGGGGACCAAGATCTGAGATGCCGCCACCTTCGATCCCCAACCACCACCTATACACTTTAGTGGTTACGGCTCGGTTAAGACCTGTGGTTTTCCTAAAAATGGAGTATTATCTTTACTAGGGTATAGGGTGAGCAAAGGCACGATAAAATAGCCAAAGTGAGTGACCATGTGGAGGAGAACTAGAGGTTTGATCAAGATAGTGATGGTGACAAACATTCAATTATGTGGCACAAAATGACAAAACAATGGTGATATGTGGGAAAAGGATGCGCCAGGAAACCGCTTTGAGGATGAATACAAAGACTATGTTTGGGCATAATAGGCTTTCCTGCTCTCAGTTCCTGATGTGCATAGCTTCATCTGGGAAGGTTTCCTTCGTTGACATGTTGTGTCACTCTAGGATCGTGGCCAAGCACTTTGCCTTTGGTGCGCTGGACATTTCCTTAGTGAAGACAAAATAATTAATTTGTAAACATGTGCAATAAGCGTGTAGTCGACAACAGTTCATGGACACAAACCTGCTCATGCATACAACCTATTTCACAATTATTTATTTTACTCAATGTTCATAAGACGACCACATCTTAGTTGCAGAGATGCGTATTACATCTACAATGAAAAAATAAAAGAAAATAATTATGAAAACATATTTTATGAAATCTATTGACATGGATTTTGTATTGTAATTTTTTATAACTTCTTTGTATGTACCCAATGTATAGGATATTGACCTACCTTTACTCTATAAATTATCCCCATGTTTTTCCTATGTTCCTTAGTGCACAATGCCTGCTGTGTTATATCTTGCTAGGAACTCTTGATTTAGGGACATTGATATCATATGCATCCTATACACATTACTAAGGTCAATGTATGTTAGCCAATTTTCTTTTATAGTAAGTTTTCAGAAATATATTTTCAGATAGTTAGTTCTTCAACAACTACATCATGCGGATTACCTTCTAGTCACAAACCAAGTCATCCGATGTGCCCCACTTGGATCGTTGAGTGACTCTATTGCGTCCTCCATAAAAAAATAAGACTAGAGGCTGACACATGATTAGAAGTCCAATAGTGAAAGATTGGGAAAGTTCAGCTAGCTATCGAAATCCGTTGAACATGCATGTGGTGTTCCGAGATCAACATGCTGGTCGAGATTATTGAACTTGATATGATGAGTTGCAACATGGAGTATATCGATCAGCATAGTCCAAACTGAGGGATTAGTGTGCCTGTTGATAAATTATTTCTGTTTGTTTTTCAAATTAGAGTGTGAGATGGTTTGAACTTGTTCCTTTTGAAAATTATTTCCGTTTTGTCTGATTTGCTTTCCGGCTCAAAATTAGGTGCAATTTTTCTAGGAATATTTTTCCTAAATTATGGTTTATATATAATCAATAAATAATAACTTATTTAAGGTTACACTTTTCTGTGATGGCGACATTTTCATAGAAACAGTAGCTTCTATAGTCTGATGGAAATAGATTTTCCTTTGGTGTAAACATTATTCTGTGGGTAGGTGTAAACATATTGTCCATGCAAAACTTTAAAAAACTTCTGTTCAGGCTATGTGAACATATTAGTTGGGCGTTCGAACCATCATCCATGAAGTATTGCCACCCGGATGTCTCCTAGGATCAATACAGTCAGGGATACGCTGTCATTGTTTTTCAATATCAATGGGGGAGAAATTTTGGATAGTATGTAGCTTGCCAAGAGGAGCCACCGCCATGTTGTGTTTATATGGAACGGCAGCCATGCCATCAGAATTCCAGAGGGAAGTGATCAATGCTGAATTTGGTATCATGAGGTTGAGGTCGGAGTGAAATTTGCCATCACAAAGTAATTTTTGTATGATGAACACATCAACTTCAGCGAGACTGTTATACTGGAATAGTACTCACATGAGCCATCACAAAGTGATTGAATTTGGTATCATGAGGTCGACATTGGAGTAAAATTCTGCATCACAGAGTGATTTTTGTATGATGAACACATCCACTTCATCGAGACTCTTTATACTGGAATAGTTCTCACAGGATCCCTTTTTCTCTCTAGCTTTAAATATTGATCCTAGACAGGATAGGTACATATTTGGGTATTTATCACGGGTGGAGTAGTAAGCACACCTACATTTGCTTTTGTCTTAATGATGAGTTTATTACCTAAGTACTAGTAAAGGTAATAAAAACACATGGAACCTCCAGCATTGGGAAGAATAATGAATTCAGACGTACAAGAATAGATTAAAATCAATGAAGTGCGCACAGTAGACAGTAGTTAGTTGATAACTTATCTACTTGCCTTTTGTTTGAGATCGCTTGGCTGGATTCAAACTTGTATACCCAGGTAATCAAAAGTGTATAGCCTCCATCACGTGTTGCATGTAAAGAAAATCTATAGAGAGAGCAAATAGAGTTTGTTGCCTTGTTGGTAAGACACGCACAGCGCTTTGTCCTACTACTAATGTCAGCGAGCCAGAGTGTGTTTCCATGAGAAGTGTAGGCAAACACATTAGTTGTCAAGAATTTTATGTGAGGTTATATTACTACTTAGTAGGATTTACTTCATTTCTAGGATGAGAAAGGAATTGGCACATGGAAAAATTTCAGTTAGACAAGGAATTTATGCGAACTTCACTGCCTGTTGCCATCATGGGACATGATGGTTTTTTATTTCCATGGAGATAAGGGCAGAGAATGTTAGGCGGTTGAGGCCTGAGGCTAGTGATGGTGGGCTGTGTTTTGATGGTGATGGTGATCTTGCTTGGTGATTCTTGACTTGTAGCAGCCACAATGGCAAGCTGGGTGGCAGTGCGGGAGGTCTAGCCTTAATTAGTTGTTCCTAGTAGTGGCCTTGTTTTAAGGCATTGTTTTGAGAGGTTAGACTTGCTCCAGGGTGAAAATTCAAGGTCTTGACTTAATTGATTGTGCTTCATAGTGACCTTGTCAAAGGTATTGTTTTGTGTGCGCGAACTCTAGGTGTTGTCTTGGTCGTGTTCTGTATTGCAGCTACAACTTCTTGATCATCGTAGCGAGATCTTTTGTTTTCCTTCTCCTTGTTCTTTTGTAATATGGTTGTGTGTATTCGTATTGTCTTTGGGACATTTCGTTGTTGAAGATATTGGTTGTAATTGGTATCTTCGTGATATTAATATATTCCATTTCTCGAAAAATACACTAATCAGGTTACATCTTGCCGTACTTGTTGTCATCCATTGATTTTTTGCGGGTGCATCCATTGAATTCTTCATACACAAAAGTATTATAATGTCTAGACATGCATGCATACATTTTTTTGAAATTGTTGGCGTATAATTTGGAAGGAACTTACTTTGATGCTTTTAAGGAGACAATGCCAAATTCGCTGAATATATATTTTTAAGCAAGAACTATAGCGAAGTGTGATATACCGCATATTTATGTTAATAAAATCATAAGATGATAAGAAAAAAATACAACTTAAAGTCTACCAAGAGATTTATGCATACCCCTCCATTTCAAACAAGATCAATGCATTCTCTATGCGACCAACCATGAAAAGTTGTCTTCATGTCCTTGTGTAGTGGATGAACTTGGTTCTAATTCCTTTCAACTTGGTTGTAATTCCTTTCAAGATGAGGGAACCAACGGTTGAACATCAATTGACTATGTATACAAAAGATTTTGATTTATGAGGGAGAAGTTCGAACTCTAACAAAGATAGTTTCAAAAAATATTACTGATTATCTTATTTATTTAGGTTAAGGCTCTAGCCGTAAAGGGGCATCCTCTCCAAATTATTATTCTTATTCTTATAAAAAAGTAGTTAATATTATCTATAGGCATAGTTCGAGTTTTGCAGGGGAGAGGTACAAATGGAATTAAAATCCATTGATAAATCATTCTAGAAAAATATTCTGCTACGTATACTTTCATGATATTCTAATCACATTGGATGGCAAAGATTTCTAATGTTATCTCCTTTCTGTTATTAATGTAATAAATCCATAATATAATAAATACACTAGAAAGTTTGAATTTACTTTGATTTAGAATAGCACCTCTGTGTGTGATCTCATTTAGGTATGATTATGAATATTTCTTAGTTCTGGTGTACTAACAAACAGGGTTCGCATGATTGGTACTTTTTGATATTATATGTTCTAAGAATTTTAGCGCATTGATTTATTCTCTTGAATTATGATGTAGTATAGGTGTTACTTAATTAGGAGGACTTATTTTTTTAATATAGATGTTTATTTTTATCCATATCGTGTCTTCAAATATAGAGAAAATCTTTTTATCAACGGTTGTGCTTAATCCACCCAAGACCATAAATGGATTAGTACTATAGAAACTAGCACAGTGTCCCTCGCAAATGCGAGGGCATCATATCTGGTGTGAAGCATTTCTTTCCACAATATGTGGATATCTTTTCACCTATTTATCATATTCTTCATTGCATAATGCATAGTACTTTCATGTGGACACATTCCTCAACTTATATCTCTGACATTTATTTAGTATATGAGTACATTTACTAAGAATAACAATAAAATATTTTCTTAAAACACGTAATGATATTGGTACTTGGTTTGTCTATTTTTGTAGTTGGATGTGCCGTTTTGATGACACTAAAATAACAATGCAGCAATGTGGACATAGGTTAGACCAATTGTCGTATGCTCGCTAATAGAGACCAGGAACTCTATTCTCCCCGCCGTTTGGTGCATGATTATTGAGTAATCCATCTTGTCTATTCACATATCCCATAGAGAAAAAAGCATCGACTTTTTCTACAATCCGGCCATCGTGTATAAATAAACATGCACATACTCTAATTGACGCACCAGCCTCATTGTAAATTAATTGCTAAAATTATCTATGATCTATTTTTGTTGTTTACAAGATTTCTGGAATTCCTCATTTCAATCTCATGAAAACAAAGAGAACCAAATCCAAGGCAAAGGCGAGAAAAATAAAATGATTTCTTCCTTTCTGTAGTAAATGTGAGTTTTTTAGTTGTCTTCTTCTTGTCTTAGTTCTTCTTCTATCAACATAAGGATACATTTTCTTTTTAATTCATCAATGATTAGTATTAGGATTTGTTTCTTAGATTTTGTTTTCTTTTTCTTAGGTTGAGATGAGCTAGTGGAAAATTTTGTTGTGATTGTATCAAATAGAATTTCTTGACTTGTTCAATTAAGTTCAACTTCAAAATTATAGAAATTTTGAAAACAAAAACTCTTCCACTGATGGGCAGTTATTTTAGGGTAGTTGAGTAGTCTTGATTAGGCTTCTATTAGTTTATTGCTCGAAGTAAATCAAAGATTTTCATGATACTTTCTTCCTGGAATAAAATATTGGATCCTCGGGTGATCTCGCAAATAAATTCTCACTTGAGTGAGTTTACCAAATTAACGTCCCTCTTTCTCTATGTTTGCATTATTATTTTATCATTGGTGTAAATAATCATTTAATATTGTTCACTTACAAATGTGCAATAAAGTTAATCACTGAGATTATATTTCTTTAATCCTAGTAGAGTGAATGACATGTAGACCTTTAAACATTGAAACTTTGTTGTTCACTTTTTCATCGAAGTTTCCAAGAATCATTAATTTAGTAAAACTCCGTGGATGAGAACGGTGTGTGCATCATTATCTTAAGAAGACAGATCATGCAAGGCTTCCCATACCCTGATCGTAACGACCATACAACCTCAAAGATGATAAGCAACCCTTGCTGCCATCTCTTGCTCTCCTTCCATAGATATATGTTTCGCTTTAAATATGCCAAATATGACATATCTTCTTTGGATTGGGTCTAATGTACCGATTCCCATGTAACAAAAACACCACATAATCAATAACAACACAATTTGTAAACCTTGCAAATATCTGATCGGCTACTTTTGTTGAAACTTTCCTGATTACCTACATTCAACTTGATTTTTGTGAACAAACTGGGATGAAGAGTATTGGAGGACCAATAACACGTTGCATGCGTTAACGCAATGGTTATGATCTAAAGAAACTTATTCTTATTAATCTAGACAGAATAATAAGATGACATGGTTTCATAGGATTCCACATGATAATGATCTAAAGAAGCTAATTCTGAGTAAATATTATACATCATATAATTATTTTTCCCTTACAAAAATAACTGCATTACTGTACCCCAGTCATCAAAATTATGTCACTAAACATGGATTTTCTATCAATGGATTTTTTTAGGGACATAACTACACTCATGTATTAATTTATATTTGCTAGTAGAAACACACCGACTACTCCACACCTTTCTGAAGAAGGCGATGGATTATGAGTGCGAGTGTGGTAATTAGGAAGACACAACCCTACTCCACACTAACTACTCATCCAATTTGTGCTGCCCCTCTAGCCCCATGATTGAGATAGAGGGAAAGATGAATCTCTTCTTATGATCCAACAAATCAGGTCTATAGTCTTAATTATCAATTATCTTGTGTTACCAAAGAGTAAAAATCAACGCAACATGTGCACCGTGTCAGCAGTCAAATATGTTATATACAAAAAAATAATCAACATGTGCTATAGACCTTCTTCTTCTTCTTTTTTTGCGAATAATATAGACCTTCTTCATCTGTGACAGATCACCTGGAGAAAGCATCTTGACTTGTTGTACTGCCAACCACTGAACCATGTTTATGTCCCCAGTTGGGAAATATGCCAAGCAACTGAGTCAAATTGATCAACCATCTTGGCAGTTGGCAGTATAGATTGCATGTTGTAGATATCAGAAATTAAGAGACCGAAAAACTAAAGATACAAATCACATGTGCTTGTACATAAGACGAAATTTGGATCAGTCTCGCATTGCTTACACGTGAGGCAAGTCTGAAACTTCACCTGCTATTGTGCATGCACGGCAAGAATGGGAAGCCGGCAGGTCATCCAAGGGTATCCATGCTAATCGCTGCATCGGGAGGGCAGCTCAGAAGGGAGAGGGCCGATCCGCCGAGGGCATCAAAGAAAAATTGCCGTGAGAGGACTGCTCGGTCGTCCAAGGCCATCGATGCTAGCGGCTGCGGCTACGGCATGCGTGGGAGGAGGGCAGCCCGGAAAAGATCTGTATATCTCTGCGTACATGAGAGGACCGCAGCCCGGAACTGATTACGTACGTATGATACCGATCTGGCAGAGACTGCGTGAATTAACAAACTAAACGTGTGAACTGTCCTATATGGATACCGACCGGGCATAGACACCGTGTCAGCTGGCACGTTCAATCATATCCATAAATAATACATCCTACTGCCCTAATAATTTAGATGATGTGGATCAACGTGGTGCCTTGAAACAATCTCTTATATTGCTGTTAGTATATAATAGATATACGACAACACAAAGCACCACAAGAAAAAACTTACAACGAAATCCTCTAGATGCCCTTCATCTTCGACCTCCATACCGTTTCAACGGCATATGCCGCCACTGCCGCTCCTCCCTGAGCCAGCCTGATGTTGCTGGCTGCGAACAGGAAGTCACTGAACGGCTCTAGAAGACCACATCAGACCTGGAGACGAAGATGAACAAGTAACGAACGATGAAACTTCTTGTCGATCCTTAGATCCTCATAGCCAGAAGAAGTTCCCTTGATAGAAACACCAATTGCTAAAATCCGAAGAGAATCAACAGACCGGGCGATGCTAACCCCCACGGGCCCTTCTTTGACTCTGAATAGGACGCCCACAAGGTAGGGAGAAGCCGGAGATATCTTATTCCAACAAGTCATCATCGCCTCCACCTCTCCGATCCTTCTAGGGAGACATAACCAAAACGAAACATACCTACAAGAAAGCAAACGATGAAAATGATGGGTCCCACTCCTATATCTGACGGCGTGGCCGCCGGATGGAGGGGATTCGGGGGATTGGAAAGGCCGGATCTTCGGGGCGACGGCTCTCGTGAGGTGTATGTTACTAAAATCTGGTTCTATCACTTTCATGGTATTATTTATCGATAGATACGAAACTTGAAAGGAAAATTTAAGTATGGTTGTCAAAATTTGTGCATGTTTTAGAATATGTATTTGAATTATCAATATACATGTATTTCAATTTATTTATATACTCGTTCATGTGCGGGTAGCTGCCAGGTAATATCCTGGCGTAGATATCTTCGGACCGTGTACTATTTTTTATACGCGTAATTCAAGCTGGTAGTCTACATGACTGTTACAACATTGTGTAACTATTAATATTTAGTTAAATCCTAGCCACAAATTTTAGATCTGACTATCAAAAATAATTTAGTTGATGTAGCTTCGCGGCTCTATTAAACATCAATATATTGTTTTTACTATATAAAGTAGATAATATTTTTGAGGCATATTAATGTCGTTTACATACCGTGCATTCTGTCTCTCACCATTATAAATGAAACATGTATTACGACTTTGGAGTTTGAACTGTAAATGCTACATGAAGCACAAGATAAACTAAAAAACAAGTTATATATGAAAGCCATCGTGAGTTTTGGGAATCGATAGCATAGTTGGAGGCTTCGTTTACATGTTGATACAAATTGAAAAATCCTCTGCCGTGGCGATTACAGATGGCATACGACCGGTGATTGCTACCAGTCAGGAGATAAACAAGATCTCCATATCTCGTACTAAACCTGCCATATCTACCGGTGATTACAGAAGGAAAACAACATTACAAAAGATTATACAAAACCTTGACACATACATAATATATCTCTAGCAGCCTCCCTTAATCACAACCTTCTGAAAGGTTGAGATTATGCTTGAATTCATCTAAATCTTTCATTGCCAAGGCCTTTGTGAAACCATCTGCAACTTGATCTTTGCCTGAAATGAATTTGATGTCAAACATCTTATTGGCATCTCTTTTTCAAACAAAGTGATAGTCTATCTCAACATGTTTGGTACTTGCATGAAAAGGGGGATTTGTAGAAAAATAAGTAACATCCAAATTATCACACCATAGACAAGGTTTTACCTTCAACTGAACACCAAGTTCAGCAAGCAATGCTTCAACCCATATTAATTCTGCTGTGGTATTAGCTAATGCTTTGCATTCAACTTCTGTACTGGACCTTGATACTGTAGCATGTTTTCTCGCACTCCATGAGACCAAGTTGGGTCCAAGAAATACAACAAATCCTCCAATGGATCTTCTATCATCTAGACATCCTGCCCAATCTGCATTTGAGAAAGCACTGAGCAAACTAGATAAAGATCTTTGAAAATTCAAACCAACATGTATGGTACCCTGAACATATCTTAAAATCCTTTTGGCATCTGTCTAATGAGCTGTTGTTGGAGCATGTAAATATTGTCAAACTTTATTTACTGAAAAAGGAAATATCAGGTCTTTTCAAGGTTAAGTATTGCAAGGCACCGATAATACTTCTATATTGTGTACTATCATCAGGACCAAGAGCCATTCCCTCATTCAAAGATAATTTTTCAGTGGTAGACAAAGGTGTAGGAGAGATTGTACACTTTGTCATACCAACTTTTGCTAGCAAGTCTGTAGCATACTTTTCCTGAGTAAGAAGGAGACCATTCTGAGTTTTCTTTACCTCAATGCCCAAAAAGAAATGCAGATCTCCCAAATATTTGAGAGCAAAATCATCATTGAGATCGTGGAGCAAGGCAGAGATGGCCTGATCTGACGAGCTGGTCACTATGATATTATCAACATAGATTAGAACAAATATCATGAAATTAGCTTTATAATAGAGGAAAAGTGAAGTATCTTCCTTGGAGGGAGCAAAAACAAGCTGCTGCAACGTGGTACTGAGCCTAGAATGCCATGCCCGAGGAGCTTGCTTGAGACCATAAAGAGCTTTGTCAAGTTCACAAATATAAATTAGGTTAGGAAGACTCAAAACCTGGGGATTGCTTCATATATACCTCATCTTCCATAACACCATGTAGGAACGCGTTCTTGACATCTAGTTGCCGCAGACTCCAGCCCCTAGAAAGGGCAACCGTAAGAACTAGTTTGATAGTTGGTGCCTTGACAACGGGACTGAAGGTATCTTCATAGTCAATGCCATATCTTTGCTTCAAGCCTTTTGCAACCAAACGTGCCTTGTATCTGTCAGCTGTACCATCTGCATGTTTCTTAACACGATACACCCACTTACAGTCAATAATATTTTTTGTAAAATGTGGAGGTACAAGATGACATGTTTCATTTTGAATTAAAGCATTATACTCTTCTTCCATCGCCTTGCTCCACCTATCGTCCTCAAGATCCTCAAAAAGTGTAGTAGGTTTACCTGTAGAGGTGAACATGCCACACCGAATTGTACCGTCAGTGTATTGTTTTGAATTTCTTATACCTTTTTGCAACCGTGTTCAGGGTTCAGGCGGAGGCGGAGGAGGAACTGGTGATGCAGAAGGTGATGTAGCTGGCAAACCCGTAGAGGATCCATCAACATAAGGTCCACTGGAGCTTCTGTCGTGATCAGCAGGACAGCCAGAGAAATCCCACGCAGAAGAGCTTCTTCCGTCGTCGTGGTGTGATGGCGGTCCCCGCAGCTGGTCCATACCATCCGCACGCAGAGGTGGGACGTGTGACAGAACATCACGTTGCGGTGAAAGGGATTGTGCGCCAGGTGTTGACGTTCACCTTGAGGCAGGCGGGGTCCGAAGCGGGGTCCTCGACCGTGACGTGCGCAGAGGACCCCTGACATGGAGAGTGCGGGGACCGTGGCGGGGTCCGTGACCGGGACGCATCCGCATGTGGAGACTTCAGAGACAGTGGCGGGGTCCGCGACCGAGACATGCCACGTCGTGCCCGCGCAGAAGGGCGTCCTCGTACAAGATCTTCCTCGGGATCAGAGGGGATCGGGTCTGCATCAGAGGTTTCGCAAATCAGATCAACCTCGGGATCACGAGGCACGTCGTTTTCTTCAAGATCACATGTCGGGTAAAAACCACTGTATTCCCCCATTGGTGCACTATTTTGCACCGAATTTCTTCCTATGTCTTGCTGCTCCAAAGGACTATTTGCTATAGCATCAATTTCTACACTGTCTTCATCAGCATTAGCAACAACAGGCATAATAGGTAAAGGCATATAGTCACTAACAGATGCATCCCCATTAAATCAAATATTTTGTGGTAAAAGGAGAATGTCATTTCGTAGTCGAGAACCAGCATTAGGATGCATCTCAGAAAAAGGGAAAACATTTTCATCAAAGACTACATCTCTACCAGTTGACACTTCTAAACACATGACACCTTTATGAAGAGAACTATAGCCTAGAAAAACACACCGTGTAGAATGGAAGGCAAGTTTTCTTTTGATATAGGGACGGAGATTTGACCAACAAGCACAACCAAAAACTCTAAGAGATTCATAATTTGGTGTGGAACGAAGAATATGTTCTATAGGAGTGTCATGATTTATTACCTTGCTGGGAAGAAGATTTATGAGAAAAATGGTAGTGAGGAATGCTTCATCCCATAATTTGAGGGGCATGGAGGCATTAGCAAGGAGGGAAAGACCCACTTCAACAATGTGGCGATGTTTTATTTCAGCAGATCCATTGTGCTGATGTGCATGTGGACAAGAAACATGGTGAGTAATGCCAATATTTCGGAAGAAGCTATTTAATTTTTCATATCCACCTCCCCAATCAGTTTGCATAGTGATTATTTTCTTACCAAATTTTATTTCAACAAGGTGCTGGAAATTAAGAAACACTTGATAAACATAAGAATGCTTCTTGAGCAAATAGATCCAATTGAATTTACTGAAATCATCAATGAAACTTACATAATTGAATATTTTCTAGCAGAAACAGGTGCTGGACCCCATACATCAGACAACACTTGTTCCAAGGAAACTGTGGATACACTAGTAGAGACAGGATAGGGCAACTGATGGCTCTTAGCTAGTTGACATGGATCACAAATGTAGGGGTTTATTTCAGGATAATAAGAAATATTATTTTTCCTAAGTACTTGTTGAACCACAAAGGATGAAGGGTGTCCTAAACGGCGATGACATGTGGAATATGAAGGCTTTATTGCGATGAATGCTTGCTTGGAAGACCCGGTAGAGGAAGGTACTAGTGAGTAGAGACCATCACAACATGATACCTTAAATAGAGTTCTCCTTCTAGCATGGTCCTTAATCTAAAAGGAATAGGGGTGAAACTCAAGAAAAACATGGTTATCAAGTGTAAGCTTGTGAACAAATAGAAGAGTTTTAGATGCACTAGGAACATGGAGAATATTTTTGACTTCTAAGGAACTAAGTGGGTGCATAATGTTGAATGACCAATATGACTTATTTGCATACCGTTGCTGTTGGCGGTGTGAAAGCGATCATGCCCATTGTACTTGTCATGAGTAGTAAGCTTGCTCAGCTTTGATGTGACATGATGAGTGGCACCCGAGTCCGGGTACCAATTGGTGTCGACGCCGTAGGATGCAACATGGGCACCCTTCTGTCTTCCATCATCTCCTCCATCATCATCAGAGTCATTGCGATCTTGGTAGTGCCACCAACATTCAGTGGCGGAGTGGCCATGGATCTTGCAAATTTCGCAGGTGACGTCGACGTAGGGGGTGGGGCACGAGCATGGCGGCTCCCTCCATCATCACGACCTCAACCGTCATCATCACGGCGACGTCCACCATCATCAAGTTGCCCGTCAATGCGCCCATCACGACGCCCATCATCATCGTGACGTCTCCATTCGCCTTCGCGGTGATCACCTCCGCCGCGATCATCACGAGGCCCATGGTCGGGAGATTGACCACCATCACCGAGTGGACGCGGGTCGCGACTGACATCACGAGAGGGGCGAGTGGCAACGTGGGAAGAGGATGCGAAGCCGACGTCATGGCCTGATCCTGAGAGCATCTCTTGACGAAGATCCTGAGCACAAAGTTGATTAAAAAGGACATAAAGGGTAGTACCAGGGTTCTCGTTTATAGAGGCAACGAGGGAGTTGTAGCTTGCATCAAGGCCATTCATGATGTATCGGACCATCTCATCATCTTCAACAGGTTTGCCCACAGCAGGAGATCATGGTGGTGAGGACGGATCACACCGCTTTGGATGTTTCAAGCCCCACAACATGGGCGATGATTTCTGGTGACAGGGAGTTCACAAGGAATCCAAGCACCGTTTGATCCCGAGACAGCCGTATTGTGTACGCAGGGTTTGGGATTATGATCTTCTTCTTGTCGTTGTCTTCAGCCTCTAGGGTCATCCGCGGCGCGGCGTCGGTACCATCGAGCAAGCCGAGGACATGAGCACCGCGAAGTGGGGGGTAGACGAGGGTCTTCCAAAAGAGAAAGTTCGACCTCGTCAACTTGGTGGAGGGAGGGGAACCAAGCGCGGCGGAGAGGATCATCGCGGAACCCGACGAGGCCGTCATGGCCACCGAGAGAGGATTGTAGTGTGGGATTTTTGGTTTTTGTCGTGTGTTTCTTTGTAGATGGGTTTTGGGGCGGCTAGGTTGATGGAAAAGGTAGCTCTGATGAAACCCGTCGTGAGTTTTTTAGGTGTTGATATAGGCAGCAAAATCCTATGCCGTGGCGATTTACATATGGGATACGATGGGTGATCGCTACGAGTCAGGAGATAAACGACATCTCCATATCTCGTATTAGACCTGCCATATCTATCGTAACAGCAAATTATCCTTGTGCTGTATGTTACAGAAGGAAAACAACATTACAAAATATTAGGGACGGTGCTACCTGGCAACCGGTCTACAGAAAACGAAATCTGGCGGGTGTTTGGACAAAGCCATCACGGACAGCATCGGAGCATGCATACGTGAGGCGTGCGATGTGCCGATGTATGAGCCAGGGTCTAATAAAAACCTATTTAGTTGTTAATCACAAAACGATAAAATAGATGATGTCCGATTTAAATTGGAAAATTTCAAAATTCAAAATGACTTGTAGGTAAAACCGTATATCCGATTTTAGATCTGTTTTTACTGTTAGACTAGTCGCGACGATATCTTCGAAACTAGATCCCATGTCGATATGTTTCGAAAACTGTTTTTTCGGACCGAAAAGTTACACACCTGTAACACAAATGTTATCTATGGTGAACTATATAAGTTACCCACCTGGTATTACGTATGTTATCCATCCATCCTATGAACATGTAATGTGTTTGAGTTTTTTATTCAAGCAAAAACATAAATGCGGTTTAAGATTCGTTTTCACTGCGCCGATGATGACGAAGACTCGATACCCTAACGCATCGACGACGACAAAGTCCCGGTACCCTAACACCTAGGCTACCACATCTCAATTAAACTATGTTATAGCTCACATTTAATTAATTAAACTAAAAATACATGGGGTAACCGAGATTTTATGAGGCAAAAAAATACAAAAGTTACCCATATGAAAACTGCGAGAAGGTCTCCACCTAAACCATTTATATAGCTTATATGTATCAGGATGGATAACTGGACTACTATGATATGAATAAGTCACGTGTTAGGGTGAGTAACACGATTACCCACCCGTAATACGAGAGTTATCCAGACTTCAACATGTAAGTTACCACCAATAACATGTAAGTTATCCACCACTATAAAAATTTACCCGTTGATAAAATATAAAAGTTATTCTAATGGATCGGCATCGTCGCCCATCGCCGCTCTCGCGGCTTACGCACGACTCAACCTCGAAAGGCTAACACGTAAAACATCAAACATAAAAAATTTAAGAAATTAAATCTAAATTTCTTTTGCATACGACATAATAAATGAGATCTTCTGACCTACCACCCACCACGCTAAGTCGTATTGAACAAACGTAACGCGAAAGCAGTAGTCTAGCAGCTCGGCTTCATCGTCCATCGTCGCTACCACGACGTACGGGTGATGAAGCCTCGAAGGGTGTTAGGATACCTCGACAACGAAGGTAAAGTCTCGGTACCCTAACACCTACGCTACCGTATTCCAATTGAACTTACTCAACACGTATGCGAGAATTTCTATACCCAACACGCTTATATGGTGGGTAAGTTATGTGTTACAGGGCGGATAACTTACATATTATGGCATGGATAACTCATGTGTTAGGGGTGGGTAACTTTTTAGTCCGATTTTTTTCATCGAAGCATATCAACATGGGATCTAGTTTTGAAGATCTCGTCGCGACTAGTTCAACGGTGAAAACGGATCCTAAATCAGATAAACGATTTAATCTACAAAAAAAATTAAATTTTTGATTGCATCCTAAGCTAGCTGAAAGTGCATGTTCACACTTCCCGCCAGCTTTGAACAACCACCGATCGGTCTGAAAATATATTTTCCCTTACTATACAAAACCTTGACATGTCGTACATAATATATCTCTAACAATATATTCTTTTTGAACCAAGCGTACAAATGAAACATATACAAACAAATCGGGTCCAAATGAAACTAGTGAAGGGAGTCAAATTCCACTCCCTGTAGTTGTACGTGGAAACCGTTTACCAGGAGGCACCGGTCCATTTATTCACTCACTCAGTGACTCGAGGCGTTGCTTGCTGTCCACAGGGGTTCTTGCGACCAGATTAAGGAACAGTCCATAGAGCTAGCGCACAGCCATCCCCGGAGACTACGTCGTAGCAAACCTCCGATGCTGCTTGTAGCAACCTTCTTCGCTTCTTGTAGCAGCAGCCTCCACCTCTTGTAGCAACCTCCGCTGTCACCTGTAGCACCCTCCGCCGTCGCCTGTATTGAGGGTCACCGCCTCTTGTAGCAGCGGCATCCGCCTCTTGTAGCACCTCCTCAGTCGCATGTTGCAGCAGCCGACGCCCCTTGTACCAGCAGCCGACACCACTTATAGCAAGCTCCGCCACCACCGCTTGTAGCAGTGGCTGACATCTCTTGTAGCATCAGCCGACCCACTTGTAGCAACCTCCCCGCCGCTTGTAGCAGCGGTAGGAGTGAGGTTAGTAGCAACAACGCGCCGACCGGTCACACCAGCACCACCACCTCGCCAGGGAGGGCCTCCCAGCGCACATATGATGGGATTCGGAGATCGGGATGGCACTTGCGGTGCGTGGCTCGGAGTTGCAGCACGTGGATTTCAAGGTGGCGCCCCGTGGCTGATGGCGCCGGTCGGGAGAGATGCATGATTTATCTCTCCCATGGCAGCACTTGGGGGTGGTTGTAGAGAAGATGCGAGAAAGAGAGAGGAGCAGTGGGGAAAATATAAGGGAGGGGTGCGTGCTAGGTGTGGGCCTGCGGGACATCGGGAGGGGGTGCGTGGAAGAGAGAACTTGGACTGGACGATGCGAACAAGAAATCCCTGGGGGAAGTGTATCATTATCCTTGCCCCAATCGATTAATCAAGGAAGGAGTTAAGGTAGCAAATACTCCCTCCATTTTAAAATATAAGATGTTTTAGGTTTGTAAAGAAAATGTATCTAGACTTCTTTTAGTGTCTAGATTAATTTCAAGCCTGAGTGAACCACATACTAAAAGAAGTCTAGATACATTTGTTTCACAAAGCTAAAACATCTTATATTTTGAAACGGAGGAAGTACAAGTGTAAGAAGGAAAATAAAAATTACAAAATCCTACTTTCCCGACACAATATCACTCAGCCGCTTAGCACCCTCGGTTACCCACAATCTTGCCTCCTTTTTTATTATCTCTAGCACACTTGTGTGTGTTTGTTCTGGAAGACTCTAGAGTTTATTTCATTCCAAATATCCGAAGAGACAAGCATGAGAAGGGTGGCTTACAATACATTAAGCATCATGGATGTCACGAGTTTACTTAGATAACACACACCATTGACCATCCACAGAAACTCAACGTTACACTAAAGCACCACAAAAACGTACTACTTAGGAACAAAGAATCGTGTTGCTGACAAACATGTAGATACAACTTAGCGTAATCAATCGCTCCAACTTGGCCTCCACTTGATTAACAACAGCTAGTTGCTTGTAAGATAGTAACTCATGACTTCTTGTACCATTGTCTTTACGTATGTGTTCACCTTCATCCCTTAAAGGTGCAATTTTATCGCAGGCGCCACAATTATGGTATTAAAAGATTGCCAACACCAGAGGAGTGGGCATAATGAAAGCTTACTACAAGGACACTCTTAATTCAACCGAGTCGAAACTCCATAGTATTTTGCGAGGATCCTATACTTGGTTCTGAAAAGCTGCCCATTCTTAGCCTCAAACGTTTTGTTTGTATTGAATTTTAATTCAATGATATGAACAATGCAGTGACTGTTTGTATGATCAATGTCAGAATGTAAGGTATCAGGAAGCCAAACAAATCTATCTATTATATACTAAAAGCAATATAAGGGTGTTTTTCGAAGCGCCACGTTGATCCACATCATTAAAATTATCTAAGTCGTCCGATTTTGGTGGGACCTAATTATAACGGCTGAGATTAAGAGACTTCCGTTTACCTATGTATGTACAAGGCCAAAGTTTGTCACCTATACACGCATCACGCATCAGGTTCAAATTCCTCGCCGGACACGCACGAGGAAGGTAAGTTACGCCACGTTTTCACATGTAACGGACCATGTCCATCACAAATCCAAGTAATTAGACCCGTGTGGTTCCTATGGACACTTCCTAAAGAAAGACCGACCCCCGTGCACTGCATGGAACATGCATTGTTTCTGCCCAAGTCCATAAAATACACGATAGCCAAATTATTTAGGACGACGTGACACGTAAAAATCGTACTAGGTTATACTGTAAAGTTTTTTATACAGCAATGAAGTGTAACTTATTTATATTCATATGAAATAAATATATAAAAGTAATCAAGGGATAACTATATTGTATTAAAAAATAATAAAAATATCCTAAAACCTCTTGTGGTTGCTTGAATGGGTGTCAAAGTCGAAAGAAACCGTTAAGATTAAAATTATTGATGCCTGAAAGTTTGGCACTAACATATACTCCAATAGCCAAGTATTCAGAAATTCTAATGTCACCCAAAAGAAATACTAACATCCAGGTGTCGATGTGGAATATTCTTCGATTAAGCGTCCATTCTGCATGCTCACATACTCACATAATCAGTGTCAACAAAATATCATCAAGTACTATCGAGCAAATCCTGATTATTATTTAGTCAGCATGCAACCCATTATTGTTGTACCTAATCACGTTGCTAACGATACCCACACCATTCTACCTCTACTGCATTCGCCGGGTACACACACTGAGCCATGCTTCCTTTACTCATGAGCATTGGTTCAGGAGTACAGGGCACAATCCTTCAAAATTGAAAGCTTGAAGTCCAAGAAGTGATATATTACTTCAAACTTTGTCGGTCATATGTTAAAATATATTTACTCATTTAGCCTAACGAAGACGGTATGATGAGACACGAAGCCTGTTCACTATAACATTACAAGTTAGTGTTTGAATTTGAAGGTGGACTAAATTTTGGTATTGTAATTGCATTTTAGATCAATGGAAGAACAATACGGGGTCAATCTAATAGAGACATCACACTCAGCCACATCATCCAAATTATTCAGATAATTACATCTAAAAATTGTGGCTGGAAATTGTGTGCTAGATACTAAAGGAGACTCCATAGCTTTTTTTCCCAACACACAAAACAAACCAGCCGATCAATTTTATTAATGAAATCGCACCCACGCTCATGTGACGTGACTAATCAGATCTGATGTTGTGAAAGGAAAAAAAGAAGACATAAAAAATCTTCCGCCATCCTCAGGGAAAAGAAAAAAAAAACCAACATACTACCATGTAGCACAGGAAATTAATCATCGGTTGGGCATCTGAAAAAACGATATACTCCCCTACGGCCTACTACTATTCAGAAAGTTTGAGTGAACTTGAGAGAGTAAATGTTTTAAGAGGAAAAAATATTCATTCTTCAACATTTCGAGATGAAATAATATGTTTTCGGATACCGATATATACACATAATTGTGGTGAAAAACAAAGGTGCATGGTATGCATTTTAGAAACAAATATCATCCAAAATTGCATATGTGTTACAATCTATATTTATGGTGCTCCATAGCTTACTCACAAACTCGTAATCAAAGAATAACTATGCACTATATGCTTAAGAAACTAATTAAATAGTACTACACAAACATTTTTTCGCTTAGGATTCAAATTTCATGCACCTAACTATATTAAAAATAAACAAGGATTTAAAAACAGGGTTGTTCTACCGTGTATTAGTATATACTACACACTATAGACCGCAAATTGTGTAATAATTTTAAGAGCTCCAAATTAAATAAATTTTCACAATGAAAATATACACATGTGAATTTCGATGGTCCAATCAAACATAGTAATAAAATTGCTGGTAGTCCATGTTTTCTCCTATGTGCTAACCTATAACTTTTATTATGAAAAAAGAGTAGTGCAGTAAAAAAACATATATAAGCTCATGAAATTAAATATGATTACAAGAATTTCTCTTACAAGCTATGGATATTGTTTGAACAAAAAACAACAATAATGATATGAAAGAATTGAATCCCTGTTTTCCACCAAAGTAACT
Source organism: Avena sativa (assembly GCA_916181665.1). Classification (NCBI taxonomy): domain Eukaryota; kingdom Viridiplantae; phylum Streptophyta; class Magnoliopsida; order Poales; family Poaceae; genus Avena; species Avena sativa. The sequence goes on along the minus strand of OV702291.1, from coordinate 123,960,705 downwards.
TTTTAAGTATACGAAAAATACGTCGGCTTGTGGAAATAATAAAGTATTAAATATTTAAGGTGTTTGGATTCAATAAATATTATGGTTTTAAACTAAAGTATTCTCTATTTTTTAAGTACTGGAGAAAGAGGTCTGGCCATCTTTCTTCTAGAACAAAGAAAGGGGAAAACTGAAGTATTGGCTAGCTAGGCACTAAATAACTATAGCATTGATATACTTTAGTTTAGAAACAACAGAGGTTTAAAGGGACCTTCGATGTTTTAGTGCTCTATCATTTTTAATAGAACTACAAAGGGTTAAAATGCTGGCCAGCCATATTTCGAATATAAAAAAGCAAGATAAGTTTCATTTGGCACCATATCATAACACAACAATGCTAGAATTATCCATGGCATTCAACCCCAAATTTGTAGATTGAGATTTCTGTTGGGTCAGTCCTTATGTCCTATCTTATACTTTTCTAATAATCTTATTTGAAACATTTGTGATACAATAAAGATAGTGCTATCGCAATTTCGATTGTCAAATCAAATGTAGTAATAAAATTGCTGGTAGTCCAAGTTTTCTCCTATGTGCCAACCTATAAATTTTATTATGAAAAAGAGTAGTGCAATAAAAAAAGATATATAAGCTCATGAAATTAAATATGATTACAAAAACTTCTCTTACAAGCTATGAAAATTTTTTGAACAAAAAGGAACAACAATGATATGAAAGTTGAAGCCCCGTTTTCCAACAAAGTTATTTTTTAGGTATACGAAAAATACGTCGGCTTGTGGAAATAATAAAGTATTAAATACTTTAAGGTGTTTTGATTCAATAAATATTATGGTTTTAAAACTAATTTATTACCTATTTTTTATGTACTGGAGAAAGAGGTCTGACCATCTTTCTTCTAGAACCAAGAAAGGGGAAAACCAAAGTATTGGCTAGCCAGGCACTAAATAACTATAGCATTGATACACTTTAGTTTAGAAACAACATAGGTTTAAAGAGACCTTCAATGTTTTAGTGCTCTATTATTTTTAATAGAACTACGACGGGTTAAAAAGCTAGCCCCGCCAAATTTCAAATACCAAAAGGAAGTTAAGTTTCATTCGGCACCATATCATAACACAACAATGCTAGAATTATCCATAGCATTCAACCCAAAATTTGTAGATTGAGTTTTTTGTTGGGTCAGTGTTTATGTCCTATCTTCTCCTTTTCTAATCTTATTTGAAACATTTGTGATACAATAAAGTTGGTGCCCTCGCATTTGCGAGGGCCACAATGCTAGTTAGTGTTAAACAAGATTTCAAGTATCACGTGAGGACTTTGCATACTCTAGGTAAGGCAACTAAGTCAGCCTATTTAACTTTGAGTAGGATATGAATACTTCTGTAGTATTAAGAGTAGAATATGGGGTCCAAATTTGACAGCAAGGATATATGCGATGTGTTGCCATGTAAACTAGCATGCAGATAGAAGGTGAAGTAACTGAATCGTGAAGGCTACAGATGGACATGAACTAGCAGAATCCGGGGATCACAGTCAACTTTGTAGGGCATCGTGATGCTATTCAAATATTCATGTGCTACAAGGAGTAAAAAGTTAGGTTAGCGTTTGTTGGATATGGTCCTATATATGAGGACGTGAAAGGCAGTGAAGTTATGGATGTGGGGTGCGGTACTGGAGTCATCATACTGAAATTTATTTGTTCGGGTTTCCCCATACAAAAATCGCTCAATAGAAGCATACCCTCACTGTACCCTGTTTTTGCCGGTCTCGGACTCTAGTCCTCCGTTCGAACCGGAAACATGGCAACTATGGTTCTTCCTCCCTGACCATGAAACGAGCCCTCCGGGCCAGTAGGATTACTTTTGATACAAAAGACTACATGTCCAATCAAATTGTCAAAATGGACGACCTGCCTGAAAAAAATGTCAAAAAGATCACCTCTGCATGGCGACGGAGCTGGCCAGCCAACACGTGGCACATGCCGCCATTGTCGGAGGCGACAAGCCCCTGCCACCGTTGCCCATGGTGGCATGTACGGCTGGCCGTCGATGGAATGGCACACAATGGCGTGCGTGGCCCTGCCGCCTGTGTCAGTGATGTGGCTTGCAAGCATTTGAACTAACCAACTACTCCTATAGAAACTTATGATAGATTTCAATCATTTTTCTATACAAGCAGACTAAAATACAGGCTGTACCATATAATTTAAAAGTTTTGGCAAAACTTTTTGGGTATTCAGTACAAGCTAGGCCCGCCCCTGCCGCCACCGGCTACGGCGGCAGGTGCCACGTGTCAGCTGGCCAGCCCTTCCGCCACGCAGAGCTGGTCATTTTTTTAGAATTTTTTCAGCAGGTGGTCCTGTTTGACAATTCGAGTGGGAAGGTGGTCTTTGGTGTTGAAAATTCGGATCATATCAGGACATCCGGTGGTTTACAACTTGGTATACACAAGACACAATCTAGCCTACCATACGGTTTATCTACACCAAAATGATACGGTAGGTACAACGGAACAGCTGGATATACTAACTAACAAATGCAGACATGAACGTTTCTCCACAAACTACATCAACAGGTGGGTTAAATGGACAAGACATGTGGTAGAAATAAATGGCCATAACAACTACCATCTGATGTTTGGTAAAGTAAGAACGTCCAAAACATGCAACATGCACCATGTTCATTTGGTGGTGACCTTCTACAAATAACAAGCTTCCCTATGTAGAAGAATTACACGTGTATGAACATGCTAGATGGGGAATGACAAACCACTCGGTCGAAATCTATGATGATAAACACGGCTATTGTCCCAAGTGGCCCGACAGTGCAATCTTCAAGGCAATGAGATACATTGGGAATTTGATCCGGAGATGAAATAAGACATGTCGTCCACACTCATGATCTAGAACTAATACTAGAACGCTTAGCTCTGCCCTGTTGAGTTTGGGCAATTCAGTCCACAGAGTTCTTCGTGTCTCATGAACGACGATGAGACCAAAGCCCCGCCAATGAGAGAAGCACATGTTGCCACCACGGGGCCATCCAAGCGACATAGTCTCCTTTGGAGGTGGGCGTTGCCATGGTTTATGCAAAACACGGCTAAGTTTTCGATGTCGTCGTGAGACACGTGCATATAGGAGTGTATCAAGGGCCAGTTGAACGAAAAACTGGTGTAAATTATACCTGGACTACCCCTCTTTCCTAATCTCTACAAGGAAACGACTTCCTTTCCCTGAGATGTGTACAACCAATCCATGATCAGCATCAACCGTCTGTTCAAGATGTTTCTCCTAGAACGGCGAATTAGCATGTCATAAGCATCCGATGTAGAAGAAAATGTAAATTCGCATGCGTGTGAAAATGTTTGCACTATCACTCCCAAATCGCCAGATAGTTCAGCGTCGACATCGGATAATTCAATAGGTCGTATTTTATTAGTTGGTACACAAAGCCTTTTTTGCCGTTCATATTGATTTTAGAAACTCCTCCGTCGTCTATGAAGTATTTGGCCTCTTTTAATCAGCTAAATATTCATATGGCTGGCCGAATGGTCGAAAATTTAGACTGTGGATGGAAAAACACGACCTTTTCACCCCGTGGCAACCTTCTTCTGGAGTGGCGAGGCTGGCACAACGTTGGTGGCCATACACGATGTTCAAGTGCTAGAGCTTTTAACTGGCAGCAAAGGCTATTGTGGCACCGACAATCGAGCTCCATGTGGTGGTGCTTCTCATGGCCTACGGAGGAAACCATGATGCCAATGGTAATGTTGGTGTTGACCACCATGGATCTATGTAGTTAGCGTCCCCAAGTGAATCTAGTAGATCTAAGCATGTCAATGATACTGGTGTGACAACTATTGGAAGAGGAATGGTTGCATATTCGCCATTTTCCATTTGGTGATAGCATACATAGAGCATCCTATGTTTTGAGTCATATAGAAGATTCTCTCTTTTATAGCAGGCTGGTAGACTTGTGAATGACAACGTTGCTGATTTCATATAATATTCTCCGGGTCAAAACCTATTATCATGTTTCACTCGAGAGACTCTATGGATGACTAGAACGAGCCTTGCATCCCAGGGCGATGGCCGCTCTAGCCACGCCGCCAACCATCAATGTTGCGGCAACAAATTTCCCATGTCTCTTCCGCCCATGCCCCCAGGTTCATGCCACAGGTAGTGCCCCTCTCTCCCTCTGTCGCTGTCGCTGAAGATCTAGATTTGGAGTTGTGGAGCATGTTGGCATTCCCAGGCCCGGTCCTGGGGTACAGTGGGATAGTTGTGATCCTGGTCAAACACCAACTAGTGATGTTTACTCTATCCATCATCTAGCCCTTGTACTCGGCAAAGTCTAGCTAGCTACCTCTACCTACTATAAATGGAGTATCGCTTTATCTACAAGCTTAGGGACTATCTACTTTGGAAAGTGACTCTAAATGTTCTGATGATATATACACACATATTGTTTACATAGTGCCTTCTACTTAAACAGAGTGAGCGAAACTGAACGGAGTGAGGAGGTCACTTGACCTGAAGGGCACGTTCAAGGTAGTGTTGGGTTCCTAGTCATATAATGGTGTGACATATAACATATGCAATTCATTTCTCTTTTTTGTTCCTCTCACATGTCAGCATGGGAGACCTCGGGATGGGAATTTCTACCTTTATGGTCCGACACAAAAATTTCCACTACTCGTTTTGTCCTATGCACCATCGTGAGACCTGCACTTGGGAGTCATAGTATACACTAGATCATGTAGGCACGCGGTGCCGTGCCCGTCCAATTATTCAATGAAATGGTAGGAATATGTATAAGTATTTGGGCATATGAAAATGAAAGATAAGATATTATATGCACTACAAATATAGACGGAGGGAAATTCAAATGGATGTTGGGATGTAGTCAATTTTTTTGCACCATTCAAATTGGCCAAATGGATGATATTTGACCTGTAGTGCCTTTCATGTATCGTTCTGCCCCATGTGATTTTTAGCGCGCATTTAGACTCAGTTAACAACATTTGGATATTTTATTTTCTAGAGTAGCTGTCCTTAGGGATTTTTGGCCCATCGCGTGAGCTGCTGCAGATCTGATGGTCAAAAATGGCTTGGAGCGCGATCGGCTAGAACCACTTAATTCATGATAGAGTTTCATAATTTTCAAAGTGTCCTTTAAAATTTGTGAAGTGTAGCACTCTTGGAAACATTAGACCGAAGACACTCATAATAGTCTCGCATAAAATAGTTGATGCCAGCATTGGTCAATACGGTTTAGGGCTAGATCGATATATTGTGCAAAATAACTACTACTTTGTTGATTGCTACCTAGCTGAAAACCTAGACTCTCTATAGCGTAGTGCATGTACCAAAATAATAATCATTGTCTAATTTCCAAAAAAAAAGCATTAGGACCTTACAATATTTGAATTGTGAAACTATGGCATCATGCTAATATGGAATAAAAAAATTGTTGGACCAGTGTAGCACAAATCTTCACAGAACAAAGGCGGCATCCGCTAGCAGAGGACTCACCATTTGAAGATTCAAGTCCTTTGTTCCATACCCAGTCTCTCAGTGCAAGCGTCTGATACTAATAAAACTGAAAAGTAAACAAATTGTATCGTGAAATTAAATCACGTGAAGGAAGTAGCTGGAGACATGAAAGGCATCAAATCTCAGACTGTCTGTGCTGGCCAAGGAAGACACCGTCCGCCATAGTCTACAAACCAGCGGATCAGGAATTCAGGATGGCATTGGTGGCCACAGATCGCCAGTTCCCATGCTGACATGTGCTTGTAACGGGCCCATGATGCTCGTTGTGGCTCCAGGGAATATGGCGTTCCCAGCGTTGCTGGTGGAGGAGTGCAGGACAATGGAGGGGAGTGCGGCAGCATGCCCAACTCCGGCACATATGCAAGACGCCTTGGAAGATAGGCGGCTGCCGTCGTCATCCGCCTGTGGGTCGGCAAGGGGAAAAGGAATTCAGAGTACGCCAAAGCGAAGGGAGTTTTCAGTGGCCTTTGGGCTTCGCGTGGGGTGGATGGCCCAATCAACCAAAAGTCTCTGATTTGATGCCGAGAGTAGCTGCCCTCGGGATGTTTGGGTCGCTGTGGCACTCACGCAAAATCAAACAGTTGAAAACTGGTCCTAGAACATGATCCTACGATCGAAGACGTTGAGGTCGTGGGAGGCTCCCAATTTGACTTGGTTATAATATCCTTAATTGCTACTAGCGAACCCCACAAGGAGTGTCGTCTTCACAACCTATTTTGTACTAGGTCCTTAGTTATCACCTCAACAAAAGATTGAGTTTGCGCCTATTTGTTTGAATGGTAAGCGCAGTTTGTCTAATGCATCGCGAAGAATAGAGCACTCTGTGAATATTGGCAAACGCACCTTGTGAATTTCACGATCTTCCCAAGTGGTAGAGAAATGGACTTGACAACAGTTCCTCACAATCTCCTAGCGGAACATTGCTTCTAATTGAACCTTGTAGCATCGAATTAGTTAAGGGTTTGTGTTACAGAAATGAGCATTTAGACCACGAGGGTTTGTGTCATGCCATGCATGGGGATCAGAAATTTGGGAATCGATATCAAACAAGTGCATATTCCTTGATTATGGTTCATGGGTTAATGCAAATGGCAAGGATATCAGGTGAACAACAAGTAGCGTAGGGTGAACTAGCTAATATAAATAACTAGCTTCACCGCATACAAGAAAGTCAGTTGTATATAATTGCTAGCAGCGACTACGGGCAACAACTATTATTAAGGCCACAAAAAATAGCATCTGATGTTTGGTGAAGGAATGATTTCCGGAACATGCACCATGTTCTTAGAATGAACTAGCTTCTATAAATAACTACCTTCCTGGTATACTAGGATATCATGTGTACGTAGTTCCTAGGGAGGAAAAATACCATGTGGGTGAGGGGAGCAACGATGGTGACCACGGCAACTCTGATCGATGGTCAGATGGTGTCGTTTCCCAGGGAATGAGATGCATCAAGAATTTGACTTGGACAGGAATGCTGATACAGGGTCTAGAGCATGTGTTCTAGAGATACAATCTCTACACAAGAGGCATCTATCTTATTCAATGGTGCGACTTAGTCTAGGTAGTGTTCATTTGGACATTTCCCCACTTGGGTACAAAATGTGCAGCAAGCACGCGCCCGTAGAGTCCTCTTAATTTTGGTTGAAGTCCCTCAACTGAATCATTACTGTGTTCCATTTGTCTCGAGGTGCAAAATTGTGGTCACTATGCCAATATTTTCTATATTTGGGTCCGATGTTATGTCATGGGACAGGTGGAGCAATCGTGCAATCCAAATAAGACAAACCACATCATGTGGAGAAGAAATACACGGGCGAGTCAGAATTAAACAACACATGAACCGCTCCTCTCGCCCCCCTGAGGGCGACGGGGGCCAAACTCCTCGCTCCGGCAAACCCTGCCCCCTTCCTCCCTCCCTACGTTGCAGGCGCCGACAGGGGTCGCCGGGCTTCGGCTGTCCTCTACCCGCGCCACTGGGATCCGGTCGGCACCGGCTTTCTCCCTCCGGCAGCCGTTCTCCTCGGGGAGGCGCGGGTCGGAGCTCCTCCGTGGGCCACTAGATGGTGGCGCCGGCATGGATCGGCTGGGCGGCTCGGCCCCTTGCAGGAAGGTTTCGCGCAGGTTCTCCCGGCCCAGATCTGGGTCCCTCGGGCCCGATCTAGGCTCCGGCGGGTTAGCACGCCCGCAGCTGAGACGGCTCCTGTGGATGGCGGCGGGGACAAATCTTTGGTTGGGGATGGCACAACAGTAGCCCACCCGTTTGCAGCAAGGCGGCGAGGGCTTTACGGGCCCATCTCGACCCGGCCGGGCCTACTTGCGCCTGGTGTGCCCCTACTGCCCTGTCCGGTCGATGACCGCTAATTGGTGGTGGAGGTGGGCTCCTCCCGCATGGCTTCAACGGTGCTGTTCCTAGCTCGAGAATTGTTGTTTTCTTCCATTGTGCGGGCTGCTTGACGGTGTCCTCGATGCGACGATGACGATGCGACGATGACGATGGTGGCCTCAAAATCGTTTTGGCTTGTGCTAGTGGGCGTTGAAGTTGGTGGTGATGCTCTAAATTGCCTGGGTTTTTTTTGGGATGGGGGTACGGAGAAATCCTTGTTGGCATGTCCGACTCCGAGTGCCGGGGGAAACCCTAGGGCCAGTTCGCTGGTCTAGACAACAGCGACGTGTCAATGAAGCTCCCCTTTTTGAAGGCGTTGTTTGGCACTGGGCGATTTGGGGTATTAGGAGTGTGGTGGCAGAATTCTAGAGGACGCAGCGATGCCGGATCACCCTTGTTTTGCTGTATCACCGTTTCTTTCATTTCTTTTCATTTTAGGCATGTTGTAGTTATTCCCCCAGCATTTTCATCTCTTAGAACTCTTGTATCATGTGGTTGCTTTATTTATAAAGCGGGGCAAAATCCTATTTCGAGGAGAAGCCTAACGATAATAACTTATGTTATCTCATTTTCCATGTCGAAAATGTACCCACCAGCCAACTGCACTAGTTTCCTTCGTCCGCTGCCTTGAGGTGGTACATTCATACGGCCAGGATTCCAGGGATTATTTTGTCCACCAACATCCGAGAAGCATAACATGCACGCCAGGCTCTCAATTAAAGTTTGTCTACAGAGCTCTACAACGTGATAGCATTTCAAAGTCATGAAATTCATCTTACAAATTTCAACTCAAGATTCTACAAATTTTTATTCACATCATATACAAGGAACACATTAATTTTGTAGAACCAGACTTGCTGTAATGTAACACAAACCAACATATTACAAGGAAACACATTCATTCTCCCTTTGAACTCTACGGTGTATAGTCATGAGTTAGGGATGAATATTAGTATTTGACCGGAGAAAGAATTAACTGATGTCTGATTGCACTACTTGCCTAATTTCATTGCAATGGCAGCATCAAATCGTAAGTCATGCATGTTGTTCGCATGAACCATTACGAGTACCTCAATCAGCAATTAGCAACCATATCTACAAGTGGGAAACGAATAAATGTGAGCATGACCACTAATGTTGTTGTGGGCGATACTGAGATGAAGGATGTTGGGTATGTTATATTCCCTACTGTTTTTTCAGTATGTCACTAGTTAAGTGCCCGTGCGTTGCTACGGCCCTTTAAATTTATTTCTCATTGCGCATGTGAAATGCAAAAATTCGTGTGTATAGAAAGCATACCAAGCAGGTATTCCAAAAACTTAAGACCCAATTTTCCTTGAATTGTATTTCGGTAAAATCTAATGAGTGTAGGAAATAATATCTAAAGTACTTATTTATTAATAGACAGTATATACTTAAAGTGCGCTCTCAAACTCGGTCGTCTTCCAACCTATACACACACTCTATGCTCTGCTTGAAGCAAAAGATGTTTGACCATGGAATAATAATAACGCCTTTCCCTATATAGTAGGAGTCCACTGTTGATAAAAACAACAAAGAATAGCATGAAGATGGTTTAATTCTGGCATGCATGGTCTTACATGTGCAATCCTCATTCAAAGTCTTATTGACGAAGAAGCTTTCATAATCTTATGTATAGAATCATGTCATCAATTTCAGTTCCTTACAGTGAATTAATTGAATTATTATCTTTAAATATCTACCAAAATCACATTAAACAGGATTCAACATGACTGAAGAAAGTAAAAGTCAAAGGATGCTTTAATTTAAAGGGATCGATATTATTAACACATGAATACATGAAATTCATGAAGCATAACGACATCCCATTACAAACTAACGACATTACATTGGTATATATTCTTCTTTATCCTCTTGTCCTTCACCATATCAATCGTTGCTGATAGGTTTTTGCTACCTGGCCAAAGCTGGCAAGTTGCAAAACAGGGGGAGCCTTGGTCGGCTTCTCCTGGTTGTAGCTGTCGTAGGAGGTCCCAAACGCATGCACCTAGGCAATGTATCTTGACATGAGGCAACCCCTTAGGTGGCAAATGGTCAGATCTTGTTTATTGTGATAATGATGTGATATTTTTCTACTCCGACTTCTTCAATTAAGATAAATCTCTGATGTGGTACAATATCTAAGTTCATTAGTAAAGTGGTGCAATTAAGATAGTGAGTTAACAATCCTGATCATCATCGTATTGAAGAATAATCAATAATCGGACGAAGTCTCGACTCTGCAGCTTCTGTTCCATCATTAGCGTAGGTGCAACAGTGGTCACATTTTTACACGGACACATTTTCTTTTTTTTTGTGAAATTCCACCGATCTATTAATAATCATCAACAGCAGTACAAAGAGTCCTAAAAGTAATAGAAATTACAAATAGGTCTTGGACCACCTAGCGATGACTACAAACACGGGCACGAGCCGAAGGCGCGCTGCCGTCCTCGCCCCTCCATCACCGGTGTCGGGCAAAGCTTGTCGTAGTAGAGCTTGTTGTAGTAGACGGACGGGAAGTCGTCGTGCTAAGGCCCTAAAGGACCAGCGCACCAGAGCAGCAACTATCGCCGAAGATGACCAACGTAGATCGGAAGAGACTGACCTCAAAAGACACCAACGAAAGAAAACGACCGGATCCAAAGAGATCCATCGGACACACGACTCCACACGCCCTCTGCCGATGCTAAACGCACCACCAGAGCGAGGATAGGGCGGGGGGGACTTTATTCTGACTTCAGGACGTAGCCGCCGCCTCAACATCCTGAAGAAGACACTGAAAAAAGGCTAAATAAAACACTGAGACCTTCCGCCGGCGAGAGTCCGTGGTCCGCCATGTCTCCAAGGCCCTAAGGCCACCGGAGATGGGGCAGACCGGTGGCGTCACCGGCGGAGGGAAGGAACCTAGATGGGTTTTTGTCGCCGCCTCTGGAGCGCCTCTCTCCTCACGTACGATACCGGTTCGTATCTTGGCCTTGCCCCGTGCGGCATACACGGACACATTTTCTCTCCCTACCTTGCCTTCAATCAACCACCCATCACTCCTACTATAATTTACAAATAGAAACACCTGACTTGCAATGGAAATGACAGTTGGCTTAGTTTGTTGGTTCACTCCGCTTTCGGCTAGGACTTCACATCAACCTAGTTACAGCAAAAAAAAACATTCAGTTTCTGTCGCATTAGGTCCTTACAAGTTGGTGCCACCAAAAACACATTACCCACAAAAAAATATGAATAACAAAAATTGTCAAATGGTTGAACGGATATCTTCATACTTATGTAATGATACACATATAGTACACTATATCACTAATAATTCAAAAGTAAGGTAAAAAAAATCCATGTCTGGGTACACTAGTGCACACCCCCCTCTAACACCGGTTTGGAGGGCCCTCTAACAGCGGTTGTAGAACCGCTGTTGAGGGTTCGGTGTTAGAGGGGCCGAACCGGTGTTAAAGGGTGGCGCACGTGGGGCTGCCGTAGGGCTCAGGCCCCCCCCTTTAACACCGGTTCCGGTGTTAAAGGTTCTGTGCCGCGGCAGGAAAAGGAGATAAATCTCTGCCGTGGCAGGAAAACAACCTAAATCTCTGCCGCGGCAGAGTTCTGCCCCTGCCCCGTTCTAGGCGTATTTCTGCGGCGCGGCGGGGACAGGGAGGGGGGGGGAGGGGGAATCGATCGGGAGCGGTATACACATACATCGTCATCGGTACATACGAGTACATGAATAATTAAGCAACTATTATTATACACAACATCGTCATTGTGTGGTATTCTCCGTAAACGTTGAAGCATCAAGTACAAGACAAACACGTTCAAGCATATATACAACATTCATTTTGGTGGATATCTAAAGAGTTCTCCGCCAGGCGTAACGACCTCATCAAGTATGAATCCCGCCAATTCCTCTTGAATGGCTCGTATGCGGTCAAATGGTAGGAGTTGGTCCTGCATCCGTTCGATCTGAATATATATGAAGAATGGGGTCAATATATATATAAGAATAAAACTCAACACAATTGATGGTAATAAAATAATGTTGTGTACTTTGTTTACTTACTCTAAGTTGTTCTAGTGCGGCTTGGCCCGTCGCACATATCGTGTTGTGAATGAACTCGCAAACATAGTACCCACATAATTTATTGTCGTGTCCCTGATGCGCGCACTTTACGAGAATAGAGAGTTCAATCAAAATAATAATCAATAAAGCATGAGATAATGGAATTGGAAGCAGAATCAAAGAGATAGGCAGACCTACCTAGCTAGTATTACTTACATTTTGGTCTACAAATTTTAGTTCTTCTGACCATTCACCCACGGCCCTGCCCGTGAACCTTTTCCAAACCCTGTCCGGCAAAGAAAATGGATAAAGGAGTAATTAATTACTTGTTGTCACGAAAGTTGCCGATCTAGTGCGATAATATGATTGAAATTACCTTTGGAGCATCTCTCTAAAGTCTGCCTATCGCTCTTTTTCTTTTCGTAACGAGTCCATGACAAGGACTTTTCCTGAGTCAGGTTGAATGACTAGCAGAATAAAGTGGAACCTACGCACACATAACTCATCATCAGTTACACTTAACATCGAGTAAGCCGAAACAGAATGTGTACAAGAGAGGGTAACAGTACTCACGAGAAGTTGTAAGGCAATAGTATTTCCCTTTTGGTTTGTTGTCTCAGTAAAGACCTTAGCAATAAATCTTCTGTTTGCCCGGGTTTGGTTCTTACCACTTCTTCATGAACTCAATTTGGGTCAACGAACCCAATGTCAAAAGGTCCTCCTTTCATGCATTCCATAACCTTTTTCCTGCATAATAGTATATAGATATATGGTGAGCATATATATACATGCAATTAATGAAGTGAATGAGATGAGATAGAAAATACAGAAATAGTACTTACACACAATAAAGGCTGATGACAGCTTTATCGAGTTCCTTCTGATTGAATAGAAAATGCAAGTCTTGAATGTTGAAGGCGATCTCGTCGTCTCCGCACAAGAAAATCTGATCTCTTATATGCGCCGTGATCCATTCTTCCTTTCTCGTCTTGCAGAAATCAAGGTACCACTTGTGCAATCTTCGCATCTTTGTTGGTAGATTCTTGAGCTCCTCTTTCTTGACGAGATTCTTCCCATACTTCCATGGCTGTATGGGGTTGGCATCGCATTTGGGCAAGTTGTCTCCTATGATGTTCAAGTATGCAATGTAAGTCATCCCCATCTCATTGGCCTTTCTTTGTAGCTCTGCCTCGTAATCATTTACGGGAGGAGCGTCCCGTGTGTCGAACACTTGGAGCGGGGCGCATGATTGGTTTTCCTGCTCTCCGAGCATGGGAACTGTTTTCTGGGGTGCCGCACGACTGCTACTTTCAATCTCCCTACGGCGCCTTGCATACGCCTTCAAAATCTGGCGCTCGTAGTCCGGCACAAGTGGGGTTTCAGGTTTCAAAAGATTTTTGTAAAACTTCTCCAGCACCGCCGGATCTATTTTCTCCTTTGGCTCGGCCCGTCTAGGTGCAAAGAATTTCTTGACCTCTTCTTCCGAGATCCTATTGGTCTCCTCGTCGCTGCGATTCCACGGTAAAACCGGCAATGGCTTGGTGGAAGGCTGCGGGACGTAGTTTTTTGAACTCTTTGGCGTACGGTTTCCTGCGGATTTCTTTGTGGCAGTGCTAGTGATGCTCTTCGTGGCATTGCTCTTCCACTTACGCTGAGGAGATGGCTGAAGCGCCGGAGATGGCTAACGGGCAGGAGATGGCTGGCGCGCCGGAGATGGCTGCCGCGCAGGAGATGGCTGAAGCGCCGGAGATGCCGCGTAGGAGATGGCTGAAGCGGCTCAGACTGCTGACGCTGCAGAGACGGCGGGGGTGCCAGTGGCCTCCAATTTGGAAGCACGATGTGTTCCTTCTTCCAAAGAATGGTTGTTTTCACTTCAAATTTGAGTTGAGTTTCCTCTTCACCTGTAGCATGGTCAAGCTGTGCTTCCTCATATTCCTTCACAACCTCATCCACCCCGACAATAGCATAGCCATCTGGAATCGGTCGGCAGTGGTAAGTTCCACCAGCTACAGGAGGTAAGGCATAGCCGACAACCACCTTAATGGATAAGCCCATTAATCTCACATGCAGCTCAGCGTGTTCGCTCTCCGTGATCTCATCCACGGGGTATCGAGGACCCGCCATTTCAAGCGTGCGCTGCACGTTCTCCGTGGAAGCCACGCTGCTTTTCCGTGCAGAGTCTGGGCCGCCGGCAGCTTCCAATGCAGGCTCTTCGTGCCGCTGAGATGGGCCAGTAGCTTGATGGCTCTGTTGTGCATTCACTTGCGCCTTCAGCGCCACAAGTGCATGTTCTATCTAAAATCTCTACTAAAATCCCTAACTAAAATCACTACTAAAATCCCTAACTAAATCACTACTAAAATCCCTAATTAACTAAAATCCATAACTAAATCACTACTAAATCCCTAATTAACTAACAAAATCATATTACAATAGCTACTAAATAATATTACAACTATACACTACTATTACACTACTAAATAATATTACACACAAAATAATATTACACTACCAAATAAAATTACAACTATATACTACAAAATAAAAAAATGGAAAAAAAAGAACTTGGACGGGCCGGAGGCGCCGGCCCGGCCGCATCGCCCGCACCGCCGCCGGCGTGCACGGCTGTCGCCGGCCCGCCTGCTCGTCCACAGTGGCCGGCGGCGCCACGCCGCCGCGTAGCCGGACGGGGGAGAGCGAAGGGGAGGGGCGGAGGGGTGTACCTCTGATCGGGGGCACACGCGAGGCGGCTGGAGTGGCGGCGGCGGTTGGGGGCGGTGGCAGCTGGAGTGAGTGGCGGCGGCGGCTCCCGCGGGATGGCGACGGCGACCGGCTGGCGGGGAAGAATCGATCGATCTGGCTGGGGGAAGAAGGAAGGGGTGGTGCACGTGTTATAACACCCCTCCCCTTTAACACCGGTTCGTGGCTGGAACCGGTGTTAAAGGGGGGAATTCGTTTCGCGCCTGCACCCCCCCTTTAACACCGGTTCCAGCCACGAACCAGTGTTAAAGGGGGGGGTGTGCGCGCGCGAAACGAAATAAATGCGCACCCCTTTAACACCGGTTCGTGGCTGGAACCGGTGTTAAAGGGGGGCATTTATTTCATGCATTAAAGGGGTGGGGGCATTTATAATTCAAAAAATAGGATATGAATTTAGAAAATTCATATCTTATTCATTTCAACTCGGAAAAATATGAATAATATATCATAATTTTCAGAAAAATAATATCTATCCATTCATGTAAAAACATTTTATATTTACTTTAAATGAAATTTTTCAAAATGATTAAAACACTTACATATAAATTTTGATTATTCAATTCAAACAAAAATAAATTGTCAAATCCTAAAACTTTGAACATAAGAAATATTAAGCATCTAAAAAGGAATCTAACCCTATTTTATTAGAGCAAATCATATTTTATTTTGTATTAACATTTTTGAATTGATTGGATATTTAAATGCCGCATCTTTTGTATACACTTGAATCTGACAAAGCCTCGCTCAACTTGCATTGGATTTTTGATAAAATAGCATATTGTGAACCTAAAAATGATTTTTGTAAAATATCATGAGCATCGTATCATGTACCTGTAGTTCATATCTGACCCACTTCCTACCGATTCGGCAGGAATTTGTCTTTTTCACCAGAGGTGGACGGAAAGGTTTCAGATCCCCCTGTTGGTACATTGTCCATATAAGGTGGTCTAGTATTTTTGTAAAATGTGGTGGTGGTTTTTTGAATTAGCCATTTGGTGGTTGCTTCACAAAACCGTCCGTTTTTTATGCTCGGAAAATGGAAAATGCCTTTTTGGTGCGATAAAAAGGAAAACTTCCTCTTGCAACATTGTTTGCCATGCCATGATGCCCATGTATGCACAATATGGCCATATTATCACAAACTATGCCTTGATTCTGGCCATAACATTGGTCATTTGACCCGAAAGCCAAGAAACCTCGAATGAGATAGGTCATTTTGTGAAGGAGATAGAACTGGAATTAAAATACAGAATGCAACTAATAGTAAGTTACATAAAGCACGACTGAAAATTAAGATACATAAAAGAACTGAAAATTAAGATACATGGCCAGATTAAGTAACAATCGGCCGAACTTGTTTCGGAATGTTGGAGTGATTCAGTCATGCTCCTGCCTACACCTGTAATACTCGCCACTGTAGTCGTCGTACTCGCCGCCGCCGTCATCGCTGTCGTCGTCGGGGTCGCCGTAATTGAACCTTGAAGGCTGAGTACGCGTGGGCTGGACTTGAGGGTAGCGCAGACGGGGGTTAGAGTCGGCGGCAGTGTCATAGGCCATGACGCTCTGGAGAGTCCGACCACGCCACCATAGCCGACGGCCGACCTCGTTGAAGTTCGGAGGAGGTGGGCCGTCCTCCTCGTGCCTGGCGAGCGCCCTCTCACGCTGATCCACGAAGAAGGCTTTCCAAGTAGGGAAATAGTCGGGATGCCATCTGGGATTCCTCCGCTGCTCCGGCGTGAGCTCGAAGTAGTAGTGGTTCGTGATGGCCATCCGGCGCGCCACACCTAGAGGGACAGGAGGAACCGGCACGCCTCCGACGCTCAGCATCCAACCGACAGGGACACAGTAGCCCGGCGGGCAGGGGTAGTTCGAGGCGCAAAGCGCCTCCACCTCCCTGGGGGTTAGTGCTACGGTGGAAGCCATGGGAAAGAGTGATGAGGTTGCAGATATGAGTCTAGAGATGTGCAATGACAATGGAGGCCAACCCTACATATATATATATATAGTGAAGAACTGGCGGAAAGAACTGGAGGGAAGAACTGGCGGGAGGAACTGGTGGGAAAAAATGGCGGGAAGAATAATGGCGGGAAGAAAAATGGCGGAAAAAATGGCGGGAAAAAATGGCGGGAAGAAAAATGGCAGGAAAAAATGGCGGGAAGAAAAATGGAGGGAAGAAATAGAAGGAAGAAAAATGGCTCATTTAATACATATATTGTTAACAGAAGAAGACTTATATCTGCCGCCTCTCTCCACTCTATCCCATGGCTTTCACCATATCTCTAACCCCAGGGAGGCGGAGATGGAGTCTTTCATGGGCTAGCAGGAAAATATTTTCTGAGGCGGAACTTCCGAAGATGCCATAGGGCGTGTGCACCAAGGGCATCTTCGAGAAATTCCGCCACGGGAGATTTCCAAACCCTTTCCTCCATCCATGGGGATGAAACTCTTCATCCATGTTGGCTTGGTCGTTGCCATAGCACATCTACACTCATATCTGCCGCCTCTCTCCACTCTATCCCATGGCTTCCACCATACCTCTAACCCCAGGGAGGTGGAGATGTAGTCTTTCACGGGCTAGCAGGAAAATATTTTCCGAGGCGGAACTTCCGAAGATGCCATAGGGCGTGTGCACCAAGGGCATCTTCGAGAAGTTCCGCCACGGGAGATTTCCCAACCCTTTCCTCCATCCATGGGGATGAAACTCTCCATCCATGTTGGCTTGTTAAGTTGCTTGCCATGGCGTATCGATGCTCCTTTTATAGGCACGGCGCCGCTTCTACTTTGTCTTCTTCCTCCGACAGGGCGTCGTGCGCTACATCGAGCAGTGTAGTCCACCCACGCGTCCTTATCCTACCTACAACTTTAGTCCCGGTTTGAGCCCCCACCCGGTACTAAAGGTTATCCACGCGTCCTTATCCCACCGACAGTTTTGTTAGATGACACAAAAACCACCTTTAGTCCCGGTTGCACCCACCAACCGGTACTAAAGGTTAGCCACCCCCCTTTTGTTAACAGAAGAAATATGACATTGATTTCCATGTTGAGATACATATGTGTGCCAAAAATGGCTCAATTAATACATATAGTCAATCTTATGATCGCGTCGGCCGTAACCATGGAGTATCAACAACGTTTAACAGGATGGTTGGGTCAGTCTTCACTCTGAAGGGCCGAATTTCATCAAACTTATTATAATCTTCTGACATGTCTGTCTTGTCCTCCACTCCCACGATGTTTCTTTTCCCTAAAAGAACTATGTGACGCTTTGGCTCATCGTGTGATGTATCTGTTTGCTTTTTTTTTCTTTTTTTCGGTTTGGTAGACATGTCCTTCACATAGAAAACCTGAGCCACATCATTGGCTAAGACGAATGGTTCGTCTAAGTTCTTGTCTACCTTCATAAGATTGTTGAGATCCACCATTGTCATTCCGTACTTCTTGTCTACCTCAACCCCCCCTCCTGTTAGCTTGACCCATTTGCATCGAAACAAGGGGACCTTAAAATTAGGTCCATAGTCAAGTTCCCATATCTCCTCTATGAACCCATAATACGTGGTCTTTTGCCCATTGTCTTCTACTGCATCGAAGCGGACACCACTATTTTGGTTGGTGCTCTTTTATCTTGGCTTATTGTGTAAAATGTATTCCCATTTATCTCGTACCCTTGAAAAGTACATACAGTCGAAGATGGTGTCCTGGCCAACAAGTACAGCTGATCCCCAACAGTGGTGTTATTCGTGAGAAGTCTTTGTAGCCAGCCGCCAAAACTCGCCATGTGTTCACTTATAATCCATTCATCAGACTGCCCCGGGTGTTTGAGGCGTATTAAATTCTTGTATTCATTGATATACGGGGCAACCAAGATAGATATTTGTAAAACCGTGTAGTGTGCTTGATTGAGAGAATGCCCGTCCCTACATATCATTGCTTTACATCCTAGGGTGCCTTTTCCACGCAGTCTCCCCTCATGTCGTGATTCTGGAACACCAATCGCCTTAAGGTCAGGAATAAAATCAACAGAGAACTCAATGACCTCCTCTGTTACATAGCCCTTGGAGATGCTTCCTTCTGGCCTAGCATGGTTATGAACATATTTCTTTAAGACTCCCATGTACCTCTCAAAGGGGAACATATTGTGTAGAAATACAGGACCGAGAATGGCAATCTCTTCTACTAGGTGAACCAGGAGATGCGTCATAATATTGAAGAAGGATGGTGGGAACACCAACTCAAAGCTGACAAGACATTGGGCCACATCTGTCTGTAAACCTAGTAGGCTTTATGGATCGATTACCTTCTGAGATATTGCATTGAGGAATGCACATAGCTTCACAATGGGTAGTCGAACATTTTCAGGTAGAAGCCCCCTCAATGCAATCAGAAGCAATTGTGTCATAATCACGTGGCAGTCATGAGACTCCAGGTTTTGGAATTTTTTCTCTGCCACATTTATTATTCCCTTTATATTCGACGAGAAGCCAGACAGGACCTTGATACTGCTCAGGAATTCAAAAAAGATTTCCTTCTCTGCTTTAGTAAGAGCGTAGCTGGCAGGAGTTAAGTGGCATCGTTTACCCTTCTCGTTCTCAGGATGCATAGGCTCTTCAGGGTCTTTCAGACATTGTTGGTCCTGTCGTGCTTCCGGTGTATCTTTTGTCTTCCCATACACTCCTAGGAAGCCTAGCAGGTTCACGAAACATTCTTCGTCACGTGCTTCACGTCGATTGAAGAGCGGACCTCTAAGACTTTCCAATAGGGTAGGTCCCAAAATATAGATTGCTTCTTCCACATGGGCGCGTGTCCGGCATCGTCATTCGGAACAGATAGACTGCCAGGACCTTTTCCAAAGATTACTTCTAGGTCCTTGACCATACCAAATACCTCCTCACCGGTACGGAGGACAGGCTTCCTCTGGGGTTCTGCCAGATGTTTGAAATGCTTGCCTTTCTTTCTTACTGGATGCAGGTTCGGAAGAAATCGACGATACCCTAGGTACACAACCTTCTTACATTTATCCAAATATACACTTTCAGTCTCATCTAAACAGTGTGTGCATGCATTGTATCCCTTGCTTGTCTGCCCTGAAATGTTACTAAGAGCAGTCCAATCATTGATGGTTACGAAAAGCAATGCTCGTAGGTCAAATGGCTCCCCTTTGTGCTCATCCCACATACGTACACCTGGTTTGGCCCACAGCTGTAAAAGTTCTTCAACTAATGGCCTTAGGTACACATCAATGTCGTTGCCGGGTTGCCTCGGGCCTTGGATGAGCACTGGCATCATAATGAACTTCCTCTTCATACACAACCAAGGAGGAAGGTTATAGATACATAGAGTCACAGGCCAGGTGCTGTGACTGCAGCTCTGCTCACCAAAAGGATTCATGCCATCTGTACTTAGACCAAACCTTAAGTTCCTTGCGTCACGTGCGAAGTCCGGGTACTCTCGCTCAACTTTTCTCCACTATGACCCATCAGCGGGGTGTCTCAACATCGTGTCTTTCTTACGGTCTTCCATGTGCCATCGCAACAACTTGGCATGCTCTTTATTTCTGAAGAGACGTTTTAACCGTGGTATTATAGGAGCATACCACATAACCTTGGCAGGAACCTTCTTCCTAGGGGCCTCGCCCTCAACATCGCCAGGATCGTCTCGTCTGATCTTATACCGCAGTGCAGTGCATACCGGGCATGCATCCAAATTCTCGTACTTCTCACCGCGGTAGAGGATGCAGTCATTAATGCAGGCATGTATCTTCTGCACGTTTAATCCTAGAGGGCAGACAACCTTCTTTGCTTGGTATGTACTGTCGGGCAACTCATTATTTCTTGGAAGAAGATTCTTCATTTTTACCAACAACTTTGAAAATGCGCTGTCAGTCACACCGTTCTCTGCCTTCCATTGCAGCAAATCATGGAAGGTACCTAGCTTTTTGTGGCCATCTTCGCAAGTTGGGTACAACAATGTTTTGTGATCCTTTAACATCTGCTCCAGCTTCTCCTTCTCCTTTTCAGTTTCACATTCTTCCTTTGCATCAGTAATGGCCCGACCAAGATCGTCATCAGCGGGCCCATCTGCTGCCTCTTGATCTTCATTATCTACCCCCGTTGCAGTATCATCATATTCAGGATACATATTATGATAGTTTTCATCATCCTCTTCTTCTTCATTGTCTTCCATCACAACCCCTTTTTCTCCGTGCTTGGTCCAACAATTATAGCTGGGCATGAAACCGGATCGAAGCAGGTGGCATGAATGGTTCTGGTATTTGAGTAGTCTTTCTTGTTCTGACAGTGAACACACGGACAACACATAAAACCATTGTGACCACGGTTTGCATTAGCCACAACGATGAAATTTTGGAGGCCCGTAATGTACTCAGAAGTGCGGTGGTCACCGTACATCCATTGCCGGTGCATCTGCGTTAATATATAGTATATATCAAAAAATAATAGGGAAATGACCATTTATATATATAGTACATCAATGACACATGAAAGGATAGTTGCCGACCTCGACCGAGAAGGAAAGAGCAACGAGAAAACTTATTTTGAGTTCTCGGGCATTTCACCGAACACCTCTTGTGCATACGAAAAAAAACACAAACTAGCACACTTCACACCCTCTTGCTAGGCTCCAAAATGAGATAGTGAAAAAAATAGAAGAGTGGGGTGTAGGCTGCGGTGTCTTATATAGCCCCCCCGCCCCTTTAACACCGGTTCAAGCCACGAACTGGTGTAAAAGGTGGGGGGGCTGCGCGGGCCACTGGTGCAGGGGCCTTTAACACAGGTTCGTGCCACGAACCGGTGTTAAAGGGGGGCTCCTTTTTGCTGCACGGGCCACGCTGGTACAGCCCCCCCCCCCTTTAACACCGGTTCGTAGAAGAACCGGTGTTAAAGCCCATTTCCAGGCTCAACCAAAGACCTCGTTTCCACTAGTGGTAGTAGTTTGTTTGAAAGAAGACGCACCAAGTTAAATCTTGTAGAATCTGGTCTCGAAAAATAGCAAAAGAGGTCATGTAGTTACATATCAAGAAAAATTACCAGGTAAACCTTCAGTCTGCTAGTAACGAGGGACATTACTTGCAAAAAATATACTCCACCTCAGAAGTAGACTTCCCGTAGACAAGAGTGGGTTTTAGGCTTTTAGCTAACTAAACTAATAATTTGCTAGCTAAGTACTCATGGTTTGGTATGGAACAATCGACATACAGAAGACCAACAGATATTGGTCAAAGAGAGTCACCAAGTATACTTCGCGGAATTCAAATGCAACACCACTGCGGTTTCGATGTAATTTTACTTCCAAAAATGTTTAGGTAAGTCGATAGTGCATTGATCCAACTACAATAAATCAGTACAACCAAAACTTTACTATATCAATCTGTGCACATTAATTTACCTCAAAAATACACTACAGTAATTTCCGCTGAGAAAATTTAATTACTCGGTTGTTCATAGGAAGAGGCTTACATTGCTGAAAATTTAATTACCAATGTTAGCTCTATATATTTAGGAGAATATTGACGCAACCAACATGGCATTATTTGAGCACTTGACTCTAACCTTGACAAGCCGCATTGATTTGCAGCTAATTTTCTTAAATAATATGTTCCAATTATTTATTTTGAAATATTATATGCGAATTTAGAAATTTGCAAATCTGGCACATTTTAGCCAAACCGAATGGACCAGTCGGTGTGGCCCAAACTGACCGGGTCAGTTGGTGTGGGCCACACCTAATGGGCAGGCCGACATGCAGCGACCTACGTGCGGTTGTCCAGTTGGTTTGGCCCACTCGGTTTTGGCCACACCGACAATACACTATTCTTGCAGAATCCAAAATTCCTGTATTAAAATTCGAATTAAATAAATAAAACGTATTATTTTAAAAAAATAGCATGATTTGCAACCTGCATACGACCTAGAAAAACATGACAAAACAGCGAAGTTTAGTTCTGCTAATGCTTCCTATGAACAACCGATCAATAAGTGCCTGGTATAAATGTTACAAACCTGAGAAGTCCGGAAAATAAAATTTAAATGAAATCTGGCATAGAAGATGATGAAGAGCATGGGAAATTATCAGCGGCATTGAAACGAGTAGCCTGCTCAGCTTATCTTCTCGTGCTAAGATAAGACCATACTTGTTGGAGTCTATGAGACAGACGAGCTACTCGACACCCGCCTTGCCTCCGAGTTCTGCAACGGCATTGATGAGATTTTAGTTTCTTTTTTTGAACGGGGAAGGGTCCAGAAGGACCCGGACTGCGAATTACATAACCAGGCGGGTACAAAATACATCGACGCCCCTTGCATCTATTGTCCAGACAAACCTAGAATTTGAAGAAAGGGCCTCAAACATTACAAAAAAGACCCTAGGACAAAACTTAAAAAAGCAGTCAGGTCCTATGTCTTCTCCACCACCCACCGCCGATGACCTCAAAGCAAAGCCGAGGTCAAGGAGGAAGATGCTCGCACTCTCACTTCCGATGAAGTACCGCTGCCACCGACTACCTAGATGCCCCCCGGGACGAACCACTTGGCGGCAAAGAGGCGGCGAGCTTCAGTGCAGGATACGTTGAGGGCCTCCGGGGGAGGTTAAACCAACAGGCCACCATTCGACCAGAAGGGGCAGAAGCCCAGCGGATGTACCTCCACCACTCTCGCACGTCCACTCGAACCACTGCGGATGAACACCATAAGAGTACGCAGCCCCAAGGGGCCATGCCGAGGCGGGCCACCCAGCACCCCGCCAAATCGAAGTAGAAGAAGGCGCTTCACCCTTCCTCGCCTCC
This sequence comes from Avena sativa, assembly GCA_916181665.1. Classification (NCBI taxonomy): domain Eukaryota; kingdom Viridiplantae; phylum Streptophyta; class Magnoliopsida; order Poales; family Poaceae; genus Avena; species Avena sativa. Next base: position 123,937,121 of record OV702291.1, on the reverse strand, counting down.
ACGGCCAGCCAAGGGAAAATCAGAAAGAATCACCAAGACGCTACGCCACCGCTCCTCCTTGCCACCACGGCCCGCCAAGAGCAGTTTCGCGGCAACATCGCCCTCAATCTGATGCAACACAGCTTTATTCAAGGATCTCACCCGATGAACAAAATCCGACGGCTCCCACCATGGAAGCTCGCCGGAGAGTCCAACAGATGAAGCCCTGGCACTGCACCGAAGTACCAGGACGGAAGGGACCCCCCACCGCTCTGAAAAACTGCTCCCAACTCCGTCATTGCTTCCTTCTCCCTCGCCACCACGGCCGGCCAAGAGGGGGAACAACCACAGAGCAGCGAACCAGAGAACAGAGCAGCCAGATGAAGCCTTTATTGCAGAGATCCCTGGCTTGGCGGAGCTCACCACCGCCTCCGTCCGCTGGAGCGCAGCAACAAGAAGCCAGCACAGGATGCACCAGATCCGGCCCCAGAGATCTAGCACCCTACTCCAAAAAAAACCGGCACACAACCGGGAAACCTACAATAGTTGAGCTGAGCTTGTACATAGGAGTGACACTTGCAATCGATCAGGTGAACATGATGCACGTGGATTGGATTGGATTACCTCGGAGTGCCTTGTCGTGGATTTCTGCTCAATCTCCTAGAATCCGGCCCCGGACTTGTTGGATGTCCGGCGAACCCCACGATGTTTGGTCTTAGACATCTGGACTTTGCGTGAGAACAGCTTGAATATCTAGAACTACAAAACTGCCGGGTCCAACCTCTCAACCATCCTAGATGGATACATGTACATGTACATGTACAGATGAAGTCAAATCGATCTTGGTGGGCATCAAGAAATCAGAGAATAGTAGTAGTACTCCATCTAAATTGATTTTTGCGGATAGTACAAAGTAGCAGAGGTAGGGCGGAATCAAAATTGTACCAGATGTAGTAGTTAACAGGGTAGGTCCGGATGGCGTCGGCGATGCGGTGGCCGTGGATGGACTTGGTGACGAAGATTCGGCGGACAAGGAGCTCGCACTCTAGGCAATCGACGCAGGTGGCCTCACCGACTAACACAGACCGTGTCTCGCCGTCTCCACGGCGACATGATGAGTAGATCGGCTGTGACCTCGTCGGCCCAGACGGCTCGCTTCCGTCTCGCTGTCCCTGCCATGGCACAACGAGTAGAGCGGCCTCCTCGCGTGCTCCCGAGGTAAACCCTGTTGAGGACTTCCGCTAGGAGGCACATAATCGAGAGATTAACGGGATGGGGGATAGCACCCCAGCTTTTTTTTTGTTCGGGAGTGATTGTGTCATGTGCGTTATTAACGGGGGGACGTGATTTGGGCCTTGTTTTTTCTACGCGTGGGACGGGGGACATCAGTGTCGTACGATGGAGGCTCGACGAAGGGAAGAGCGGAACGCCTCCTCGCTGAACATGGAAGGCTACAACTTTTTTAATAGTAGAGATAGAGAAGATCATGGTAGTAATTATATTACCGTGTAGTCATATTCTGTGAAGCGAATCCTTTTTGTCGCTGTAATTGTCTCTAGTAATTGCCGATATCAATTGGTGGTTGTGCAAATCTGGGGCGTCGCAATCTTTAAGGGTCCTTTTTTTTGCTGTAATTACCGGTAGTAATTGCCGCTATTATTGCCGATATTAATTGGTGGATGTGCAAATCAGAGACGTCATGCAATGTCATTGGGATGTCCTGGAGCGTTAGATCTGATAGATTTGAAGGCCGAGATCAATTGTTCCTGCCTAGTTGGAGAAAACGGAGGAAATTCGTCCTTTTTAGATAGTAGAGATTCTCCGGATTGGTGGATTGACACGTGTGCCAATATACACATTTGTTCTGATGTGTCCATGTTGTCTTCGTATCTAGTCGCATTGACTTTCTCCGTGTTCATGGGCAATGTCGCGCATGCTTATGTTCATGGTATTAGTATGGTGGACCTGAAGTTCACTTGGGAAAGATCGTGCGCCTAAAGAACGTGCATCATGTGCCCTTAATGATTTAAAATATTGTTAGCTGATCTCTTTTGTGTCGAGATGGCTACAAGATTGTTTTCGAGTCCAATAAATTTCTAATTTCTAAGTATGGAACCATTGTTGGCAAAGTCTTTAGTCATATTTACACGAATTTCGAATAAAATGTCTGGCATTTCATCTTTGTCATATAAACTTTTTTGCATGACTTGACTAGCTAAAATGAATTTAATCCCTGATTTTACTACTATCAAGGGGTCTAGATGGCAAGTTTGTGTGCAAGCAAAGCAACCTCATAAGTCACATACGATTGCGGAGGTGAAAAATCTAGCACCATTGGAACTCATACATTCAGATCTTTGTGAGATGAATGATTTGTTGCCAAAAGGTGGAAAGAAATATTTCATGACTTTGATCGATGACTCACACTATATACTATTATGTGTATCTTCTAAAATCAAAATATGAGGCTTTGAATTTCTTCAAAATATATAAAACAGAAGCATAAAACCAACTTGATCAAAAGATCAAGAGGCTTAGGTCCAATCGTGCTGGAGAGTATTTTTCCAACTAGTTTGATTCTTTTTGTCCTGAATATGGTATAATCCATGAGAGGACGCATTCCTACTAACCTCAGCCAAATGGGTTGGCCAAAAGAAAGAATCGTGCCCTAACAAATTTGCTTAATGTCATGTTATATACATCGGGTCTCCCTAATGAATAGTTGGGAGAGGCATTATTGATCGCGTGTCATGTCCTAAACCGAGTTCCCACAGAGAACAAAGAAATTACTCCATTCGAAGAATGGGATAAGAAAAGGTTTAAACACTTTTACTTACAGATTTTTGGTTGTTTAGCAAAGATTAATGTGCCAATCCCCAAGAAGCACAATCTTCGACCGAAAACCGTTGTTTATGTTCTTCTGGGATATTCTTTCCACAATATTGGTTATAAATTCTTGATAGTAAAATATGAAGTACCTGGCACGCATGTTGGTGCAATCATGAAGTCGACTGATGCGACTTTCTTTGAGGATATCTTTCCTATGAAGTATACACCTCGCTCAACAAATCAGGAGATGTCTAGTTCATCTAGTCAAGAATTTTCTACAATTTCTACACCTACCATTCCAATCGAACAGTTTCAAAATCCTATCGAGGATGATAATGAAATTCCTAAAAGGAGTAAGAGACATAGGATTGCAAAGTCCTTTGGAGTTGATTTCATTTTGTACCTCATGCATAAGGATAAGGATAACACTCCAGTTTCATTGCAGAACCCTATGCATCTCCTGATGCTGACTATTGGAAGTAAGTTGTCCGTAGTCAGATGGACTCCATTTTAGCTAATGGAACATGGGAGATCACTAGCAGTTTTTATGGGTGCAAACCATTAGGATATAAGTGGGTGTTTAAGAAGAATCTTAAGCCCGTTGATACTATTGAGAAGTACAAGGCACGACTTGTGGCCAAGAGTTACACTTAAAAACAAGGTGAAAACTTCTTTCATACTTACTCACATCTTGCCAGATTGACCACCATTCGAGTAATACATCATTAGCTGCCTCACATGGCCTTTTGGTTCATCAAATTGATGTTAGGACAACCTTCCTAAACGGAGATTTAATTTACATGGATCAGCCAGGTGGTTTTGAAGTAAGTGGTCAAGGAGGAAAGGTGTGCAAGTTGTTGACGTCTCTATATGGCCTAAAACAAGGCCATGAGTAGTGGCATGAGAAGTTTGAAAAAACTTTAACTATCGTATCCTTCTTGTAAATGAAGAGGACAAGTGTGGGGGCGAGGAAGTCATCTTTTGTTTGTATGTTGATGACCTAAAATAATGCAATTAAGGAGGTAAAGGATTTCCTTTCTCATTCTTTTGAGATGAAGGATCTAGGAGTAGATGATTTATCCTGGACATCAAGCTATTGAGAGATGATGATGGTGGGATTACATCGATTCAGTATCATTATGTGGTAAAGGTCTTCAGTCATTTCGGGTATAGCGGCTTCAAGTCTTCCCCTACATCATATCATCCTAGTGTGTTACTTCAAAAAAATTGAGGAACTGCTAGAGATTAACTGAGATACTCTCAAATTATTCGCTCGCTTATGTATTTAGCTAGCGCCATGGGGCTGGACATTGCTTTTGCTATAAGCAAACTAGTCGATTTGTTTGAAATCCGGGAGATGATCACTAGCATGCGCTTGAGAGTGTTATGCACTATCTAAAAGGCAGAGCAAGCTATGGCATTCAGTATGCCGGTATCCGAGGATACTAGAGGGTTATAGTGATTAAAATTAGATATCATGACGAGATAAAGGCCACGAGTGGATATGTATTTACACTGCTTGTGAGAGATTTAGAGAGATCAGACACAAATATTAGTACGGTGTTGTGTGGTTTCCTGCTATAGCTGAGTGCTAGCTCTATGTATGTATGTTTTCTTGATGCCTGTCATTGCTGCTGAGGGCATAGCTGCTGCTCTTCTTTTTTCTTCAAATTTTGTTAATTATGACTGTCGTCGGATTGATGACAAGTACGTCATGAGGGGGTCCTCGAGGCGTGCGGAAGAGAGGGGGGGTGAGACGTACGGTATTCCGGGACAGTGAGCACACAAGTTTACCCAGGTTCGAATCCGCCGGATCCTACTCCTGCTAGCAATCTAGTAATACGGCAGAGCCGGAATATGGGTTACAAGGGTTTCGCCTGTGCGAGTTGAGATTGTAGACTATTGAGGTTATGCCCTAAAGGCTCTCCTTAGGACGGCTTATATAGATATCCGGCCTAGGGTTTACAGGAGAGATCTATCCGGCTATGACTAAGAGTCTGTTACATAGTACATCTTGAACTACAAGTAACATTATGGGCCTAAGTCGGTAAGTCTTCTGGGCCTTCTCGTAGCCGGATTAGACTCCGTCTTTCTCCCTGACTGGGCCGTCCGTGAAGCAATGCTCTAACCCGAAGTGGGCCACCCTGGTCAGTGAGGAACTGTGAGGATACCCGGAAAGTATATCCCCACCAGCAGCCCCGGAGGCCTCCAAGATCCAAAGTCGGATTTATCATCGTCTAGCTTGATCTTCGGCTTGTAGAATCTTGAAGGGTTCCTGAAACTACACAACAAAAGATACGATCCGGGTCTTAAAAAATAAGTCGAACCTTTCAGTTGGTTACTCGGATTTTCCAGCTCGTTTTCAAACTAAGTCGGAACTTGGTCTCTAATGCCACCAGACACAAGCATGGTCAAGTCACGTCATCTGACAGCATTCCGTCACCAGGACCGTTGGTGGGTCCGCAGTCCGCGGAACCGAGGCTCTGTTTCAATGCGTGCATGGGATCGAGGCGACGCAATCAGCGCGGGTCCTTCCCAGTTCTTTCCACGACGCGTGGCGGTTGCACTGTAGCGTTTGCACGAATCTTGGCGCAGGTAGGTGGATATAAGGGGTTTAGATGTTCTCTTCTCCTTTCCACCAGTCCGTTGCCATTTCCTTTCTTCCCAATCCTCCTACGCGCATAGAGCCTCCTCGTCCATCCCCCACAGAAACTCCCAGCGCTGCCCCTTTAAGGTCACTTTCTCACCGGAGAAAAATGGCTTCTTCAACTTCTTCCTCTGGTTTAGCGGCAGCGGCGGCGGCGGTGAAGGCGGAAGCTGCAACGGAGAAGGAAAGCTACAGGGGAATCTGGATCCCCTGCGCCCTCGACGAGGCAGGCCTCAAGAATGTGGAGGAGGGGCTGCTCGTCGCCGGCGACTGGCGGAGTGGCTCTGGCAAAACCGTCCCCAACCCACACGAGGGCGAGCAAGTTCACTTCGGTACTCATCTGGACCGAGGTTTGTCCTTTCCTCCCTCGGAGTTCTTCTCCGAGGTGATAGATCATTATGGAGTTCAACTCCACAACCTTCCTCCCAATTTTCTTCTAGAAATGAGCGCATATGCTGCGCTTTGCGAGGGCTTTCTCGGTATTAGGCCGAGTTTGCTTCTTTTCTGGTTTTACTTTCATGTCCGGAGGAATTCCATTACTACCGGTGTTCCTTACATCACCGATACCATTAGTTTTTCTCTTAGACAAGACCAGGCATATCCCAAAATTTCTGCCAGTGACTCGGTCAAACAATGGCCAGCCACTTTTTTCTACCATAGGGATATTACGGCTCCCGGCAAAGCAACTGCTTTGCCGGCTTTTGTCGACGAAGCTGCCACGGCCTAGCCTTCCTGGGACGAGGCTCCTCCGGCTAAGAGGCGGATCGAGTATCTTATCAAGCACAAGGGTCTGAAGGGATCCGACTTGGTCCAGTGCTGGGTCTCACGTTGGATCCAGCCACTTCAGTACCACGGGGATAGACTGATGCACTCCATCACGTCATCCAAAAACGACTCCCTCCGCATCAGCCCCAAAGCCTACACCACTCAAGGCTACATAAGCCAAATCAAGTGGTTTATCAAGGAGTGGATCGAGAGGAGGATTCCGGAGGTTTCTCTGGACATGCACACTACGGAAGACCCCGTGGTGCCGGTAAGCTTTCATCAGTACATCTTCTGTATGTTTCAATTTTCGAGTTATGCTGCAATGCTGATATGTTTTCTTGTTTCCAGCTTGCGGACCTCCCCGAGTCGGAGCTTGCTCCGCTCGAAGGATATCCTCCTGAGTTTTCTCAGGAGACGGAAGTAGTCCCACTGCCGGATCTTGCGCTCAAGAAGCGTAAAGCTCCGACAGTGGCAGTTGGCATAAAGGAGGTGGCAGTCGTGAAGAGGTAACCTTCTGTCACAACTTTTCCGCCTTTGTTCTTTACTCAAGTTTCTTTCGAGATGTAATATTTCCGACTTTACTACTTTCTTAGAGCAAAATCAATCATCAAGGGCAAGGGGAAGGGGACTTCTTCGAATCCCTTGCGCCAGACGAAGCTTACAATAGCTTCCCCTGCCGTGGCTCCTCCGACTCTGGTCCCTCAACCTTCTGCAACTCCGGTGATCATCCCTTCTCCGGTGATTGCAGAAGATCTGGCTCCTCAAGCGGAGCTGACAATCCTTGGGTCGCATACTGACATCACCGCGAGTGCGTCAGCTCAATATAAGGGTGAACCCTCTTCCGGTAATGATCCCTCGGCTGAAGTCTTCGCCGAAAACCTCCTCAACAATACGGGTCTTGCCAAGTTTGGTCTGACCCGGAAATCTGCAGAGGAGATCTAGCGGCTAGCCAGGCAAGTCCTGGACAAAAGCCATCTATCCCCCGAAGAGGAGGCGCAAGAAGCAGGTGACGTCAAGTTCTCTAACCTTCTCACTCAAGTTCTCCTTCACGACGAGAGGATCAGGACTGGCGAGCTTCCAACAGCTCCAGTGATCCCTCTTACTCTCGCCGAGAAGGTGGCAGCTGAAGTGAACGCGGGTTTAGACAAACTCACCCGCGAGCAGTATGTAAGTCGGAATTCCAACTCTTGTTTTTACATTATGTTATATCATATCCTCTAGCCCCCAAGCATGAAGTAGGATATAGAATCCGGGTTTATGCTTTATTAGGATGCCAAAGAACGAACTAGTGTAGCCCCCAAGGCTCGTGCTGATATTTAGCAAAAATATTAGCCCGAGTCTTAAGTAGCTTTCTGACTTTGGGTATTCTGACTTACAGAAAGTATGTTCCTATAACCAGGAATTATTGACCAATGTCTGTGATAAGCGGAGAGAGATCAAAGCTCTCCGGCTTAAAAATGCTGAGCTCAAAGTAGCCAAGGATGAAGACCGAAGGTAAATATTCCGAGATTCAAACCTTGTCTTTGCTTTTTTTTAATTTCGAATTTTTCTGAACTGTTGTTCTTTTTGACTTACAGCGTTGGTGAAACAATCCATCGCTATGATTGAAGAGGCCGAGAACCTCAAGACCTTGGTGGTGGAGAACAAGGGACTTCGCCAAGAGCTGGATAAGCTCAAGGCGGATCACGAAACGAGCATAGCTCAAGTCCTGGAATCCTCCTCCATGGCCACTGAAGAGCGCGATCGCAAGATTGCCGCTCAAGATAAAATTATCTCGGACCTCAAGAATGAGCTTGGCAGAGAGAAGGACATCTCCCAGGCGCTCCGAGCTGAACTCCAGAGTCTCCGGGAGGAGAATACCAAGGTTGACGACGTCATTTTTGGTACGTTCCACCTCTCTGACTTATCTTTTTCTTCGACTCTTTTCAATGTCGGTTTTTCCTTATCTTTATTTTGTGTATAGGTCCTCTGAACTTGACGGACTCTTCCTCGTCCGAGCCCCGCACCCACCGGCTTACCCAAGTCAGTGATCTTCTTCATGACTACCGCCAGTCCCTTGAGGACATTGGCGAGTCTCTCGGGATTCTGGACATGCCAAGCATGTCGGACTTCTAGGTGCGGGAGAAGTCCAAGGAGATGTCGCAGCTTGTTCGGGACTGGAACATGTCCTACGCGCGGACTGCTGTGCAGAACGCTCTCACCATGGTCAAGTGCCACCATGGAAACATGGAAATATGGCAAGTGACTAGAGGGTACTGCAAGGTAGATGAAGACGGCCAGGAGAAGGACCTTCAAGCCATTATGCACTCCTGCGCCGGATATGGGTGCCACGTAGCTGATCTGACCAGCTATGAGGTGCCCTTCTTCACCCGCGTGGATATCCCGCCTCCTCCTACAGAAGAAGCCGAAGAAGTTTCCGACGATGAGCGGACCACCTCGGATCCGGACATCTCGGAACGATATCAAGGCGGAGTGACCAGCGAGCCAACAGTTCCTTCATCTCCTCCTGCATCATAGACCAAAAACTTATGTATTATTCTGTGAAAGAACATGATGCGCCTGTAAATATTAAGTACTATGACTTTTTGCTAGTGCCAAGCTTTTGAACTTATTCAACACTTTTGACTTTTGAAACTTTTACGTGCCTGAAATATTTACACAAGCACTTATATTTTTTTCGTCTCTACTTATCGTTTATCTGGCTTTCCGCCTCGTCCCTTTCGTGAGTTGGCTAAACCTTCAGCCAAAAAATTTGCCGAGCAACGGAGCTCGATTGCCAAACCAGTTTAAACTTGGAAACAAAGCCGGCTTCCAGTACCAACAATTCACTACTCGGAAAATGCCCGCATCCAGCAATCAGACAAATAACCAAAGTAGAGACTAGAATTTTTAGAGTTATACCCGAAGGTAGCTATTTTTAGAATTGGAAATCTAAACCAGAACGAACATGAGCATAAAGTACTTTCAAGCATTCTAGGTTTTCGACTATGACATGATCATTCGGAAATAAGATGGTTTAAGAACTTCACAGAAAAAAACTTGAGGCAACCAAAACTTTTATTTCTCACAGAACATGTACATATATATGATTATAAAGAAGGATAAACTAAGAATAAAAGGGACGTAGTTGAGCAATATTCGATGGTCTGTCTAACTCATCTAAATTTGTACTGCCTCCAGCTCTCTTTCTCTTCTTAGTAGCAGGTCTTTCTTTGACTGGCCTCATGTCAGTTAAGTAGTACGATCCATTGTGCAATACTCGACTAACTAAAAAGGGCCCTTCCCATACTGGGGAAAGTTTGTGCTTTCTTTGTTGCAGAAGCCGGAGAACCAAATCACCTTTATTGAAAGATCTATTTCGGACTCTCTGGCTATGATATTTGCGTAACTTCTGCTGATAGGCTGTAGATCTCATTTCAACAACGATGCGAACTTTTTCGACTAAGTCGAGATCATTTTGTCGAGAAATCTCGGCATCCTCTTCGATATACACGGCAACTCTAGGAGAAGTATGAATCAAATCACTAGGAAGAACTGCTTCTGCGCCATAGACCAAGAAGAAAGGTGTGTATCCTATTGACCTGTTCCGAGTTGTTCGTAAACTCCAAATTACAGAAGGTAGTTCTTCTGCCCAAGCCCCCGCAGCACGTCGTAGTGGTGCTTCGAGTCTTGGTTTCAGGCCTTGTAGAATTAAACCATTTGCTCTTTTGACTTGTCCGTTAGCCTGTGGATGTGCGACTGACACAATGTCAAGCCGGATATTTTGCTCATCGCAGAATTCGGCCAATTCTCCCATAGAAAAGTTACTCCCGTTGTCCGTGATAATGCTATGCGGATAACCATACCGGATTATAACATCCTCGACAAATCTTTTTGCTGTTGCTCCGTCACAACTAGTGACAGGTTTAGCTTCGATCCACTTGGTGAATTTATCCACCATCACTAAGAGGTGTGTAAATCCACTTGGAGCTCGTTTAAAAGGTCCTACCATATCAAGCCCTCAGACCGCAAAAGGTCATGTTATAGGTATTGTTCGTAGCTGATCAACCGGAGCATGAGCTTGCTTGGCGTACTTTTGGCAGCCTTTGCATGTCTTGACTAATCGTTCGGCATCAACCTGAGCTGTAAGCCAGAAAAATCCATGTCGAAAAGCTTTTGCCACTAAAGATTTGGCTGCAGCATGGTGACCACACTCGCCTTCGTGGATTTCCCTTAAGATTTCCACTCCTTCTTCCGGAGATACACAGCGCTGAAAACCCCTAGAAACACTCCGTTTATGGAGCTCACCCTTAACAATAGTATAGGCTTTTGCTCGTCGGATAATCTGGCGGCTCAGCACCTCATCCTCGGGTAATTTGCCATCTACCAAATAATTGAGGTAGGGTTGGGTCCAGCTAGGAATTACAGCCAGAACCGCTATTAAAGGTGAGTCGGATTTGGTCGGATATTCCTCATCTACTCCCTTTATTGAGGGAACTTTGAGGTGCTCTAAAAATGCGCCATCCAGGACCTCTTTCCGCGCAGAGCCTATTCGAGATAGTGCGTCTGCTTCCTCATTTTCTGGTCGAGGGATGTGTTGAACTTCAAACCCTTCGAACGATTTAGATAGATCATCCACGACAGCTTTGTATGCTGCCATGTGCTTATTTGCATTACAAATATTCGAGACTTGCTGAGCAACAAGATCTGAATCTCCATAACACATCAAACGTCGGATGCCAATATCTTTGGCAATCCGGATTCCATGCAGCAGTGCTTCATACTCGGCAATATTGTTTGTCGTTGTGAAGTGGATCTGCAACACGTATAAAAGTTTATCTCCTTGGGGTGATTTGAGCACCACGCCAGCCCCCGAGCCCCCTCGAGCCTTAGACCCATCAAAAAAGAGGGTCCAGTATTCCGACTCTGGAAGGACCATGTTCTCCTTCGTCTCTGTCCAATCAGCGACAAAGTCAACAAGGATCTAGGATTTGATTGCCGTACGAGGTTTATACTCAATATCGAAAGCTGAGAGCTCTATGCCCCATTTGGCGAGACGTCCAGTGGCGTCGCTGTTGTTGATTATGTCTCTCATGGGAGCTTTGCTCACCACGGTAATTGGATGCTCGTGAAAATAGTGTCGTAACTTACGAGATGCTAGGAAAACACCGTAAGCCAACTTTTGATAGTGTGGATATCGCTGTTTTGATTCTATCAGGACCTCGCTGACAAAGTAAGTCGGACGTTGCACCAAATGTTCCTGATTTTTCCTCTGGTCTCTCCACCACCATGACGATACTAACGGCCTTATTTCTCGCAGCAATATAAAGAAACATCGGTTCCTGAGGTTCCGGTGCTGCGAGGATAGGAGCAGATGAGAGTACTTTCTTCAGGTCTGGTAGTGCAGCTTCAGCTTCGTCAGTCCAGACAAAATCTTTGGTCTTCTTCAGGAGTTTGTATAATGGTGCGGCTCTTTCATCAAGCCGGCTTACAAATCGACTGACCGCAGCAATGCAACCAGTTAATCTTTGTACGTCCTTCAGGAGAGTTGGCCTGGAAATATTGAGTATAGCCTTGATTTTGTCGCGGTTCACCTCTATGCCTCTTTGAGACATGATGAAATATAACAATTTTCCGGCTGGTATTCCAAAGAAACATTTCTTCGGGTTAAGCATGATGTTATATTTTCGTAGATTGGCGAATGTTTCGTCCAAGTCGGAAATGAGTGTTTCCTTCTTTTTGGACATCACCGCAATATCATCCACGTATGCATGCACATTGCGTCCGAGTTGGTCGTGGAGGCAACGCTGCATCGTGCGCTGGTACGTAGCTCCTGCGTTCTTCAACCCAAAGGGCATCGTAACAAAACAGAAGGTTCCGAAGGGGGTTATGAATGAAGTTTTGATTTTGTCAGATTCCTTCAACCGAATTTGGTGATAACCGGAATATGCGTCGAGAAAACAGAGGAGTTCCGAGCCTGCCATAGAATCGATAACTTGATCAATTCTAGGCAGAGCGAACGGATCTTTTGGACAAGCCTTGTTCAAGGCAGTATAATCAACACACATCCTTAAATCAGTGGTGTCCATTTTAGGGACCATTACAGGATTGGCCGACCACTCAGTATGGATGACCTCTTCTATGAATCCGGCTAACTCGAGCCGTGCTAGTTCCTTAGCTATTCCCTTACGCTTTTCATCGCCAAACCATCGTAAGGACTGTTTGACGGGTTTAGCGTTCGGGTTTACATTTAGAGAGTGCTCGGCAAGTTCCCTAGGTACTCCGGTCATGTCAGATGGCTGCCATGCGAAGATATCTTGATTTGCTTGGAGGAACTGAACGAGCGCGCTTTCCTATGCGCTATCTAGGTCTACGCCTATATGGGTCACCTTGGAGGGGTCATCATCCTTCAACGACGCTTTCTTCGTCTCTTCTGATGCCTTGAACTCCGGAATTGGCTTGGTAACCTCTTTCTTCGTTGCGGGCATCTCGGACGGATCTATGCTCTTCTTGATCTCCTGGTACTCCTGAGCGTGCAACACGGCTTTAGCAAAGGCGGCATTTCCATCCTCGCACTCTCGCGCTTTCTTCGGGTCTCCCCTGATGGTGATTACGCCGTTGGGACCTGGAATTTTCATCATATTGTAAATGTAACACGGACGAGCCATAAAAGCCCAGTAAGACGGACGTCCGAATATAGCGTGGTATGCGCTCTTGAACGGGACCACTTCGAAGGAAAGTGCCTCCGTCCGATAATTCTTTGGAGTTCCAAAGGTAACATCCAAAGTGATCTCTCCTAGGGAATTAGCTTGTCTTCCTGGGACAACTCTGTATAAAATCACAGAGCTATGGTTCAGCTGGGTCTCCGAGATCTTCATCCGGCGTAGCGTTTCGACATAGAGAATATTGATGTTGCTACCACCGTCCATGAGGGTCTTGGAGAAACCATAACCGTCAAAATAAGTGGGTTGACGATTAAGGCATATTTTCCTCGCCTATGTAACTTAGGCGGATGATCATCGCGGTCAAATGTGATTGCCACTTCCGACCAGTCCAAATACTGGGGGACAGCTGGAACTGTTGCATTCAGCTCGTGTAGAACTGCTTTCTTGACCTTTGCTGGTTGAGATCCGAGGAAAGTGACATAAGTGTCCTTCTTGGTGGGAAAAGTCTTCTTCCCTTCCGACTAGAGATTTGAAGCATCAGCTTCCTCCACGTCGGAATCTTCCTTGGTCTCCTTGTCTTTTTCAGGATTTTTCTTTCCTTTCTTCCGCTTAGTTTTGTAGCCTGCGGTATCATCTCTCTTGATGTCTTCATTAAAACGACATTCAGCGTTGGTGTGGGACGAGCCCCCATTGGCGTCTAAGTGATGCACACATGGGTTATTGGCAATATCGGCCCAAGAGTAGGTTTTGCCTGGTTGTTGTTCTCCTCTACCTTGGACCCTTGATGTCCCACGGCCACGCCCGCGGCCTCCTCCATGTCCTCCTCGTCCTCCAGACCCGGAAATAATGGTGACTACCGCTGTTTCCGCGTTGGGTTTTTCTTTCGAGGTGTTTTTGCGCTTCTGAGCTTGTTGCTTTGGTTGTTTTGCCGACTGAGGCACAACTAGGGCATTGAGTAGTCCTTCTGCGTCATCGTCAGCATCTGCATACTTGCTCGCTTTTTCTATCATCTCTCCCAAATCGGTAACCTTATCACACTTCAAGCGATGACGTAGTAAACCAATAGGGAGACCTGCAATGAAAGCTTCAATCGCAGTTTGATCGTTTACCCCTTCGCAGGAGTTCTTGGTGTCGATCCATCGTCCGAGGTAATTCCGGCAAGTTTCTCTGGCTTTCTGGGTGCAACGCTGTAGGTCTCCAACCGTACAAGGCCTCCGATATGTGCCTTCGAAATTCCGAAAGAACGCGCTTTGTAAATCATACCAGTTGTGGATGGTGTTTGCCAGAAGTTCATTGATCCATGATCGTGCCGTCTTCCGCAACATAAGTGGGAGATATCGGGTTGCGACCAGGCTATTTCCGCCTTTGGCAATGCAGCAAGCTTGGAAGAAATCCTGTAACCAGGTATCTGGCCGAGCAATGCCGTCATAGGCTTGGATATGTCTTGAGATAGAAAATCCTTCCGGGAATTTTGTAGCTCTGATGCGTGGACCGAAGCACTTTGGGCCCACGTACACGTCACCGTTTTCATAGCGCCGAGCCTCTATGTTGGAATTGATCCTGTGCCTTGTGTCGTTCGGGGATAGGGATCGCCCCGAATGCCGGCTGTGGCTGTGGTGCCGTGGAGCCGGACTTCGGCTTCTGCCACCACCTCCTCCACCATGTCGTCCTCCTTGCCCTCCATGGGAGCCGTTGTGATGACTGTGTGGTGGAGAGGGTGGAGCAGCTTGACTACGACGAGGCCCCTGCCGGCTTGTACCAGCATGGTTTCCGTCGTTTCTTCGTCCGTCATTCCCACTATGGTGAGGCTCAGTCGGACGGTTCTCGTGTCTAGGAGGTGGCATTCTCTGATGATCCTCCTCCCGACGTTTCTCCTTATCTTCTCCCCTTCGTCGGGGAGGGTTCGTCGGATTCAGGGCAGCGATGGCATCTTTTTCAGCTGCTGGAGCGACGTTGCTCCAGTTATGTATGGTTCTGCGATGCTGTCTCAAGGATCCGGTTCTTGAATAATTGTCCTCCCTGCGTTCAGGGTGATGGTACTGTGCCCGAACGTAATGGGGTTTTATGTCAGCCCATGCCGGATCTGTGCGACATTGGTCAGAATCCGAGACCAGTTTTTGACTTCCAGACAGGGCTACCTTTTGCTGCTCCAGTCCCTTGTTGAGTAGCTTGATACCCAAGCGGATCTCTTCTGGTCCTGGATTAGCCGATAGAATTTCTCGGACTGCCACGGTATTTTGTACTGGTGTTGGGTATACCCAATCTCCATTGCTATCTTTCCGTGGTTTCCCCATCTCATCTCCAAAAAGGACGGCACAGACACGTGGGAATTGGTTGTCATCTGTGTGACGCTTCCGTGTCTTCTGATGTAGACGAGATATGTATTCCTTGTTCGACATGCGTTTCTTCTCCACCTCGATGTTTTTGGTTTCATCGAGGAGTTGTTGATGACGCGCTTCTAGGGCTTGCGCCCTTTCATCCAGCTCATCTGCAGTAAGTTCTGCAGCTGTAGGGATAGGTGTAGTTAATGCCGCATCGATGAGTTTACGCACCTTCAGTGATCACGTGTCCATCCACCGATGCTTCTTTTTTCAGCTCGTCTGGGATAAGTGCTCCATCTGAGTCTTCTTCGTATTCCTCGGCAATCACCTCCTCTGTCAGAGGGTCTTTTGCCGGGGTCTTGTTTTTCTTGTTCCTCTTCTTTGCCTTCTTGGCAGCGCCGGTAGCAAAGACGGCTTTGGGTCCGTTTACCGGAGTCAAGCTCTGATCGGTACTTTCGGACATCTGGACCTCGGGATTATCTCCGACGTCCATGTCATCATGCGTTTTGGGAGAGTGTTCCCCGGATCCTTCATCCATGGCTTCTCCTTCTTCTGCAGCTTTGGAGTTGTACTGCTCTTCATATTCCGCGGAGAACTTTCGGAAATCTGCTGATGTCATCGACTCATCCGAGGATGCGGGTACGTCGGCGTTTGTTCCGATTGCCTCCAGCACCGAGTCGGTGTTTTCTCCGGCATCGGCAGAGCCGGATCCGGATCCCACGTATCCGAAGAAGTGCGACGCGTGCTTCCTGAGGTACCTGCGGCTTTCGCGGTCAGCCATATCGAAACTTTTGATGGTCTCGAGGATTGCATCTGCGCTTTCGCCTTGCAGTATCATACGTCGTAGTGTGTACCTTAGGAAAGGCCTGTCTGTTCCGGCATCATCAGAGCCGGAATCAGTGTCGTTGACATGCTCCTCCTGGATTTCGACTTCTATGGGTGGGTCGATCTAGGATCTGGCTCCTCCGGGGAGATCCACTCCAGATTCGACGTTGACCGCTAGGTCTTCTTCAGGTTCGGATTTCTCCACTGTCTCCGTAACTGGTGCAGGCTGGGTGGGATTAGGGTTTTCTGAGATCCGGAACTCTGCCGCCTCCACGGACAAAGGGGACCCAGAAAAGTCTTCTGCCTCTATCATCACCGCTGGGGTGGGTTGGGCAGGTTCAGCGAAACCGATGTAAACATCGATCTTGCCAAAAGACATGATTGTGTAGGCAGTCACAGCCTCCTTTGCCGGAATCCAAGTCTCGTCGAGAACGATGAGAGGGACATCGCTGGCGTAGAGGATGCGACCGACGGCGATAGTCTCGCCGATTCCGATTCTTGCAGATTCCGCTCGGAACGCAGATCCGTAGCTCACTTGCCCCACGGTGGGCGCCAACTGTCGTCGGATTGATGACAAGTACGCCATGAGGGGGTCCTCGAGGCGTGCGGAAGAGAGGGAGGGTGATACGTACGGTATTCCGGGACGGTGAGCACACAAGTTTACCCAGGTTCGAATCCGCCGGCTTTGGACGGATCCTACTCCTGCTAGCAATCTAGTAATACGGCAGAGCCGGAATATGGGTTACAAGGGTTTCGCCTGTGCGAGTTGAGATTGTAGACTATTGAGGTTATGCCCTAAAGGCTCTCCTTAGGACGGCTTATATAGATATCCGGCCTAGGGTTTACAGGAGAGATCTATCCGGCTACGACTAAGAGTCTATTACATAGTACATCTTGAACTACAAGTAACATTATGGGCCTAAGTCGGTAAGTCTTCTGGGCCTTCCCGTAGCCAGATTGGACTCCGTCTTTCTCCCTGACTGGGCCGCCCGTGAAGCAATGCTCTAACCCGAAGTGGGCCACCCTGGTCAGTGAGGAACTGTGAGGATACCCGGAAAGTATATCGCCAACAGCAACCCATTTTTTATAATAGTATTGCTAAGATGGATGATTCTTCCTTCATGAAGTTGATTATCAAACGAAACATACACCAATGTGAATTTATGTGTTTTATCAAATGTTTGTGTTCGAGATAGGGAGAGATATTTGTTAGTTAAAAACATCAATACTATTTCTAGAGAGTGAGATTTTGTCGCTTTCATCGGACTGCCGGTGTACACTGAAGCAACAATCTTTCTAGAGAGCTTCTGAATAGACATATAGAGTCAAATTTGTCACTACCGTTAGACTAATCTAAGGGGAGTGTCAAGGATGTGGGGCAGACGGTAGATGGTTGGGACATCTAAACATCATTGAGCTGGAATACAATCACCTAGTGCATACGAGGTCGCCATGGTTGTGGACGACAACATGGATGTCATGCATTAGGTGGTCGTGACCATGCATGGCGCGCATGAGGTTGTCGACCACATCATCGAAGCGTCCCTCCTAATATTTCATGAGCTTGTGGTTAATTATGTTATCTCTTTAGCAACGCACATGTATTAAAGCTATTATCAATAAAGATTCAAACAAAATTCCTGTTGCAACCCACAGGTATTTAGCTAGTATTTTATATACTTCCTCCGTCCGAAGATAATTGATTTGAATTTGTCTAGATTCACACGTATCTAGACGCGTTTAGTGTGTAGATACATGCGAATCTATACAAAATAAAGTCACTTATTTTAGTACGTACGGAGTACATATTTGTATATGCATAATGAGGCCTCCTTCGGTGCTCCTCCTTCCCCAAACTAAAAAGGACAATCTGATCTTTTCTCATTATTTCATCTCTAATCTCCTAGTAATTATATTAGTTTGTTAGTCCGAATTTAAGCACATATTACCCATGTGTATAGCCACATATTCCTATATGGGGATCGATCTAACTACCGGTCATTCTCGCCGGCCGTCGCTAGCTCAATTATAAATCAGTACGCTGATGACAGAGCCACCATGAAACGTGAGACACAAGGACGGACAGATCACGATATATAGATTACATACATATATGGATGTGTACTGGTTTATACAGGTTATATATCGGAATAAATTATTCATTAATAATTTATTAAAGACCATCGCACCCTTAGTTATGAAGGAGTACATAGCGATCTCAGCCGTTATTGTGTTTGAATTTTAGATAGGGAGGAGTACTGAAGCAGAAGTGATGCATAATAGGATACTCTCCTATATTTTTCTTCAAAAAAGCACCAAGATTGTTGTTGTTGTTGTTCGGTGTGTACAACTTTTTCTTCAATTGATAGCAGTACCCATTATTGGGTCATACACATGACGAGCAATGTACACAACAAACACAAACAATTCTCAACTAACTGCATCAACATGCTGTTTAAATAAACAATATATGTGGTAGAAATAAATGGCCACAACAACTAGATTCCGATGTTTGGTGAAGGAATGATTTCGTGACCATGCACCATGTTCAGTCGGTGAACTTCTATAAATAACTAGCTTCCTTACCAGAATATCACATATATATAGTTGCTAGAAGGAGAATGAGCAAATGTCGAAAGAGAGCAACAACGGTAAGGATGCTGACTCTCACCAGCGGTAAGATAATGCAATCTCCAAGGGAATGAGATGCATTGGGAATTTGATTTGGACTTGCAAGTATAATACTGGTCTAGAGTCATGTTTTTGAGGCACGGCGTCCACGCGTGGTACCTCTACCATGTTGAGGTGGGGCACTTTACCCCAAAGAGTTTTGAGTGTCACAGAGTCATGCAGATGACACTGAGGCTAGAGCCCTACTAATATAGCGAATGAGAGTTGTAAAGTTTGCTGCCGCCTGGTCATCCACGTAGCAAACCGTTGGAGGCAGGCCCTACCATGCTGGACATAAACAAAATGTCGACGACGGGAAGTGCTGGTAGCAACCCCATGGCTAGGGTTTCGGAGTCACATTCGATGCAACTCGTGTCAAAGTGTAGATGCTTTTGCAAATTAAATCAGAAACTAAATTACAGCCTCTCTTTTGGTTTGCAGTCTAGATCCTCAATTTGTTTTGAAACTTTTTTCAAACAGGAATCCAATGATATACTTTTTGTGTGGCATAGAACTAATATTTTCGTGAATTACAAAATGAAAATGAGGACGTGATAACCTGGTTGACTATCTTTTTTTTGAGGGAAGGACTCTCTTTATTAATCAATAGACATGGGTACAATAGTTTGATCTGGTGATTACAGGAGCCACAGGCGACGTCCTAGCATCATATCAAGAGAGCTATGGGCTAGCATGAACATTAGAGACTCTACCCTCATGTTTAAAATGAACTACAAAATGTTCCCGCCTGCTAAGTATTATTCTTAAAACTGAGGCGTATCTAGGAAGGTATTTATTCTTTAGAGCTTTGACCACCTCCAAGCAGTCCGAAGCAATAACATACCATGTTATCTAAAGATCATCAGAAAGAGTTAAAATCTCCCTACAAGCAATAGATTCCAACGTCACAGGGTCTGATATTCCAGGGCAAGCATGAGTTGAAGAACCTAGGTATGTTCCATCATGATTCCGGCATATGGCAGCCACCACTCCACGATTTTCCGCTCTGGATACTACAGCATCAACATTAAATTTAAAAATAATCTCCATCAGGGGCAATCCAGGCTCCTGCCTTCAGATGAGCATGTTGGCCAATAGTCGTTGTTTTGGTCGAGACCGTGATCAACTGAAGATCATCTATGAACTTTTCAACAAAATTATAAATGGAAAAGGGACTTTGGAAGATCTCCTCATGTATGGCTTTGCGTCCAGCGGAACATATTTACCAAAGATTAACAACTGTTGTAACGAGTTGATCATGCTGTAATGACTAGATAAAAGACAAAATCCACTCTTTAGCATTCCTGCACTGAGAATCACTAGTAGAAACACGTTACTTAGAGACGTCAATTGCCCATAGGCTCAGCCGGTTTCTCGTTCCGGCTCAAGCGCATAGCTTCTAAGAGCACACCACCTGAGCCTGTTTTTCTTTGTGGCTCTAAGATACGTGACCTCAGACGGTGCAAAAAGAAAAACGTCTCAAACATGTATGAGCTGGAGATGGCCAGTAGTGCTCACCCCTTGCAAGAACTCCTCATCCTCAGACGACCTATACTAGGGACCGTCTCTAATAGTGAGGTGACCTGAGTCAGATTGTAAAAAAGACCGTCTCCAGAACTAGGACGCCTCGAAACGGCTTTTTAAAGTGACCGTCTCTAGTCTGTGTAAATCATTTTAAATAGTAACATGCTAATTCGAACTCGGTCATAGCTAACATGACCCATAATCATGATTTAGCAGCTACATAGACAAATTAACTCAATAACTTATAACAACTAGTTAAAATAAGACCATTATATTAACAATTAATATTAGCCTGATATTTGGGAAAATCCATACATATTTAGCCATTACTTTATGGCAGTGCATACAATATGGAGTCCATACATTGAAGAAGCATAATTAGTACTCAAGTACTAATGAGCCGCATGATGGAAGTTGCTATACCATATTATATACCTCTCCATTACCTATTTCATCAAAGCAAAAAAAGACAATCCTATCCTTTTTAAAGTTGAAGCTTCTCAGAACCTTCTCCCATCCAGTTGTCAAGATTGTATTTGACCCATCGACTCCAATCTTCATCGTAACCATCTTTGGCTTATTAATTTTATTTTGTCAAACATGAACATCAATTGGTTTAGCAAGGTGGTTCTTTAGATATTTTCTTGTGAACTCACCTCCAAATATCTGCACAAGTACAAAGAGTTGAAGATTTAGTATGCTTTTATTACTAGAAGTATTTAAATATCACAAGGTAGCTTGTTGATCACGTGTTCATGAATATATCATCTTACTAGTTTGCACTTCTTTACCACAACAGATGAATATGGCAACATGTCGACGTAGTACTGGATTTTTGGTGGAAATTCGGGTTCACACCAATCTAAAAGGAAGTCTACATAAACTTCTTTTAGATACATGTCGTTTTGAAAATGGCTCTTCTTATCAAAATTAGTGTTCTCCTTGTGTTGAGATCCTAATGCAACAACACATACAAATTTCAATGCGGTGGAATATTCCTGTGTCTGCCGTCTAAACACATACAAATTTAAAACATGAGACTGGAATTTTGATATTATTTGATATCTCTAAGCTCAAGCCTCTTAGTGGGCTCTTCTAATGACTGTAATTCAAAACTGCCAGAGCTAATAGCAACACTATCATCGCTACAGAGCACTATTGCAAGATCACTGCAGGTTCCGACCTGTTAAATGGATACATACATTGAGCATTTTAATACAATCAAGTATAATGATGAATTAGACTGAAAACAGAAACACATTTCTTGTTATCTTACATTAATACAAAACATACATAGCTAAAGAATTTAAAACTCATCGAATAAACAAGATGCAAGCAGTCTAATAAAGTGACAATTAAATCCATATTACTAGAAGGGCAACGAACAATGAGGAATCAATAAAGAATTGTAGATTTTGAGATGTATACAAGGGGAAAGGAGGTGGGACAGATAGAGGTAGTCCGGGGGAGGCTCTCCCGACGCTGCCGTCGTGCCTCTGCATCTCGGAAACCCTGAACCTTAATTTCGACAAGAAAAATGGAAAATTTCATGCCAAAATTCCTAAATCGAAGCTTTACATTAGGGTTTTGGGGGTTTTGTTTTCCCGCATACCAACCTGGACGACGAAGGGGTCCTCGGAGGCGAGGGAGAGGGTCCGCACTACAGGGGATCGGAGTCGGCGGGGAGGAGAGGCAGGGTACTGGAGGAGGCGGCGGTGGATGTCGCTGGCAGCGGCGACATTGGACAGTGGGTGTCAAGTACTAACCTTAGCAGGCGGGGAACAAAAAAATATGGCACAAATATGAAATATTTGTCCAAATATTTCCAAATCTTTGCCGCCAAGTACTAACCTCAGACGGATGGAAAAAAAACATCTCTAACAACATCCAAATTTCATAGTTCGCCGCCAAGTAATTCCCTAAGGTGGCTAGAAATTACAACAGTCTCGAATTTTACCACAACACGAGGAGGTCTGGGGCACTGACCCAGGGTTTGGTGGTCGTGATCGTTTCCTTCACCAGAAGTGGCCGGTCGTGGATTGCGGATAGTGGGATGGATCTCAGTCCATCTTCTAGTAACAGCAGCGAGACAGGGAGTCATAGGCGTGTTTATGCCGTCTATGCGAGTATTGTCGACCCACACGTGCTGTTCCGGGGGAAATCCTAGGATCTGGCTTTCGAATCGGGCGATGGCAGCGCTGCAGGGTCGCGTTCTCTCTTGGGAGGATCGCTTGAGGAGTAGTGCTGGATGAAAGAGGCATTGAGAGGTGGAGCGGCTATCGCGCATGGAGGTGGTGCTACCTTTCACCGCGGTGATGTCGGTGGCTGGTGTGGCGAGAGTCTACGTATAGATCTACATGCTGATGACGGTTTGGCACAAGATAGAGAAGATTGCGACATCCGGAGCATGTGCGTCGGCGCCGTTCCGTGGATAGGCTGTGTGCCTGTAGGGCCCCTTTTGCCTGAGTTCGAGCCGCCACACCCCGACAATCTATCTTTTCTTGGCGAGTGGCAATGGTGTGAGTGACCGTGCGGCGGGGTCGAAAGAGGTAGCTAGGTGTTTGCTAGATCTCGTTGGGGAGTTGACGATACAGTTATCGTTTTGCTCAGTGTTTTGTTTTGGCGGGTCCGGTTTGTATGATCTTTGTAATGGCCTTTGCCAAACACTGTGGTTCCAATAATGAATAATGGATGTGTGCCTCACTTGTTGCAGAGGCCGGTTCTTCGCTCCCACTATTAGAAAACAGACCTTTGGTCCAGAGCATTAGTCCCGGTTCTAGTACAAACCGGGACTAATGCCCTGGTCCCAACGGCTAGAAATAGCCGCAGGGCCCAGAAGACATTAGTCCTGGTTCGTAGGGGGCCTTTAGTCCTGGTTTGTTTAACAAACCGGGACTAAAGGGTCTGGCGCTGGAAAGGAGCGGAAGTGTGGACCTTTAGTCCCGGTTTGTTAAACGAACCGGGACTAAAGGGCCCGACTATATCTTCTTCATCCGATCCCCCTAACCGAGCCATTGCAAGCTCACACAAGCATCTACCTCAAATTTCTTCCCTCAAGCTCGAGTTCTTTCCAATTTCTGTCAAGATTTGTGAAGTTTTTTTGGCTCCACATCTATCTAAGGATCCTAAGGGGTTAGCAACTTCATCCTTTCATATTTCATTGCTAGTTTTAGCTCATTTTATGCTCTAGAAATGGAGGGATTTGTGTGGATTCTATCTCTATATATATGGTTAATTTGGCACATATAGTCATCGAAATTCATTTGATTCATCGAAGCACAGAGATACATGAGTTCATCCTATCTATATATCTTGGTTTGGCACATAGTCTCGAAATTCAGACGATTCAGAAATGCATCATGCCACCGTCGAGCAACAAAATATCCTTCTTCTTCTACCCGCCATCACAAAATCCATTGCAACAAAAATAAGAACCAAAACTATGAAGGCATACATATATAGTGGCGCCCTAGCATTTTAATCATCAACCGATTAAGCAAACAAAAAACATGAACATGCCGGGGAGCTACCAAATTAAATTGGGGAGTGCCTCTATGGAGAGCTCCTCGAAGATGTCTGAGGACGGTCTGAGGACGGGATCCTTAGACATCTTCGAGAAGCTCTGCCGTAGTGGTGTCCCTGCTCTTGCACACCATCTTTCAGTTTATATCTTCTCTAGCTAGATCAGTATGCTGGTGGAGCTAACTAATTTCACATACTAGAGAGTGCCTCTACGGCGACCTTCTCAAAGATGTCTGAGGACGAGGTCCTAAGACATCTTCGAGAAGCTCCGCCGTAGTGGTGTCCCTGGTCTCACACACGATCTTCCTTGCAGTTGATATTTCACAAGGAAGCCTATTTATAGATTAAGCTGCACATCCTAGTATCGACAATCATGACATAATGTCGACACTCACCCCTGCCATAGTGTCTCCACCCACTGAAATAGTGTCGCCACTCACTGGCATAGTGTCTCCACTCACGACATATAGTGTCGTCACCCACTTTTAGTCCCGGTTGGAGTCTCCTTTAGTCCCGGTTGGAGACACCATCCGGGACTAAACGGGCTCATGTCGGCCCCAGCCTGCCGCAACCCCTCTAGTCCTGGTTGGTGTGTCCAACCGGGACTAAAGATGGAGTAGAAAGTTTTTAAATCACTACATAGTTGTTTGATGTATACGCTATGTTCTTTTATTTTTAGACTAGCACTAATCTTAGCATCGTGATTTTGTTTGATGTACTTATATAATGCAGATGAGACGGCAATGGATGTATGCTGACCGAATATCTAGCGAGTTCATTAAAGGTGTGTGTTCTTTTCTCGTTGTGGCAGAGGCAAACAAGTGGAATGGTTTCATGTCTGGCTATAATTGTTGGACCAAGCACGGAGAAAGAGGGGTTATGATGGAAGAAAACGAAGATAAAGAGAATAATGAAAACTATCCCATGTCCCCTGAATACGGTGGTACTACAATGGAAGACAATGATGAATAAGAAGAAGAACGTGCATCATATGAGCCAGATGATGATCTTGGTGGGGCCATTGCTGATGCAAAGGGAGAATGTGATAGCAAAAGGGAGAGGTTGAAATTTGAGCAGATGTTAGAGGATCACAACAAATTGTTGTACCCGAATTGCGAAGATGGCCACAAAAAGCTAGGTAGCACATCGGAATTGCTGCAATGGAAACACAGGTCGGTGTGCCTGACAAGGGATTTGAAAAGTTGTTGAAGATAATGAAGAAGCTGCTTCCAAAGGATAACGAACTGCCCGCCAGTACTTACGAAGCAAAGAAGGTTATTTCCCCTCTAGGATTAGAGGTACAGAAGATACATGCATGCATTAATGACTGTATCCTCTACCGCGGTGAGCAGTACGAGAATTTGGAAGCATGCCCGGTTTGCACTGCATTGCGGTATAAGATCCTACGAGATGACCCTGGTGATGTTGAGGGGGAGCGCCCCAGGAAGAGAGTTCCTGCCAAGGTGATGTGGTATGCTCCTATAAGACCACAGTTGAAACGTTTGTTCACAAACGAAGAGCATGCCAAGTTATGGTGATGGCACAAAGAAGACCATAAGAAAGAAGAGGTGTTGAGACACCCCGCTGATGGGTCGCAGTGGAGAAAAATTGAGAGAAACTATCCGGACATTGCAGGTGACGCGAGGAACTTATGGTTTGGTCTAAGTACAAATGGCATGAATCCTTTTGGGGAGCAGAGCTACAGTCATAGGACATGGGATGTGACTCTGTGTATCTATAACCTTCCTCCTTGGTTGTGCATGAAGCGGAAGTTCGTTATGATGCCAATGCTCATCCAAGGCCAGAAGAAACCCGGCAACGACATTGATGTGTACCTAAGGCCATTAGTTGAAGAACTTTTAAGCTGTGGCACGAAAAAGGTGTACGTGTGTGGGATGAGCACAAACATGAGGAATTCAACCAACGAGCATTGTTATTCGTAACCATCAATGATTGGATTGCTCTTAGTAACATTTTAGGACAGACAAACAAGGGATACAATCCTTGCACACACTGTTTAGATGACACTGAAAGTATTTATTTTGATAAGTGTAAGAAGAATGTGTACCAAGGGAATCGTCATTTTCTTCCACCCATGCATTCCCTAAGAAAGAAATGCAAGCATTTCAATGGTGAAGCAGATCACCGGAGTAAGCATATCCGTCATACTGGTTGATGGCTCAGTGTTGGCGCTAGAAAAGTGCTGGTGCGGTGTTGATGTAGAGCTCGTTGGGAACCCCAAGAGGAAGGTATGATGAGCACAGCAGCAAGTTTCCCTGAGTTATGAAACCAAGGTTTAATTGAACCAGTAGGAGCAAGGAAACACCCCAAAGGTGTTGCTAGCTGAGCCTTGGCAGGACGCACTACCGGTGCTAGTAGCAACATCGAGACCTGCACAACACAACCACAGAACTTTGTCCCCAACTTGCGATGGGGTTGTCAATCTCATCGTGTTTTGTGTAAAACAAAGGATTAAACGTATCGAATGGAAAGAAGTAAAAGTTTGCAGAAAGTAAACACAAAGCAGTAAAAGATTGTAGAGTGTAAAGAGAAAGGACCGGGATCCATAGTTCACTAGAGGTGGCTCTCCTTAAGATAGATAACATGCTGGGTGAACAAATTACAGCGGGGCAATAGACAAACACCGAGAAAGCAATACATGCATATACTAATCATCTTGACTCCTTTGAGACTTGATTGGGCATTACAACATAATACATAGACCGCCATCCAACTGCATCTATGACTAATAATCCACCTTCAGTTTATCATCCAAACCCCCTCCAGTATTAAGTTGCAAGCAATAGATTATTGCTTTACGAACATTGTGTAAAGTAACCAATACGATTGTTCTATGAACAAAGGATTGTTGTTTTCTCCCTAGTAGCAACAGCACATCTAGTACCTTGGAGATTTCTGTCACTTCCCTAGATTACCAGAGGCATGAACCCACTATCGAGCATAAATACTAACTCTTGGAGTTGCTAGCATCTACTTGGCCAAGATAGCTACTAACAACGGAAAGCAAGCAAGATCACAAATAAAAAAGACATGATAGAATCAATAATCAATCTGAAATAGCATCTCAATGTCCATCGGATCCGCGCAAACACAACATGTATGAATTACAAATAGATGATCTTGATCATGAACGGAGCTCACAAGATCTAAACATGAAAGCACAAAGGAGGAGAACCAGCCATCTAGCTACTACATGGATCCGTAGTCCAAGGATGAACTACTCACGCATCACATCGGAGGCTTGCATGGTGATGAAGGAGGCCTCCAGGGTGAATTCCCCTCTCCGGCAGGGTGCTGGGAAGAGCTTTAGATCCCTCCTGATCTAGGGATGGAGATGACGGCGGCTACAGACTCTTTCGTGGATTTTTGATCGGGTACTTAGGGTTTTCGTCCCAAGGGCAATATATAGGCAGAAGGAGAGGCCGAGGGGGTGCCGGGAGCAGCCACACCACCCCCTGGTGCGGGCCAAGCCTGACCGCGCGGCCAGGCGGTGTGGTGGCTCCTTGGCCCTTCTCCGTCTCGTATGCTGGCACTTGACCCCTTCCGTAAAAATAGGCACTTTGGCTTTTGTCCCGTCCAATTCCGAGAATATTCATTTTCTGACTTTCCTGGAACCAAAAACAGCAAAAAACAGGCAGCTGGCACTGTGTCTCTTGTTAATAGGTTAGTCGAAGAAATCATATGAAAAGTACTGCAAAGTTGGAACGAAACACAAGAAAGTGGATAAAACCAAGCATGGAACATCAAAAATTATAGATACATTTGCAATGTATCATTGGTGATGATGTATTTGATATGGTGAAGGATTTTAAAGTAATCTTTGGAAAGGGTCCTGGCGGACAGTCCATTCTGAAGGACGCTGGCGGACACGCACCCATGTGGAAGAAGAAATCTATATTTAGGAGCTACCCTATTGGAAAGTCTTAGAGGTCCGCTCTGCAATAGATGTGATGCACCTGACGAAGAATCTTTGCATGATACTGCTACGCTTCTCGGGTGTGTATGGAAAGATTAAAGATACACCAGAAGCACGGAAGGACCAACAACGTATGAAAGACCGAGACGGTAGGCATCCAGAGCTATTTCAAGGTACTGCCAGCTACGCTATTACCAAAGAAGAGAAGGAAATCCTTTTTGAATGCCTGAGTAGTATCAAGGTCCCCTCTGGCTTCTCGTCTAATATAAAGGGAATAATAAATATGGTAGAGAAAAAATTCCAGAACCTGAATTCTCATGATTGCCACGTGCTTATGACGCAATTGCTTCCGGTTGCTTTGAGGGGGCTTCTGCAGGAAAATGTTAGTACCCATTGTGAAGCTATGTGTGTTCCTCAATGCAATTTCTCAAAAGGTAATCGATCCAGAAAGTCTACCAGGGTTACGAAAAGATGTGGTCTAGTGTCTTTTTAGTTTTGAGTTGGTGTTCCCACCATCCTTGTTCAACATAATGACGCACCTCCTATTTCACCTAGTCGAAGAGATTACCATTCTCAGTTCTATATTTCTACACAATATGTTCCCCTTTGAGAGATTCATGAAAGTATTAAAGAAATATCTCCACAACCGTGCTAGGCCAGAAGGAAGCATCTCCAAGGGCTATGGAACAGAGGAGGTCATTGAGTTTTGTGTTGACTTTATTCCTGACCTTAAGCCGATCGGTGTACCTGAATCACGACATGAGGGGAGACTTAGTGGACAAGTCACGCTAGGAAAGAAAGCAAAGATATGTATGGACGTGCATTCTTTCACTAAAGCACACTATACAGTTCTACAAAGTTCCACCTTGGTGGCTCCATATATCGAGGTACACAAGAATATTGTACGCTCTAGTTGTTGGGTCTGCAGCATAGAAAACAAAAAATTTCCTACGGTGTGAACTACACGCCAAGATCTATCTACTAGGTACAAAGCAACGGGTGGACATACAACCAAAGAGAACTTACCCTCGTACACAACGAGCTTTGTTAACGAGTAGGAACTCGTGGTTGATGTAGTCGTACACTTGCCAATCTCAAGATCGTGATGAAGTCCAGCAGGTCCGGCTCCAACACATCCATCAGATCCAGCTCCAGCACCACCAAGTCCAGCACCGCAAAGCAGCGGTGCATCCGTGATCGCACACACGTCCGGTACCCCGACAATCTCCGTCCCTCGCTCCAGCAAAGCAGCGGAAGCAGCAACTCCTTTCTAGATAAAGCCACCGGGAAGATGTATCTCGCTAATCTGAGACCATGGGGAAATAATACTAGAGGGGGAGAGAGATCCTTCACAAGGAGGTGTGTGTGAGAAGTGAGGATGGGGTGACCTTTTATAGGAGGAGGGGGGTGCCCCTCCTTCATGGCCGGCGCATGGAGGGGGTGACCCTTCACCTCCTCCATTCATGTGGTGGTAACCCCTCCACATTAAAATGCCCCTTCACATTCTCTTTTAAAGTCTCCACTTTAAATGCATTAAATTTCTCCAAATTTAATGCTCTCTCATTTAATAAAACTCTTTTATTATTTTTATTCAGAATTTTGTTAATTACTTTAATTAACAAACATTCACATAAAACCCCTGCAACATTTCAATATTACATGCAGAACCAATTTCAGCAATTTCACCCGAAACAGTTTTGGTGTCTATTGAAATAATTCCAGTGCTTTCTTAAATCTTTATCTGAAACATATTTGCTCCAAATGGTGTCCGTATCCCTTAAGTGTGTCACCCTACGGTTCGTGAATAATGCAGACATGATCGAGACCCCTCTCTGATCAATAATCAGCAGCAGGACCGGGAGATCCATACTGACTCCTACACATTCAATGATGACTTCTGTGATCGTGAGAACCTTTAATGCTAGTAACTAAATCCCTTTGTCCCGCGATATATTACATGTCCGAGATTCGATCATCGGTATCTCCATACCTAGTTTGATCTCGTTACCGACATGCACTCTTTTCTCGTTCCCGTGATATAACATTCATGTGATCACATCACTTGCTTGCAAGCTATTTCAATGTGATATCACTGAGAGGGCCCAGAGTATATCTATCCGTCATCGGGATGTACAAATCCCACTCTTGATCCATGAGCCTCAACATAACACCTTCGTAGCACTGAACCCACCTTTATAGTCACCCTGTTACGGTGTGACGTTTGATGTTATCAAGATACTCTTCCAGTGTTAGCAATTAACATCATCTCATGGTCTAAGGATAAAGATTACTTCGTATGATGTTATAGCAATATAAACATAATGACTTTGATCGTAATGCTATACTTCACATGAATGTTCATCACATCATTCCACCAATGGTGTGACCTTGTTATTAACAACATCCAATGTCCATGATCAGGAAACCTTGATCATCTTGTTAATCAACAAGCTAGTCTATAAGAGAGGCATAACTAGGAACCCTTTTTGTTTATTAAACACACATGTATTGATGTTTCCGATCAATACAATTCTAGCATGTAAAATAAACATTTATCATAAACATGGAATAAGATAATAACCACTTTATTATTGCCTCTCGGGCATATTCCCGTCACCAACTACCCGGGGCAGTCTGACTCTTAGATTAGAGATGATCACATGAAGACTTTCGGCGGTTGGTTGCAGACACATCTCATGAATGACACCACTATTGGAGATCAGTTGTACTTGTTGGCTAGGTCTCCATCTTCAACTATATTGACTTTCCAAGGGTACGAGATAAATGGGAATATATTTTACACGCACACCCAAGATAAAAAGAACACCAACCAAAACAGTGGTTTCCGATTTGATGCATCAGATGACAATGGGCATAAGGACACATATGATGGTTAAATAGAGGACATATGGGAACTTGACTATGGCCCTAATTTTAAGGTCCCATTGTTTCGATGCACATGGGTCAAGATGGCAGGAGGCGGGTAACGGTAGACCAGCAATACGGAATGACAACAGTGGATCTCAATAATCTTGCGTACAGAGACGAACCATTCGTCTTTGCCAATGATGTGGCTCAAGTTTTCTATGTGAAGGACATGTCTACTAGACTGAGAAAAAGGAAAGATAAGCAAAATAATACAATATCATACGATGAGCCAAAGCGCCACATATTCCTTTTAGGGAAAAGAAACATGGTGGGAGTTGAGTACAGGACAGACATGTCAGAAGATTATAACAAATTTCATGAAATTCCGCCATTCAAAGTGAAAACTGACCCAACCATACCGCTAAATAAGGAAGATGCTCCATGGCTACCGACTAGAAGAGAACCAAAACACTAGATGTGGATGTTGGTGATGTAATAATGTATTAAACCTTTTGTGAATTAACCCTATTTTTTTACAATTTCTGAGATTACTGAAGGGAGGTAGAAAAAAAGAGCATTTGATCACTTGAGCGAACTCACAAGAATACATCAACATCTTCATATTTAGTCCCGGTCCAGCCACAAACCAGGACTAGCTAACACTCAAGACATTTATTAATACTAAAAAATAGGGACTACGGAATCAGGACTAAAGCCGCCCCCTTTAGTCATAATCATGCCTAGTCCTATAGTACACATCTTCAGGGTCTTTATCGGGGGGATGACCCCAGGGTAGGCCAAGACAGGACCAACCGACCGGCTCGAAGGAGCTCTGGACGTCTGGACCCAGAACAAGGAATCACAACCGGATGGAATCCTCCACCCGGTGCGCATCCAAGTTTCCCCGGCTGGCCCGTCTAGCCGGGTAGCCAGAAGAACCGGCTGGAAGGTGATACATCCATTTTGCATCACTATCCTATATCATAATTTACTATTATTCATTGATATATTTCATATTAAGAGATGATACTTATGTTATTTCATCTATTTTTGCATGGTTGATGACTTTTGGAGAATGGACCGCTGTAGTCATGATTCTGATGGAAAAGGTGCTGTTTGGAGGATAAATTCGCGAACATTAGAAAATTCGGGAAAATAGATGGAAAATCCTATTTTTTCCAGAAGACGAAGAAAGCCAGAAGGGGAAGTGGAGATGAGCCATAGGGGGGCCACACCACCCCCTGGCGTGGGCCACCCTAGGCCGCACCACCAGGTGGTGTGGCCGCCCTGGTCCACTCCAGCCTCTCCCCTATGGCGTATATTATCCTCCCGAAACCCTAAGACTCGGGGGAGCGACCATAGAAAGATTTTGCCACCTCTACGGGGCGGAAAACACCGAGAGAGAAAGATCTCTCTGGTAGACAGAATTCTGCCGAGGGAATTCCTTCCCGGAGAGGGGAGATCGTCGCCATCAACACCACCATCAAGCTGGACTTCATCGGGATCATCATCATCATCACCATCACCATCACCATCATCTCCACCAGCACCATCATCACCACTTCATACCATTGTAACAATTGGGTTGAATCTTGCATAGTTCTTAGGGGAAACTTTCCCGGTGTTAATTACTCCTTGTAGTTGATGCTATTGAGTGAACCATTGAATTATCGTTTATGTTCAGATTGTTACACATCATTATTTAATCTCTGATCTTGATCCATATGATGTCTTGTGAGTAGTTCGTTATCTTCTTGAGGACATGGGAGAAGTCATGTTGTTAGTAGTGGAATTGTGTTGAGAAAGATTCAATGGTTTGCTATTTAAGTTGTGGTGTATTTCTTCTAGTGGTATCATGTGAACGTCGACTACATGACACTTCACCTATATGGGCCTAGGGGAATGCCTACATGAAACCTTTGCGCAAGGGACGTCAGGGTCTTAGAGTTTAAAGATGTGGTTAGGTTTCTACCTTAATTACTTTCTTGTAATTGCGGATGCTTTCAAAGGGTATAATAACAAGTATGTATTAGTCCTAGGAAGGTTCGTACATTAGCACAGGTTCACCCACACAACACTTAGCAAACTAAAGAAGATTAATCAACTATATGAAGCGAAAGCACTTGACGATATTCCCATGTGTCCTCGAGAACGTTTGGTCATCTTAAGTAATACAACCGGCTTGTCCTTTGCTAAAGAAAGGATTGGGCCACTTGCTGCATTTATTCTTATTGTCTTTTATTTACTCGTACTTTATTTACACGCATTATCAAAAAACCCTAAAAATCCATTTGCGAAGTATTTACAGAGAATTCCTGCTCCTAGCCACTCGCCAGCACCTTCTGCTCCTCGTTGGGTTCGACACTCTTACTTATCGAAAATACTGCGATACACCCCTATACGTGTGGGTCATCAAGACTACTTTCTGGCGCCGTTGCCGGGGGGTGAAGCGCTATTGGAGAGTGGAACTGGTAAAGGAAACTTCTACTGTGAGTATTGTTTACTTCTGTTAGTTGTTTTATTTTCAATATGGATAATTTGCTGAGTTTCTTATTTCGTAATGCTACTACCACTGCTAAGGTAGTAGATGAACCACCAGTTGTTGAGAATGATACTTTTAAAATACCTACAAGAATTATTGATCGTGTTATAGATAACTATTCTGTTGGAGATGGAACTGTCCATCCCGGTGATCATTTTCTCTTTATACACGAATTATGCGGTTTGTTCAATTGTGCAGGTATTAAAACAGATCAAGTCAAGAAGAAGTTATTCTCAGTATCACTGAAAGGATGAGCTGAGGAATGGTATAAGCTACTAAAGAATGGTCAAGCTCTTGAATGGGAGGAAATAGTACCTCTCTTTTATTCACAATTTATCCTCCTAGTGAGATTCATAAAGATCGAAATCAAATATACAACTTTTGGCCTCTTGATGGAGAGAGTACAACTCAATCTTGGGGGAGATTGAAGTTACTAATTCTCAAATGTCCCATTCATGAGCTCCCCAACAATATTATTATCAATAACTTTTATGCAAGGCTTTCTCTTCATGATAAGGATTTATTGGATGCCTCTTGTGCTGGATCATTCACTCGCATGGAAGAAGAAGCTAAATGGGATCTTCTAGACCGTATTCAAGACAATGCTGAAGCATGGGAAAATGAAAAAGGAAGAAAGTCAGGTATAAGTTATGATTATGAATGCATTGAATCTTTTATGGGAACTGATGACTTTCAAAATATTAAAAATGCTTATTGTTTAGACTCTCAAGATATTGCAACTTATTTTAAGGCTTTTGCTTCCAATATTGAAGTCCCTAAAAAGAAGTGGAATAAATATCATGAACCATATAAAGATGTTGCTAAGTGTGTTCCTGCAAGAAATACTGAAGTTTATACTGCTAATCATGTTTTACCTGAACCTTACATTGAGAAAATGCCTTTCACATTTAAAGTAAAGGAACATTCTATGATAGCTAGTATGGTTAATGAAAGTAAAAATAAAGCTGTTGAACCTGATAAACAAATGGATGATGAACCTATAATAGCAAATGTGAAAGACTTTGTCACTAAATATGTAGAAGATGGAGACACTATCCTTTGTAAGGATATCCCTAATATTGTTTCACAAAGTAGTATTATGAGAGCTAGTGTTCCTGTGTTTTCTATTAGGACAAGTGATCATTGCTACCATGGTTCTTGTGATAGTTATATCATTAAATTTATGCATGATAAAGAAAGTTATTATGAGAGAGGGAAGACTATTCTTATGCATCTCAATAATATCAAGTTCCCTTGTTTTATGCTGAAAGTTTTTATGTTGAACTTCGTTTGCCTTCCTGTGCTAGTGGCCTCTGGTTTCAACAACTTGTTTGTTTACAAAACTCCCTTGCATAGGAAGTGGGTTAGACTTAAACATGTATATTTTTTCTTCTTAATGCTCTCTTTCACTTCAATTCATATTCTTATGTGAGCATCATTGAAATTATCATGCCCATCTCAATGGTTATAAAGAAAGAGCTTTTTGGGAGACAACCCATTATATTTCTTTTGCTTTCAGTTTTTGTTTCTTTGAGTCTCAGAAGTTATTACTTTGGTAATAACCTCTCCTTATCCTTTTTGTTTGGTTTTTGCGTCAAGCTCAACCTCTAATGAGAGAGAAGTAAGATTTGGGGAAGTTGCTGTCCAGAAACAGATTTTTGTGCTTCACCGTAAAAATTCATGAGAGATCTCTGTATGCCGGATTGAGTTGTAATTGTTTGTGCTTCTGCCCCAGGTTATTCTTTAACTTTCGTTAGTTTTGAACTTTTTGATTTGAGCAACAGAAGATTTTCGAAAAAATTGATCTTTACCTGCTGGTCTGTTTTGACAGATTTTGCCACTCTTGCATTTGCTTCTTAAATCGATTTCCTTTTTGAATTCTTTTTGGGTTTTTGGAAGGAGTTGCTACAGTAGCTTATGTTTTGATGGATTTCAGTTGAAATTGGACTTAAAAGGTTTATTACCTCGCTTACACTAATGTTGCTAATGAGAATTGTGTGAAGTTTTGTGTGAAGGAAATTTCCAGGTTATTGGAGAAAATTGTGTAATAAGAAGGTGAAAGGTTTCATGGCTCGAGCAATATGAGTATGAAGATGAAGATATTGATGGTATTCAAGTGGTAACTCCAGAAAAATTTATCAAAGAACAAATTCAGAGACCTGTAGAGTCCGTTTTCGAATAGGTAATAGATCTAGTAAGGAAAGTTCAGCAAAAATTCTATCTAGTTGTATTTTTGGAGTTTTTATCCAATAAGGAAAGCTACGAAGCGAAAGAGGGTCAGAAACGGAGCAAGGGTGGCTCACACCACCCCCTGGCGCGGCCCCCCTGGCCACGCCAGCAGGTGGTGTGGCCACCTCGGACTCCGTCTCTGACCCATTTTCTCCCAGTACCTTCCTTTTGTTGTAAAACTTCGTAATATATAATCCCCCGGATCCCCTCGATGTTCATATATCGTGTTCTCCCCGTGTTTTTGTTTCGGTATGTTTTGTTCAGAGGTCCTTCAGGGTTCATCTTCAAAGGATTACGAGCTGCGAGGCTGTCGTGAGCTCCATCACAATCTTGAGCAGAAGACCTTCGTAGGATGGGTGGAAGAAGAAAGAATCGCAACTAGGCGAGAAGACATGGATCGGAATGGCAGAGAGGAAGTAAGGGACATGATAGCAGGCATGAAGGGGCTGGTACCTCCAACTCTAGATCTTAGTTCTTGCCCTGCAGCAGTGGAAGCTCTACGAGTAACTGATGAGTTCTACGACAAGTACCGAGTCTTGAGGAGGAAGGTGGATATGCTTGAAGAGGAGAATAACTGGCTTCGCAAGATGCTGGAAGATTTCCTAGCACTAATCGAGAGAATACCACCACCACCGAAGGAGTAATCCGTCATCAGGTTTTGGCATCCCCTTGGTTTGTTCCAAGCTTGGGGGAGTGCCGCGGTATCACATCACTATCTTCTATCTTTTTACCTTTTTAGTAGAGTCATATCATGAATAG
Source organism: Avena sativa (assembly GCA_916181665.1). Taxonomy (NCBI): domain Eukaryota; kingdom Viridiplantae; phylum Streptophyta; class Magnoliopsida; order Poales; family Poaceae; genus Avena; species Avena sativa. Next base: position 123,901,060 of record OV702291.1, on the reverse strand, counting down.
AGAAGTTATCATGTAGGATGGTTTGCATTATGGAAGTGTCCCCCCTCTTCTTAGATATCTATGTATCCCTTGGTGTGAGTTGCCATTATGGAATACTAATGAGAAGTTCTATCATTTACTCTTTTGCATATCTTATTTTAGTTTTCAATTCATGGTTATATGATTGATCTTGTTGTTAGTATTGGTATCACTTTGGGATCATGGAGTTAATTTAGTTGGTTTTGGCAAACCTGGCTCGGTCAGTAGCAACACTATTTTTGAGAGTTGAATGAAAAAGATAAAAGTACTCTAGAAGAAAAATAATTTCATCATCTTTATTTATTGATTTGCTCATAAGTTTAGTATTCTCTAGTTATGATCTTTTGTGCTTCCAAGGAAGATTGCATGTTTGTTTTTATCACTTGTATGTTTGTATTCCTTCAACTCTTATACTTGCTACCCATCCTTGCTAGCCAAAAAACTGTACTGAGAGGGAATGCTTCTCGTGCATCCAATCCTTATACCAAAACCTATGCCATTTGTGTCCACCATACCTACCTACTAGCACTATTGCTATTCCAAGTAAATTCTTATTTTTATCTACCTTTCAAATTAAACTTGTTATGAGAAAATTAGTGATTAAAGATCTCACGAACTTGATGGCACACTTTACTTTCTTGCAATTAATAATCTTGAACCATTGTGTCCATCTTTGTTGAATATATGCTTGCTCTTTATAAGTTGAAGTTAGCAGAGCCATGTATCATGGGGAACGCTTTCAACATTGCACTTATATTCCGTTGATATCATGATTCTTTTTCTTATGGATCTCGACGGTGTGAAATAAAAGGAGAACTTGTAAGATCATGGAGTTTATATGTGTGTTAGAGAAACGCCTAGGCCGCTAGCCTAAGCCAAGCCTAATCATGGTGGAAACTTGTAGCATAACCATAATGAGCACTCTATGAAGCATCCTCAATAAAAACCTATGCAAATAGCAAATAAAAGGATCACTGAGATGCTCATTGTCTGCTTGCCTTGTCATTTTGATTATGGGATAGCTCCTGTATCATGTGCAAGGGGTACCCCGTTGGCAGTTCTTTATGATACATATGTATTTACAATGACAAGAGCTTACTTGTGACTGAAGTTGAGTAGCATGAGGTTCGGTACTCGTAAGTAAGGGGCATGAGATTTCAACTTATAACTTGTCAAGCATATCCTCTTAGTTGTGTCACTTTAACCTTAATCACCTAAAGATGCATATGATAGGGGCAATGAGAGCTGAAAGCTAGTAAGTACCATAATTTTTGGAAGCTCTTTATGAAACTTGAAATCCCTACTTCTCTCTACGAAGGGCCTTTCTTTTACTTTTTAGTTGAGTCAGTAAACCCATTTTCTTCTACCTCAGCAAGTATTTTGAGTTGTTGTGTTTCATTCATTCATATGATGATTTATTCAAGCTTGTCTCTTATGTTCTTTGTTTTGCACATTGCTCTTATCTTAGTGTCTACTACTTTGAAAGCTATTATTGAAAATTGATTATTTGCGAACTCTAGCAAATTGTCAACTATTCTTCGACTAAGAGCTAAGTTTGTCGTTACCAATTATGATTTACTTTATGTATCTTTATTGTGTTTCCTTTACTTATTACAAGTTAAGTTATATAATAGTGAGCTGTCCTCTATTACGACTTATGTATTGATGAATGTGATGCTTCTTGTTTGTATTCTTTTATCGACTCTTCACTCCATAAACCTGAGGTCATGTTTATTGAGTTCAGTTTTGCTTGGGGACAAGCAAAGTCTAAGCTTGGGGGGAGTTGATACGTCCATTTGGCATCACTATTCTATATCATAATTTACTGTTATTCATTGATATATTCCATATTAAGAGATGATACTTATGTTATTTCATCTATTTTTGCATGGTTGATGACTTTTGGAGCATGGACTGCTGCAGTCAGGATTCTGATGGAAAAGGTGCTATTTGGAGGCAAAATTCGCGAAGATCAGAAAATCTAGGAAAATACATGGAAAATCCTATTTTTCCAGAAGACGAAGAAAGCCAGAAGGGGAAGTGGAGATGGGCCATAGGGGGCCCACACCACCCCCTGGCGCGGGCCACCCCAGGCCACGCCACCAGGTGGTGTGGCCGCCCTGGTCCACTCCGGCCTCTCCCCTCTGGCGTATATTATCCTCCCGAAACCGTAAGACTCGGGTGAGTGACCACAGAAAGATTCCGCCGCCTCTGTGGGGCGGAAAACACCGAGAGAGAAAGATCTCTCCGACAGACAAAATTCTGCCAGGGGAATTTCTTCCCGGAGAGGGGAGATCGTCGCCATCAACACCACCATCAAGCTGGACTTCATCGGGATCATCATCATCATCATCACCACCAACATCTCCACCAGCACCAACATCACCACTTCATACCGCTGTAACAATTGGGTTGAATCTTGCGTAGTTCTTAGGGGAAACTTTCTCGGTGTTGATTACTCCTTGTAGTTGATGCTATTGAGTGAACCATTGAATTATCGTTTATGTTCAGATTGTTACACATCATTATTTCATCTCTGATATTGATCCATATGATGTCCTGTGAGTAGTTTGTTTTGTTCTTGAGGACATGGGAGAGGTCATGTTGTTAGAAGTGGAATTGTGTTGAGAAAGATTTAATGGTTTGATATTTAAGTTGTGGTGTATTTCTTCTAGTGGTGTCATGTGAACGTCGACTACATGACACTTCACCTATATGGGCCTAGGGGAATGCATTGTGTATTTTGCTACTAATCGTAGGGGTTGCCGGAGTGACAGAAACCTGAACCCCCGTTAGGAAACCTTTGCATAAGGGATGTCAAGGTCTTAGAGTTTAAAGCTATGGTTAGGTTTCTACCTTAATTACTTTCTTTTACTTGCGGATGCTTGCAAGGGATATAATCACAAGTATATATTAGTCCTAGGAAGGTCGGTACATTAGCACAGGTTCACCCACACAACACTTAGCAAACTAAAGAAGATTAATCAACTATATGAAGCGAAAGCACTTGACGATATTCCCATGTGTCCTCGAGAACGTTTGGTCATCTTAAGTAATACAATCGGCTTGTCCTTTGCTAAAGAAAGGATTGGGCCACTTGCTACATTTATTCTTATTGTCTTTTATTTAATCGTACTTTATTTACCTGCATTATCAAAAACCCCTAAAAATCCGTTTGCTAAGTATTTACAGAGAATTCCTGCTCCTAGCCACTCACCAGCACCTTATGCTCCTCGTTGGGTTCGACACTCTTACTTATCGAAAATACTGCGATACACCCCCTATACTTGTGGGTCATCAAAAGGACGCTCCTAGCTGGCCGCCTCGGATCCGCTGGCCATGGTACGCTGAGTATGATGCTCCTCGCTGAGCGCACCTATGACTAGACAGGCTGGCTAGCCCGGTCGCGCTACCAGACAACTGTGCCAAAGCTGGAGCCTGACGAGCAAAGCACGGGCTGATGAGTAAAGCTCCGGCTTACGAATAAAGCTCTGGCTGATGGATAAAGAGCCAACTAGCGGATAAAGAGCCGGCTGACGGATAAAGCAAGGGCACCAGACACTGTAGTGTCGTCCTCCCTATACTAGAGGCTTGACTGGACCCGGGCGTACCGTTCGACCATGTCCAGCCGGCCCACTTTGTAAAGCCCAAATCCAAACAGTAAACCCTAGAACCCATCTTGTAAACTGCCCCCTCAACCAGTATATAAGGAGGGTAGTGCTAGGGTTCTAGGTACAATTACAAGTTAGAAGTTCTCTAGATTGGACAAGTTGAGTAGTTCCTCTTCTTCTAGTAAGGAGCAACCAGGAAAACATCTCAAGGAGCATCTATACTGCGTGTTCACCCCTTGATAGTAGATCCTTGCAGGAGTAGGAGCTTTACCTCGCCAAGAGGGCTCCAAACCTAGGTACATCATTGTGTTTGCAGTATCTGTGCCCAATCCGTTGTGAGTAGCCACCGATAGTATCCTAATTGTCCCCTTGCATGCCATCCCTGATGATTGTTCCACACCACGACAGTTGGCACCCACCATGGGGCACAACGCTTCGGCTGGGAACATCTTTCGCACGGGACATCCGCTCGTCTCCGGTGAGCGAGTCGCCTCTGGCCTCGTCCTCACCTTCGGCTCCTTCGACTGCGTCCTCGACAACGCATCCTGCTTCACTGGGGGAACCTTCCCAAGCGGCGTCTTGATACATTGCAAATGTATCTATAATTTTTGATGTTCCATGCTTGGTTTTATCCACTTTCTTGTGTTTTGTTCCAACTTTGGAGTACTTTTCATATGATTTCTTGGACTAACCTATTAACAAGAGCCACAGTGCCAGCTGCCTGTTGGTTCCAGGAAAGTCAGAAATTGAATATTCTCGGAATTGGACGGGACAAAAGCCAAAGTGCCTATTTTTCCAGAAGGGATCAAGTGCCAGAATACGAGACGGAGAGGGGCCAGGGGTTAGCCACACCACCTGGCCCACGCGGCCAGGCCTGGCCCACGCCAGGGGGTGGGGTGGTGGCTCCCGGCACCCCCTCGGCCTCTCCTTCCGCCTATATATTGCCCTCCGGACGAAAACTCTAAGTGCCCGATCAAAAATCCATGAAAGAGTCTGTAGCCGCCATCATCTCCATCCCTAGATCGGGAGGGATCTGAAGCTCTTCCCGGCACCCTGCCGGAGAGGGGAATTCACCCTGGAGGCCTTCTTCATCACCATGCAAGCCTCCGGTGTGATGCGTGAGTAGTTCATCCTTGGACTACGGATCCATGTAGTAGCTAGATGGCTGGTTTCTCCTCCTTTGTGCTTTCATGTTTAGATCTTGTGAGCTCCGTTCATGATCAAGATCATCTATTTGTAATCCATACATGTTGTGTTTGCGGGGATCCGATGGATATTGAGATGCTATGTCAGATTGATTATTGATTCTATCATGTCTTTGTTATTTGAGATCTTGCATGCTTTCCGTTGTTAGTAGCTATCTTGGCCAAGTAGATGCTAGCAACTCCAAGAGTTAGTATTTATGCTCGATAGTGGGTTCATGCCTCTGGTAATCTGGAGAAGTGACAGAAATCTCTAAGGTACTAGATGTGCTGTTGCTACTAGGGAGAAAACAACGATCCTTTGTTCATGGAACAATTGTATTGTTTACTTTACACGCAATTCGTAAAGCAATAATCTGTTGCTTGCAACTTAATACTGGAGGGGGTTCAGACGATAACCTGAAGGTGGATTATTAGTCATAGATGTTGTTGCATGGCGGTCTATGTATTATGTTGTAATGCCCAATCAAGTCTCAGAGGAGTCAAGATGATTAGTATATGCATGTATTGCTTTCTTGGTGTTTGTCAATTGCCCCGCTATAATTTGTTCACCCAGCATGTTATCTATCTAAGGAGAGCCATCTCTAGTGAACTATGGATCCCGGTCCTTGTCTTTTACATACAATCAACAATCTTTTACTGCTTTGTGTTTACTTTCTGCAAACTTTTACTTCTTTCCATTCGATACGTTTAATCCTTTGTTTTCCGCAAAACACGGTGAGATTGACAACCTCATCGCAAGTTGGGGACAAAGTTCTGTGGTTGTGTTGTGCAGGTCTCCACGTTGCTACTAGCACCGGTAGTGCGCCCTGCCAAGGCTCAACTAGTAACACCTTTGGGGTGTTTCCTTGCTACTACTGGTTCATTAAACCTTGGTTTCATAACTGAGGGAAACTTGTTGTTGTGCTCATCATACCTTCCTCTTGGGGTTCCCAGCGAGCTCTACATCAACACCACGCACCAGCAATTTTCTGGGTGCCGTGCATTGAGCCATCAAGCATTTTTCTGGCGCCGTTGCCGGGGAGTCAAGGACATCTTCACAAGGGGAGTCCCTCATAACCGATCTCTTTACTTTGTTGTTTTTGTTTTGCTTAGTTTCTTTTTGCTTTGTTTGCTTGTTTTGTTCTTCAGAAACACAAAAAAATTAGTTATACTAGTTTGCTTTCTTATTGGAAAAACACAAAAAAATTAGTTCCTTTCTTAAGTTTCCTTTATGACTAGCTCTGCTCCAATCACTATTTCATTATGGATAGCTCACTCAGTTTCCTATTTGGGAACAGTATTATGACTGCTAAGGTAATAGATGAACCACCGCCTGCTAGAACCTCCATGGAAGAAGAAATTGCTGAACCTAAAAGCTCATTAGATGAAAAAGAGGAGGAGAGTGATGGAAAAAAGGAGGAAGAATGGATCTACCCATGTCTACCTTCTAATGAGAGTAACTCTTTATCCCTTACATTATTTGATTGTCCCCCATGCTTATCAAAGGAGGGTGGATGTTATGTTCCCGAGGATTCTTTTGAAAATGTTTATAATAAAGCTCTAGTGCTTGTAGATCATGAAAAGCATGCCTTATGTGATAGTTATATTGTTGAGTTTATTCATGAGGCTACTGAAAATTATTATGAGAGAGGAAAATATGGTTGTAGAAGTTTTTATGGTAATGAAACACCTCTCTATGTGCTGAAAGTTTTGAAGTTACTTTTGTTTTATCTTCCTATGCCTGTCACTTTGTTCTTTGTGCATTTATTTGCATACGAGATTCCTATGCATAGGAAGTGGGTTAGACTTAAATGTGTTTTGAATTTGCTTCTTGATGCTCTCTTTTACTTCAATTCATATTTCCTATGGGAGCATCTTCTCAAATTTTCATGCCTAACTTAAAGGCGTTAAAGAAAAGTACTTGTTGGGAGATAATCCAAGAGTTTTAGATGAGTCTTAGAAGTTATTACCTCTGTAATAACCTCTCCTTATCCTTTTTATTTGCTTTTTGTGCCAAGAGTAACCTCTAATGAGAGTGAAGTAATGATTGGGAAAGTTGCTGTCCCGAAACAGATTTCTGTGCTTCACCGTAAAAATTCCTGAGAGAGCTCTGTACGTCCGTTTGAGCTGTACTTTTTTGTTCTTCTGCCCCAGGTTGTTATATAATTTTAGTTAGTTCAAAACTTTTTGATTTGAGGAACATAAGGTCTTCGAAAAAATTCGTCTTTACCTGCTGGTCTGTTTTGACAGATTTCTGCCATTTTCTGCATTTGCTTCTTGTTGGTTCCTTCTTGAGTTCTTTTGGGAAATTGAGCTTTTTGAGGGAAGTGCTACAGTAGCTAGTGTTCTAATGGAAGTTTATTTGGTGTTAGAACTGAACCTTGAGACTTATTTATCTTAAGTGCACTAATGTTGCTAATGAGATTGTGTGAAGTTTTGTATGAAGGAAAATTTCAGGTGTATGGAAGGAATGAGTAATGAGATGAAGGATGGACTAAAGCTCAAGCTTGGGGATGCCACGCGTGTCACCTCAAGAAATATCCAAGAAGTACAAGCGTCAAAGCTTGGGGGTGCCCAAGGCATCCCCTTCTTCATCAATAAAAATCCCAGGTTTCTTCCAAACGCTTCATTTTTATTGTTTCATGCACAGATGTGTTTTTCTTGGAGCGTCTTCTTTTTCCTTTTTGTTTTGGTTTTTAGTTTGCTTGGTTTGCTTATTTTTCTGAATAAATTGGTTGTACCCCCTCTTTCATACTTTGGTTTGCGAATAGTTTGGTTTGGTTTGGAAAAGAGTAGGAAAGTTCATACTTTTGTGGTAAAAAGAGCTCGTTTTTTACTGTGGCCTATCCTTTATCATTCCATGCTTGATATTGTTTTGGCTTTATGCATAGTATTCTTTGCTGTAGCATGACTTGTTATAAACAATTGAGATTGCTTAATGTGCCTTGGATGAATCATGCGTTGTTTTAGCATATTAAAGCATAATATAGTGGTATTCTCCTTTGATGCTTTATTTGGGTTGACTTGGCACATGCTCACACCATGTTATGACTATCCCAATTCACCATAACCTTTATGATCCATTAGTTTTCAACTTGTAGTATCACTTTATGCTTTGATCAATGATGTTTTGTCGTTCTGCATGATTATGGACATTATTGCTCTCTTAGTTTGTCGCTCACAGTCTTTTGCTAGCCTCCACCACCAAGTGTGAGTTCCACTCATGCATCCAACTCCCTAAACCAAGTTATTCCAAAGAGTCCACCATACCTACCTACTAGCTTATACTATTCCAAGTATATTCATGCTTTTGTTTACCTTCCACTTGTTATGAGAAAACTAGTGATTAAAGCTCTCACGAACTTGATGGCACACTTTACTTTATTGCCTCTAATAAACTTGAACCATTGTGTATTCTATGTTGTATATGCTTGCACTTATTTGTTGGGAATTAGCAGAACCATGCTTTCATGGGGAACGCTTTCAACATTGCACTTGGTACTTGTACCTAGTTGATATCATGCTCTTTTGTATATGGATGTCATCAGTGTGAAATGAAAGGGGAGCTTGTAAGTACATGGAGTTATGTATATGTGTTAGAGAAATGCCTGCGCCGCTGGTCTAATCCATGCTGACATGGTGGAAACCTGCAGCGTAACCATAATGAGCTGTCTATGAAGCATTCTTCTTATAAAAAAGAGTCCTATATTGAGAAAAAAGAGAAAAGAAAAAAAAAGATACTATGAGAAGAGGAAAGAGAGAAAAAAGCACCATATTTCCATGGTAAATAAGAAGAATGCTGAGATGCTCGTTGTCTTCTTGCCTTGTCATTTTGATATGGGGATTCTTCCGTATCATCGGGCAAGGGGTACCCCGTTGGCGGTTCTCAATGATACACATGTACTGACGATGACAAGAACTTACCGATGACTAAACTTGAGTAGCATGAGGAGCGGCCCTCGTATACAAGGGACATGAGATTTCTGACTTATACTTCGTCAAGCATGTACACCATAGTTTGTTCACTTTAACCTTAATCACTTCAAGATGCTTATGATAGGGGCAATGAGAGCTGAAAGCTTTAAGTATCATAATTTTTGGAAGCTCTTTATGAGACTTGAATCCCTACTTCCTTTTTACAAAAGGCCTTTCTTCCACCATTATATTGAGTCTCCACCTTCTATCTTTATGCACTACTTTGAGAGCATAGTGGCCATTCTTAGTTCTATGTGCATTGTCCCAAGACTAGTTGATTGATGCATAACTTGTTATTGCTTGTTTGAAACTATTGTATCTAGTCACTCTTATGAACTTTGAAGGTGTCCTATGCATTTATATTTGCTACTCTATTGAGGGACAAGCTGAATACTTCTATGCTATGTTTTCTTTATGTGAAACAAACAAATGTCTTGCAAAGCATTGTTATTCATGAATCTTTTGTTTGTGCCTTTTCATGTTGCATCATAGTTTCTTTGCTTATTGCTAGAACTTTGTGTTTCATGTTATGATTGAAGTACTATGATCCCAGCTTTGAGTGTTTTGCAAATACTTTGATTAAGTCTTTGATGGTGCATGTCACCTCAAAAATTATTTCTTTTCATCACTTACCTACTCGAGGATGAGCAGGAGTTAAGCTTGGGGATGTTGATACATTGCAAATGTATCTATAATTTTTGATGTTCCATGCTTGGTTTTATCCACTTTCTTGTGTTTTGTTCCAACTTTGGAGTACTTTTCATATGATTTCTTGGACTAACCTATTAACAAGAGCCATAGTGCCAGCTGCCTGTTTTCTGCTGTTTTTGGTTCCAGGAAAGTCAGAAAATGGATATTCTCGGAATTGGAGGGGACAAAAGCCAAAGTGCCTATTTTTCCGGAAGGGATCAAGTGCCAGAATATGAGACGGAGAGGGGCCAGGGGCCGGCCACACCACCTGGTCGCGCGGCCAGGCCTGGCCCGCGCCAGGGGTGGTGTGGTGGCTCCCGGCACCCCCTCGGCCTCTCCTTCCGCCTATATATTGCCCTCGGGACGAAAACACTAAGTGCCTGATCAAAATTCCACGAAAGAGTCTGTAGCCGCCGTCATCTCCATCCCTAGATCGGGAGGGATCTGAAGCTCTTCCCGGGACCCTGCCGGAGAGGGGAATTCACCCTGGAGGCCTTCTTCATCACCATGCAAGCCTCCGGTGTGATGCGTGAGTAGTTCATCCTTGGACTATGGATCCATGTAGTAGCTAGATGGCTGGTTTCTCCTCCTTTGTGCTTTCATGTTTAGATCTTGTGAGCTCCGTTCATGATCAAGATCATCTATTTGTAATCCATACATGTTGTGTTTGCGGGGATCCGGTGGATATTGAGATGCTATGTCAGATTGATTATTGATTCTATCATGTCTTTGTTATTTGAGATCTTGCATGCTTTCCGTTGTTAGTAGCTATCTTGGCCAAGTAGATGCTAGCAACTCTAAGAGTTAGTATTTATGCTCGATAGTAGGTTCATGCCTCTGGTAATCTGGGGAAGTGACAGAAATCTCTCAGGTACTAGATGTGCTGTTGCTACTAGGGAGAAAACAACGATCCTTTGTTCATAGAACAATTGTATTGTTTACTTTACACGCAGTTCGTAAATCAATAATCTATTGCTTGCAACTTAATACTGGAGGGGGTTCAGACGATAACCTGAAGGTGGATTATTAGTCATAGATGCAGTTGGATGGCGGTCTATGTATTATGTTGTAATGCCCAATCAAGTCTCAGAGGAGTCAAGATGATTAGTTTATGCATGTATTGCTTTCTCGGTGTTTGTCAATTGCCCCGCTATAATTTGTTCACCCAGCATGTTATCTATCTAAGGAGAGCCACCTCTAGTGAACTATGGATCCCGGTCCTTGTCTTTTATATACAATCTACAATCTTTTACTGCTTTGTGTTTACTTTCTGCAAACTTTTACTTCTTTCCATTCGATACGTTTAATCCTTTGTTTTCCGCAAAACACGGTGAGATTGACAACCTCATCGCAAGTTGGGGACAAAGTTCTGTGGTTGTGTTGTGCAGGTCTCCACGTTGATACTGGCACCGGTAGTGCGCCCTGCCAAGGCTCAACTAGTAACACCTTTGGGGTGTTTCCTTGCTACTACTGGTTCGATTAAACCTTGGTTTCATAACTGAGGGAAACTTGCTGTTGTGCTCATCATACCTTCCTCTTGGGGTTCCCAACGAGCTCTACGTCAACACCACGCACCAACACTTTTCTAGGCACCGTGCATTGAGCCATCACGTCTCTATCATGCACTTCGGCAAGCACCGTTTCTATGTCGCCACCGTCGCTGAGGCTTTCCCTCGCGAGATCTTAACCGTATCTGGCGCGCCCCCTTGTTTCTCAGCTTCGTGCGTCGCCAACGGCAGCATCGAGGTCATGATGGCATGCTCGGGCGAGAACCGTCGCCCACCTCTGTAGTGCAACAGGGATGGCCGCGCTGCTAACTCGCGCCTTCTGAACCAGGACCTGCTCACCGTGTCCATCGAGCACCTCCGCAACCCCATCACACTCATCGAGGAAGATCCGGCAGCAGTGGCAGCAGTGCTGGAGGCTACACGCCAGAGCCTCCTGGAAGAAGCTGGCAAGGTGGCAGCCACCAAACGGCGGAGGAACACGACCATCCGCGAATACAACATCGTGCACGGCTTCGCCTGCTTGCCCAGCACCAGCCGCCTGGTCCAGCCCGAAGGTCGAAACCTCGGTTCGGAGATGGATCGTGCTGCTGATCCCCATACACCCACGGTGCAGCCGGTCTACAACACTCCCACCAAAAACATGAGGGCCGTGGAGGCGGCAGTCACCGAACTAAGCCACCTGGAGGGTGAGGAATTGCTCCACCAACAAGCGCGTGTCTAGCTCCGCGTGGTAACGACAAACAAATTGTAGGCCGAGGCAGAGCTCAGCATGTGTGGCAACAACAAGACCCTACCGCCTCGCCGGATGGCAGACCCGGCCGCAGGAACCAGCAAAGCCTCTTTCCCAAACGGAGCAAGGCCCAACAACCATCCACACGGTAGATCGGCAAGCCGCGGGCACAACACCCGCGATGCCGCGGCTGTCACCAGCCGAAACCGCGAGCCAGCCGATGAAGCCGAAAAAGGCAAAGCACTACCCAAGTCTAGCCTATCTGGCCGGCTGGGACCACTCGAGCCGGAAGAACCACAAGATACACGTGCACGCATCGACCTACTGGTCCAGTCGCGCGCGCTGGAAGAAGAAAGCCCAGCGGGTCCAAGGTGCTTCAGACCGTGAATCCGGAATGAACCGTTTCCAAAGGGATTTTCGCTCCTAAGGGATACGCCAAAGTACAATGGCTCGGTCAAGCTGGAGGACTGGCTGGTGGACTACACACGCGGTAGGCATCGCGATCGTCAACCGCCGGGTGGCTATGCGCTACACCCCCTCATGCTCCTCACTCGGCCAAGACATGGCTCAACAGCCTCCCCGACAACAGCATCAACGCTTGGATCAATTTCGAGCAGGCGTTCGTCCGCAATTCACCGGCACCTACAATCGCCCGGGTCAACCCAGAGAGCTCTCACTTTGCGTGCAGGGTCCGGACGAATCCGATCGCTCCTACATCACCTGGTGGACGAGCATGCACAACTCCTGTGAGGGGGTACGCGAGCACCAGGCTATCGACTTCTTCGTCAACGGCTACAGAGATGGCACTATGCTCAAGCACAAGTTTCGCCGAGTGGAGACCACCACCATGGCACAGACCATGGCCATCACGGACAAGTACGCCACCGCCGACGCGTCAATGAAAATATCCGTCTGAGTGGACGACCAGGGGCAAATCATCATTGATGTCGCTGTGGATCGACGCTAGCCGGATGGGAATGGACACAACTCCAGGCGGCATGACAACCACCACGGCAAGAGAAAGGACGACCATCCCGATAACCAATATGGTTCTAGGCAGGTGGCTGGAGTGCAGGAGGATCCGGCTACAGGCGGAAGCCAGAGACAAAAGCCTGATGACCGGCCCCTAAGGCCCAAGTACACCATCTAGTCAATGCTTGATGGGCCATGCAAGTTCCACAGCGGAGGCAACAAACCGGCTACACATACCACGCGCCAGTGCACCTAGACGAACAAGAGGGCAGAGATTGCTGGCGCGCCGGCTGCACAGGAACCACCACCAGCTCCCTCGGGTGGAGGTCGCGCTCCGGGTCCATCTCGGGGATGCGCGCCAGCGCCTGGTCAGTCGCCTCAGGATACTGAGCTGCACCCGGGAAAAGGGACAATGATCAATATCGGCCGCGGCAGACAAATGATAATGCTGGTCTAGTTTGAGAACACTTACTGACGACAACCTCAGCGATCTGGCAAAGCTCCCCTAGCGCCACAATCTCCTTGGCATGGGAGGCCGTGAGAGCATCCGCCTGAGTGGCATGGAGCTGCTCCAGGTTCTTCAGCGCCTCGGTCTGAATGTCCGCCACCTTCTTGGCTTGGCCAGCCTTGACCTCCATCTGCTGCTGATGCACAGTTATCTGGGCAATCTGGTCCTGGTGAGCTCTGTTGGACTCCTCCAGCTGGGTGAGCTCCCCCGTCAGCCTAGCCACCTCGCGGTCCCGGTTCGCCAGCAGAGCTGCAGGAGGGTACCCAATGGTCAACAAGAAGTGCGAGAAGTCGCACAATCGGGAAGACACGCGAGAGCAAGCAATCTTACGGCCCAGATCTCGCGAGGCCTTGGCAGCGTCGGCAAGAGCCCTCTGCCTAATTAAGAATTAGAAGTAAGAACCAAAGAAACCGGCTGCGGTGCAAGGCGGTGAGAGAAATCGAAATCGCCAAAGGGACACATACCTCGACGGAAGCCCCTAGTGCCTTGGCCTGGCCAAGCCCCTGCTCCAGCACCTCCACCAGCTGGCGGACCTAGCCGATAGTTAGGGGCACCGCCTCCGACAGCTGCACCAAGGCGGAGGCTAGTGGCGGCGCAGCCCGAGCCAGCGTCCAGCCGGTGACCTGGAGGTCATCGTTGCTCCCCGTGGCCGTGGAGGGCCGACCTGCCGGCTGGGCAGGGACCTCTAGCGGTGGCACCTCCATCGGCTCCTCGACCTGGTAGGCGCCGGAGCTAGCCCCCGCTGTCATGCCAAGGGGAGGCGCAATCACACCACTGTGCCTAGGCAGGAGAGCATCGACGATCCGGGAGACGGCGCCGACACGGTGCAGCATCATGGGCGCAGCCGGCGTCACCGCCTCCATCGTGTCCGCATCATCCCCAGCCGGCGCAGCAGGCACAGCCTCGACCGTCGCAGCCGGCGCGCCACCGTCCTCGGCCCCAGCAGGCGGAGGAGCAGACGCGGTGGCGATGGTCGTGGATCTGGGCAAGGCCATTGCCTCACTACAAGAAGAACAATGGCAAAATTAGCAAGCTAGGGCGCAAAGGAGAGCAGAGGCAGCATGCGCTGGAAGACAAAGTGAGGAAGAACGCTCCCTTGCATTCCTATTTATTGGGTCAGAAGGGCCGCACCAGTTGTCCTCTCTTCCCACTACGTGGCAAGCAACTGCCCCACCTCCACACAACGGTTCAGGGCGGATCGTGTGCTCCTGCGCAAAATGCACAGAAGATCCCGTAGGTGTTACTGCAGGAGGCAAACCGCACCCATGATCCCCGAGAAATTGCAATGATGAAGACGTGCACGCGGTTACCAAAAACTGCTACGGCATACTAAGGGGTCAAACTGATGCAACGCGCATCAGAAGTGGCAGGCGTGGATGACGCGAGCAATGACGACAGCAAACTGGCGATCCCTCTCCCGGCCGGGTGTGGTAGCCGGTCCAAGAGATCACCACTCACACCCTGTGGGTGGGGCCATCGGCTTCGTAGCCGATAAACCCCAGCTAGGAAATAATGAAGAATCTCAAGCTGGTACAAGACAAAAGCTACACGACAAAAGAAAACAACAAAGTCCCTGCATCAACAATCATTTCAAACTCGACCAAATGAGCACACAAGCACTTCTCCACAAGGTGAAATCCTAATGCGCTCGGGGACTAGTGTCGGGGGGATGACCCCCGGGTAGGCCAAGAAGGGACCAACTTACCGGATCCAAGGAGCTCTGGCCGTCTGGACCTAGAACAAGGAATCGCAACCGGATGGAATCCTTCACCTAGTCCACATCCAAGTTTCCCCGGCTGTTCCATCTAGCTAGGTAGCCAGAAGAACCGACTGGAAGGCCGCTCCTAGCCGGCTGCCTCAGATCCGCTAGCCACGGTACGGTGAGGATGACGCTCCTCGCTGAGCGCACCTCTGACCGAACAGGCTGGCTACCCTGGTTGGCGCTACCGGACAACTGTGCCAAAGCTGGAGGCTGACGAGCAAAGTAAGGGCTGACGTGTAAAGCTCCGGCTTACGAATAAAGCTCCAGCTGACAGATAAAGAGCCATCTGACAGACAAAGAGCTGGCTGACGGATAAAGCAAGGGCGCTAGCCACTGTAGCGCCATCCTCCCCTGTATTGGAGGCTTGACTAGACCCGGGCCTACCGTTCGGACCTGTCCAGCCGGCCCACTGTGTAAACCCTAAATCCAAATAGTAAACACTAGAACCCATCTTGTAAACTGCCCCCTCAACAAGTATATAAGGGGGTAGTGCTAGGGTTCTAGGTAGACAATTACAAGTTAGGAGTTCTCTAGATTGGACAAGTTGACTAGTTCCTCTTCTTCTTCTTCTAGCAAGGTGCAGCCAGGAAAATAGCTCACGGAGCATCTGTACTGGGTGTTCGCCCCTTGATAGTAGATCCTTGCAGGAGTAGGAGCTTTACCTCGCCAAGAGGGCTCCGAACCTGGGTACATCGCTGTGTTTGCAGTATCTATGCCCAACCCGTTGCGAGTAGCCACCGATAGCTTCGTGATTATCCCCTTTCATGCCATCCTCGATGGTACTGCCGTGTTCCACACCATGATAGTCTTATTCGTCATCGTCATTGTCGTCGTGGCCAGGCGCATGTGGCTGGACTCTCAGCCCAGCCATGGCATACACCAGGGGCACCTTCCACTCCGGCCTCGGATTCACGGCGAGTGAGGGAGGGGTCTCCTGGATGACGATGCCGCTACCACCATCCTTATTGTGGCTCTGTGGAGGGATAGGTCGGCACCGCAGGCGAGGATGGCCTCCCCCGGTGATGTAGCGCATCACACTGATGATAGTACAGTTCGCCCACCATAGACGGCGCCTGGCTTCGTTGTGGTTCACTGGGGGCAGGCAGTCACCCTCGTACCTGGCGAGCTCCCTTTCCTGTCGGTTAGCGAAGAAGACATTCCAGGTGTCATAGTTGTCGGGATCCCACTTGGGATCCATCCGCTGCTCCGGTGTGAGCTCGAGGAAGAAGTGGTTCATGATGGCCGCCTGCCGGGCGGAACCTTGAGGCATAGGAGGGACAGGAACCCCTCCAACGATTAGCATCCAGCCGGCGGGCGCCCGGTAGCCCGGCGGGCATGGGTAGCTGGAGGCGCACAGCGCCTCGGCCTCATCAAGGGTCAGAATGGCCCAATAGGCATTGTCCATTGTTGTGAGAGAGGAAGGTGTGGATGTGTGGATTGCCATGGCACAGTCAGCCTATATATAGAAGGAAATAGTGGGAAACCATGGTGAGAAGCGGTGGGAAATAGAGGGAAATATCTTGGCGGGAAGCGGTGGGAAATAGCTTTAGTCCCGGTTAGTCGCTACAACCGGGACTAAAAGGTATGTTCAGAGGGAAAGAGCGGGAAAACTTGGGGGGAAAGCGGTGGCAAATAGCGGGAAACATCTAAACCCTAAACCCCTAACCCTAACCCCAAACCCCCTAAACCCTAAACCCCAACTAAACCCTAAACCCTAAAAAATAAACAATAAACCCGAGGATAACTGACATAGTAGAATATGTAAAGAATAAATTATATCTTTCAAAGTTTATTGATAAATACACCTTTAGTCCCGGTTTGTGTTACAAACCGGGACTAAAGGGGTGCTGCCCTGCGCGCGAAACGTGGCGCGCCGAAAACCCTTTAGTCCCGATTTGTAACACAAACCGGGGCTACAGGGGGTGGTATATAAATATCACCTCGTCCGCCTCGGTTCGAGCACTGAACTAGAGCACCTCTTCTTCCCCAGCACCCCAGCCGCCGCCGCTCGTGCCCTAGCACCGTCCACCTCCCGGCCGCCCAGCGCCGTCCGTCGTCCGTCGCCCGTGCCGCCCGCCTACGTGTCGCGCCCGCACCGCCCCGGCGACCCACCGCAGCCCGCGTTGCCACCTGTGTCTCCCCGCCCGGCAGGTGAGCTCTCCCTCCGTCTATATTTAGTTTTTTTATAATTTTGTGTTAATTAGTGTAAATTAGTTAGTTAGTTAGTTAGTATTTTAGGGTTAATTAGTTAGTTATTATTTTCAGGTTATTTTAGGATTTAGGGTTAATTAGGTAGTTAGTATTTTAGGGTTAATTAATTAGTTAGTATTTTAGGGTTATTTTAGCATTTAGGGTTTGTTCAAAGTTTAGGGTTAATTTAGTTAGGTAGTTATAATTTAGATGATGAATTTTACTTAGTTAGTTTATTAGAGATTTTTGTTAGTGTTTAATATAGTTTATTTTAGTTGATACTATTTACTATCGTCATGTTTAAAGTGTATAGGTTTACTACAGTGTTTAGGACTATGCCACGTCCTCATCCTCGTTCACTCGGCGGGAACAATGGAGGACTACTAGGCTCTATCGTCGGGCATCCACGGGACCAGGCTCCACCGGGCTAGCACTGGGAGGTACTACCAACCAGGAGGCATACTTTGGTGAGGAATCCGGGTGTTGTCGTCGACCCTGATCTTCTGTGGTGGCGGCCGAGTGGTCCAGACACGGTGTAGAGGGAGTCGGCCCCTAACGAGGTGGTATAGCACCGTGTCAGGAAGGAGGACGAGCACGTCCGACATTACATGTACATTTTGGAAGTGAGGGTCTCCGATACCTGGGAGGATCTTCGGGCACCGTACCCAAGATATTCTTCGGTGATGGTTCCTACTCTTTGGGTGCACACCTCTGATGGCTCAGTGTTGATGTAGAGCTCGTTGGGAACCCCAAGAGGAAGGTATGATGAGCACAGCAACAAGTTTCCCTCAGTTATGAAACCAAGGTTTAATCGAACCAGTAGGAGCAAGGAAACACCCCAAAGGTGTTGCTAGCTGAGCCTTGGCAGGGCGCACTACCGGTGCTAGTAGCAACATGGAGAGCTGCACAACAACCACAGAACTCTGTCCCCAACTTGCGATGAGGTTGTCAATCTCACCGTGTTTTGCTGAAAACAAAGGATTAAACGTATCGAATGGAAGGAAGTAAAAGTTTGCAGAAAGTAAACACAAAATAGTAAACAGTTTGTAGATTGTATGTAAAAGAAAGGACCGGGATCCATAGTTCACTAGAGGTGGCTCTCCATAAGATAGATAACATGCTGGGTGAACAAATTACAGCGGGGCAATTGACAAACATCGAGAAAGCAATACATGCATATACTAATCATCTTGACTCCTTTGAGACTTGATTGGGCATTACAACATTATACATAGACCGCCATCCAACTGCATCTATGACTAATAATCCACTTTCAGGTTATCATCTGAACCCCCTCCAGTATTAGGTTGCAAGCAACAGATTATTGCTTTACTAATTATGTTGGGGGGATAACCCCGGGTAGGGTCACTCCGGGGTATAAAGGCCGAGTTAGCCGAGGTTCAGCAAGGCCAAAGCGGATGTTGGCCGGGTCACCTCCAGGCAGGCCGGATCACGGAGTAACCCGGACCAGGGGGGTCGCCTAACACTATATTAGCCGACTTAAGTAGTAAGTCGGAAGTGCTTGTCTAACTTGTATGTAGGAACAGGTATAGCCGGATCTACCATGATCCGGGTCCCGTTTAGCTTCTGGGAGAAGGAAGGAATCTCTCTGGTCAAAAAGAAGGCCCGGTACGCACTGCATGAGCGAAGCAAGCAAGGGCAGGACCACCGGGTCATGGCCGACAAGGGTGACGACGCCCATGTTGGCTGACGCGGGCGCCGCAGAGGATCACGGAGCTAAAGCATGTATGACGTGGGGGAAAAGCACCCCGGTCGGGTTACCACTCTAAGAGGAGGCATATTCTCAGGAATATGCCTCCACGTATGCCCTAGGCAGAGACCAAGCCCCCTCTATAAAAGGGGGGCTAGGGTTTCTGTAGGGGGGGTTGGGTTTTCTTCCATACTGATTTGGCTGAGGTTCTAGGGGTGAACTGTGGGTGAGAGTAAGAGAGCTCCTTCTTCCTCCTCTCGCCAATACAGCTCTAGGAGCACTTGTAATCTTGAAAGGAAAGCAATACAAACTTCTGTGTGGAGAATCACTCCACTATCCCTCCCTGGATTCCCCTAGCGTGTATTAGTCCCCACCTTTAGCCTATCCATGGCATCTGCCGTGACACCACCACGACAGTTGGCGCCCACCGTGGGGCTAGCGGCGCTAGCAGGGGTCAAGATCCGGACGGGAAACATCATCGCCACCGGCGAACGCGTCGTCTCCGGGCTCGTTCAGCGCTTTGGAGCGCTGGACTTCGTCAGCGACAACGCAGGCTGTTTCGGCACGCGCCCACTTCCGTGCAATGACCTCTTCGTCAAGTTGGGTGCGCACAAGGTCTACGTTGCTGTGGACGTATCATGCGTTCATCCGCGCCGCGTCGTCGATGCAGGGGAACCACGTCTCACTGTTGCTCGCGGGGCGCGTATCGCTCGCTCCCCGGACCATGCGGAGGTGATGATGACTGCGCCAGGTGCAGGCGCAAGCAAGGATCCAGCACCAGACCCAGAGGTAACGCCTAAGGCACCAAGGAAAGCTAGAGGTCCTCCACTAGAGAGGCCGGAGAATGTGCTGAGAGAAGCTATGGATAGCTTGGCAAACCCGGTAGCAGCAGTGGTAGATCCGACTCGGGCACAGGCCGAGCTGGAGGAAACTAGGCAAAAGATACTAGAAGGCGCAAAGAAAATAGCCGCGGCTCAGCAGTCGTTGAACATGACGTTGCGCGAGTATGCAAAGGCAAACAAGGTTGACACGGTAAAAGTAAAAGGAAGAAATCTCATGAGTGAGATGAATAGAGAAGGTGATACTAGGATTGAGGAGTCAGAGAACTGTCTGTCCGTTGGGCTGCTGAGGTACAGTAACCCGGCAAAGAACCTCAGAGCAGCGGACGTGGCTGCATCCGAGTTGGAGGGTCTGACGGGTGAGGCCCGTCAAAGACAACAAGATAGGGTTAACGAGCTGGTTCGGATCGCGAACAGACAGAATGAAGAGCTACTCAGAGCTAACCCGGAGAGGGCTGGAGATTCCAAAATCGTCCATTCGGTGATGGGTAACCCGCAAAAATCCGCTGGAGCTGCATCATCTCCTCATGGCGGTCCAAGGAGAGAAGACGTAGTAACCTCGGCTAGATGGAACAAACAGATCGTCCCGTACGACCCAACGCGGGAAGGAAAGGTAAAAGAGGCACAGAAAAATGATGATCGACGAAGTGTGAGCCGAGGTAACCATGACCAAGGCAATGCCGGTCAAGGGAACGCTGCCAACGGCAATGCCGGACAGCGAAACTCGACAGGGGCAGGACAACCGCAGCAGCGGAATATACCAAGGCAAGAGCAAAGTGTCGGCCGAGGTATGCAACAGAGAGGTGCGCAACGAGAGCAAAACCGATTCAACGAAAGTGATTCAGAGATGGTGAACGCGGGGTACCCAAAACCGGACTATCATGTGATAGGGTCAAGATTGGGAAGCAGGGACTTGATGTCGGATGACGCAAGGTTAAAACTAGATCGCCTGTATAGGTCGGAGCAGATCGAATCTGAAGGTCCACCGGGTCCAGCGTGCTTTGGACCCCGGATCATGAAGGAGCCACCGGTACCCAATTTCTAGCTGCCCAGGGGCACGAAGACGTATGACGGTAGTACCAAGCCGGAAGATTGGCTGATAAACTATGCTATAGCTGTGAAAATTGCCACTGGCAACTTGAGATGGGCTGTACGATACGTACCCCAGATGTTAGAAGGTCCGGCCAGAGTATGGTTGAACAATTTACCACCAAGAAGCATCAACTGCTGGATAGATTTTGAGGAAATGTTTATCAGCAACTTCTCAAGTACATATCAGAGTCCAAATAGGTCGCAGACCCTAGCAATGTGGAAGCGAAGACCTAATGAGACAGACCGAGAATTCTTGACCCGATGGTGTACCGTGAGAAACTCATGTGAGGGTGTCATAGAGTCACAGGCCATAGCGTGGTTTGCGCAAGGGTGCAGATACGGCAGCGAGCTATGGATGAAGTTGCAAAGGGAAATGCCAATTACGTTGGCAGAGATGATCCGGATTGCCGATTCGTATGCTTTGGGTGATCCGACTCAACCTAGGCTCGCGTCAAATGAGTCAAACGAGGAGTACTATCAGAGTGATGGAGCCGGGTCATCTCGGAGGAATGATTACAGAGAAAAAAGAAGAGATGATAGACCAGATCATCGCTACAGTTCGCAACAAGTTGCAGCCGTGAATCAAGATCCACCCGGAGCGGGGAGCAATCAGCGCCAGAAAACTGGAGGGCAATGGACTCCAAGAAATGATGGCAAGAAAACATGGACGCCGGAGCAAAAGAGACAGTGGCAAGAGAAGAAAGACCGTCCGAGGTATACCTATGAGTCAATGTTGGACCAGCCGTGTAAGTTTCACACGCCAAATCCGAATAGCCCGGCGGGTCACACAACGAGGCAATGTGAGTGGATGCGTAAGATAGAACAAGGCGGTTCGGGGAATGCTCAGGCACACCGGAACGATCAACCTCGGCAGGAGTTACCTCGGCAGCAACTGCTCTCCGGAGCAAACACGCAACAGCTAATGTTGCCTTCCCCTCCGCTAAGGTATGACAACAAAGAGAGAAGGGATGCAGTGCATCAGGTGGAAAATCAGCACCAGCCGGATCAGAGATATCCCGGAAACGAGGGGAGGAATGAGTACAGAGAACATCACCAGAGCTATTGTGTGTTCACAACTGAGGAAACAAATAGGAAGAGCTTGCAGCACCGACATATGGAGGTGAATGCAGTAATGCCTGCAGTGACGAGGTACATGCCTTGGTCGGACCAAGAAATCACTTGGAACATCAAAGATCATCCAAAGCTTATGCCGAGTCCAGGTTCGTATGCGCTAGTGCTGGACCCGACATTCATTGGGCCGAACATCAATGTGAGGTTCTCCAAGGTAATGATTGACAATGGCAGTAGCATTAACATCATGTATGCGGATACAATGCGCAAGTTGGGTATCTCGGAGAACATACTCCAGGCTACAAGGACAACTTTCCATGGTATTGTTCCAGGCATTTCTTGTGAGCCCATAGGCAAGGTCCGGGTTGACGTGCTATTCGGCACGAGAGATAATTGCCGAACTGAGAATCTGGTGTTTGAGGTGGTGAACTTGGAAAGTGCGTATCACGCGTTACTTAGAAGACCAGCATTGAACAAGTTCATGGCAAGCTGCCACATCAGTTATCTGAAGATGAAATTGCCCGGGCCAAATGGAGTGATTACCATTGCTGGAGATTTCCGACGTTCCATTGAGTGTGCCTCAGCTGGGTCTAACCTAGCCGAGTCACTCGTGATTGCGCAAGAGAAAAGAAAAATCCAAGAGGTGGCGGCATTAGCTTAGTCCGCGCAGCAGTATATGCCGACATTGAGTAACCCGCATGGTAGCGTTTCATTCCAAGCCGCAAAAGATACCAAGAAAGTTACAGTTGATGACATGTTCCCGGAGCGCACCGTACCAATTGGTGTCGGGTTAACTGATAAATAGGAAAGCGAGCTCATCAACTTCCTCCATGAGAATCGGGACATTTTTGCTTGGGCCACACAGGATTTGCAAGGTGTTCCGAGGGAGTTGGCCGAGCACTCTTTGAACATAAGACCCGGAGCAAGGCCGGTGAAGCAACTTCTCCGCCGCTTCGCCGAGGATAGGAGAAAAGTCATTGGAGACGAGATAGCTCGGTTGCTAGCAGCGGGATTTATCATGGAAGTATTGTATCCGGATTGGCTCTCTAACCCGGTGCTGGTAGAAAAGAACAACGATGATCCGAACGTGGCAGTGGTTTGGCGTATGTGTGTCGATTACACGAATCTGAATAAGGCGTGTCCAAAAGATCCATTTCCACTGCCGAGGATAGATCAGGTCATAGACTCAACTACGGGATGTGAACTGTTGTCATTCATTGACGCATATTCTGGCTTCCACCAGATACCTCTGAATTCGGATGATCAAATAAAGACCGCATTTATCACCCCGTACGGGGCTTATTGCTATCGCACTATGCCATTTGGTTTATGTAATTCAGGTGCAACGTACCAAAGATGTATGCAAAAATGTTTGCACGACCAAATAGGTCAAAATGTACAAGTATACGTGGAGGATGTGGTTATCAAGACCAAGGAAAGCAAAACGCTCCTTGATGACATCAGGCAGACATTCGCGAACTTGAGAAGGTTTCGAATGAAGCTTAACCCGGAAAAATGCACCTTCGGTGTCCCGGCTAGGAAATTACTCGGATTTCTCATCTCCAGCCGAGGTATCGAAGTCAATCCAACTAAGATCCGGGCCATTGAACGAATGGAGCTGCCGAGGTGTCTTAACAATGTCCAGAAGTTCACTTGGTGCCTAGCATCATTGAGTCGGTTTGTATGCCGGTTGGGAGAAAAGGCACTGCCTCTCTACCAACTCATGAAAAAGTCAGATAAGTTCGTTTGGACACCACAGGCCGATGAAGCCTTTATCCACCTAAAAAAGATGTTGGCCACTGCACCAGTGTTAGCCTCTCCACTATCAAAGGAGCCAACGTTGCTCTACATAGCCGCAACCAACCGAGTTTTAAGTGCAGTGATTGTAGTAGAGCGCAATGAAGAGGGCAAGTCGGTGCAGAGGCCAGTGTATTACTTGAGCGAGGTATTATCTGCCTCAAAACAGAATTACCCGCACTTTCAAAAGGTGTCATATGGTGTCTATATGGCGGCAAAGAAGTTAAAGCATTACTTTGAGGAGCACCCCATCAAAGTGATATGTGAAGCTCCCATATCCGAGATAATGGGTAACAAGGATGCGAGTGGCAGAGTTGCAAAATGGGCAATTGAGCTAGCTCCTTATGCGCCCCAATATGACAGAAGAGAAGCAATCAAGTCTCAGGCTGTGGCGGACTTTTTTTAGATTGGGCCGAAGTACAATACGAACCACCACCACCTGATCCGAACTACTGGAGGATGCACTTTGACGGGTCGAAAACCAAAACCGGGTTAGGCGTCGGGGTTGTGCTTACCTCGCCAAAGAAGGACCAGCTAAAATACGTATTACAGATCCATTTCGCGGCATCAAACAATGTCGCTGAATACGAGGCTCTTGTGCATGGGCTCAAAGTGGCAAAAGAGATTGGCATACGTCGGATAATATGCTTTGGCGACTCGGATTTGGTGGTGCAGCAAGTGTCCAGAATGTGGGACGCCCTGGATCCAAACATGGCATTGTACAAGTTTCATGTGTAGAAGATATCGGTTACTTTGAGGGGTGTGAATTTCACCATGTACCCCGAGTGGAAAACGAGGCTGCCGACATGCTATCGAAGCTCGGATCAACCCGACAAGCAATTCCACTGGGTGTATCATTGGAACACCTCAGAAAACCATCTATTAGGCCGTCCCCAGGAACCGACTCAATCTATGTCCCGGAAGATACAGAATCCGGAGCTGAGCCCATGGACATTGACATGGGAGGTAGTGCGCGAAACCCGGGGACTGCATCAGCAAACCCGGGAATGCCTCAGCAAACCCGGGGACTGCCTAGCTGGACCCGGGGACTGCTCAGCGCGATCCGGCTGAAGTTATGCCGGTGGATCAGATGGAAATTGATGAGGACATGTTCCCTGCACGAGCAATACCAGCTTGGGCGCTACCTATATTCCAATTCCTGAAAGATGGAACGTCACCCACTGAGGAGGTGTTAGCCAGGCAAACTCAGAGGAGAGTAAAAGCATACACAATCGTCAATTCCGAGCTGTACAAACGGAATGTAACCAATGTCTTCCAGCGATGCGTTGACCTGGAAGAAGGGCTCGACATCCTCCGAGATATACACCAAGGAGAGTGCGGGCATCATGCCTCGTCCCGAGCCTTGGTGGCAAAAGCATTCCGGCATGGATTCTACTGGCCAAGTGCCTTAGAACAAGTAGAAGATCTGGTGAGAAAATGCAATGGCTGTCAGAGGTACGCTACCAAGACACATATGCCGATGTCGGAACTTAAGACCATACCAATTACGTGGCCATTTGCCGTATGGTGCTTGGATATGGTTGGCCCGTTCAAACCAGCAAGGGGAAACATGACACACATTTTGGTCATGGTGGATAAGTTTACAAAATGGATTGAAGTGAAGCCTATAAGAAAATGTGATGGAGCTACGACCATGACATTTCTCAAAGACATCATCTTGAGATACGGTTATCCACACAGTATCATAACTGATAATGGAACAAATTTTGCGGAAGGAGCATTTGCGCGCTTCTGCCGAGACAAGAAGATCCGACTCGACGTTGCCTCGGTAACCCACCCCGCATCAAACGGACAAGTGGAAAGATCCAATACATTAATATTATCTAGGATAAAACCCCGGCTCATTGAGCCGCTGCAAAGATCAGCGGGGTGCTGGATAGAAGAACTACCAGCGGTACTGTGGAGTTTAAGAACAACTCCGAATCGATCAACAGGCTATACGCCGTTTTTTCTGGTATATGGGGCAGAAGCTATATTACCAGCCTACATAGCGCATGATTCGCCTAGGGTCACCCAAGACACAGAAGCCGAAGTGCAAGAAGCCCGGCAAAATGATGTTGACCTGCTGGAAGAAGCGAGAGAACTGGCACTGTCCAGATCCGCCATATATCAGCAAAATCTCCGACACTACCATAGCCGAAAAGTGTGCCCCCGAGTCTTTCGGGAAGGCGATCTGGTTCAACGGTTGGTACAACGTACTACTGGCATGCATAAGTTATCCCCCCCATGGGAAGGGCCATTCATTGTGAGCAAAACATTCCACAATGATTCTTACTATCTTATAGATGCAAAGCCATAGGAAAAGAACAAGGTGGATAGGTCCAGAGAGGAATCTAAGCGACCGTGGAATGTAGCACTACTTCGTCCTTTCTACACTTAGCTAAGAAGTGTATGTATCCGAGTCGTCTCATATGTCGGTATATATGTCGACAATGAGCTTATCAATAAAAGAACAAGGGATTGTCTTCATAATTATTGTTGTTATCTCTTGTGCGTTAGCTGGAATAAGTTGTTATACTTAACCTGGATTAGTAATGTGTGAGCACCAAAAACCCAACTCTTCGACTTGCTGCTGTCCAACAAGAATTGGCTTCATGGCAAGCAAGAGAACAAGTTTGGAATTGCATAGCACATGAAAAGCGACTAAGGAAATGAATTTATTCGAGCTAACGTTCGTTTTTCGGACTAACCCTGTATTTATTTTCAAGTTATTATGTAGCTCTATTTTTTGAGCTAAGTCTGAAAGTTTCTTTGTATTGTTAAGACAATTTTTGAAGCTCGGATTCGTAAGTCATAAAACCGAATAAAGGTAGACACGATCCGAACCAAAAGATTGGACGAACAACAAAAAGAAACTCGGGGACTACGCCCAAGTTAACCCGGCATAAGAACTTAGTAGCAAAATATCACATGTACACAGCATACAGTTGCACCCGGCATACAGGGGATCTGATAAATTTCAAGTTTTTTGACCTAAGGACCAGCAGGAGGAGGAAGTTCGGCGTCGTCTTCGCTTTCTTCAATATCTGAGGAATCGCCTTCTTCGTCCTCATCCGACCCGTCTTCAGCATTCTCAGCGTTCTCGTCCCCAGCGGATTCCAGGAAGCTCGGTCCTTCAACCCATTCATGGATAGGAGAATATTCGATGAGGCTGTAGGCGCAAGCCTGGCGCCGAGCTACCCACTCTGGATCATTGGTCCATCTGGATCCGGTGCGCTGGCGTGTAAGGAGGCTGAGGTCGATCTTCTCATACCATGTGAGTATATGGTGAAGGATAGTATAAGCTGCGGCACGCCCAGCGGACTCCCTCCAGAGGTCGAGCTGGGTCTCGATATCCGACAACTTTTCAGCAAGAAGTGTGATTCTCTTCGGAGCTCTCTCATCGGGCCAGAACGTGTTGAAAACTCGGACTGAAACGTCGAGGAGATCTTTGCCGTAGTTCTTGATGATTTCCACGCGAGATGACAGGCTGACCAATAAGTCCTCCATGTCTAAGGGAATGCTCTCACCATCAAGTGTGACGGTAGTACCCCTCTCTCAGCGGAAATTGGCAACAACAGCGCTTGCAATAGGAGTACCCTCTGGAAAGTGGCCTAGAAACAAGGCAAAGGAAGAAGCTGAAGGAAAGACATATGAAGTAACCCAGAGAATTATGTCGGATAAGGGAAAGGAACTTACGTGAAATGTGGCTGTGAATCCGGGTCAACTCTTTGATGCAATCATTGCGTCTCTTGCGAAGTTGGTCAAGCTCAGCGATCGCCGATCCAAGCTGGATGTCGGATTCTTTGAGTAGGTCCTGGTCCTTGGAGATCTAGAGAGTAAGGCGCTCGCGCTCTTCTGTGAAGTTCTGGCCAACCTTTTGGAGCTCGGTTTGATGTTGCGCCTTCATCTTCTTCATTTCTGCCTTTAGCTAGGCAATCTCATTGTCCTTGGTCCGGAGGAGAGCGAGCTCATCGTCTTTTTTCTTTAGCTCGGCTCGATGTTGCCCTGCTTGTTCGAGAAAATGCAGCATCATATCAGGCACGGGCACACTATCCTCAAGCGATGCTGAAATAGTATGTTGACCCGGCAGAGCCGAGGAATGAATGTTTTCCGAGCCAAGAAGAAAAGAAGATGGAAAGCAAAGCAGGGTCGGACAAAAAGGACTTACCCTTGATCTGCTCTAGGTTCTTTCGCATGATCTTGTTCTCAGCCTCCACCCCAGCTGCAGAAACCGAATGATGAGATTAGTTCGGCAGAGGAAGATGAAGAAAAACGGAAAAGCCCTAAGGAAGAAACTTACCCCTTTTTTCATGTTCTGCAACAAGTGCAACGTGCTTTGCGCGTAGCATCTTGTGGGTATCCAACAGGCGTTGAAATTCAGCACTCCGGCGATTGGTGGTTACCTGAAGAAAGTACAGAAGCGTAAAATTAGGTGTGTGCATATTCGAAGTGTACAAGATCCGGGCCAAGTGGAACTTAACCCGGCTCTAGGTGTGTGCATATTCGAAGTGTGCAAGATCCGGGCCAAGTGGAACTTAACTCGACTCTAGGTGTGTGCATATTCGAAGTGTGCAAGATCCGGGCCAAGTGGAACTTAACCCGGCTCTAGGTGTGTGCATATTCGAAGTTCACATGGAGCTACGTTAGTTTTCTAATGAGCATCCGGCTGAGTAACAAGTTACTCTACCGGAGGCTCGGGGACTAATGGTTATTATCTACAACATGTAAAGGAGAAGCAACATACCTCCAACACCCGCCCCGCGAGGTTGATTGCCTTCATTTGGGCGGAAAATTCTGCGGGGCCGAACTTTTCCGGGAGATCGTCGTTGTGGACAAACTCCGCCTTGTTCCAGTTCATCACGAACTCGATCAGGCTCGGAGGGTACCGCTCACCTGTGGGCATATGGGGTGCCACCAAGCCCTTCGCGTGCGCTTCTTTCCTCTCAACCAAGGCAAGGGCTAGGCTGGTATGCAGAACCATTTGCTGCGCATAAGTTGGCTCGGCAGGAACATCCTTTGCTGCTGGAGTTTTCTTGGGAAGCATCGATGCCAGGGTTCGCTGCCCAGCCTCGACGAATGCTAACTTGGTAGCATCCAGAGCCTTTTTTCCCTTGGCTTGCTGGGAAGAAGTAACTGCAGCGGATTTCCCCTTAGGAGCTGCTGGAGTAGTTCCTCGCCGAGGTTGAGATGACTCGGACGAGGCGGAAGAGCTTGGCCCTGGAGCTCTTATAGCTGGACTTGGAGCGGTTGTTGATTTTCTTGGTGCCGGAACGGGTGCCAGTGCTGGTTCGGTCACTGGTACTGGAACTGCTGTTGGTGCTGGGGCCGGTGCTGGTGTCGAGGTAGTCTCAGTGGCTGCTGGTTGTGGCGATGCCGAAGTTATGGACGTCGCCGCATCGGCTGGACCGGCCCCTCCCGCTCCGAGATTGCATTCCTCTTGACGAGGTAGTGCGAGACCCAGAGCAGCCGCAGAACCCTCTGGAATAGGGCTCAGCGGACGTGAATCATCATCACGAGGAGGAGAAGGGCTAGATAGGAGTGGTGAAGAGATGCTAGATCCGCTCTGAGGGACCTCCACCGGAGCCCTGCAGAAGAGAATAATGTCAGAAGAGAAATTACAACTATGCAAGGAAAAATGAGTTACGCAAGGAAAAATGACTTACGCATCCGAGGTTTGGGCCTCCTTGGGTTTCCGAGCCCTTCGTGCCGGGGCTTTTCCTGCCGGCTTGGAGGCAGTCTTGTCTCCGGCCTTCTTTCGCCTCTTTGTGGGCTGAGAAAGTTCGGAGGAGGAACTTGGTGCGGCTCCGCGCCTCTTCTTTGACGCCACCGGAACCGATTCGCCCGTAGCAAGCGGAGGATCGTCGTGGATATGCCCACCGGGGTTAGCTGATGCCGGAAAGGCAAAAGAAAGAGGGACAGCCTCAACAAGTTCAATCACATCGACATCCGAGTCATCCGAGCCATCGGGCCAGTCTCTAAGAGAAGAGAATTTACCGCTGGGTCGTTTTGTAGTGTCAGTCATAGGGAGAAACATCTCCTGGTCCGGCTCCTCCTCATCCGGGGTTTCTCGGTCCAGTGCCCACTTGAGGGTCGGATCCGTGCCGTCCTCAAGGGTTTGCTAGAGGAATAGCTGAGAAATGGAATGAAGAACAGAGTCAAAAATACAGCAAAAAACCGACATATATCTAATCCGAAGTAAGTTTGCCCCGCGAAGCTTACCGCGGGAGAAAGCCTGTCACGACAGAAGTGCTCAATTCCCCACGTCCATTCAGTGGAGAAATCCTTGTGGGTGGTGAAGTGAGCCTTAACCCGGCGAAAAATCTCCGTGTTGCTCAACTCAAAGGAGGAGGTTCGGTTGGGGTCGCGGCTGAAACTCATGTGGCACACCTTGTGGGTGCGCTTCTAGAGGGGAGAGATTCGGTTGTGCACGAACGTGATCATAGCATCCTCGTTGCGCAATCCGAGTTTCTTCAGTTCTGCGAACCTCTTATTAACCTGGTTGGCCAGAGCCGTGGGCTTCTTGGAGACCTCCTCCCAAAATTCCGGGTCGGGTGGACCCAGAGCATAGGGGAGCAACCGAATCAAATCTTCAGTGCCCGTGTTCCGGACATAGAAGAAGGTCCGGGCCCATCCTTTGCAGGAGTCAATCCCGGTGACTCGGGGGAAAACGGAAGTTCGCCGGGGTGAGATGGAGGCAGCTCCGAATTGGGTGAGTTGCTTATCCTCCGACTCTACTTGCATGTTGGCGATGACGTTACGACGAAGGCCGAAAAACCGGATCCACAGCTCCTTCGTGGGCCACAGTCCGGTGTAGCCTTCGATCGTAGAGGCAAAAGCAGAGAGAGAGGTGATAGCGTTGGCTGGAAGATGGTGCGGCTGCAAGTGGTAGGTGCTAAGCCAATCCCTGAAGAAATCGCTCACCGGCAGGGCGAATCCCCGTTGGAAGTGGGACAAGAACACGACGAACTCACCCGGATTGGGTGAGGAGGCCAGTTCGGCGGAGGGGAGACGAGCGTTGACGCTGGCGGGAATGCGTCTGGTCCGGTAAAGCTAGTCAAGGTCATCTTGACAGACCCATGACCTGCCCCACGAGCCGCGGTCCGCCGCAGCGGCGTCCTCCTCAATTTCTTGCTCGGCGATGACGAGCTCCTCCTCCGTCATCTCATACTCGCTACCCTCCCTGGCGCTAGTGGCGGCGGGGGTCAGAGGCCTGGATTGGCGAGGACCCGTGGCGAGGGAGTTGCGCAGCGGTGGCTGCGACGCAGAGGCACCGGGAAAAGTGCGGCGGCGGCACTGCTGCTAGGAGCACTGGCGGCGGCGCGGTCGCTAGGAAGATGAATGAGAAGAGCAACGGGCAGAGGGGCGCAGAAGAGGAAAAAATGCTAAGGGGTGCACCCCTCCGCTACTTAACCACCCCCTAAGAGGGTGAGTGGGATCGCGCCCTGCCAATGAGCAACATGGTGTGGCCGTGTATCACCTGCCTCAGCCAATCGGTGAGGAGCCACACAGAGGGCCACAGAGCAGAGGAGATCCCATGACGTGACGCACTGATGCGGTAAACGAGGAGGCAGGCGTGACGTGACCCTCGCACAGTGATAACTGACAATTACTATGGTGGTTACTGTGCAGGCCCTTAAAATAAGATGAGGTAATGATTAGCCTCCACGTGGGTTGGCGTATGAAAGAAGGAAACAAGGCCCGGATCAAACCATGGTAACCATGGGATCCGAGTCAAAGTGTTAACCCGGCCGGCAAGTGAAAACTTGGAACGTGCAAAGGGAACGTAAATCCATATAATCCGAGATAAAGAGCTAAATCGGAAATAACATCCAAGGCTCGAACATAAATGAACCTGATGTGGCCTTAGCGGCCAAGGCAGCTAAGACCGCACCAGCTTCGAGGACTAATGTTGGGGGGATAAACCCGGGTATGGTTACTCCGGGGTATAAAGGCCGAGTTAACCGAGGTTCGACAAGGCCAAAGCGGATGCTGGCTGGGTCACCTCCAGGCAGGCCGGATCACGAAGTAACCCGGACCAGGAGGGTCGCCTAAGACTATATCAGCCGACTTAAGTAGTAAGTCGGAAGTGCTTGTCTAACTTGTATGCAGGAACAGGTATAGCCGGATCTACCATGATCCGGGTCCCGTTTAGCTTCTGGGAGAAGCAAGGAATCTCTCTGGTAAAAAAGAAGGCCCGGTACGCACTACATGAGCGAAGCAAGCAAGGGCAGGACCACCAGGTCATGGCCGACAAGGGTGACGACGCCCGTGTTGGCTGACGCGGGCGCCGCAGAGGCTCACGTAGCTAAAGCATGTATGACACGGGGGAAAAGCACCCCGGTCGGGTTACCACTTTGAGAGGAGGCATATTCTCAGGAATATGCCTCCACGTATGCCCTAGGCAGAGACCAAGCCCCCTCTATACAAGGGGGGCTAGGGTTTCTATAGGGGGGGGTTGGGTTTTCTTCCATACTGATTTGGCTAAGGTTCTAGGGTGAACTGTGGGTGAGAGTAAGAGAGCTCCTTCTTCCTCCTCTCGCCAATACAGCTCTAGGAGTACTTGTAATCTTGAAAGGAAAGCAATACAAACTTCTATGTGGAGAATCACTCCACTATCCCTCCCTGGATTCCCCTAGCGTGTATTAGTTCCCACCTTTAGCCTATCCATGGCATATGTCGTGACACCACCACGAAAAATTACGTGTAATGTAAACAATACGATTGTTCTATGAACAAAGGATTGTTGTTTTCTCCCTAGTAGCAATAGCACATCTAGTACCTTAGAGATTTTTGTCACTTCCCCAGATTACCAGAGGCATGAACCCACTATCGAGCATAAATACTAACACTTGGAGTTGCTAGCATCTACTTGGCCAAGATAGCTACTAACAACGGAAAGCATGCAAGATCACAAATAACAAAGACATGATAGAATCAATAATCAATCTGAAATAGCATCTCAATATCCATCGGATCCCCGCAAACACAACATGCAGAATTACAAATAGATGATCTTGATCATGAACGGAGCTCACAAGATCTAGACATGAAAGCACAAAGGAGGAGAACCAGCCATCTAGCTACTACATGGATCCGTAGTCCAAGGATGAACTACTCACGCATCACACCGGAGGCTTGCATGGTGATGAAGAAGGCCTCCAGGGTGAATTCCCCTCTCCGGCAGGGTTCCGGGAAGAGCTTCAGATCCCTCCCGATCTAGGGATGGAGATGACGGCGGGACTCTTTCGTGGATTTTTGATCGGGTACTTAGGGTTTTCGTCCCGAGGGCATCTTATAGGCAGAAGGAGAGGCCGAGGGGGTGCCTGGGCTGGCCACACCACCCCCTGGCGCGGGCCAAGCCTGGCCGCGCGGCCAGGTGGTGTGGCCGCCCTCTGGCCCTTATCCGTCTCGTATTCTGGCATCTGATGACTTCCGAAAAAATAGGAACTTTGGCTTTTGTCCCGTCCAATTCCGAGAATATTCATTTTCTGACTTTCCTGGAACCAAAAACAGCAGAAAACAGGAAGCTGGCACTGTGGCTCTTGTTAATAGGTTAGTCCAAGAAATCATATGAAAAGTACTTCAAAGTATGGACAAAACACAAGAAAGTAGATAAAACCAAGCATGGAACATCAAAAATTATAGATACATTTGCAATGTATCAACATCCCCAAGATTAACTCCTGCTTGTCCTCGAGTAGGTAATTGATAAAAAGAAAGAATAATTTTTGAGGTGACATGCACCATCAAAGACTTGATCAAAGTATTTGTAAAACATTCAAAGCTGGGATCATATTACTTCAATCATAACATGAAAGACAAGGTTCTAGCAATAAGATAAAGAAACTATGATGCAACATGAAAAGGCACAAACAAAAGATTCATGAATAACAATGCTTTGCAAGACGTTTGTTTTTTTCACATAAAGAAAACATAGCATAATAGTATTCAGCTTGTCCCTCATAGAGTAGCAAATATAAATGCATAGGACACCTTCAAAGTTCATAAGAGTGACTAGATACAAATAGTCTAAAACAAGCAATATCAAGTTATGCATCAATCAACTAGTCTTGGGACAATGCACATAGAACTAAGAATGGCCACTATGCTCTCAAAGTAGGTGCATAAAGGTAGAAGGTCGAGACTCAATATAATGGTGGAAGAAAGGCCTTTATAAAAGGAAGTAGGGATTAAAGTCTCATAAAGAGCTTCAAAAAATTATGGTACTTATAGCTTTCAGCTCTCATTGCCCCTACCATAAGCATATTGAAGTGATTAAGGTTAAAGTGAACAAACTATGGTGTACATTCTTGACGAAGTATAAGTTAGAAATCTCATGTCCCTTGTATACGAGGTCCGCTCCTCATGCTACTCAAGTTTAGTCACCGGTAAGTTCTTGTCATTGTAAGTACATGTGTATCATAGAGAACCACCAACGGGGTACCCCTTGCCCGATGATACGGAAGAATCCCCATATCAAAATGACAAGACAAGCAGACAACAAGCATCTCATCAATCTTCTTATTTACCATGGGAATATAGTGCTTTTTCTCTCTTTCCTCTTTTCATAATCTTTTTTTTCTTTTCTCTTTTTTCTCAATATAGGACTCTTTTTTTATAAGAAGAATGCTTCATAGATAGCTCATTATGGTTACGCTGCAGGTTTCCACCATGTCAGCATGGATTAGACCAGCGTCCCAGGCGTTTCTCTAACACATATACATAACTCCATGGACTTACAAGCTCCCCTTTCATTTCACACCGACGACATCCATATACAAAAGAGCATGATATCAACTAGGTACAAAGTACCAAGTGCAATGTTGAAAGCGTTCCCCATGACAGCATGGTTCTGCTAATTCCCAACAAATAAGTGCAAGCATATACAACATAGACGACACAATGGTACAAGTTTATTAAGGGCAAGAAAAGTAAAGTGTGCCATCAAGTTCGTGAGAGCTTTAATCACTAGTTTTCTCATAACAAGTTTAATTCGGAAGGTAAACAAAAGCATGAATATACTTGGAATAGCATAAGCTAGTAGATAGGTATGGTGGACTCTTCGGAATAACTTCGTTTAAGGAGCTGGATGCATGACTGGAACTCATACTTGGTTGTGGAGGCTAGCAAAAGACTAGGAGCGACAAACTAAGAGAGCAATAATGGTCATAATCATGGAAAACATCATTGATCAAAGCATAAACTCAAACTAAAAGTTGAAAACTAAAGGATCATAAAGGCTATGGTGACTTGAGATAGTCATAACATGGTGTGAGCATGTGCCAAGTCAACCCAAATAAAGCATCAAAGGAGAATACCACTGTACTATGCTTTAATATGCTCAAACAACGCATGATTCATCCAAGGCACATTAAGAAATCTCAATTGTTTATAACAAGTCATGTTACAACAAACACTAGTAAGCCTAAAGTCAAAACAATATCAAGCATGGCATGACAAAGCATAGGCCATAGTCAAAAACAAGCTATTTTTACGACATAAGTATAAACTTTCCTACTCTTTTCCAATCCAAACCAAACTATTTGAAAACCAATGTATGAAAGAGGGGGTCCAACCAATTTATTAAGCAAACTAAGCAAACCAAGAAAACGAAAAACCAAAACGAAAATGAAAAAGAAGACACTCCAAGAACAACACAACTGTGCGTGAAAACAATAAAAATGAAGCGTTTGGAAGAAACCTGGGATTCTTATTGATGAAGAAGGGGATGCCTTGGGCATCCCCAAGCTTTGACGCTTGTACTTCTTGGATATTTCTTGGGGTGACACGTGTGGCATCCCCAAGCTTGAGCTTTAGTCCATCCTTCATCTCATTATTCATTCCTTCCATACACCTGAAAGTTTTCCTTCATACAAAACTTCACACAATCTTTATTAGCAACATTAGTGCACTCAAGATAAAAGGTCTTAAGGTTCAGTTCCAACACCAAATAAACTTCCATTAGAACACTAGATACTGTAGCACTACCCTCAGAAAGCTCAATTCCCCAAAAGAACTCAAAAAGGAACCAACAAGAAGCAAATGCAGAAAATGGCAGAAATCTGTCAAAACAGACCAGTGGGTAAAGACAATTTTTTTCGAAGACCTTCTGTTGCTCAAATCAAAAAGTGTTGAACTAACAAAATTTAGATAATAACCTGGGGCAGAAGCGCAAAATTTCACGCCTCAAAAAGACGTTCAGAGATTTTACACGAATTTTTACGGTGAAGAACAGAAATCTGTTTCGAGACAGCAACTTTCCCAATCATTACTTCTCTCTCATTAGAGGTTACTCTTGGCACAAAAAGCAAATAAAAAGGATAAGGAGCGGTTATTACAGAGGTAATAACTTCCAAGACTCATCTAAAACTTTTGGGTTATCCCCAAATAAGTACTTTTCTTTAACGCCTTTAAGTTAGGCATAAGAAGCAAGAAAGAATCAAGTGTTATCAAATGAAGAAGCATTAAGACCAAATTTTGTTTTCATAGGAGAAGCAAAAGAAATCTTATCTTTCTTCTTGGGGAAGTGTTCTGTACCTTTTTTGAGTGGGAGTTGATATTTAATGGTGCCTTCTTTCATATCAATAATGGCACCAACAGTTCTAAGAAAAGGTCTTCCCAAAGTAATAAGACAAGAAGCATTGCATTCAACATACAAAACATAGAAATCAACGGGGACATAGGCATTGTTAACAATAATAAGAACATCATTAAGACTCCCCATGAGTTTCTTTTTAGCATTATCATCAAGCGGGACATTCAAATAAAAATCTTCAAGTGGAGGCAAATCAAGCATATCATAAATTCTTCTAGGCATAATAGAAACACTACTATAAAGATCACATAAAGCTTTGAAATCAAAGTCATTCACTTTCATATTAATGATGGGTTCCCAACCATCTTCTTGTTTTATAGGAATAGAAGCTTTATGTTTCATCTTTTCTTCTTTAATCTTTATGAGAGCATCAGTAATGTGTTTTGTAAAGGCCATGTTCATAGCACTAGCATTAGGACTTTTTGCCAGCTTTTGTAGGAACTTAATAACTTCAGAGATATTGCAACCATCAAGATCAAAATCAAATTTATCATCTAGAGTAGTAGAACTATTACTAGCCTCAACACTAGTGGTGGTAATAGTAGAAACACTAATGTTTCTAGCAATTTCATCTTCTCTTTCCCACTTAGCATGTAATTCAGCTAATAGTCTAGCATTTTCATCAATTCTTACTTGTATAGCATTAGTAGCTGCAAAGGGATTATCAATAGTTTCAGGTTTAGCAGCCATTTTATTCAAAGAAGATTGAGCATCAGCCAAAGATGCTATATTTCTTTTAGCATTAGAGAGTTTTTCCTTAATAGTTTTATTGAAAGCAGTTTGTTTACTAATAAAGTCTTTAAGCATAACTTCAAGTTCAAAGGGTGCACTCCTATTATTGTTGTAGGAACTTCCATAAGCATTACCATTGTTGGGAGGATATGTCTTATAATTGTTGTTACCAAAAATATTCCTATAAGAATTATTGCCAAAATTGTTATTTCTTATGAATTTCACATCAACTTGCTCTTCTTGAGCAACCAAAGAGGCTAAGGGAACATTATTTGGACCAATATGGCCTTTTCCATTAACAAGCATAGACATAATAACATCAATCTTATCACTCAAGGAGGAGGTTTCCTCAACATAATTTACCTTCTTACCTTGTGGAGCTCTCTCAGTATGCCATTCAGAATAGTTAACCATCGTATTATCCAGAAGCTTTGTTGCAGCACCCAAAGTGATGGTCATAAAGGTACCTCCAGCAGCAGAATCCAATAGGTTCCTTGAAGAATAGTTCAATCCTTCATAAAAAGTTTGGATGATCATCCAAGCAGTCAGTCCATGAGTGGGACAATTCTTTACCAAAGATTTCATTCTTTCCCAAGCTTGAGCAACATGCTCATTATCAGATTGTTTAAACTTCATTATTTCACTTCTCATAGATATAATCTTAGCAGGAGGATAATATTTTCCAATAAAAGCATCTTTGCACTTAGTCCAAGAATCAATACTATTCTTAGTTAAGGAATTCAACCATTCTTTAGCTTTTCCTCTCAAATAGAAATGAAACAATTTAAGCTTAATAATATCACCATCTACATCCCTATGATTTTGCATCTCACAAAGTTCAACAAAGTTGTTTAGATGGGCAGCAACATCTTCATTACCAATACCAGAAAATTGTTCTCTCATAACAAGATTGAGTAACGCAGGTTTTATCTCAAAGAAAGTATCTTCAGGCACAGGTGGAGCAATAGGTGTGCTCATAAAATCATTGTTGTTCGTGCTAGTGAAGTCACACAACTTAGTGTTTTCAAGAGTAGTCATTTTTTGTGTTTTCAATAAAGAAAGCAAACTAGTAGAACTAATTTTTTTGTGTTTTCGATAAAGAAACAAGCAAACAAACCAAAAAGGAACTAAGCAAAACAAAAATAACAAAGTAAAGAGATTGGTTATGAGGGACTCCCCTTGTGAAGATGTCCTTGACTCCCCGGCAACGGCGCCAGAAAAATGCTTGATGGCTCAGTGTTGATGTAGAGCTCATTGGGAACCCCAAGAGGAAGGTATGATGAGCACAGCAGCAAGTTTCCCTAAGTTATGAAACCAAGGTTTAATCGAACCAGTAGGAGCAAGGAAACACCCCAAAGGTGTTGCTAGCTGAGCCTTGGCAGGGCGCACTACCGGTGCTAGCAGCAACGTGGAGACCTGCACAACACAACCACAGAACTCTGTCCCCAACTTGCGATGAGGTTGTCAATCTCATCGTGTTTTGCTGAAAACAAAGGATTAAACGTATCGAATGGAAGGAAGTAAAAGTTTGTAGAAAGTAAACACAAAACAGTAAACAGTTTGTAGATTGTATGTAAAAGAAAGGACCAGGATCCATAGTTCACGAGAGGTGGCTCTCCTTAAGATAGACAACATGCTGGATGAACAAATTACAGCGGGGCAATTGACAAACATCGAGAAAGAAATACATGCATATAATAATCATCTTGACTCCTTTGAGACTTGATTGGGCATTATAACATTATACATAGACCGCCATCCAACTGCATCTATGACTAATAATCCACCTTGAGGTTATCATCCGAACCCCCTCCAGTATTAAGTTGCAAGCAACAGATTATTGCTTTACGAATTGCGTGTAATGTAAACAATACGATTGTTCTATGAACAAAGGATTGTTGTTTTCTCCCTAGTAGCAACAACACATCTAATACCTTAGAGATTTCTGTCACTTCCCCAGATTACCAAAGGCATGAACCCACTATCGAGCATAAATACTAACACTTGGAGTTGCTAGCATCTACTTGGCCAAGATAGCTACTAACAACGGAAAGCATGCAAGATCACAAATAACAAAGACATGATAGAATCAATAATCAATATGAAATAGCATCTCAATATCCATCGGATCCCCGCAAACACAACATGCAGAATTACAAATAGATGATCTTGATCATGAACAGAGCTCACAAGATCTAGACATGAAATCACAAAGGAGGAGAACCAGCCATCTAGCTACTACATGGATCCGTAGTCCAAGGATGAACTACTCACGCATCACACCGGAGGCTTGCATGGTGATGAAGAAGGCCTCCAGGGTGAATTCCCCTCCCCGGCAGGGTGCCGGGAAGAGCTTTATATCCCTCCCGATCTAGGGATGGAGATGATGACGACTACAGATTCTTTCGTGGATTTTTGATCGGGTACTTAGGGTTTTCGTCCTGAGGACATCTTATAGGCGGAAGGGGAGGCGGAGGGGGTGCCTAGGCTAGCCACACCACCCCCTGGCGCGGGCCAAGCCTGGCCGCGCGGCCAGGTGGTGTGGCCGCCCTCTGGCCCTTCTCCGTCTCGTATTCTGGCATCTGCTGACTTCCGAAAAAATAGAAACTTTGGCTTTTGTCCCGTCCAATTCCGAGAATATTCATTTTCTGACTTTCTTGGAACCAAAAACACCAGAAAACAGGCAGCTGGCACTGTGGCTCTTATTAATAGGTTAGTCCAAGAAATCATATGAAAAGTGCTCCAAAGTATGGACAAAACACAAGAAAGCATATAAAACCAAGCATGGAACATCAAAAATTATAGATACATTTGCAATGTATCAACCTCCCGCGGGGATCGACGTCTTGGTTGAGCTAGATGTGTAATAGGGATCTTTTATTATTGTTGTACTAGCTAGATTATTCGAGATGTAGTATTGTTTAATTGGTACTTTATCTTTCTTCATCCCATTGTTTAATTGGTACTTTAATGTGTAATATGGTATATTAAGATGAATTACTTTATCTTCCTTTATATATCGCATTAAGCAAAATGGTTTTATCTTTCTTCTATCTTAGTTAAGTTATAGACGGTAGAGACGATGAAGAGCACATGTACAAGATGATAGATGAGGGTACAGGAGGTTACCATCACGACGGAGCAGCCGACGTAGGAGATGATGATGGCTCCCAATACCTCAACTTGGATGAAGCCGATGGTACAGACAACTATGATGAATCTTTGGTGGAGACAACGGTGGAGACACCATAGCTAAGTCCGGCGAGGTATATAAAGCCTCTGCTGATCACGAGCTGGTAGATGCATTAGTTGATTCATATATATATACTAACGAATGTTTCTTCTCTTAGACCTCCACATCGGGCAATTCTTCTACAAGGAAACGAGACCCTACCAAAAAGTTGGCCGATGCTGCGCGTTTCACTATTGATCTAGTTTTTTAGTTGGGCGAACCTTTGGAGCCGACAAAGGACTCAAGTGTATTTGTATATCAATGCGGAGTGATAGTCAGGGACACCATCCCGATCACAACTCAGAAGTAGAATAAGCCAGGAAAGAAAAGCGATCAAGTTGGAGCAACTTTTGTCGATGACAGAGCCTAAGAGTGTCTTTGGAATTCACTCATGACACACTTCTCTCTACCTGAATTCGACACTCCTGAACTCAATGAGGCATTGATGTTGATAGTTAGAAAGTGGGCCCTTAAGAAGATGGGCGAACAATTCAAGGACTAGAAGAAAAGATTGTACAACAACTTTTTCAAGAAGAAGCTGACACCGCCATTCACTGGCCTGCCGGAGATGCAGCGGGATAATTGCTTCGCATTTGTGGCGTACAAGAACTCAAAAGAAGCTAATGCAAGGTCGGCAAAGAATCAGGAAAATGCGGCCAAAAAGAAATATCACCATACTATGGGGATAGGTGGCTACAAGACGGCCATGCCTAAGTGGGCAAAAACTGAGAAAGCCATGCGTGATAAAGGGGTCATTCTAGCTACAAATCAGTGGCCCGTGAGGTAAAAAATTGGTTACTTGGGCATGGGGGATCGTATGACACTGAAACCGGGGTGATTATTGTTACAAAGAAGGCCATTATTAAACCCAAAGATGAACTTGTTAAAGTGATAAAAGAGAGACAAGATGGAAAGTTCGTTCCCGATAGAGAGAACGATGAGCTGAAATATGTCCTCGGGAATCCTAAAAAAGTCGGACGAACACGAGGCTTTGGACCATTTGTTCCATGGAAGACTGGGTTTCCCCAGGATATTGACACTTATAGAAGTCGATCCAGAAAAACGAACCGGTTGGAGGTAGCGTGGTTGGAGGCGGTTGAAAAAAGGAACGAGGAATTTCAAGCCATTTCAAGCTACAACACGAGCAAATTAATGAACTTAGAGTACTGGCCTGACAGCAAGATCCTGCATTCGACAGTCCAGTGGGCCCATCTCAGCGGAGAAGCAGCGTGGCTTCCACAGAGGTACCAACTAATAATCAACTGCTGATGGAGAATAATGCACTGGTGATAGATGATATGGCCGGTGCAACGATGGTTCGCTACCCCATGGATCAAGCCGAGGCAAGGATAGCTTGTGAGCTACATGTGATAGTGAAGAACATTTCTACGAAGGTGGTGCTCGGATTTGCTTTACCTTGTCCACCGGAAGCGACCTACCATGGAAGTCAGATTCCAGCTGGCTATGCTCATGTCGGTGTGGATGAAGTTGAACCGACATGTCGATAACTGGAGCTTGACATCCCTGTAGGTGAAGGGGAAAAAACACTGGGAGAAGTGGAGGGTGGGATCATTCTTTGGAAAAAGTAGCACATCGTGTTTCCAGGCTGGGCGCCAAGGCAATCTTCTCCTCCGAGAAGCAATCCATCACCTCCGAGGCCACCATCACCTCCGAGTTCACCGTCTCCACCGAGAAACAATAGCCCACCCCTCCCTGAGAGGGACTGCAGCGCGAGTGCATCTCCATGTCTGGCGCCTCCACCTCCGCCCACTGAATCAAATGGAAGAAAGTAGAAGAATAGTACCGCTACATCGAGGGATACCGACGCCAAAAACGACAAGAG
Source organism: Avena sativa (assembly GCA_916181665.1). Classification (NCBI taxonomy): domain Eukaryota; kingdom Viridiplantae; phylum Streptophyta; class Magnoliopsida; order Poales; family Poaceae; genus Avena; species Avena sativa. The sequence continues at coordinate 123,858,997 of OV702291.1, read as the reverse complement.
CCCCTCCCAAGAGTACCACCGTCTCCTCCCAAGTTAGCTATTATCGGACTGATGAGGAAAGCATGATGATCTCCCAAGCCGAAGTGAAGGCCCATTTTGCACCAAAACAACCCGAGCCACAGGTGCAAGTTGATCCAAAAGTCAAGAAGCACTTCAAGGCATTTTTTGCACAACCACCCCAACATGTGTTAAATAGGAAAGATGATAATACACGCTGTCTTACGAAGACACTAAAAGAGAAGTCATCAAGCAGTACTGCAAGCGGGAGAAGATCAAAAGAAGTTGCCCAACTCGGCAAACATGAAAAACAATCGATCGAGCCGCTCGAGGTGTTATCCCAGCCCGCTCAAGGTGCAATAGTTATGGAAGACGCTATGAAATTAGCCAAGGAGTGTAACGTGTCTGTCGAACTACTTCTACGCGGCGGAGATGTCGCCAAGGCACCAATAGCACGAAAATTTGTCTACGGGGAGCCTCTGGTCAGCAATGAGGTATTCGATTATCTGCCAACACATATGCGACTTTTGCATATCTAGTACTTGAAAGTCACAAAGGAAGAGCGCCAATTTATCCTATGTAAAGTTCGATAGGAGTACTTCCGTCCAGACATTATCTCTATTGAACTTTCTGAATTATTTCAGTTATTCAACCTAGACGCCCTCGACAAGTCCCTTCTCAGCTGCTATTGTCTGTAAGTAATTAAATCTCTAACTCAGCTCGTTCAATTCATTGCCTGTAGTTATCCTCACTATATCTCCTTCTGTATGCTATTATATATGCAGAATAAAGATTCAAGAATGTAGAATAAAGTCAATCTACAGCATTGGGTTCGTTCACCCAAACAGAGTTAATGGACATACGCTAAAGGAGCACCCCGAGGATATAGAGGATAACTTGCTAATGTTTTTAATGGAGCAACATTATAAGACGCAAATACTATTTCCTTACCACTACGGGTGAGAGTCTTACTATCTTGTACACATTCACTTTTTGTTTACTCGATGTTAAGTGTATATAAACGTGCGCAGCTACCACTGGATTCTTCTAAACATTGATGTTGACCATCCAAAAGTTGAAATCTCAGACTCGTTAAAGAAGCCGATGGAAGAATACCGCAACATACTTGATATACTCCAAAAGTAATGTGAATAATTATCGCACTATATCTGTCTCTTTCGTTCATTCTCTGAGATGTCAAGTAATTAATAACTCATTCATTTCTTTTTTGCCGGACAGTGTTTGGAAAAGGTTCACGAAGGAGATTCAGGGTGATTGGCGTAAAGAGCTGACTATTCGTCTGATCCCGGTAAGTAGTACGAGAGCTAGGACCTCGCATCTCTTCAATTCTAGTCTCCATACAATTATCATGCTAGGTTATTATCAACTTCTTTATATATAGTTGGATGTGATGTGAGATAAGCTCCTACCACATAAACACCAATAGCAATTCAAGAGGAGATGTCGGGATTTTTGCTCAGGGACGTCATAAACATAAAAGGACAGTACAACGTGGATATACCTTAAAGTATCCATGTAATATAATGATCTTCGTGTAAATAAAATAGACAAGCTCTAGTCTCGGTTGGCACTCGTATACCAAGTTGTGTATATTTATGTTTGTATGTAATCGTGAGAGAAATGATATTATATATGCATCAACGTATATAACATATAGTAACGTAGAATAATATGTATATGAAAACTTGTTTGAAATGAACCACAAAATGAAAAATAATTGAACACAAAAAAAAAACATAAAACCCCATCTCCTGCCGCGGCAGCAGGTTGCCGCAAAATGCTGCCGCGACAGAACAACTATAGTCCCGGTTCGTGTTACGAACCAGGACTAAAGATCCTCCAGCCCAGCGCATCCAACGGGGCCACGTGGAGACAATCTAGTCCTGGTTCGTAATAAAACCGGGACTAAAGGCTTAATCTTTGTCCCGATACGTTAGTCCCGGGTCGCAATCCGGGACTAAAGCACCTTACAAACCGGGACTAGAGGTCCGTTTTCTACTAGTGTCCCTATTTCGAAAAAAAGGATGGATTACTGACATGTAGTGAACCCTATTGGTAGAAGGAAGTTTACAATGTGTGCGGTATGGCGTCGATAAGCAATACGTCCACTAACGTTCAGAAATTAGACAAGCTCAGCTGGCCAGGAACTTCATCAGGAAAATATTTGGCTAGAGAGATACACATAGGTTGCTATGCGGGGAAAGGATCAGGTTCAGCATGGATGAGACGATTTGGGGTTCAGCATGGATGAGGATCAATTATAGGCTCTGAATGTCATATAGGAGGGCTTAGATAGATGCATGTTTCTTCTGCTTACAGGAAGAGGACGACATATATAGATCACATATTGATGCAGTGTTGTTATGCGAGGAGGCCTGGTTTGATGGATTGCAGCGGGCAGGTCTGCTTCACCTTCCTCGACCAAGAGGTAACACTAGATTAGAGCCTTGGTGGACTGACAACAGGAAGCGAGTAACACGGGAGGATAGGCGACACTATGCTAATTGCAATTCATGGATTTTGTGGAAGCTGAGACCAATTGTCTGCAGTTGGTCCAAGCTAGTCTTGTGAAATTGTTGCTCTCTGTAGAAGGGAATTGGAGATTGCACAACACCAATTGGGCCGGCTGCTCATGTATATATAGACGGACACATGTACAATTACAGGTACAACCCTGACAAAACACGGGGACCGATACGTAGTACAATATGTTACTCAACACCCCCCCGCAGTCGAAGGGTCGGCACCGACACATAGACTGGAGCGAAACTCAGGAAAAGTCGTGGACGGTAATCCCTTCGTCATGATATCGGCAAACTGCTGAGACGTCGGTACGTGAAGAACTCGAACGTGACCCAGAGCAACTTGCTCACGAACAAAGTGGATGTCCAACTCAATATGCTTGGTGCGTCGATGATGAACGGGGTTGGCGGAGAGGTAGACAGCCGACACGTTGTCGCAGAAAACCACCGTGGCCTTGTCAACGGGACAAGAAAGCTCGGAGAGAAGCTGGGGAAGCCACGTGCACTCGGCCACAACATTAGCCACGGCGCGGTACTCGTCCTCGGCACTGGAGCGAGACACGGTGGGCTGCCTCTTGGAGGACCAAGAGACGAGCGACGAGCCAAGGTAGACGCAGTAGCCGCTGGTGGAGCGCCGCGTGTCCGGGCAGCCCGCCCAGTCCGCGTCCGAGTAGGCGACGAGGTCAGTAGATGGCGATGGCGAGGCATGCAGCGACAGGCCGTAGCCCATCGTGCCACAGATGTAACGGAGAATCCGCTTCACCGCAGCCCAATGGGCGTCCCGAGGAGCATGCATGTGCAAGCACACCTGCTACACAGCGTACTGAAGCTCCGGACGTGTCAACGTCAAGTACTGTAGAGCGCCGACGATGGAGCGGTAGAACGGGGCATCGGAAGCCAGCGAGCCAGCAGTGGCTGAAAGCTTGGCCTTCGTGTCGACAGGAGTAGGCGCGGGATAGCAATTAAGCATCCCTGCATGCTCGAGAAGCTCGCGTCGTACTTCTGCTGATGAAGAAAGAACCCGTCCGCACGCCGGACAACCTCGATGCCGAGGAAGTAGTGGAGCGGGCCGAGGTCCTTCAACGCGAACTCAGCACGAAGACTGTCGGTGAGCTGTCGAAGAAGACCGGCCGTGGATGCCGTCAGGATGATGTCGTCAACGTACAGCAGCAGGTAGGCCATGTCGCTGCCGGTCCGGAAGACGAACAGCGATGCATCGGAGCGCGTGGAGCGGAAGCCGAGCTGATGCAGAAACGCGGCGATGCGCTGGTACCAGGCGCGGGGCGCCTGCTTCAGTCCATACAAGGACCGAGAGAGCAAGCACACGTCATCGGGGCGCGCGTCGTCAACGAAGCCAATGGGCTGCTGACAGTAGACCTGCTCCGACAGGTGGCCATGGAGGAAGGCGTTGGAGACGTCCATCTGATGCACCGGCCACGCGCGAGAAGCAGCGAGGTGCAGGACCGTGCGGATCGTGCCCGGTTTGACAACCGGGGCAAACGTATCCGTGAAGTCGACACCCGCGCGTTGTCGAAAGCCGCGGACGACCCAGCGCGCCTTGTAGCGCTCGAGAGTACCATCGGAGTCGAGCTTGTGCTTGAAGACCCACTTGCCGGTGATGACGTTGGCGCGAGGGGGCCGGGGAACCAGCTCCCAGGTCCAGTTGCGCTGTAGCGCGTCGTACTCCTCCTGCATGGCGGCGCGCCAGTGCGGGTCACGCAGAGCGGCGCGAGCCGAGGTGGGCACCGGCGAGGGAGCAGAGGTGGACGGTGCGCTCGACCGCGAGGAGGACGCCTCCCGCTCGCGAGACGACGGCGCCCCGCCGTCATGCGGCAGGACACTGTTCCCGCTGGCCCAAAAGGCCCACTGGTCGGCAGGGTAGCGCGTAGACGGCCGCCGCACGCCCGCACGTGCTCGGGTGAGCATGGGCGCAGGAGCCGCAGCGACGGGCGGCGAGGGGGAGCCGGAGGTGCTCGAGCTGGTCGACGGCACCAGAGGCGCCGCAGGAGGGGGCAACGCGGGCGTCGTGGGTGACGAGGGCGCCGCGGGCGAGGAGGGCGCCGCGGATGACGGGGGCGCCACGGGCGGCGGGGGCGCCGCGGGCGACGGGGGCGCCGCGGGTGACGGCAGCGCCGTGGGCCCAGCTGGGGCCGACGCAGTGGGGGCCACGGAGGCCACCGGGCGCAGTCGGCGGCGCGCGGGTCCGGCCTCAGGGGGGGCGGTGGGCGCCGGGGGCGTCGTCGGAGGTGTCGCCAAGAGTCCCTGCTGAAACGGAAAAGACAACTCGTCAAAGTACACGTGCCGGGAGGTGAGGACACGATGGGAGACCGGGTCGTAGCAGCGGTAGCCCTTGGTGTTGGCGGGGTAGCCTAAAAACACACAAGGGAGAGAGCGAGGCGCAAGCTTGTGCGCGGCGGTAGCAGCAGTGTTGGGATAACACTTGCAGCCGAAGACGCGGAGGTCATCGTAGGCGGGCGGCACACCGTAGAGAAGGTGGTGCGGCGTGTAAGACCAACGCACGCGACACGGGCGGATGTTGACGAGAAGAGTCGCCATGGCAAGAGCATCCGGCCAGAATCGTGGAGGCATGTGGGTGTGGAACAGAAGGGTGCGGACACAGTCGTTGAGAGTACGGAGCATCCGTTTAGCACGACCATTCTGTGGGGAAGTGTAGGGACACGTGAGACGGAAGATGGCGCCATGGGTGGCGAGAAGGGAGCGAATGGTGATGTTGTCGAACTCTTTGCCGTTGTCAGTTTGTAAGGCGTGAATAGGGCGACCGAACTGAGTGGAAACAAAGGCGAAAAAAACGGTGAGAGTGGCGGCAACGTCGGATTTGCGACGGAGGGGAAACGTCCATACAAAATGAGAGTAATCATCCAGAATCACAAGATAATAATTATAACCAGAATTACTGGGAACAGGCGAGGTCCAAACATCACTATGAATAAGTTGAAACGAAAAAGACGCGACTGTGGAGGAAGAACTAAACGGGAGGCGAACATGTTTTCCTAGGCGACATGCGTCACAGGAGTGGGCATCCGTTTTATTACAGGTAAAAGAAAAGCCTTGCATTATTTGACGGAGAGCGGCGGAGCTAGGATGGCCGAGGCGAGCGTGCCAGAGATCGACACCGGTGGAGAGGGCGAGTGAGCTGCTGGCGGTGGTGGAGGCCGAACCAACAGGGTACAGATCGCCGGGGCTGTCACATCGGTGGAGGAGCATCCGAGTACGACCATCCTTGACAGAAAAACCAAAAGCGTCAAATTCCACAGTCACAGGATTATCACGACAGAAAGATTTAACAGAAACCAGATTTTTAATCAAGGCAGGAGAAACAAGAACGTTGTTGAGAGAGAGAGGAGTGGAAGTGGAGGGAAAAGAGACGGAACCGGTGTGAGTAATGGGAAGCGCATGACCGTTGCCAACGATGATGCGAGAGGAGGTGGAGGAGGGTGTAGAAGAAGAGAGGGTACCGGGGTGCACAGCCATATGCGCGGAGGCGCCAGTGTCCATGAACCAGTCGCCTCCGCCACCATACGCCCCAGCGGTGGGGGCGCTCTGGAGGGCGGTCAGGAGCGCGGGATCCCACGATGCCGAACTCGGGGGGGCGACGTGGGCCGGGGCAGAGTAGGACACGGCGCCGTAGGCTGGGGTGGTGTCGTAGCTCGGCGTGACGGCGGGTTGGGGCGCCGCGTAGAAAGACTGGTGAGTGGCCGGACGCGGCCCCATGATGCCCGGGTAGGGAGCGCGCGGCAGGGGCATGGAGTAGGCGTGGACGACCCCGGTCCACGGGTTGTGACCCGCGAGCCACGGCGGAGTGGTGGCGGTAGGCTGGGGTGGACGAGGCGCGGGGGCGGTGGCACCACCATGGCCGCCGTTGTTGCCACCGCCGCCACGGCGACGGCGTCCGCGACGACCCCCGCCGGGACCACTGCCGCCGGCGACAGGAGGCGGAGGCGGATGCTGCGGGGCGTAGAAGCCCGGAGGCGGCCCCATCGGCCGAGGCGCGGAGGCGGGAGCGGTGGCGCGAGGAGCGTGTGCCGGGGCGCCGCGGGAGAGGCCAGTGACAAAGGCGGTATGAGCCGCCCGAGCCCGGAGGTGCTTGAGGCGGCGCTCCTCAAGGCGCAGGTAGGCGACGGCCTGCTCGAAGGAGGGCGTGGTGAGGAGCGTGAGATTGGCGGCGGCGTTGCTGAGGTCCTCGCCGAGGCCGGCCGACAGGGTGGAGAGCATGATCTTGTCGTCGATCGGAAACTCCAAGTCGCGAAGCTCGTCGGAGAGGCTCTTCAGTTTGAGAACGTACTCGTCGAGAGAATGGTCGTTCTGGTGGGTGCCGAAGAATTCCTGTTGGAGGAAGGTGACCCGTTGGATCTTGTTGTCGGTGAAGAGGCCGGTGATTTTCCCCCACACCGTGTATGCGGTGTCGCCGTCCCGAACGACGGTGCGGAAGATGTCGTTGGAGACGGTCTGGTAAAACCAGCGGATGATGGTGGCGTCGATCGCGAGCCACTCGGGGTCGTGCGGCATGGCGAGGAGGTCGATGGTGCCGTCGACGTGATCGAGGAGATCGTACTCGTGGAAGAGCAGCCCGAAGTACGTCTTCCACGGGAAGAAGTTGGCAGCGGTGGTGGAGAGCTTCACCGGCACGCGCTCGGCGATGGGGATGTCGCGGATGACGGCGACGGAGGGCCCGGCGAAGGGGTTGCTGCTGCCGGAGCGGGAGGAGTTGAAGGGATCGGAGGGGCCGGAGGAGGAGAACCCGGCCATGGCGGAGCGTGGTGGATGGCGGCTAGGGTTAGGGAGGTGGGTGGGGGCGGCGGCTGGAGGTAGGAGCCGGCGGCGCCCTAGGGAAGGGAGGGGGGGTGGAAGGGGGTGGCGGTTGGAGGAGGGCCGGCGGCGCCCTAGGGAGGGGGGGTGGGGCGGCGGCTTGGGGTGGGCCGGCGGCGCCCTAGGGTAGAGGAGGGGCGGCGGCTAGGTCAGGACCAGAGGGTCTCTGATACCATGTAGAAGGGAATTGGAGATTGCACAGCACCAATTGGGCCGGCTGCTCATGTATATATAGACGGACACATGTACAATTACAGGTACAACCCTGACAAAACACGGGGACCGATACGTAGTACAATATGTTACTCAACACTCTCCTATAAATATATGGCACGCTTTCCGCCTGGTCTCGAAAAAAAATGACAATGATAGGGAATCGGGGAGAGCATTGCTGTGACTGTTGACCACGTCTTTTGACACCGATCGAGAAGGCACTTCTGGCTCTGTTTTCTTTTTAATGTGGCACAGTAAAGAAACCGATCCTATATTTTGAACTATTCTTTGGTATTTACAGCTTGGAGATATATACAATATAAGGAAACCGCCAGATGACCAGTAATGCAATCATGTCCAAAACCATCAAGTAGTTGAACCCCATGCGTATATATGAAGCTTTCCCAACGTCTACCATGGCATGACGATGTGACATATCGGTCTGGAGAAGAACTCAAGGCTTAACCAAGATGGTGGTTGTGACAAACAGTACTGTCACTAGATTGTATGGTAATCTTTGGGACAGGATGCACCGGGAATTCATGCGTACCAATTGTATGCTCAGCAATTCACAATGTTGCAGCCCTCTGGCATATGCATTGACTGTGACCCATTGGGTATCAAAATGCATGTCCACGGGCAAGACGTCGATGGACGGAATCTCGAGCTGCTCTAGCTGCGTTGTCTTAACCGTTGCCATATCTGGCTGTCTAAGTAGTTACCATGGCCATGGCGGCTAGTTCTTAGGAAAGCCTCCGTGTGTGGCTACTCTCAGCGACAAGGATTGCGACAGCTGTGCCATGCATCAGCTCTAGAGGCAGTGGAGACCAAATAAAGGTGCTTGGCGCAACAGCGAGCAGGTCGGGGGCATCGGCAAGCAGCTGGAGCATGAGTGTAAACTGCTCCACCAGGACGGGATGCCACGAAGGAATACGGCAAGCTGCTTGAGGGTGCACGGATTTCGCTGGATGATGACATGTAGTGTGGCTTCCGTGTTTTGATCACTGGATCAAGATTTTTTAGGTAGGAACTTCTCTTTTGTAGCAAGTAATGGTGTTGCGAATTTTCTAATTCACGTTCAAATTTCTCTTCGGCGGGCTTTGCTGCAGAGAAACGCGCATGCTGAAAAGAAGCGGCGCTGCGCGTGCTTTGGCAGAGCAGACGAGATGTTGGGAGAGAGTACTTCTTGCACATGGACTCCCTTTTTGGGGTAAAAACGTCCAGTTACCAGGGAAAAGGAGTTCTCTCGGTGCTTTCATTTGCACGACCAACTCTATATTTTGCGGGGCCCTAGGTCGCAATTGCCATGTGAGATAGGTTGGGCAGTAGAGCACATCAAGGCAAACTCCACCCGTAGGCTGAATGGCCTTCCGGTCTCTTTCTTCTAGACCTTCTTGGATGATATCGAGCCGTTGATCATGACAATGTTCCAAGAGTTCTACATGGGAATTTTGGTCATGTCCCACCTCAATTTTGGCATGATCACCTTGATCCCTAAAATAGCACGGGCCAGAAACATCCGTCAATTTAAAATGCTCAAAGTGAAGTAGCAGGGGCCACAAACATCCGTCAATTTTGAATGCTCATAGTGATCAATGTCATCTAACGCATCTTCAGCAAAGTAAGCATATCACAGCTTCAGCAATAATTGAGAGACTGGCCCACCCCTATCAGTTTTACTTTCTCCAACCAAGGCTTATACATGATGGGGTGTTAGCTCTTCATGAAATTGTTCATGAGGTAAAGTCCAAGCGGATGAAAGAGGTCTTTCTGAAATTAGACTTTTAGAAAGCCTATGGCTACTGGACTGGCACTTCTTGCATAAGGTATAGCAGATGAGGCGTTTTGATGATTTTCTGATCACTGGAATCATGCATTTTGTCACTAGCGGCAGCAACACTATCAAGATTAACGGGAAGGTGGGCCACTACTCTAGACCATCGCGCGGAGAGAGACACGGGGACACCAAGACCTCTTCTCTAAATCTTCCTTCTGCCATGAAAGATACTTGGTCGGATGAATTTTAATATCAGATTGTTTTCCATGGACCCATCAAGATGACAATGATAGATAAACTGTCAGAGTATTAGTGTAACTGTTGACCACGTCTTTGTTACTGTGAAGGCACTTCTGGCTCTGTCGAGTCTGTAATATCGCCATCTAGGAGAGTTTATTTTGGATGACAATGCAAAGAAGTTCAAACTAGATATTTTAAACTATTCTTTGGCATTTATAGCTGGCAGATATACAATAACAATATAAGGAAAACGCCATATGCCCATATCGTTGGTACTCCATTCATGTCCAAAACTATTAAGTATTTGAACCGCATGTGTATATATGTACTTTTCCCAACGTGAACCAATACATGAAGATGTGTCTTAAGATCTGGACAACTTAAGGCTTAACCAATACGGTTATTGTGGCAAACATTAAGTGGCAATAGATTGTACATGTATGGTAATCTGTGGGAATAGGATGCACCGGGAATTCATGCTTAGAAATTATATGCTCAGCAATTCACAATGTTGCAGCCCTCTTGCATATACATAGACAGACTGTGTCCTATTGGTATCAAAATACAAGTCAATGGGCGAGGTGTCACTTTGACGACATCTCAAACTGCTCTAGCAGCATTGTGTTAACCTTTGACTTAGTTTCCATATCTGGCTGTCTAAGTAGTTCTGATGGCCATGGAAGCCAGTTCTTAGGAAAGCCTTTATGTGTGGCTATTCTCGGCGGCAATTGATGGTTCCATCTCCTCTTCTCATCGCTTCTACGGCGAGAGGGGTTGGGGACCCTAGACCTGCGGTAGATGTTGTAGTTAGGTACCAATATTATCGGGTTTGGTCAATCGGCAGTGTCCCTATATATGGCGGCAATGATGGCGTGTTGTGCGCAACAATAAAATGTTTTGTCCGACTTCTTGTCCACCTTGGCGTCGGTGGTCTAGCTAGTGGCGTTGAGTAGGGTGATGAATTGTTTGGTCGTTGCTTGCTTGGAGTTGTCGATCTCTTTACCATGTTTTCTGCTTATGCATAGAAGGGATAAAAGAAGCTATAATTGTCTGTATAGTGAAGTGCATTACATTTTTTAATAATGGGCATTTTATAACTTAAAAGTTTAAGCATTACACATGTCCTCTTCAAAAGTTCGATGCAAAGAGCCTACACAAGTCCAAAGTGATGTAACAAAATACAAAAAGCTGAATTACATATCGGGAATGAGAAATTGCAAAAGGCCTAAGGTGGTGGAGGTCCAATATGAAGATTATGTTGCCATATATGTTGGGAGAAACAGTCCCTCCCGTATCCTAGTCGTGTACACAACTTCGTAAATAGATCGTGATATTCTACATGATGTAGAGACGACCATAAACGAAATGTACCAGGGCACATGTAGATAACGTACAAGAGAGAGAAATTTTTAACATTAAATAGTTTATCATTTCTACATAGTCATAGCGACCAAATAATGGCAATCGCTCCCACCATAAGCAAAATTCTATACTTTTGATCTATACCAAATTGCCAAATTTCAAAAACATTGACAACACCACACATTTTATTTTCTAAATGGGGAACAAAGCCTCGGCCTCTGCATCAACAGATGCAATACTACACGGTGGATTCAAGTTTGAAACTACTTGGGTGACTAACCATATAGAGCGGGATGGCTTGTATTGAAAGAACATATGCTTAATTATCTCATCATGATGATAAAAAAATATTTCTTACTTTCATGCTAATTCAGTCTAACAAGATTAACTTTAGTAAGGATACCCCCGATGGAGATACCAAGCAAAAAATTTGTTCTTTAGAGGTATCTTCATTTTCTAGTTTTTCCCTATTAGTATCAACTAGTAAGTCTAAATAGACTAGCGCGTTGATAACCAAGTGGTATCAGGCACTTATTGTATTCTTCTAAACATGTTGGGCTGCTAGCCTGATCTTACTTTGTTATATTCTCACAGCTGGTGGCTAACGAATGTTTGTTTGCATGGAAGTATTTTTTTTTTGAAAATGCATGTATTTATGGACATGGTGTAACGTAGTTAGATGAAATGACTTAGCTCTTATAATCTAAACAACCATCTATCCAGCTATTATCAACAGTCTGATAGACGCAATAGCTGGAAATTGAGATGACATGCATGATTTTGAAATAACATATAACCACTTGCAAACGAGATTTCCACTTCTATGAAAAAGTTACCGGATTGAAGTTACGCCAAATTCGGCATATGATTAACCATTCATGTCCACATATTCTTGTCCGTCTAAGCAATATTCATGTGTAGTCTTGTATAAATATATTATGCACCATGCAAGTGCCACTAGCGGAACATGTGCCCAAATACCTTTCTCCACATGTCAGAGCAGCATTTCATTTATATCTTCTTTTGTGGATATATATGTGCACCTCTCGCACCAATCCTATATATATGTGCCCCCATCCTGTATATATATGCGTAAATTATCTATGTTTTCCGGGTTCGTTTTTATATTGAACTTGTGACTAGTATGCCCAATGATAGCATTCCCAACTGTTTTATAGTTCCTTGCAGAGAAAGAGCTGACGAGTGAGCAACAAAAGTCGAGTCCTCGACGTTGTCATATGGTCTTGTGGAAATGGGATGCGTCGTGACTCAAGGAAATGGGAATCCTTCATTGAGCAGTTTAGCTACTTTGCGTTTGGCGAATAAGTGGAGAAGTCCTACAAGAACAAATATTGAAGGTGGGGATTTCTTGCCCTTTTTATCCTCAAGAAGCTTTTGGAGAGTACCAGTGCATTTGTGAGGCTTCCATGCCAATCCAAGGGTGGGGTAGCTTATTGATCCACTCTTGGATAGGCTATTCGTTTTTCGTCTAACGAACCAGTTACTAGTGAACCTCTGCAAAGTTATGACATGTCCTATTTCTCTACTGATTCACCTGTGCAAGGTGATTGTGTTACTATATAGATACCGGGGCTCTCTTCTGATCGCTCCCTGGAGCCTACAATCGACGTACATGGGGAGCATGTGATCGATGTGGACGAGTTTCCATTGTCGCCTGCTGTTGCCCCAGTTCCGCCTACACCGGCCCATGGGCTGGCTTCGTCTTCTCCTGGCTAGCCCGTGTCACCCACTGCCCCATCAGCTGTGACACCCTCGGCTGGCCCACCTGTCGAGCCTCAACATACGATGATCACTCGTAATCGTGATCATACCCGTCGCGAGAAGGATAGCACGGTGCATTATGATCGGCGTCACAACGCATTCTTTGCTGCTCTGACATCACATCGAGAGGCGCTTCTCAATCCGGCATTTCATGTGGCCATGTCGGATGAGTATGTGATACGTTGTAAACGTATCTATAATTTTTGATGTTCCATGCTTGATTTTTATCTACTTTCTTATGTTTTTTCCATACTATGGAGTGCTTTTTATATACTTTCTTGGACTAACCTAATAACAAGATGCCACAGTGCCAGCTGCCTGTTTTCTGCTGTTTTTGGTTTCAGGAAAGTCAGAAAATAAATATTCTTGAAATTGGATTGGACAAAAGCCAAAGTCAGTATTTCACCGAGGGGGGGTGGGGGGGACACGGAGCCAGAATACGAGACGGAGAGGGGCCAGAGGGCCGCCGCACCACCTGGCCGCGCGGCCAGGCCTGGCCCGCGCCAGGGGGTGGTGTGGCCGCCTAGGGAACCCCCTCGGCCTCCCCTTTCGCCTATAAGATGCCTCCGATATAAAAACCCTACGTACCCGATCAAAAATTCCACGAAAGAGTTTGTAACCTCCGTCATCTCCATCCCTAGATCGGGAGGGATCGGAAGCTCTTCCCGGCACCCTGCCGGAGGGGAGAATTCACCCTGGAGGCCTTCTTCATCACCACGCAAGCCTCCGGTGTGATGCATGAGTAGTTCATCCTTGGACTATGGGTCCATGTAGTAGCTAGATGGTTGATTCTTCTCCTTTGTGCTACCATGTTTAGATCTTGTGAGCTCCGTTCATGATCAAGATCATCTATTTGTAATCCTACATGTTGTGTTTGTGAGGATCCAGTAGATATTGAGATGCTATTTCAGATTGATTATTGATTCTATCATGTCTTTGTTAGTTATGATCTTGCATGCTCTCCGTTGTTAGTAGAAATCTTGGCCGAGTAGATGCTAGCAACTCCAAGAGGGAGTATTTATGCTCGATAGTGGGCTCATGCCTCTAGTAATCTGGGGAAGTGACAGAAATCTCTAAGGTACTAGATGTGTTGTTGCTATTAGGGAGAAAACAGCAATCCTTTGTTCATAGAACAATCATATTGTTTACTTTATATGTAATGCGTAATGCAATTATCTGTTGCTTGCAACTTAATACTTGAGGGGATTCGGATGATAAACTGAAGGTGGATTATTAGTCATAGATGCAGTTGCATTACGGTCTATGTATAATGCTGTAATGCCCAATCAAATCTCATATGAGTCAAGGTGATTAGTATATGCATGTATGCTTTCTCGATGTTTGTCAATTGCCCCACTGTAATTTGTTCAGCCAACATGTCATCTATCTTAAGGAGAACCACCACTAGTGAACTATGGATCCCGGTCCTTTCTTTTACCATCAATCTATAATTGTTTACTGCTTTCTGTTTACTTTCTGCAAGCTTTTACTTTCTTCCACACAATACATTTAATCCTTTGTTTTCAGCAAAACCGGTGAGATTGACAACCTCACTGTAAGTTGGGGGCAAAGTTCTGTGGTTGTGTTGTGTAGGATTCCAAGTTGGCAATAACACCTTGTAGGTGTTTCCTTGCTCCTACTGGTTCGATAACCTTGGTTTCATAACTGAGGGAAACTTTTTGCTGTGTTCATCATACCTTCCTCTTGGGGTTCCCCAACGAGCTCGAGATGTCTTGGGCCATCAAGCTCTTTTCTAGCACCGTTGCCGGGGAGTCAAGGACATCTTCACAAGAGGAGTCCCTCATAACCAGTCTCTTTACTTTACTTTGTTTTATTTGTTTTGCTTAGTTTATTTCTGCTTTGTTTGCTTGTTTCTTTATCAAAAACACAAAAAAATAGTTTTACAAGTTTGCCTTCTTTATTAAAAACACAAAAAAATGACTACTCTTGAAAACATTAAGTTGTGTGACTTCACTAGCACCAACAACAATGATTTCATGTGCACACCTATTGCTCCACCTGTTCCTGAAGCTACTTTCTTTGAAATAAAACATGCTTTACTCAATCTTGTTATGAGAGAACAGTTTTCTGCTATTGGTAATGAAGATGCTGCTGCTCATCTAAATAACTTTGTTGAACTTTGTGAGATGCAAAAGCATAGGGATATAGATGGAGATATTATTAATCTTAAATTGTTTCCTTTCTCTTTGAGAGGAAAAGCTAAAGAATGGTTGCAATCCCTAACTAGAAATAGTATTGATTCTTGGACTAAATGCAAAGATGCTTTCATTGGAAAATACTACCCTCCTGCTAAGATTATATCTATGAGAAGTGAAATAATGAAATTTAAACAATCTGATAATGAACATGTTGCTCAAGCTTGGGAAAGAATGAAATCTTTGGTAAAGAATTGTCCCACTCATGGACTAACTTCTTGGATGATTATCCAAACCTTTTATGCAGGATGGAACTATTGTTCAAGAAATCTACTGGATTCTGCTGCTGGAGGTACCTTTATGACCATTACTTTGGATGCTGCAACAAAGCTTTTGGATAATATGATGGTCAACTATTCTGAATAACATACTGAGAGAGCTCCACAAGGTAAGAAGGTAAATTATATTGAAGAGACCTCTTCCTTGAGTGATAAAATTGATGTTATTATGTCTATGCTTGTTAATGGGAAAGCTCATATTGATCCAAATCATGTTCCCTTAGCCTCCTTGGTTGCTCAAGAAGAGCAAGTTGATGTGAACTTTATAAGAAATAATAATTTTAGCAACAATGCCTGCAGGAATAATTTTGGTAATAATAACTATAGGCCACATCCTCCCAACAATGGTAATGCTTATGGAAATTCCTACAACAATAATAGGAGTGCTCCCTCTGAACTTGAATTCATGCTTAAAGATTTTATTAGTAAACAAACTGCTTTCAATAAAACTATTGAGGAAAAACTCTCTAATGCTGAAAGAAATATAGCATCATTGGATGAAGCTCAATCTTCTTTTAATAAAATGGCTGCTAAACCTAAAACTATTGAGAATCCCTTTGCTGCTACTAATGCCATACAAGTTAAAATTGATGAAAATGTTAGACTATTAGCTGAATTGCATACTAAGTGGGAAAGAGAAGATGAAATTGCTAGAAATATTAGTGTTTCTACTATCACTATCACTAGTGTTGAAGCTAGTAATAGCTCTACTACTTTAGATGATAATTATGATTTTGATCTTGATGGTTGCAATATATCTGAGGTAATTAAGTTCCTACAAAAGCTTGCTAAAAGTCCTAATGCTAGTCCTATGAATGTGGCCTTTACAAAACATATTACTCATGCTCTCATAAAAATTAAAGAAGAAAAGATGAATCATAAATCTTCTATCCCTATGAAACTAGAAGATGGTTGGGAACCCATCATTTATATGAAAGTGAATGATTCTGATTTTAAAGCTTTATGTGATCTTAATAGTAGTGTTTCTATTATGCCTAAAAGGATTTATGATATGCTTGATTTGCCACCATTGGAAGATTGTTATTTGAATGTCCCACTTGATGATAATGCTAAAAAGAAACTCATGGGGAGTATTAATTATGTTCTTAGTATGGTTAATAATGCCTATGTCCCCGTTGGTTTCTATGTTTTGGATGTTGAATGCAATGCTTCTTGTCCTATTACTTTGAGAAGACCTTTTCTTAGAACTATTGGTGCCATTATTGATATGAAAGAAGGCACCATTAAATATCAACTCCCACTCAAGAAAGGTATAGAACACTTCCCTAAGAAGAGAGAGAAGATTCCTTTTGCCTCTCCTATGAAAACAAAATTTGCTCTTAATGCTTCTTTATTTGAGAACACTTGATTATTTTTCTTGCTTCTTATGCTTCTTATTGGGAGATAACCCAAAAGTTTTAGATGAGTATTGGAAGTTATAACTTCAGTAATAACCTCTCCTTATCCTTTTTATTTGCTTTTTGTGCCAAGAGTAACCTCTAATGAGAGAGAAGTAATGCTTGGGAAAGTTGCTGCCCCGAAACAGATTTTTGTGCTTCACTGTAAAACTTCGTGTAAAATCTCTGTACATCATTTTGAAGCATGAATTTTTGTGCTTCTTCCCCAGGTTGTTATCTAACTTTCTTTAGTTCAACACGTTTCGATTTGAGCAACAGAAGGTCTTCTAAAAAATTGGTTTTTACCTGCTGGTCTGTTTTGACAGATTTCTGCCATTATTTGCATTTGCTTCTTGTTGGTTCCTTTTTGAGTTCTCTTTGGGGAATTGAGCTTTTTGAGGGAAGTGCTTCAGTAGCTTGTTTTTTAATGGAGGTTTTATTGGTGTTGAAACTGAACCCAAAGACTTATTATCTTGAGTGCACTAATGTTGCTAATAAAGACTATGTGAAGTTTTGTATGAAGGAAAAATTTCAGGTGTATGGAGAGAATGATGTAATAAGATGAATAATGGACTAAATCTCAAGATTGGGGATACCACGCGTGTCACCCCAAGAAATATCCAAGAAGTACAAGCGTCAAAGCTTGGGGATGCCCAAGGCATCCCCTTTTTCATCAATAAAAATCCCAGGTTTCTTCCAAACACTTCATTTTTATTGTTTCATCCACAGTTGTGTTGTTCTTGGAGCGTCTTCGTTTTTGTTTTTGGTTTTCGTTTGCTTGGTTTTCTTAGTTTGCTTGAATAAATTGGTTGGACCCCCTTTCATACATTAGTTTCAAATAGTTTGGTTTGGATTGGAAAAGAGTAGAAAAGTTCATGCTTAAGTGGTAAGAGGAGCTTGTTTTTGACTGTGGCCTATGCTTTGTCATGCCATGCTCGATATTGTTTTGGCTTTATGCTTAGTGATCTTTGCTGTAGCATGAAATTTTATAAACAATTGAGATTGCTTAATGTGCCTTGAAAGAATCATGCATTGGTTTAGCATACAAAAGCATAGTATTATGGTATTCTCCTTTGATGCTTTATTTGGGTTGACTTGGCGCATGCTCACACCATGTTATGACTATCGTAAGTCACCATAGCCTTTATGATCCTTTGGTTTTCGACTTGTAATATCACTTTATGCTTTAATCAATAATGTTTTGTTGCTTTGCATGATGATGGCCATTATTGCTCTCTTAGTTGGTCGCTCCCAGTCTTTTGCTAGCCTCCATACCCAAGTATGAGTTCCACTCATGCATCCAACTCCTAAAACCAAGTTATTCCAAAGAGTCCACCATACCTACCTATTAGCAATTTCTATTCCAAGTATATTCATGTTTTTATCTGCCTTCCGAATTAAACTTGTTATGAGAAAACTAGTGATTAAAGCTCTCACGAACTTGATGGCACACTTTACTTTTCTTGCCTTAATAAACTTGAACCATTGTGTCGTCTATGTTGTATATGCTTGCACTTATATGTTGGGGATTAGCAGAACCATGCTGTCATGGGGAATGCTTTCAACATTGCACTTGTACTTTGTACCTAGTTGATATCATCCTCTTTTGTCTATGGATATCGTTGGTGTGAAATGAAAGGGGAGCTTGTAAGTCCATGGAGTTATGTATGTGTGTTAGAGAAACGCCTGGGCTGCCGGTATAATCCATGCTATCATGGTGGAAACCTGCAGCGTAACCATAATGAGTTGTCTATGAAGCATTCTTATTATAAAAAAAGAGTCAGATATTGAGAAAAAGAGAAAAAGAAAAAAAAAGATATGAGAAAAGAGGAAAGAGAGAAAAAAGCATCATTTCCCCATGGTAAATAAGAAGATTACTGAGATGCTCATTGTCTACTTGCCTTGTCATTTTGATATGGGGATTTTTCCGTATCATCGGGCAAGGGGTACCACATTGGCGGTTCTCTATGATACACATGTACTTACTATGACAAGAACTTACCGATAACTAAACTTGAGTAGCATGAGGAGCGGCCCTCGTATTCAAGGGACATGAGATTTCCAACTTATACTTTGTCAAGAATATAGTCCATAGTTTGTTCACGTTAACCTTAATCACTTCAAGATGCTTATGATAGGGGCAATGAGAGCTGAAAGCTATAAGTACCATAATTTTTGGAAGCTCTTTATGAAACTTGAATCCCTGCTTCCTTCTATGAAGGCCTTTCTTTTACTTTTAGGTTGAGTCTCCACCTTCTATCTTTATGCACCTATTTTTAGAGCATAGTGGCCATTCTTAGTTATATGTGCATTGTCCCAAAACTTGTTGATTGATGTATAACTTTGATATTGCTTGTTCTTAAACTACTTGTATCAAGTCACCCTTATAAACTTTGAAGGTGTCCTATGCATTTATGTTTGCTACTCTATGAGGGACAAGCTGAATGCCACTATGCTATGTTTTCTTTATGTAAAACAAACAAATGTCTTGCAAAGCATTGTTATTCATGAATCTTTTGTTTGTACCTTTTCATGTTACAACATAGTTGCCATGTCTTATTGTTAGAACTTTATCTTTCATTCTATATTGAAGTACTATGATCCCAGCTATCAATGTTCTACAAATACTTTGATCAAGTTTATGATGGTGCATGTCACCTCAAAAATTATTCTTTCTTTCTATCACTTACCTACTCGAGGACGAGCAGGAGTTAAGCTTGGGGATGTTGATACGTTATAAACGTATCTATAATTTTGATGTTCCATGCTTCGTTTTTATCTAATTTCTTATGTTTTGTCCATACTTTGGAGTACTTTTTATATACTTTCTTGTACTAACCTATTAACAAGATGCCACAGTGTCAGCTCCTTGTTTTCTATTGTTTTTGGTTCCAGGAAAGTCATAAAATGAATATTCTCAGAATTGGACGGGACAAAAGCCAAAGTCGGTATTTCACCGAGGGGGACACGGAGCCAGAAAACGAGACAGAGAGGGGCCAGAGGGCCGCCAAACCACCTGGCCGCGCGGCTAGGCCTGACCCGCGCCAGGGGCTGGTGTGGCCGCCTAGGGCACCCCCTCAGCCTCCCCTTTCGCCTATAAGATGCCTCCGATACAGAAACACTAAGTACCCAATCAAAAATTCCACGAAAGAGTCTGTAGCCGCCGTCATATCCATCCCTAGATCGGGAGGGATCTGAAGCTCTTCCCGGCACCCTGCTGCAGGGGAGAATTCACCCTAGAGGCCTTCTTGATCATCATGCAAGCCTCCGGTGTGATGCGTGAGTAGTTCATCCTTGGACTACGGGTCCATGTAGTAGCTAGGTGGTTGGTTCTTCTCCTTTGTGCTACCATGTTTAGATCTTGTGAGCTCCGATCATGATCAAGATCATCTATTTGTAATCCTACATGTTGTGTTTGTGGGGATCCGATGAATATTGAGATTCTATTTCAGATTGATTATTGATTCTATCATGTCTTTGTTATTGGAGATCTTGCATGCTCTCCGTTGTTAGTAGATATCTTGGCCGAGTAGATGCTAGCAACTCCAAGAGGGAGTATTTATGCTCGATAGTGGGTTTATGCCTCTAGTACTCTGAGGATGTGACATAAATCTCTAAGGTACTAGATATGTTGTTGCTACTAGGGAGAAAACAACAATCCTTTATTCATAGAATAATCATATTGTTTACTTTACACGGAATGCGTAATGCAATTATCTGTTGCTTGC
This sequence comes from Avena sativa, assembly GCA_916181665.1. Taxonomy (NCBI): domain Eukaryota; kingdom Viridiplantae; phylum Streptophyta; class Magnoliopsida; order Poales; family Poaceae; genus Avena; species Avena sativa. The sequence continues at coordinate 123,838,637 of OV702291.1, read as the reverse complement.
AACTTAATACTGGAGGGGGTTCGGATGATAACCTGAAGGTGGATTATTAGTCATAGATGCAGTTGGATTACGGTCTATGTATAATGTTGTAATGCCCAATCAAATCTCATAGGAGTCAATATGATTAGTATATGCATGTATGCTTTCTCGATGTTTGTCAATTGCCCCGCTGTAATTTGTTCACCCAACATGTCATCTATCTTAAGGAGAACCACCACTAGTGAACTATGGACCCAGTCATTTCTTTTACCATCAATCTACAACTGTTTACTGCTTTCTGTTTACTTTCTACAAGCTTTTACTTTCATCCACACAATACATTTAATCCTTTGTTTTCAGCAAAACCGATGAGATTGAGAACCTCACTGTAAGTTGGGGGCAAAGTTCTGTGGTTGTGTTGTGCAGGATTCCAAGTTGGCAACAACACCTTGGAGGTGTTTCCTTGCTCCTACTGGTTCGATAACCTTGGTTTCATAACTAAGGGAACTTGCTGCTGTGCTCATCATACCTTCCTCTTGGGGTTCCTCAACGAGTTCGAGATATCTTTGGCCATCAGTATGCTGCTTTGCAGCAGACTGGCACATGGACCCTAGTAACCTGGCCACCTAGCATCAATATCGTTGGCTGCAAGTGGATCTTCAAAACCAAGAACCATCCTGGTGGGTCTATCGAGAAGCACAAAGCACGGTTTGTAGCTCTTGGTTTTACTCTGCAGCATGGGATTGACTATGGTGATAGTTTCAGTCTAGTGATGAAGCAAGCCACGACTCGCATGGTATTTTCTCCCGCAATCTCTCACGGCTGGAGTCTTCGACAAGTTGATGTGAGGAATGCTGCTGAAGCTATATGGATAGAATCTCTACTGAAGCTATATGGATAGAATCTCTACTTAAGAAGCTTGGTGTGACTCGGTAGCGTACCCCCATATTGTGTTATGTTAATCTTAGGGCTACTTACTTGATGGTGAATCCAGACTTTCATGCTCGAACTAAGCACACTGAGATTGATTTCCATTTTGTGCGATACCGAGTAGTAGTCGGTGAACTGGATGTCAGGTTCATCTCCACTCATAACCAGTTGGCTGACGTGTTCACTAAACCAGACACACGACATATGTTAGATAGATTTAAGTCCAATCTTAACCTTGTATGTAGCGTTTTAGATTTATGGAGAGTGTTAGAATTTTATTCAGTCTAACCCCACCCGTCATGTATCACGTATGTAACTTGTATGTGGTCACGTCTATATAAGTTGAGCACGTGTGGGGACTTAGACCCACACACAAAATCCTGAATCCTCGTTTCTAACTATTCCAACCCTAGCTGCTAGAGCCTCCTCCATATGCTCCTCGTGCTCTGCTATAGGACTCGATAGTGGTGGCAGCGCTCTCGTTCCTGAACAGTGTGGGGACCTATGGTTGTTGCACTGAGATCTTTTGGAGATAGTGGAGCTGCTATAATTGACTTATAAAGGGAGATGCTTCCACACTATAGTCACTTGTTGACGTAGAAAATTCTCGATCCCATGTCTATGGGATAATTAGCAGATGCTAGAGGAGGTCGGGGAGCTCTCCTCCTACGTCTACACCTTCTATAAGGATCTCTTGTCGGTAGGACCCCCTCTAGGGTCACATTAGTAGATGACTTCTTGCTAACGAGGGTCGGGTTCACTGTCGATGAGATTGCGGTGCTCAGTCTCCCATCCTTACCATAGGAGGTAGGTCGGGCAGTTGAAGACATGAAGGAAAACACCACCCCTACGCTGAATGGCCTTCTGGTATTTTTCTTCTAGACTTTCTTGGATTATATCGAGCCATCGATCATGTCGATGTTCCATGAGTTCTACATGGGAACTTTGGTCATGTCTTGCCTGAATTTGGGCATGATCACCTTGATCCATATAGTAGCAGGGGCCACAAATATTTGCCAACTTAGACTGATCATAGTCAGTGTCATCTGATGCATCTTCTGCAAAATATGCATATCAAAGCTTCCCCCAATAATTTAGAGAATGGCCCACCCCTATCAATTTTCGTTTCTCCAAGAAAGGCTTATACATGGTGGGGTGTTGGCTCTCCATGCAATTGTCCATGAGGTAAAGTCCAAGCAGATGAAATGGGTCTTTTGGGAATTAGACTTTTAGAAGGCATATGATTCTTGGACTGGCACTGTTTGCACAAGGTATTGCAGATGAGGGGTTTAGATAACCCTCTAATCACATGAATCATGCAGTTTATCATTAGCGATAGAAATGCTATTAGCATCAACGGGGAGGTGGGACACTACTTTAGACCATCGTGCGGAGTGAGACATGGGGACACCAAGACCTCTTCTCTGAATCTTCCTTCTAAATTGAAAGATACTTGGTCTCGGATGAATTTTAAGATGAGGTCATTGTCCACGAACCTATCAAGACAACAATGGTCATTGTCCACTAACCTCTAAGAGTGTTGGTGTAACTGTTGATCATGCCTTTGTTATTCTGAAGGTACTTCTGGCGTTGTCAAGTCTGTAATATGGCTATCTAGGAGAGTTTATTTTGTGAGGTGTTCTTCGGTGTCCCCCTCCTAAGTTTGTATGGGATAGTTTTCTTTTTACCCCATTGAAACTTAAATCCAGGATGTATACCTCCGTATAGGTGTACTCGGTCGATATGGGTATACTCCACGTTTCCCATGGCTGATCCCACCTCCCGTTATCGTGATCTACATCTTTGCATGCCACGTTTTAAGTTTTTATTGTTGCTGCTATATACCTACCGATTTCCGCCTCCCGCAGGCACATGAGTATACGTGTACGATGAGTATATGTCTCACAGGACCATACGGGTTTCGGGTAGGTTCGCAGGTCTTCGAAACCAATCTGTATCGAGTTTTTGTTTGTCAATGTTTAAAGAAGAGGGGGGACACCGAAGCAAAAGTATTATTTTGTATGACAGAGTAAAGAAGTTAAAGCTAGATATTTTAAACAATTCATTGGTATTACGGAGATATACAATAATAATATAAGGAAAATGCCAGATCACCGGTGGCGGTACTCCATTCATCTCCAAAACCATTAAGTAGTTGAACCGCAAACGTATATATGTAGTTTTCCCAACGTGAACCAAGACATGACGATGTGTCTTAAGATATGGAGAACTCAATGCTTAACCAATAGGGTGATGATTGTGACAAACATAAAGTGGCACTCGATTGTACATGTATGGTAATCTGTGGGAAGAAGACGCGCCCTGAATTCATGCTTAGAAATTATATGCTCAGCAAGTCACAATGTTGCAGCCCTCTCGCATATACATACACTATGTCACATTCGATATCAAAATGCATCTAAATGGGTGAGATGTCGCTGATCGACGTCTCAAACTACTCTAGCTGCATTTTGTTAAACTTTGACTTAGTTTCCATATCAGGCTGTCTATGTAGTTCCCATGGCCATGGTAGCTAGTTCTTGCGAAAGCCTCTGTGTGTGGCTATTCTCGGCGACAAGGAAAATGAGGGCTGTGCCACGCGTGAGCTCAGGGTAGTGGCGACCAAAGGTGCTTGGTGCCACAGCGAGATGGTCGGGGGCGTTGGCAAGCAGATGGATCACGATTTCAAACTGCTCGACAAGGACGACATGCTTGTGGCCTCCGTTGGTAAGCGGCTCGACTACAACCTGGTCATGGTCGACGTCACGTCATGAAGGAAGACGGAAAGCTGCTTGAGGGTGCACGGATGTCACAGGATGATGACACAGAGTGTGGCCTCTCAGCCTTCATCACTGGATCGAGATTGTTTTAGGCACGAGCTTCTCTTTTCTAGCAACTAATGATGATGTGAAATTTCTAATTTGTATTCAAATTTCTCCGGCAGGCTGGTTGCAGAGCAACCCGCGCGAGCTGAAAAGAAGCGGTGATGCACGCGCATTGGCAGGGGACACGAGGGAACGAGATGTTAGGAGCCACTACTACTTGCACATGCAATCCCATTTTTGGCTAAAAACTTGGGGAAAAGGAGCTCTCTGTGTCTCTGTGCCATCATTTGCACGGCTGGCTCTATATTCCGGGGCTCTAGGGCGCAATTGATGACATGGATCTCCAAGGCTGGTATATGTATTTGTCGTTAGGGGTGGGGCGTGGAAAAAGGTCGTTGGGGTCAAAATATATTAGCACTTGTTTGTAGATCATAGTAACTATAATATATGTGTTGAAACAAGCATAAATAATGATAATTGCCAATTTATTATAATAAATCAAATTCTGATTACGAAGTAATCACCTCTATTTTTTCTTGGCTTGCCAATCTTTTAACTTTGCAATGCAGCGAAGCGGAAAAGCTGCTAGGGTCTCGTGGGAATCCTTGGATATAGAGCTTTGACAATTTGCAAAAATTTACTCACCAAAGGACTCAGCCGAAAAGATGACACTTAGATTGAAGCAACTGGTCGCAAAGAGTGCATCCGTCATTTTGCTTTAACTAGTGAGGTGGCCCTCACAAATACGAGGGCATTGTCCTTAGAGTGTTAACATTGTTCATGTATTGTTTGTGGTGTCATAGGCGTTGGAGACATGAAACTCTAGGTCAAATGAGCCCGTAGAAGATGGAACAATTATGCTGGTAGAATATCACAGGTATGTGATATATTTCAAAACATTGTAATTTTTGGAGAGTAGTCTTTATTAATTTTTTGGACATACTATGTCCCATATTCTAGAATATCTATTTCAAAATGTAGTTTGCATTGTTTTATATATTTCTACTATCTTTCCTCTTAGTCCCGCTTTTCAATGTAGGTGTTACACTCTTCCTCTAGCATGTGTTAGTTGTGTCCGGTAATGATAACTAAACTCACTTAGATGGAACATAGACTCATGTAACATGTTTATGTTACGAACTAATTTGATTGCATATATTTTTCCTCTAAATAGGTAACTCAATTTCTGCATGTCCTCGGTAATCTTTCTTAATCCAATTGCACCACCAGATTCTTCCTAACTGGTTATCAACACTCTTTGCTGCCATCGTCATACTGCCCAATACATTTGATTCACATGATAAACCACAAAAGAATAAAAACTATGATTGCAATGATACATACACTAATATCTTAATGAAATAGAATCATGGTCTACATCAAATTCATTGTTATCACGGATCATTTAGTCTCTTAAATAAAAGTCCTGTAATCTGTTGTGTCGACAGCGCACGTGAAATATCGCATTAGTGGGTTATTTTTTTGTTTTGAGAAATGTAACATTTAACTTTGTAATATGTTTTTTGTTGTTGAGAATTTTAGACCACCTTTGTACCTTTTTTCGATAAAGGACGCTTTATTACTTAAAAGTTAGACCACCTTGGTACCTACCTACGAAATGTAGTGAATAAGCTAATACTCTCTCGGTTTCAAAATATAAGATGTTTTAGATTTGTGAAGATAATGTATATAGACAACTTTTAGTGTGTAGATTCGGAGTAAAACTCTCTGAACCTAAACACTAAAAATCATCTAGATACATTATCTTCACAAAGCTAAAACATCTTATATTATAAAACGGAGAGTAGCTATAAATGGTGTCTCAAGCTTTCCGCAAAGCACAGATTGGCAAGCAATGATAAAAAAAACTCAATGAGGTGCCCAGTAGTAGGTGTGTATACTTAAAACTTTCAGGTTGCACACCCTACACGGCATTGCTACATTTATATATGTAAGCAGGACATCTACCCTTGATCTTAAATCTTGCAGCAAAGATAAATATCGACAAGAAAGAAGTGTTTGTCGTTGCATTGTTGGCTCACATAGATAACACTTTACTCTGCCCGCAAAAGGAAAAAAAAACTTTATTCTGGCATGAGTGAGACAGTGAGAACTGATCTCAACAAGGTATTGCATGGGAAGGGTAGGCTTCGGGACAACACACTACACTGATTACCGTTCTGTAGCCACAATATGGTCCATGCATGTTCTCATTAGCCTTTCCTTTAGATTACAGGCAAATGTGTTAGAGCAATGAAGCCTACAGAGGCAATAGACGCATGACTCAGACCATGTCCCGCAAACTGAGAAAAATATCCACCCCAGTAAATAAAAAGTACACTTAATAAATAATGTTCACGCTGTATGGAATATTTACTTCTCACTTGTGTAAAGCTTCATTGCGCCTACGTCATTAGGTCATCTAGAACATGTATAGAACCAACGATCATGCCTGCTGTTCAAGCATGTCCTCGTCGACGAGCGGTGAGCTGGGTTGGCTGCTTTCCCTATAGTTGTGCATGAAGTTCTGCATCGGATAGCGAGCATTTACTAGATGGCCTACGGCTGTCGTTCCCGTTGTGTGCCGTTTAGCCGGTCCGGATAGCCGTGTACCATGGTTCAGAGGTGGGGGTTCGGTGTGACCCTAGCGGCGTAGCCGAAGTATTCTCATTTTCTTTGGCGCGAGTCACCGTCGCTTCGAGGTCGACGGTGTTTCATCAGTTGGGTTTGGTTCTGTTCTATTCGGGGAAGTGTGCGATCGGACCGTTAAGGCTTGCCAGTAATGGCCCTACGTTCCCCTACGTCAGGTGTCGGTAGCCTGCAATGGTCCGGCTTTTTTCTGATTCCTTTTTTCCCCGCAATTTCCTCCCCTCCCTCTTCGTTTTTTTTTTTGTTTTCTATCCTTTCAGACGTTGTCACAGTGCCGGTGTTACGCATTGCAAGAATCAGCCTCTTTGCCTTACGGGCGAGAGTCGTCGGCTGAGGAGGTCTCTGGGAAGGAAGAGCAGGGGCATATGAAGGAAATTGTGCATGTGTTGTTCAGGCATCCTTGCAACCATTCGGCGCATGGATGGTGTCTCTGGTTGGTTTATTAATTGTCGTAGTCGAGCAAATGATGTATGCTAGAGCGGGAGGCTCTACAGTGTTTTACTTCGATAGTGCGGAGGGAGTAGATAGTAGCAAATGGATTGTAGCTAGGGGCGGATCCAGCATCCCTGTTGCCCAGGAAGTTGCTCGGGCTTCCGGCCCGCTGTGCAGCCTAATTTTAATAGTTGTTTGGCTAATAATTAGCAATTTAGGCCTTTTAGTTTAGAGATTGCCTAGGCTTTGTAATTTTCTTAGGTCCGCCATTGATTGTAGCCATTTGGGGGTCGGGGCATGTATGAGATGCTCCTGAGGAAGGCATGCACTCATGGTGCTGCCTTGTCTGGTGCGCTTCTTTCATGGACGACGGCAGCCTCAATCGTACGTCGGTGGACGAGGTCGTCAGGCCGGAAGAGGTAGTGCAGGATGTTATCCTTTCTTTTCTTGCAAGAGCTCGCCACATGTACGCTGTTCATTCCAAGCCTACCTTCCGCATGGAGCGTCGGTGGATGACAGTGCCATGGGAAAGTCACGTCTCTTGGTCGATAACAGTTGCTCGCCTTTGGCTGACGATCATGGCGAGGAGGCGTCAATAAGGGATGTCGAGTGTGAGGAGAGGGGTTGTGTGTGTGTGGGGGGGGGGGGGATATGCCGGCGGAACCGGCGCCCTCTGTCGTCCTCTTTTCTCTTAGAGCTACTAGCCGGGTGGATGGTATTTGACGCCAGATTTGAGGTACTCACTCTGTCCATAAATAAGCGTATTCCTAACCTTGTTCTAAGTCAAACTTTGTAAATTTGACAAACGTCACGATATTTATGAAAGTCAATTACTACTACTAGATCCATTTTCAAATGTAATTTCATAATATATCGATCTGATGTTATGTATGTTGCTGTATTTTCATATTTAACAAAGTTTGATTTAAAGAAAAGATAGACGTACACTTATTTATGGACGTACGGAGGGAGTAGTCTCTGTGAGGACACAAAGGCCTTGTGCGAGGGTGCGGGAACAAATGAGTGTGTCTGATGGCCCATGGCTGTCCGTTCGAAGCGACTGTGGTCTCTCCTGCTCTACTGTTCCAGACATGCAATTGGCGATGCCAACGCACGGCCTCTACTTGGTAGTATCCGAGAACCATTTATACGCGGGGAGGTCTCCTAGGTGGGCACAGTTGATGTTCCTGTGTTTTCGTCACACGGAGGGTGCGTGTCTCCAAGAATGGGATAGTGTGCGTGTCGCACTGCTCTGCTGCCTTCATCTTTGCTAAGTAGTTGGCCGCACGTCTCTCCGGAGGAAACGGCCGACGCCACCCACCGAACCACGCAACCTGAATATCATGGAGGCGATTATGCTCGTGGAGAACCACATCCTCGTGCTTTTGGACTGTCACCTTCCTAGTGATTTGAGTATCAGCACGGGAGGTTACACCGTATCTCTGAGTAAATTGCACGTAACACCAAAGCTTTGGTAACATAGTTGCACAAAATCCAGAAAACAAATTCACGTAATCTGATCTCTCTTTTCCAACTAAATTCAATGCGTTGTGTTATATTAGAACACCAAAAGGTGAATCGATGTTTCAAACAGCACATAAATTATACATACTCCCTCTCTTCTTAACACATAAATTTGTGCAGCATAAGGCCACAAAATTCAGTGATTTTAGCTGAAGAATTATAAACAATTATTTTAGAAATATGGGCAGCATACCGGTAGAATACAATACAGAGGGCCCCATATGTCAGACACTGTTAAAAGCCTAATTCATTTATTTGGGCAGCTGCAATGATTAGCCTAAAAGTTGGGGTCAGTCGGAAAAGAAGTTTGTATTCTGTGTTTTGTACAACTATGTTATGAAAGCTTGGTGTTATGTGCAATTTTCTTCGTATCTCTGATCCTCGAGGTCACACGGTTGGAGGCGTACATTAGAACTTGAAGCTAGGGTCCACCAAGGGTGCACAACAACATGGAGCTCGGGCGCTGGCGCTTATAGACGTTGAGGCACGGTATTAGTCGCGGATTAAAAAACGCCGCGGTACACCCATCAGGCTAATGCGGCTCGGTTCAGCAAGCATTCCAAGCAGCACTTCTCGGGGCACCGGCATCACCTTTTTTACTCGGCTCGTCCGCGTCGAAGCCCACTGGCGAGTACGTCTCGTGGCCCAATTCTGGCGTTGGTGGCTCGGTGCCCGCTAGTGGTCGCCCGGAAGGCCATACAGTCAGGGCTGGCCCATAGGGCAGGGCAGAGGGGCGCTCGCCCTGGGCCCCCATGGTCTAGGGGCCCTGGTCCATGACTTATCTATATACCCATATTTGTCTAATACTTTTAACATCCAGCAATGTACAATAATTCTTGAAAATATCAATGCTTGTCTAAAAAAAGAAAATATAGATGGTTTAATCTATAGCCTGTCAGGACTACTGTTACTCCTAGTTCTCAAAAAAAATATACTCTAACATTATCGAATATTTTTTACTTGATGACATTATTTTGTTGTTCTCTCCAAATGTGAGAATAACACCGGTTCTCAAATTCCTTTACAAGTTTATGACTATATTTATCAATCGCATAACTATATTATTATGCAACCAACTCTCTTATGATTCCCAACAATTCTACTTGCCCCTATCTTATATGTTGAGAAACTATTCCATCTTCTTACAAATTCAGTGCCTAATATGTTTACTCATCAACTCATTTTCTGCACACGCATATGTCCACAAGTAGAAATTAATAAAATAACTATCATGATATATAATTCGCTCAATCAATAGAAATAAGTGGTTTCGAATGTCTTCACCGAGATTTCAAAGATCATGTATATATCAAATGTACAGATTATTTAATTTTCTATTGCATTATAGTAATTTCACTTATGAAATACTAATATTTTTAAGTCTTTTATGTGTGAACATTTGGCCGAGGTTGCATGCATTGTTGAGACGCCTAAGAATGCTAATCATGATAAACTTTGAGTACTCTTTGAAAGTTTAGCATAAATATTAAATATATTTCTAATACTATTATTTTTTAAGTAGGGGGACCATTGTTCCCCTTGACCCTAGAAAATATCTGACACATTAAACAAGGGGCCTTTGATTTCATATTGCTCTAGGGCCCCAAAAATCTATGGACCGGCCCTGCATACGGACTGGCGCCCGAACGCATATACTGATGCACGCACTGGAGGTCATGGTCGCGCCTCTCCTTGCCAGCTGTACGACGAAGCAGGCCATGTTTCTGCTCGTTGTTTTAAACGGTTCAACAAAACCCGACATGGATATCGATGGGCGATTTCTGGATCGCTACCTCTCGATGCCAAATCACGTGTATGGTCCCCAAGATCCACCTTAGCCTCAGCATCAGGAGCATACGTCCACGTTTCCGGTTGATCCTACTTGATATATGGACTCTGGAGCCACATATCACTTTGCTAAGGAGATGGAGAAGCTTCACATGAGGGCGGCTTATCAAGGCAAAGAGCTTGTTCACACGGCTGTTGGTATACAGGTATACACATCATTCATGTTGGTCAAGAAATTTCTTCCCACTCCCTCATCTAGGCCATTTTATCTTCGTAATGTCCTTCATGTTCCAGCCATCACTAGGAATTTCCTATCTATTCGTAAACTTTTCCATGATAATAATGTTCTTGGTGAGTTCCTTCCTAAGAGTGTTTTTGTTAAGGATTTGGACACGCGGGCTATAATATTTAGAGGTCATTGGCGTGGTCGTCTGTATGCGCTTGATACTCCTGCGGTTAAACAAGTTCCCAGTGCCGTTAAAGCTTCGCCTACATAGTGGCATGCTCGCTTTGGCCACCCTTCATCCCAGACTATTCAGCATGTACTATGTCGTAATGAGCTTCCCAATAAAAATACGTTAGTTTGTGACGCCTGTAAGTAATGCAAGAGTCACCAGCTACCGTTTTCGCTTTCTCAACATGTAACAACTACCTCTTTAGAGCTTATTTATTCATATGTGTGGGGCCCTGCCCAAACTTCAGTATGTGGTCATAATTATTATGCCAGTTTTGTGGATGTTTGTAGTCATTCACTTGGTTATATCTGATCAAACGTAAGTGTGATGTCTTTGATGTTTACTTACAATTTCAATCCCATGTTGAGCGTCTACTTAATCACAAGACTGCATGTTCAGTCTGACTGGAGTGGCGAGTATATTAAACTCGATGATTTCTTTTATAAGATAGGCATCTCTCATCGTGTATCATGTCCCCATACACATCAATGGAATGGTAGCGCTGAACGGAAACATCGCCACATAGTTCATACATGCATTTCCCTTCTTGCACATGCCTCTGTTCCATTTCGGTTTTGGAGTGATGCATTCATTACTGCTTGCTTTCTCATTAATCGCATGCCTACTCGTGTTATTAATATGCAAACTCCACTGGAGCGTCTCCTTGGTGAAACACCCGACTATATATATTTTTAAGGTGTTTGGGTGTGCTTGATGTCCTAACCTTCTATCCATACAATAAGCATAAGCTTAATTTCCACTCCAAAAAATATATTTTCTTAGGGTATAGTCCCCTCCATAAAGGCTACAAGTACCTTGATGTTCCGTCTAACCGCGTCTATATCATCCGTTATGTTGTCTTCGATGAGCTTGTTTTTCCATTTGCTAACTTACCCTCCACCGAGTCACCATCCTTTTCTTCTGTTTTACCTCTTTCACTTGACCAATTTGAATATTATGCGTGCACCGTTGTTGCTCTCTAACCATGGTGCACAAGTAATGAATTGACAAATAAGTTGGATACTACATCTATTATGCTGAATGGAAAATATTTGCATATGCGTTGTTGTAAACATGTTCTAAATCTGATTGTCAGAGATGGAATGAGTGTAATGGAGCCGGGTATTGGTAGAGTCTGTTTATGGTGTTGCGTATTGGTCTGGCACACCAAAAAAAGCATGAGAAGTTTGAAATTGCTTGGACTCTAAATAATGAATACACTAGAAGGTTAAATATGGATTGCAAAACTAGGTGGAATTCAACATATATAATGTTGGACATTGCATTACGCTACATTCCAAATTTTGAAAAACTAAGCTCGCGGGAAAAATTATTTGAATGTTTCCATCCAATGATGATTGGAACTTTGCAAGAGAACTTTGTGATAGGATGAAAGTGTTTTTTAACATCACCGAGCTTTCCTCAGGCACTAAATATGTCATAGCCAATCTAGTCTTTCCCAAAATATCCACTATTCGTTTACACATACGGGCATGGTCCACTAGTGATGATCCTCTTATTAAAAAAGATGTGTGAGGAAATGAAAATAAAGTTTGAGAAATATTGGAATGATGTCCATGGTCTTATGGCTATTGTAACAGTCCTTGATCCAAGATACAAGTTAGATATGCTGCAGGCTTTGTTTGGCTCTATATATGGATATGAACATGCAAATAGGAAAGTGGAGAAAATCAGAAATTTAATGGTTGATTTGTTGGAAGAATACCGAGCTGATGGGGAAGGCGGGGTTGCATCATAACATGGTAGCACTGCTGCTCCCATAGGTGGAGATGGAAAATATGCAGCCATGCAGATATTTTCTCAATAGATGTCTTCACAGCCTATTGTGCTGCTTCTCGTGTGCGGACTTATTTATATTTGTAAGACGCTAATATCCCGGTAACGGATGAAAAGCTGGACATTATTGGTTGGTGGAAGTTTGGAGGTATCAAGTATCCTACTTTGCAAAGAACTAGGAAAAATGCATGTGTGGTGGCACCGGGAGTAGAAAAAGCTATATAGCGGCAGGTATGTATCTTTTTTTGAAAAAAAATGGACCCTAGAGAATTCACTACTCCAAATCAGTTTTTGAAGGGACAAAACAAATTTCTCATCTAAATTGACCTAGTTATGAGAGATCGACATCAATAGGAAGGGTCTATCTCTTGGTCAGAGTTCTGAAATGACTCCTCACCCATCAAAAAAAGAACTCATCGACTCACCAACCGCGGTATCCCTATCTAACCACCGACTGCCTCCCCCTCGATCCAGTACTACCCGCCTCGCTTCCCACCACTAGGGGTTCGCTGCACCACACTCTCCTTGATCATGCACGACATCGCCTCCCATGTCCCTCCTTCACCATGTTTGGTGAAAATATTAAATTCTAATTATATGATTTTCCTATTTTTCCTATTTATTGGATTTTTTTTGGAATTACTTGATAGGGAAATTAAAAAGGCACAAACGTATACACGTAATTTGGGATTGCTCGAGGAAACCTGAAGAACACAAGAAGCAGGACCCACATGTAATTGAAATGTGAGTTGGAAATGGAAAAGAGACTTATGTGTTGCTACCAAACAAACTCATTGGCCCAACCTGTCTGGTATAGAGAAAATGATAAGCAATTGGCCTTATTTCCTATGACACACGAAGAGGGATGAAAGGGGTGGTGCTGCTCTGCACCACGTCGATAGGCACGGTGCGAAGATGCTTAGGAACGGAGACACAGTGCGCTCATTTCCGTCTACTAACAACGTGCTCGATTTTGTGGATGATTTTGGATGCAAACGGGAACGACGCCTCTCCCTAGGCCCTGGGGTCCTGGGCTCCTGGCGTTTGACGATGAAGCAAGCGGACAGACCGGTAATGGCAGCAGGTAGAGGAGAGTGCCATAGCTTCCTCTTGCATGGAGACCTCCACCGGCGACCAAAAGCTCGTAACATGCATATCCTGACCAGGCTATATATGGCCAGATCTTGGCCGTGAACGGTGACCTCCACCGGCTGCACACCCTCCTTTCTCTTTTTTTAACTGCCCTCTTCTCCTCTAAGCTTTGGTGTTTGTCACCGACCGCAGTTGTCGTGAACCCGCACGCGCCTCCTCGGGCCAACCCGAAATCGACATCTTCTTCCCTGTGAGCCCTTGGTTCTTCCCCCAGAAACTTTGAATCAAGCTCTCTAGATTGCCTGCGCCAAGCGCCGCCTGTCGCCACCAGCTTCCGGCCACCACAGAACCTCGCATCCTTCCATATAGCAACTCTAGTCTCGTGGCCTGCGCTCCCTCGTGCTGTGTTATGCGTGATGGCTGAGAAAAAGGGAAAACCGATTCGTTTAGTTTGATTCGGCAGTGGCTAAAACATTGCAATAGTTCCTAAATGGTAGGGGCAAAATTGTCCAATAAAAATGACGTAGTCGGCGGTGGCAAACGCTGTAATAGTTCCTAAACGGCATGGGCCAAATCATCCAATAAAAATGACGCACGGACGACAAGAAACATTGTGACCTTTATTAGTAGGCATAGTTATAGATTTCTTTGTGACTAATCCAGATTTTCGAAACCCTTTTCCTGCCTTTTTTTTCTACATGTTCCATGCAAACAGTTTTACAGCATTTGTATTCTATCTGATCTCTAGTTCACACGCGCTTTGCACGTATCAGTTCAACGTGACAATAGTTTTCCTAACTTTTCATTTATTAAATCTTACACGCGTGCACGTGCCAATGTAACGTGGCAACAGTTTGCGTAACTCCTTCGTATATTAAATCTTTACCTACGCATGTCGATGTAACATTGCAACAGTTTGTGTAACTCCTTTTTATCGGAGTTCGTGTAATTCTTCATATATTAAATCTTAACCTGCACGTGTCAATGTAATGTGACAATAGTTCATGTAACTCTTTGTATATATTAAATCTTATCACGAATAACAGATCCAACAATCAATATAGTTTGGGGGATGTGGATCAAACTAATGCCTCAAAAAAGTCCCTTATATTTCCTTTATTAGTGGTATATAATAGAATAGAAATAGATTGTTCTGTAGCTGAGCCTAGTTATCAGTCCCACGAAAGTATTGTGACCTTCTTTAAATAGTAACACATTTCTTCAGCACCTCGGTCACAAATTAGAAGACAATCAGAACGGATTCTAGAGTTCCTCCTGTTTGTTTCCATCGTATTTCTATAGACCAACCTCCAATCGACATTTGAAAACGTGTAGCGGATCTTATGACCTTATTTCTTCAGGAACAACACTTGACAACATCAGTTGTTTGGTGAAGTTTACTCAAGCAGTAATGTCTACACACACATTGCACACATACTTCCTGTCTATAAAAAGGACAACTAACTCTATCAGAATGGAGACTCAAAGTTGTAGCTTAAGTACACATGACCATCAATCTTTGTTGCTAGGGAACAAAAACCACGGATTAGAGTGGCAAGCGTAATTTTCATTGGAGGTTGGATAGACAGATATGCCTTTTCATTCGTGTCAATGGAGGGGTATAGTAGAAAGGATTAGGATGTATTTGGAATTGATGCTCGAGGTGAATGCAAAGAATACACCCAAGATATAGAAATTGCACTACTTGATGGATGTTATTCACTTGGTGGAATCGTGTGCAAGTGCTTACAAAGATCTTAAGGATAACCTTCTGATGATCACGGTGGACTGTGTCGGATGCATGTGAATAAAATAACTGAACTATAGGGTCTTCCGTGGGTTTTAACTGAACTATTTTAGATTTGAATGTGTCGGATGCATGTGAATAAAATAATAGTGTGGTAGATTTTAAAATACGCCCTTATTTATAATTGCATCGTCTGGATTGTGCACTAGTTCGTATGATCACCTACGGGCCAAGTATCAACCATCTAACCGTGGCCCAAGCATGCCCATGCCCAAGAAGTTAGTCCCTCCGTTTCATAATATAAGATGTTTTAGCTTTGTGAAGATAATGTATCTAGAAGTATTTTAGTGTATAGGTTCAAAGAGGTTCACTCCGAATCTAAAAGTGTCTAGATACATTACCTTTACAAATCTAAAACATCTTATATTTTGAAGAGGTGTGTTTCCGAATCTAAAAATTTAGAAAACTGAAAACACAAGGACTGCCAGGATTGTCTAATACCCTTACGGTTATGAGAGCATAAAGGGGTATCAGCCAATCCTGGTCGTTCTTGTGTTTTTAGTTTTCTATGTTTTGGAGGAGGGGGGGACACAAGAGCAAAAGTGTATTTTGAAACGGAGGGAGTAATAAACTATGAGCAAGTTATTTCACACGGTTTCCACATTTTAAAATGCCAGCGATAGTGAAACACATCAAAAACCTTTGTTGTCTATTGTTTGTGCATAATATATTTGCTAAAATTGCAGAATTAAGATTGTGTTTCAGATCGATGAGCATGGAACTACAAAGGTGTGTTTATGTGGCCGCTATTCGTTTGACGTGGTGCTCGCCTTCCTCATTCGCGTGGCACGCGTTTTGGATGATGGAATTTCTTGTTGTGTCATCCCACCTCCTAGTCCCGCCATTTTTCTGCTTTCCTGTCTTCACCAACATCTATATAATTACTGCGAGTATTGCCTATGGTTGCCACAAATCGCCAGTTACAATATGACTCTCCAATACTGCGGAGAGATGCCTTATTGGAGTCCATGTTATTGGAGAAGTCAATGGTGGTGAGACGGGTGAAGGCGGCGGGAGCGCCTAGGGTTGGGTACCGCTATCATATCCTTCGTGCCGGTTTACATCATATGAGCCATCTATCAGCGTTGGAATGATGTTAACCCATACTCAAAAAACGAATGATGCTAATTCAGTCTAAAGAAATCTAGAGGTTAAAATTGTAGGAGTGATGTGCCCTAATTACAATAATCCATTTCAAGTTAAGATTGGAGTAAAGTGAGATCATCTTAATTCAGACAAACTACTTTTCCAGAACTCAAATGGCAAAGAAAAGTTAACCACATCGATGTACTGCAAAGGTCTCAGCAAGTTAGCTAGTAGTTCATGGGCCGATGGTTTAAAATTTACTGCACATGTGTAGATAGTAGATGGAGAGATGTATAGCTCTGCACACATTTAAGATCAATCCTATCCACGTCTACAAAGTTGATTGGTTGGTTCTTGCTGCAACAAAATGTCCTATGCGGCCCTGCGATTACCAAGCAACAAGAGAAAATGCATGTTGTGACAAAAAAGCCTAGGTTGGCATTTTATAGTTATATATACCTTACGAGTGGTAGCATATTTTGCAATTCAATCATTTTTCCCACGTGTTCTCTATTTGAACTCAGTCGCTTGATGAATGACTGGGATAGTAACATATTTTTGTAGATAATTCCCTAGGAATGGTAGGTTTCAGGACAATAGGATAATGATGTTTCCAAGAACACGGGCGGAAAGAGAATGATGTGATGGGTGTAGTTCAAATATGAAACATGTGTCCAGGCCAACTACCTCAAGGTGAAGGAACAACTAGTACCACTATGGTCTTTTGTTTAGTCAGCCTCACCTAGCTGCATACTTTCCTTCACCTGATTCCCTACCCAAGTTTCAGATTAAGTAGTCTTATAAACATCTGTTAACAGACCACTAGCGGAGCTTGGGCCAACCAGTTGGGGGGGGCAAATGGGCCAAGGAGACACTTTGGGCCACTATTGGGGGGGCAAATGGGCCACATATACGTTATTTTTAGCCAAAATTTGTCAAATGTGAAGGGATATTAGGAAAAAAATTCTTGGGCTGGGGGGGCGGCGGCCCCCCCTGAACTGTGCATAGCTCCGCCAGTGTAACAGACTCATCGATCTTTGGAGTTGATGGGTTATCTTGGCTCCAATTCAAAGAATTCTTGCGCACAACAGTTATATTTACAAGGAGGATTTTTCCATAGAAAAATACTAACTTGTCCATTCCATGTTTCGGCAACCGAGGCAAACCTAAGAACTATTCGATGAAGATCCATCAAAGTAGCATTTGATCACACATAAAGAGGCTTCGCAATTTTTTTGTTCAATAGAGAGATACCATCCGCAAAAACATAGTATTAAGAACTAGTCAAGATATTAAGGATGAACACAGTAGAGACATACAGGAAAAGGAAGAAAATGCCCTTGTCAAATTTATAGCAAATCGCGGTAGAAGAATCTCTACTGCAATGCACTAATCATAAGACACACCGTCACCACACGCACGGTTCATATGTGGACTGTCCCGCAAATGAAACTGAATTATCTCAGCGGGGTATGAAGCACCATCTTCTCCCAAATCAAAATCCTAGCATGCTCCACCACTCTACGGTATCAAACTGGACATGAACATGTGCGATTATCTTGCCTTTGAGTGCACTTGCTATGACATACCTTCCTTGTCCTGCACCATGGTACAATGGTTCTGAACAAAAGAAGGGTTTTTTGTTGCCTAGGTCCACATTCATCGTCGTCAACAGTGTCGCACCCAATGATGGTTTGGACACCGAAGATGAGCAGGAAAACCACATGGATGAGGCTGACTGAAGTCCATGACCAACACCTCATCTAGATGCCATATGCCGGTGGCTGAGAAAATCGGCCATGATGTAGTGCATGGCCATGCACGCGTCGGTTGTGTTGTGCAACCGGCCCTGATGGGCGAACACACATGGACTCATATGTAGGACGAGCAAAATACTTCATGGAAGCCAAGATGTTCCCGATCTGCTGCAACCAGATCTAGAGTGGAGCAAGAACAAGATGAGTTGCCAGGTTCTTGGCAATCAGTTTCATCTTCCTCCACTAGCCGGTGATTAGCTTTGTCTGCCAATGGCCTCTCAAATGCTTGCTTGGCTCCTTTTTTTAGAAGATCAAGTTTGATTAGGCATATTTTCATCAAGATGTCGTATATTTTATGTCAAAACTCTATGTCGTGTTAATTTTACTTAATTTGAAGATAAAATTACAAAGTCTACAATATTGAATAAATACACTGAAAACTATTCTATGAAAGTCAATATTCATCTTTTTGTCTACACATTTTGTTAAACTAACCATACATTGATTTTTTACTAAGGTCCAAACGTAAACTCACAACATGGGCATCATATGACATTATATCTTCGATATGTACTTATTTTAGCAGTTTCGTAATTTTTTTACCATCTGTTCCCGCTAGGCCCCATATTGAAATAGTGCGCAGTTTTCTACCCGCACTACTAGGAAACTAGCTATAGATAGACGGCTATTCCATGGAGCATAGTTCAGTCCATGCACCACATAACATAACAAGTGGCGCATGCCAACACAGTGCGCCACAGAAACTTTGTCATCCTGTGGTGCATATAATAGCCCATGCGCCACAGAAATATGGTGGAACCCGCCACCAATTATGGGTGAATGTGTTTCTGATACATTGCAAATGTATCTATAATTTTTGATGTTCCATGCTTGATTTTATCTATTTTCTTGTGTTTTGTTCTAACTTTGGAGTACTTTTCATATGATTTCTTAGACTAACCTATTAACAAGAGCCACAGTGCCAGCTGTCTGTTTTCTGCTGTTTTTGGTTCCAGGAAAGTCAGAAAATGAATATTCTCAGAATTGGACGGGACAAAAGACAAAGTGTCTATTTTTCCGGAAGGGATCAAGTGCCAGAATACGAGACGGAGAAGGGCAAGGGAGCCACCACACCACCTGGCCGCGCGGCCAGGCCTGGCCCGCGCCAGGGGGTGGTGTGGCCGCTCCCGGCACCCTCTCGGCCTCTCCTTCCGCCTATAAGTAGCCACCGATCAAAAATCCACGAAAGAGTCTGTAGCCGCCGTCATCTCCATTCCTAGATTAGGAGGGATCTGAAGCTCTACCAGGCACCCTGCCGGAGAGGGGAATTCACCCTAGAGGCCTTATTCATCACCATGCAAGCCTCTGGTGTGATGCGTGAGTAGTTCATCCTTGGACTACAGATCCATGTAGTAGCTAGATGGCTGGTTTCTCCTCCTTTGTGCTTTCATGTTTAGATCTTGTAAGCTCCGTTCATGATCAAGATCATCTATTTGTAATTCATACATGTTGTGTTTGCTGGGATCTGATGGATATTGAGATGCTATTTCAGATTGATTATTGATTCTATCATGTCTTTGTTATTTGAGATCTTGCATGCTTTCCGTTGTTAGTAGCTATCTTGGCCAAGTAGATGCTAGCAACTCTAAGAGTTAGTATTTATGCTCGATAGTTGGTTCATGCCTCTAGTAATCTGGGGAAGTGACAGAAATCTCTAAGGTACTAGATGTGCTGTTGCTACTAGGGAGAAAACAACAATCCTTTGTTCATAGAATAATCGTATTGTTTACTTTACACGCAATTCGTAAAGTAATAATCTGTTGCTTGCAACTTAATACTGGAGGGGGTTCGGATGATAACCTGAAGGTGGATTATTAGTCATAGATGCAGTTGGATGGCGGTCTATGTATTATGTTGTAATGCCCAATCAAGTCTCAGAGGAGTCAAGATGATTAGTATATGCATGTATTGCTTTCTCGGTGTTTGTCAATTGCCCCGCTGTAATTTGTTCACCCAGCATGTTATCTATCTAAGGAGAGCCACCTCTAGTGAACTATGGATTCCGGTCCTTTTACTTTACATATAATATACAACTGTTTACTGCTCTGTGTTTACTTTCTGTAAACTTTTACTTCTTTCCATTCGATACGTTTAATCCTTTTTTTCCGCAAAACACGGTGAGATTGACAACCTCATCGCAAGTTGGGGACAAAGTTCTTTGGTTGTGTTGTGCAGGTCTCCACGTTGCTACTAGCTCCGGTAGTGCGCCCTGTCAAAGCTCAGCTAGTAACACCTTTGGGGTGTTTCCTTGCTCCAACTGGTTCGATTAAACCTTGGTTTCATAACTGAGGGAAAAATTGCTGCTGTGCTCATCATACCTTCCTCTTGGGGTTCCCAAGGAGCTCTACATCAACCACGAGCCAGCAGTTTCCCTGTGTCTATGACGCATTTAAAAAAGTTAAGTCGGACCCACAACATAATCTGGGTGACCCACTTTTTGTGGTGCATATAGTGATATGCACCACCGAAATTCTTGTTTTCTGTGGCGCATTTCATTATATGCGCCACGGAACATGGAAGCGGTCCCAGCATAGAAAGTGCTACCCTTACTATGTGGCGCATATTGCAATATCCGTCACAGAAAGATGCAGTTTTATGGCATATATCTTTAAGATCTATGTAAAAAGGTGGTACCTAGCACCTCTCCACCTACCACCACCCATTTCATCCTTGTCCCCTCCTCCACCCAGCTCGTCTGCCTCCTCCCTCCCATCCCATTTTGCCTATACATTCCTCCATTTTTTTACTTAAACCTACTTTACTTAAGAGATTGGTAAGGGGAAGTCTCTCCAACTTGTAGATCTATTAAACCATACTTACTTTTCTCCTCCACATCTCTATTTGTCCACTATTTTATCTTGAACACCACACTCTCTCATCGCGGTCTCGTCTCGTTATTGAATCTATTAGGTGAGTAGTTGGCCATGCATATGCATGTGTTTGTTTGGCCGGTGGGCATTGGTGCGGTGTGTATGAATGTTTTGTATGTGAAGCTTGTCACTGGGGTGGCGATGCCGAGACGATGTTTATACATGAAGCTTGTGTGGTGCATGGATGTTTGCATGTCAAGAAGTTTTTTGTTGTTTCTTGCGCCAGTGTGGTGCATGGACATTTGACGAAATGTTGATTCATTTCCATTTTGGAAATTTTTTCCACTACCCATATGTCCTAATTTTAGGAAAGGTCATGCCAAATTTTTCCGGCGACCATGCATATGTGTGTGCATGGTATGGTTCTAACATACTCTCTTTTGCTCTATATATGTGTATACCGCGCAGGCAACCATGGTCATCATGATCAGCTAATGTTGATTTGCTAGATACTAGAAAGACATGAAGGCAGACATGATTTAGAACAACAAGACTCGGATAAGATGCCCATGTCGAACATGCAAACACTAGTGTTGGGTCGTCCCTGATTCTAGACAATTGCAAGATCACCTGCTCAGGCGTGGTTTCATGTGCGACTTCAATGAGGCACCGGTAGCAAATGGTGCTCATGAAGACAAGGGCGGGCCAGAAGACGAATAGTCTCCCGGACATGGTGATCATGATGAAAAAGATGCTAGCGGATATGATCTTCATGAGGAAGGAGATGTCGGCGGACCGGATCATCATGAAGAAGGAGAAGACGCGAACACCCAAATGTTGCTAACTTCGGCCTTCAAGCGGTTTCTCTAAAAATGGCTGGACTATAACTTGGTCTGCCTATACGCACTCGATTCGGCGATGAAGATCAAGAGAGAGAAAACTCCGTAGATCGCGATAGTGGATCCCTACTACATGTGTGACAACTAGTTGGTGGAAGGATTAGAGGCACAGACCTTGGAGATGGCGTACCTCCAGAAGTTCATGGTGGACAACAAGAGGATTCCTTTCCCAAGTAAGTACACGCCCGCTCGTCGCCATAACTTATGCTTTTCTTATAGATTTCTTCCTTTGCTCTTTCCCAACATCCCGTTTCAATCATGTTGTGCAGAGAAAAATACTGGACACTCATCGTCATTTCCACGAGGTTCTTGCTAGCCACTTATTTCGACTCGGGGAGTTTGACGAAGAAGAAAGACAACACCAGAATAAGGGGTGTTCTGGATGAGGCTCTCGAGGGCTATAGCAAAAAGAGATGCCCATTCGCCAATAAGGGGGAATGTTTCAGGGATGGCAGACACATGTTCAACCATGTGCTCGAGTTCCCCTGCGTCAAGCAGGTGACTACTGGCTGTGTCAAGGAGGCCTTCTATGTCTTCCATCACCTTAAAGGGTTTGTTCGGGATTGCCGAAACCTATCGCTGCCATCTAGTCTGCGAGGATGGCCCTAAAAGTTGGCGCAAACCGACGATGATGGTATTAGAGAAGACTTCCATAGCATCTAGATTAAGTTGTCGGAAATTATCATGGAAGATGTCAACACAAGGGGGGTTAAAACACGCCAGAGGTTTGACTAAGAGGGAGATCAAAGAACACCTATGTATAGATGAACGCATGTAGTGTGTGTCGTAAGCTTTACTATCTCCGTGAGTTTGTGTATCGATGGATGTGTAGTGTGTCGTAAACTTAACTTGCCTAGCTCGAAATGGCCGGTGTTGTTGGACTTAGCTATTGGGGTTATTGTCATTGAACTTATACTTATATGATTGTGATCAATTCTATCTTTTAGCTTTATGAATCATTTGTTTTAATTTATCTGAACATATATGCATGTGAACCATTTAATTCTTTATGTTGCATGATTTACTAATATGCCTTGTCTATAGAGATGATGAACTGGTACGCGGTGTATGATGGCTCAATGCACGGCGCCTAGGAAAATGTTTGATGGCGGTGTTGATGTAGAGATCGTTGGGAACCCCAAGAGGAAGGTATGATGAGCACAGCAGCAAGTGTCCCTCAGTTATGAAACCAAGGTTTAATCGAATCAGTAGGAGCAAGGAAACACCCCCAAAGGTGTTGCTAGCTGAGCCTTGGCAGGACGCACTACCGGTGCTAGTAGCAACGTGGAGACCTGCACAACACAACCATAGAACTTTGTCCCCAACTTGCGATGAGGTTGTCAATCTCACCGTGTTTTGCAGAAAATAAAGGATTAAACGTATCGAATGGAAAGAAGTAAAAGTTTGCAGAAAGTAAACACAAAACAGTAAACAATTTATAGATTGAATATAAAAGACAAGGACCGGGATCCATAGTTCACTAGAGGTGTCTCTCCTTAAGATAGAAAACATGCTGGGTGAACAAATTACAGCGGGGCAATTGACAAACATCGAGAAAGCAATACATGCATATACTAATCATCTTGACTCCTTTGAGACTTGATTGGGCATTACAACATAATACATAGACCATCATCGAACTACATCTATGACTAATAATCCACCTTCAGGTTATCATCCGAACCCCCTCCAGTATTAAGTTGCAAGCAACAGATTATTGATTTACGAATTGCGTGTAAAGTAAACAATACGATTGTTCTATGAACAAAGGATTGTTGTTTTCTCCCTAGTAGCAACAACACATCTAGTACCTTAGAGATTTCTGTCACTTCCCCAGATTACGAGAGGTATGAACCCACTATCGAGCATAAATACTAACTCTTGGAGTTGCTAGCATCTACTTGGCCAAGATAGCTACTAACAACGGAAAGCATGCAAGATCACAAATAACAAAGATATGATAGAATCAATAATCAATCTGAAATAGCATCTCAATATCCATCGAATCCCCGCAAACACAACATGTAGAATTACAAATAGATGATCTTGATCATGAACGGAGCTCAGAAGATCTAGACATGAAAGCACAAAGGAGGAGAACCAGCCATCTAGCTACTACATGGATCCGTAGTCCAAGGATGAACTACTCACGCATCACACCGGAGGCTTGCATGGTGATGAAGAAGAGCTTCAGATCCCTCCCGATCTAGGGATGGAGATGACGGCGGCTACAGACTCTTTCATGGATTTTTGATCGGGCCCTTAGGGTTTTTGTCCCGAATGCAATATATAGGCGAAGGAGAGGCCGAGGGGGTGCCGGGAGCGTCCACACCACCCCGTCTCGTATTCTGGCACTTGATGACTTCCGGAAAAATAGGCACTTTGGCTTTTGTCCCGTTCAATTCCGAGAATATTCATTTTCTGACTTTCCTGGAACCAAAAACAGCAGAAAACAGGCAGCTGGCACTGTGGCTCTTATTAATAGGTTAGTCCAAGAAATCATATGAAAAGTACTCCAAAGTTGGAACAAAACACAAGAAAGTGGATAAAACCAAATATGGAACATCAAAAATTATAGATACATTTGCAATGTATCAGTGTACAAGGGTTAGGGTTGGGTTCCAGGAGTCTACGATGAGTGAGAGGACTGTTAGAAATAAGTGAACAAATTCAGCAATAACAGCTACAGGATACGCGACTAGAGAGGAGGCGGTAGCCAAGTGGAGGAACCACCTGTGGAAGAAGAACCAGATAAAGATATTGGTCGTGCTCATGCTCTTGCTCACCGTCATCATAGTTGTATTCTAGTTGATCATAGTGTAGGCGGTGACCACTTCATTTGTAATGTGAGACGATGAACTTTGTACCAACACTTGAGTAATAATTTGGAACTTGTCACTATTTATGTATCTCCATCGGGATCTAAGTAATGTGATGACATTATACTTGTGTTTATACTATTTCTATTTTTATATACTATTTGAAATATATTGTTTCTACTGTTGTGTGCTGCTTTTCTATATAAATCCTGTAATATACTTGTATTGTACCAGGACTGCACTTTATTTTGAATACCTCTAACATAATTTTGTGGCACATATATTTCGGTGGCGCATACTACGTCGATGCTCCACTGATAAGGATTTTGTGGCGCATATGAAAAATACGCCACAGAAATTTGAGAATTCTATAGCGCATACAATTTAGTGGCAAGGTAACAATGGCGCATCTAATATGCGCCACATAATCCCAAAACATGCGCCACAGAAAAGCTTTTTCCTAGTAGTGCCGCTGGCCCTTCACAATATTTTACCATATGATCCCGCTAGCTCCAACCGACTAACCTGTCGAAATATATTTTATTACTTATTTCCGGTAGCATGAAGTTTGTTCAAACTCACAGATACTAAGTCTTAACCAACCAGTTCTGGCAAAATTTGTTCAAACTGGCAGACACTACTCTGAATTTAAGTAAATCACCCGCGGACTAACAACCAGACTTAACGGGTGAACCAGTGCGTGGAAACTTTCTCTCGGAGGTTTTTTCATACAAATGCAAAGGAATGATTGTTGAGGTCACCACAGGCTGAATTCTAGTACAATGCCATGATTCCCCTCGGCATTGGTGTGCTTTCCATTCGAAGCCAGGACACTTTGAAATTGAGACACCGGATGAGCAGGCACCTCCAGACCTGCTTGCGATATATTGGGCCATAAAAAATAATACAACATGTGGGGGAGGTCGCATACGAACTACAATTATCACCAACGAGCTAGATACACCATGTGTTCCATGTGTCCAAGCTCAATAAGGCGCTCCACCTTAAAGATTGAAGAAAAGAGACTACTACTATAGAACAACTAGAGGGAAGGCCAAGTTAGCATGAGCTCTTCGGACCTCGAAGCCCATGAAGAGTCACACGGTTGTGTGACGACCATGTCGAGATGGACACTGTTATATCGCCGTGGGGTTATAATGTTGTAATAGCTTTATTGCTATGTTCTCTCCCAACTACACGTCGATGATGTCTACCTCGCTTGTGATGCTAGGATAGCTGGATATGTGAAGTTTAATTGGATCGACTCCTAGGCAGAACCTCACACATTAGCGGAGGATTATGAGCACCAACCTTTGTTACACGGATATATGAACTAATGTTGTGTACTACTCAGCCACACATGCCCCGCAGAATTGCAATTTATTCGCTATGCCCGACATCGTGGCATCAAAAGTATGACTGACAACAACATTGAAGCCAGCGAATCTATCTATTATATACTAAAAGCAATATAAGGATGTGTTTCGGAGCACCACGTTGATCCACATCACCTAAATTATTTTTGACAGTTAGATCTAGAATGTAAGGTTAGGATTTCACTAAATATTAATAGTTACGTAATTCCGTAACCGTGTATTTTGTTGGTACGGTGCAAACCCGTCTGTCACGTTTTATTGTGGGCCTCTATCATTCACGTTACCAGCAGTCAGGAGCAGCCCGTGCAGTTAAAAAAAAAACAGTCCGTGTCAATTATTAACACGAAACCAAGTCCGTGTCAAATACAAACCGGTAACCCAGTAAAAGTTGATCTCTAGAAAAAAAATGCACGTGCCAAATCAACAAAGTCATGTATCATCTATTTTCTAAAACGGTAGATGGAGCCAACTGATCTAAAAATATAGCCTGGTCAGGATGTCATGCATGGGTTGAACTTATCTATAAGGTCAACTAATAAATAACTGGGAATTACTCTTATTGATTTTACATCCTTATTTTATTTGTAAATTAACCAAATCATATATCCATTCTAACCGGCTCTAGGTACTAAAAACAATGATGAAGTTCGTACACGATTTTACAAATCTCATCAAATAACATCTGGTAGTTAGTCCTTTCAAGATTTTTTTTGAGGAAAACGATAATCGTTTTGAAGAACTCAATAGGAAAAACACAATGATGAACTTCAAATGAAGACATAGTAGGGTGATATAAAAAATTATTTTGGAATTCAAAATTAAAATATTTACACAATAAGTTAATTCTAAACAGATAATCAGCGCTTAGATTCACATACAACATTAATCCTTAGTCTAAGAGGTGTAATAGGAGGGGAGTAATCTAATTTTAAATCCATGAAAATTAACGTGTATTTTATTGATAAACAACAACATCTATCAATGTGTAAATGAGTTCATTAGCAGGGAAAAAATAGACTCAATTAGAAAGTAAGCAAGTGGTGCCACATGATGAATGTTAACTGGTAGAGTTTATGACTATCGAAGCAACAAACGTGATTATTCCAACAATGAATTGTTTATAAGAATCCATCACTATGGCAATGCATTATGTGTGGAAGTACATGTTAATATGTCTGACGTGATATGGCAATACATAAGCATAAAGCATGGCACAGTTTAAATTTATAAAAAATAACCACTTCACCCGTTTGTGAATAATGTATATAACATCATATGGAAGTTTTATTTACCAAAACCTTCCTATCATAAGTGCAGATCTTATTCTCACAGGAAAAAAGCTTAAATTTGCACATTTTATGCAATAAGTTGTTAATCATAACATCAAAAATTTACATTTATCCACTTATGAACATTCTAACATCTATTAGTTGTCATATGTTCGGTTCAATTATGCTGATCTATGTGATTCGATATACTTTTTAAAAAAAAATGATATGGTCATTTAAATACAATATGTGAGCCTCCATGTTGTAATCAGTTTTGGTATAATTGAGGTTGTGCTCTACCGATAAAAGGAGGATACGCCGGATTGTATCTCTCTTTCTTGTAATGACTAGGTGGCAAATATATAAAAATAGCCGAGCGATTACATCCTGATTACATTGTAGTTTGTATAGATTCTAATTATATTATTGCATTAGTGTGCAAGTTCCCAGATTTCTCTCTTAAATAAGGCATGCAAATATGATACAAAAACTTTTGCTCCATGGAGTAAATCCCCATGGTTGTGCCAGTACCATGAGAGAGATGACCTTATTGGTGTCACTCGGGGGAATGCATCTTCCTAATAAGGACGAAATCTAAACTACATATAGGAGGTTATTTCATGGTTACACGTCCTCCCCACCTTGGTGGATTATCAAGGTGACGCAAGCCGCGAACATTGAGAAGGTGGGCTATTAAACCGGTGTATGCCTTACTTTTATGAGTGAAGGAGTAAAAATGTTCCACACTCAAGTAAGCAAGTTAAAATATTTATAATTTCAATCTTAGTGAAGACAATATTGTATTATCTATTTAAATAGATCAAGAGTTCTATCCGAATAGAAATATGCTTAACACATTTGCAAATTGTAAGAGAAAACATTAATAAATTACAAGTCAAGTATAACATGAAGTTCTCATATCTATCAATCTATTTATGTGCACTACAAAATTAATTGATTTTAGGGTTATTTAAAAAAAAGTAAAGATGATTCCCTCGCATATGCGAGGGTCATCCTACTAGTTAAACTTCATAATGAGGACAACTTATATATTGAACTAAAACGGATGTACTAGGCACTTCTAGGATGTACTATATAAATGTGCATCTCACGACTCTTGCTAGCATCCTAGATTTTGATCTACGCTCATTATATTTTATGGTTTTAAATAAGTATATCAAGGTGAGAATGGGAGATATCAGGATGCCAAACACTACAACGTGTCACGAAGTCCCTTGAGTAGAAGAACTATCTTCCCGAGCTCTGTCCCCCACCCTCCAACTATTATAGCGTTAGTTTCTAGCGATTCTGGGGTCCCATCGGGTGAGTCAAGCGTGGAGGCCGCGGCTACCGGCAGGATCATTGCTGGCGATAACCACCAGCACCGAGGTAGACACGACGAGGACAAGGAATTTCCATGTGGGCAAATGGGAGTCGTGGCTGTGCAGGTTTTGAAGATATACCCCGACTTAGCACGGCTTCGTGACAATGGTATCTCACGTAGGTGGACAGGTGCTAATGGTGCAACACATGCATTCAACATCAAATAAGTATGTACTCCCTCCATCCCAAGGCTTAAGGCATATAGCTTTTTTGAAAAGTCAAGCCATGTAAAGTTTGATCAAATTTTTAGAAAAAACTATTAAGAATTATTGTATTATATAGATACCATGTGAAAATATGTTTCATGATGTATGAAAGGGTATGGATTACGTAGTGTAAATATTAATATTTTTCTCTAAAAACTTGGTCAAACTTTAGTTGGTTTGACTTTTAAAAAAAGTTATATGCCTTAAGCCTTGGGACGGAGGTAGTAGACTACAGGATGTTGTCGGATAGATATTCCTCTATAATCATCATTGACCGTTACCTTCAGGTCTCAATAGTGCAACGAACTAAGTGCACGCGCATTCAAGGTAGAAGTTCTAGTATGGTTATTGCATCTTACTAAAAGTAAAAAAAGGAAAATCGCCTTGTTAATAAAAAATTCGGTTCATCATGAGCTCCTTATGTCCATTAAATATACGTTGAATAAACAAACGAGAGAGGATCTGGTCGGCATTGCTCTAATGCCCACTGCCATCTGGCCATTGATGGGGCGAGTTGAGATTCGGGTATAGATTATAAATTCTAGCATTAATCTATGCTAACTCTTTGTCGACCTGGTACCCTGAGTAATATATGGATATGTTGCCACCAATCTTTTCTCCACAAACAACTCATCGCATCGGAGCTAGGCCAATACCAAGCGACAGTGGAGTCGGTGTCCTCCCTGGGTGGGGTACGACTCGAGGACGAAGCGTACTTGGCTATTACTGACGCAACAATCCTCACCTCCTCGCCGGAGCGGCAGTACTCGCCGTCAGGGTAGAACCGCAACAGTGGAGCGCCATAGTGGGGCGCGACCAACCTGCCTCGGCTCTGCCTCAGACCAGGAAACATGGCGTGTTGAACTCTGCCCGGTGCATGCTCTGTTGGCATGATCTTAATGCACTGTCAGGTTTGGTGGCTTCGGCTTTTTAGATGTATGCTCTTTGTCAGGCCTTTGTTATATAATATAATAAAGAGGGTCTATGCATCGTTTGGATGCACTGGCCGGAGTATCAATTTTCATTTTATAAAACTGAAGTTATTCCTCCCTGACACATGACACGTCACAACACGAACTTAAGAAGGCGTGACAACATGAAATATGAACCATACATGTATGTTTCTGGGCACGAATATCTTGATCTAGAAGTATGAATTTGCAATGTATTCGCATTGCCGTACATTGTCAAATGAAAACATACAACTGCCCACTCACTCCATACATGCATATGGCTCTACGATACTCAGTGTCGGAGGCAGGACTACAAGTTTGTACTGTCATTTTAAATCCATGATGTAAAATACATGTATTTTTATTACTTTTATAGTACTTTTTACTCCTTGTATAAAAAGAATTTTTCAAAAATCATTTGTCATCAACTAACCACACAGGTTGCAATGCGGTTCCGCCAGTGACCATACTATGTATAATAGACATGCAAGCCTGTACATGCTACCCATATGTGCGGAGACTATGGCCGCCCAGTACCATCTTTGTATTATGGCAGGTTGAATTATCTCCGACGTGAGTTTATAGTACATGTTTGTGTTCAGCCATCCGCCACATTCAATGTACATCCGTCGGTGGAAAACACTATGGGTATTGTACCTCCATAGGGACTCCCTTAATATTGTAAACATAATTGGTTGCAGTGGTGAAATTCGCCATGGACCTTGTTAGACATTCGATTTGTATACAGCTCCTAGCATTTACTTCTTAAGTCCACAACTTCATAAATTGTTATTACACCATTAAATAAGTAATTGTCGAGAAAAGTTACATGACAGTCCATGACATTCAAAAACAAACATTATTTGGCCCGCCAACTTCAGTCACCTTCAGCAAAGGAGCATGAATTTATCACCACATTGACATCACATAGAATGTGCAAAATATTCCCCATTAGCTACTCCTCTACAACGGGAACATTGCTCACACGCCATCATCGCTCAGTCTAACTTGCAAAATTGGACCATTGGGTTTTACCCCAAAGAGTGTCCTCGTAATCTGTGTGTAATTTCTTCAATGTAGATAGTAACTAGAAAAGAGCGTGCCTTGAACATACACTGATTAATGTGATTGTCGGGACAAGGTACTGATGAATTAACAACTTTGTTCTGCACAATCAGTAGGTTAAACACAATCAGGGAGCTCATCCTGCTACTGTTTTCTTATGTTTGTGTTGTGTCAATCTGTTCTTACTGATATGTTCTCTCTAAATAAAAGTTTCACCTTGTTGGCTTTAGTACAAGCTGCAAAGAACTAGTGTGAACATTGTGGGCTGGTGTGCATGTTCCAAGTGTAGCGTGTGGGTGGATCATTGGGCTAAATGTAACTGTGTGTTATTTATACTCAATGATATAAAATATATACATCATAAAGATATATTTTATGTTGAATAAACTGACATTCATTCTGGATTCTAATTGTTTATATTTTTATACAAAACATTGGTCAAAGTTAGAATTGTTGACATTAGACTAAATTTATAAGAGCATCTCCAATATGTGATGTAAAAAGGCATACACTAAAATTGTTTCTAGGTGCCTTTTTGATGTTTTAGCGCGTGCGATAGGCGACTGCAAATTCATGCGCGGTAGAATGCCGTGCGTGGCAAACAGTGCTTCACCATTTGCTATAAAATATAGTGCCCGTGAAAACTTTTCCCACAAATGTGCACAAAGACTGAACATATAGTTCATATATAGTCTGTCAAGTAGAACCATAAACATAGTTAATAGTCCAATAATAAAATCTAAACTAAACTAAACAAAACTAGAACTCGTCTTCTGCATCCTTCTCCTCCATTGAGGTCTCGACTTCGGTGCGTGAGAAGAGGTCGAGCCAACGCTCGTTAGTGTCATCAATCATCGATGGACCGACTTCCTGCGCGAGGATAAAGGCCCTCCTCTATGCCTTGTTGTCCCCCTAGCTGCCCGAGCATCCTTCCTCTCTCTACCTTCCTCACCGCGAAGAACTCCTCCTTGGTATGCACGTCCTCCGAGAAGGACATCTTCCACGCCTCCTTTGTGCGCTAGTCCTCCTCGGCGATGAGGAGGCGCCACTGCTCTTCTTGCGCGACGAGGTGCGGCGGCAGCGCCAGCATCTCGGCCTGCTCACGGCTATTGACGTTGTGGAAGATCATATGCCGGTGATGCCGCCGGAGCCTCCACGCCGCCACGTCGTACGGGCGCGCGAGCTCGTGCGCAGTCTAGAACGTGCCGAGCACCACGTAGAAGGCGCCGGCCTTGATCCCAACATACAAATTGCCTGCCTCCGTGGTAGCCGCATGTGCTCAGGTGGGGCACGGCGAGGCAGAGGCACCTCGATGGCAGCGCGCGGACGCTGTCGGCAGCGGCTGTAGGGCGGGAAAAGGTGTCGCTGTCGTGGGCGGTGGAGTGCGTACCCATTTCTTTGTGTGCTGGTGGCCGCGGGCGAAATATACCGGCAACGGAAAAAATAGCGCGCACGCTACTTTACTGTGTTTGCTGGAGCTGTTGTTTCGCGCACTTGTGGGATAAATCGGCGGTTTTTCCGGCACGGGCGCGTTTTACAGCGCATGTTGAATATGCTCTAAAACTTATTGATTGAAACATGCGTGAGTATAATTCATATTTAGTTGATAAAATTATAGTTAAACTTTTTTCTTCAACTACGTGCTAGTCTAATAAAGCTGTATGGAAGGAGTAACAATATTCCTGACAACCGCTATAGCTGTATTGCAACAAGGCGTGAACATAGTTTATCATTTAAAACATAATCATGTAGAGGTAATGAACTACTCCATCGCAAGTGGCAAAGTGAAGTGCATGTGTTTATGTTAATACCTCCATTGCTATGAATCAGACGCACAAACATTTAAAGAAAAACATTAGCCGAAGTGATTAAGCAGTGATATCTTAACTATATATACTCCTCCAGTACAGTTTAATCGGCGCCCTTCCATTTCTAAATCTCCACTGTGTTTAATTAGGGCGTCCTCCAACATTAATTCTCTAGCTACGGTTCTGCTTCCAACAGCTTCTATGGGCAATAACCATATACAACAGACGGCAATCGTTAATGGCGAATCTGCTTCCGTGATGCTTCCATTTTATCATGCCCATGATCCACAGGCAACAACTTTGGCCGATGGGTGTGCGCGGACTAGGACTGCATCATTTACGATTGGCCGGCGGATTAGGCGTAGTGGCCAGCTCTAGATATTGAACAGTGAACAGTGAACTCCTGCTATGCGGGCAAGGTCAGGATCTGTGACAGAAACTAGGTGCAACCTGGTTTTTCTCGCACATTCTTTTTGCCATGAGAAATAGAATTACCACACCTAGTGATGACATCATGATTCGTAAACTTTGGCATCCCAATACCTCTCGTTCCTATGAAGCCACCGCGGAAAGCATGTCATGTGGATGTAACTCAACTTACACATAATAGTCTCAGTGGTCTGGTGGATCTAGCTTATGCTATAGATGTATCCCATGCAGTACCAAATACAGATTGAAACTAACATAACTCATGAGTAGCTAGCTAGCCAAGATCACGGAAAAGAGGAGATGAAAGGGTAACTATAACTCTTCTGCCTAGTTGCAATATATAGCAACAACTCGTAAGCGAAATGAGTTTTGTTATTTCTCCTGGTTTCACGCAAGCAAAAGAAAATATATCACTCTCGTACAATTAAATGTTGGTACATAACAGATTGATTTCTTTTTTAAAAGTTGGCATGCTTCGCCCACTACATAGATTGATCCATGCGTCTCTTTATTGCCTTATTGAGATTTGGTTATTACAATGACTATATCATGGGTCCCATAAGGTCCACGCATGTATCGGTTATCTAAAGGAAAACAACATGGATAAACACTACATCAACATTATATCCTAAGATCAGAACACCAAATATACTCAGTATAAATTCTAGGCAACCATTTCCAGTTGGTTGCACCCAGTTGCCAAAGCCTTTCGCTTTTCTGTTAACTATCAACAGGACCAAGTATGAATCCAATGAGTGTCCACTAGTATAACCTTCATAAAATAAGATGATCAAGCTTTTTAAATATATAATCATCATGCAAATTGCTACTCGAATTTGAACTATGTCTTTATCAACTCCATTTAACCAATTTCCGAAGAGATTTTGTGATATTATTTGGG
This sequence comes from Avena sativa, assembly GCA_916181665.1. Taxonomy (NCBI): domain Eukaryota; kingdom Viridiplantae; phylum Streptophyta; class Magnoliopsida; order Poales; family Poaceae; genus Avena; species Avena sativa. The sequence continues at coordinate 123,804,539 of OV702291.1, read as the reverse complement.
GGTGATGTGTTAAACGCCATGTTCACAATATGCCAAACTATGTTTATATAGCCAAACCTCCATGGGGTTTTTGCCATATGCGATGGAATCCCATTCTTTAACCACCATCTTATCTAGCCAAACCTCCATGGGTTTTTTACCATATGCGATGGAATCCCATTCTTTAACCACCATCTCATAAAATCCATCTTGACGTAGCCGAAGTTAAAAAGAAAAATTTGCATTATTCCTTGGGTGAGGTTTTTCAACTTAGTCATGAATCGAAGCTTTGTTGTCAGGACCAAACCAGGACAAAGCACACACACTAACTAGCGATTTTTTTTGCTTCCATGATAGACCTTCAAGAATTCTATCTAACTTCGCATGGGTGGGTGTTTCTCTTCGATTGTCAATATAAATTTTCTACCTTGTAGAGTTAATTATCGTAGGTCCAGGCTTTCAATAATAGCATTAAAAATGAATGGCCCTCTTGCGTTTAAATTATCATTACTCTTTTCATCTTGACGATGAATAATGTTAAAATTTCCACCTACCAACACTGTCAAGGGGTCATCTTCACATATCCGATCAAACTCAGGCACAACCTCACCTTTCTATTCATATTGAGCAACTCCATACAAGGACACAAGATACCATAAAAAATTGCTGGATATATAAGAATGGGTGAAGCTTGAAACACCGTTCACCTAAAATGGCCATTTTTTCTTCTAAAATTTTTAGTTGAAACCTACTAGCTAAATTCCTTCCAACCTCCCTTGAGGTGGTAAGCAACCATGCATAATCAAAACCACAAGAAACATTTATTTGGGAATGGAGCCAAGAAATTAGATATATATGTTTCTAAATACAAAAAATAAATCTAGCTTATGCTCTCTTATTGTTTCATGAATTAAAGTGTTCTTGGCCAGATCCCTGAAACACCCCCTATCCCAAAAGCTTCCTTTCATTGCTAACAAGTTTAATTTTGAAATCCTAGCACTTTGTTGTACAACACAACATTATGATATTCTTCATTTATTGGGCCCCTTTTGTTTGGCTAGATAAATCTCAAGGTCCTTCTAGCCTTTGTATACTCTTTGATCCTCTTCATCGAGATATACAGTAAGACTAAGTACGTAGAAAATCTATCTCCACAATTAATCAACCAAGGAAGAAATTTGTAGGATCTTATGTAATTGTTTTGAGTGTTCTATACCATTTTTAAAGATTGGAATGTGAGTGAGCCATACATGTGGTTCAGACATATAGAAACATGATATCAAATTACTACATCATACGCTAAGCAAATAGCATTCGAGATAAGGACTATTACAGAAATAAGTTGATGAAATTCCAAGGAATAAAACAATGCTATTCATATAGGCATCAAAATATTCTGCAAGTTCAGGGGCAGATGCAACCTCGGCAAACAAATAGGGATGTAACTATGCATGACGCTCATTTAACAAGGTATATACTATAGCTATACAACACATATACTCTCAGACCCAACTATGCACCATGGAGCATACCTTTGTGTGTCAATGGGCTAGTGAAGCCAACCTCATCTACCAGCCCGTCAGGTTTTTACCCCACATTGCGGAAGGTGAAGGACACATTATTTGATGAAGCCCTACTAGAGGTCACTTACGAATAGACAACACACTTCAACTGCCAGCTAGAGTTTGGGGGATATTTAGTTTATGGTACGCAAGGTGAAGATCCGACGCTCTAAGCGGCCGGACTTAGCTCAAATCCTATTGAGCCACCCAAGTTGACGACCCAATTGGCTAGAGGGGCTATTTCGTCATGAATTCACTAATAGGAGACAAAACATTTCAACTAAAAGTATATCTGTAAATTCTACAATTGAGCCATACTTGTCTGTTTTACAATGTTATTTTGTTGTCATGTAGACTGCATCATTGGAGCCCACATTCATTCCCCACTCCTCTTCTAGTAAACCACTTTCCTCGTCAAATTGGACCTTGCATTTTCTATGGTCGCAACCATGGCATGGAGAAGCGTTTATCGTGGTGGAAGCTATGTCAATGGTGGTGGCGGTGGCGGTGACCGCGATGGAAACAATGGTGGCGGAGGTGCTAATAACTACCAAGGAAACAAGCGGCACTACACAGGTCCACCATGTCAGATCTGTAAGAGGCCACTACACCCGGCAGATAATTGCTTCAAGCGCTTCGACATGTCCCTCATCATGCCCGAGAAGTCGCAAGTGAATGCAGGAACGATGAGAGACTCCTATGGGATAGATACAACCTGGTATATTGACATCGATGCTACTTAAGCATGTCAATGATATTGGAGTGACAACTATTGGAAGAGGAATGGTTGCATATTCGTCATTTTCCATTTGGTGAAAGCATACATAGAGCTTCCTATGTTTTGAGTCATATAGAAGATGCTCTCTTTAGTAGCAGGCTGGTAGACTTGTGAATGACAATGTTGCGGATTTGATATGGAATATTCTCTGGGTCAAAACCTATTATCATATGTCACTCGAGAGACTCTATAGAGGACCAGAATGAGCCTTGCGTCCCACGATGATGGCTGCTCTAGCCACGCCTCCAACCGTCAATGATGCGACAACAACTTTCCCATGTCTCTTCCGCCCATGCCCCCAGGTAGTGCCTCTCTCTCCCTCTGTCACTCCCACTGAAGATCTAGATCTAGAGTTGTGGAGCCTGTTGGCATTCCCGGACCTGGTCATGGGGTACAGTGGGATAGTCGTGGTCCTGGTCAAAAACCAACTAGTGATGTTTACTCTATCCATCTTCTAGACCTTGTACTCGACAAAGTCTAGCTAGCTACCTCTACCTACTATAAGTGGAGTATCGCTTTATTTACAAGCTTATGGACTATCTACTTTGGCTAGCGACTATAAATGTTCTAATGATATATACACACATATTGTTTAAGTAGTGCCTTCTACTTCAAGAGAGTGAGCGAAACTGAATGGAGTGAGGAGGTCACTTGACCCGAAGTGCACCTTCAAGGTAGTGTTGGGTTCCTAGTCATATAACATATGCAATTCATTTCCCTTTTTTGTTCCTCTCACATGTAAGCATGGGAGACCTCGGGATAGGAATTTCTACCATTATGGTCCGACACAGAAATTTCGACTGCTCGTTTTAACCTATGCACAAGGGTGGATGTTGCATCGATCAACTTTCACCATCGTGAAACCTGCACTTGGGAGCCATAATAGATATTGCTACTAGCGAACCCCACAAGGAGTGTTGTCTCGACAACCTATTTTGTACTATGTCCTTAGTTATCACCTCAACACAAGATTGAGTTTGGCCTATTTGGTTGAATGGTAAGAGCAGTTTGTCTATTGCATTGCAGGGAACAGAGCACCCTGTGAATATTGGCAAAAGCACCTTGTGAATTTCCCGATCTTCCCAAGTTGCAGTGTTTGTCTCCAAGAACAGCGCATCCTCGATCATAGAGGTGATTTCACTAACTAGTGTGCAGCAGTGGAGAAATGAACTTGACAACAGTTCCTCACAATCTCCTAGCGGAACATTGCTTCTAATTGAACCTTGTAGCATCAAATTAGTTAAGGGTTTGTGTTACAGAAATGAACACTTAGACCATGGGGGTTTGTGTCATGCCATGCATAGGGATCAGAATTTTGGCAATCGATATCAAAGAAACACCAGTGTGTGTGAAGGGCACACATGTTTTGTACGCTTGTGCAAAGCTTGTGTTTGTCCCTATGGTCCTATTTCAGGAGGTTAGTTTGAATGTTTCTAGGAGTTAACGTGTTTGCAGAGTTTCTATAGGAACAACATTAGAATCATTTCTATTTCATTTTTATATCGAAAAATTATGTACATATTACAAGAAGAAAGAAAAATAAAGAGGTTCTTTCACACTTCTCAAATAAAAAACTTATCGACTGATCGACATCGAGCGGAATACATGCACACTACATGACCTGCACGTCTGCACTTAGTAAGGAGTATCGTCATCTTTGTCTTGAGCAAAACTTCAAGGCCTAAGGCAAACCAACTCTATCCCATTTGTCGGGGCTAAAACCCACGACTTATAAAGCGCACATGGCAAAATAGAGGAAAAACCCTTGGCAAAGAAAAGAAAATGACGGAATAACAAGAATAAACATGTCAAAGAAAACATACGATGGATAACACAAGGGGAACGTGTCTCTACTGACCATAGTTGAGGCGTCACTAACGGCCCAACGCTCAACAAAGCCCTGCTCACGCCAAAGTCTATCAGCCAATAGGTGGGCCGGACCTACCAATGACATGGATGAACGCCAGCATTTTTAACACAGGTTTATCACGCGGAGCCTTGGCAATTGTGGATGGACCAGCGTGTTTTTTATAAGAAGTCCATAACCAATGATGTTCATCGTATTTATAGCTGGGATTTAAACATTTCAATCCAAACCATGACTAGGTTAGCTTAGCATATATAAGCACACATGTACAGTCCAGCTTTGCGAAAGATATATAATCAAAAGAAAGGACAAGTAGAAATCAATGAGGTGCAGTAGCATGGGGACACCAAAGATCGCATACGGTAGTTATAAAGGCCCGATTCAGTGTCTTCAGTATGGATACCGGCTGTTTGATACTGATATTGATTTCTTCTGAGTTTGTGTTGGTGAGAGGTGTTTGTCGTCCCGGTTTCTAGTAAGGAGATAATACATTAGTTCAGTTTCCAGGACTTAATGCTACTTTTGCAGATTTTCTGTAGGAAGAACAGTAGCATTATTTTCCATTTCATTTTTATATGAATAAAGTTATGAACCACACTTTGCGCCATGAAATTGTATATGCCTGAGTATGGCATGAAATTGTAGCTAAGAATCTTTTCAACCAGGCAGACATCATGAAATTGTTTTGAATTTTTGGAACATGGTCCTTAGACGAGTTTTCTTTTGGAGATGCTTCTAAAAATATATTATTAGAGGCAGCCCGTTATTTGCACCTTTTCTACACTTATTACGGACAGCTAACTTTAAAAACCGCAGGCAATAAATCAATTTTCCAAGATGGTCAGGTTTTCGGCCCGGCTCTTGCATTATCGGAGTAGCTTATTTGTAAAAACCGCATCCGGATAAAATTTATTGTCAACGGATAAATAATTGAAGAAATCGCATACGGAAGTGGCTTTAGGAGTCCGGGTTTTTCCCGCCAAAATCCACTGCAGACACAGTCTCGAAAGCCTTGTTTTCTACTAGTGGTAACAACGTGGTTTTCAACACTATGAGGCCGTCTATCCAAGCGATCATCCAATCAATAAGGAAGGAATATGAGTCGTGGAAGACAACGGCACTCTTCCATGGTGAGGTGTTCAGGTTCCCGCCACCAATACCACAATGGTTGCTAGAGGGATAGTACGCTTCGGTGGGGAGCTGCCCCATCGTGTGGGCAGCAACTTGGCCATCAAACGGCGTTGTAAACTTTCCCTCTTGGCACTTCTTATGTGCTATGTGATACACCTTCCAGGGTGTGTTATAGAAAAAAAAGCAAAGATGAAAAAAATTGAAAAGCATCTTCCAAGCCCACTGATTTCAATATATTAATTCTGACCGTTGAGCATGGTAGGCCCCTTATACCACACTATTTTTTGGTTGAAACCATGTTCTCATACTTCAAACTTTATACTCACGTTCTTATCCAAATTTCATTGCCAATAGTTTGGCTGTACAATAAAATAGGACCTCAACATAGTCTATAGTTTTTCCATTCTTTCCTCTTTTCCTATTTATTAGAGGCTATAGAACCGGTCTCAAAGAAATGTATGTAAATGTCTAGAGAATCATGTAGATGCTATTTTCTGGAGAGATACATGAAAGTATAGTGTTAGGTGGATTTGAGGAAGAAATAATGTATCCAACACTACGTGTACATACTTCCTATATATAAAAACGACATCCCAATCTATCAAAGTGGAGACTAAAAACGGTTGCTTAAATATGCATGATTTTTCTTGACCAAAGAATGACAACAAAGGAGAGCAGATATGATGGATAAATGGCTTATGTGGATGATTTCAAGAGATCTTCCCTTTCTTTCTTGCTGGCAGATGTGTCTAATAATAAAGATTGGGATGTTGGGAACTCCAGCAAGAGATATGTGCAATAAAGTAGCCCACGATGCATAAATATTGATGTATGCAAAAGATTTGTAAATGGTTGTACGGTGTACCGCAAGCTTAGACATCTCTAGATGAATGAGGAGTTTGAGTATGTCTTATCATTGTTCATCTTGGTCAAAAAAAACTAATGATAAGCTCAAGAAGACCTAGTGAGGAAGTCGGGTTCCTCATTCTCCAAAGATGAATTAGTGTATATAGACTATTCGACTTCTCAACGCTCTACCTGTGACTTTGTGACATCATTTATGCATCAAAACACTTACACGTGTTTTGGTGACTATTTGTCGCTACACATTCATAATTGTCTCATAAAATATTTCCCAACCCATCTTATTGGATGAATCTCAATAATAGATCAAATGGTATTTAGCCAGGACATGGAAATAGCATTCTATCACTTGTGCAAAAAAATTGATATTATTTTTCTGCAATCCGCCATATATGCATACATGTCACATGGCGTAACAAATGGAATTAGTTTTCGCGAAATTGGGAAGATAACTGCTCTTTTTATTTTGAAGAGATATAGGAACAAGCTGGACTAATTTCTAGCCGCTGCTATCATGGACAATGGCATGAGAAACATCCAACCTTCCTCACTTTTTTTGTGCTGCATCTGAAGGACCACCATTTCTAACTTTCTATGATGGTTTAGCGCTAGGCATTAAAAATTCTCCCGCTGCATTGCTTCCATGTAAATGTTTGAGATGATGTACAATAGGTGCCCACTGAAAGATACTCGTCCATATGATCCAATAAGACTTAGAGTGTTTTCCCTTGAAAATTATCCCATTGAGTTGCTTCCATGTGTTCCAAATAAAGGTTAGCCGGTTAACATAGAAGACTGCACATTCCTCCGATCTTCCAAGGTGTGAAAGGGCCAGGGGTATGGGTCAAGGTAAATAAGATAAACATCAGTGAGAGTGTCGATGACATACTCCCTCCTTGCCAAAATGTAGTGCATATGAGATTTTTGAAAAGTCAAACAATGTCGAGTTTGACCAAGTTGGTAGAGAAGAATAGTAACATCTAGAATACACAATAAGTGCCATCAGATTCATCATGATGTATATTTTATATGGTATATATTTGGTAGTGTAGATATTTGCAATTTTCTCAATAAGCTAGGTCAAAGTTGATGTTGTTTGACTTTACAAAAATCTTATATGCACTATATTATGGCAAGGAGGGAGTACATGTTTGTGCTAATTAATTGATCAGCAATATGCATATTCATGTATTATACACTATTTGGGGTGTAGTTTGTCCTACTCATTTTTAAGATGAAACAACTACTCTTATCATCTACTCCCTCTGTTCATAAATATAAGAGACATTTTAGCTTTGTAAAATGAATGTATCTAGACATTTTTTAGTGTATAGGTTCACTCTGAATCTCCGAACCTATACACTAAAAGATTTCTAGATACATTCGATTCACAAAGCTAAAACGTCTTATATTTCTGAACGGATTGAGTAATTAATTGAGAGGACTTTTTTAATGTAAACTTATTTTCTCTTAAATGTATTAAATAAATAAATGCAAATATTTATCTATAGATTAATAAATATTGCTTGGGTTTATCTGTGAGGAATTCCATTCATTAAAGACATGCATGATGTTATTAACAGTGAATGAAATGTTGTTTTTTTCATTTTCATGTTGTTAAACCCCTATAAAGTTCCAGGAGGGATTCAACGACAATTAATATGGATCGGAGGGAGTACTATAAATAGCCAACATCAACTTCGTCTTCTAATAATATCTTACGATGCCAACGTCAACTGACTATGCAAGTTGTTTCTCACCATTATGAATTGAAAAGTATTATGATTTTGAAGTAGTGAATCGCGACCATATCTCACCAACAATCAACTCAACATGCATCATACATCAACGTGGTGGAATCTACAATTCTCTGTGTGTATTAATCAGGATTATGAAGGAAGAGATACAACTGTCAGCCAAAGAACCTATCTCCGTAGTTGTTCGAGGATTCCATTGAGCATCAAGTAGCAGTTTACTCCTGATTTGCATCCTGCCACCACAGTGGTGCACGAGCCATATAACTAGCACACTAAAATTCCTTTGCTTTGGCATCCCAATACTTCACATTCCCGAGAATTCACACTGCGGAAACATGGCATGTGGGTGTGACTTAGACAAGTCACACTCGAAAGAGACAAGACCGACATACCTAGTATTTATTGTTGTAGTATTTTATGACTAGGTGTTTATATATGCAGAAAAAGGTTTTATAAGAGGTGAGCTCTGGCCACTGTCTGAGCAAGGCCCTATATCTTTGAAGGAAAGGTAAGGTAAGGGTTTGGTAAGAGTGACAATGCTCTATTTCCTAAAAGTTAATTAAGTGTTCGACACCCCTACAATTTCTACTGATCTCAAAATCTATAAAACGATAGGGTAGTATTGTACTTTCTCCTTCTGTCACCATCTCATCTAGAATAAACATGAGATTATGCCAGATACCATCAATGACATTGCGATATGTATAGGATTTATTCGGTTTAATCTAGGTAGACATAATGCATATTTCCTCTAGGATATAAAATTATTATAACATAGTGATTTTATGTATGTTTGGACAAACAAAGCCGAGAGCCTCAATTTGACACAACAATTCCTTGAAGATTATTTTTAATCGAGTAACGAAATTATTTTCCACTAGGTTATTTTTTGAGAAAACATTGATTTTTTAGATATTTATGAACAAAATTGTAAAATCGACTAAAAGGAAAATCAGCATGCACTAAGTATAGATTGAAATAGAGCTCGAATTGAATAAGGAAAGGGGCGGAAAGAGTTTGCATGCAAATCAAGTGTGCGGTGGAAAATCTTAGGACTAATCAGAAAATAATTAGGTTGCTAGAGAATTACTTTGGCCGTGTTTGGACACTGATGATCTTCTATTCATAGATGACGTGCAAAGAAGTCAGAGTTTGAAAAATCATTAGAAAATAATCTTTCAAGGCGTGTAGACAACATTTTTGAATACAAGTATATCAATAGAAATTCACAGGACCAAAAAATATATTAAGAAAATAAAGAAGACATGTACTATTTTACATATTACATGTAATATTCAAAATAAGAATGAAAGAAAAAATGGTATTTTGGTTCGACAAGAATTGCATAAGAATTGGTGTTTTGGTATTTTTGCTTCCATAACAATTTATATGAAAATTAGTACTAAGATCTAGCTATGAGTCCAACTATAGTTAATATAAGAGATCTGGAATAATATGTTAAATGAAATAAGAAATTTGGTTTCATAACAATTCAATATAAATAAGAATAGTTCTGGCTCAATGGTCAGAGGAAGTCATCCATAAGATTTATGATATATATCCACAACGCAAATCTATGGTTTATAACAACTATAATTTTAGGAAGCCTAGTGTCATCATCAACAATGCTTTAAATTTATATGTGTTAAAAACCCCAAATGATGTCTTTCATGTCAATGTAGCAATGTTATGTCACACATCAAATATATTTGATAGGGATAATAAAATCATAAGATCGAAGAGCATGTGACAGTGCGGGGAGAATTAAATACTCTAGATACAAAAATAGCACTCAAATAGTGGGATCCGTACAAATATCACATATCAAGAAAATCAAGGGCGAATAGTAATCAAAATGGAGGTTGCCCAATTGCTACACCATCCCTGAACTACCGAGCCAAAAAGGTGCAAGACACATTAGATCCATGGACTATACCCCCATGGTCATGGAGTAGAGTAACAAATACAAACTTATTGTTATGACACCATCTCACCAATAGCTCAAGAAAGATACCTAAACCTACACAAGAGAGGTATATCCATGACTACCCTATCTTCTGACACCATAGCAAATTATCAAGATGAGAGGAGACACTAGAGATTGAAACATTGGACTATTGACCTAGTGTCTTTCTTAGTTTACTGAATTAAAGAGTTTGAATGTTTTCACTGAAGTGAGCAGACCAGATCCTTCAAAACTTCAATCTTATTATATTTAACTTAGATTACAAGTAGTATGCCAATGGACGCATTATTCACACATTGATTATTGTTAGAGAAAATATCAAGAGATTACAACATAATCTACCATAACCAAGAACTTCTCACATCTATCTACTATATAGTTAGACTATGGATCTATATTATATCACGTATAATAAATTGAATATCGATGAAATTTGAATTGTTTTAATTATCTCATTTGACATGATAAAAATGATGCCCTCGCAATTGCATGAAGGGTGGCGGTAACATATTGGCACGATTATTTTAGTTGCTATATGATAGGCCAAAAACTATAAGTATTTATTTGGCACATAAAAGATCACTATGTTTGCTTAATTATGTATGAAAAATATTTTTGGATTACTCGGACATAGTGTCATAGTTAATAGTAATCTAGTCCATAGTTAATGGCCATACCTATTGTTTGTCTGATATTATGGGCTAACGAGTAAATGTTGTAGCCTGATGCTCACTTACCTTTTCAAATTTGGGTCACCCTACATTACTAACTACAAATGTTGGTGTCATACAAGGTGTGATCCTTTTTAATTAGTTATTGTATTTTTGGTTTATGAATCTTTGATTTCTCATATGAACAAACTCGCTGCCACAATGAAAACGTAGTCGGTTTATGCTCAGTTCTTGCTTAACTCTAGAAAATGCAAGTATCTATATGGAGTTACCAATGTGGCATAAGAATGTAGTCGGTTTATTCTCAGTTCTTGCTAGAAAGTGAAAGAATTGTCTGTATTGTTTTTTAATCTTCATGATAAATAGGATCATAGAGTTTTTAGTCGACCTTGTGGGTAGATTATCATCTACTAAATCTATATATTCCAATATTCAATATGACTATATGAATAATGATCAACATGGTTAAAGTTTTTTCATGGTAAAATAATAAGATGCTACCAAAACATCACAATAATTATTTTTTATTTCTTAGAAAACAATCATGCACAAAATTGGCAAAGTTACACATTTTCGATTATACCCATATATAAAATATCGTGTATTTCAGTGATAAATGAGGTAAATAAATGGGATGGAAAGGTTTTTTATAAGATAAAAATAAATAATTAACAAATATAAAATAATTAAGGTGATCCCCTCGCATTTGCGAGGGCCCTTTTGCTAGTTCTTTATTAAAATATAGCAGTCACTTCTATCTGTATTGGAAACCAACTGCATAGCATCAAAGCTCTAAACATGAAGGTCTTGTTGTGTTGTCTTAGATATATTTTTAGTACTTCTGACACAATTCGTTAATACAAATAAAATGAGTAATATCTTAAAGGCTATTGGCCCTGTTCATGGACACCCCTTTCATCTATGTTGTAGGATTAGCAAGTTGTCGCTTGTTTGGTGGGTTTCGGTTTAATCTTTGTAATCCTTCTTATAATGTTTAGAGAATAATCTAATAAAACAGGCCATTTGCATCTCTTGGATGCAGAGGACGGGGTGATCTTCCCCCATTTCGAAAAAAGCTTAATGGCTATTGAAAGGACGACTATGGTTGTGTAAAGATGCACGGCTGAAATAGTTAGCTACTGGAAGAAGTGCAGGACTAGTAGGTATTGGTCCAGGAAAACTATACTTCTAGTATTCAGTGTTGACTACCAGCTATATATGTTCACCGAAGTGTGGCCGCAGCTACCCACTATAAAAAGGCAGTATCTCATTAAAAAAGCAAATTGTATCTACCAGCCACAATTTTTTCTGGTCGTATATATATATTGGTGAAGTGGCTCCTACATCAATACTGTGGAGGAAACAACAGTAACTAAGCTAGGCAGAGGAAGTCACTTGCCGTGCCCAACTTTTAGCCTAAAGGGCCAATAAACATATTGCACCGTGGCATGTTACATATGGATATCTTTAGTTTGTGTTCCTTCCAATGTAAGCACGGGAGACCTCAGGATGATCATTTGTACGTACCTACACTGCTGCATGCCGAATAGAGGTCGTGCTGCTTATTCTACTGTGCAACAATGTGGAAATTGCTACAATCATAGCCCCTTCATAATCTTGCCTAGCAAAAATGCGTTAGGCTGACAAGCCTAGCTTCAAGACTGGTAGCATATCTGTTGTCTTATTCTGTTCACTAGCACCTTGTTGTCATCCTTTCGATTGGCAGCATACTTTGGCCTCGTGGAAATACAATCTGTTCTGATGAGGATTTGATTCCACTCCACTTGGTGGCTACCAACCTTGTTTCCTGGGAAGCCGAGGACTCAGAGCACGTCGATGCTCCCTGACAATTTGCTAAAAATCACACCCCAGGGGACGCAGGCCAAAGAGATTAAATTTACATTTAATCACCTGGTTGCAAAGAGCTCATCGTCCTTTATGCTTTTAGTTCCTTGCACTAAGATGGTTTGCGGTTAGAAGCTAATTATGGGACATGAGGGAGGAGGGCATGAGAAAAGTACACTGGCTTGGAGAGCGGGACAGGACCTGCACTAGAGATGGAAGCTTGGAACCTTTAGGTATCCTCTATTTTAGTCTAGTTCAAACAAATGAACTAATTTTCTAAAAAAATGATGATTTGTGAAAATCTATTTCATTTTTTGTACTAAAGAGGGTAGAGGGTACCCTAAATGTTACCCATTTCCATCCTTAACCTGCACAACATCAACATGCGTGATACTCATATTCAAACGTAAAAACTAACGGAAAATAATTGCAGGAATACGAAGAAGTAAGCGTATCGCTGATACTAATCCGGCAATTACCACTAGTAGAAACCAGACCATTAGCCCCCGTTCATAAGGACCTTTAGTCCCGGATTGCAAAGCGGGACTAAAGGTCCGGCCTTTAGTCCCGGTTCTGTGACGAACCGGAACTAGAGGTCCACCACGTGGCCCCGTGAGCTGCGCTAGGCCGGAGGACATTTAGTGCCGCGGCAGTGTTTTGGGCCATTTGGCTACCGCGGAAGGAGATGGAGTTTTAGGGTTTTGTGTTTTTTTTCATTTTGTGTTTTGTGTTCAATTATTTTTCATTATGTGTTTTCACTACAGGCAAGTTTTCGTATACATACACAACGCTACTATACAGTACTTGTACACGTTGATGCATATATAATATAATTTCTCTTACAAGCATATACATGCATGGAGGTCGATCATTACATTAAGTCCCAACCGGGTCCAGAGCCTGTCTATTTGATTACATGGAGATCATTACACGGATGCTTTAGGGTCTATCTATAGAGTATTCTCCGTATGGGTCTATGACCTCGTTGACAAAAAATCTAGCCAATTCCTCTTGGATTGCTACTAGGCGGTCCTGTGGTAGGAGCTTGTCCCACACCGCGTCCAACTATAAAGAAGGAGATCATATGAATTAGACTCAACACAACTTTTTATAATGAAATAAAGGGTGAATATATTGTTTACTTACTCGAACAGTTTCCAAGGGCTTCTCAGTAGTGATACGAATGAACTCGCACACGTAGAATCCACATAGATTAGTCCCTTGTGGCTGCCTCGTGCACTTTACAAGAATATAATTCAATCAAATAATTACTCTAGCATGATAAATGTACGTAAACTAGAATTAATTAGATGCGCAGACCTAGCTCGTACTACTTACCGAGACCGATTTAAAAATTAGCTCCTCACGCAAGGTTTACATACATCAGTAACTCATCATTACACTGAACATGGAGTAAGCAAAAGTTAATGTGTAAAAGACAATAACACACTCACCCGAAGTGGTAAGGAAATAATATTTCATTACAGAAATGCTGGTTCGTGAGAAACCGGAGCAAATTTTGCTCGGTCTTCAGTGTCTTATCCTTTAGAATAGCTCCATTAACTCGATGTGGGTCAATGAACCCAAATCCGTTGATAGTCTTTCTTTTACATTCGAGAATCTTCAATCTGCATCATTATATATAGCGTACAAAAGAATATAGTGGGTATGTACACCTGGAGCAGGGGAGCGATTGATTTGCTTCTTTCCCCAGCTGGGGAACATCTCTTTTGGTTTTTCCACTACCACTCAATTGTTTTGCTTGTTCCCCCTGCTGGGGAACGTCTTTTGTGATGCTTCCTCTACCACTTGATCTCTTCGGTTTCAGTGTCTTCCGAAGACATCGTGTATAGTCATCTGGCGCATTTAACTGAGCTTGGGATGGCCGCGTTAGTAATTTCCTAAAGTGCTCTTTGGTTTCCGGTTTTCTTTGGACCTCTGGCTCAGGTTGTTTTTTTTTAATGGGCATCCACTTCGGCACGTACGACCGCAACTCTCTCCTCATCGTTTAGGTCGTAAGCCCTCTTGGGAGGAACCGGCGGTACTCTTGGAAGGGCGACAACTGTCACTTTGTGTGTTGGTTATCGCTCGACGGAGCGGTGCTATTCTTCCGCTTTTGGCCCTTAGTGGGTGGAGGCGGCTGTGTAGATTGAGATGGACTAGTGTTGAGGTCGTGGATTGTACTTGGAGGTGGTGGACTTTTACTAGGAGGAGACGGTGCCCTTAGAGGTGGACTTGGAGGTGGACTTTTACTGGGAGGAGACGGTGGCCTTGGAGGTGATAGATTGTTTCTCGGTGGAGAAGGTGGCCTTGGTACCGAGCCTGGAAACTTGATGTATTCCTTTTTCCAAAGAATGAAGCCACTCGTGACTTCTCCCAGTGTCGTCTCCCCTTCACCTCCAGGGAAGTCAAGCAGTAGTGATTGACACAGCAGTTGAACTTCATGCACACCGACACGAGCATAGCCAGCTGGAATCGGATTGCAATGTTAGGTCGCTCCCGGTGCAGAAGGTAAAGCAAAGCCGACCGCCACCTTCATGGATATGTTCTTCAGTTCAACATGCAGCTCACAACTAGTCTTCTCCATAATTACATCCACGGGGTACACATCCATCGTTGCATCATTACCGTGGCCCTCCGTGGAAGCCATGTTGCTTTTCTGTTGCGATGGGCCGACCGTCCTGTCTGGTGCAGGATCTTGCTGTCGGAGTCCTTTAAGTTCATTAAGCTCCTGCCAATGCTCCTGCAACATGGCTTCAAACCTCGCGAACAGCTCCGCATCCTCCTCTTTTTGCCATTTTTTTCTCGATCGGCTCCTGTACGTGTCAAGGTCCTCGGGAAAGCCGATAGCCCATGGACAAGAAGGTCTGAACCCTCTTGTTCGTCCAGCCTTTTCAGGATTCCCGAGAGCCTTTGTCAGCTCATCATTCTCTCTATCGGGAATAAACTTTCCCTCTTCAATCTCTTTTATCACTTTAATAAGATCATCTTTGGGTCCAGCAACTTCTTTGGTTGCAACAATCTCGCTTGTTTTGGGGTCATACGATGCCCTATGCCTGAGTAACCAATTTCTTGACCTCAAGGGCCATCCAGACATAGCTGGAGTGACCCCTTTAGATGCCAGGTCGGCCTCGGCTTTATCCCACTTAGGCATGGCAGTCTTGTAGCCACCTGTGCCCATATGATGGTGATATTTTATTTTGGCTGCATTTAGCTTATTCTTTTCTGACATTGCCACAGCTGGTGCCGAGGTCTTGTATTCCACAAATGCAGCCCAATTATCCTGCTGCATCTCAGTGGGCCAGTGAATGGAGGAGTTTTTTTCTTCAATACATAGTTGTGGTACAATTTTTTCTTCCAGTCCTTGAATAGTTCGCCCATATTCTTGAGAGCCCACTCCTTGACTTTCCTCGTCATTTTCTGTGTGAGCTCATCAGTCTCCAAGACTTGTAGGGTGAAATATGTCATGAGAGAATTCCACATCGCATCTCTCGCTATGTCATCTACAAAACTAGCTCCAGCTGGATCCCTTTTCTTTCCTGGCTTATTCCACTCTCGCGTGGTGATCGGGACAGTGTCTCTAACAAACACTCCGCATTGATGTACAAATGCATTCACAGATTGTTTGGGCTCCAACGGTTTACCCACCGCAGAGACTAAGTCAATGCTGAAATGGACGTCAGCAGGCAACTTTTCTGCCGGGCCTCTTTTCCTTGTAGAAGATTGCCCGATGCGGAGGTCTAAGTGAAGAAACATTTGTCAGTATATATATACGAATCAATTAGTGCATCTATACTAGTGATCAATCCGTACAGGCTTTATATACCTCGCCGGACTTTGTTATTAAGGTGTCTTCACCATGGTCTCCACCATTGTCAGCACCATCGTCTCCACCCTCATTTCCTCTAGATAAATTAAGATACTGGGAGCCATCATCGTAATAAGAACTCCCAGTACCCTCATCTATCATGTTTAGAATCTCATCTTCATTCTGTCTACCGTTCACAGCTTAACTAATACAGAAAAATAATATTGCATTAAGTAAAAGAATATTACAATTCCGACAACTCAGATACAGAAAAAATATTACGTACTAATAATGAAACAATTTTCCATTAAGATAAAGTACAATAATATAAGATAAAGTACATTATTAATAGATCTCTCTCCTATCTCGCTCATAAGATAAAGTACAATAATAATCAAACTAGCGAACTAGGTTGTCGCGTTCTGTGCCACGATAGCACCAAGAGAACAGGAACCATCACCGGAGAATAGCTCGGGTGAGATCCGTGAACCTGCCAGATATTGGAGAACCTAGTCTCCAAAAGATACATATATCACTGTACGTGCTCGTCCTCCTCCCTGATACGACGACGTACCACCTCCTCGAGGGCCGGCTCCCTCTGCACCGCTCCTGGACCTCGTGGACGCCACCAAAGAAGCTTCGGGTCAATGATGATACCCGGATTCCTCACCAAGATACGAGTCCCGACTGGTAGCACCTCCCAGTGCCAACCCGGCGGATCCCAGGCTCGGACATCCCCGGAACCGACGGAGTCCAGTAGACTCGGACAAGGAGGACGCGGCATACCTAAATAATAGCAATAAACAATCATAAAACATAAACAGTAACTAAATCACTAATTAACCTGGGGTCTCCGGGTCGTGGCTAGACCTGGGGTGGGGGTATTAACTAATTGACCTAACTAATCCCTAATCCCTAATAATAAACTAAATCCCTAACGAAAATCCCTAACTAAAATCAGAAACTAAAATCCCTAACTAAAAGCCCTAATAATAAACTAACTAAAATACCTAATTAACTAATTGACCTAACTAATCCCTAATAATAAACTAAAATCCATAACTAAAATCACTAACTAAAATCCCTAACTAAAAGCCCTAATAATAAACTAACTAAAATCCCTAATTAACTAATTGACCTAACAAATCCCTAACTAAAATCTCTAACTAAATCCCTAACTAAAATAACAAACTAAAATCCCTAACTAAAATCACTAACGAAAATCCCTAATAATAATAAACTAACTAAAATCCCTAATACTACACCTCACCTGCAGGGGGACGGCGCGGCGCGGCTGGACGGACGACGACGAGCGGCGAGGTGGGACGGGCGCGGTGGGACAGCGGCAGCATAGGCGCAACGGGACGGCGACGGCACGGGCACGGAGGGACGACGGCGAGCTCTACGGCGGAGTCAGGAAGAATTGGGCTGCTAAGGGTCGTGGCTCGACCCGGGGTGGAGGTGGGGGTATTTATACCCCCCACCTTTAGCCCCGGTGACTAAAGGGTGACCTTTAGCCCTCACCTTTAGCCCCGGTTTGTACTACAAACCGGGGCTAAAGGTGTTTTCGGCCCGCCGCTCTTCCCGCGCGCCATACCCCTTTAGCCCCGATTTGTATTACAAACCAGGACTAAAGAGTGACCATTAGCCCTGGGGCTAAAGGTGTTTTTTGGCGCCAAAAATAAAAATGGTTTATAGTTTTCAGAAAATTATGTATTATATATCAAAATTTTCAGAAAAAAGAAGATCTATGATTTAAATCTATTATCATACTCTATTATACAACTTAAATGAAATTATCTATTGTTTAACAAGTATTATATTTAGTATAAATGTTGGAAAAATATAGTTTATTATTTAGAAAATAGAAAAATACATATAATATACCAAAATATTCACAAAAAATAATGTACTCATTAGAAATATAATATTTAATACTAAAACTAGTAACTGGGACTAAAAGATATTTCGGGGGCCTTTAGTCCCGGTTGGAGTCACTAACCGGGACTAGATTTTTGCCGCCATTTCTCCCGCTTCCCGCCATGTTTGCCGCCATTTTCCCCGCTTCCCGCCATATTTTCCCGCTTCTCGCCATGTTTTCCCGCTTCTCGCCATGTTTTCCCGCCATTTCCCCCCGCTTCCCGCCATATTTTCACGCCATTTCCCTCTATATCTAGGCCGACCGCCATGTCCATCCTCACATCCACACCTTCTCTCTCACAACAATGGACACCGCTTACTGGGACTTTCTGATGGTCGAGGAAACCGTGGCACTGTGCGCCTCCAGCTACCCATGCCCGCCGGGGTACGGGTTGTCCGCCGGCTGGATGCTGAGTGCTGGAGGGGTTCTTGTTCCTCCTGTGCCTCAAGGTTCAGCCCGCCAGGCGGCCATCACGAACCACTTCTACCTCGAGCTCACGCCGGAGCAGCGGATGGATCCCCATTGGGATCCCGACAACCTCGACACCTAGAATGCCTTCTTCGCAAACCGGTGGGAAAGGAAGCTCGCCAGGTACTAGGGTGACGGCCCGCCCACAGTGAACCACAACGAGGCCTTTCGCCACCTGTGGTGGGCGAACCGGACTATCTTGGTTGGTGCTCTTCTTATCTTGGGCGATCATGTAAAATGTATTCCCATTTATCTTGTACCCTTGGAAAGTCAATATAGTCAAAGATGGTGACCTGGACGACAAGTATAACTGCTCTCCAACATTTATGTCATTCATAAGATGTGCCAGTAACCAACCGCCGAAAGTACTCATGTGTGCATCTCTAATCCAGGAGCCAGGCTTCCCCGGGTTGTTGGAGTGTACAATATTCTTGTGTTCCTGGATATACGGAGCCACCAAGGTGGAACTTTGCAGAACTGTGTAGTGTGCTTTAGTGAGAGAATGTCCGTCCATACATATCCTTGCTTTCTTTTCTAGCATGCCTTTTCCACTCAGTCTACCCTCATGCCGTGATTCAGGAACACCGATGGGCTTAAGGTCAGAAATAAAGTCAACACAAAACTCAATGACCTTCTTTGTTCCATATCCCTTTGAGATGCTTCCTTCTGGCCTAGCACGGTTATGAACATATTTCTTTAAGACTCCCATGAACCTCTCAAAGGGGAACATATTGTGTAGAAATATAGGATCGAGAATGTTAATCTCTTTGACTAGGTGAACTAGGAGGTGCATCATAATATTGAAGAAGGATGGTGGGAACACCAACTCGAAGCTGACAAGACATTGGACCACATCTTTCTGTAATCTTGGTAGACTATCTAGACTGATTAACTTCTGAGAAATTGCATTGAGAAACACACATAGCTTCACAATGGTACTCGAACATTTTCCAGCAGGAGTCCCCTCAATGCAATTGGAAGCAGCTGGGTCATAAGCACATGGCAGTCATGAGACTTTAGGTTTTGAAATTTTTTCTCTGCCATATTTATTAGTCCCTTCATGTTCGACGAGAAACCAGACGGGACCTTGATACTGTAAAGGACTTCAAAAAAGATTTCCTTCTCTTCTTTGGTAAGAGCGTAGCTGGCAGTACCTTCAGACAACTCTAGATGCATGTCGTCTCGGTCTTTCATACGTTGTTGGTCCTGCCGTGCTTCTGGTGTATCTTTGCACTTCCCATACACACCCAAGAAGCCTAGCAGCGTCACGCAAACATTCTTCGTCAGGTGCATCATGTCAATTGCAGAGCGGACGTCTACGACTTTCCAATAGGGTAGCTCCCAAAATATAGATTTCTTTTTCCACATGGGTGCGTGTCCGATATCGTCCTTCAGAACAGATTGTCTACCAGGACCCTTTCCAAAGATTACTTTGAAATCCTTCACCATATCAAATACATCATCACCAGTACAGCGGATAGGCTTACACCGGCTGTTTGCCTCACCATTGAAATGCTTACCTTTCATTCTTAGGGTGTGCGTGGCCGGAAGAAAACGACGATTCCCCGGGTACACATTCTTCTTACATTTATCCAAATATATACTTTCAGTATCATTTAAACAGTGTGTGCATGCATTGTATCCCTTGTTTGCCTGTCCTGAAATGTTACTAAGAGCAGGCCAATCATTGATTGTTATGAACAACAATGCTCGTAGGTCAAATTCCTCCTGTTTGTCCTCATCCCACACACGTACACCTTGTACGTGCCACAACTGTAAGAGTTCTTCAACTAATGGCCTTAGGTACACATCAATGTCATTACCGGGTTGCTTCGGGCCTTGGATGAGCACTGGCATCATAATGAACTTCTGCTTCATGCACAACCAAGGAGAAAGGTTATAGATACACAGAGTCACATGCCAGGTTCTATGACTGCAGCTCTGCTCCCCAAAAGGATTCATGCCATATGTACTTAGACCTAACCATAAGTAACTCGTGTCACCTGCGGGGTGTCTCAACATCTCGTCTTTCTTACGGTCTTCCATGTGCCATCGCAACAACTTGGCATGCTCTTTTGTTTGTGCCTTTTCATGTTGCAACATAGTTGCTTTGTCTTATTGTTAGAATTTTATCTTTCATGTTATGATTGAAGTACTATGATCGTAGCTTTGAATGTTTTACAAATACTTTGATCAAGTTTATGATGGTGCATGTCACCTCAAAAATTATTCTTTTTATCACTTACCTACTCGAGGACGAGCAGGAGTTAAGCTTGGGGATGTTGATACATTGCAAATGTATCTATAAATTTTGGTGTTCCATTATTGGTTTTATCTACTTTCTTGTGTTTGTCCACACTTTGGAGTACTTTTCATATGATTTCTTGGACTAACCTATTAACAAGAGCCACAGTGCCAGCTACCCGTTTTCTACTGTTTTTGGTTCCAGGAAAGTCAGAAAATGAATATTCTCGGAATTGGACGGGACAAAAGCCAAAAATCCTATTTCACGAGAAGACTCCCGGAGCCAGAATATGAGACGAAGTGGGGCTGGGGCATAGCCACACCACCTGGCCGCGTGGGCTAGGCCTGGCCACGCCAGGGGGTGGTCTGGCCGCCCCAGACACCCCCTCGGTCTCCCTCTTCGCCTATAAGATGTCTTCTGACCTAAAAAATCAGTGGGGTTCGATGTTTTTCCAGAAGGAGTTCCGCTCCGCCGCCACCACCAGATTCCATGAAACAGCGCCAGAAACTCCATTCTGGCACCCTGCCGGTACGGGGAATTGGAGGAGATCATCGCCATCATCATCACCATTGCTTCTCTATCGACCATCCATGTTTCCCTCATCTATGAGTGAGTAATCC
Source organism: Avena sativa (assembly GCA_916181665.1). Classification (NCBI taxonomy): domain Eukaryota; kingdom Viridiplantae; phylum Streptophyta; class Magnoliopsida; order Poales; family Poaceae; genus Avena; species Avena sativa. The sequence goes on along the minus strand of OV702291.1, from coordinate 123,783,057 downwards.
CCCGATGTAAGCTATGGGGATGGTAGGGATTTGATGAGATCGTTCATGTAATGGCACCGGATTGTTAGGGCATGGTGCCTAGTATCTTCTATTAGTGCTTTATGACTTTGTTGCGACTTGTTATGCTTAATGCTTGTCACTAGGGCCCGAGTGCCATGATTTCAGATCTGAACATGTTATTAATTCATTATGATATTATTGTTTATGGTCTTATCTGCAAGTTGTATACACATGTTGTTGTCCGGAACCAATGGCCCCGAAGTGACAGAAATCGGGATAACCGAAGGAAATGGCTTTGATGTGAGGATCACATGTGTTCATGAAGTGTTAATGCTTTGCTCCGGTGCTCTATTAAAAGGAGCACCTTAATTGCCAGTAGTTCCCTTGAGGTGTCGCTGCAAACAGGCTGGCAGGACAAAAGATGTTGTGCAAGTTCTCTTTGCGAGCATGTATGACTATACATGGAACACATGCCTAGGATTATCTAGTACTTGGATGCTTTATCTTATTTATCTGCAAATTCCCTATGTTCTGATTGCTATGTGAATTGTCTTGTCCATGCAACGTCCGTCCATCCATCCCTATGCCTACCGCACTCGAATCCTACTGTTTACTACTATTGTTACTGCTGTCTTTACTTTTACTACTTCTGTTACTTTACTATTCCTACTACAAAACTGTTGCTACTGATAAACTTCTGTGAGCAAGATTGTTTCCAGGTGTAGCTGAATTGACAACTCAGTTGTTAAGGCTTATAAATATTATTTGGCTCCCCTTGTGTCGAATCAATAAATTGGGCTTCACTTCCCTCGAAAATACTGTGATACACCCCCTATACTTGTGGGTCATCAAGACTATTTTCTGGCGCCGTTGCCGGGGAGCATAGCTTTATTTATCAAGTCCACTTGGAATCACTATTGTTCAAGCTTAGTTTATTTCCGCCTTGTTTGCTTGTTTCTTTATCAAAAATACAAAAATAATTAGTTCCTACTCTAGTTGTTATTTTCATTGGTCTGTTATTGTCTTGCTTTATCATGCTTTCTATCAATGGTTGGTTTCTTTGAAACTGAATGTTATTGGCAAGGTGGGTTCACGGAAGAACAAAAATATTATTATAAGGAACACCGCTTGTCACAAAAAGGGAAACACTTATGGGAACAAATTGATAAATTGTATACCATTGCTATAAACGTGTGCTCTACTTATAATGTTACTTATTGCTTTGATAAATCTTGTTGCTGTAGGAGGTACAAACACCTCCCTTTTCAATGTGAGTATAATGATAATGTTACCATATCTTCTTATGTTAAGGGAAATTATGACTTTTATGATGTGGAACAAATTGAAGAATTTATTGCTTGGAAGGGTGCATTTGAACTTGCTAGTTTGCTTGAAAATATTGATGATTCACCTTATAAATATGAGGTTTATGATATACTTAAATTTTGCTTTGATAATTACAAGGAAGAAAATGGCTATATTCTTGAATATATTAAGAGATGCTTTCCACAAATGGAAGAGACTAATGCCTTGCAGGATCCTATGGAAGAAGAAATTGATGAACCTGAAAGCTCATTAGATGAAAAAGAGGAGGAGAGTGATGAACAAAAGGAGGAAGAATGGATTAGCTACCCATGCCTACCTTCTAATGAGAGTAACTCTTTATCCCTTACATTATTTGATTGTCCCCCATGCTTACCAAAGGAGGATGAATTTTATGCTCATGTTATCTGTGATAATCCTTTATTTCTGCCTAACTTCGAGATGCATGGTACTAAAGAGTTTTGCTTAGAAATTGTTTATGATAAAGCACTAGACGATGGTCCTATATTGAATGATCAGTCATCTTGTTATAGAATTGTTAAAAGTGGGTTTGAAGGTTTTAATCCCACTATTTTTGAGCTTGATAAAAACTATGTTTTGGTAGAACATGAAAAGCATGCTTTATGTGATAGTTATATTGTTGAGTTTATTCATGAGGCTACTGAAAATTATTATCTATGTGCTGAAGTTTTCATGGTATTGAAACACCTCTCTATGTGCTGAAAGTTTTGAAGTCACTCTTGTTTTATCTTCCTATGCCTGTCACTTCGTTCCTTGCGAATTTATTTGCATACACGATTCCTATGCATAGGAAGTGGGTTAGACTTAAATGTGTTTTGAATTTGCTTCTTGATGCTCTCTTTTACTTCAACTCATATTTCTTATGTGAGCATCCTCTCAAACTATCATGCCTGAAGATGATAATATGTCTATTATTCTTGGGAGACCTTTTCTTAAATACTACAGAAGCTGTTATTAATTGTAATCAAGGGAAGGTGACCTTCAATGTTAATGACAAGGAACATACTGTCTATTTCCCCAAGAAGATTGATAGGACTTATGGTTTTGAATTCAATTGAACATGTTGAGGGCATTCAAGTTGGAGAAATATATTGTCCCATACCAAGAGAAATATTTGAAACTATTATGATTGGGACCATCGCAATCAAGGTTGAGGTAACATAATCATTACTGGAATACAAAGTTTTGTCTCATATGAAATTGTTTTGGTAACAAGACCTGATCAACCTTGTTAACAAAAGGATTTCATTGAACAAAACAATGTTTTCACCATGATTATCTCTGTGTACTTCTATTCTATCTTTTTTAGTTTTTGCTTATGCCTAACTTAAAGGCATTAAAGAAAAGTACTTATTGGGAGATAACCCAAAATTTTTAGATGAGTCTTGGAAGTTATTACTTTAGCAATAACCTCTCCTTATCCTTTTTATTTGCTTTTTGTGCCAAGAGTAACCTCTAATGAGAGAGAAGTGATGATTGGGAAAGTTGTTGTCCCGAAACGTGCTTCACCGCAAAAATTCATGTAAAATCTCTGAACGTCTTTTTGAGGCGTGCATTTTTGTGCTTCTGACCCAGGTGGTTATCTAACTTTCATTAGTTCAACACTTTTTGATTTGAGCAACAGAAGCTCTTCGAAAAAATTCGTCTTTACCTGCTGGTCTATTTTGACAGATTTGTGTCATTTTCTGCATTTGCTTCTTGTTGGTTCCTTTTTGAGTTCTTTTGGGGAATTGAGATTTTTGAGGGAAGCGCTACAGTAGCTTGTGTTTTAATGGAAGTTTTATTGGTGTTAGAACTGAACTTAAAGGCTTATTATCTTGAGTGCACTAATGTTGCTAATAAAGATTGTGTGAACTTTTTTATGAAGAAAAATTTCAGGTGTATGGAAGGAATGAGTAATGAGATGAAGGATGGACTAAAGCTCAAGATTAGGGATGCCACGCGTGTCACCCCAAGTAATATCCAAGAAGTACAAGCGTCAAAGCTTGGGGATGCACAAGGCATCCCCCTCTTCATCAATAAAAATCCCAGGTTTCTTCCAAAAACTTCATTTTTATTGTTTCATGCACAGTTGTGTTGTTCTTGGAGCGTCTTCTTTTTCATTTTCGTTTGCTTGGTTTTCTTAGTTTGCTGAATAAATTGGTTGGACACCCTCTTTCATACATTGGTTTTCAAATAGTTTGGTTTGGTTTGGAAAAGAGTAGGAAAGTTCATGCTTAAGTGTTAAAGAGAGCTGGTTTTTGACTGTGGCCTATGCTTTGTCATGACATGCTTGATATTGTTTTGGCTCTATGCTTGGTATTCTTTGTTGTAGCAGGACTTGTTATAAAAAATTGATATTTCTTAATGTGCCTTGGATGAATCATGCGTTGTCTTAGCATATTAAAGCATAGTATAGTGGTATTCTCCTTTGATGCTTTATTTGGGTTGACTTGGCACATGCTCACACCATGTTATGACTATATCAAGTCACCATAGCCTTTATGATCCTTTAGTTTTCAACTTGTAGTATCACTTTATGCTTTGATTAATGATGTTTTGTCGCTCTGCATGATTATGGCCATTATTGCTCTCTTAGTTTGTCGCTCCCAGTCTTTTGCTAGCCTCCACAACCAAGTATGAGTTCCACTCATGCATCCAACTCCCTAAACCAAGTTATTCCAAAGAGTCCACCATACCTACCTACTAGCATATGTTATTCCAAGTATATTCATGCTTTTGTTTATCTTCCAAATTAAACTTGTTATGAGAAAACTAGTGATTACAGCTCTCACGAACTTGATGGCACACTTTACTTTTTTGCATCTAATAAACTTGAACCATTGGGTCCTTATTTGTTGCATATATGCTTGCACTTTATAAGTTGAAATTAGCAGAACCATGTATCATGGGGAATGCTTTCAACATTGCACTTGTACTTTGTACCCCGTTGATATCATGTTCTTTTGCTTATGGATCCCGGCGGTGTGAAATAAAAGTGGAACTTGTAAGATCATGGAGTTTGTATGTGTTTTAGAGAAACGCCTGGGTCGCTAGCCTAAGCCATGCCTAATCATGGTGGAAACTTGCAGCATCGCCATAATGAGCACTCTATGAAGCATCCTCAATAAAACCTATGCAAGTAGCAAATAAAAAGATTGCTGAGATGCTCATTATCTGCTTGCCTTGTGATTTTGATTATAGGATAGCTCCTGTATAATGTGCAAGGGGTACCCCGTTGGCGGTTCTTTATGATACATATGTACTTACAATGACAAGAGCTTACTGATACATTGCAAATGTATCTATAATTTTTGATGTTCCATGCTTGGTTTTATCTACTTTCTTATGTTTTGTCCACACTTTGGAGTACTTTTCATATGATTTCTTGGACTAACCTATTAACAAGAGCCACAGTGCCAGTTGCCTGTTTTCTGCTGTTTTTGGTTCCAGGAAGTCAGAAAATGAATATTCTCGGAATTGGACGGGACAAAAGCCAAAGTTACTATTTTCCCAGAAGACTCACGGAGCCAGAAGGAGAGTCGGAGAGGGGCCACAGGGTGGCCACACCACCCCTAGGCGCGGGTCCACCTAGGGAGCGCCAGGGCATGGTGTGGGCCCCCTGGCCGCCCACCGACCTTGCCCTCTGGCCTAGAAAAGTTCCGCAGCATCGTCGCCACCGAAGGGGAGATTTGAGGGACAGAAATTCTCTGTTCCGGCACCCTGCCAGGACGGGGAAGTGCCCCCGGAGCCATCTCCATCGATCTCCACCGCCATCTCCATCACCATTGTTGATTCCCATGATGAGGAGGGAGTAGTTCTCTCTTGAGGCTAAGGGTTCTACCGGTAGCTATGTGTTCATCTCTCTCTCTATGCATGATCTTATTTAGATCATGAGCTTGTAATCTATAGATCTACCTTGCTACTCAAGTGCTTTAATAGATCTCTGCTCTCCCCATGTGTGTGAAAGTGACAGTGTGCACACCATGGTGGCACTTAGGCTAGAGATTACAAATACTTGTTATGAGTTATATTTTGAGTTGGATGTCTTTATGAAATTGTGGTGTTTGTTGGACTCATCTAGTACTCAAGGTGACAGTGTGGGGTTTTCTAGATGGGAAATACTTACTTTGAGGTGTGCTGTTATAGCCCTACCATCGATTAGACTGTTCAATCGGAGAGTAGTTCAGCGTAGTATCATGAAGATGATATATTTATATGAGAGTGTTCACTAGTGAAAGTATGATCCCTAGGCCTTGTTTCTTAGCATTGAAACACCATTTGCTACTAGATCTGTTACATGTTTGCTTGCTTCCATCTTTATTTCAGCTTGCTTTTAGTCTCTTCCACGCCATCAAGTTATCTTCTATCACTGTTACCACTTATATTTATCCATACCACTTGTATTTTACTATCTCTTCGCTGAACTAGTGCACCTATACACCTGACAAGTGTATTGGGTGTGTTGGGGACACAAGAGACTTCTTGTATCTTGATTGCAGGGTTCCTTGAGAGGGGATACCTTTGACCACTTCCTCCCTGAGTTCGATAAACCTTGGGTGATCCACTTAAGGGAAAACTTGCTGCTATTCTACAAACCTCTGCACTTGGAGACCCAACAACTGTCTACAAGAATAGAAGTGCGTAGACATCACTTACTCGTGACTAAAGTTGAGTAGCATGAGGTTTGGTCTTCGTAAGTAAGGGGCATGAGATTTCGGTAATAACTTGTCACGCATATCCTCTTAGTTGTGTCACTTTAACCTTAATCACCTTCAAGATGCTTATGATAGAGGCAATGAGAGCTGAAAGCTATAAGTACCATAATTTTTGGAAGCTCTTTATGAGACTTGAATCCCTACTTCCTTCTATGAAGGCCTTTCTTCTATCATTATATTGAGTCTCCACCTTCTACCTTTATGCACCTACTTTGAGAGCATAGTGGCCATTCTTAGTTCTATGTGCATTGTCCCAAGACTAGTTGATTGATGCATAACTTGATATTGCTTGTTTTAAACTATTCGTATCTAGTCACTCTTATGAACTTTGAAGGTGTCCTATGCATTTATATTTTCTACTCTATGAGGGACAAGCTGAATACCACTATGCTATCTTTTCTTTATGTGAAACAAACAAACGTCTTGCAAAGCATTGTTATTCATGAATCTTTTGTTTGTGCCTTTTCATGTTGCAACATAGTTTCTTTGTGTTATTGTGAGAACTTTATCTTTCATGTTATGATTCAAGTACTATGATCCCAGCTTTGAATGTTTTACAAATACTTTTATCAAGTTTATAATGGTGCATGTCACCTAAAAAATTATTCTTTTTATCACTTGCCTTCTCGAGGACGAGCAGGAGTTAAGCTCGGGATGTTGATACATTGCAAATGTATCTATAAATTTTGGTGTTACATGCTTGGTTTTATCTACTTTCTTGTGTTTTGTCCACACTTTGGAGTACTTTTCATATGATTTCTTGGACTAACCTATTAACAAGAGCCACAGTGCCAGCTGTCTGTTTTCTGCTGTTTTTGGTTGCAGGAAAGTCAGAAAATGAATATTCTCGGAATTGGACGGGACAAAAGCCAAAAATCCTATTTCACCAGAAGACTCCCGGAGCCAGAATATGCGACGGAGTGGGGCTGGGGCCCAGCCACACCACCTGGCCGCGCGGGTTGGGCCTGGCCACGCCAGGGGGTGGTCTGGCCGCCCTAGACACCCCCTCGGTCTCCCTCTTCGCCTATAAGATGCCTTCTGACCTAAAAACTCAGTGGGTTCGACGTTTTTCCAGAAGGAGTTCCGCTCCACCACCACCACCAGGTTCCACGAAACAGCACCAGAAAATCCGTTCTGGCACCCTACCGGGACGGGGAATTGGAGGAGATCATTGCCATCATCATCACCATCGCTTCTCCATCGACCATCCATGTTTCCCTCACCTATGAGTGAGTAATCCCCCGGTGTAAGCTACCGGGATGGTAGGGATTGGATGAGATCGTGCATGTAATGGCATCAGATTGTTAGGGCATGGTGCCTAGTATCTTCTATTAGTGCTTTATGACTTTGTTGCGACTTGTTATGCTTAATGCTTGTCACTAGGGCCCGAGTGCCATGATTTCAGATCTGAACATGTTATTGATTCATTATGATAGTATTGTTTATGGTCTTATTTGCAAGTTGTATACACACGTTGTTGTCCGGAACCAATGGCCCGGAAGTGACAAAAATCGGGATAACTGGAAGGAATGGCTTTGATGTGAGGATCACATGTGTTCACGACGTGTTAATGCTTTGCTCCGGTGCTCTATTAAAAGGAGCACCTTAATTGCCAGTAGTTCCCTTGAGGCCCCGCTGCAACGGGCTGGCAGGACAAAAGATGTTGTGCAAGTTCTCATTGCGAGCACGTATGACTATATATGGAACACATGCCTAGGATTATCTAGTACTTGGATGGTTTATCTTACTTATCTGCAAATGCCCGATGTTCTGATTGCTATGTGAATTGTCTTGTCCATGCAACGCCCGTCCATCCATCCCTATGCCTACCGCACTCGAATCCTACTGTTTACTACTATTGTTACTGTTGTCTTTACTTTTACTATTGCTGTTACTTTACTATTCCTACTACAAAACTGTTGCTACTGATAAACTTCTGTGAGCAAGATTGTTTCCAGGTGCAGTCGAATTGACAACTCAGTTGTTAAGACTTATAAATATTCTTTGGCTCCCCTTGTGTCGAATCAATAAATTGGGTTTCACTTCCCTCGAAAATACTGCGATACACCCCCTATACTTGTGGGTCATCAGGTACTGGCGGGTAGTTCGTTATCATTTGGAAGCAACTTCTTCATTATTTTCAGCAACTTTTCAAATCCTTTGTCAGTCACACCGTTCTCTGCCTTCCATTGCAGCAATTCCAGTGTGCTACCCAGTTTTTTGTGCCCATCTTCACAATTTGGGTACAATAATTTGTTGTGATCCTCTAACATCTGCTTGAACTTCAACCTCTCCCTTTCAGTTACACATTCTTCCTGGGCATCAGCAATGGCCTGACTAAGATTATCATCGGGTAGATCTGATGCCTGTTCTTCATCTTCTTCTTTATCAATGTCTTCCATTGTAGTACCATCGTATTCAGGGGACATAGTAGGGTAGTCGTTATCATTCTCTTCTTATTCGTTGTCTTCCATCATAACCCCTCTTTCTCCGTGCTTGGTCCAACAATTATAGCCGGTCATGAAACTTGACCGAAACAGGTGGTTGTGAAGGACTCTTGAGGAAGAGTATTCCTTATGATTCCGACAGACACCACATGGACAAGACATAAAACCATTCCACTTGTTTACCTCGGCCACAAGGAGAAAAGAATGCACGCCTTTAATGAACTCGCTAGAGACTCGGTCAACATACATCCATTGCCGGCTCATCTGCATTATATAATTAATTAAGTACATCAAACAGAATCATGATGATAAAATTAGTATTGTTCTAAAAAATAAAATTAAAGCCAACAACTAGGACTAAAGATATGATGAACCTTTAGTCCCGGTTGGAGGCACCAACCGGGACTAAATGTGGATGTGGCGACAACATGTCGACACTATGTTCTCAGTGGGAAACACTAAGCCAGTAAATGACGACACTATTTTGGGTGGGTGGCAGCACTAGGGGTGAGTGTGTCGACATTATGTCTTCAGTGTCCGACACTATGTTGTGCTTCTTAATCTATAAATAGGTATGCATTCTTGTGAAGAACTACAAGATGGTGTGCGAGACCAGGGACACCACTAGGGTGGAGCTTCTCGAAGATGTCTTAGGACCTCGTCCTTAGACATCTTCGAGGAGCTCGCCATAGAGGCACTCTCTAATATGTGAAATTAGTTAGCTCCACCAGCATACTGATCAAGCTAGAGAAGATATAAACTGAAAGATGGTGTGCGAGAGCAGGGACACCACTACGGCAGAGCTTTTCGAAGATGTCTTAGGATCCCGTCCTCAGACATCTTCGAGCAGCTCACAATAGAGGCATACCCTAATATGTGAATTGTTTTAGTTATCCGACGTATTAATCTATAGCTAGAGAAGTTATTAACCCTATCTTTGTTACAATTTTTCAGTTTGTTGAAGGCAGGTAGACGAAGAAGGATATTTTACCCAGCTAGTTAGAATGATGAACTCACGCATGTGTGTGCTTCTACAATCAAATTTCGAGACTATGTGCCAAAACAAGATATATAGATAGAATCCACATATTGTGATATTTACCTTAGAGTTCCTTACATTAATACAAGATAGATAGAATCTACACATCGATCGCATGTTATCATTGCAAAAATTACTACCAAACTAAATCCACAGATCCATCTATAAGATAGGGCATGAAATGAGCTAATATAGCAATGAGAGTTCAAAGGATGAAGTTGCCCACCTTTTAGAACCTTTGGATATATGGGGCACCACAAAATATAGAGAAATCTTGAGAGGAAATTGGGCATGAACTCAAGCTTGAAGCAAGAAAGAGAGAGGAGCCACCAGCTTGAAATGGTGGCTCAGGCAGGTGGGGGAAGAAGATATAGCCAGGCCTTTAGTCCCAGTTCATGTATAGAACCAGGACTAAAGGTCCACCTTTAGTCCCGGTTCGTATAACAAACCGGGACTAAAGGGTCTGGCGCCCGACCTAGCCTGCCTGAAACCCTTTAGTCCCGGTTTTTTAAACGAACCGGGACTAAAGGTTCCTTTCAAACTGGGACTAGTGCCTGCCACCCCCTGGGGCCAGATCTAGCCGTTGGGACCGGGGCTTTAGTCCCGGTTTGTAGCAAAACGGGGACTAATACCCCTAGACCAAAGGTCCGTTTTCTACTAGTGTACATTTGCTAATGGTAATGGTAGACTAATGGACGTATCAATTTTTAGATCAAATATTTTTTTAATCTTTAAAAAGGCATACATGTGCATATAATTTGGCGCTTAGTCGAACACAATTTAGTAACCGTGGAACAAATCATGTCTCAAAGTTTTTTTTTTGAAAGGAACGTGGTAGGTGAAGCCCCGACAACGATATTGTTTTTGAAGTAATAAGAATCCAAATCTGCGTTAGTAAGGAATTGAACCTGGGTGACCAGGCTGTACATCAAGAACGAAATCGAGATGTCTTTTTTTAATGCATGAGGAAACAAAACATCGCAGCGGCAGTGGTTGGGCTAAAAATGTAGGTTTGGTGGGGCAATATCTTGCCTCCACATGGATCCGAAAAGTATACTAAACATAACTAAATCAAACTACAAATTAGGCAAAAATAATAATTATAGAGAAAAAGAACAAATTTGGCATTCACAAAGAAAAAAAATAATAGACTCTACAAAAGGAAACAAAATCACACAATAATTATGGTAAAAAATGTAGCATGAAGGAACAAAAATTGAATCTACAGGTGAAACAGAAGTAGAGTATGGGTAACAAAATCTAAAGAACCGTGGAACATATTGTGAGTTCAAAGTGAACAAGGCTAAGTGAAAAAAACTACACTCGTTGAAAGAAACATAGCATTGGAGATAACAATTTGAAAAAGGTGGAACAAATTTAGAAGAGAATGTTTTCTGATCTACACCATAGGTTCTACTCTCTATTTACATTATCAACAACTTGTAAATAAAGTATACATGACATTATATCATGAGCTGATTTAGGAGGGATTAGTTAGGATCACCTATATATAGTAACTAGTAACCAATTGATTACAAGTGATAGGATCTTATCGTAAGTATTCCGCTCAATCTCATGTGGTTACAACTTCTCTAGCATTTCTTTGGTGGAAGGTTTGGTGAATTCATTTGAAACTTCATCAACTGAGGATACAACTCGTAGAGCTACCGTCTCCCTATTAGGACTATTGGTTGCGTCGGTTATTCCATGAAGCTTAATGTTGATTAGTGAATGACGCTAAATATGATATCAAAGCCAAGAGTTATCAAGTTAAAGAGTCTACTCACACTATATTAGAAAATATCTAGCGGCCTACATATACATTAACTTTCCAACTCAATCAAAAGTCTAAACAGATGGAAGGAACAATAGATATATACAGTAACACCCCTCTCACATGTGATGAGGAGATGTCAACACTTGCTACCAGAAGAGAGTGATGACATGTGAATCTCTCTTATGACTCAAGAGACATATACGTGGTTACAAAAGGGATCCACCAGCAATTTGTAGTAAATTGTCAAGCAAGGACTTGAAACCAAGACCTTGCAACTCTGATACCAAGTCAAAGATTTTTTTTTTCCAATCTACACCATAGGGTATACTCTCTATTTACATGAGCAACAACTTGTGCATAGAGCGTACATGAGATCAGATCATGATCTGATTGACGTGGGGCCGGTTAGGATCACCTATATATAGTAACTATTAACTACCTGATTACAAGAGATAGGATCATATCATTTGTATTCCCCTCAATCTCAGCTGGTTAAAACGCTGATATTATGACGTAACTTCTCTAGCATTGCTTTGGTGGAACGCTTGGGAAGGCATCTGGCAGTTAATCAACCGAGGATACAAATCATAGACCTATGTTCTCCATGTTAGGATTGTTGGTTACGTCAGTTAATGTACGATGTTGGATAGTGTATGAAGTTTAATATGCTATCAAAGACAAGAGGTCTCAAGTTAAAGACTTTGCTCACGCTATATTAGAAAATATCAAGCGGCATACACATGTTGTAACTTCCCAACTCAATAAAAATTCCAAACTAATGGAAAGGACAATCGACATATACTGTAACACCCCTCTCACATGTGACACGGAGAAGTTAAACACTTGCTACCAAAAGAGAGTGATGGCACGCGAATCTCTCGCATGACACGAGAGACCTATATGTGGACACAAAAAGGGAGCTACGAGCAATTTGTAGTAAATTATGAAGCCTGGACATGAACCCAAGACCTCACAGCTTTGATAACGTATCTTTGGTGGAAGGTTTAGTGAATGCATCTAGCACTTGATCAATTGAGGCTACGTTCTCCTTATTAGGACTGTTGGTTGCGCTGGTTAGTGTATGAAGCTTAATGTTGGCTAGTGTATGAAGCTTAATATGCTATCAGAGCCCAGAGGTCTCATGTTAAAGACAATGCTCATGCTATATTATAAAATATCAAGTGTCCTACATAGAATCCATTATATGGGCTAAAATAACCTAGTCGGGAGGAGACTCTTGAGAATATAGTGTATTTCTTAGCCCTTATCATCGGCTCGTGGAGTTGGCTATTGTATGAAGTTAGTAATGCGAGGGTGAACAGTCGTGGTGAAGCATATTGGCTACTGAATCATGATAAGTTTTAATAACCAATCCTCTCAAATCCCTTTGAAGAAAAACTCGGTTGTCATTGACAGCCCAATGCACTCTATTTTCATCATCTGAGTCATCTATCGGATACTCCAACATTTATAGTTTACTTACAATAAAACAAGAGGGTGTACTTATATAACTAATGTGGTATAATTACAATGTTGCATTATTTGGAAACCAATGTTTGGAATACAGAGAAACTGACCTATTTTACTCAAACACCGAGTTAATTGGTGACTAATTAACTACTTGTCTGGAACTTGAGTTACTGCAGAGGCATGCCTTCAAACTCTCTGCAAATTAAGAATTGGTTCACGATATTGTCATAACATTTTAATAAAAATAAAAATCAAGGTATGTCTATATTCAATGCATAGTGTATATGAGAAGTTCATGGATCTATATTTGGTACACCGTGGTTAACATGGATCTATGTTTTTTACACCATATGTATACAAAGGACTGGCTGGATCCAGCTGCTATAATATGGCCTATGTGTCCTCGAAACTACCTAGGAGCCAGCTAGAGAATATGCAAGTTGGCACAAAAAATAGGTAACTAGCATTTGCTACATATATAGCATATTGCTAGCTTGTTCTACTTGGACCATTTTTCTTCTATATTCACTCACTAAACCCCCTATCTAGTTAGATGGTTCAAATAGCTAGGAGGATAGTTTTCTCGAATAATTTTCTAGGATTAATAGGCCTCGGTATGACAAAATACCTATTGAAGAACATGTGAAATAGGCGTATCCTGAAGTCAAGTGCCTCGGAAGAGAAACAATGACGTCATCTAATGAGACAATGAGGCACTTAACCACCATAAGGACCAGACCATCCTAGAACAGGTGCAGTCCTTTGTTCAAGCATCCCTGCGTAACGAACATCGCTGGCTCCATCCTCGTCTTCACCTCCCTTCCTCTGTTACCCGTCTGTGGCTGTTCCATTTTCGAGGTTAACAAAGCTAGAACACATGGTTGTTTTTGACCTCGCCAATCAATTTTCAATTAAGAAATTGCTCTTAGTTACGAAATAAAAATAAAATCAGAGCCCATCCCCTGGGTTCAAAGGTTTGTGTAATAGGAACTAGTGATATTAGAGTTGACAAATTTATTTTCCAATGTAAACATCTGTCCATGATAACCACTAATAAGGAGAAGTCATCGGGCACACAATAACCAAAATAAACTTCCAATAACCAACCTTGACGCTATAACATCACTGTAGTAGTGATAGAGAGCCGCTTGATATGGAAAATGTATTCATTAATAGATCAAATTTCTTTTATCGCCCAACTATTTGTTAACACTAGAAAAAACATTCATGACACAGTTATTTCTGCTACATGCATATCTGTCTTGTGCAACCACCTAACCCCACGGTCGAGCTACATGTCACCATTGTGGCTGCCCAGCAGGCTCTGTGCCTATCAACTATACCACTATACTTCCTACACCACCGTGTCGTGTAGGCATACCTTCCTACACACATGAAGACGTGTGTCGTGCGACACCGCTCCTACCTCTGTCGGCCCTCTATTTCATGCTCGGTGCATGCTTTGATTCAAATACTATGCACATACCTCACCGGACCCCACCAAGAAGGGAGGCTTGTTGGCACTATAAGGAGCTTAGGTTTTGTCTTGCACCCTCTCGCGCACACACACTTGCACTGATGCACTTGTAGGTCTGATGGTTAATGGATGTGTGACACATTGCCAAGTGTGTTAAGTGTGTGGCGTGGAGCAATCCGTACATGAGAGTGTCTTAGAGTGTAGGGAGGAGGCCCTGCCATCCATGATGGTAGGTGACAACAGGGGATGGTAGAAACTGCTACATAGAAAGTAGTGCAGAGGTATCGCAAAAGACAAACATGTGTTAAGCAGAAAAGTAGTTTAGAAGGGAAGTCCATCACCTTGACAAGAGGTCGGTCTAGACGGAGAGTACCCGGCAATACCACATTTGCAACTTGCGGCATACCAAACGGGTTAAGCGGTATTTATGCGAAAAAATTGAACTAAAAGTGAGTCATGGCAAAAAAAACATCCCCTTGTCTCACAAGCGGTCGCACTGTCGCTCCCCTCCTCCTCCCCACCTTATCCCCACAGCCGTCAGTGGCGGCCTATGCAGGACAAGCCCATGTCATGCCGAAATTTTCTAATAAATTTTCTTATATCTTGTAGGCATCGACTTCCATATGGATCGAAGCTCACAAGGCTTCTTCTCATTCGCCAAGGCGCGTATGTACAAAAAGCGTGCCTGGAAAATAAGATGTCCATGTGAAAAATGCAAGAATAATGTTATGTACGAACCATTCAATGGAACTATTTTGATGCACTTGATTACAACTAATTTCATGACTGGTTACACACGTTGGACAATTCACGACGAGGAACGGGGAGAGGAGGATGAGGATGAGGCTGCTGATTTCGAGGAGGAACTTCCGGAAGAGGGAGGGATTGGAGGAGGGTATGAAGATGATGTTGATGAGGAGATGTCGGAAGATGATCGTGAAGAGGAAGAGCACAAAAAAGATGAGGTGCAGGGCACCCAAGAGTCATGTTTGGCTGGCATGGTGGGCGCCCCTCATTATAAAGAGTTGTTTCGAAAGAAAACCAACACGTAAAGGGTTGCATCTAAAGAGACAGCAAAGGGGGAGAAACTGGAGGAAGATGCGAAAACTCCATTATATGCCGGTTGCAATCCAGAGCACACTCGTTTAGACGTCACGCTAAAAATTCTGGATCTGAAGGCAAAATACAAATGCAACGACACATTCTTTGATAAGCAACTACATTACCTACACGAGTTGCTTCTCGGTGGAAACACATTTCCTACGAGTATAGATGAGGCCAATAAAACCGTTTGCCCTCTTGATTTCCCGGTCTAAAAATACTACGAGTGCCTATATGATCGCATCGTTTATCGGAATGAGTATGCAAACTTGGAAGATTGTCCAGTGTGCACGACATCCCGATATAAACTAGGAACGAAAGCTCCTCATAAGGTTGTCTGGTACTTCTCGCTCATTCCATTTATGGAGCGGTATTTTGCAGACCCAAAGGAAGAAAAGCTCATGCGTTGTCACAAGGATAGAGGCAATGCATGCGATGAAGTGATAATACACCCTTCAGATGGTAACAAATGGAAATTACTCGACCTTGTTTTCCTAGATTTTGTGGGTGACGCAAGGAACCTGAGATTAGGTATGAGTACAGATGGAATAAATCTATTTGGCAACCAAAGCACCAATCATATAACCTTGGGACGCCAGCATACAAAAATAATTCCCAATGAGAGTTCTGATTATCACCACTATGCAAGACTATCTCAGTTATTGGTATGTCTCTGGTCAACGGTGCCATGGACACAATGGGTGTGTTAAGTCTATGGATCAAACACCTCATCTACAGCTACCAACAAATGGATCTCGGAAAACCATGTACACCGGGGCTTGAATGTGTCTTCTACAAGATGATGAGTGGAGAAGGCAGGGACATCTTTTCGATGGTAATGAGCAGCAACTGCCAAAGCCAACGATGACAAAAGTGTTGGGTCCGCAGCATAGAAAACAAAAGATTTCCTACGATGAGAACTACACGCCAAGATCTATCTACTAGGTACAAAGCAACGGGTGGACATACATCCAACGAGAACTTACCCTCGAAGACAACGAGTTTTGTTAACGAGTAAGAACTCGTGGTTGATGTAGTCGTACACTTGCCGATCTCAGGATCGTGAGGAAGTCCGAGCGCCGCAACTCAGCAGCGCATCCGTACTCGCACACACGTTCAAGCCACCGGACAACCTCCACCTCCTCGCTCCAGCGATCCAGCGGAAGAAGCAACTCCTTCCAGACGAAATGCCACCGGGAACATGTATCTCGCTAATCCGAGACCATGGGGGAATAATTCTAGAGGGGGAGAGAGATCCTTCACAAGGAGGTGTGAGGAAGAAGGAGGAAGAGGGTGGCCTTTTATAGGAGGAGGGGGTACCCCCTCTCTCCATGGCCGGCACATGGGGGGTGACCCCTCACCTCCCCCATTCATGTGGTGGTAACCCCTCCACATTAAAATGCCTCTTCACATTCCCCTTTAAAGTCCCTACTTTAAATGCATTAAAATTCTCTAAATTTAATGCTCTCTCATTTAATAGAACTCATTTATTAAATTTATTCAGAATTTTGTTAATTACTTTAATTAACAAACATTCACATATAGCCCCTTGCAATATTTCAATTTCACATGCAGAACCACTTTCTGCAATTTCACCCAAAACAATTTTCGGTTTCTATCGAAACAATTCTTGCGCTTTGCAATTCTTTCGTCTAAAACATATGTGCTCCAAAATGGTGTCCGGTAACTCTTAAGTGTGTCACCCTACGGTTCGCGAATAATGCAGACATGATTGAGACTCTTCTCAGATCAATAATCAGAAGCGGGACCTGGAGATCGATAGTGACTCCTGCATATTCAACGATGACTTCTGTGATAGTGAGAAACTTTTAATGCTTGTAACTAAATCCCTTTGTCTCGCGATATATTACATGTCCGAGATTCGATCATCGGTATCTCCATACCTAGTTTGATCTCGTTTCCGACATGCACTCTTTTCTCGTTCCCGTGATATAACATTCTAGTGATCACATCACTTGCTTGCAAGCTATCTCAATGTGATATCACCGAGAGGGCTCAGAGTATATCTATCCGTCATCAGGATTGACAAATTACACTCTTGATCCATGAGCCTCAACATAACACCTTCGTAGTACTGAACCCATCTTTATAGTCATCCTGTTACGGTGTGACGTTTGATGTTATCAAGATACTCTTCAGGTGTTAGCAATTAACATGATCTCATGGTCTAAGGATAAAGATTACTTCGTATGATGTTATAGCAATATAAACATAATGACTTGATCGTAATGCTATACTTCGGATGAATGTTCATCACATCATTCCACCAATGGTGTGACCTTGTTATTAACAACATCCAATATCCATGATCAGGATACATTGATCATCTTGTTAATCAACAAGCTAGTCTATAAGAGAGGCATAACTAGGAACCCTTTTTGTTTATTAAACAAACATGTATTCATGTTTCCGATCAATAAAATTCTAGCATGCAAAAAAAACATCTATCATATATAAGGAATACATAATAACAACGTTATTATTGACTCTCAGGGCATATTTCCTTCAAAAAGGAATCGACATCAAGAACAGGTTGGACGAGCATGTCTTCCCTGATCCACAAAAGAAGCCGAAGCCCATGGAGCCAGGACAGAAGCTGAAGGTAGATCTGCTTGAAGTATGGAAAAGGAATTCTATTTTCTAGGACTTGGAATATTGTCTGTTGCTTGAGACGCCTCATTGTCTTGACCTCATGCATATCACAAAGAATGTGTGTGAGAGTTTACTTGCTACACTGTTAAACATGCCAGACAAGACAAAGATGGGCCTAAGGCAAGGAGAGATTTAATCTGGTTGAATATAAGGACAGATCTTCACGGAGGTTGTGAGAAGAAAACACAACTAAGGGAAAAAGTTAGCACCGACACTTTCCCCGCCCCTTGATTCACTTTAACTCTGAATGAGCTTATACAAGTCTTCAGCTGCCTTGTTGGTATCAAAGTTAGATCCGGTTACTGTGGGCTCATAAAAAGATATCTAAATGTCAATAAACAAATGTTCAGCGGGATGAAGTATCATGACGGTCACGTGATCCTGACACAGCTACTTCCAATTGCACTTAGAGGGCTAATGGAAAATCTTGTTCATGAAACACTGCTTGACTTCTATAATATTTTCCACGTCATCTCGAGAAATTCGATCATCCTGAAGCGTCTCGAAAGTCTAAGGGAAGAGATCATTATCGTACTTTGTGAGTTTGAGATCTACTTTCCTCCAGAATTCTTTGATGTTATGCTGCATCTCTTTCTCCATATTGTCGATCAGATCAAAGACTTGGGCCCTCTATTCTTGCTCACAGTGATCCCATTCGAAAGGATGAATGGGCACGTCAATCATTTCATCCATAACAGGGCCCATCTGGATGGAAGCATCGTCCAGGGATATCTAATTGAGGAGTGTGTCTCATTCTGCAATAATTATATGAAAGTCGACACATATCTTGGTCTGCCGTTAATAAGAACTTTGGGAGGCTTCTAGGAGTAGGTCATTCCACTTGGATGTGGGAATTGCATGTGGACATTGATAAACCTAGTCGACGTAAAGATATCGACAGAGCACACCTAGTTGTGCTACAACACTTAAGCTTTATCGATCCTTGGTTGAATCACCACAAAATGTTAATCAAGAGTGCGTTCAATCCAACTACTAAAAATAAGAAGATCAATGATGACCAAGTCACTAGAGAGCACAACACCAAGTTCACAGCTTGGTTCAAAGAAAAGCTTACGAATGAACCATTGTCACTAGGTACTCAAAATGCAAAGCTCATATTTTCCTTAGCAAATGGCCCCGCATGAAATCGCGCAACCTATCAAGCATACGACATCAATGGGTATACATTCTATACAGCGAACAAAGACAAAACTAGTCATTACCAGAACCCGGGGGTGACAATTATGTCTATGAACGAGAAAGGTACTAGTAAGACAAGATTCTATGGCAGGATAGAAGAGATTTGGAAACTAAATTACTCAGGATTATACAAAACATCAATGTTCCGTGTTAGATGAGAAAGGATGCCATAGATGAATTATTTCACTTCCGTGGTCATACCTCCATCGACACAAAAACTCGCCTCCGAAAATGAACCTAGGGTATTTTCTGAAGACGTGGACCAATGCTTCTTTGTAACCTATCCGATAAGACCAAGTCGTGTTATCGTGAGAAGAGGCAAAAGGAAAATTGTTGGAATGGATGGAGTTGCAGCAAACGAAGACTTTGATCAATACGGCCACACACAGTAAGAAAAATAAAATATAGATAATGGTCAACCATATGTTAGCAGAAGGATCAGAACTACCTTACCTACACCGACCACAGCTGATGATCTTCCATTCAAAAGAGAGAGTCACACTATGAAACTAAGATATGCAAGGATCCCTGCCAAGAAGAGGAACACTACTGAGAAGACAACCAAACATTGAGCGAGATGATGATGATCTATTATATTTATATATATAGTCGAGATGAGACTCGTGCCGCCTTTTGTAGTTTAATATCACGAGATCGATGAAGGAACCAATTAAGATGCATGTGCCCCCTTTTGTAGTACACACAACACTCATGAAACCATATTTTGTACTATCATGATGAAATCGCGAGATGAACAAACGTATTAAGATGCCTTTTGTACTATCATGTTATTAATAAGATGCTATTTACTTGAAAGCCTTTATAAAATATAGATCACACATACTAGTGGCGTCACGCGGAGCTGGATGCCACTACCAAAACCACTAGAGGCGTTCAATGCAGTATAAAATCCTAAAGATGATTTCATGAGGCATTCAACGCAGTACGAACGCCACTACTAAAGTCATAGTACCGACACCTTTATTATACGAAGGCCGCTACTATAGCAAAGTGGATATGATATAAATATTGTGGATCCAGATCGAGCCATTCCCCCCACCTCGCTGACACATCCGCTGACTCCTCCGCTCCATGTCGCCGACCCCGTCCGCGCCGCCACCTCCCCGACATGTTCGCACCGGCACCTCCCCGACCCTGTCCGCGCCACACCGGGCAGTCCCGCCATCTCCCCTGACGCCGATTCCGCGCCTCCACCGTCTGCGCCGCCGGCGCCTCCACCTCCCCAACCCCGGTCGTCCGCTCCTGCCATCTCCCCCGATGCCGGTTCCACGCCTCCACCTTCGCGTCCGTCCAGCGCCTCTCCGACGCCCCACACCGCCACCTCACCGATAACTCCACCTCCATGACGCCCGTGCTGGTGAGTTCGCCGCCTCTCCACCCGACGTCTGTGGGATTTCGGTGACCAAAAAGCGGTAGCGCTGCCAGTTTTTTGCATGTGAAGTGTACCTCCTTTTATTGTAGGTGTGATGTATATATGTATTCTCTATACTCTTACATAAATTGTGTATGAAACTTAATATTTAGATCAATGATGGCCAAGAAAATATGGTATGCGGTATGTCGAGCAGAGGTTCCAAGAGTCTACAATTCATGTGGTGAATATAGTAAACAAGTTGTAGGCTATCCTAACAACTCCTTTAATGGGTTTCCGATAAAATAGATGGCGGAAGAAGAGTACTTCAACTCCCTTAAACCGGAATAAAAGAGAAGCAAATATGAAGTTGAAAAGCAAATGGCCGGGTCTACTAGTTTCAAGAACTACCTAATTCTTGTCCAATCTATCGTTATTGTGTACGTGTTCATCTTCTATGTTATCTGATAGCATCTTCTATGTTCATCTTGTAAGTAGTTGAAACCATCTTGTATGTAGCCATTCATTAGTTGACCCAATTAGTTCTTATGTAATACAATTTTCATTGTGTAATGAATGAGATGAACAAACTAGCTCCATTGACTGAGATATTGTAATTAAGTATTTCAGCACTGGTGGCGCTCAGCGTGAATGCCACCATTATGCCGATAGTAAAAGTGTGTATGCCGAACGCCGTTGGTAGAGACTGAACACAACTGGTAGTTTCATAGTCGTGGCGTTGAGCATGAATGCCACTACTGCGGTTTCTACTGGTGGCGTTCGGCGGAGACGGCACCACTAGGACCTACCAATGGCACGATGTTAGTGGCGCGAGGTTAGTGGCTGCGAGTTCCACGCCACGAACCCCCTTTTTCGAATGCTGCCACTAGGCCTTTTTCTACAAGTGGTGGAAATTCTTCGGTGGACGCATCGGTGGCGAGTCATTTCCTTTCCTTTGTCAGACCGCATGTGTTGGCATTGATTTCTGGTTGTTTTCTTTTGGGCCTTATTTGTGTTGTTGGCCCCAACTATGGTATCCTATTTCGAGGAGAAAAATTTCTGCTAAATGGGGTAAGGTGTCAAATTAGTGCTTAGTTGGGTTGGTCACTAATGTCAAACTAGGGGGTAAAATGTAAAATTTACTCTAATATAAAAAAATTATGGCACAAGTTTTACGTAGAGTATTGACTGCAAAAATAAATTAAATATAGCTAGGCAATAACACTTCTATCTCAATCCTCTCAGCTACTCGTCATAGTTGGAAGCTTGACCTTCCTTTGAAAATTACCGTAGGATTATTCTTTGGTGCGTGCTACGTGGTGTTATTGTCACTGCATGTATTGTCTAGATGATATATGCAGGGCCGCGATATATAGATCTAAATTTTGTAAGGAAATGGCCCGATAAAAACTTGTGCGTAGTGAATATACTCCCACCGTTCCAAAATAAGTGACTTGGTTTTGTTTAGCCAAACTAACGTCACTTATTTTGAGACGGAGGGAGCATAAATTATGTCCCGTTTCAGTGAGGAGAGCTTAGTGGCTAGCTAATTTCGGTCATGGCCGGCCACTTGATTTTGCTTGGGAATCATGTTTTTTGGATTGTCTTTGTGTGCATCTTGATGCAAAGGATAATCTAAAAGCCACAGTTTCATTTGAACACACATACAAGAATAGATAATCAACCATTACCGAACCGGTACGTGACTCAGGAGGCGGCGGCGGCTGAGAAAACCACTTCTAGGGTTCCGTTCCCCTTGCCGGTGATGCTGTCAGTCCGCTCCGTCTCTGCTTGACTTGAGACATTGGAGGTGTGGCAGACCATGGCTCTTGCCGGCGGGAGATTTATGTTTGTTGATTAGACTATTTTTCGTCTGTTTTTCGGGATGGTGAAGCGACGAACACATCCTAAAGTCATTATAATGTCCTCCCCGCCCTATCCTCGCTCCGATGTTGCATCTAGCACCGACGGAGGACGCGTGGAGTCGTGTGTCCGGCAAATCTTCCGGGTTGTGTTCGTTTTTCGTGTTCATTCGTGTGTTTTCAGGGAAGTCTCTTCCGATCTACTAATGCCATCACTGGTGGGATGGTTGCTGCTCTAATGCGCTGGTCCTTTGGAGACTTAGCATGATGATTTTCTGTCTGTCTACTACAACAAGCTCTATTAAGACAAGCTTTGTCTGTCTCTAGTGTTGGAGGGGCGAGAACGACGGCGCGTCTTCGGCTCGCGCTAGTGTTTGTAGTCGTCGTTAGGGGGTCCTTTGACCTATTTGTAATTTTATTAGTTTTACGCCTCTTTGTAGTACCGTTGATGATTATTAATGAGATCGGTGGAATTTTCGTGAAATAAAATAAAAAAACAAATATACAATCCAGCTTTCCTAAAAAATGTTATCACGAGAAAGGACAATTGGAAATCAATGAGGTGCACTAGTATGGTACTCCCAAGAGTACTAAAACTTCACTACTATATCAGACACCTTCGCTGTAAGAACTATATCTAAATAAGATAGCTAGCGTTGTTCTCGTATCTTGGGGCAAAGAGATATGCCTAACTCGTTGCCACGTTGGTGCACAGTGCACACGTAAAGCTTTGTGCTAGCGAAAGTTTACTTTAGCATGTGTTTGCATGGGAACGGTAGGCATCGGGACACCAAAGATCGCATACGGTAGTTATGAATACCCGACTCTGTGTCGTACGTCTTCTTCCCTGGGATTGTGCTTTACTCCCGAAGACTAGGACATCTATATGACTACAGTCAGCCTAGCGGCCGTTTGATACTCATATACATGATATCTTTTGAGTTCTAATCGGTCTTCTCGGTTTTGTTCGCTGACAGCTCGTCGTGGGCTCCCGGCAAACTTTCGATGTGCGCCTAGTAGAAAGATCATGTAAAATTCCCTTTTGCCCGAACTCTCATTACCGATATAGTTATCTGTGAGCATGCCCATGGAAAATCCTTTTCCGTGTGTTTTGGCCAGACGACAAATTTCTGAATTTTCTTGTAGTGTCTCTAAATATTAGATAATGGAGATTTACGTTTGCTTTGTTATCCCCGAGGCATGATATGCAGAACACTGAAGCATATTTCTAACGCTTGGGCAATCACGGGAAGCATCCTTGCCTGAGCATATTTCTAACGCTTGGGCAAATGCTGGGCCGAAGGCGAACTTGGGAGACATTCATCTGGCTTAGGCAAGGTCATGCAACACTTGCAGCAATGGAGCAAGGACAAATTTTGTAACGTCAAAAGGCAATTAGATTCTTTGAGAGGGAAGCTAGAAGAACTCTTGCGTGTGAATGTTGACAGAGAAGAAATTAGGAGGGTAACCGGTAGTATGAATGAGCTCCACAGAGAGGAGATGATGTGGATGCAGAGATCCAGAATAGACTGGTTACGGGAAGGGGATCGTAACACAAAATTCTTCCATAGTAAAGTTGTTTGGCTTGCTCGTAAAAATAAAGTCAAACAATTAATTGATGACAGTGGTCATGTTTATACTAGCCAGGATGGTATGGGTCTGCTGTTTTCTGAGTATTTTCAAAACCTTTTTACAGCTGTGCCTAATCTTGATCCTGCCTTGGTCCTAGATTTGTTGGAGGAGAAAGTTTCTTATGAGATGAATGCAAATCTGTGTGCAGATTTCACTGACAAGGACATATAAGACGCGCTATTTCAAATTGGCCCTTTAAAGGCGACAGGCCCAGACGGTTTTCCAGCGAGGTTTTCTCAACGGAATTGGGGACTACTGAAGGAGGAGGTTATACCGGCAGTAAGGGAGTTCTTTAGGACTAGTATTATGCCTCTTGGGGTGAATGATGCTACCATCGTTCTCGTCCCCAAAGTGAAGCAGCCCACGAAAGTGACTGAATTTAGGCCAATCAGTTTATGTAACGTCATATATAAGGTGGTATGAAAGTGTCTAGTGAACAGATTACGCCCTGTCCTAGATGGAATTATATCGCCAAATCAGAGTGCCTTTGTCCTAGGCCGTCTCATCACAGATAATGCTCTTTTGTCATTTGAGTGCTTCCATTACATTCAATAGGAAAAGGATCCAGAATAGAGTTTTTGTGCCTACAAGTTAGATCTACCAAAGGCTTATACTCGGGTTGATTGGGGTTTCTTGGAGCGAGGGATGCGAAAGTTAGGCTTCTCTCCTCGTTGGGTGCAATGGATTATGACATGTGTCACCATAGTGAGGTATTCAGTAAAATTCAATGGTGTTGTCTTGGATTCGTTCGTACTGTCGCGTGGGCTGCCGCAAGGTGACCCTCTCTCCCCGTTCCTATTCCTTCTTGTGGCTAATGGCTTGTCGGCATTTTTAAGACAAAGTGTTATTCAACATGATATCACTCCAGTCAAGGTTTGTCCGAGAGCACCTGGGGTCTCACATCTCCTTTTTGCGGATGATACCTTGCTTTTCTTCAAAGCTGATGTTCAACAAGCAGGGGCAGTTCGGACTGTGATTGATTACTACGCACAAGCTACAGGTCAGCTGATCAATATGGGGAAGTGTTCAATCATGTTCGGTCAAGGGTGCCCTAAAAACAACCAGGATCGGATTCGTGTCGTGCTGCAGCTTCAAAACCCGGAGTTTGAAGAAAAATACCTCGGCTTGCCAACGCCGGTGGGAGAACAAAGAAGGGGAAATTGCAGAATCTGCAAGTGAGACTAATGAAAAGGTTTATGGAGTGGGGCGATTCTTTTTCATCATAGGCAGCAAATGAGACTCTCATTAAATCAATTGCACGGTCTATACCTACCTAGACATGAGTGTTTTTAAGCTACCCTTGGGCATCTGTGATGATCTCAATCGCATGGTTAGGAATTACTGGTGGGGATCAGAAAAGGGAAAGAGGAAAACACATTGGAAATCTTGGGATGCCGTTACTCATCTGAAGCAGTGTGGAGGATTGGGGTTTCATGACTTTCGCCTTCTCAACCAAGCGTTACGGGCGAGGCAGGGTTGGAGACTTCTAATTAAACCCAACAGTCTATGTGTCTTGGTTTTAAAGCACGTTACTATCCTAATAGCTGCTTGGAGGATACTGTGTTTACAGGTAACACGTCGTCGATGGCAGGCTATCACATAAGGGTTGATTTATTGAAGAAAGGTCATTTTTGGAGGGTGGGTGATGGGAGCCAGATACAAATCTGGCGTGACCCATGGTTGCCTCGGCCTACATCATATAGGCCATTATCTGAACAAGGAGATTGTCGACTAAGACGAGTGGCCGCCCTGATCACAGATGAAGGTGAATGGAACCGTTCCCTCCTACGCAAGCACTTCTGCTAGACGGATATTGATGAAAATCTCAAGGTCAAGCTGTCTCCATGCAATGACGTCGATGTCCTTGCTAGGGCTCCAGATCGAAGTGGACTATGGACTATTCACAGTCCGAGGTGCGTATAAGATGGCGTGAGATCTGAATAATAGCACTTCTATGTGCTCCGCGAGCAGAGCACCTTATGGCCACCATGCTGTCTAGGACACGGCTTGTGGGTGTCCTGCTCCCCCAAAGGTAAGCATCTTCGTGTGGCGAATTGCAACTAATTTCCTGGCTACTTGGGAAAATAAAAAGAGACGGAATATCGTTAATTCTGACCTCTGTATACTTTGTGGCATGGAACGTGAGAACAGATTCCACGTTTTATGTAGATGTCCCCGTTTCGTTGACGCCACCCAGGTTCCCCACCGTAGATCCTAGGGACCTCTGATGCCCCCATCCCCTGATTCCCCTCCTTCCATGGCCATCCTTCCTCCTCCCCTAGCGACAGTGGCATGCTCCATCGGTGGCGATTCATAGCAGCCAGACTGCTAGAGAGTAATTTGTGAGACGAGAGCCGTGGTAGAGCAGTGACAGATGGAGCCACTTGTAAAAATTACATAAATGCCCTTTATTAATTAAAATAAATTAATTATGTTGGTACTGATCCCGCATAATTTTGGTACCGGTTCCATACTTTTTATACTATCAGGTACTATCAGTTTGGTACCATCAATTTTAGCACCGTTAGATCAGAGGGGACGGACGGTTCCTAAAAATGTCAATCACCGTAAAACTTCTAAAAATATTATTCTCACATTTTCTCGGAACCACTCTATATGTGTTTGAGTGCATTCGTAACTTCTATATTATGTGAATTGAATATAGCCAAAATGATCAATAGTATAGAAGATTACAAGTTAATTGTTAGTGTCTACCAATTATAAATTCTATAGGACCTCATGTCCTTTCACAAGTATCAGGAGAATATATGTCATTGATTCTATAGCATTTCTAGAGTATGTTTCTTCATACGGAGGAAACTGTCAAAGGAAAGTGTGTGTATATGATCTATGTATATCAGATAATGTGCACGAAGTTGTGTCCATGTGTAACGGTTTGTAAAATAATAAAATGATTTTCTAATATATTTTTAGTAATCTGATACACTTTATGCATTTGTATATAAAACACTCAAACTCATATACAGGAATCACTAGGAAAATGCTCAAGATACTTAGTGAAAAAGACTTATGTTAGCTCGTATCACATGATGAACTTAATTTCGGTGTTTCTCCAAGAGATACTTACAAATTTACACGGCAACGTGCGGGGTATCATCTAGTATATATAAAAGGATATCCCTAAAAAAAGCATATAAAAGGATAGAGTCCCTGTCCCTGTCCCCAACGGAAACAAAAGGATAGCTTCGTGTGGGTAAGAAAAGCCCAAGACCAAGCGCCTGGCATATGGTTTTGCGACGACGCTAGGCCTAATCCCGGGATTAGCGCCTACGTCTGCTCTGACCACCTCGTTGTACGTGTGACGTACAGAAGGTTCCGCTTCCAGATTACAAGTGCAGGTTGGCCACCTAGTTATAGTCGACTTAGTCGAGGCCGACACCGTACTGTCCTCTTCTTAAGTACCAAATTAAAGGAAGAAATGTCTCTCCTCCTAGGGTTTGGCATTTTCATTTGCTACTCTTGAAGAAAGAATTCTATGTGTAGCAGCAACCCATCTGGAGGAGGACCGGTTCTATGTGGAGGAGCACCAAGTCCATGTGCAGATGTCAGAGAATGAACCCTCGGTACCATCTATTCAACAGCGAGACCGACACCAAAAAGCTCCACCTCGGGTTCCCCTCCAAGTTCCCTATTACATCTACGCTGGCCGCTGCAACCTCAAACTCGATGGCTACGAGCTTCGCTATGCAGACCTTTTCCCCGACTTCCACAACTGGAGTTACTCGTGAGTGCGCCCGACAACCTACCAAGGTGACGATCAATATGTGGACTTCTAGAGTGAGTTTATGGCAGAGGTGGAATACAGTAGATCGAGTGTTGGCCAAAGATATCGCCATAACGAATAGAGGTTTCCATAAGATGATTTATTTTCAGATAGAGATCGCTCTATTAGATTACATGATGGTTCTTGAGCACAAAGAGAAGATGGCGCAAATGTGTTACCTCTATGGTTATCCTGCTTGTAAAATTTATTTTAAAAACCAAAAATATGAATCTGTACTCGAGAGCATAATCAATGGCCATCAAGTGCAGAGCTACAAACTCACTGTGCTTGGAAGCGATGCCAAACAGGGTGATGCGTGGGAGATGCGTGAATTCGTAGGTGATATTATGTAATCTATTATGTCAATTTTGTCCATGTTGAACAATTTGACCTGACTTACCTTTGCCTTGTAGGTCAATCACCTTGTGAGGTCTACTCCTATTGAGGTAGCTATCACGACTTCACCTTGTTATAGAATCTGGATTGTTGTTTACCTTTTCTATCGGTACCCAGCTCTGTGGAGATTACTATTATGTGGGGATTCCCCTAGATGTAAATACATTCCAATTAGGCAAGTGCCCATGTATGATATCTATTGCAGTCTAGTATTGCCTGATAAATGGAGGATGTATCGTCTAATATGAAGACAAGCAATATTCAGTAGTCTATTCTCTCTAACACATGTTCTCTCTCTTGTCATAATCCTTGCGCCGACTATATCAATTTGTTTGAAATTTTTGGTACTTGCCATAACGATTGGATGCATTTACCACTTGCAAGCACATAACTATGTTGATACATCATTTTGTGCTAGAATAGCATATACCTTGGAATTCACCCAAATATTAGCTTTAGATACAATAGTGTAGAAATCATCAATCCATGTTCCATAATCATATATTACAATCACAGTAGTAATACTTACATTATCTGACTACTTTTTTTAGAGACCAAGAAACAAAGCGAACTGAGTTCTCAGAGTTTTCAGTTCGTTTCAATGAGTTCCCAGTTCTATTAGGTTGCATCTCCAGTCTATCACATCTTGTTTGAGACCAATGACGTGGTTGTTGTTTACAATTAGAATATAATTTTCTTATTGTCAAAACATTATTTGGAAAACTGTTATTTGAACATCGACTTGTACACTTTGCTTCCACATGCTATATTTTCCTTGTTTACTAACTGAACGCTAGTTTATAGTAGTTAGTGTATGTGTCCGGTTACGAGGCTAACTATCCATACAATGAACAAAAATATGACCCTTGCAGCTGCCTTACGCTCAAAGATTTGACAACTTTTGACGCCAAGTAAAAGAAATGGGTGTATGAGAAGATTACCTGGCAAGTATCTTAATTTTCAGCCTTCTGTATATGAATCTAGTAATGATGTATGATTATCGATTGCAATTGTGGAGAATTTAATCTTTGTCTCTTTGTCCATAGTACAAACTAGATTTTCACCTTTATGTAAATTACATTGTGGAGAAGATGAATATGGCCCAAGATCTTAATCTAGCACCTGAGGTAAATGTTTGAGCTAAATTTATTCCTCCCAAGGAAACAAAATAATATAATTTTTTTCTTTACATAGGTTGTCAAAAAGCTTTTCGTTGATTTGCAGGATTGTACAAGTTAGTGAAGGATCAGAGTTAAGAAGTTAGTGAAAGATCTGGGTTATGAAAGTGGAGCCCGAAATCTCAAACCACGAAGTTAAGACTGCAGTTAGCTTCGGATGTGACGATGTACTACTTTTGCATGATCTTGCATGGTCAGAAAGGAGAAGTAATTTTTACGGTACACATGGTTTTATTTAAGCGCTCTTGAGCTTTGGAGGCAGAATTGCCGGCATGTGAGGATGGCCTCAAACTGGCCTTCAAATGGTACAGGGAGTCTTTCGAACTGGAGTATGATTGCGAACATGCAGTTAACTTGATCATAACGAAGGATGGTTATAGCTCGGCCGTAGTGCACTAGGCTAAATATTAAAGAAAATTTAGGAAGATATACTGTAGTCAAAATTTAGCTAGTCATATTCTGGCAAAAATGGTGAGATCGATGGATAGAACACAATCTTGTACCAAAACCTTCCCGCCAGAACTGAATGATGTTGTAAGTGAGGATTGTATCCTTCCTATAAGTTAATAAATTACATGTTTCGTGCAAAAAAAAGCTTTGACATGGTCGTGTTATCATCGAGTTGCATGCTTCCCATTATTGGAGATATATAGGGATTAGGTGGAGAGAAAAATAGAGATTGACTAGAGTCCCTAAAAACCATTAATAACCCTGCTTCTAATAGTCCTGCTTCTGTACAATCTTTCAGTTTTTTTCTTTGAGCATCATCCCCTCTTTATTCAAACTTCAATAGTTACAAGGATTTCCACACCATCTTATGGGCTCAAAGGCCAAATTAAATGACCAAAATCATTACAAACTGTGAATCTAGCCATGTTATGTACCTCCTTGCTTTGAGATATTATCTTTTAGTATAGACTTGTAAATATTCCTTGGGTTATGTCACCTTAGAATTTCATTTCTTATGTCATTGAACACTTGTTACATTTTGTTGTTATTAAACCACAAAATTGAGGAATGGTTTATTTTATTTATACCATCATATACCTCATACTTATAATACATAGTTGGTTGTAGGCATGTATGGAAAATTTGTGATTGAGTAGGTGCTCAATGCACACTCATACTTTTTCTTTTTCTTTTTTCTATCTCCAAAAATATATGATAAAGGGATTTGAAACTTTGTAGGTTCCTAAAAATGGTCAACTAGAATGTCACAAAGATAGTTCGAATTTTATTCCCAATATAAATTCTAGAACATTTAAGATTCAAAAAATTCTTTAAACATATAAATATATTTAGTGTTCAAAAAATTGAAGTATTTTCCGCTTTTTGTATCTCAAATGTTTTGGCTGAACTGCAAAGTTTCATTTCAAAACAATTGTTGTGTGAAGATACAAAAAAGGGATTTTGTTTGATAGGGAAAAAAGCCTAGTGTGGGTATTAAATCACGTATGAACAACCTAAATATGTATGTGCACTGAGCACCTGCTCAGAAAATCCACTCTCATGTAAACGTCTTCTTAACATGCATGTTGTCTCTCACACTTATGAATGAATCAGGTATTATGAGTTTGAAGTTTAACTGTCAATGCCACATAAACCATGCGATTAGCTAACTAACAAGTTGCTGATCGTGTACAATACATTACATTTTTTGTGAACAAAGCGTGGGAGAAAAACAAATAGATGCAACCATATGAGGTGGAAAAGAAACTTCTGAGGAGAATCCAAGGAACACATGGTAGTTGTAGGAGGAATCCATTTACTGTCATGATGTGTTGCACTGATTCTTTGCTACCAGCCTCTCACTCCCTCGGTGAGTCGGGGCATTGTTCGCTGTCCACACGTGTTCTTGCGACCATAGTAACGAATGAGCCATAGGGTTAGCGCACTGCATACCATCTCAAGTCGAGGCTTTGCCATCCCAGTACCTCTCATTCCCACGAAACCACATTGCAAAACATGTTAAGTGGATGTGGGTGTGTCTTTAGGCACAGTCACACTCTAAACCGACACTACTAGTCTACCCGGTGTTTGATATTGCACTATTTCACAAGCAGGGGTTATATAAGGCAAAATGTAGGATAGGGAATTGCCGTTAGGCCATGACCTGAATGCACGCGTCAAGAGTAGTTATTGCTATTTGTTTTCTGAAAGTTAAGAATTTGGAAAGAGTCTTGCTTCAGAGACATAAATGCTTTAGGGATCTCAAAATTTTATAGTCGATAGGGCGGTATTTGTTGTTTGCTAATTGTAATATTCTAAACCAGATGAAATGTGTAGTTGGGCCCTATGCCAAGTGTCCAAACGGCAGTCTAGCCTATTAGTAGGGACTGACCAAAGCACCTAGCGGCCGTCATGGTAACGTTGTGCCATTCCAGATAGAGGCAAGGCCACAAGAGAGTCCGTACTGTGTCGATTCATTTGGCAAGTGACGATGCCCTGTGGTGTCAGGATAATTCAATTGTCGAGAGAACAGCATAGACAGGGAGTGGCTGGACAGATCTGTCGTCTGGAAGAACATGTGTGCGTAAAACCCAATGCCCTAGAAATACTTGCACCGAATTGTTTATCTCATGAGTCGTGAGAGAAATTAAATGACAAATGCATACAACAAGACGATAATTATCTACGTCATTCTTCCTTACAATTTAAGACTAGAGCCGTCATATGCCATCCCTTCACCATGGATATTCATCACTTCCCCAGACTGACATTGGCTTTTTACCAGCACATATAAAATCGCCAGAATGTCCTCCGTTGTAATTCATGACTGATATTGTATTGCAGTCATGTTCATGTAAGAGCCATGGCCTCTGCGAACCAGAGTGAAGGATTCAGTACCTTTTCTATTAGTGACGTCCCAAATGCCCGTCATTCTATTAGTGACGTCCACAGTGCTGACATATATGCAACCTATACGCCCACAGTGCCATTTTTCTTTGTGCTAGCTATGTCCATATAGTGTGTGGCGTCACAATGGAAAGAAACTGCATTGTACAAAGTGACAAATAGTCTCTGACATCAGCACGAGATCTGCATAAACTGGCACCTGAACATTCTAGTGATGAAACTGGATGCTTATTTATTGTGCACATTCGTATACAAACACTATAGGCCAAATTGCAGTTGGCGTAGAGATATGCAGACAGCAACCGTTGCGTAGCCCCATCGGCGTAGCACGGTGTCGCCATAGACTTATTTGCCATCGGCGTACGAACAGGGTCGGCTCTAAGTTTTCCGGGGCCTTAGTGCGATGTTGACAGCATGGGCCTCTTAAGTCTAATATATATGTAGGCATATCTAGAAACATTGACATACATGTATCTACTTGCACTTGAAAAATACTAAAAATTAACGACCAACCACATATAACACATTCTTAGTCTTAAAACATAAATAACTAGTATTTACTACGAGTTTTATTACCTCAAATTTTGAATAAGATATAATTCCAATGAGGCCGCTAACAATAATGCTTCATTGCTTTACAAAAAATCCTTTTCGGGCATTTCTAGATGCAAAATCATTGAGTATAATATCAAGATCAATTTTATCCAAGATGTACTTCGGAATACAACATGTAGCCAAGCCATTAAATCTATCTTGTAACATAGTTGACCTCAAACAATTCTTTAGTAGTTTCAGGTTAGAGAACCTTCTTTCAGCTGAGGCTACAATCATAGGTATAGTCAGTAGGATCCGACATGCAAATGATACATTCGGATAGCAATATGCAGCTATAACAAACTCAAAAATCGCAGCCGCTGACACCAAAGAATCTGGCAGGGTGACTTGCAACACTTTTAACTCAGAGAAGAAATCATCAAGATCAACATCACGTGACTACCTATAAGTAAAAGCTTCTGCAAAAATAGTGCAAGATTTGCATGGATTACTATCATCCATAGATTTCAGATTATTTGAGTTGAATAAGAAACCAAAAGCCTCTTCAAATGCCTTCGGCTGCTCACATCAACTAGACAATGAACCAAAATACATTACATGAAGAATTAAAGAAACAATCCTAATATACTTTCCTACAAGTTTGGCTAAAAGACATGAAACAAGAATCAAAGACTCCTGGACGATTGAATATACCAGAGAACAAGGGCGCAGAGCCGAAGTACTGATTTTCCGATCGAGAAATAGGACAGCCGGAGATGGATCGAGAATTGGGTTGGGTTGGGGCTGCAGAGATCGATGATCGAGAGCACCGACGGACCTAGCATCCCTGTCGCCCGGGCAGTTGTCCGGGCTTCCGGCCGGCCGGCACAGCTTAATTTCATCACTACTTGACTAATAATTGCCTTATTAAGCTTCTAAATTAGCTGCTTGCCCAGGCTTCAAAATAAACTTGGGTCCGCCACTGATAGAGAGAATCGCAACAGAGCAGAGGCAGGTCGAGTACTCGATTCGTCAAGGCATATCCCCGTATCGGCGTATGCCGCAGAGTCGTAGAGATCGAGGCATCCTGGCCCCCGGGATCCTGGAGTCGTGTTCGCGTCAGGCGTCGCGTTCGAGTTGAGGAGATCGACCGCCTGGGAAAGGCCCCTGCGTGTAGCTATCGAGGCATTACCGATTGGTTGCCTTCCAATCCAACTTCGCAATCACGTTTTCTAGGCTCTAGCTTGGGACCGCTGGGCTATGGGTCTTTTTTTCCCGAACATATGGGTCTTTTTCTTATATGTGTAGGATATATAAAGTATAGGGAAATATGTAATCGTGGGCCCCCCACTAGCATGGGCCCTTGGCCTTTGCACAAGGAGGCCATGGCCTAGAGCCGGCCCTGCGTAAGAAAGCCGTCGCCATAGCAGGCTACCCGACGGTTAAGCCATCGGCATAGTCTAGATAGCCCCACCAAGACGGCCAATGGCCGTTTGGCTACACCGACGACTAAGCCGTCGGCCTAGTTTTATTTCAATTCTTTTTAATTGTTTTTTATGTTTAAATTGTTTGACTCATTAATCTCGCAAGCATCTATTTTAATAACTCTAAGTACGCTTAATCCTCGGTCAAATTGCACATGGTCAAACTTCATGATCGATCACCAATCCTACTACTCCAGCACGAGCACGCTTAACTTCTCTATTCCTTCTGGATGAGCTTCCCATAAATTTTGGACATTGTTAATAATACTACCATACCAATCCAATTAACCCTTGGACCATGGTGTCACACACCTTTATTTTTTAAATTTCAAACAATTATTTAAGTAAAAATGAATAAGTAATAGTAATCTTGAATTCAAATGAAAATAAAATAAGTATTTTTTTTCATTTTTCTATTTAATATGGAATAATTCATATCTTTAAATAGCGTAAAGCGGAATTCCACAAATAATATGTCTAAATCGATCAGAAAAAAGAAAAGAATCCATCCCTATCATCTTTTTAATCATGAATCATGTATTTTTAATAGTGTAGTGCAAGGTCTTCCAAATAAAATTCATTTATTAGTGTTCAAATCTTCATAAAAACTATATAAAAAATCCCTTTTAAATTTGAGGATTCTAAAAAATCCTTAACTCGTGGCTGTGCCTCGCTAAACTTGCATTGGATAGCATATTGTGAGTCTAAAAGTGTTGTTTGCAAAAAATAATGAACATTAGGTAATGTACGTGTAGTTCAAATTTGACCCACTTCGTACCGATTCGGCAGAAAATTTTCTTTTTCACCATGGATGGATGGAAAGGTTTGAGAATCCCGGTTGGTATATTGTCCACGTAAGGTGGTCTAGAATTTTTGAAAAATAGGGTGGTAGCATTTTGAATTACCCCTTTTATGGTTGCTTCAAAAAACGCGCTTGGAAAATGGGAAATGGCTTTTCTGTTCGACGAAAAGGAAAACTTCCTCATGCAACATTGTTCGTCATTCCAAGATGCACATGAGTGCATAATATGGGCACATTATCATAAACTATGTCGTGATTCTATCCATAACATTGGTCGTTTGGTGTGAAAGCCAAAAAACCTCGAATATGATAGGTCATTTTTGAGAAAGTTTTTTTGAGATGCAATCAATATATCAAGTTTGGTATTTTTCCTTTCAACTATGTCACATAATATGACACCACGTGAAGGTATTACATTGTTCAGACCATTTTTGAATTTATTATGCCAGTTTCAAACTATGGTCAAAACAACGGGCATGAAGGTTCTTAGCTCGGGGCTGGGCCTCGCTAAACTTGCATTGGATATATGATAAAATAGCATATTGTGAGTCCAAAAATGATATTTGCAAAAACTCATGAGCATCATATAATGTACCTGTAGTTCAAATCTGGTCCACTTCCTACCGATTCAGTAGGAATTTGTCTTTTTTATTAGGGATAGACGGAAAGGTTTGCGATCCCCCGGTTGGGACATTGTCGATGTAAGGTGGTCTAGTATTTTTTTTTAAAATGGGGTAGTAGCATTTTGAATTATCCCTTTGGTGGTAGCCTCAGAAAACGCCTCTTTTGTGCTCGGAAAATAGAAAATGGCTTTTTCGTGCGACGAAAAGGAAAACTTCCTCCTGCAACATTGTTCTTCATTCCAAAATGCACATGAGTGCATAATATGGGCATATTATCATAAACTATGTCGCGATTCCGGCTATAACATTTGTCGTTTTGGTCTAAAAGCCATGAAACCTCGAACATGATAGGTCATTTCTGAGAAGGTTTTTTTAAGATGTAATCGATATTACAAGTTTGATATTTTTTCTTGCAACTATTTCACATAATAGGACACCACGTGAAGGTTTTACATTGTTCGAACCGTTTTTGAATTTCTTGTGCCCATTTCAAACTGGTCAAAACGGCGGGCATGAAGGTTCTTATCTCGGGCTGAGCCTCGTATGGTGAGACTAAAAATGATTTTTGCAAAAAAATCATGAGCATCAGATAATGTACCCGTAGTTCAAATCTGACACACTTCCTACCGATTCGCCAGAAATTTGTCTTTTTCACCAGGGGTGGACCAAAATGTTTGAGATCCCCCGGTTGGGATAATGTCCATGTAAGGTGGTATAGTATTTTTGAAAAATAGGGTGATAGCATTTTGAAACTTTTATTTGGTGGTTGCTTCACAAAACACCCCGTTTTTAGCACTCGGAAAATGAAAAATGTGTTATATGAAAGTATTTGTAATGTTTTATATTTTATTCAAAAAAATATTTTTGTTTATATAGATAGATCTTATTTTTCTAAATTTTTTGATATATTATCTATATTTTTCTGAATTAGAATGATTTAGTTATGCTTTTTCTAGGATTGATATGGAAAAAAGGGAAAATAGCTATGCCGACGGAAAAGACGTCGGAATAGCTGTGAAACCTATGTCGAAGGCCATTGGCGTAGCCTTGACGCCTTTGCATCGCCGTTACGGCTAATCCACTACGCCAACGGTCAGGTCTACACCAACGGTCCGGTCTACGCCGACGGCTGCCGTCGACCTATCCTATACTACGCCGACGACCAACCTAGGCCGACAGCCGGTTTGCTCGGTTGCCCGCCTCAGGGGATACGCCGACAGCCCCGACAAATAGCCGTCGGGATAGCGTCTGGCCATCGGCGCCTTGACTTGTTCCTGTAGTGAAAGTACCATGTGGTTCGTCCCTCTCAGACTGCTTTCATGCAAGGCTCTAACCTACTCGATGGAATGTTTAGAGCACCTCCCCTCGTTTGGCGTTTTCAGACCGAAATTCGGAGCTAATTTTCATCATATGGATGAAACTTTCGGTCTAGAAACATCCGAATTTCCACTCCCGTTCCCACGTTTCTTTGCGATAGAACGTCGTGTAGTTGCCGCCGTTGTCGTCGCTCGGTGAGTGGGAGCTGGTGTTGCCGCTGTTCACTACTGCGATGAGGGCCCCGGCCTGCCCTCATCTTCATCGTCATTATCAAGGAGGATGAGTGGTGTGCACTGCAGGCGACAGACACGTTCGGCCTCCACTCGCTCCTAGTCCAACCAAAGTCCAATACCTAGTGGCGCATGACGCAGGTGATGCGCCACTGATAAATACCTATGGCACACCATTGTGCCATGTGACACAGATAACCTATGTATAAGTGGCGCATCCAGGAGGTATGCACCACGGATAAGCCTGGGCATCCATTTGTTCCACATATGGCTGGTGCCTGACTTATCTGCGGTGCATGCGTTTACGGTGCGCCATGGATAGTTGGGTTGTCAGTGGAGCACCGTAGACACATACACCACAGATAAATCATGCACCATCCATATAGGCCACATATAGATGGCACCTCATTATCAGTGGCACATTGAGTTTTGGTGCATCACATATAAGTTTTCAAAAAATTTGCTCACAACACCCCCTTTGGATCGTCTTTTTAGTCTTGCAAAAAATAAAAGAAAATGAAAAACACTTCAAAAAATAAAATCCTTTAACATGTAGGTAT
This sequence comes from Avena sativa, assembly GCA_916181665.1. Lineage (NCBI taxonomy): Eukaryota > Viridiplantae > Streptophyta > Magnoliopsida > Poales > Poaceae > Avena > Avena sativa. The sequence continues at coordinate 123,745,202 of OV702291.1, read as the reverse complement.
ATAATGCGGTCTAGTTTGTAGCAAAATTAACAAACATAATTTTCGAATTTTGATAAAAAAAAGGTCATGGCATGGTAAAACGGCCATAAATTTTGCATACGATGTCAGAAAAAATATGTAATATATCAAAATGACAAGTATGAAATTCTACATCTTCTCGCAACCACTTTAGGTTCTTTAGCAATTTTTTAGAATCTTAAAATACGAAAAGGATAAAAAGTTACTCCAAAAAGAATCTTTTTTCTTGTAGGAAAAAAATTCTGAGCACACTTATCTGTGACGCCCCCTATTGTGGTGCGCCAACGATAAGCGTGGCTACACTACAAATATGACCTGACCCCCTCTCATCCCTTTTCTTTCTCCCCTTATCTTTCTCTTCCACTTCTCCTCTACTTCTCCTTCTCTTCCACGTCTCATCCCCTTCTCTCCTCATTCTTCTCCTCTACTTTTCCTCCTATTCTTCTCTCCTTCTCCTTCTCCTTTTCTTATTCTTGGTCTCCTCTCCTTCTCCTTACCTTCTTTTCTCCTTCTCCTCTCCTTCTCTTCTCATTGTCCTCTCCTTCTTCTCTCCTTCTCCTTCTTCTACTCTCATTCTTTTCTCCTTCTTCTCCCCTTCCCCATCCATGGCTCCTCCCACCTCTACTTCTCCTCTCTCCGACCACCGGCCGCCGCGTCATCCTCAAGCTCCTCCCAACTCCCGCCTCCTACCAGCCCGGCCATGGCCTCCTGCATCTACCTATGGTGGCAGGCTCTAGCCGCTAGGACGCGACATGATGACGAAGAGGCGACAGCGGATATGCAACGGCGGAGAGGCGACACCGGTGGCGCCAGATCTAGATTTTTTTTGAAATTTGAAAATTTATCAGTGGTGCACCATGCCCACTTAGAGAACTTTTGGTGTTTTCAGTAGTCAGCATAATTCTCGGGGTGGAGATTTTGGTGGTTATCATGGAGGATCCGGTTTTAATAATCAAGAAGGTTTTAACAAAGCTAACAATACGAGATATCAGAGTAGACAGAGATATGAGTTTAGGGCTGCTCGTGGAGGTGGCCAGAATTGGAATGGCGGAGGGAACGGTGGCCACGTAAACTATGGATCCAATGCAAATGGAAATTTTCACAACAATAACAATAACAGTGGATATCACAATCCTTCTCTGGCTACTTTATACCAAAGCTTACTCAAACAAGTTGGTGATGCAGTCACATGTGAAAAAGATGGACAATAGGGATCTTTTGAAAAAGATGTCCGCTCTCCAAGACACTATCGCGTCCAGGATACCACGCATCACAATGTTGGAGGCTATGGTTTCTTTCATGGAAGCCGAGTGCATGCACTTGAAAAAGGTCGTTCAGGAGAGGGAGGGGTTGGATTGGTCGCAAGGAAGTTCCTCGATTTCAAGGCCTAGTTCGCCTTCCAGGCTCTCACCATTGAGTCCTCCTGCAACTCCTGAACGGATGCTGGAGTCTCTATCATTGAAGCCGAGATCATGTGGGTGATGATGGCCATGGACTATCATGAGGCGTTGGAGTAGGACCGCTCTTGTCGCATTTGCCGGATCCACCGTGATGTAGTAGTGCCTGTATTTTTATTTTAGAAATAGGGTATTACCTTGGCCTCTGCAGCAATTGATGCACACAAACCTTTTATTGCATAGTTCTGAAGTCTCCGAAAGCAAAGAGTATAAAGTGTCTTTTGAAAATAACAAATGTGTTGTTATACATTTAGATGATGCGTCTATAATTGTATTACAGACGGTTAATGGCATAGTATTGACTATTGGCGTACTTAAAAAGATGTCTGGGACGTGATTGTCTGTTTAACATTTTGATGATTTCACTCTCATCCATTCTTCATGCGTATCCCTATGACTGTCTTATCCATATGACAAGATAGTGTGTGCCGTGCTCATGGCGCTCGCTCTCTGTCGATACTTATATCCATTCGTATTAGCAACTGATTCACATCGTGAAACAAAGGTTCTGTATGTCAGCCACACCCCGGGGATCTAGTTTGAATTATTTTCTTTGCAATTCATCGATATAATCGGAATCCCAAGTTTTACATCTCAAATTTAGATGGCATCCTGATGCTAAACTGTTTGCAGATTCTTTTGAAAAAAATCTGAGCATGTTCTTCTCTTCGGTGTGCTGGTTGCATCACAATGGTAGTACTACCGTACTGGTAGCCATTGGTAGAGAACTTCACTAGCGTTTAGTGCTCGAAACTAGCTATATACTCAGGGGAATCTGGCTGCAGCTACCAGCTATAAAAAGGTGTAACTCAGTTCGCTAAAAAAAGAGCAACTCATTATCTAGGAGCAAAGGGACATAATCCAGAGACTAGATGTTTCTAATTGTGTGTGTCCATAGATTGTTTTAGTGTATTGTACTTCAACAGAGTGAGGAAAATCGACAAAGGAGAGGGATTCACATGTAGTGGACACCTTCAACGTACTGTTCAGATCATGAACATGTAGAACTTGGCTGGCAAGATCTGGATGAGAAGTATTTTTGTTCCTTCCAATGTGAGCATGGGAGACCTTGGGATCATAATATCTACCAAGTTTTCTCCAAACAGAAGATCGTGTGTTCCAAATGGAGGAGATTTCCACTAACCTAGCACGACTTGTGAAGCCAGCGGATAGTGGTACAATTTGGCTCATTCATTCTTATAAGTGCTTGCGAGCCGGTTGTGGTTCGCAAACAAAGCAACATAGGAAGGGAGTGTCTTCCCTATGCGGCATCTTTGTACTTGGCAGTTGGTTTCTGTTATGTATTAGGTGCGAGTTAGCGAACGCCTACTTGCAATCATCCTCTGCCTCCACGGGCAATGGTATATTCTCCTCGATTGGCATCTCCTATATCCCACATTAAAATGGAAAGGTTATTTACAATCATGTTTTCTCCTGTTGAGTTCAACGCCGCTGGCCTTGCTGGTCGCATCTTACCTCATGCACCCATACTGCAGCCACCACCTATATTTTCTCGGGAGATTACCCTTTTCTCGAACGAAACACTTCCTCCTTTTGTTAGCAACGTACACAATGGTAAAGTAGGGTGTGGCCCGTGGGCTAGGATAGCATGTCCATGAAAAAAAATAAACATATCACCATATTTTCTTGGTTGATCTTTGAGGCAGAATGTCGACTTTAGTATGATTCCCAGCCAGCGCGCATGTCAACAGATCCGAGAGTCGGGCGATAGTGGAGTGCCCATTAGGTGTGGTTACCGCAGATGGCAGTCTGGCAGCGAAACAAAAAAGTTCGCAAGTGGCTCGGAAAATAACTTCATGATGATATCAAATAAAACACACTTCAACAAACAAAAACAAACGTTTCATTAGGGGCCCTAAATTCTAGATTTATCCCAGGCCTCCAAAATCTTAGGACCAACCCTGATCTTTGGTAGGAGCACGTCAATTACTTTTGGACATACAAAGAGCGGTAAGAATGTTCATTTGGCTTCCGGAACAAGGAGTAATCCATCTATGATTGTTGCATAAATTGTCACATGTGGGAAAATGATGTACCTGTGTCACGGAAGTGTGTGAACTGGATATCATTATAATCAAGATAGAGATGAGGTTCGAACCTAGGCTATCATGCCCACATATGATATTATTTTTTCTGAAAAAATCACGAATATGGTTTCAGCTCAATATGTATGTGCATGATTTATATCAAAAAAAATCTAAAACTTATATATATGATACTTTGCATGTTTTGAAACTAGGGATCAAGAGTACCCATGTCCATTCATCCTATTCTCCCACAGCCGCATGCCTTTTTATTTAGAATTAGGTGTGATAATGTCATGACACTGCGGTATCCTTTTTGTGCTTTGCAGTATTATGTTGCCTCTTTGGTTCGTACGATTTGAAGAACACATGAATAAAAAATTAAATGAGTAGAATTGCATGACATTTCAAATCCAACCGGAACCAAAAACAGAGAAATAAGTAACGTGAGTTATTTGTTTGCGCCATAGGAAAAAAAACCTTTATGCATGGAGATTGAGAGTGCATATGATCATTGATGTTACATGCACATATTTTTCTTCAAGATATTAGACCAAAGGAAAAATTAAAGGAGATATGAGTCATGGCAGCTACACGACATGAGGAGCATCCCGTGGTGGCACTTGCCATATGGCCACGACACGGCCTCCTTTACAGCATTTGGTGGCAGTGAGGTTGCGCATGAGGCGTGTAGCAGATGCGAGCTAGAATTTTGGGTCTGATCTGGGCATGGATGGGCCGCCATGGAGCTGCGTACAGACGGCCTCACCGGCATGCATGGTGGTCGACGACGCGGTGGGGGTGTGTAGGTGTCGGAGATTTGTCCGGCGAAGGAACTAGGGTCCAACGATCACTGGGTTCGAGTGGGGGCTGAACACGCGGTTCCGAAGGAACTTGACGACGACGGAGCACGCACACGATAGAGAGGTAACACCGGTTTTTTTACCCAGATTCGGGACCCTCGTGAAGAAGTAAAGCCCTTACTCATGCTTTGTTCTATTGCTCGCTTGGTTCACGGAGGTACAATGGAGGGTGGAAGTTTAGGGTTTTAGATCTCATGAATCGATCCCTTCCAAGGTAGGAGAAGAGCTCCTTATATAGGGTGGCATCGGGCCTCTTTCCCCTGTCTATGGGTGGGAAGGGCTTCCACAGTGTTGTTCCCCGTGGTCTCGGTCTACAGGACTACTTTACGGTGAAACGGGTCTTGGACACGAGTCGCCCATCCATCCTCTGGTAAAGGGCATTCCTTTTCTGTCGTCCTTCTGGTCTGGCGCTGCCCGTTGTCTCTCTTGCACCGAATCGGCGGCTGGCGAGCCTGCCATGCTGAGGTCGTATGTCCTTCTGCTACAGGAAAAGGTGGGTGCACCGGATCTTCTTTTACCGAGGCGAGCATTGGGTATGCAGCAACCACGCCCCTTGTCGGGACTTGCTCCGCCCACCCTCAATGGCGTCCTCGAAGGGTCCCAGCCACACTTCCAGACTCCTGCGGAGGGGCGCTATAGATGTTCTCACTAGGGGGACGTCCCCGCGCGAGGCTGGCCCTCGCGAGGGCCACACCAGCCGTGCCTGTCTCCGGAGGCGCGAGGGTTCCTCGAGGGGACGCCGCCATGAGGCGCTGGGGACCGCTGATCATCGGGTCGTGGCACCGTGGTTGCCAGGTCCCCGACAGTAGCACTCAGGCGCTTGGCCTGTGCGTGGCCCTTGTCGGACTCGAAAGGTCAAGCGGCCTAGGACGGTTAGCGGGCCACGGGGCCTTCCCTTGTAAACATGGCCCTGCCACGTCCTCGCCTTGGCCGCAGGACCGAAGAGCCCGCAGGCTTTTGACCGCCAGACTTGGGCGTGTCGCTTCTTCCCCGGGAGTTGCTCCCATGATGCGATGGCGCGTTAGCCCTTGCAGTTACACCCCATGTCGGGGGCAGTGATGCGTCCTTTCAGACTGCCCCGTTTATATCGAGCCGTGTGCGCGTAAGTTCTCACTCTTTGCCTCCGCTCCCCTTCTATCCCACTGTGGGCTCGTGTGAAAACCCCGTTTCCCTGGATGACGTCTCCTCCTCTACCCATCGTTGCGATAGGCGAGGTCGCCATGACCGGGGGTGAGAACCGCCTGGTCACCATATCTCCACCGGAGGAGGTTGATCCCCCTGTGAAGCTTGGTCGTGGTCGCCCGCGCGGGAGTGGCACCGGCTCCGTGGTCGCCTCACCCACGACCGTGGAGGCGCTGGCCGGCGAGGCTCGGGTGAGACGCGGGCACAGGCGTCCCCACTAGAGTGGTCGCGGTTGTCGTGGGGGGCGCGGCAGAGTGCCCGTCGCCGAGCCTGAGCCTCCCGTGGCGGTCGTCGTGGAGCCCCCGCTAGTGGTGATTAAGATAGAGGACGACCCCAAGCCTGTTCGGTGATTGACTTCGTTGTTATCCTCGGGAGCTCCGACTGGTTCGCCAAGGTGAGGCTCCCTTCCCGCTTTGCCTTTGGGGTGATGGCATACCTTCCGGAGGAGGTGGAGCTATGGCACTCCGGCGGGCACCGGAGGTGGCGGATGAGCGGGAGACGCTTCCGCCTGATGAGATGTACCTTTGCGACGGTTGGAATCAATTCCTTGTCGCTCACCGCATCCGGCGCGGTTCTGTGCTGCGGTTCCGCTATGTCGGCGGGAGGGACTTCTCCGTCTCAGTGTTCGACACCCTGCTATGCCGAGGGGCCATGCCACGTTCGCCACCTCGCTCCTTGGACCGCGGGTCTTTTGCTAGTATAGATGTAGCATCCTTTAGTATCCTGATCCCGTGTTGGGCCTGTAAGCAAGACTTGCCACAAATGTTTGTAAGCGAATCTCTGCACTCGTTGTCTTTGCCTTTGCATGTTTTTGCTGTGATGCTTGGGATCTTGGCACTCACTTGCTGTTATGTAATTTTTTTTGCCCTGAATAGAGTTGTATCCAGCAGAAGTGAATGTGACACTGGGTGTGGTTTTGGTTGGTTCCCATATGCCTAACAGGGATTGACGAAGGATAAAATACAATGATACAAGCACTAGTATAATTTGGTTCAATGCTGATACTAGTATATATGCATGATACCTGACAAGAGACCGGGTAGCATGGGTGTCTGATAGAAATTAAGAAAGACATTCAGTAAGGATTGCTCATTTAATGGTATGCCAGGTACACCATTTAGTGATTATTATCGATGGATCAGGCATTCACGTGACATTTTGATTATTATGAGTTTGAATTTTGACCTGCCAATGCTAAGTGCACAAAAAGAGCGTAAACTATCAACTGCTACTCTAGTGTGACATAATTAAGTTTGAAAAATCCATGTGAAATACACATGTGAATAGTTTGGCATCCGTACAACACCTTTGTATGCTTGTATGTATGTACGCCCAACGCCGGACTCAAAGAGATACACTCAGATTAAAAGGAAAAGGGAATACTACACGGTATCTTGGGTTGGGACCTTGTACGGAATTATAGCACATTTCTGGATCTCATGCTTTGCCATCGGATGCTGGACCTGTGAATGCTGTGATTGCCACGACACGAGGTACACCTTGTTGTTCTGGGAGGGTAAGCACATCGTTGTTGATAACATATGTTGGAGTTACATCTAGGAACATCTGGTTTCAAAACTGAAGAATGCAGTATTTGGCTAGTAGTATTTTTGTTGATGGTGTTCCCATATAGCTCTAGTAACATATATTTCAAAGCCCTTGTATTTGTACGACGGAGGTAGTTGATGCTTGTTTGGTATGATGTGAAAAGCAGAGGGCATTTCATACACTAAATGAACTTATCAAGGTAACCTTAAAAGAGTTATGGAATTACCATGTAAACTCTGTTGTACGAGCTTTTTTTATTCCATATTAGCACTGTTTGTGTGGAATAGTATGTCTTATGCACGGCCCTTTGCTTTGTGTCTGCTCTTTCATACTTGCTTTATGTGTGTTGCTGGAATTGGATAAAAGAGAATGAACATGTTGAAGGCTGGTACCTTTGCCAAGTGACGATCACAGAGATGATGAGTTAAGGCTACCTTAATAAGTTCTTATCAGGCATTAAAAAAGTATCTCAACTTTACTAGGTACGCTGCGAGCTATGTGTATAGTTAGGGAAATCTGGTCGCAGCTACCCACCATTAAAAAGAGTATCTCTTCTCTTAAGGAAAACATGGCTTTATCTAGCAAAACTATAAATGTTTCTAACAGTGTATATAGATATCTAACAGTGTATATACATATATTGCTGCGGTTTCATAGTTCAACACAACAGGGGAAATTGACTAGAGACAGGAGGTCACTTGCAGTGGCTATACCTTATAGCTTAAAAGCCAATGAAACATGTTACCATGTCGCATTCTTGACCTGCACTTTTCTATTTTCGTTCCTTCTAGTGTGAGCATAGAAAAAAAGTGTGAGCATGGGAGACCTTAGGAAGATAATCTCTACCTCAAATGATGTACACTGTAGATCTTGATGCTCATTTGGGCCTAACAATGAGTGTGGAGATTGCACATCCTTGCAAGATATGCCGTTGTCGTGTGTGCAATACCTACAACCAGATCACCCATCGCTTCGACAATTCCATATCACCCATCTAATCCTCTAGGTCACGCGAATGTGGCACGCAGAGGATTGTTGAAGAACTGAGCTTGAAACATCCTAGATGGCATAACTTGCATCGGATATGCACAATGCCAAGCCGTACAACATTAGACTGATAGTTAGGCATCAGTTATACATGTGTCAGTATGACCAATTCTAGATGGGCAACAACTCCGAAGCTTGCAGTAGTTTGGAGCTTTGCCAGTTGCATTCTTCTTGTGCACCTAACTGCCCATCTACCACTAACTCAATATGCAACAACTATCCTTACCGAAGATGTACGGTCAGATCCTTGATTTCTTATCATTCCCAGATGAACGACGGTGTAGTCCGCCATAACACTTAGATCCCATTTGGTTGCTTGCAGACAATTTGGGTTCGGTGCCAACTAGGCCCTAGAGAGCATGTCCACGGGAAAATGAGGTCTGGGCAGTGTTTCCCCTTATGTTTGCTAGGCTGGGCAACACCCCTTTTGGCTTAGATGATGCAACACAATGGTGTTTGGTTGCTTGCAATAGGCTACATATGGTTACCATGATCACGATATGGTGAACTTACCATGATATAAATTGCTGCAAAGGCAAGATCAGTACCCAAAGGGGATCACGGTGTCAATGTACCACCAGCATCAAACTACACCTAGAGGATATGACACTAATAACACATCACTCCTCGCATATTTCCTTGATCCTCTTCAACTTGCCTTTGTTAGCATCGACAGCATTGAACATATCAAACAACGTGTGCTCAAGCTTCTTCTTTTCTTCTATGTGAGTAGATTTTTCATCAATACATTGCTGCTGATTGGCCTTCATGATGTCCCCTTGCAATTTCTGCAACTGGTTAAGCATCTCCACTTACTTCTTCAACTAGGCAGTCTGCTCTTTTTCTGGGTCATTCGTCCTAGACAAGTTATCCTCCACAATGTATTTGTATGATTCATCCATGAATCTCTTCACATCAATTAAGAGAGTTGAGTACTTACTGTCGATCTTGCTCTTCTCCGCTGCTAGCTCCTGTAGCAGCTTTGCATTTTGAATGTTCTTGTCGATTTTGGCGCTGCTACTATCATCAACAGTCCCTATAGTTTTTCCAAGCCTTTTTTGTTGTTTGTGTCCCCTCACCATCCAACCAGGCCAAAAATCCGCAGTTCGTGGCTTCCTACAATTCAAAATACCATGCTCATAATGTGTGGATCAGCTCTAGTACAGGAAAATTCACTACAAGAGAAAAAACATTCTGCACTTGGCAAAGCCAAAATTGGCGCCTAGTGTTGGTTCCTTCGAATGCAACACAATTCACGAACGGAAACTTGTGGAGGCGGCACGCGTGGGGACAATCTACAACAATGTCGGTGAATGTGAGATCTTTGGTGCGTTTGGAGCATAGTCCATGTCAGTGCTTCCATGGAGAGACCGTTGGCAATTGCGACACGTAGGCAAACATTAAGCTTTGCTGAGGGTTGCCTTCGGCATAATAGGGCCGTCGGCAAAGGGCACGCCCATGTCGCCCACGAGAAACACCCGGTTAACGGGAGCAAGCCGGCGTCCACAATTTACCGAGGGCACTAACGACATCCCTCGGCAAACACATCTTTGCCAAGAGCTTCCCCCGCGGTAAAAAAAATTTGCCGAGGGTTTCCACCGTGGCCCTCGGCAAACATCTTTCTTTTTCTTTTTTCTCCATTTTTATTTTATAGTTCATTGTAATGTGCCTAAATTTTTTATTTTCTCCATAGAAAAGCTCCCACGTGGCGTCTATTGGTAACACCCTGCTGAGAGCTATGCCCTCGGCAAACCTGATGCTTATGCTTGCGGTAGCCCTCCACAAAGAATGTCATGTAGCACTAGCTGGGACAACCCGGCTGGGTGTTGTCGGGAGATTTGCCAAGGACCTAGCCCTAGGGAAACCTCCTACTATGCCGATGGCTGGGCATGGCCCTCGGCAAACCGCTTGTGACCATGTCAAATAGACCGCATGTAACTTTTTTCTACTGAGGGCCGTGTTTGCCGAGGGCCAGGTAAAAACCCTCAGCATACTACGTGTTTGCCGAGGGGTGCAGCTTTTCCGAGGGCTGACCGAGGTTTGCTGTCTAAAAAGATGCTGAGGGGGCTTTGCCGAGGGCTTTCCTAGCCAAACCTATTTTCCGAGGGTTTAAGCATTATGCTGAGGGTTTGTTGGCCTAAGCAAACCATCTGATTTCTATAGTGTCTAGCTTATATATTTAGCAATAATTGACATTATTTAAAGGATATATCTTTTTCCTAATTGTGACCGATCAATATGTGTAACATGACTAAAAACATGCTATTCACTAGACACAATTAATCTTCTCATTAAGTTAATTCTTGATTGCAATATAGCAGCCATCCCACTATTGACAGAAAACCACTTCTATAGAAGGTAAAAGCTGAGCATCTAAGCACTTACCTGAAGAACCAGCGGTGTCTTAAGTGTATGTAATCTTTCAACACAATTAAATGAATAAAAAAAGTTTTAGTAACTTAGAAGACATTGAGACCAAATGTGTTTTGTGTATGTACTTATTAGGTTAATTGAATAATGAAATGAATGCAGGAACGTGTATGGTGTTTGTTGACAAATTAAAATTTACAAGTCTTCAATCTCTCTAAGATCCTAACCATATATTAAGTAAAGTCTAGCTAGCACAGCACCTACCAGCTCCAAAGACCCACTTTACGGAGAGGCGAATGGACTTTTCATGTAGCAAATATAAATATTTCTAGTGGCTTATATATTTACATTGCTGCAGTGGCTTGTACTTTAGTAGATTGCTGGGAATTGATAGGAAGAGACCACTTGTGACAAAACCTATCCAATGGTAGATAGCACACTGTTTTGATTGGTAATTCTTAGCTGACTTCAATGGTCATTAATAATTTTTGTGTGTGCGTCTGTTGTAATACCTCCTTTAATGCCAAAGTCTAGAAAGTACCTCCTTGTGTAGCTGATTGAAAAGTACTAAACAAAATAAAATGATGAATATATTAGTTTATATCTGCATTATTGTCAATAGGAAATTCCAAGTACCAGTGAGTAGCTAATTTCTTACCTTCTTTTACCATTGAAGAAAATTTGACTTTCTCATCCGTCAAACATGCAGAGGAATGGAAGGAACACACCTTGACGCACGCATACCCTAAGCCGATTGAATTGTGGCCTAGTCATCTCTATGTGATTGTCCCATACACAGTGACGCTCAACATTTTTCCTCCCTATATACACAAGCATGAATAATATATGGATTAAGTACAACATAATTCATCTAGTATATAAGCGAACAAAGGATATCAATCGAACCTCGATGATAAACTATATTGCGTTTTTGTGTGAGTACTCTATGCTCAACAGGACGCTCGTCATCAGCATCACTACCACCCAAAATGTCGATGCAAACACCCTTCTTGGCCATTTACCTACATTACCATAAATGAAACAATCAAAAACCCTACTTAATAGCTTGAGTGAAAAAAGAAAACGCTAGCTAAATAACCGCATAAACTTGTGTACAGATATTGCAGGGAGATCTAGCTACTTAATCTATATGTGAATATAATCACGTAGAATACCATGAAATAGTGATGACTATTTTGCACGAAAGACGAGATCTACTACTAGAAGAGAAGGGAGCAATGTTATTAACCTTGTACTACTGATCCGCAGGGTCGCGTAGTCAATCTGATTTGCAGACAGCTGGGGTGAAGAGGCTTCTTCAATTGGTATGCCCACCAACCAGAGGAGAGAAGATGAGGCAGCCGAGTGGAAAAAGGAGACGGGGGGCAAGTGAGGTATTTTTAGATCCATGCTCCATTTTGTAGGTATGCCGAGTCATCCCGAACGGTTTACTAAGGTATAACTGTGTGCACAACTTGTGACTGTTTTGTCAGAGGCCGCATACAATTAACTCGTTGGTGTTGTCAGAGTATGAACGACAGTCCTCCAAATTGATTCCGTAGTCGTCGTCCGAGAAGGTCTAGCCGGAGTAAGAGAGGGAAGAACCTCCGTCGTGGTCTACCAGGAGGATAGGGTGCTCCAACTCCCTGTCAACACCCGGATTTTTAATCCCAGATGCATGTTATGTCATTCATCGCAATCCCAGGATTACCATTTTTGCGAGACATAACAGATTGGATATCACAGTACATCATCCATTACAAACCATACATACGGTCTTACACAAATAAGGATCTCATGATCCAGTCTTAATACAACAAGCAGCAGAATAAAAGATAAGCGTAGCGGTGGGGTCCATCTTCAGGGGCATAGGCAATGCTGACGAAGGCAGATAGTCCTAGTTATCATAGCCGTCCTGCTGGCCATCATCTTGGTAGTCTTCTTCATAGTCTAGCCATGAGAATAGCCAGGGACAAAAGCCATGAGTACTCTTTAAGTACTCGCAAACTACCACTAACAAGTAGTATAGTTCTAAGTTAAAGTGCTAACTCTAAGTTTAACTATAAAGTTAAGTTTGAAACCTAAGCTAAGTTTAGAAGCAAAGAAAGATAAAATAAAGTTCTAGAATCACTTAAGTTGGGAAGCTATTGTCATAAACACAACCCTGTTGTGGTCAAGTCAAGATTCATCATTCCTTTCATAAGTTATTTTGAAAACATCTGACAACGAAACAGTATGGCCATTCCAACTGTCCATAACCGCGAACGCGGCTATTCGAATAGTTTTACACTCTGCAGAGATGGTACACTTTCACCACAAGATTCGATACATCTGTCAGGGATAACCCTGAATCATCATACTTAGTATGCAGATAATCAAACATAACCTTTCCTTTACACACCCTAGTATAAGCACCACTCCTATGAGCATGGCCTCCCAACCATGACCATCTGTCATCTTGGGCACTGCATAGGTGGACAACATTGAGAGGTAGCCTCAACTCAGACCTCTCCCGCGAGGGAACTAATACTAATGCATATAAATTTCCGGCTAAGCCTTACCCAATTCAGATAATGTGGTTGTACGGTAAATTTGGAATGGTATCGCATCCGAATCTAACCATCAGTTTTATAAAAGGGTTAAGACTCATGCCTCAACATTTTCATCGTTATAAACCATTTGTGTTTCTCAACATATGTCAAAACATCTCAATAGAATAACTCATCATTCCAAGGTTTTCATAATTCATTTTCACCAAGTGTTCCCATCTAAAGTGACTCAAGTTTTTATCTACTCTAAACTACGAAGTTAAGAGTGTTCACTAAGGTGGAAAATGAGGGGATCAATCTCATGCCATAGAATGACATCTAAGGTTATCTAACTAGGTCAAGCTTTATACTCTTTATGCTACCTTCAAAACAAGTAAGGAACTTTGGGTAAAGTAAAGGAAGTAAAGCTTGAAAATAATACTTGGGGTAAATAATAGTCAAAGTGGTATAACCAAAGCATGCCTAAAGCATCTTTGCTTGGGTTATCTAGGTTAATTCTAGCTTGCTAACAATAGCTTGCCTTGGTTGGTGCAGTGGTTGAAGTTTTCTTCCTCTTCTTCTTGGTAGGACTCCTCCTCCTCGAAAGCTTGGTCGGTACTATCGTCTATAAATATATACGGAGTATACAATCACCAAACAATACTTAATGAGTCTAATTAGCACTCTAAGGCACACATTTGATGATATATTATCATCATAAGCATCACAAGGTTTTATTAACTAGCTTCATTCTTTTTATTTAAGAAAAGTAATTTATACTCATTGAAAATAACTAAGATTTAATATTCACCACTTAAAATATGGGATCATGTGGACACATATCATCACCACATATTCTAACATGTGGGAATGTGATTTAAGGGTTGTATCACAATTACTTTGGTTTAAGTTCATTATTTAATGATTTAAAGTGACTAGAAATGTCTATATAGCATTATTTTGGTACTAGTCCAAAGTCACTGCATGTAAACCCTAATATTATTACATATTCAGATAGGTATGGTGAAATGTGATTTTCGAGAGTTGGAATCAACTCAAAAGCTATCATGGTTGATTTTTGAAAAATGTTGCAAGGTGCAAATGCTTTTATCTTATTATTTTTACTAGGAGAGATCTCTAACTCTAAATGAATTAAATCCAACGGGCATGGATAGATCTCTTCAGTAGCTTTCTGACAAAATTGGAATCACTCCATTTAGATTTGTAGATCTCTCTGAATTGATTTTCAAACTAGGGGACAGAACTAGGTTTAAACTAAATAGAAAAATCCTAATTCAAACTAAATGGGTTGCGCGGGAAAGCTAACGGGCCGGCCCAGTGACACTACGCGGCGCGGGGCACAGCTGACAGGGGGTCCACCGGTCAGTGGCTCATAACACGCGAAGCGGTATGGGGCGATGTGGGCCGTTATATTAGAACGGGAATCAACGGCTTGGGCTCGTCATTGATGACGGACCTGTCGTCGGCGAGGTTTAACCCTAGCGGCTCGGTGGGGGTGCTCAGGGGGCGTACCAGGGCTCTAGCAACGACGGCGATGGGGGCAAACGAACTGGTGGTCGACGGCGAGCTTAGGGGTGGTCGAGGTAGCTCCGGGGGTGGTCGCAATCAGCGGGGCCCTTCTCCTCCAGAGGCGGCAAGCTCCGGTGAAATTCCGGCGACTACGAGCTCGAGCGGCTCCGGGGAGAAGTGGGGACTGATCAGTGTCAAGAGGGGAGGTGAGTGGTGTGCAGAATGAGGCTGGGGGTGGCCTCTATTTATCGCTCGACGACGCGACCGAGAGTGATGGGCGGGCGGCTCCGGCGAGGGCTGCACAGCGTGCTAGCGGCGTGGCTCGAGGTAGGGGACGGTGGCTGGTCTCCTGGCGATGCTCTACGGAGTAAATGCGGGCTTAGGGGCGGTGGTACGCGGTCGGGCGGTGCGCACGCTCTGAGCGGCAGAGGCGGCGGTCTTCACGGCGAGCGGTGGCTGTGGTGCAAGGGGCGGTGAACGGGCATGTCTGCGGTGTTCCTGGGGTCGTGGCGACGCGGTGGGCGCGGGCTGCGGTCGAGGGGCGGCGTGTACACGTGTGTCGGGCGCGACACTCTGGCGCGTGCTCGGCATGGCGCAGACACTCAGTGCGCGGCGCGCTGTGGGTGGTCCACGGCTCGGCTGTGCTCGGGAAGGGACAGAGGGTGGCGGTGAGGTCCGGGCTAGCTACTAGACATGGTGAGAGAGAGGGGCGGTCTGCTTCGGCGGTTGCAAGGTTGGCCGGCGACATGGTGCTCGGGTTGGCGTGGCACTGTTGCTAGGGACAAAGGGGTGAGGTGTTTAGGGCCTGGTTGGATCAAGTGGAGACAGTGGGAGTAAATGGAGATCAAATGGGGGCAAAACCCTATACAAAACAGTGAGCTAAATACTAGGTGTAATCTCTGCCTGCCAAGTGTTTGTAAAAATGGCCGCAAGAAACTTACTTTTGAATTTTGAAAAGATTTTTGGTGGGTGTGCTAGTAATAAGCTTGAGACTCTGTGGGTGCTTGGGTTTTGAAAATTGAGCTCATTTGAGTGGTTTTTGAAATAGGATGATCTTGATACCTACACTAGATTCAATTTTCAAATGTCAATTAAATTTAGTGTTTGAATTTTTTTGGCAGATCACAAAGTGGACCTTGGTACATCATTATATGTACTAGCAAGGGGTGCAAAGATCCACATTTATCTCTGTTAGGTTTTGAGTACTAGGAATAGCCAAAGTAGGCATGATAGTTAATTTGGCACAAATGACCATTTGCTTCTTTTATTCATTTTGATTTGTTTTTCTTTGGGATTTGTTTGGGAATGATTTAGATGATGTTTATTTCACCTAAGAATCATTTTACAAGCAATGGATCACTTAATCATGGCAATTCAAATCAACTCCTAATTTAAATGCACACACATATGAATGCTTTAATAATTTTAATTGGAAAAGTTTTTGTTAACCCTAATTTTGATGATTTGGATCTTAATAACCTTGGATTAAATTTTTGGGATGTTACACTCCCCAACCTCTATACTTTCCTCCTCCTTCACCACTGGAGAGTCATGTTCATCACGGTCGCATTTTGTTGGCGAGCACTGCCAGATGCAAGAAAGGTGAGCGGTCGGCGCGGCAGCGCGGAGATTTATGTCGCGCATCTAGGAAGCTGCATCGTCCATAATAAGTAGCACGTGGTGGAAAAAGAAGGGGCTACGAACGCGTCTTATGGAATTGGACAAAAGAACACAATGATTTATGACTCGCCATGTGAAAAAGGGAACAGAAAAAGGAGCAGTGGCAAGTTTATGCAACATCACAATACAAGGCACACACTTAGCGGTGCAGGAGACAGTTTATTTTAACTATGCCATGTGTTTCATATATATTTTGGTTCTGAAAAGTGTTCGGTATGCGACAAACCCGCCTAGGGGCATGCCTTGGCCACGAGTAGACAGTCAAACTTTTGCATGTGCGCTCTTCCGTGCCATACACTGGAAGGGATTTCCGTGTGCGACGCGGGGGGGGGGGGGGGGGGGGGGGGGGTAATAGGCCCGATCGGTACTAGTGTTTGGTGGACCGTATATGTGGCCAGAACTTTTGAATTTCTATTCGGTAAAATCCTTTGAATTTCTATTCTTTGTGATCTTTGTGATGAATTTTCCATTTTCTTTGCATTGAATCAGTATTGGGGACAGCGGTATTGGGCACGCCGTGGGTAGCCCCTCCCCATGTGCAAGAACCGTCTCCGACACTCCCCATAGCGCTGTGCTGGCTATGCTGTCGGCTATGATTTGGGGAGCGCCAGTGGAGATGTTCTTACTGATGAACCAACGGTCTCTTAAATATATGAAATTTTTAGCACAATTAAATGAATAAAAATAAGTTTACATAGCTTAAAGGACACTAAGACCAAATGTGTTCAAAAGTTGTATATTTATTGACTTATTAGGTTAACTGACTAATGAATGAAATGAATGCATTAACGGATAAGGTGATTGTTGAGAAACTAAACTTTACTAGTATTCAATCTATCTAAGATCTTAACCATATATTCAGTAAATTCTAGCTAGCACAGCAGCTATCAGCTACAAATACTATCACTTTACGGAGAGGCGAATGAACTTTTCATGTAGCAAATATAAATATTTCTAGTGGCTTATATATATACATTGCTGTAGTGGCTTGTAGTAGTAGATTGAGGGGAATTGACAGGAGGCGACCACCTGTGACGCAACATATCGAATGGTAGATAGTACTGTTTTGATCGGTAATGCTTATAACGATGATTTTAATGGTTCACTAATAATTTTCTCGTGTCCGTCCATTGTAACATTTTGCACTAGTTGCCGTGTACCATAACAACCACTATCCGAAGGTGCGACGAAAACCACATATTCATTTTAGCCCGGATACAAAAATATCACTTTACGCAGATGCGAATGAATTTTTCATGGCAAATATAAATATTTCTAATGGCTTATATAAATATTGCTGTAGTGGCTTGTACTTTAGTAGATAGAAGGGAATTGATAGGAGGCGACCACTGTGACACAACTTATCCAATGGTACATAGCACACTGTTTTGATTGGTAATTCTTATTACGTGATTTTAATGGCTCACTAATAATTTCGGTATGTCCGTCCGTTGTAATATTTTGATGTGATAGATCCGTTGACGAAACCCAACAATTTGTAACATAACAACCACTACCCGAAGGTGCGACGAAAACCACATCTTCATTCTAGCCTGGATACAAAAAGTAGAGTACAAACGTGTGCAACCTTGAGACCAAGCCCAGGGGTAGAACTAGAAGCAAGCGTCTGCGTTCTGCTCCGAGCTACAATGACAAATGTGTCTGGGTTTTGAACTGTTGTGGTGGACCACGTTGGTGAACAAAAGTTTCGAAAGAGTATGCCTTAGGGGTAGCATGTATAGCTGTTGTAGTGTAAATTGCCAAGGATCAATCTCTTGAAATGAAAAACCGATTGTCCTGTCTCATATAGCTGTTGTAGTGTATTAATTGTGACAACATTACGTTAGTAGCTTAAAAGCCCCAATGAGAGCATATATGCTCTAGCCCAAAGGTGTATAGTTTAATCAGTGGACTAATCCTATGACTGCATGTCTTGTAGGTGTTGGGTTGAGAAGATCTTTACTAATGTTCAGTGTCCACGACCAGCTATATATTCACATAATTCTGGCTGCACCTACCCGCTATAAAAAAGAGTATCTCTTCATCAAAATGAAAACGGGGCAACTATAAATGTTTCCAATTGCCTATATGAATAGACTGCTGCAGTGGCTTATACAACAGAGGAGCTCACTCGCATAAAATACAATGAATACATTACAGTGTGGCATGATAGATATGGGCATTCTTTCTGTATTGTTATTCCAGTGTGAGCATGGGAGACCTCTGGAAAATAATCTCTACAGGTGGTGCAGCAGACAGAAGCTCTTATAGCTTATTGCCCAATTTCCACGATTGTGCAGACCGTTAAATAGTGCACTGCCGTGTGTTGATAATCGCTACCAGTGGGAACTTTCCGGATTTGTTCGCTGTCGCCTAGTCAACACCCACAGCCAGTGGTCAGTCCCCGCTTCCGCGATTCATATATTACATCTTCTTTTCCTTCTGTTCTGCTGCCAAGCGCGTGGTACACAGTTGCCAAACTCGTCGAGGCAGCCTACAAGACACATTTATTGCATTGGATACATACAAGGCCAAGCTGTATAAAGTTAGAAGGATAATCCGATTAGGCATCAGTTTTACATGTGTCAAAACCAAGGAAAAAAATAGCGCGCTAACTTAAATAGCGCGGACTTAAAAAAAATGCTATGAACGCTATAGCGTGCTAATAGCGCGTTATTTTTCAAAATAGCGTTTCATATAAAGTATAAAAAATCGATATTTCAGCAGCTATAAAATTATAGATATAGCATTCCGCAGCTATAAAACCACAGGTATAACATTCTGTAGCCAAACATCAACTATAGATAGTTCACATAGTTCATAACTCCATATCACATAGCTGAAATCACAACCATAGTTCAGAATTCACACACTAACATAGAGTCAGACACATAGTTGACATTCGATGCAGGGATTATCGATGACGGATTGAAGGAGGGGAACGGAGGTAGGGTGAAGGCGTGAAGCACCGAAGCTAGACGTGAAGGCATCCAAGGCAGAAGCGATTCTAGGCAGAGGCATGTTGATTCCAGGTGGAGACGTCGTATCCGTCATCGCGACGTCGCCTCTCTAAGGAAGTGGAGAAGACGAACAGGGAACTGACGTTATGTGTGTTACCATGTTGCCCTATTAGGATTAGTTGGATTAGGGTAGGCCACTAGACCAAAATGGTTCAAAATGGGGAATGGGCTACTAAAAAACCAACAAAAAAATAGCGCCGCTATAATAGCGCGAATAGCGCCGTATTTAGCGTGCGTAGCGCCATAGCGTCCATGGAATGCATAGCATAGCGTCCAGCTCCCGAAAACGCTATAGCGGCGCTAATAGCGTTAAATAGCGCGCTATTTTTTTCATTGGTCAAAACAAGACCACTTGCAATTGTACAGCGGCTGAAATATTCGCAATACTCCCGCACTGGCCATCATTTAGTAGTCAAAATCCGGCAGCATGACATTATGCAACTTTGATGTTTCCTCATCCATGTTGAGCTCTCACCGTGACCACTATGATGCCCGATAAGATCATTGTATACTACACCTTTAGTGCATGAAAAGATCGATACAGACCTACCAACTCGGAATACAAGTTCTAGCAACCTTGAGATGAATCTAAATTTTTTCCAATGATCTTGATACAAAAGTTAGCTTTGCACGAAGGTAAGTCAGTAAATCGATCATCATCGGAACATGAATGATCAAGTGTATACAATTTATGACCCTTTTCAACATAGAAGGTAAGAAGTCATCTAAACCACCGGTCTACATTAAATAATTTAACATTGCATAAAATCTCAAATTAGAGCACAAGTTTCTTGCTGTATTGATCTCTACTCCACGCTTGAAGATTCCTATAATTGAACATGAACAATTTTACTAAATCTAGTGTTATAGCTGAACGCATGAACACTTATGTACGCAAGTATGAAGATCTCCGATCTCTGATTAAGCCCATATATGAGCAAAAGTAAGAACCAAACTTCATTGAAATCTAGCTTATAAATTCAAGTGTAATGGACAATGTTTTCAGGATATATGTTTTACCTAAATCTGACCTGAAATCAACATGTGTAACATGACTATAAAACGTGTTATTCACTAGACACAAGTAATCTTCTTGTTTAAATTAATTCTTGATTACAATATAGCATCGATCCCACTACTGATAGAAAAAACCACTTCTATAGAAGGTAAAAGATGGGCATCTAAGATCTTACCCGAAGAACCAGCAGTCTCTTAAATATATGAAATTGTTCAGCATAACTAAATGAATAAAATAAGTTTTATTATTATCTTAAAGGACATTGAGACCAAATGTGTTCAAACGTTATATATGTACTTATTAGTTTAATTGAATGATGAAAATGAATGCAGAAATGGGTAAGTTGTTTGTTGACAAAATTTACTAGTATTCATTCTATCTAAGATCCTAACCATGCATTCAGTAAAGACTAGCTAGCAGCAGCAACCAGCTAGGAAGGCTACCACTTCACAAAGACGAAAATGGATTTTTTTATGTAGAAAATATAAATATTTCTAGTGGCTTGTATATATATACATTGTTCCAGTGGATTGTACTTTAGTAGAGTTAATGGAAGTGGAGTGCTCCTGTGCTTTCCGTCTGTTTTTTGGCACGCTTTCCAAAGCAGCCTGACGGCTGAGATTAAGGGAACTGACATCAGTTCCCGACCCGCATGATCCAAACCCAAAGCAGGTGTGATTAGCACCCTTAATCTCAGAGGAGATCAGTTGTGACATAACTTATCCAATGGTGTATAGCACAAGGTTTTGATCGGTAATTCTTGTTACGTGATTTTATTGGTTCACTATATTTGCACTAGTTCCTAGTGGAACATAACAACCACTAAGCTAACGCGCGACAAAACCCACATCTTCATTCTATCACGGGATACAAAAGTATAGTACAAACGTGGGATAGAACTAGATGCAAGCATCCGCGTTCCGCTCTGGCTACAATTACAAATGTGTGTCTACATGTCGAACTGTTGTGGATTTGTGGTGAACCCTTGGTGAACAAAGGTTCCGATGAATGTGCCTTAGGGGTAAGGTCAAATGTCCAAATTACCCCCATGGGGCAATGTGACTAGCGGTGAGACTGTAAATTGCCTAGCATCAGGCTCTTAACATGAAGAACCGAGTTGTCCTGTTTAGATATAGCATTAGTTGTGACGACATTATGTTAATAAAAATAAATTTCTTAGTAGTTTAAAGGCAAATAAGGCAAATAAGAAGATCTTTACTAGTGTTCAGTGTCCACGACCAGCTATATATTCAGATAATTCTGGCTGCACCTACCCGCTATAAAAAAGAGTATCTCTTCATGAAAAAGCAAAGGGAGAAACTAATAAATGTTTCTAATTGCCTATATGAATAGACTGCTGCAGTGGCTTGTACGTCAATACAGCAGAGGAGCTCACTCGCATAAAATACAATGAACACATTACAGTGTGGCATGATAGATCTAGGCATTTTTTTCTATATTGTTCTTCCAATGTGAGCATGGAAGACGTCGGGAAAATAGAAGCTCTTATAGCTTATTGCCCCATGAGCACGATTGCGCAGATTGTCACATACTGCGCTGTCGGGCGTTGATATTCGCTACTGGTGGGAACTTTTCGGATTTGTTCTCTGTCGCCTGGTCAACACCCACAGGCAGTGGTCATCCCCGGCTTCCGCGATTCATATATCCCACCTGCTTTTCCTTCGGTTCTGCTGAATGCCAAGCGTGTGGTACACACTTGCAAAGTGCGTCGATGCAGTCTAGACGCATTACTTGCATTGGATACATACAAGGCCAAGCTATATAAAATTAGAATGATGATATGATTAGGCATCGGTTTTACACGAGTCAAAACAAGACCACTTGCAATTGTACAGCGGCTGAAATATTTGCAATACTCCCGCAGGGGCCATAATTTAGTACTAGTTAAAATCCGGCAGCTTGACAGTAAGCAACTCTTGACGTTTCCCCCTGCATGTTGAGCTCTGCCCAAGACCACTTTGACACCTGATAAGATAATTGTATATTGTACCTAGAGTCTATGAAAGGATCGATACAGACCTTCTAGCAACCTTGAGATGAATCAATTTTTTTCCAAGGATCTTGAAAGAAAGGTTAGCTTTGAGCGAAGGTAACACAGTAAATCGATCATCATCGGAACACAAATGATCAAGTGACCCTAAACGTATAGAATATAAGACCCTTGTCAATTTCAAAGGTAAGCAGTCATATAAACCACTGGTCTAAATTGAACTATTTAACATAGAAGAATATGTCAAATTGGAGCACAAGTGTCTTGCCCTATTGATCTCTACTCCACGCTTGAAGGTTCCTATAATTGAACATGAACGATTTAACTAAATCTAGTGTTATAACTGAACGCATGAACGCTTATCTATGCAAGGATGAAGATCTTTGATCTTTGATTGAGCACATATATAAGAAAAAGGAAGAACCAAGCTTCACTGAAATCTAGCTTATACATTTAAGTTAACTAGCAGGACCCCCGCCGCCGGCCTCTCTCACCGCCGCTGCCGCCGGCCCTCGCCGCGGTGGTGGCGGGCCCAGCCTCCGAAGGAGGTTTGGGGTGGTGGTTGCCGGAGGTTCCCACCGGATCTGCTGGGGCAAGGATGGTCGGTGCGCTGACGTGCAGTGGCTAGGGCGGCGTCCCTGGTCGGGGTGGTGGCGGTGATCCTCTCCCGGCGGCGACATGGCCGGCAACGGAGGTGGGACTGGACCTCGTGGCCATGGACGAAACCCTAGATCTAAATTTGGGTGTACCCCGTGTCATCCCCCAATTCCTCTTCGATGCATGGTTGGGCCGGATCCGGTGGAGGGTCGATCATGCTCTGCCGTTGCCTTTCTCGATGCTGGCCTAGCCTACGGGTTGCTGCTAGGGGTCGGAGCGGCGGATCTTGCAGGTCGCCGGCGGGTGGCGTGGGGGCTGCCGGCTAGGCATGAATAAAGGTGGTGGTCCTCGGATCTCTCGCACATCAAGACGAAGATCTACTTGATGAGTGCCTTCATGGATCTGTCCGAAGTGTCTAGTTCTAGAAGGCTCTGCCGGCGAACTCCCATGGGCGCCTCATGCCTGGAGTTTGCTGGATTAGAAGGAATTCGGTCGTGCGCACCTGTGTTTTTTGCTGGTCGTTTGATTTCAGATAGAGCATGGTGAAGCTCTGCTACCTGTTACCATCATGTGTCATGTCTTTGACGATCCATGGTGAAGTCAGATGTGAAGAATTTTATGAAGACAGGAACACAAGGTCTAGCTATGGTGGATTGAATCTTTGGGGTGTTGAGGATCTGGCTTGGTGATCTGTGACTCGCAGCAGCGTCTGTTAGAGGGGCCGACAACACAGGAGATGTTCACAGTCTTATTTTGCAGGGTGAAAACCCAAGGTCTGGCCTTCATTGGTTGTGCCAGAAAATGGCCTTGCAGAAGGCATTGTTTTGCGAGCGAAGACTTCCTCCAGGGTGAAAACCTAGGATCTTTGAAAGGGCGACGACAGCGCTTGAGCACTGTTTCCTTCTTGGAGGCGTCGTTTTGGAGGGGCTGGACTCTGGTGTTGTTTTGATGGTGTTAGTGTCGCTGCTGCTAAGGATCTGATCGCTTTAGCGGGACTTTTCTTATTTGTAATTCTTCTTCTTTTTTTGGCTGTGTGCATCCGTAATGACAATAGGGTAATGCGTTGTTGCAGAGGATGGGTGTAATTGGTATCTTGCGATATTAATATATGCTCCTTTCCAAAAAAAACTAGCAGGATGGCTCTCGCAATTGCGAGGGCATAGTTTTAATGTGTTGAAATTGTTTCTCGCATAAATTTGAAGGTTTGTGGTTATTTCAATTTGCGTCGGAGAATTATACTCCAATTATATTGTCATCCTAAATTCGAAGCTTAGTGTACTATAGCTTGTGTTAAAAGTATTTAATCATCTTTAATTTGTTGGTGAATAAAGTTCATGCTATTCCCATAATAGCAAATCAGGGTGGTTTTGTTCTCGATTTTGTTCTATAAGTACCAAATCTCTAGTCGCGGGGTGAAAACTCTAGGTCTAACCTTAGTGGGTGTGCGGGAGGCATGCTTTATTCAAAAGTTTTAACACCTCATGAGCCAATATAATTATTGATCTAAAATCTTTAAAATGGTAATGTAGGTTTTCATTACATATAAATTATAGTTGTATTTTCTATCCACTTAATAGTTCCTTTTTATTATAATCTTGCAAGTTTAATGAAGAATTTCTAAATACCTCAGGTGATTAACAATTATTTGGCAGTATTAATTTTTTAAAGAGTGCATTAAGGGAGGAACCTATTGTGATTTTTCTTAAAGAGAATTAAAGCATCCGTGAAGACTTAAACCTGGTTGGTACATCCATTTTGTTAATATAAAGTGACATTGCCTCACCTCTTTGTTAGTGTTAAATACATCGAAGATTAAGATATTATGCACTCCCTCTATTTTATAATATAAGATGTTTTAGCTTTGTGAAGATAATGTATTTAGATGTCTTTTAGTCTGTAGGTTCGGAGAGGTTCACTCCGAATCTACACTCTAAAAGGTGTCTAGATACATTATCTTCACAAAACTAAAACAACTTATATTTTGAAACGGAGTTGGTATAGCACTGTACGAAGCATGGTACAGATGGAAGCCCTCGGTTGATCATCTTCACACTTTTGGGTGTGTGGAGCATGCCAAGATGGTGTCCGGCCATAAGAGAAAATTGGTGGAATGGAGTACTCCAATGATCATGAAGGGCTATAAGTGGCTCAAAGGCATACTGTTTGTGCAATCCTTATGCCAATAAAATGGTTATCACAGGCGATGTAGTTTCGAGGAAGGCAAATCATGAAATTAGGGATGCAACGAACTAGTCCACCCGAATTTTTACATCTCGTGCGATCTTGAGCATGAAGAAAATATGGATCAACTGAGTCTATCCTTGTCAGTATGTTTGGGCCCTCATTCAGAGAATCCACATGTAACAACATTTTCACGTGTTTGCGTAGATAGCATGCGTCCGGTAGCCTCAGAAAGTATAGAAGGAGAAGAGCATGGCCCATATGCTATGCCTGGTGATACACCAATTCGATCAGCGCTAGAAGAAAAAGTTATCGCATCAGCGGTAGCAATTTCTTAGCAAGAACTGGCCACGAAAGCACAACCAAGTATTCGGCTGAGTAGAACGGAAAGGCCAAAAGACGGGCATGCATTTTGTAGCCCAGGAAAAAGGCCAACAAACCCGTGCGTTGTGTGGCCAGAAAAAACCCAAGGAGGAGGAGTTTTCACAAGATTAAATCATGCTCAAATAAGTACTTCACGTAAGCTTTCCGGTGAGGAAATCGGTGAGAAGCAGGAGCTGATGTGGTCCATTACTACCACTAAGCAGCCAACATATCAACGGACCAAGCTGTCTAGGAGGTCCAGTCGATTTAGAGGCTGAAGGAGGCATAGGAAGCAGACCGGGGGTGGGTTGCAGCCCAGATCTTGTGCCAGAAGCAACTGAAGAAATAAGCGCATTGTCGGGCGCATAAGATTATATCGTATCGCTTCTAACTATACTCGAGCTAAAAGAATTTCAGGCGGTTAATAATCTGTCCTAAGAAAGAACGCATGCAACGCTTGTTGGAATATTATACTGTCCAAAGAAAGAATTTTTGACGGTTAATAATATGGTGAAGATAAAGTAGAAAAACTGTATGTGCTTATCGAGAAACCGGTGAAGACCGAAGATGCGGATAAGAAGGACTGTTGGCGTGAAGCCATGGAGAAGTTGGCGGACAAAAGTTCGGTGACATGGAAACTACAAGGAACAATGAAGGCAATGTCGAGTAAGGGAAAAATGAAAGTATGGCAGAGGAGGACGTTGGCAAGGAGTATCCGACGCATTTGGGACACCGGTGGAGTGATCGAAGAGGTTATAAAATTTTAAGGAAAGCAGGACAAATGGCACGTGGTGATTAGGGGAGTGATTGTTAGAAATGGTAATCACTCCGATGTCGGAAAGGTGTCTTGTGACATAGTTTCGTCGTATACGAGAACGATGTAAGATCCTCGCTACTCAACACTCAGCATGTACGATCAAATATTTGTTTCTTGTCTCACACAATGATGCCCCTCTCTCGACGAGGCCCTGACTAAGTTGAGGTGGTTAGACTTTGTGGGCTTCACTTGGGCCTTGTCCTGGCCAGCTGATGGGCTTCGTGTATCTTCTGTCACTCCACCGTCGTTCTCTTCACACGCGGAGCTTTAGGAAACATCTGTGCCGGGATAATACGCCGTCGTAGAGTATTGGCTTGCCAGTGCATGAGAGGACTTGTCGAAGATCGTGCTCAAATTCTCCTAGGTTCTGCAAGATGGTGGCCAACCCTCCCATTGCAGCAACAATTGTGGCTCTTGTTTGTTGCCACGACGAATCATACGCTCCCCATAGATGGCCAGTGGCTAGTGCACCCTGGACTCTTGCAACAAGGCAACAGGCAGCTCCGCACTCACCTCGTCGGTCGATTTGATAGCCTTCTTAAATTGGCCTACATGCACTATAGAATGAATCAGTGACGATTCTGGTAGTTGAAGCTTGTAAGAGACATTGCCCACTTTCTTCAACACTTGAAATGGCCCGAAGTACTTGAACCCCAACTTTTGAGATAAAGGATGAGAAATCAAAGTGGGATCCCCTTGTTGGAATACAAAGCGGCATGGCTTCCGTCCATACAATGGTTCCAATGGAGAATGCCCAATATCACAATGATGTGATGTGTTGTACCAATATTCCGCCGGCGGCAACCATTTGGCCCACTCCTTAGGGTCCAAACTTACCAGGAAGTGCAAGTATGTCTCAAGACGTTGATTCAATCGCTCTGTTTTGCCGTCCATCTTGGGATAGTAGGAGGAACTCATGTTCAATGTTGTGTGAGCCAAACGAAACAGATTATGCCAGAAATGACTGATGAACTCCTTGTCCTTGTCAGTGATCAGAACTTGTGGCATGGTGTGCAAACGATAAACATTGTTCACGAATAGCTGCGCGAGTGACACTTCAGTGAAAGGGTGTTTCAAGGTAATAAAATGCCCAAACTTGGTGAATTTTCCCATGACCACGAAGATAGTATCGTATTATTCAGACAAGGGAAGAGATTCGATGAAATCCATGCCAACTGAATGCCAAGTCTGTGGTGGAATTGGGAGTGGTTGTACTTTACCTGGTAACTTGGTATTCTCACTTTTTTCTTCCTGACAGGTGGAACATTGTTGCACGTACTTGTACACATGTTGTATCAGTCCACGCTAGGAGTACAGGTTCTTCATTTTCTGGTAAGTGGTCAATGAGACAGATTGTCCACCAAGTCCACTATTGTGCAAGGCTATCATTACTGCCTTTTTTGCTTCTGAATGTGATCCTAGTCACAATCTACCTTTGTGTTTGATTACTCCTTGTACCAGTGAAAAACTCTGATAATTTGATCCTTGAACACCTTAGTTCAGCGAGCAGTTTCTTTGACTAGTCATCTTGATTTTTTCTTTGAATTACAGTCTCCATCCACTTCAGCGTTACATCTGACACAACACACAATGGGTGAGGCCTGTGAGATAGTGCATCTGTTGCGAGATAGTCCCTTGGCATTGCGTCTCAAATTAAATTTATGGGAGAACGCTCATTGATATTTACAAAACTGTGGTTTGGTATTTATAGCGTTTTTCTGTGACTAACTTCAGCGAAGTACAAGATTGCTTCATGAAAGAAAAAATGGTTTGAACACCTCGATGATTTTCTAGTTTATTTTAGACTTTACATTGTAATTCTTGATTGTTTATGTAACTTTACCATATAGTATTTGGGTGTATAAATATATCGTACTATTGATTGTCAAAAAAGAGTATGTCAACTTTACTATGGGTCATAGTTAGGACAGTCTGGTCGCAGCTACCCGCCACTCAAAAGAGTATCTCTTATCTATTATATATTAAAAGTACAAGATGGGCTACCAGAAAAAAGAGAAATACCCTATAAAATCCCACAAAAAACAGAAACATCTGGCCATCTATTTAGCTGTAAAACCTATATCAGCCGATAGATCATAAAACGAATTTACTGACATTCAAGTTAGTAAAAAATACTCACCGGTGCCATTCATTATTTTTAAGCACCCCTTCGTACATTGCATCTACCCAAGGCTACGGACTCTTCAATCAAAAGAAAAACATACCTACGGCTTACCCTAGGTCGTTCCCACGCACGCAGCCGCCAACACCGCCGTATTTGCTTCGGAGCTGGCTCCCGGCTGGCCGGCCGGCCGGCAGGACGAGCTCCACCAAGTTCATGCACATCAGCACCTCACGTATATCAATCAATCTTGCCCCAGGGATGGAACATACCACCGACGGACAAGCATGCCTGCAAGATGGTGCCATGTATGATCAAGGACTTGCTTCATACATACAGCTGAGGGCTAGGTACGTACGTGCTGTGACACGATGTGCATCTTTCCTTTGATAATAGCTCTGTCGTCTGTCGCTGACCTTATTTCCATCATAATTGGCCCTCGTAGTTGTACCATCAACAGATATTCCGCTGGCTGGTAATGAAGGCCCCCGATGGAGCATGTAACCAGGATTTCCAACCCATGGTCAATCCTTCATATCTCTATCTTAGCAGTCTCTATACCATGGATCTAGCTTTGACAAAAATGAAACCCTTATATATACCGCATCTTACACTACCGAGGGTATACCTTGGTGATGGCAATGAAAGTAAGAATATTGATGTGTGCATACTTTTTTGGTAAAATAATAGTAGTGGCCATGGTGACTGTGGTATTGAGGATGGCACCGAAGCTGACAGAGAGAAGTTAAGAACAATAGAGAGAACTCATCCCTTCTGTCCTAAAGTAAACATATGAATCTGTGTACTTGATTTATTTATGAGTAATTCTTACATTATGTATTCTTTACAAGTTAATCAATGCACTCGACTGTCATTGCACAGGATTCAGGTATTCCAGTTTTGTTGACCAAATGATATATCCCAAAGGTTACTAACGCATGAATATGTCTCTATTATTCTGCATAAAATTTAGTGTTTTCTTATGTTGCTTACCACTCTTTTGAAATTCCGATATACCTTTCTGAGTTCAAAGCGCACTGCAGATCTTCTGTTGTTGGTCACACATGTGATCCACTGTCTGTGTAAGACAGCTACACGTGCATTGCGGTTTAATAGTTGGTTTCCCTCAATGTTAGTGTTGGAAATTGAAACCAAACATGCTGATAGTGTTTGTTAACAAGAAGATAAAGTTGGAGTTTATCGTCATATTAATAGATGATTTTATTTAAGATGGATTATTCTTAGTGACCAACAAACTAACCTGTCGAGGTCAGAGGACTTGATGCCAATTCTTCTACATGAAAATTACGGAAAACGAGTATGAAAATAGTTTTTCAAGTCGGTGTACCAAGATCAATTTTATCTTTGGTGACTAATCAAGTTATGCTCAAGGTCGCTAATGCTGCAGGGGCCGGCTCTCACAAGGGGGACACTCAGTCTTCGCTGCTGCACTGGCCCGTAAAGCTCCATCGCCATGAGACGGCAGTGGCAGCCTTTCTCGGTCGTTTCACTCCACAAGACCACTTGTCCATTCAAAGATGAAACTGGCATGACAAGTTTGTGTACTCTTCATGGTTGTGAGAACCTATTTCATCGCTAGCTTCTCCCCCAACTCCTACTGGTAACCAAGTCCGCTCCTCTATGTAGTATTTTGCCGCCCCAATGAGGTCCGGTAGAGAACAATAAAGGTAACGGCCAATTACTCAAGAGAAAATCGAGCATATGTGGTTTGAGTGACGAGCTGCAGTTGTCGAAGAAGATCAATGACGACAACCCTTAGCAAGAGGGCTACTTAATCCAGGAGACCTTCTACTCACAGCTAATGTGCTCCTAAAATATGTACATGGACAAGAAGTAAGAGAGGCCCTAGCACTTTAAGCTGGGACCAAAGTTTCATTTTATGCCTCTATGAATTGTGCTATATAGTGTTAGTCTTTACGGATGTACCTTAAAGTTAAATTAAGGAGTGTGTGTTCATGAAGATGTATGTGAAAAGTTAGTTATTTAGCTTCTGAAAGCATTTCTGTTACTAGTATTTCATATCTAAAGAATGTGTGTTATGATGAAAGTATAAAAGTTATATATATTCTCCATCCGAAGTGTATATGTTCTAATGAAACTAGGTTTTGTGCCATGGGAAATACTCTCACAGGTTTTTCTTTTTTCTTTTGTGTTCTGATGAAACTAAATTTTGTGCTATAGGAAATTCTATCACATGGTATTGTTTTGTCATCTGTATGATTTCACTTTCATGTATGATTTTTTGCATGTCGGGTATATACACACCTCATCCAAAAGTGTCGGTCTTCTATGATAGGAATGGGGTATTTGGAAGTATTTGTATTTTCTATAGATTTTTATGTTTGTATTATACAACCAAGGTACAACTGGAGGATTTTTAGTATATCCCGATTTTGTGTTGAGGTGAGCACTCTATAGTCTAGACTTTGGAACTACCTACTAACATAGTTGTCACTCTCAATTTGTGGTACGGAGAGTATCAGTGTATCAATCCAATTGCCATATGTTGGATTTGGAATATGTAATTCCGAAAAGTACTTCTTGGTTGCTAGAGAGATCATCTTTTCTTAGTGCCATAGTTATAGTGTTTTCACATATATCATGCCATTAACTATTATTTATTGATTAATTTAGTTTTTAGAAAAGACTAATTTTTCTCGAGCTACTTGAGATGATAGTACAAACCTTCAATAGAGGAAATGAATAATTCTACATAATTATGTACACACATGCCATTTTAGATGCGTACTACGGTCACTCACTGGGTTCTTAGCTAGGTAATAATTTCACTTACCTTCTTAGATGCTAGCTTTAGATTTATTTTGATGGATGCAGATCATTGCCTCTCCTCTTCAACATACAAACATAATTTTTTGCACATTCTGAAACTTGAGCCATTCATGTGTTTGCGAGGTACATGTATAAAATATAACACAGCCCATTTCCGATTTTCTTTTACTTCAGTTGTTATAATAGTTTGGGTGGCAATCATGCATGATAAAATCAAGAATAAAACATACTATCACAATACAAAGGTTTACTAATGTACTCTCTCCGTCCCGGTTTATTAGGCGCGTACGTAGTTTAAGAAAATGTTTGACCATCAATTTTAGCTAATAAAATATATAATATGTGTCTCAAAAAATATACCATTAAAAACTTCTTTTAAAGATGAATCCGATGGTATTATTTTTATGACATATTATGTAAAATTTCTTGACAAAAATTAATGGTCAAAATAATCCTTAAACTACGTGCGTGCCTAATAAACCGGGATGGAGGGAGTATATCTATGCTTCAAGTTTACATTTTCTATTCATTCTATCATTTAATATCTACCATTATTACCCATCATTTTTCTGATTCACTGCATAATATTTATGCCATGTGACTAACTTTTCATACGAGAATTGATAAGCGCCATCATCATTATAGATGTCAAAAATTAAAATATTAAAAATGAAATGATTAATAAACACTATTATTCTACATAATTACACTTTTATTACTTTGGAAAATATATCTGCAAAACATTGTCCGTCCGATAGACTATCAAGATGTCGCCCGCGCATGTGCGCGGGCCACTGTGCTAGTTTTAAAGAACATGGCATTATCTATCTACTATAAATGTTTCTAACAGCGTATATACAGATATTGCTGCAGTGGCACATAGTTCATCATAACGGGGGGAAATGAGTAGAGAGAGGAGGTCACTTGCAGTGCCTACACCTTCTAGCTTAAGAACCAATGAACATGTTATGTGGCACGCTCGACCTGCTCTCTCTTTTTCTGAGCTTGGGAAAAAAAGTGTGAGCATGGGAGACCTTGGG
Organism: Avena sativa; assembly: GCA_916181665.1. Taxonomy (NCBI): domain Eukaryota; kingdom Viridiplantae; phylum Streptophyta; class Magnoliopsida; order Poales; family Poaceae; genus Avena; species Avena sativa. The sequence goes on along the minus strand of OV702291.1, from coordinate 123,712,954 downwards.
AAGATAACCTCTACCGCACATGATGTATATGGTAGCTCTTGCTGCTCATTTGAGCCTAACAATGAGTGTGGAACGTGGAGAATGCAACCTTTCTCATCCTAGCTAGGCAGATTTCTCATTGTCGTGTGTGCAATACCTACAGCAGGATATGCATAATGACAGGCTGTATAACATTAGACTGATAATCTGGCATCAGTTATAAACGTGTCAATATATGACCAATTGGAACTGTGCGACAACTGCAATTTGAAACTTTGTCAGTTACACTCTTCTTCGTGCTCCCAGCCGCCCATCTGCCAGGAACTCAATATGCAAAACAACCTAGCACTACCAAAGATGTACGGTCAGATTCTTGATTTCTTATCATGCTCCGATGACCCATGGTGCAGTCCCCCATAGAATTAACTGTTTTTTAAGTCATAACACTAACTGATTCTGGCAGCCTGTATATTACATAGCGCTTTTTGTGCATCCATATTTTGGTCCATACGAAACTATGACATATGAGAAGATCATAGTATGTTGCACATGTAGTCTATGAAAGGACCGATACACACCGATGAACTTTGTCCGTGGAATAGAAAGGCAGTTGTAGCATTAAATTGATCATCAGCTGAACGCTAACGCCTAATGATCAAGTGTTCCCAGACGGAACATAGTATATTCCATTTTTCAATGAAAATGGTAAGCAGTCATTTGAATCACCGGTCTGGTTTGATACTAGTAAACTTTCATAAGGAGGGCTTACCAAAGCAAATCTAAATTTAGAGCACACTTTTTATTATAGTAGGCAAAATTAGTTGCCGGTTCATTATATAGGAAGAATATTTAGAGTGATAACTGACTGTCGTGTTCCCATCAACCGCAACACAGAAAACAACATATGCCTAGTCTCATGTCTTTATAGCTTCAAATGTATAAACCCTAGGGAACACAATAGTCTCGCCTCATCCTTAATTTTCTTGATGGATTTAGGTTCAACTTTCTTGTTGTATATCGATCCCTACTCTATACTTGAAGTTCCGTATAATCTAATATGAACAACTTCGCAAAATCTACATATTCTTCATATACGATGATACTTATGTACTTGCAGTAATGTACTATATGGTAAGTAAAGGAGCATACACCAACTTTAATAAAAATAAATTGGTTAGTACCTTGAAGGCCAAAGAGAGGACAGTCGTCAATCAAAGATGTAAAGTTTGATTAGTTGGCTGATGGAATAAGTGTTGTGAGTGTTTGTTGAGAAGAACTTTACTGGTGGTCGCTACTTCCTACCAACTATATATACTCAACAATGTCTAGCTGCAGCTACCCGCTAGACGAAGACATTGTATCTTCATACAAAATCAAAGGGTGTCTACCAAGTAGAAATGTCTCTAATGGTGTATATACATAGATTTCTGCAGTGGCTTGTACTTCAATACAGTGAGGGAAACTGACCAAAGAGAAGAGGTCACATGTAGTATCCACCTTGTAGCTTATAAGATGGTATATGTTACAATGTGGCATGCTAGATCTGGATCTTTTTCTTTTATTTTTCTTCCTTCCGATGTGGGCATGGAAGACCTCAGGATGATAATTTCTACCGATTTTGGTTCACCGGAAAGCTCTTCCTCCATATTCCTCCATATGCACACAGTGGGAAGTTACCAGAGAGTGCTACGATCCAGATGAAAGTCCCCCCATACTGCCCCTACTGGGAAGTTAACGGATTCGTTTGGGGTCACACGGGCAATAGCTAGAGCAGGATGATCAGTTGCTTCAATAACTCGTGGCCCATGAGATTTTTCATCTCCGATGGCGGCTGGCTTTCCTCCCCTCGGTTACTCAGAACCAGATTGCACCTACACGCCTGGTGAACTCAGCTATAAGCAACCTAGCACTCATAATTTCCACTAAATACTTACAGGGAGGGACAGATATATTGCAACTGTTCTTCAACGGCACTTTGAGATTTTATCAATTGTTCTGGTCATGTTCTCCGGTTCCGGCCATCCACCCCTACTTTATCTATGCATTTATGAACAACTTCGTGGTATGTGTAATGGAGTCTAAGTTCGCAGTTGTAACGCCATTTGTGTGCTACGAGACGTTTGTGCCCGTTTTGATGGGTGATCGTGGCGTCGAGGTTGGAGGACCTGCATTTGCTTGCCACACTCGCTAGGGACAAACACAAAGCGTGGGTGAATAGACGGTCCATGGCTCGTTTTCGCAAGGTCATGAACGACCTCGACCTAAGGGAATATGTGCTAATTGGCCCCTATTTTACATGGATCAATGAGTGTGACTCACTAACGATGGAACAGATTGACCGCTTGTTCGGATCTGTTTGACAAAGTTCTTGGTTAGGATAAACAGCCTTGGCCGCGTGTTGATCGATATTGTTGCAGGGGTAGAGATATACACGAGAGAGGGGGAGATAGAAACCGATCGTAATCGGGAGGAGGAGTCTGACCCGGGTGGAGTACTTACTCCGTGCTGTACGGCAGCCCCTCAACTACCTCAAATACATATTACAAAACTTGTTACATATTATATTTAAAAATCCCCCTTAATCACAACCTTGTGAGAGGTTGAGATTACGCTTAAACTCATCAAAATCTCTAACTAGCAAAGCCTTTGTAAAACCATCTGTAACTTGATCTTTGCTTGAGATAAACTTGATCTCCAGTAACTTATTTGCAACTCTTTCTCTGACGAAGTGAAAATCAATCTCTATGTGCTTAGCCCTTGCATGAAAACAGGATTTGCAGACAAGTATGTAGCTCCTAGATTATCACACCATAAACATGGTTTTTCCTTCAGTGTAACACCAAGCTCACCAAGAAGGGCTTCAACCCATATTAACTCAGCTGTGGCATTTGCTAGAGCCTTGTATTTTGCTTTAGTACTTGTTTTCTGGCACTCCAGGAGATCAAATTTGGCCCAAAGAATATAGCAAACCCTCCTTTAGATCTCCTATCATCAAGACAACATGCCCAGTCTGCATCAAAGAAAGCACTAAGAAGACTGGAGGAGGACTTCTAAAAAGTGAGCCCAGTCTTTAGAGTGCCTTGAATGTACCTTAATATTCTTTTGGCAGTTGTCCAATGAGATGTAGTTGGAGCATGTAAAAATTGACAAACCTTATTAACTATAAAGCACCCACAATGCTCCGGTATTCTGTCATATCATCAGGACCAAGAGGAGTGCCCTCATCAAGAGACAACTTCTCAGTTGAAGACAGAGGAGTAGGACAAGATGTACACAATCTCATACCAACCTTTGTAAGCAGATCAGTAGCATACTTTTCCTGTGTAAGAAGTAACCCATCATTGATTCTTTTTACCTCTATACCCAAGAAAAAAATGTAGATCTCCCAAATCCTTGAGAGCAAAATCATCTTTGAGATCATGCAGAAGTGTAGTAATGGCTTGATCTGATGAGCCGGTGACTATAATATCATCAACATAAATTAGAACAAATATCATGACACCTGACTTTTTGTAGAGGAAAAGTGAAGTGTCGGCTATAGATGGAATAAAGCCAAGTGTTTGCAGTTTTGTACTTAGCCTAGAATACCATGCTCTAGGAGCTTGTTTGAGACCATAAAGACCTTTGTCAAGTTCGCATATAAAGTGTGGAACTCGAGAATCTTTAAAACCTGGGGGTTGTTTCATATAGACCTCCTCTTCCAGAACACCATGAAGAAACGCGTTCTTGACATCTAGCTGCCTCAAACTCCAGCCTCTAGAAACGGCCACTGACAAAACAAGTCTAATAGTGGCTGCCTTAACAACAGGGCTGAAAGTATCTTCATAGTCTATACCATATATCTGTTTAAAACCTTTTGCAACCAAACGAGCCTTGTATCTGTCAACTGTACCATCTAGATTTTTCTTCACACGATATACCCACTTGCAGTCAATAAGATTTTTGGTAGAATTGGGAGGAACAAGACGCCAAGTTTTATTTTCCATGAGAGCATGATATTCTTCGATCATAGATTTGTGCTAGCGATCATCCAAGAGAGCTTCTGAAAGTGTAGACGGTTCACCTGTACTAGTAAACAAGCCATAGCGAATAGTACCGTCCGTATATTGTTTTGTTTTTCTTATTCCTCTTTGAAGACGTGTAACCATCCGTGGAGGTGATGATTGAGTTGGAGTTGGTGAACAAACGACAGGATCTGAGCCCATAACATTTTCGCCTTCTCTTTCCGTCTTGTCATTTTCTTCTCTTTCTGTCTCATTATTTTCGCCTTCTCTCTCTGTCCTGTCTTCTTCACTTTCCGTCTCATTATTTTCTACAGAGAAACTTGACACCACATTGGTGTCCATCATCACGCGTGAGCACGGCGGGAGCGAAGGGGACCGGGAGTGCGACACGCTCTCTCGCCCAGGTGACCGAGTCGGTGACAATGACTGACGTGGTGACAGCGACGGGTGCATGTGCCCATGCTCACGCTGACAGGAGTCCTCACGGGAGGTTGGCGACAGCGACGTGCGAGACGTTCCATGCGTGCGTCCGCGTTCAAACTGGCGGGAACCATCCTCGTTGGCTGCATGCATATCAGGTACAGGAACCGGAGAATCTCCACCGTTACTAGTGTTCACCTGATCCAAGTAACGCTGCTTATTTTGTTGTGGACTCAAATTTGTGTCAGCTGAGCTCGTGTCTGTACCATTTGAACTTTGATTTTCTTCTGTTGTTTGCTGGGCTTCAAAGATATCTGCAACCACAACATTTTCTGGGGAAACTTGACCAGGATTAGTAACCTCGGGAATAATATGCAAACTCATATAATCATCAAAGTGTGTCTCCCCACTATCTTTAGGTAGCAAGAGAATATCTTGTTTAAGACGTGTGCCAACATTTGGATGCAAATCAGCAAAGGGGAAGACATTTTCATCAAACACCATATCTCTCGAGATGTGAACACGTCCTGTTTTAGTGTCTAGACATTCTACTCCTTTATGACGAGGACTATAGCCTAAAAACACACACTTGGTAGAGCGGAAAGCGAGTTTCTTATTATTGTAAGGACGAAGATTAGACCAGCAAGCACAGCCAAAAATCCTAAGAGACTCATAGTTGGGTTTAGTATGAAGAAGACGTTCAACGGGAGTGTCAAAGTTGATAACCTTACTAGGAAGTAAGTTAATGAGAAAATTGGCTGTGAGAAAAGCTCCATCCCAAAACTTGAGAGGCATAGATACATGTGCAAGTAAGCCAAGACCAACTTCAACAATATGACGATGCTTGCGTTCTGCTGAGCCATTTTGTTGATGTGCATGTGGACAAGATACATGATGAGTGATGCCTACTTTTTGAAAGAAACCATGGAGTTTTTCATATTCACCACCCCAATCAGTTTGCATAGTAATAGTTTTTCTATCAAATTTTCTTTCAACAAGTTGCTAGAAATTAAGAAAGACTTGATACACTTCAGAACGCTTCTTGAGCAAATAGATCAAAGTAAATTTACTAAAGTCATCAATAAAGCTTACATAATATGAATGTTTTCCAGCAGAAGTAGGTGCTGGTCCCCATATATCAAAAAAGACTTGTTCCAAAGGAACAGTAGAAACACTAGTGGAGACAGGATATGGTAGTTGATGACTCTTAGCTAGTTGACAAGAATCACAAATGTATGGGTTTATTTTTGGTGAATGATATATATGTTGTTTCCTAAGAATTTGCTGAACCACAAAGGAGGACGGATGTCCTAAACGGTGATGCCATGTAGAAGATGATGGCTTTATTGTAATGAAGGCGTTCTTGGGAGATAACCCGGTAGACATGGACACAAGAGGGTAGAGGCCATCACGACATGGACCCTTAAACAGAATCCTCCTTGTGGTCTGATCCTTGATCAAGAAAAAATATGGGTGAAATTCAAGAAAGACATCATTATCTAGAGTAAGTTTATGAACAGAGAGGAGATTTTTAGATGCATCTAGAACATAAAGAATATCTTTAAGATATAAGGAACTACGGGGAGTATGCAACATTGAATGACCAATATGAGAGATTGGCATACCTTTACCATTTGCCGTGTGGACTTGGTCACGTCCTGTATACCTCTCCTGGATGGAAAGCTTACTCATCTCATTGGCAACATGGTTTGTGGCGCCCGTGTTTGAGTACCAGTCTGTGTCCACGCCATATGAAATCATGTTGGCACCCTTTTCACCACGATCACCATCATCACGACGATCACGGTTGTTTTGGAACCTCCACCAACAGTCATTTGCAGGATGACCATGAATCTTACATATCTGACACGTGACATTAACATAGGGTGTGGGTGCACGACCATGACGATGACTATCATCACGATGACCACCATCATCTCGGCGTCATCATAGCGACGATCACCATAGCGACGATCACCACCTCCATCACGGTGATCCTCATAGCGACGATCACCACCTCCATCACGGCGATCCTCATACCTGTCGCAACGATCATCGTACCCATGGCGTTCATCATAACGGCGATCACCATAGCGTCGTTCATCATAACCACGTCCACGATCATCCTTTCGGGCACGATCCTCCTGATACTGGCGACCACGGTCCTCCTGATAGCCACGGTCACCCTGGCGTTGATCATCCTGGTATCGGCATGTGGGTGGAGGGTCACCACGCCGTGCTATGTTGGCAGACGATACAAATGCCTCTCCACTATCATCCACCTTATGAAGCTGGTCAAACGCTTGCAGCTGACTAAAAAGATCAGTGAGAGTAGTATTGGGGTTGGCATTAACAGCAGTTTTCAATGTATTGTAAGAATCACCAAGACCATGTAGTATAGACCATGCAGCAAGCTCAGAAGCTATGGTTTTGATGTTTGTAACATACTTTTTAGCAGAGAGATCACCTTTCTTTGTATCGTTCAAAGAAGAACGGAGTTGTTGAGTCCGAGAACATTATGCCGTTGTTGTAAGATCCTCAAGCGCCTTCCACACTTCCGCAGAAGTTTCGAGGCCAATGACATGTAATAAAATATCAGGCGATATGGAATTCAGGATGTACCTTAGGACCTGCTGATCACGAGTAACCCAAGCAACATACTCGGTGTTTTCAACTTTCATCTTCTTTCCATCTGAGAGTTCAACTTCAATTTCCTCAACTGGGGCTTTCTCTAGTCCCTTCACGAGATTTAGGACTCGAGCACCACGCAACGCAGGGATGACCAGGGCCTTCCAGATCAACGTGTTGTCGCGGGTGAGGAGCTGAGTCGGTGGTGCTCCAAGGGCAGCGGACAAGGCCGCTACCGATGAAGCTGATGAAGATGAATAAGTCGTCATGTAGATGTATTGCGGCGGCGGCAGAACAGGGCAGCGGCAGCAGATTTTCTTCGACTTTGTTCTAGGGTTTTATCGACGTGGCAATAAAATATTGCAGCGGATTTGGTTTTTGAGGTTGTGGCTAAAGCTTTTCTTGGGGTTTGTGATTTCTAGGGTTCTTCGCAGCAACGACAGAAAAAGTCTGCAGCAGCGGCGGTTTAGGTTTGTTTGGATTTTGGCGGCGGCGGTAGGCAGTGCTACGGCGGTGGCAGCAGGGAAGACTGTGGCGGCGATGGCGTAGGCAGCTAGGTCATGAAGAGAAGCGGCTCTGATACCATGACAAAGTTCTTGGTTAGGATAAACAGTCTTGGCCTCAGCTATATTGCGTGTTGATCGATATTGTTACAGGGGTAGAGATATACACGAGAGAGGGGGATGTAGAAACCGATTGTAATCGGGAGGAGTCCGACCCGGGTGGAGTACTTACTCCATGCCGTACGGCAGCCCCTCAACTACCTAAAATACATATTACAAAACTTGTTACATATTATGTTTAACACTGTTGATTGGGATGAACTGTATCCCGGCATGTCCCTTACCGCGTTCTCCTCGCCGTGACTGATCAATGCCCCATCCAGATGTCCATCGTCAGTCAAGATTGTCTCTAAGAGGCGTTTTTTCTTCGCACAAGTGTGGACTAAGATGGAGGGTTTATTCGGTGTGGTCCAGTTGTTGTGCCATCAGGTAGTTGTCCAAGGAGACACGCTGTAGAGGCTTGACGGCAATATGCGTGGTTTGGCCAAAGGCCTCCAAAGCTGGAGCCAGCAGAAGGTAGCTAGGATTCATCCATGACCAATTTCTCATGGCCAAAGAGGTCATCTTGCAACTCAATCGCGAGGAAGAGGATCGCCAGGTATCTGCGCAAGAAGCATGGCTCAGGCGTAGTATGAAAGCTCGGGTGATGCGTCTTGTGCCCCTTGGCTGAACCATCGCCAGGCCAGGCAACGTGCCAAGGTGGCTGGCCTTAGGGAAAATAACTTCAGCGCCCAATTTTTATCGTCAAGGCATAGGCGCAATCATATCGCTTCGTGAGAGGTCGAGGCATCCACGACAATTTTGTCTTGCTGCAGCAATCTGCTAGGGTGTTGTACAAAACTAAGACGCCATCACTGATGCTCAAGTTGGACATCGCGTGCGCGTTCGACGATGTGTCTCGGCCCTTCCTCAGAAGTGTCCTCCAATAGCTCGGCTTCGGCCCAAGGTGGATCTTGTGAACTATTATGTTGCTCTTCATGGTGACCATGCGCGTGCTCATCAACAAATGCCCTAGTACAAAGTTTGTGCATGGTTGTGGCCTCAAGAAAGGATACCCCGTCTCCCCGCTTCTCCTCATCATTGTTATGAATGTGGAATCTTCAATCTTCAAAACGGCCGAGGATGGAGGGGTCCTTTCGGATCTGCGGCATGTGGGGGTTTGACATCGCCTATCTTTATATGTTGATGATGTGCTGGTTTTCACTAAACCAATAATCAGCGACCTGGAGGTGGTGCACAACACAGGGTGTTGAGCTGCTTCGTCACAGTGTCTGGCCTCATGGTCAACTACGATAAGAGCACATCCATCCCTATCAGGTGCACGCAACAGCAGGTGGACGATATCACCCTGGTCTTGGGCTGTGTACTTGGGCAGTTCCCATGTCCCTACCTAGGCCTCCCTCTCTCCATCTCTAGGCTTCAGAAACGGGGTGTGTAGCCGCTGCTCGATAATCTCGCCAGGAAACTGGTTCCTAGAAAGCTCGGCTCCTTGAGCGATTCTCAGGTGCCCCGACAACAGCTGGGTATCACCTACTTCTTGGGTGCATGTACTCACGCACCGTCTGGTACAAGGTTCTCAGGAGGCAGGGACTACAGCAGCTACTTCCTTCCACAGCGGTGCAGCGCTCCTCTTGGTGGCCTGAGACTACTATGCAGGTCGATCGGATGGACCAACGCAAGGTAAATTCATTGATCTTGCTAACTTTGTGCTCCATTTGGTTGGAATCTCGTAAAGCTAGGGTATTCGACACCAAGGAGTGCTATGACTATGCCATTGCTGACGCATCTGTGATGATTGCTAACATTGGATTTCTTGTAGAGGTGGGTATCTGAGATGGATAGATTAGATATCTGTCGGGGTTTCAACCTTGTGCCCCAAAGTGGGTTCAGAATGGCGGTGTGCTTCGACGATGCAACATATTCTTGTTGTCACTAGTTGTATATCAAACTCTATAATTATCATCTTAAGCTTAATACAACGACACACAGATCTCATGCGTGTTCACGAAAAAAATAGATATACAGGAGCGTTTTTGCGTTCTTACCACATGATGCCATGGCGTAGACCACCGTTACACTAATTTGTTAGCTCAAATCTTGATATTTTGTATTTGCATGTTTAGTTTTCAGTTTGCATGTAGTTAAGGTGTTCATGTGGCATGTTGAGGTGCGGCATGGAGTACGTGTGATACATGCCGATGACGGCGTGAAGTTGCTCTCACGGACCTTAGTGATGGACCTTAAAGGCGCTCTCACGGTTGACATCGTCATGTAGTTCTTCCAGCTTTGGAGCTCGATCTAGGCAGTTAGCGCCCCTGAAATGTTCATGTGGAGGTTCACTTCTGAAGGCTCGTTGTCCACCAGGTACACCTACGCTGCCTGTTTCGCTAGGTGCACCGCCTTGCCGGCTGCTAAGCAGGTCTGGGCTTTGTTTGCACCAGCTAAGTTCAAGATGTTTGGGTGGTTAGCGATCAGGCGACGCTGCTAGACTGCCGAGACTCCAGCATCGGGGCTGGTGAACCACGATGCCGGCCCTTTGTGCAAGGCACATGCCAAATCGTTGGATTACCTACTTCTTGGGTTAACCTCGGGGTGTCGGACTGTCTGGAGGTGTTAACCTCGGGGTGTTCGGGAGTGTACTTTCCGAGATCAAGGAGAGACCTCGGATGAGGGGAGATACCTCCTTCTGCCATGAGAGAAGAGACACGAACAAGGAGGCCCATAACCAGGGATGTTGTTCGTCTGTCCGGCGGACGTTGACGGACAGCCATGTAGTTAGTGTTTAGAGCAAAATTATTAAGGACTAGTAATTTGATTAGGAAAAAAATTGACTAGACGGACAGGTTTTGTTGGCTTGGCAGGCGTCTACATCCCTATCCATAACCTAGCGAGGTTAGCTTCGTCCTTGCCAGAGTTGCGACATGTTTGGTTCCTTCAACGCCCCTGTGGGTCTAAACATTCCTGTAATTGTTAAAGTTAGAATATAGGAACGGATTGTAAAAACAAACCTACTTCTTGGGTGCATGTACGCATGCAGGGAAGGACTGTAGCAGCTACTTCCTTCCGCAGCAGCGTAACTCTCTTCTTGGTGGTCTCAGACTACTACGCAGGTCAATCAGATGGACCAGCGCAAGGTCAATTTGTTGATCTTGCTAACTTTGCGTTCTATTTGGTTGGAATCTCGTAATGCTAGGGTATTCGACACCAAGGAGTGCTATGACTATGCCATTGCTGACGCATCTGTGATGATTCGCAACATTTGGTTTCTTGTAGAGGTGGGCATGTGAGAGGGATAGATTAGATATCTGCCAGGGTTTCAACGTTGTGCCCCAGAGTGGGTTCAGGATGGTTGTGTGCTTCGACGATGCAACATGTTCTTGTCGTCACTAGTTGTATATCAAACTCTATAATTTTCATCTTAGGCTTAATACAACAACACACAGATCTCATGCGCGGCTAGTGAGGTTAATCCCTCACGGTTTTCTGTCTGCTGCTGTACCTGTTTGTTTTGTTAAGGAGAAGAGGAGGAAAAATTTGAGCCACGGTGGTCACAAAGGAACTGTCCGGCAAAGCTTGTTCTTCTTCCCTGGCTAGTGTGTGTGTTTTCCTAGTCTTTCTCTTGGCCTGTGTTCTTGTGAGAGGTTGATAGGTAGAAGAAGAGGGTCTGAGAGATTCAGATCCATCATAATTAATCCCAGGCAGTCTTGAAATTAGTTAACTCTTTGCCATGGATCATCTATATTCAGCTGCGGTCGAAGAATTCAGTCGGTTTCTCGGTAATGACCGACTAGGGTTGTTTACTATGAAAGTCGTAGGACCATTCATTACAAGAGTCGGCCAGGCGAGAATAACCCATCGACTAGGATCCATCGTTCACTATTTGAGTCGTCTGGGAATGAATAACCGACTGGGAAAACTCCAGATTCTCCGGATTTTCCACCACCTTCTGATTTCTTGCTTCGCTCTTCCTCCTTTTTGAAGCTGAGGCGACTGAATTCCGCTCAATATGTTGGTGGTGAATGCCCGTCTGTACCCTGCTGTGTCACACTCCTCTACTTTTGACTCATATTCCCAACCGTGAAATTTTGAAAATGATCAATAACGTCAATCTTGAAGTACTCTGTAAGATGATAACAAAAAAGATATGCTGCATGAATATTTCAACTTTCCCAACATTTATAACCGTCATTTAGTTTTAGCTTTTTTTTTAGGCTTTCACGGGGGGAGAGAATCCCCACCTGAATATATTGCTTCAAAGTAGATTTTTACAGCATACAAAGGGAGATATGGTCTCGCCACATGTCGGCGGGCATTCCTACTTCCGTAGTTTTGAAACGGTGTGTCCAAAGGGTGAGGTCTGATGTAATGTTCCTTATGGAGTAGGTAGTGTCTTGATCGACTGCCCTAAACACTTTGGCATTTCTAGCATCCCAGATTTTCCAAAGAATGATTAGAGCGATGGAGTCCCAGATGGAGTGTGGCAGCCCGGCCAGTAGGATAGCTGTCCATATGTTGGTGAAGGAGGTGTTGCCAGGCTGAATGTGCAGTCTTTGCCATATCGCCGCAGCAGAGGGGCAGTCGAAGAATAGGTGTTGTCGATCTTCCACGGCTGCAGAACACCGTAGGCATTCAGTGGAAGGGATGATATTCTTGTGGAAGAGATTACCTCATGTGTTGAGCCTGTCGAGTTGGAGCAGCCACCCGGAAAACATGACTTTCATGGGCACCCTTGTCGCCCATATGTGTGTGGCGTGGTGGTCCATGAGCGCCATCTGTATGGAGGCATAAGCCCCTTTGGATGATAAGCAGGATCCATCCCCCAGCTTTCTGCTGTCACCATCATCCGTTAGCACCAGTCCTGCAATAGAGAAGATAGAAGGTAGTTTTAGCTTTGTGGTTTCTTTTTTGTTAGAGATTGCACCTATATAAATTTCACCATGGACTTGGCCCTAAAGAGGCCCATGGGGTGGGTTTAGTCCAAAATCTTACCGGGGGTGGGGTGGGGTGGGCTAACTTTAAGCTCATAATTACGAAGAGAAACCTAAAAGATAGATATTTAATCATAAACCATTTATCCAAATGAAATGAAACCTTTTGGTAATACACAAAAAAAATATCATATTTACTTAGAGTTTCAAATTTTCTAGGAAATTGGAATTTTGAGTTCAAGAATTGAGTCAATCATGCATGTGCAACCTGGAATGGAGGGGGATATTGAGGGCTAAGAGTATCTCCACTTGGGTTCCCGGAACGTCGTTCTCAGGGCCTTTTTTTCATTCGGACGACGATTTTTCGCCAAGTCGCGTTCCCAGGACGCCGGTTTCGTCCGGATTTGGCCCAACTTTCATCCGGCGTTCCCAGGCCGATCCGGCAGAGTCGGGAATGTCCTGGGAACGCCGGATGAAGCGAAAACAAGGGTAAGACAGCCCTGTCGGTGAGACATCCCATTTCCCACCACCAGTCGCCTCTCCCGCGGCGAATGATCCCCCCCCCCTAGCTGTCATGTCGTCATGCTTGCGCTCACGAAGCTCCACCGATTCAAGGCGAAGTCGCGCCTATAGATAGGTCCGCTGCCACCGCCACACCTTCCTCCTGCGGCCTAGGCCACATTTCGCCGCCACTCCTTCACTGCAGCTCAGCCACGCTTCGAGCTCCCACCACCTCGCCTGCCAAGTGTTCGGTATTTTGCCCCTTCGACCATGGACTCCGACGACGAGGAGTTGTTCACCGTGTTGCTAGAGGAAGAGAACGCCGCAGCCAGGAACCTCTTGCATAGCCTGATCACCAGGTGCCGCCAACCTGGGCTTCCTTCATCGCCATGCGTCAGGATATCCAAGACTCGCTAGTGCATCAACAGCTGCAGGATGATCTGGTTGAGCACTTATGGATACGCAGGGGCAACACATAGAAGCCTAGCATGAACGGGCCGAACTAGGCTGAAATATGTTGTATTTTCATATATTTTTTGCCGAACTATGTTTAACTTAATGCCGTACTATGTTTAATTTCATGAAGAACTATGTCGAATATTGCTCTATATTCATATTATGCCCGAATAAGCCGAAATCTGGTCGAATTTGAGCCGAATTTGGGCGAAAACACGCCGACTTGGGAACTCGGCCTGGGAACGCGAGTGAAAAAGGGCCATTCCTAGGCCGAAAACTTTTTCCGTCCGACGCTATTTAGCTTCGAATTTTAGCCTGGGAACGGCCAACGAGTGGAGATGCTCTAAGTCGGTTAGCTCTTCCGTCACTGAAGCTGAGTCTGGTTTTCTTCTCACACACGTGGTCCAAGGAACGGTTATAACCAAAGTCTCCCTAAGTTAGACCGATTCGGTCCCAATTTTCTCAAGTCCCTAAGTTTATCAAATGGTGCCCTATAGGACTACGCTGGTTGGTCTTATTAACGATTATAATTTGCAACCCTCATTAATTATTACAGTAGACCCGACTATGTACTATATCTGAGATCCCGACATGTATTCAACAAATCCTGATTGCAAACTACTAGCTATTAAAAGAGTGTCTCTTTCATTATCTAGAAGCAAAAGGACTTCGTCTAGCAACCGTAAATCTTTCAAATGGTGGTATATAAATAGATTGTTGTAGTTGTGTCTTTGTACTTCAGTAATCACCTAGATAGTCCTGGGTTCATCAATCATATAACAATGTGGCATGCAATATCTGCTTATGTTTTTTAATTTGGTTCCTTCCAATGTGCGCATGGGAGACCTCAGGATCATAATCTCTACTTATGTGGCTTGAAACGTAAGCTCTAGCAGGCCAACAAGCGTGCGGACTCTACATAGAGCAACCTTACTAGGAGTTTTGTGTTAGCGCAGTACTGAAATGATTAGCTTGATTATATTCTAAAGGAACCATTCCATTTCTGTGCCAATTAGATATGCTATTCATATAGCAAGAGTTTGCCAGCTAGCTAGTACTTACAAGGTGTTACATTCATAACCAGCTTGTGCTAGAAAGGTAATAGAGGCAATACCCTCATGTTCCTTAGACAGTCCAACTTTATTTGCATGTCTCAGATTCTCGGTCCTTAAGTGCACATGCCAGATGCAATCAATCAATTTTTTAGGATAGCAGAGGACACACATAGTTTGTTCACTGCTGCTACTAGGATCCCTCAGTGTTTTGTATTTCCTTCAGTGACCGAGGTTAGATATTGTCTATGCTATACTAGCTAATTTGAGTTGAGATGCGGCAGAAAAGCAACCAATTTCTTTGTAGGAGTAGCTAAGTTTCTCTAAGGATTCCTTTCTCTATGTTTATGCCTATGTATGGCTTTTGTATTCCAACTTGCATTGCAATGACAGTGATAAAAGCATAAAAGTGAGTGTTTGGGCATATTAATTTCAAGTTCTTTTCTAGTCAATATTATACGCATGATACAAATGGGTAAAAACTTTCAGAAGATTGATTCTCCAATTATTGTTTATCGTCTTAGTATTTCATTTGAGTTTCCTCCGTGTGCTTTCCCAGTAAGCAATTTAGCTAGTGCACGTGGTGTTTTCGCCGATTTGATGACAAGCTCTCGAATACCTACAATCTGAATATGCATAACATGGAGATGTTTTGTAGGGACCGAGGAGGCATAGTCGCCATGGTGAGATTGCTGCTCATGTAAATGCTTGAACTTGGAGGTCGACGTGCTGAGTTGAGATGGGGTGAGGTTGTGACCACTAAGTTTGCCTTGGAGCATTTGTCTTGTGTGCCTTGATCCGATTGTGATCAATGCTTGGTTTTTGTCGGATAAGGTGGCATGAAGGTTAACTAAGACTATAAGAAGTCGAAGTAAGTGTGATCTTGTTGTACCTGCCTTTGCTTCATCTAGAAATGTGTGGAGTGGAGTTGGCTGGGTATTTGTAATTTTTCTAAGAAAATTGCGAACGTGGTTAGGTATTTGGAATTAAGGAAAAATGCCAAGAGACATGACAATTTGCAGCGCTGGTGATCTGTTACAATATGGCCCTTGTGGAAGCAACATGACATTTTTTTTCCAAAACATGCTGAACTTCGTTGAGAGTATAATATCAGTACAATGTGGCTAAGGTTAAATATGAAGCAATATGTGGTGTGCCAATCTGTCGGTTAATGTTTTGCCAGATTTCCAGTAGCTTTTACTACCAGTGAGCAGTGACTAGTATAAATTGAATCTTGACCATTGATTTTTAAGGGTATTCTAGACATTTTATGGAGGAAATCGTATTTTGTGGCAATTAATAGTAGTCCCACTAAATATGGCATTTTTAACCGGTTCTCAATCTCCTTTTTCTATATTTTTTCTTAAGAAAATATAGATCGCCTGCATGGGCATGACAGCAGCGAAAGACGACGGCCAATGATCCCCCACCCACCTACCACACTGTCGCCACTGCGCGGAAGGCCTCTCGTCTCAGTTAGTGGAGGTTTTGTGTTCTATTCAGGGAATTACACAATGGAAGAACAACTCACTATGGGAATTAGTCCATGGGAGCGTAATTCAGACGAAATGCACGTGTTCCATTCATGCAAGCTCATAGCCAACCCTACAAATTATGATCAATTTTTGCAGAAAACATGCCAAACAAAATTTTCATGGAAGCATCAGCGATCAGCGCCTAGCAGTTCTTCTGAAGCTGTTCTTAACTATGTTAACGTGCTGGACGTACTTGCACACTGTTATGGCATCGATTGATCCACATAACCACGTCGCCATCAACTCTTATTCCTGGGATCAGTGATCAGTGTCATTGTCAGGCTGCAAAATCAAAAGGCGTGCAGTTCAGCAAAAGATGTAACGCAAGCAGTACAAATAGTAGTGACGCAGATTGTGTGGATGCAGAGAGCCAAGAATGTGTAAGGTGTCTACTTCAGGAAAACATCTCAAGAAACTCAGCAAAGTTCTCACTTCCTCAGCGACTCTGAAGCGCACCTTTAGAGCTAACACCTTGATGCTTGGAACCAATGCATGTGGGCTAACTTTTGTCGCCCTAGCCTGCAAATTATCACAGCAACGATGAAATTGTGATGTTGCCAAGCTGTGCATAGCTCGGCCATGGTTGCCCACAGCCAATCTGGAAAAGGTCCAGACGATGGTGGCATGCGCCGAAGGTATAGGTGTGCCCGTGACTCCGGGATGTTCAGGAATGCGATGCATGCTATTCAAATTTATGTTCACCTATTAATTTCCCAGTCTTTTGTTTTCCATCATATGTCAGTTAGTGCCAAATTTGCAGCTCAATTTTTATATCTAGATTATTCTTAGAAAATATGTTTCTGTTGGGTGCCTTTTATGCCTTTCGATTTCTTTCCCCTTATCATTCTAAGACTGATTATCTTTGTTCCCAAATCATGTAGCTGATTTTTTCTTCCAGTGAGAAAATTTTCAAACTTGAGAAGGTAAGCTCTATTTTTTAGACAAAAAGGTAAGCTATTTGGGACCAAATCATGGTCAACGATGAATTGGTTATTCAGTGCTTGCATATGTGATATTTCACCAGAAAATCACATATATATTTTTCCGCTAGTGTGTCTCATCGGGAAACTACATTTATATTTATTTAGCAAGCTTGTTCAGCCCAAATTATGGCTTTCGGTAGTACTATAAGTCTTTGAACCACACTGGCTCCTTATTTTGCAATCCTAACATAAGTAGAAAATTGATGTGTTTAGTGATGCAATTTATGATAAAATGTTGTGTTGTGATTGTGTTTAATGACTCAAGAGGCTAGCCATCCACTGTACTGTTACATACCATAATATATGTCATTAATTTCTGCTGGATGAATCAAAATATTTCCCTGATAAAACTCATGAAAGATAGATGTGATTCATGGCACACTCATCTTAATTCAAAATAAATGGAAGTAACACTTATTCATAGAAACAGCAGATGTTAACAGCTGATGGTTGACAAGATTAGAAATGTCATATGTTCAGTGTAAATAAAAAATATTAAAGTAATGGTCGTGGATGGATATAATTTCCAAAGGTTGCATAACATCAATCGCATGATGCGATACGATTGTTGCAATGATCGACTGAAGAAAATAGATTTAGCTCCAAGCAATAATACATGAGGAGCAGACCGGCTTGCCCTTCCCATGCAATATTTATTTGGGATGGCAACATGTCTCTGGGTGGGTATATCTATTATTAGGTGAGGAGGTAAATACCATATGATTCGGTACTTGTAAATTGCTAAATTTGCACTGTCCAAGATCCTCCACACTATCAAATAATTAAAATGTCTCGAGCATTAATTCACGGCTCTATTTGCCGTGCCCCGATGTGATTGATAATATGTATTTGTGGGCACATGCCAATATGCAGTCTTGAACTTCTGTGGTAAGAAATAGACGCCTCAATTGTGGATTTGGTAGCTGAATTTCTTACTGTTGTATCCATTCTGGCTCACACTTGTGATAGGAGAACTGAGGTAAACCTTGGAGAGCTCTGCAAAGTTGCTGTCAAGCCTACTTATATGCTCAACACTGAGAAAGCCTACTTATATGCAATCACTGAGATGAGAATGCCTACCACTTGCCAATACCGATGGTTTCCGGTTTTATGGTGGCGGCTTCCCGAGTGATGGCACAGTCTTACCAATGCCTAGCTTGCTTGCACTATGCTTTGGCGAGGATGGCTCTGCCGTATCTTCCTCGAATGTAAGACGGTTCGTTTTATATCTTTTGAAGTGCAGATCTGGGAAAGCGATTAGTTGAAGAGGTGCAGAACAAGTTCTGCTCTGGGTCTGGTGGAGCACAAGGAACAAGTTCAATGTTTGGCTGTTATCGTGTACCAGTGCCGTCAGAAATTTGGAGCCAAGGAAGTTGCATAGGGTGGGATTAAACCGTACTGTTTTGAAGACCTGACATTTGAATTTGTAGTCTACATCTGACATTTGTAGTCTACATCTGCTACATCCTCCATGTTTTATCAGTTGAAATTTTCATCATTTAGAATCCCAGCTGTATAGGGATCTTGTAGAGTGATTTGGTTGGGTAAACCATGTTCCTGTTGATACTTGTAAATGGAACAACGGCGCACAGAAGGAACTTCAGCATTCTATATATTTACTCAAGATATGAGAAGGAAAAAATACTAGTACCACTATTTTTCTCTTCTAAGTAAATGCATATCTGAGTGCAGTTCAATCCTAAAAACAAACCTGTGGTGTTTCTACCAAGTAGCAGGAAACAAACATGCTATAGATAAACACCATCTTGGAGGCAGCTTTTTTTTCAACTGAAGGCATCTCGTTAGTCCTCACAAAGATAGCTTACAAAATTTTATTTCATCAAAGATGAAAATCCCCCACCTGACATCCGTGTCGTCCGTCGGGCCGGCCCAAGGGAGCAAGACCTCCATGTTGTCCGTCGGGGCAACCCGGGGGAGCAAATCCTCAAGTGCCCGGGAGCGACCTCCATTTCAGCAGGTTATATTCAGATAGTCGGCAACTCAGCTATAAGGCAACTCAACTTAAGTGGAAAAGGAATGACCAATAATAAAATTGAAATGCAAGCTCACAGTCCAAACCTAAGGTAATAATTGACACCAGTGTGTATTAACTAACTGTAAAGACGCAAGAGAATCTACCTAAGGTCACACTAACTGTAAAGACGCAAGAAATCTACCTAAGGTCTACTTGTGTAAATCGTGGCTGGGAACAATTACAAAAATGGAAAACTAAGCATAACAGCAGATCAAACAAGAACTCATCGTGAACACTTCGGTTGTTCTAAACCAGTTATCGAGAATCGGCGGATACAGCACACATCAATCAGTAACTGGATTGTATTCTTTTTATCAAGAAAAATGTTAAGCTTCCGAATGTATCAAAATGAGAAGCAGATATACTGGGTAGACAAACTGTTTCAAATGTTCAGTAGCAAGAAATAATGCAAATGGACTGAATACGACTGAAGAAATGGTGTTACAGTATCATTGTGTAGCGCTTAAATATGAGGTTTCTCCGCCGGCAAATAGTGTAGTGATACAAGGTTGCAAACTGTAGGCTGCGACTATTATTCTGAAGAACAATGTTAAGAAATCAACAAAGTGGACAGGCAGATATGACTCGTACATGTACAATAGGGATTCCACTTTTAAAACCCAAAGGGGTGTTACAGCAAATTGTCCTATAAAATTAACAAAGAGAAATTTTGTCCAACACTCCCTACTAATTTCAGAAGTTTCAGAGAAAAAGAAACCTTATGAAATCAACTGAGCAATTCTACTCCTGCAATTGAGTTACGGAATCCAGAGCCCATCCCATGGTTTCAACGGATGAGTGAATTAGTGATGACAGAGCTCACAACTCTAATTTCAAATGAAGAAATCCATTCTAAGTAAAAACATGTGCGCGCTCACGGCTAATCAAGAGAAGTTGTCGGGCACAAACAAGAAAAATACTTCCAAGAACCAACCTTGGCGCTGAAGCCTGACAGCAGCATGGAAAGAGAGTGGGACGTCAGCGCGAAGAGTCGCTACCCATATTGATGAAGACAACAGCAGAACACCATCTTTGGATTCAAATTGTTACCCACCAAACAAAAACAAATAACTTATAGACCAAACACTATTATACCATAACGAACACCACTAAGATCAGAGAAATGGAATCTTCTCGACAGCAAGTTCTGCACCCCATGTTAGAGTTTTCTGACTTTTGATGACATTTCAAAAAATTACGACCCAAAGGCACCATTGATATATATTTCTCACTACACATATAACAAAATAAGGTATATCAAGCATGTCTAAATTGACATCATGCATTTTTCCTTGCAGATTTCGTTGGAGCCATTTGTTCAGTCACTTGACTCAAACAACTAATACAGGACAACTCATCCGTACAATAGGAACAGAAGGTGCGTAGTGAAGTACCATTGGCACAATACATATGTCCCGGGATTCATTGATAGAATGTTCAAACATTCTAATATAGTGAAAGAGTGCAGAACATAACTTTGTGTGAAGAGTTTGCAACTTTTGATGAATCGGAAGTGATAGAGTTGAGCAGAGAAGAGGTGGGGGATGCTGTATCCTCTGGAATCTGTATAAATTCATATCCTAAGTATATCTACAATGAATCATGTCAGAATATACATTTTTTTATTTCTCATTAGTCAGCCAATGTAACAGATGAGTACTAACTGACTACCACCTTTGCACATAACCTTTCGGCCAGAATGAAGCTAGATATTGGAGAAAATAAAGCAAACACTGAATGGAGTTCTAAGACAGACAAAAACTTTCCAGCTTGCACAAGGCAAACCAAATGATGGAACCTTAAAGACGACTATACTATAAGATGTCATTCCCAGTAAGGCAGTAACTAATGACAACGACAATGATTAAGAGAAAACCAAAGCTCAACTAGAACACAGTCCTGCTGAAGAAAAACTTGAATAACAAAAAACTGCAACGAACATTACAAGACACAGGTAATATTCACTATCTACATCCTTCCTGCAAACATATTTACATTCACAAACAATTCTATAAAGTTCTATACAGTTTCAGTTATCTACAAGAGGATATTTCTACAGAATCATGTCCTCAAGAAGATGACACCAACATTAGCAGGAAGAATAATGAAATGCTGGCACTTCTTAATAGGTAATTCATTATTTTCCGTGCATGGTTGCATTTTGATGATAACAATAAATTTGCCATATAGCATGAAAAATTAATATTGGTGTACAACAGGAATGATGGGCCAATCTCACGACCTTCACGCAGAACTGATTACAGCAGAAGATTTAGCCCGAAATAGTAACATCAACAGTTCCTTCAAGGTGCAACCAGAACTTACAAGGTACATGTAATTAAATGTCAAATACAGAGTAACGAATATTTAAAATATACTGACCTTTTTGCATCCTTAAACAGGTATGCGAACAAATAAGTGCAATTTCTACAACATACCATTTCTTATGTATCGTAATACTTATTTCATAATATAACTACATAATGAAGCGTTTAGTCATCAAAGCGTTGACATGAAGGAGATAACATGATGACTTTATTACAATTTACCAATTACCTTATTGTGTATATTATTAATCTTTTATCCCCATCATGTACCAGTACTTCAGAAAAATATTGATGTCATATTGGTAGTTCCAACACACACCATCACATTAAGCAGTGAAACTAGGCATAGATGTTGCCTAACTGCAACATCAATAGAGTCGGAAGATGAAATAACATTGAGTGCAGATACCAACATGTGTACAGGCCATGGAAATCACATCTAATGCAGAAATAATTGTTATCATTCATTTAACAGCATGAGCAAGTCACAACCACAGTAAAGCTAGGTAAATCACATTGCATGCAGGTGCAGGTAGCTACATATTGAAGACATGATAAGCCTGCTGCTAACCACAAAATCCACCCAGGGAAAGCTGCTAACTAGCGCTACATCACCTCCCTTCACAAGGAAAGCTGTCACCCAAAAGATGAAACTCTAGCTGCTGACGAGTGCTCCATCACTAGTTTAACAAGGAAATAGGTCACTCAAACGACACTAGCTGCTAACAAAAGCTCCATTATTGCCTTACGAAATAAATGGGTCGCTGATAGAAAGATCAGACACAAGGAAATAGGTCACTCAAACGACACTAGCTGCTAACAAAAGCTCCATTATTGCGTTACGAAATAAATGGGTCGCTGATAGAAAGATCAGACGCTTGGTTGTACCTCCAAATATGACCTGCTGTACGCCCACGGATCTCCAAAGAAGGTTCGTGCAAGAGCTTATTGGCCCACATTCTCTTGGGTGACAATGGCTTCAGTTTGTCCATGGCCTCACTCAGCGTGATATAATCTGGATCAGCCATCACGACTATCACCTCCTGCAGCAACATTGCTCTCCCAATAACCCACTTGAGGAATCCAACCTGGTTTGAGCCCCCGGTGAACTGATCGAACACCACCTTCTTGACCCGCGACTGCACACAGTTGACCGGACAGACCACGTGCCAGAACGTGGAATTGAGCTTATCCCTGGCCTTGACTTTCCCCGGGTCATCGTAGTGATCAGTGTCATTGTCGGACTGTAAAATCAAAAGGCACGCAGTTCACGAAAGATGTGACGCAAGCAGTACAAATTGTAGTGACACAGATTGTGTGGATGCAGAGGGCCAGCCAGAGGGTAAACAAAAACTCACAGCCAGAATGTGTAAGGTCTCTACTTCAGGGAAACATCTCAAGAAACTCAGCAAAGTTCTCACTTCCTCAGCGACTCTGAAGCGCACCTTGAGAGCTAACACCTTGACGCTTGGAACCAATGTATGTGGGCTAACTTTTGTCGCCTTAGCCTGCAAATCATCACAGCAACGATGAAATTGACACTAGTTTAATTCAATGCAAATCAAACCAGCCCACTCAAAGATTTGTTAGATGGACACTGAGAAGATAAATAGGAGATCGAGAAGACCTTGATGATGGTGTTGCGAATCTCAAGCACGTGTTTGGCGGTGTCCAAGTAGCCGAGTACGGCGAGCTGAGGAGCATAGCCTATCTTGACCCTGATGGTCCTTCCAGGCCCAGTGGCGTTGGTGCAGTAGAGGATGAGCCGCTGCAGCTGCGGGGCGGCAATGGCGGCGACCTCATCCACCAAGGAATGCCAGATCAGCACGCAGCGGAGGCTGTGGCTGCCGATGCGGATGCAGTCGGGCAAGCAGTAGTTGGAGATGAGCGCAAATGTCTCAAGCTTGGGGCTGCAAGCGAGCACGTACTCCAGGTCCTGGTCTAGCATGAAGCCACCGCAGATGCCGAGCTCCCGGAGGTGCGGGAAGACGTCGGGGCTGCGTGGGGGGCCGTCCCTGGTGAACGGGAAGAACCAGACGCCGAGGTAGAGGCGGCGGAGCGAGGCGCCACAACGGAAGAGGGACGGCTGCAGCTGTACGGGCACCTCGGAGGACCAGGGCCGGTTGACGAGGACGAGGTTCTCCACGCCCTTGTCGGCGAGGAGGCGGAGCCACTCGGCGAGAGTGTCCTGGTTGGATTCGTCGATGAAGCTGCTGACGAGGTGGACCCAGCGGAAGGGGCCCGGGTGAGAGGCGAGGACGCGGGAGACCGCCGCGGCGGCGGGTGCGCGCCAGTCGACGCCGGGCCCGTCCGTGACGAGGTGGGCGTCGTCGAGGACGAGCGGGATAGCGCGCCACAGGCCGCGCCAGCGCCGGGAGAGCGCGTCGGTGCGGGCGCCGTCCTTGACGGGGAGCCGGGAGACGACGTTGCACAGGAGGCCGTCGGGGAGGGCGCTGATGCGGTCCTCGCCGCCGCCGCCGTCGTCGTCGGAGATGGCGGCGGAGAGGGAGGCGGTCGCGGAGACCGGGCAGGCCGGGAGGCAGGAGTCCACGATGTTTCTACTCATGCCGGGAGCCATGTTTCCCTTCCCTTGGGGGCGGCGGCGGCGGCGGCAGCGGCGGAGAGGGCCGAAATGGTTCGCTCGCTCCACTTTCTCCCGCTAGGTTCGGCAGGGAGTACTTTTTTTTCCTGGGCGGTGCTACGCGTCGAGATGGACGGTCAGATCTGCTCCCGTCCATTCATCCTGCATTTGCTACAAACCATCTAAGTTTTACTAGTAAAAAGATCTCGCTTTTGCTACATCTAGCAAAAATTTCACCACAAGATAAAATAAAAAGACATGTAGCAAAACCGACTTCGACTCTCTCCGGAAAAAATGTCGTCGGAGATCTCGTAGCAACACATTTATGCTATTGTAGCAAAACCACAAAATGGTTATAGCAAAATATTTTATCTAATGTAGCAAAGGGGACATCGCCGGAGACTCCCGCCGGAGATCTCGTAGCAAAACCGTAGAGACTGGTTGTAGCCAAAAAAAAGTGAGAAAGTAGCAAAAAATATATGAATACATAGAAAAATAATATGCTAAAATAGCAACACCGGTCAACTAGAGTAGCAATAACTCTAAACTGTGGTAGCAATCTAAAACCTTTAGTTTATGTTACATTCAGATTTTTTTTACCAAGGATAGAAATCTAAAACCTTTAGTTTATGTGATCAAAGTAGTTTATGATCGAATCAGTTTACTATTCGAAACTAATAAACTATTTTAAATTTAAATTTATTTGAAATTATTTTTGATGTTCATTCATTTACATAGTCTTAGGATCAATTCAGCAATCACCGATGAAAATTAGCAGGGGTTTAAGGGACTTAGAACGTTTAAATGGCTAACGAAATCATTTTAGCATAAAGGATCCATGAGCGAAAGGTGGGAAAGCTAGGCAGAGAGGGAAGCTACTGGCTGGTGTGGCACACCGCCGTGATACAACTTGTCACAACGGTGAATCGTCTCGTGAGTCACCCCAAGATATGTGGTCATACACCACTAGATGACAACATTCATGAATATCATTACAAATAGGCACATAAGTGCTACAAATGGTTCAAATGGCCATCTAGACAAGATAATGCATCATGCCAAGCATGGCTCAAACGGAGGTTTAACTGGCAGCGGAAGACGACTATGAGGTAATGACTTGGTGCGGCTCCAATCCACATGGCTCTGGCTAAACTATCAATTCCTAGCATGTCTCACATCAGCCCCAAGCTATGGTAGAGAATGATCCTCCCTCCTGCCGCCGGAGCGGCAAGTGGAGGGAGAGGGAACCAGCGATCAGCCGGCTAAGATCTAGAGAAGATTGGTCATCGCCGCCAATTAGGTGTTAGGTAGGGAGAGGCATCATAATCAATATCATTTTGTTGTACTATAGCTATGGGTGCTTGTTTTGCCATATGCAAGATCATCGAGGGTGCTACATTTCACTTCAAAGATCTCTCAATAAAAAAACCGCTTTTAGAATGCTCTACTATTAGCCCATCTCAGTCGGGCTAATAATTCACGGTTACCCCAACCCTCATTATAGATAGATGTATCCATCTTAGTTTCTTATGTAAAATAAATTAATTTTTTAATCTCCCGGAGCCAGACCAAAGAGTGGCCATTTGTTGCTTTCCATCTTTATATATTTCAAATATGAGGTGTGTATTGCATGCTGCGTTTTAAAATTTTACTGCTGCTACTATATATCTCTTTCCGCCTCTCGCAGACACGTGAGAATACATGTACAATACGTTTACGTCTAAGCGGACCATACGGACTTCGGGTGCGGTCATACAGCCTTCGAAACGAATCGGTATCGTGCGATTCCAACTGTCCATGAGTTTATTTTTGCCAAATTTTGAAGAAGAGGGGGGGACACCAAAACAAAAGTGTTCAAATATTTGCATAATGATTTTCTTGGGATGGTCCTATATCGTATATTTAAATATATGAATTAATGAAGGTAGCTAGATAAAAATGTGTAGAACCGAAAAACAAAATAAAAAAATGGAGAAGGTTCTCAACCATGAGTACTGGAGGTCCAAGTATGTTTTATGATTACTCTACGGGCAAACAAAGTTCATGTAGATGTTAGTTTTGTTTCATCCTTAAAAATATGCACTTATCCTTCTCACGATTATATCGTCTTCTCTTCGTCAAACACTTCAGGCCTCTAGGACCGTGTGGCTTAAGTGGTTTGCTTAGGGATGCAAATGGGTCACTACGATACCTTTAACCTTTAACCGTCTTTAATTAAAAACACTAACATTTTTAAAATGATGATGTCATCAAAAAATTAGTTCATCACCACCATGAACTAAGGACATCTCTAACCGATCCCCTAAACTTTAGAGGAGTAAACGGATGAGTAAATCTTGGAGGAGTAAAAATACTCCTCTAAAGATCTGCGGTTCCTAACCAAACCCCTAAATTTAGAGGAGTAAACTTTTGTGTCCTATTTCTTTCTAGCACTCCGCATATGCGTTCATACATCTTAGACAATTCAAACATATGGACAATTCAAACACAAGCAACACAACACTTAAACAACATACATAGGCATAGTTCATCGAATCAAACACATCAAAATAAAACATGCATAGAGTTCATTCAAGAGTAGACTCTGTCACCACCATCGATCAAGGTCACCAAAAAGAAGCTATTGACCGTGTTTGATCAAAAAAGTCACCAACATATCACCTCATATATTGTGGACCATCTCCGAAGAACTCAAGCATCATCTCCAAAGAAGTCGTCTCCTCCAACACCTCTTCCTCCTCCTAGGACAACACAATCATCACCACCATGAGAACCTCCTCGGCCACCACTACCATCACCACCATGAGCACCACCATCACCACCACTATCACCTCCTTGGACATGAGCATCTCCACCAAAAGATCTTTGAAGGATCTTTGCTCGAGTGAGCTCTCAATATTTTCTAACTATGGCATCCATGTTGCTTGGGTCCATGAACATGATATCACGCTCATCGATCTCTTCCACTTTTGCTATACTCTCCTCCTCAAGTTCAACCCTCCTCTCCTCGGCGGCCATATTCTTCTTCCACTTCTCCTCCTCCATGGCCTTGAGCTCGGCCCACCTTGCCACCTTCTCATCTCTCCTCTCGGCTGCCAAGGCTTTCTTGGTCTCAACCATATCACAATGTTCTTCCTCGTATTCTCCTCCTTGGGAACCTCTCTTTTTCCTATCATTTGCAAGTGTTTTTACCTCGGGGATCTTGTGCGGGTCTTCATATTCCTCATCGTTGGCCTCGATGGAGATGCTCACCCTTGACCTCCTGGGAGTGGTCTCCCAATTCCTCTGCACCCACTTTTCATTGCCAACAAGCTCGTTGTAGCAATGGTGCAAGGTGAAAGCTTTGCTACCATTCTTCTTATTGTGTTGCTTGTAGAGGTCTTAGATGAGTGGCACATACTCCGTCATGGGCACTCCACTTGGTGGGTTGGTGTTCACTTGATCAACACAAACGGACCACCGGTTGCATTGCTCAAGAATGGCACCTCACCACCAGTGGCTGAGAGATCTTTGTGTGCAAGTGATTGGCATGGTGATGGTGTTTTTGTAGTAGTACTTGATACGAGACCAAAACTTGTCCTTCGATTGGTCGGTGCCAACCGATGCATCGAGTGACACATTCATCCAAGCATAGAATAATGCAACACCTTCTTTGTTGCTATAGTTGGTGGCTCTTGTCTTCTTTGTGCTTCCTTGTGTCTCCTCCACCTCTTGTTCCGAATAAAGTCTACGCTTGTGACTTCCTTGCCGCGGACAAGTTGAAGGCCCAGTACCCGTCGGTACAAGACATCTACTTCTTTCGCTTCGCCTGGCATCACGACATTGTTTCAGGATCTCCTTCTCTTAAGTTCGGCATTTGGATCAAAGCGGGCGAGGCTGAACCTTTCGTCGGTTGCCTTCTGGTCCCGAATGTAAAACCACTTCTCCCTCCATCCTTGGACGGACTCGACAAGATTGAGGCTAAAAGTACTGAACATGGGAATTGACAAATATACCACAACCACCAAGATCGTACATGATAGACCCCGACCCCGACTACCTCTTCAAGCTAAACAACTTCTCGAAGAGGCCGAAATGTGGCTTGATACTGAGCCAGCACTCGTAGAGAGTGATGAAGCACGCAATGTGCAGAATAGAGTTGGGAGACAGCTGATGGAGCTGAATCCCGTAAAAACAAAGCAACCCTTGCACGAATTTGTGGAGGGGAGAGAAAGGCCTCGGAGGATGAATGCAAGAAACATCACCCGAAAACCGGCAGGAGGATTGATACATTGCAAATGTATCTATAATTTTTGATGTTCCATGCTTGGTTTTATCTACTTTCTTGTGTTTTGTCCACACTTTGGAGTACTTTTCATATGATTTCTTAGACTAAAAACCTATTAACAAGAGCCACAGTGCCAGCTGCCTGTTTTGTGCTGTTTTGGTTCCAGGAAAGTCAGAAAATGAATATTCTTGGAATTGGACGGGACAAAAGCCAAAAATCCTATTTCATCAGAAGACTCCCGGAGCCAGAATATGAGACGGAGTGGGGCTGGGGCCCAGCCACACCACCTGGCCACGCGGGCTGGGCCTGGCCGCGCCAGGGGGTGGTCTGGCCACCCCAGACACCCCCTCGGTCTCCCTCTTCGCCTATAAGATGCCTTCTGACCTAAAAAATCAGGGGGCTTGACATTTTTCCAGAAGGAGTTCTGCTCCGCCGCCACCACCAAATTCCATGAAACAGCACCAGAAACTCCGTTCTGGCACCCTGCCGGGACGGGGAATTGGAGGAGATCATCGCCATCATCATCACCATCGCTTCTCCATCGACCATCCATGTTTCCCCCATCTATGAGTGAGTAATCCCCCGCTGTAGGCTATGGGGATGGTAGGGGTTGGATGAGATCATTCATGTAATGGCATCAGATTGTTAGGACATGGTGCCTAGTATCTTTTATTAGTGCTTTATGACTTTGTTGCGACTTGTTGTGCTTAATGCTTGTCACTAGGGCCCGAGTGCCATGATTTCAGATCTGAACGTATTATTGATTCATTATGATAGTATTGTTCTTGGTCTTATCTGCAAGTTGTATACACATGTCGTTGTCCGGAACCTATGGCCCCGAAGTGACAGAAATCGGGATAACCGGAAGGGAAAGGCTTTGATGTGAGGATCACATGTGTTCACGGAGTGTTAATGCTTTGCTCCGGTGCTCTATTAAAAGGAGCACCTTAATTGCCAGTAGTTTCCTAGAGGCCCCGCTGCAAACGGGCTGGCAGGACAAAAGATGTTGTGCAAGTTCTCATTGCGAGCACGTATGACTATATATGGAACACATGCCTAGGATTGTCTAGTACTTGGATGCTTTATCTTATTTATCTGCAATTGCCCTATGTTCTGATTGCTATGTGAATTGTCTTGTCCATGCAACGCCCGTCCATCCATCCCTATGCCTACCGCACTCGAATCCCACTGTTTACTGCTTTTGTTACTATTGTCTTTGCTTTACTACTGCTGCTGCTTTACTATTCCTACTACAAAACTGTTGCTACTGATAAACTGCTGTGAGCAAGATTGTTTCCAGGTGCAGCTGAATTGACAACTCAGTTGTTAAGGCTGATAAATATTCTTTGGCTCCCCTTTTGTCGAATCAATAAATTGGGTTTCACTTCCCTCGAAAATACTGCGATACACCCCCTATACTTGTGGGTCATCACATCTCCATCGATCTCCACCGCCATCTCCATTATCATTGTTGATTCCCATGATGAGGAGGGAGTAGTTCTCTCTCAAGGCTAAGGGTTCTACCGGTAGCTATGTGTTCATCTCTCTCTCTATGCATGATCTTATTGAGATCATGAGCTTTGTAATCAAGTAGAGCTACCTTGCTACTCAAGTGCTTTAATAGATCTCTACTCTCCCCATGTGTGTGAAAGTGACAGCATGCACACCATGGTGGCACTTAGGCTAAAAATTACAAATACTTGTTATGAGTTATATTTGGAGTTGGACGTCTTTATGAAATTGTGGTGTTTGTTGGAATCATCTAGTACACAAGGTGACAGTGTGGGGTTTTCTAGATGGGAAAGGCTTACTTTGAGGTGTGCTATTATAGCCCTACTGTTGATTAGAGTGTCCAACCGGAGAGTAGTTAAGAGTAGTATCATAAAGAGAAGATATTTATATGAGAGTGTTCACTAGTGGAAGTATGATCCCTAGGCCTTGTTTCTAAGCATTGATACACCGTTTTCTACTAGATCTGTTACATGTTTGCTTTCTTTCATCTTTATTTTAGTTTGCCTTTAGTCTCTTCCAAGCCATCAATCTATTTTCTCGCACTGTTGTCTTATATCCATACCACTTGTATTTCACTATCTCTTCGCCGAACTAGTGCACCTATACACCTGACAAGTGTATTGGGTGTGTTGGGGACACAAGAGACTTCTTGTATCTTGATTGCAGGATTGCTTAAGAGGGGATACCTTTGACCACTTCCTCCCTGAGTTCGATAAACCTTGGGTAATCCACTTAAGGGAGAACTTGCTGCTGTTCTACAAACCTCTGCACTTGGAGGCCCGACAACTGTCTACAAGAATAGAAGTGCATAGACATCAAGCTATTTTCTGGCGCCATTGCCGGGGAGGTAAGGTAAAAGGTATTCACATCGGAGGATTAAAGAAGAAGAACCTTCCACGACAAATGCCTATTTTCTGGTGTGAGTACTCGAAGTTATTTCCTTTAGATTCTGCAATTTTGTCTTTCTGTTTCTTGTTTTTACTAGTTAGGCTTCATGGAAAACAACAAAAAAATTAGAGAGCTTTATAGTATTTATCTTGAGTTAGGACATGAAGTGTTTGAAGAGAAAATTAAAAAACCTATGGAACTTTATTTGCATGCTAATAGCAAAGTTGTTAGTATGAACTCTTTGGACACCATTATTGCTAATGCTATGGAAAAGTCTAAGCTTGGGGAAGCTAGTTTTTATGAAAATGATCTTTTTAGTTCCCCATCTTTGGAAGATAGCTATTCTATTGCTTATGATGATACCAAACCTCCAATAAATGATGATTACAATGATGAATATGATATTTTCAGTCCACCTACTATTGAGGAGAAAATTAATTATGATTACAATATGCCTCCTATATTTGATGATTATGGTGATGAGAATAATAATGATAGCTATTTTGTTGAATTTGCTCCCACCACAATTAATAAGAATAACTATGCTTATGTGGAGAGTAATAATTATTATATGCATGTGGCTCGTGATAAGAATGTTTTATGTGATATTATATTGTTAATTTTATTCATGATGGTACTGAAAGTTATTATGAGAGAGGGAAACATGGTTTTATGCATCTCAATAATATTAAGTTTCCCCTCTTTATGTTGAAAGTCTTGAAGTTGCACTTGTTTTGCTTTTCTATGCTTGTTGCTTTGTGGTTTCATGACTTGTTTCTTTACAAGATTCCTATGCATAGGAAGTGGGTTAGACTTAAATGTGCTTTGAATTTGCTTCTTGATGCTCTCTTTTACTTCAATTCATATTTCTTATGTGAGCATCTTCTCAAACTATCATGCCTAACTTAAAGGCGTTAAAGAAAAGTACTTATTAGGAGATAACCCAAAAGTTTTAGATGAGTCTTGAAAGTTATTACCTCAGTGATAACCGCTCCTTATCCTTTTTATTTGCTTTTTGTTCCAAGAGTAACCTCTAATGAGACAGAAGTAATGATTGGGAAAGTTGCTGTCCCAAAACAGATTTCTGTGCTTCATCGTAAAACTTCGTGTAAAATCTCTAGACGTCTTTTTGAGTCGTGAATTTTTGTGCTTCGGCCCCAGGTTGTTATCTAACTTTCGTCAGTTCAACACTTTTTTATTTGAGCAACAGAAGGTCTTCGAAAAAATTCGTATTTACCTGCTGGTCTGTTTTGACAGATTTCTACCATTTTCTGCATTTGCTTCTTGTTGGTTCCTTTTTGAGTTATTTTGGGGAATTGAGCTTTTTGAGGGAAGTGCTACAGTAGCTAGTGTTCTAATGGAAGTTTATTTTGTGTTAGAACTGAACCTTAAGACCTTTTATCTTGACTGCACTAATGTTGCTAATAAAGATTGTGTGAAGTTTCGTATGAAGGAAAAAATTCAGGTGTATGGGGGAATGAGTAATGAGATGAAGGATGGACTAAAGCTCAAGCTTGGGGATACCACGCGTGTCACCCCAAGAAATATCCAAGAAGTACAAGCGTCAAAGCTTGGGGATGCCCAAGGCATCCCCTTCTTCATCAATAAAAATTCCAGGTTTCTTCCAAACGCTTCATTTTTATTGTTTCATGCACAGTTGTGTTTTTCTTGGAGCGTCTTCTTTTTTGTTTTTGTTTTGGTTTTCGTTTGCTTGGTGATACATTGCAAATGTATCTATAATTTTTGATGTTCCATGCTTGGTTTTATCCACTTTCTTGTGTTTTGTTCCAACTTTGGAGTACTTTTCATATGATTTCTTGGACTAACCTATTGACAAGAGCCACAGTGCCAGCTGCCTATTTTCTGCTGTTTTTGGTTCCAGGAAAGTCAGAAAATAAATATTCTCGGAATTGGACGGGACAAAAGCCAAAGTGCCTATTTTTCCGGAAGGGATCAAGTGCCAGAATACGAGACAGAGAAGGGTCAGGGAGCCACCACACCACCTGGCCGCGCGTCCAGGCCTGGCCCACGCCAGGGGGTGGTGTGGCCGCTCCTGGCACCCCCTCGGCCTCCCCTTCCGACTATAAGTTGCCCTCGGGACAAAAACCCTAAGTACCCGATCAAAAATCCACGAAAGAGTCTGTAGCCGCCGTCATCTCCATCCCTAGATCGGGAGGGATCTGAAGCTCTTCCCGGCACCCTGCTGAAGAGGGGAATTCACCCTGGAGGCCTTCTTCATCACCATGCAAGCCTCCGGTGTGATGCGTGAGTAGTTCATCCTTGGACTATGGATCCATGTAGTAGCTAGATGGCTGGTTTCTCCTCCTTTGTGCTTTCATGTTTAGATCTTGTGAGCTCTGTTCATGATCAAGATCATCTATTTGTAATCCATACATGTTGTGTTTGCGGGGATCCGATGGATATTGAGATGCTATTTCAGATTGATTATTGATTCTATCATGTCTTTGTTATTTGAGATCTTGCATGCTTTCCGTTGTTAGTAGCTATCTTGGCCAAGTAGATGCTAGCAACTCCAAGAGTTAGTATTTATGCTCGATAGTGGGTTCATGCCTCTGGTAATCTGGGGAAGTGACAGAAATCTCTAAGGTACTAGATGTGTTGTTGCTACTAGGGAGAAAACAACGATCCTTTGTTCATAGAACAATCGTATTGTTTACTTTACACGCAGTTCGTAAAGCAATAATCTGTTGCTTGCAACTTAATACTGGAGGGGGTTCGGATGATAACCTGAAGGTGGATTATTAGTCATAGATGCAGTTGGATGACGGTCTATGTATTATGTTGTAATGCCCAATCAAGTCTCAGAGGAGTCAAGATGATTAGTATATGCATGTATTGCTTTCTCGGTGTTTGTCAATTGCCCCACTGTAGTTTGTTCACCCAGCATGTTATCTAAGGAGAGCCACCTTTAGTGAACTATGGATCCCGGTCCTTGTCTTTTACATACAATCTACAATCTTTTACTCCTTTGTGTTTACTTTCTGCAAACTTTTACTTCTTTCCATTCAATACGTTTAATCCTTTGTTTTCCGCAAAACACGGTGAGATTGACAACCTCATCGCAAGTTGGGGACAAAGTTTTGTGGTTGTGTTGTGCAGGTCTCCACGTTGCTACTAGCACCGGTAGTGCGCCCTGCCAAAGCTCAGCTAGTAACACCTTTGGGGTGTTTCCTTGCTCCTACTGGTTCAATTAAACCTTGGTTTCATAACTAAGGGAAACTTGCTGCTGTGCTCATCATACCTTCCTCTTGGGGTTCCCAACGAGCTCTACATCAACCACGAGCCATCAACATTTTTCTGGGCGCCGTGCATTGAGCCATCAAGCATTTTTCTGGCGCCGTTGCCGGGACTCAAGGACATATTTACAAGGGGAGTCCCTCACAACCAATCTCTTTACTTTGTTGTTTTTGTTTTGCTTAGTTCCTTTTTGCTTTGTTTGCTTGTTTTGTTCTTCAAAAAACACAAAAAAATTAGTTTTACTTGTTTGCTTTCTTATTTGAAACCCCAAAAAAATGACTACTCTTGAGAACACTAAGTTGTGTGACTTCACTAGCACCAACAACAATGATTTTATGAGCACACATATTGCTCCACCTGTGGCTGAAAATACTTTCTTTGAGATAAAACCTGCTTTGCTCAATCTTGTTATGAGAGAACAATTTTCTGGTATTGGTAATGAAGATGCTGCTTCCCATCTAAATAACTTTGTTGAACTTTGTGAGATGCAAAAGCATAGGGATATAGATGGTGATATTATTAAACTGAAATTGTTTCCTTTCTCTTTGAGAGGAAAAGCTAAAGAATGGTTGAATTCCTTAACTAGGAATAGTATTGATTCTTGGACTAAGTGCAAAGATGCTTTTATTGGAAAATACTATCCTCCTGCTAAGATTATATCCTTGAGAAGTGAAATAATGAAGTTTAAACAACTTGATAATGAACATGTTGCTCAAGCTTGGGAAAGAATGAGATCTTTGGTAAAGAATTGTCCCACTCATGGACTAACTGCTTGGATGATCATCCAAACTTTTTATGCAGGATTGAAATATTCTTTAAGGAACCTATTGGATTCAACTACTGGAGGTACCTTTATGACCATCACCTTGGGTGCTGCAACAAAACTTTTGGACAATATGATGGTTAATTATTCTGAATGGCATACTGAGAGAGCTCCACAAGGTAAGAAGGTAAATTCTGTTGAGGAAACCTCCTCCTTGAGTGATAAGATTGATATAATTATGTCTATGCTTGTTAATGGGAAAGCCCATATTGATCCAAATAATATTCCTTTAGCCTCTTTGGTTGCTCAAGAAGAGCAAGTTGATGTGAACTTCATAAGAAATAACAACTTTGGCAACAATGCTTATGGTAATAATGCTTATAGGAACAATTTTGGTAACAAAAATTATAAGCCATATCCTCCCAACAATGGTAATGCTTATGGAAATTCTTACAACAATAATAAGAGTGCTCCCTCTGAACTTGAAGTTATGCTTAAAGAGTTTATTAGTAAACAAACTGCTTTCAATAAAACTATTGAGGAAAAACTCTCTAATGCTGAAAGAAATATAGCATCTTTGGCTGAAACTCAATCTACTTTGAATAAAATGGCTGCTAAACCTAAAACTAATGAGAATCCTTTGCAGCTACTAATGCCATACAAGTAAGAATTGATGAAAATATAAGACTATTAGCTGAATTACATGCTAAGTGGGAAAGAGAAGATGAAATTTCTAGAAACATTAGTGTTTCTACTATCACCACCACTAGTGTTGAGGCTAGTAATAGTTCTACTACTTTAGATGATAAACTTGATTTTGATCTTGATGGTTGCAATATCTCTAAAGTTATTAAGTTCCTACAAAAGCTTGCTAAAAGTCCCAATGCTAGTGCTATGAACATGGCTTTTACAAAACACATTACTGATGCTCTCATAAAGATTAAAGAAGAAAAGATGAAACATAAAGCTTCTATTCCTATAAAACAAGAAGATGGTTGGGAACCCATCATTAATATGAAAGTGAATGTCGTGTGATCTTGATAGTAGTGTTTCTATTATGCCTAAAAGGATTTATGATATGCTTGATTTGCCTCCTCTTGAAGATTGTTATTTGAATGTCCCACTTGATGCTAATGCTAAAAAGAAACTCATGGGAAGTCTTAATGATGTTCTTATTATGGTTAATGATTCCTATGTCCCCGTTGATTTCTATGTTTTGGATGTTGAATACAATGCTTCTTGTCATATTACTTTGGGAAGACCTTTTCTTAGAACTGTTGGTGCCATCATTGATATGAAAGAAGGCACCATTAAATATCAACTCCCACTCAAGAAAGGTATAGAACAATTCCCTAAAAAGAGAGAAAAGATTTCTTTTGCTTCTCCTATGAAAACAAAATTTGGTCTTAATGCTTCTTCATTTGAGAACACTTGATTCTTTCTTTGCTTCTTATGCCTAACTTAAAGGCGTTAAAGAAAAGTACTTGTTGGGAGATAAGACAAGAGTTTTAGATGAGTCTTAGAAGTTAGTACCTCTGTAA
This sequence comes from Avena sativa, assembly GCA_916181665.1. Lineage (NCBI taxonomy): Eukaryota > Viridiplantae > Streptophyta > Magnoliopsida > Poales > Poaceae > Avena > Avena sativa. Next base: position 123,676,733 of record OV702291.1, on the reverse strand, counting down.
TAACCTCTCCTTATCCTTTTTATTTGCTTTTTGTGCCAAGAGTAACCTCTAATGAGAGTGAAGTAATAATTGGGAAAGTTGCTGTCCTGAAACAGATTTCTGTGCTTCACCGTAAAAATTCCTGAGAGAGCTCTGTACGTCGGTTTGAGCTGTAATGTTTTGTGCTTCTGCCCTAGATTGTTATCTAACTTTCGTTAGTTCAACACTTTTTGATTTGAGCAACAGAAGGTCTTCGAAAAAATTCGTCTTTACCTGCTGGTCTGTTTTGACAGATTTCTGCCATTTTCTGCATTTGCTTCTTGTTAGTTCCTTCTTGAGTTCCTTTGGGGAATTGAGCTTTTTGAGGGAAGTGATACAGTAGCTAGTGTTCTAATGGAAGTTTATTTGGTGTTATAACTGAACCTTGAGACTTATTTATCTTAAGTGCACTAATGTTGCTAATGAGATTGTGTGAAGTTTTGTATGAAGGAAAATTTTCAGGTGTATGGAAGGAATGAGTAATGAGATGAAGGATGGACTAAAGCTCAAGATTAGGGATGCCACGCGTGTCACCCCAAGAAATATCCAAGAAGTACAAGCGTCAAAGCTTGGGGATGCCCAAGGCATCCCCTTCTTCATCAATAAAAATTTCAGGTTTCTTCCAAACGCTTCATTTTTATTGTTTCATGCACAGTTGTGTTTTTCTTGGAGCGTCTTCTTTTTCGTTTTTGTTTTGGTTTTTAGTTTGCTTGGTTTTCTTAGTTTTCTGAATAAATTGGTTGGACCCCCTCTTTCACACTTTGGTTTGCGAATAGTTTGGTTTGGTTTGGAAAAGAGTAGGAAAGTTCATGCTTATGTGGTAAAAAGAGCTCGTTTTTGACTATGGCCTATGCTTTGTCATGCCATGCTTGATATTGTTTTGGCTTTATGCTTAGTATTATTTGTTGTAGCATGACTTGTTATAAACAATTGAGATTGCTTAATGTGCCTTGGATGAATCATGCGTTGTTTTAGCATATTAAAGCATAATATAGTGGTATTCTCCTTTGATGCTTTATTTGGATTGACTTGGCACATGCTTACACCATGTTATGACTATCTCAAGTCACCATAGCCTTTATGATCCTTTAGTTTTCAACTTGTAGTATCACTTTATGCTTTGATCAATGATGTTTTGTCGCTCTGCATGATTATGGCCATTATTGCTCTCTTAGTTTGTCGCTCCCAGTCTTTTGCTAGTCTCCAGAACAAAGTATGAGTTCCACTCATGCATCCAACTCCCTAAACCAAGTTATTCCAAAGAGTCCACCATACCTACCTACTAGCTTATGCTATTCCAAGTATATTCATGCTTTTATTTACCTTCCACTTATTAAGAGAAAACTAGTGATTAAAGCTCTCACGAACTTGATGGCACACTTTACTCTATTGCCTCTAATAAACTTGAACCATTGTGTCTGCTATGTTGTATATGCTTGCACTTATTTGTTGGGAATTAGCAGAACCATGCTTTCATGGGGAACGCTTTCAACATTGCACTTGGTACTTGTACCTAGTTGATATCATGCTCTTTTGTATATGGATGTCGTCGGTGTGAAATGAAAGGGGAGCTTGTAAGTCCATGGAGTTATGTATATGTGTTAGAGAAACGCCTGGGCCGCTGGTCTAATCCATGCTGACATGGTGGAAACCTGCAGCGTAACCATAATGAACTGTCTATGAAGCATTCTTCTTATAAAAAAAGATTCCTATATTGAGAAAAAGAGAAAAAAAAGAGATACTATGAAAAGAGGAAAGAGAGAAAAAAGCACCATATTCCCATGGTAAATAAGAAGAATGCTAAGATGCTCGTTGTCTGCTTGCCTTGTCATTTTGATATGGGGATTCTTCTGTATCATCGGGCAAGGGGTACCCCGTTGGCGGTTCTCAATGATACACATGTTCTTACGATGACAAGAACTTACCGGTGACTAAACTTGAGTAGCATGAGGAGCGTCCCTCATATACAAGGGACATAAGATTTCTGACTTATACTTCGTCAAGCATGTACACCATAGTTTGTTCACTTTAACCTTAATCACTTCAAGATGCTTATGATAGGGGCAATGAGAGCTTAAAGCTTTAAGTACCATAATTTTTGGAAGCTCTTTATGAGACTTGAATCCCTACTTCCTTTTACAAAAGGCTTTTCTTCCACCACTATATTGAGTCTCCACCTTCTATCTTTATGCACTACTTTGAGAGCATAGTGGCCATTCTTAGTTCTATGTGCATTGTCCCAAGACTAGTTGATTGATGCATAACTTGTTATTGCTTGTTTGAAACTATTGTATCTAGCCACTCTTATGAACTTTGAAGGTGTCCTATGCATTTAAATTTTCTACTCTATTGAGGGACAAGCTGAATACTAGTATGCTATGTTTTCTTTATGTGAAACAAACAAACGTCTTGCAAAGCATTGTTATTCATGAATCTTTTGTTTTATGCCTTTTCATGTTGCATCATAGTTTCTTTGCTTATTGCTAGAACTTTGTCTTTCATGTTATGATTGAAGTACTAGGATCCTAGCTTTGAATGTTTTGCAAATACTTTGATCAAGTCTTTGATGGTGCATGTCACCTCAAAAATTATTTCTTTTTATCACTTACCTACTCGAGGACGAGCAGGAGTTAAGCTTGGGGATGTTGATACATTGCAAATGTATCTATAATTTTTGATGTTCCATGCTTGGTTTTATCCACTTTCTTATGTTTTGTCCACACTTTGGAGTACTTTTCATATGATTTCTTGGACTAACCTATTAACAAGATGCCACAGTGCCAGTTGCCTGTTTTCTGCTGTTTTTGGTTCCAGGAAGTCAGAAAATGAATATTCTCGGAATTGGACAGGACAAAAGCCAAAGTTCATATTTTCTCGGAAGACTCACGGAGCCAGAAGGAGAGTCGGAGAGGGGCCACATGGCGGCCACGCCATGTGGTGGCGCGGGCTAGCCCTGGTCGCGCCACCAGGTGGTGTGGGCCCCCTGGCCGCCCATCGACCTTGCCTCTTCGCCTATAAGAAGCCACCCGATACCAAAACCCTAAAACATCAAGCCTCCAGCCACGAAAAGTTACGCAACACCGCCGCCACCGAAGGGGAGATTCGGGGGACAGAAAGTCTCTGTTCCGGCACCCTGCCGGGACGGGGAAGTGCCCCCGAAGCCATCTCCATCGATCTCCACCGCCATCTCCATCACCATTGTTGATTCCCATGATGAGGAGGGAGTAGTTCTCTCTCGAGGCTAAGGGTTCTACCGGTAGCTATGTGTTCATCTCTCTATCTCTATGCATGATCTTATTGAGATCATGAGTTTTGTAATCAAGTAGATCTACCTTGCTACTCAGGTGCTTTAATAGATCTCTGCTCTCCCCATGTGTGTGAAAGTGACAGCATGCACACCATGGTGGCACTTAGGCTAGAGATTACAAATACTTGTTATGAGTTATATTTGGAGTTGGACGTCTTTATGAAATTGTGGTGTTTGTTGGAATCATCTAGTACTCAAGGTGACAGTGTGGGGTTTTCTAGATGGGAAAGGCTTACTTTGAGGTGTGCTATTATAGCCCTACCATTGATTAGAGTGTCCAACCGGAGAGTAGTATCAAAAAGAGAAGATATTTATATGAGAGTGTTCACTAGTGAAAGTATGATCCCTAGGCCTTGTTTCTAAGCATTGATACACCGTTTGCTACTAGATCTGTTACATGTTTGCTTGCTTTCATCTTTATTTCAGTTTGCCTTTAGTCTCTTCCACGCCATCAATCTATTTTCTCGCACCATTGTCTTATATCCATACCACTTGTATTTCACTATCTCTTCGCCGAACTAGTGCACCTATACACCTGACAAGTGTATTGGGTGTGTTGGGGACACAAGAGACTTCTTGTATCTTGATTGCAGGATTGCTTGAGAGGGGATACCTTTGACCACTTCCTCCCTGAGTTCGATAAACCTTGGGTAATCCACTTAAGGGAAAACTTGCTGCTGTTCTACAAACCTCTGCACTTGGAGGCCCAACAACTGTCTACAAGAATAGAAGTGCATAGACATCAGACACCTTCAAAGTTCATAAGGGTGACTAGATACAAATAGTTTAAGAACAGGCAATATGAAAGTTATGAATCAATCAACAAGTTTTGGGACAATGCACATTAAACTAAGAATGACCACTATGCTCTCTCAATAGGTGCATAAAGATAGAAGATGGAGACTCAACATAAAAGTAAAAGAAAGGTCCTTCATAGAAGGAAGCAGGGATTCAAGTCTCATAAAGAGCTTCCAAAAATTATGGTACTTATTAGCTTTCAGCTCTCATTGCCCCTATCATAAGCATCTTTAGGTGATTAAAGTTAAAGTGAACAAATATGAGGATATGCTTGACAAGTTATAAGTTGAAATCTCATGCCCCTTACTTATGAAGACCGAACCTCATGCTACTCAACTTTAGTCATGAGTAAGTTCTTGTCATTGTAAGTACATGTGTATCATAGAGAACCGCCAACAGGGTACCCCTTGCCCGATGATACGAAAGCATTCCCATATCAAAATGATAAGGCAAGCAGACAATGAGAATCTCATCGATCTTTTTATTTGCTATTTGCATAGGTTTTTATTAAGGATGCTTCACAGATTGCTCATTATGGTTATGCTGCAAGTTTCCACCATGATTAGGCATGGCTTAGTCTAGTGACCCAGACGTTTCTCTAACACATATACAAACTCCACGAGCTTACAAGCTCCCCTTTTATTTCACACCACTGGGATCCATAAGCAAAAGAACATGATATCAACCAAATAAAGTGCAATGTTGAAAGCGTTCCTCATGGTAACATGGTTTTGCTAATTCACAACTTATAAAGCGCAAGCACATACGCAACATAGATGGGCACCATGGTTCAAGTTTATTAAGTGCAAGAAAAGTAAAGTGTGCCATCAAGTTTGTGAGAGCTTTAATCACTAATTTTCACATAACAAGTTTAATTCGGAAGGTAGACAAAAACATGAATATAGTTGGAATAGCAAATGCTAATAGGTAGGTATGGTGGACTCTTTGGAATAACTTGGTTTTATTTGGTGTTGGATGCATGAGTGGAACTCATACTTGGTATGGAGGCTAGCAAAAGACTGGGAGCGACCAACTAAGAGAGCAATAATGGCCATAATCATGCAAAGCGACAAAACATTATTAATTAAAGCATAAAGTGATATTACAAGTCAAAAAATAAATGATCATAGAGGCTATGGTGACTTGGTATAGTTTTAACATGGTGTGAGCATGCGCCAAGTCAACCCAAATAAAGCATTAAAGGAGAATACCACAATATTATGCTTTTATATGCTAAAACAACACATGATTCTTTCAAGGCACATTAAGAAATTCTCAATTGTTTATAACAAGTCATGCTCGAGAAATAATCACTAAGCATAAAGCCAAAATAATATCAAGCATGACATGATAAAGTCTAAGTCACAGTCAAAAACAAGCTCCTTTTATACCACTTAAGCATGTACTTTCCTACTCTTTTCCAATCCAAATCAACCTATTTGAAAACCATCTTATATGAGTGTGGGGGTCCAACCAATTTATTCAAGCAAACTAAGAAAACGAAAACTAAAAACAAAAACGAAGACGCTCCAAGAACAACACAATTGTGCATGAAACAATAAAAATGAAGTGTTTGGAAGAAACCTGAAAGTTTTATTGATGAAGAAGGGGATGCCTTGGGCATCCCCAAGCTTTGACGCTTGTACTTCTTGAATATTTCTTGGGGTGACACAGGTGGCATCCCCAAGCTTGATATTTTATCAATTCTTCATCTTATCACATTACTCTTCCCTACACTTTAAAATTTCCTTCATACAAAACTTCACACAATCTTCATTAGCAACATTAGTGCACTCAAGATAATAAGTCTTTTGGTTCAGTTTCAACACAAGTAAAACTTACATTAAAACACAAGATACTGTAGCACTTCATTTAAAAAAAGTTCAAATGATCAAAGAGAACTCAAAGAGAAAGAGATTAAGAGGCAAATGCAAATAATGGCAGAAATCTGTGAAAACAGACCAGCAGGTAAAAACCGTTTTTTTCGAAGACCTTCTGTTGCTCAAATCGAAAAGTGTTGAACTAACGAAAGTTGGATAACAACCTGGGTCAGAAGCACAAACAATTACAGCTCAATCCGACATACAGAGATTTTTCATGAAATTTTACAGCGAAGCACAAAAATCTGTTTTAGGACAACAACTTTCCCAAATCTTATTTCTCTCTCATTAGAGGTTACTCTTGGCACAAAAACCACACAAAAATGATAAGGAGAGGTTATTACTGAAGCAATAACTTCCAATACTCAACAAAAGACTCCTAATGAAATTTGGGTTATCTCCCAAAAAGTGCTTTTCTTTAACGCCTTTGACCTAGGCATAAGAAGCAAGAAAAGAATCAAGTATTCTCAAATTAAGAAGCATTAAGAGCAAATTTTATTTTAATAGGAGAGGCAAAATGAATCTTCTCTCTCTTCTTAGGGAAGTGTTATATACCTTTCTTGAGTGGAAATTGATATTTAATGGTGCCTTCTTTCATATCAATAATGGCACCAACAGTTCTAAGAAAAGGTCTTCCCAAAGTAATAGGACAAAAAGCATTGCATTCAATATCCAAAACATAGAAATCATAGGGGACATAGGCATTGTTAACCATAATAAGAACATCATTAATACTCCCCATGAGTTTCTTTTTAGCATTATCATCAAGTGGGACATTTAAATAACAATCTTCCAATGGTGGCAAATCAAGCATTTCATAAATCTTTCTAGGCATAATAGAAACACTACTATCAAGATCACATAAAGCTTTGAGATCAAAATCATTCGCCTTCATATTAATGATGGGTTCCCAGCCATCTTCTAATTTCATAGGAATAGAAGCTTTATGTTTCACCTTTTCTTCTTTAATTTTTATGAGAGCATCAGTAATATGTTTTGTAAAGGACATATTCATAGCACTAGCATTAGGACTTTTAGCAAGCTTTTGTAGGAACATAATTACTTCAGAGATATTGCAACCATCAAGATCAAAATCATAATTATGATCTAAAGTAGTAGAGCTATTGTTTCCCATATTTCGAAGAATTTTAGCATTTTTATTAGAAAAGGTTCCATTGGGTTTACTAGCTTCAACATTAGTGGTAGTGATAGTAGAAATACTAATATTTCTAGCAATTTCATCTTCTCTTTCCCACTTAGCATGCAATTCAGCTAACAATCTAACATTTTCATCAATTCTAACTTGTATGGCATTAGTAGCAGCAAAGGGATTTTCAATGGTTTCAGGTTTAGCAGCCATTTTATTAATCAAAGAGGATTGTGCTTCAGACAAAGATGATATATTTCTTTCAGCATTAGAAAGTTTTTCCTCAATATTTTTATTGAAGGCAGTTTGTTTACTAATAAAATCTTTAAGCATGGCTTCAAGTTCAGAGGGTGCACTTCTATTATTGTTGTAGGAATTTCCATAAGCATTACCATTATTGGGAGGATATGGCCTATAGTTGTTATTACCAAAATTATTCCTGTAGGCATTGTTGCTAAAATTATTATTTCTAATGAAGTTTGCATCAACTTGCTCTTCTTGAGCAACCAAAGAAGCTAAGGGAACATGATTTGGATCAATATGAGCTTTCCCATTAACAAGCATAGACATAATAACATCAATTTTATCACTCAAGGAGGAGGTTTCTTCAACAGAGTTTACCTTCTTACCTTGTGGAGCTCTCTCAGTGTGCCATTCAGAATAGTTAACCATCATATTATCCAGAAGCTTTGTTGCAGCACCCAAAGTAATGGTTATAAAGGTACCTCCAGCAGAAGAATCCAGTAGATTTCTTAAAGAATAATTCAGTCCTGCATAAAAGGTTTGGATGATCATCCAAGCAGTCAGTCCATGAGTGGGACAATTCTTTACCAAAGATTTCATTCTTTCCCAAGCTTGAGCAACATGTTCATTATTAGATTTTTAAATTTCATTATTTCACTTCTCATAGATATAATCTTAGCAGGAGGATAATATTTTCCAATGAAAGCATATTTGCATTTAGTCCAAGAATCAATACTATTTCTAGTTAGGGATTGCAACCATTCTTTAGCTTTTCCTCTCAAAGAGAAAGGAAACAATTTAAGCTTAATAATATCTCCATCTATATCCCTATGTTTTTGCATCTTACAAAGTTATTAAGATGATCAGCATCATCTTCAGTACCAATACCAGAAAATTGTTCTCTCATAACAAGATTGAGTAAAGCAGGTTTAATTTCAAAAAAAGTAGCTTCAGGAACAGGTGGAGCAATAGGTGTGCACATGAAATCATTGTTGTTGGTGCTAGTGAAGTCACACAACTTAGTGTTTTCAAGAGTAGTCATTTTTTTGTGTTTTTGATATAAAGAAAGCAAACTAGTACAACTATTTTTTTGTGTGTTTTTGATAAAAGAAACAAGCAAACAAAAGCAGAACTAAACTAAGCAAAACAAATAAAACAAAGTAAAGAGATTGGTTATGAGGGACTCCTCTTGTGAAGATGTCCTTGTCTCCTCGGCAACGGCGCCAGAAAACAGCTTGATGATCGGCTCAACACGTTGATCTCGTTGGGGAACCCAAAGAGGAAGGTATGATGAGCACAACAGCAAGTTTTCCCTTAGTTATGAAACCAAGGTTATCGAACCAGTAGGAGCAAGGAAACACCTCCAAGGTGTTGTTTCCAACTTGGAATCCTACACAACACAACCATAGAACTTTGCCCCCAACTTATAGTGAGGTTGTCAATCTCACCAGTTTTGCTGAAAACAAAGAATTAAATGTATTGTGTGGAAGATAGTAATTGCTTGCAGAAAGTAAACAGAAAACAGTAAATAGCTTGTAGATTTGTGGTAAAAGAATGGACCGGGGTCCATAGTTCACTAGAGGTTATTCTCCTTAAGATAGATGACATGTTGTGTGAACAAATTATAGCGGGGCAATTGACAGACACCAAGAAAGCATGTATGGATATACTAATTATCTTGACTCCTACGAGATTTGATTGGGCATTACAACATTATACATAGACCATAATTCAACTGCATCTATGACTAATAATCCACCTTCAGGTTATCATCCGAACCCCCTCCAGTATTAAGTTGCAAGCAACAGATAATTGCATTAAGCAAAGTGTGTAAAGTAAACAATACGATTGTTCTATGAACAAAGGATTGTTGTTTTCTCCCTAGTAGCAACAGGACATCTAGTACCTTAGAGATTTCTGTCACTTCCCCAGATTCCTAGAGGCATGAACCCACTATCGAGCATAAATACTCCCTCTTGGAGTTGCTAGCATCTACTCGGCCAAGATAGCTACTAAGAACATAAAGCATGCAAGATCACAAATAACATAGACATGATAGAATCAATAATCAATCTGAAATAGCATCTCAATATCCATCGGATCCTCGCAAACACAACATGTATGATTACAAATAGATGATCTTGATCATGAACGGAGCTCACAAGATCTACACATGGTAGCACAAAGGAGAAGAACCGACCATCTAGCTACTATATGGACCCGTAGTCCAGGGATGAACTACTCACGCATCACACCGGAGGCAGTCATGGTGATGAAGAGGGCCTTCAGGATGATCTCTCCCCTCCGGCAAGGTGCCGGGAAGAGCTTCAGATCCCTCCCGATCTAGGGATGGAGATGGTAGCAGCTACATACTCTTTCATGGAATTTTGATCGGGTCCTTAGGGTTTTCGTCCTGGAGGCAATATATAGGCGAAGGGGAAAGGTCGGTGGAGTACCAGGGGGCCCACACCAGGTGGCGGCGCGGCTAGGGCTGGCCGCGCCACCCTAGGGTGTGGTCGCCCTGGCTCCCCTCTTCGTCTCCCTTCTAGACTCCGTATTCCTTCTGGTGAAATATTGACTTGGGATTTTGTCCGGTCCAATTTCGAGAATATTTTCTTACTAGCTTTTCTAAAACCAAAAATAGCAGAAAAAAGCAACTGGCACTGTGGCATCTTGTTAATAGATTAGTTCCAAAAAATGTGTAAAAATACTTCAAAGTGTGGACAAAACATAAGAAAGTAGATATAAAACAAGCATGGAACATCAAAAATTATAGATACGTTTGCAACGTATCAAGAACATGTGGCAGTGCGTGTACCGAATTGTCGCTACACGATCCCCACTTTGCATGAAAATCGAAGAGACGCAGTTAAAACCCCAATTTACGTGTGACTGGTCAAATCCCAGCCAGACTTTAGGGCCCACTTCTGTCACGTCCCATCAGCACTGCTTATGCGGGCAACTGAGGTCATCAAAAATCGTCATCCAGATGAGTGCTCCAGCAGGAGACGATACCAAGCAATGGCAAAACTGCCCCTTCGATTCATCTAGTTTTTTCTCGAATCCACGATTCGACCAAATACTCGGGGACTACTCCTAATAGGTTCGCTGCCCGCACACCCGAAGAATTTCCGGGTCCAGTGCATAAGCCATTTGCACATGAAGACAAGACACTCGTGCCTTAACCCCTTCTTCGATTCAATGATTCGATGACTGACTTGGGGGCTACTCTCATAGGGAGCGCTGGAAGCTTAACCGACAAGCTACAACTAATGAAAACAGTCACAAAAATCAAAGTCCCAACTCGAGTCTATGACTTGAATAGGCACTCGGGGCCTACTCCCATAGGGAGCGCTGGCCGCGCATCCTATGAAAAATAAGAATTAATCACGAAAAGTACGTTGACCACGTCCGCATTTGAAGCATTCGGCGACTTCGTCTCATAATCACTACAAATACCCTACAAAGAGACAACGTCTCCTAGGCCACCCGAATCACCTCTGCGGTGACTAAACATTCGGATGCTACGTTTACAACGTGAAGATAAGACCTACGAAAGGCCTGGCAACGCACCTGCTGCGTTCTACCAGAAATAAGCCGTGCCTACAGGCACGATGAAAAAGCCTTGACGAATGTGTTGACTGCCCATATTAAAACACTGGAATTCAACTCTTTAAGGCCTCCGGGACATGAGTCGAATTACGCCAGCAATTTTCCGAATTCGAGTCTAGGGACTCGAGTTTGAGTAGATAGTGTTGTTTTGCCCTAAGGCAGTTAACTAATCCCGATCCGTCGAACGCATCAGGCGCGTATATCAACAATCCCTATGGCACAAACTGCGGCACCCGAAAGCACTTTCGGATGGCCTTATATACCACACACTCGAAGACTTTATAGTCTCCACCCGAATCTGCGATTCGGCTGGACACTTGGGAGCTACTTACATGGGTATACCCTACGGGTACTCGTGTTTAGCCTATACGGTCTAGCCCAAGAGGAACCTATGGGACAATTGAAGCCCAATAAGGATTCGGGTGGCCCAAGTCTAGAGGAAGGTGACTCCTTGAAGGACACAGCAAGCAATCGATAGATTTTCAAAAGGGTGAAACCCTAATCTGTAACCGACTCGGCCTGCTATCCCGAGACCTAACCTCCCTGTATAAAGGCGGTAGGGGCAACGAGAAGGATATCCCACAACCCTAGCATACACCTCACATATGTGCACCCTTATAACTTTCGACTCCTCGATAATCAAAGAGCAGACAAGCAGGAGTAGGGTCCCTTCTAAGGGTAAACCACGAGTTCCTGATGTGCTTGTTTGCTAACCGATCGATGTCTCCAGTGCTCCCCAATTCCTGTAATCCAAGTCCATCAATGATGGGCATTGACGAATTAACCCCTCGTCAGTTAGAGATGCCCTAAAAAGGGTAGAGGGTATCCTAATATTAACCCACTTGCATCTATTCAATCAACACATGCTACATAAACCGTACATAATAAAAATCTTAACACACTTTGGCCACAATTAATTGAGTATTTAACCTTTCATATGCCTCTCTTTCTTTTTGTGGGAAGATCATCCAGATTTTATTCCTCATGCACATGTTCCTTGCATGCACACATGCACAGGAGACAGTAACATATTTTAGGATGAAGACCTTCGATCTTTGATAAAGTATATGAGAAAAATGAAGAATTGGTTATCAATATGGAGTCTAGCTTATACAATTTTACGTGAAATTGACCTTGTTTAAGAATACCTCTTTTACATAAATGTGACTCGAAGTCAACATATGTCTTGTTGCTGATATTTACTTTTGACACAATTAGAGTTAATAAAAATAAATTTCTTAGTAGCTTAAAGGCCAATGAGAACACGGTTGTTCAAAGGTGTAGTATCACTGAGTTAGCTGGATAATGGAATGAGCGCAGGAGTACTAGTGAAGAACTTCACTAATGGCACTACCAGCTATATATATCCACCGATGTCTGCCTGCATCTACCGGCTATAGAACGAGAGTATTTCTTTATCAAAAAGCAAAGGGTCTCTACCAACTACAGGTGTTTCTAACAGCCAATGTACATAGAATTCTGCAATGGCACGTCCTTCAGTAAAGTGCGGAAAACTGACTAGAGAGAAGAGGTCACTTGCAGCGCCAACCTTGTAGCTTAAACGCCAATGAACATGTTACACCGTGGCATGCTAGATCTGGATTTTTTACTTATTTTTTTGTTTCTTCCGATGTGAGCATGGGAGACCCCAGGATGATAATTTCTACCAAGGAAGGTCCTGGAGGTTATCCCTCCTATGCACGAGTGTGGAAACTGCTACAATCCACACTACAGGCCTTTCATGATCTCACCTAGCCAGAAGCCTCTAGATTTTTATGTATTCGCAGTGTTGCTCGGGGAATTCTCTCTTCAAGATATATCCTATCTTTGAAATGCTAAGTTTAAGACAAAACTATTGCTAGGGGGGATGCCTATTTCTGACCTTTTCTTGTTTGATTTTTCTCCTCCCATATGGTTTTGCTCGCTCCTGCAGCAACAGATCGCATCCCTCGACGTTCCGTCGCCATTTTTCTTGTATGATTCAGTGGTAACAAAAAAGGTGATTCCATTACTAATCTTTATTATTAAATTAGAAACGGCGGCGTCACACTTCTACCTATTTACACAATGAATGCCACCACTAACAAATTTGCCAAAACTCTCTCACCGACTAACAACCTTATCTCATTCGCAAATAAACCGTACATAAAAATCCTGACATAGCAAAGTTTGCAAATAAACCGTACGTAAAAATCCTAACGCACTATGCCACAAGTAATTGAGTATTAAACCTTTCGTATGCCTTCTCTCTTTGTCCTCATGCACATCCACCCGAGTCACTAACATATTTTAGGATGAAGACCTTCCATCTTTGAAAATTTGGTTAACAATATGGAGTCCAGCTTATACATTTTTAGGTGAAATTAACCTTGTTTATCTAAGAATATCGCTTTTACATAAATGTGACCCGGAGTCAACATATGTAATATGATATTGTTGTTAGAAATATGCCCTAGAGACAAATAGTACTAAGGACTATCATCATATTTCATATATTTTATGATTAAGTTTTGTATTATGCTATAACTATGTTGATTGGAAACATCAATATACGTGTGATATACAAACAACCAGGGGTTCCCAGTGAAACTCTAGTCACTGGTTCACTGGTCAACAGATGATCATGTTTCCTGATCATGTGGCATTTATGCCAGTTGGAAATGAGGTCATCTCATTCTGAGAATGAGATGATGAACCAATACCCAACCTAAACATCGTGACCCAATCATGTCACGAAGTTCAAGTCACGATGATTAGAAATGGATCCTCGTAGACTATTCCTTAGACCGTGAGGCTATATCAATCACTGTCTCTTGAGAGTGCTTAGATAGCATCAAACACCATCTGGTAAAACGGTGGTTATAAAGGTGTGTTCAGGTACTCGGAGGAAACCGTAGAGGCAATATATGTCAAGAGCGGGATTTGTCCGTCTATGTGACGGGAAGACACTCAAGGCCTACTCGGAGAAGTTATATCCAATAGCTGTGCAGCGTGTGATTAGATCACGGGGATATCACTTGTCGGAACGAGTCAAGTAGCATTGTTCAGTAACGAGATTGAACACGACATGGTGATGTCATTGATCAGATCTCGGGCAATGCAAGTATCGAGTGACAAAGGGAATAAGACACGACTGTCCCGGTTCAAACGACGAAAGATCTTCGTGGAACGCACAGGGGTCACATGGCCATCCAGATCCCTATGTCGATCATTGGTGCGGGAGTGTCCCGACCATGTCTAGAGTGTTCCCGAACCGTGGGGTATCACGCTTAAGGGCTTGATGATGCTTAGAGAGTGTTTATAGGATCGGTGGAATCACTGAAGAAAAGAAGGGAGAAAACCGGAAGGGTTTTGGTAAGTCCGGAGGATGTCTGGAGTGGAGGTGGAAGGTGTTCCATGGCCACGGAGATTAAATGATATGTGAATGAATGTTAAATATTGATTTAATCATTTATTCATATTTATTTAATAAATAGAAAAATCAATTAAAGGTCAAAAAGGTTTAATGGGCCAATTCCGGAGGGAGAGGGCCCATTAGGGGAAAGGAGAGAGGGAGAGGGGCCAAGGGGGTTGGCCGGCTGGGCCTAGCCCCCCCCTATAGGGCCCACTAGGGGCTGGCCGGCGGCCACCCCACCCCCTCCTCCCCTTTAGTCCCACCCCGGGACTTTGAGGGAGGTAGTACCTCCCCTCCCCCTATATATAGTGGGGTATTTGGCCTAGAAAAATACACCAATAATCAATAAAGGTCTCCCTACTTTTGGGAGGACCTCCAATTTGATATTTTCTCTCTTCCCCTCTCTTTCTCGTGACCGTGGTCCCAAGTCTGGACTGCGCGAGCGAGAGACATCTTCACCGCAGAGCGCCATCGCGCTACGGGATTCGGATCCGGGAGCTCTACTTCCGCAACTGCTGCTGGATCGGGGAAGCGGGAGTCATCGTCAGGCACCGGACGTGTGTAACTCCCCGCGAGGTGTCGCACTTGAGGCACTCAAGTCGTTGGAGCCAGAAGGAGCACAAGGACTTCATCACGACCTTGAGGTCGGCTTCGGCTCGTCTACATCAACCACGCTCTCATGAGCATTGACAACGCTTTTCGGTCTTCAAGGGTAAGTTCGCGAAAAGCCCCTCCCGTTACTGTATTACTAATAGATAGGTCATGGCAGCTTCAGAGGTTCAGGGGCGTAGAGTAAAATTTATTGTTTTCTTACGCGGAACCCCAACAGTGGTATCAGAGCTAGATCTATGCGTAGTAATGCTAGTACGGGTAGAACACACGAGATGTAGCGTGTGGGCGTTGATATTTTAGTTGTTACCCTCCCACGTGTACTTGTGTATACCGCAGTAATGCTTGATGAAGCGGCCCCCAACTGACTTTATGTTGGGTCCGCAGCATAGAAAACAAAAAAATTCCTACGATGAGAACTACACGCCAAGATCTATCTACTAGGTACAGAGCAACGGGTGGACATACATCCAACGAGAACTTACCCTCGAAGACAACGAGTTTTGTTAACGAGTAGGAACTCGTGGTTGATGTAGTCGTACACTTGCCGATCTCAAGATCGTGAGGAAGTCCGAGCGCCGCAACTCAGCAGCGCATCCGTACTCGCACACACGTTCAAGCCACCGGACAACCTCCACCTCCTCGCTCCAGCGATCCAGTGGAAGCAGCAACTCCTTCCAGACGAAATGCCACCGGGAACATGTATCTCGCTAATCCGAGACCATGGGGGAATAATTCTAGAGGGGAGAGAGATCCTTCACAAGGAGGTGTGAGGAAGAAGGAGGAGGAGGGTGGCCTTTTATAGGAGGAGGGGGTGCCCCTCCTCTCCATGGCCGGCGCATGGGGGGTGACCCCTCACCTCCCCCATTCATGTGGTGGTAACCCCTCCACATTAAAATGCCTCTTCACATTCCCTTTTAAAGTCCCCACTTTAAATGCATTAAAATTCTCCAAGTTTAATGCTCTCTCATTTAATAAAACTCTTTTATTAAATTTATTCAGAATTTTGTTAATTACTTTAATTAACAAACATTCACATATAACCCCTTGCAATATTTCAATATCACATGCAGAACCACTTTCTGCAATTTCACCCGAAACAATTTCCGGTTTCTATCGAAACAATTCCTGCGCTTTGCAATTCTTTCGTCTGAAACATATGTGCTCCAAAATGGTGTCTGGTAACTCTTAAGTGTGTCACCCTACGGTTCGCGAATAATGCAGACATGATTGAGACTCCTCTCAGATCAATAGTCAGAAGCGGGACCTGGAGATCCATACTGACTCCTGCATATCCAACGATGACTTCTGTGATCGTGAGAACCTTTAACGCTTGTAATTTAATCCCTTTGTCTCATTATATAATACATGTCCGAGATTCGATCATCGGTATGCAAATACCTAGTTTGATCTTGTTACCGACATGCACTCTTTTCTCGTTCCCGTGATATAACATTCTAGTGATCACATCACTTGCTTGCAAGCTATCTCAATGTGATATCACCGAGAGGGCCCAGAGTATATCTATCCATCATCGGGATTGACAAATTCCACTCTTGATCCATGAGCATCAACATAACACCTTTGTAGCACTGAACCCATCTTTATAGTCACCATGTTATGGTGTGACGTTTGATGTTATCAAGATACTCTTCAGGTGTTAGCAATTAACATGATCTCATGGTCTAAGGATAAAGATTACTTGGCTTTTGAAAATCCATTTATTCTCAACGGCCTTTTGATCGTGAGGTAAGTCCACCAAGGTCCAAACTTGGTTCTCGTACATGGATTCCATCTCGGATTTCATGGCTTCTAGCCATTTGTTGGAATCCAGGCTCATCATCGCTTCTTCATACGTCGCAGGGTCATCCATTTCATCAACCATGAAATTCACAATAGGATTGCCGTACAGTTCAGGAGCTGCACATGTCCTGCTTGACCTGCGAGGTTCGGTAGTGTCCTTTTTCGGAGTTTCATGATCAATATCATTAGCTCTCTCATCATTCGGTGAAGTCAACTCCGAAACAACTTTCGGTGCTGCGCTACTCGCCATTTCATGAAGAGAAGGTTCAATAACCTCTTCGAGTTCTACCTTCCGACTACTCACACCTTTCACGAGAAACTCCTTCTAAAGAAAGGATCCATTCTTGGCAACAAAAACCTTGCCCTCGAATCTGTGATAGAAGGTATACCCAATTGTTTCCTTAGGGTATCCTATGAAGACGCATTTTTCCGCTTTGGGTTCGAGTTTATCCGGCTGAAGTTTCTTCACATAAACATCGCATCCCCAAACTTTAAGAAATGACAGCTTAGGTTTGTTTCCAAACCATAATTCATACGGTGTCATTTCAACGGATTTAGATGGTGCCCGATTTAAAGTGAATGCAGCTGTTTCCAGTGCATAACCCCAAAATGACAGTGGCAAGTCAGTCAGAGACATCATAGATCGAACCATATCCAATAAGGTACGATTACGATGTTCCGACACACCATTACGTTGTGGTGTTCCGGCAGGCGTGAGTTGTGAAACTATTCCACACTCTTTCATGTGTGTGCTAAACTCGTAACTTAGATACTCTCCTCCACGGTCAGACCGTAGAAATTTGATCTTTCTATTATGATGATTTTCCACTTCATTCTGAAATTCCTTGAACTTTTCAAAAGTTTCAGATTTGTGTTTCATCAAATAGATATACCCGTATCTACTCAAATCATCCGTGAAAGTAACAAAATAACGATATCCACCTCGCGCCGACACACTCATTGGTCCACACACATCAGTATGTATGATTTCCAATAAATCTGTCGCCCGTTCCATTGAACCGGAAAACGGCGTTCTAGTCATCTTGCCCATAAGGCATGGCTCACATGTATCAAATGATTCAAAATCAAGTGATTCTAAAAGTCCATCAGGATGGAGTTTCTTCATGCGTTTAACGCCAATATGACCTAGACGGTAGTGCCACATATATGCAGATATATCATCATCAAGTTTAATATTTTTAGCATTAACATTATGAATGTGCGTAATATTACTATCGAGATCCATCAGAAATAAACCATTCAACACAGGTGCATGACCATAAAAGATATCATCCATATAAATCGAACAACCATTGTTTTCAGATTTAAATGAATAACCACTTTGCATCAAACACGATCCGGATACAATGTTCATGCTAAGTGCAGGCACCAAATAACAATTATTCAGGTTTATAACTAATCCCGATGGCATATGGAGAGGTAGCGTTCCGACGGCGATCACATCAACTCTTGATCCATTGCCGACCCGCATTGTGACCTCATCCCTTGCTAGTTGTCGCTTGTTCCGTAGCCCCTGAATCGAGTTACATATATTGGCAACCGATCCCGTATCAAATACCCATGTGCTACTTCGAGTACTAGTCAAGTACACATCAATAACATGTATATCATATATACCTTTGTTTGCCTTGCCGGACTTCTTGTCCGCCAAATACTTGGGGCAGTTGCGCTTCCAATGGCCAGTCCCCTTGCAATAGTAGCACTCGGTATCGGACTTAGGGCCAGCTCGGGGTTTCTTTTCCGGCGCGGCAACAGATTTGCCACCCTTCTTTCCCTTGTGCTTGCCTTTCTTGTCCTTCTTGAAACCGGTGGTCCTATTGATCATCAACACTTGATGTTCTTTCCTAATCTCCACTTCTGCAGTCTTAAGCATTGACAGAAGCTCGGGAAGAGTCTTCTTCATGCCCTTCATATTATAGTTCATCACGAAGCTCTTGTAGCTAGGTGGCAGAGATTGGAGAACACGATGTATGCCCAAGTCAATGGGAATCGTTATTCCCAAGGACACAAGCTTATCGGTGTACCCAGACATTTTGAGTACATGCTCACTAACGGAGTTGTTCTCCTCCATCATGCAGCTAAAGAACTTTTCAGTAGCATTATAACTCTCTACGGCAGCATGGGTATCTAAAATTATTTTCAATTCTCCCATGGTATCAAAGGCATTGCCATTTTCGAAACGCTTTTGAAGATATGGCTCTAGCCCATACAGTATGCCGCAATGAACTAAGTTGTGGTCCTCCTGACGAGTCACATAGACATTCTTTTCCACGTCAGGGGCATCAGGAGCTGGTGGGGGGTGTTGACCCACAAGTATAGGGGGTGTATCGCAGTATTTTCGATAAGTAAGAGTGTTGAACCCAACGAGGAGAAGAAGGTGCTGGCTAGTGGTATGATTCAGGAATTCTCTGCAAATACTTAGCAAACGGATTTTTAGGGGTTTTCGATAAAGCAAGTAAACAAAGTACGAGTAAACAAAAGACAGTAAGAATGAATGAAGCAAGTGGCCCAATCCTTTATGCAGCAAAGGACAAGCCGGTTGTATTTCTATAGATGACCAAACATTCTCGAGGACACATGGGAAGACTGTGAAGTGCTTTCGCTTCATATAGTCAATTAATCTTCTCTAGCTTGCTAAGTGTTGTGTGGGTGAACCTGTGCTAATGTACTGTCCCATCCAAGACTTAATACATACTTGTGATTAAATGCCCTTGCAAACATCCGTAAGTACAAGAAAGTAATTAAGGTAGAAACCTAACCACAGCTTTAAACTCTAAGACCCTTACATCCCTTGTGCAATGGTTTCCTAACGGGGGTTCAGGTTTCTGTCACGAGCAAGCTCTTGTCATTGTAAATACATGCGTATCATTGAGAACCGCCAACGGGGTACCCCTTGCACATGACACAGGAGCTATCCCATAATCAAAATGGCAAGGCAAGCGGACAGTGAGCATCTCAGCGATCTTTTTATTTGCTATTTGCATAGGTTTTTATTGAGGATGCTTCATAGAATGCTCACTATAGTTATGCTGCAAGTTTCCACCATGATTAGGCATGGCTTAGGCTAGCGGCCCAGGCGTTTCTCTAACACACATATAAACTCCATGATCTTACAAGTTCCACTTTTATTTCACACTGTCGGGATCCATAAGCAAAAGAACATGATATCAACTAGGTACAAGTACCAATGAAGTGTTGAAAGCGGTACCCATGATACATGGTTCGGCTAACTTCAACTCATAAAGCGCAAGCATATACGCAACAAACAAGGACCCAATGGTTCAAGTTTATTAAATACAAGAAAATAAGGTGTGCCATCAAGTTTGTGAGAGCTTTAATCACTAATTTTCACATAACAAGTTTAATTTGGGAGGTAGACAAAACAAGAATTTACTTGGAATAGCAATAATGCTACTAGGTAGGTATGGTGGACCAAATGGCAAAGGTTTTGGTTTAAAGGAGGTGGATGCACGAGAAGAATTCCCTCTCAGTACAGGTTTT
Source organism: Avena sativa (assembly GCA_916181665.1). NCBI lineage: Eukaryota > Viridiplantae > Streptophyta > Magnoliopsida > Poales > Poaceae > Avena > Avena sativa. The sequence goes on along the minus strand of OV702291.1, from coordinate 123,656,400 downwards.
TGGCTAGCAAGGCTGGGTAGCAAGTACAAGAGTTGAAGGAAACAAACAAACATACAAATGATAAAGACAAACATGCAATCTTCCTTGGAAGCACAAAAGATCTTAACTAGAGAATACTAGACTTATGAGCAAATCAAGAAAGAAAGATGATGAAATTATTTTTCTCTCGAGTACTTCTATCTTTTTCTTTTCAACTCTCAAAAGGGGTGTTGCTACTGACCGATCCAGGTTTGCCAAAACCAACTAAATTAACTCAATGATCCCAGAGTGCTACCAATACTAACAACAAGATCAATCATATAACCACGAATTGAAAACTAATATAGGCTACGCAAAAGGGTGAATGATAGAACTTCTCATTAATATTCCATAACGGAAACTCACACCAAGGGATACATATCTAACGAGAGAGGGGACACTTCCATAATGCAAACCATACTACATAATAACTCCTCTATTCATGATATGACTCTACTAAAAAGGTAAAAAGATATAACATAGTGATATGATACCGCGGCACTCCCCCAAGCTTGGAACAAACCAAGGGGATGCCAAACCTGATGACGAATTACTCCTTTGGTGGTGGTGGTATCTTCTCATCTTCGTTCGTCTTCCAGGGTAAAGGCTTCCCATCAACAAAGGACATCGTGGTTTCCAACATCCTGAAACTTGCAGCAGCACTTATGCGTTTAAATCTAGCCTCATACTCACAGTTTTGATTTTGTATGTCATAGAACTGTGCTTGCAGTTTGTTGGTTGTTTGGAGGAGTGAGAAGATTTCATCCTTGAGTTCAGAAGTCTCCTTTTGGTGCTCGGCGATGAGTTCGGAACAAATCTTGTGGATGATGTCCACTTCGCGCTCCGCCATCTTCCTGTACCTAAAGACTTCTTGCTCCAATGCTTCCATCCTGTTCTCCAGATTTCCTTCACCTTTAGGGCCTTGAACCTCCTTAATACGGACCTCCCCACCTTCGAGCAACAACTCCTTGGGATGAATCTTCAATTCTCTCATGTATGGGTTGATGATATCTTCTAAAGGATCTCCCTTGGATGTTCTAGAGGAAGACATTATGGCTCCAAATCTGAGATTACACCTGGCAGAAACAGATCGAAACAAAAACACAACAAAAACATGATATACGAACCTCGGAAAATCCGGGGGGTTATATATTACGAAGTTTCATAACAGAAAGAAGGTACTGGGAGAAAACGGGTCGGAGACAGAGTCCTGGGTGGCTTCACCACCTGGTGGCGCGGCCAGGGGTTGGCCCGCGCCATGGGGTGGTGTGGGCCACCCTGGCTCCGGTTCCGTCCCTTTTTCGCTTCGTAGCTTTCCTTATTGACTGAAAACTGCAAAAATATAGTTGGATTGTATTTTCGCGGAACTTTTCTTACCAGAACTGTTACCTAGTTGGAAACGGACTCTGCAGGTCTCTGAATTTGGTCCTCAATGAATTTCTCTGGAGTTATAACTTGAAAGGCATCAACATCCTCATTGTAAGAATCTCCAGCAATATAGTGTTTGAGTCACTGTCCATTTACTACTTGTGTAGTATTATCTTTTAGAGAAGAAATTTTTATTGCTCCTGAATGGTATACTTCTTCAATGATGAAAGGTCCTTCCCATTTTGATAGTAGCTTACCTGCAAAAAATCTGAGACGAGACCTATACAATAGAACTTTCTCACCAACATGAAATTCTCTCTTAAGTATTAGCTTGTCGTGCCATCTTTTAACTTTTTCTTTAAAGAGCCTAGCATTCTCATAGGCTTCACTCCTCCATTCATCTAAAGAGCTTAAGTCAAAAAGTCTTTTCTCACCAGCTAGCTTACAATCTCTATTTAGTTCTTTCACTACCCAGTAAGCTTTGTGTTCTAATTCTAAGGGTAAGTGGCAAGCTTTCCTATAAACCATTTCATAAGGAGACATTCCCATGGGATTCTTATAAGCAGTTCTATAAGCCCATAAAGCATCATTCAACTTCTTAGCCCAGTTTTTTCTAGACCTATTAACAGTCTTTTGCAAGATAGATTTAATTTCTCTATTTGATAACTCTACTTGCCCGCTAGTTTGGGGGTGATAAGCTAAAGCAATTCTATGATTAACATCATACTTAGCGAGGGTCTTCCTAAAACCGCCATGGATGAAATGAGAACCCCCATCAGTCATGAGATACCTAGGCACTCCAAACCTAGGAAAGATAACATCCTTAAGCATTTTTAGAGAGGTTTCCCCGTCAACACTTTTCGTAGGAATGGCTTCTACCCACTTAGTAACATAATCAACAGCAACAAGAATATGAGTGTAACCCTTCGAAGGAGGGAAAGGCCCCATAAAGTCGAATCCCCAACAATCAAAAGGTTCAATAACTAGAGAGAAATTCATAGGCATTTCATTGCGTCTAGAAATATTACCAACACGTTGACATTCATCACAAGATAAAACAAATTTTCTTGGATCTTTAAAAAGGGTAGGCCAGTAGAAACCTGATTGTAGTACCTTTTGTGCAGTTCTATCTCCTGCATGATGTCCTCCATAGGCGCTCCCGTGACATTTTCGCAATATTTCTTTTTGCTCATACTCTGGAACACATCTTCGCATAATACCATCAAACCCTTCTTTGTATAAGTGTGGGCCATCCCAAAAATAATGCCTCAAATCATAAAAGAACTTTCTTCTTTGCTGAGCTATAAAAGTTGGGGGCAAATACTTGGAGACAATAAAGTTAGCATCGTCAGCATACCAAGGGCTTCCTCGCGAGTTCACCCCTACTGCGGCTAATTGCTCATTTGGAAAACTATCATTAATAGGCATAGGATCAAAAGAGATGTTTTCCAAGCGAGATAAATTATCAGCTACAGGATTTTCAGCACCCTTTCTATCTACTATATGTAGATCAAACTCTTGTAAAAGCAGTACCCATCTAATAAGCCTAGGCTTAGCGTCCTTCTTTGTCATAAGATATTTAATAACAGCATGATCGGTGTGAATGGTTACTTTTGAGTCCACAATATAGGGCCTAAACTTATCACAAGCAAAAACAATAGCTAGAAATTCCTTTTCAGTAGTAGCATAATTCCTTTGAGCAGCGTCTAAAGTCCTACTAGCATAATGGATAACGTTTAACTTTTTATCAATACGTTGCCCAAGGACAGCCCCTACAGCAAAATCACTAGCATCACACATTATTTCAAAGGGTAAACTCGATCAGGTGGTTGAACAATAGGGGTTGTAGTTAAAGCCTTCTTAAGAGTTTCAAAAGCTTCCCTACAATCATCATCAAAAACAAAGGGTACATCTTTTTGAAGAAGATTAGTGAGAGGTTTTGATATCCTAGAGAAGTCTTTAATAAACCTCCTATAGAAACCAGCATGACCAAGGATACTACGAATACCTTTGATGTCTCTTGGACATGGCATCTTCTCAATTGCCTCAACCTTAGCTCTATCAACGTCTATGCCTCTTTCAGAAACTTTATGCCCAAGAAAAATCCCTTCATTAACCATGAAGTGGCATTTCTCCCAATTAAGAACAAGATTAGTTTCTTCACATCTCTGCAAAACTTTATCAAGGTTGTGCAGACAATTATCAAAAGAAGTTCCGTAGACAGAAAAGTCATCCATGAACACTTCTACAATTTCCTCACAAAAACCATGAAAGATAGAAGACATGCACCTTTGGAAAGTAGCAGGAGCATTACATAAACCAAAAGGCATACGTCTATAAGCATCAGTTCCATAAGGGCAAGTAAAAGTAGTTTTTTCTTGATCTTGTTGTTTAACAGCAATTTGAGAGAAACCAGAATAACCATCAAGAAAACAAAAATGGGTCTTTTTAGACAACCTTTCCAACATTTGATCAATAAAAGGAAGCGGGTAGTGATCTTTCTTAGTAACTTTATTGACTTTCCTAAAATCGATGCACATCCTATAGCCTACCACTATTCTTTGAGGGATAAGCTCATCATTATCATTAGGGACAATGGTAATACCTCCCTTTTTAGGAACACAATGAACATGACTAACCCATTCACTATCAGCAATAGGGTAAATAATACCAGCATCAAGGAGTTTCAATACCTCATTCCTTACCACTTCCTTCATCTTAGGATTTAAACGTCTTTGGTGCTCCACTACTGGCTTCGCATCTGGTTCTATGTTGATAGAATGTTGACATATAGTAGGTGAAATCCCTTTCAAATCATCCAGAGTATAGCCCATAGCTCCTCGGTGTTTCCTCAAAACCTCTAATAATCTTTCTTCTTCCTCCCCTGAAAGTTTAGCGCTAATAATAATAGGATATATCTTTTTATCATCAATAAAAGCATATTTAAGATCATCAGGGAGAGGTTTTAGATCGAAAACCGGATCCTTTTTAGGTGGCATCGTGGTACCCAAGTCTTCTACAGGCAAGTCGTTCTTAAGCATCATAGGTTGATCTCGGAGAATCATGTCAATCTCGTTCCTTTCTTCCATGAAGATTTCACTTTCATGTTCTTCCATAAATTGTTGCAAAGCATTGTTAGGAGCAAGAGAAATAGAAGCAAGTTGTTCAACCCTAAAATCCTCATTATGGGTCTCCTCTTCGCAAGGTTCTTTAGCAAATTTTGAAAAATTAAACTCATAAGATTCCCCATCAAACTTAGTCAAGATTTTCTCCCTCTTGCAATCAATAATAGCTCCACAAGTACTCAAGAAAGGTCTACCAAAAATGATAGGATAAGTTTTACTAGCAGCTGAACCAAGTACTAGAAAATCAACAGGGTACTTAATCTTACCACAAAGAACTTCCACGTCTCGCACAATACCAATTGGAGAGATGGTCTCTCTATTAGCAAGGTGAATAACCACATCAATCTCTTCCAACTCGCAAGGACTGATCTCATGCATAATTTCTTTGTAAAGCTCATAAGGAATAGCACTGGAACTTGCACCAATATCACATAAGCCATAATAGCAATGATCACCAATTCTAACAGAAAGCACAGGAACACTAGCCTTTTTAGTTCTATTGGGATGTGAAACAATATTAGAAGCATCCTCACAAAAGACTATGTGCCCATCTTCTACGCTTTTAGTGACAAGGTCTTTCACAATTGCTACCACAGGTTCAATGTTATTTGTTCATCAGGTTTTACAGTTCTTTTTTCACTTTTAGTGATTACATTAGTTATCATAGGATGGTCCTTTACCTTTTCAGGGAAGGGAATCTTCTCGATATAAGGTTCAGGTAAAATGGGGTCGATGATGCAATACTCAGCACTTCCAATAGGGGCATAGTCATCAATATCTTTGTAAGGTGCATGGTATTTGTTCCATCCCCTTTTTGGAATTTCAATATAGGAAGCAAAAGTTCTAAAGCAATTTGTAATAACTTGCAAATCAAGACCATAAAGATTACTAATATTTTGAAAGTCATCAGTTCCCATAAAAGATTCAATGCATTCATAATCATAATTTATACCTGACTTTCTACCTTTGTCATTCTCCCAAGCTTCAGCATTGTCTTGAATATGGTCTAGAAGGTCCCATTTAACTTCTTCTTCCATGCGAGTGAATGATCCAGCACAAGAAGCATCCAATAAATCCTTGTCATGTAGAGGGAGCCTTGCATAAAAGTTATTGATAATAATATTGTTGGGGAGCTCATGAATGGGACATTTGAGCATTAGTAACTTCAATCTCCCCCAAGCTTGAGCTACTCTCTCCATCTAGAGGCCAAAAGTTGTATACTTTATTCCGATCTTTATGAATCTCACTAGGAGGATAAAACTTTGAGTAAAAGAGAGGCACTATTTCCTCCCATTCCAGAGCTTGACCATTCTTCAGCAGCTTATACCATTCCTCAGCTCTTCCTTTTAGTGATAATGAGAATAACTTCTTCTTAACTTGATCTGTAGTAATACCTGCACACTTGAACAACCCGGATAATTCGTGTATAAAGAGTAAATGATTACCGGGATGGACAGTTCCATCCCCAACATAGTAGTTATCCATAACACGATCAATAATTCTTGTAGGAATTTTGAAAACATCTTTCTCAGCAGGTGGTGGCTTATCTACTACCTTAGCAGTGGTAGTAGCATTACCAAATAAGAAACTCAGCGAATTATCCATAACGAAAATAAAGCAACTAGCAGAAGTAAACAATACTCATAGTAGAAGTTTCCTTTACCAGTTCCACTCTCCAATAGCGCTTCACTCCCCGGCAACGGCGCCAGAAAATAGTCTTGATGACCCACAAGTATAGGGGGTGTATCGCAGTATTTTCGATAAGTAAGAGTGTCGAACCCAATGAGGAGCAAAAGGTGCTGGCTAGTGGTATGATTCAGGAATTCTCTGCAAATACTTAGCAAACGGATTTTTAGGGGTTTTCGATAAAGCAAGTAAACAAAGTACGAGTAAACAAAAGACAATAAGAATGAATGCAGCAAGTGGCCCAATCCTTTATGCAGCAAAGGACAAGCCGGTTGTATTTCTATAGATGACCAAACGTTTTCGAGGACACATGGAAAGACTGTGAAGTGCTTTCGCTTCATATAGTCGATTAATCTTCTCTAGCTTGCTAAGTGTTGTGTGGGTGAACCTGTGCTAATGTACCGTCCCATCCAAGACTTAATACATACTTGTGATTAAACCCCCTTGCAAACATCCGTAAGTACAAGAAAGTAATTAAGGTAGAAACCTAACACAGCTTTAAACTCTAAGACCCTTACGTCCCTTGTGCAATGGTTTCCTAATGGGGGTTCAGGTTTCTGTCACTCCGGCACCCCCTACGATTAGTAGCCAAATACACAATGCATTCCCCTAGGCCCATATAGGTGAAGTGTCATGTAGTCGACGTTCACATGACATCACTAGAAGAAGTACACCACAACTTAAATAACAATCTATTGAATCTTTCTCAACGTAACTCCACTACTAACAACAAGACCTCTCCCATGTCCTCAAGAACAAAACAAACTACTCACAAGACATCATATGGATCATGATCAGAGATGAAATAATGATGTATAACAATCTGAACATAAACAATAATTCAATGGTTCACTCAATAGCATCAACTACAAAGAGTAATCAACACCGGGAAAGTTTCCCCTATGAACTATGCAAGATTCAACGCAATTGTTACAGCAATATGGAGATGGTGATGAGGGTCTTGATGGTGGTGATGATGATGATGATGATCCCGATGAAGTCGAGCTTGATGGTGGTGTTGATGGCGACGATCTCCCCTCTCTGGGAAGGAATTCCCCTGGCAGAAATCTGTCTGCCGAAGAGATCTTTCTCTCTTGGTGTTTTCCGCCCGGCAGATGCGGCAGAATCTTTCTGTGGTTGCTTCCTGAGTCTTAGGGTTTCGGGAGGAAGATATACGCCAGAGGGGAGAGGCTGGAGTAGGCCAGGGTGGCCACACCACTCCCTGGCGCGGCCTAGGCCTGCCCGCGCCATGGGGTGGTGTGGGCCCCCTGTGGCCTACCTCCACTCCGTCTTCTGGCATCTTGAGTCTTCTGGAAAAATAGAATTTTCCGTATATTTTCCCGGATTTTCTGATCTTCATGAATTTTGCCTCCAAATAGCACCTTTTCCATCAGAATCCTGACTGCAGCGGTCCATGCTCCAAAAGTCATCAACCATGCAAAAATAGATGAAATAACATAAGTATCACCTCTCAATACGAAATATATCGATGAATAATAGTGAATTAAGACATAGAATAGTGATGCAAAATGGACATATCAGGGGGCCTAGAGGCGCATCTAGCACATATTGCTTTTGTGCAGCAGTGAGGAGAATCCTCAAATTCATAGCCCAGTTGGTGAAGTTGCTACCATTCGCAGCAAGTTTCTCTTTCTCCATGAACACATTGAAATTAAAAGCAGGTGGTGCCATCTACAATAGAATTTGTAAAGTTTATTTAGACTAAGTTTATGATAGATTGAGTTCAACTAATCCAAATTACTAATGAACTCCCACTCAAAAACGACATCCCTCGTGTCCTTTTGGTGATTACATGAACCAAATCCACTACACCAAGTCCGATCATCATGTGAGTCGGTGTAGCTTCAAAGGAGAGCATCTATATGGGCATCATATCAACTATATGACTCATGCTTAACCTTTCGGTCCGTGTTCCGAGGTCACGTCTGTACATGGTAGGCTCGCCAAGTAAGAACCTTAGTACTCGTGTGTGTAAAACTGTCTTACACCCGTTGTATGAAAGCGTAGAGTCGAGTACACCCGATCATCACGTGATGTCTCAAAACACGATCCATAGAACGGTGCATACTCAAGGAAGAACACATTTTATCTTGATATCTAAATGAGGGATCATCTTACAATGCTACCAAAAGCGCCAAACTAGCAGTATAAGATGCTAACATCTAATGTGTAAAGTGAGATGATATGGTCCATGCATTTGATCTCTATCATTTGCATCGTGGTATGATCTCTATCATTCCTTTTGTGTGTAAGGCCAAGGTCTATGGAACTTACACGTTGAATATGTTGTAAGAGTATCTATCATATATCTACTTACAACAATACCATATCAATACACTAGCCCAGCAACGATCTAAACTAGACGCCTCTAATTTATCAATTGCAAGTTTTATGTGGCTTAGGGCTTTCGGAGATAGAACCGTTCTCACCTACGAACATGAACCACAACGAGGATAACCAAGTTATTAGCAACTCGTTGTAAATCAGATATTGACTATAGTAGGAGAGACAGACACCCGCCAACCACTTATGCAAAACAAGTTGCATGTCAGTCGTGAAACCGGTCTCATGTACGATGACATGTAAGGTTGGTCCGGGCCGCTTCATCCGACTATGCCACCAATATCCAAAGTACATAGAAGATGCAATAACATGATCATCATCACCCACATATAAACATATGTGTACTACCCGTGCAAAGCACCTACGCATAGATCAGGCTCTGATACCACTGTTGGGTCTGCAGCATAGAAAACAAAAAATTCCTACGATGAGAACTACACGCCAAGATCTATCTACTAGGTACAGAGCAACGGGTGGACATACATCCAACGAGAACTTACCCTCGAAGACAATGAGTTTTGTTAACGAGTAGGAACTCGTGGTTGATGTAGTCGTACACTTGCCGATCTCAAGATCGTGAGGAAGTCCGAGCGCCGCAACTCAGCAGCGCATCCGTACTCGCACACACGTTCAAGCCACCGAACAACCTCCACCTCCTCGCTCCAGCGATCCAGCGGAAGCAGCAACTCCTTCCAGACGAAATGCCACCGGGAACATGTATCTCACTAATCCGAGACCATGGGGGAATAATTCTAGAGGGGGAGAGAGATCCTTCACAAGGAGGTGTGAGGAAGGAGGATGAGGGTGGCCTTTTATAGGAGGAGGGGGTGCCCCTCCTCTCCATGGCCGGTGCATGGGAGGGTGACCCCTCACCTCCCCCATTCATGTGGTGGTAACCCCTCCACATTAAAATGCCTCTTCACATTCCCTTTTAAAGTCCCCACTTTAAATGCATTAAAATTCTCCAAGTTTAATGCTCTCTCATTTAATAAAACTCTTTTATTAAATTTATTCAGAATTTTGTTAATTACTTTAATTAACAAACATTCACATATAACCCCTTGCAATATTTCAATACCACATGCAGAACCACTTTCTGCAATTTCACCCGAAACAATTTCCGGTTTCTATCAAAACAATTCCTGCGCTTTGCAATTCTTTCGTCTGAAACATATGTGCTCCAAAATGGTGTCCGGTAACTCTTAAGTATGTCACCCTACGGTTCGCGAATAATGCAGACATGATTGAGACTCCTCTCAGATCAATAGTCAAAAGCGGGACCTGGAGATCCATACTGACTCCTGCATATCCAACGATGACTTCTGTGATCGTGAGAACCTTTAATGCTTGTAATTTAATACCTTTGTCTCATGATATAATACATGTCCGAGATTCGATCATCGGTATCCAAATACCTAGTTTGATCTCGTTACCGACATGCATTCTTTTCTCGTTCCCGTGATATAACATTCTAGTGATCACATCACTTCCTTGCAAGCTATCTCAATGTGATATCACCGAGAGGGCCCAGAGTATATCTATCCGTCATCGGTATTGACAAATTCCACTCTTGATCCATGAGCCTCAACATAACACCTTTGTAGCACTGAACCCATCTTTATAGTCACCCTGTTACGGTGTGACGTTTGATGTTATCAAGATACTCTTGAGGTGTTAGCAATTAACATGATCTCATGGTCTAAGGATAAAAATTACTTCGTATGATGTTATAGCAATATAAACATAATGACTTGATCGTAATGCTATACTTCGGATGAATGTTCATCACATCACTTCACAAATGTCGTGACCTTGTGATTAACAACATCCAATGTCTATGATCAGGAAACCTTGATCATCTTGTTAATCAACAAGTTAGTCTATAAGAGAGGCATAACTAGGAACCCTTTTTGTTTATTAAACACACATGTATTGATGTTTCCGATTAATACAATTCTAGCATGCAAAATAAACATCTATCATATATAAGGAATACATAATAACAACTTTATTATTGCCTCTCAGGGCATATTTCCTTCACTTTACGCGTTCATTCGCGAGACTGGTCCATGCTTGACATACGGCTTGTACCGTATAAAGTGGCTTAGGGGGGTGTCTGTCTCTCTCACATTAGTTGGTATACCATTTGCAATGGAGGGCCCTGAAAGGGGTGTAGTAGAGACAACTACTTGATTAGCGTTATGCTGAAAGTTCGTAGGTAAGAATGGTTCTTGTGCGAAAGCCCATTCAGCCACGTAAAACATGCAAAGATAAAGTAGAGGCGTCTAACTCTGTTTTGCAGGGGGGCGTTCTTTGTGAAATGGTTGTGGCAAAGGTAAAGTGATTACCTTTTGTTACATAGTAGTAGATAGTCACAGTAATGACAAACTACCACGCCGGAATGACACCGGTACCCTAGTGTCTGCGGCGCCGGAAGCCTGGTGCCGGAACCCGGTGACGGCGGATGGAGATCACGACGTGAAGGACCATATCACATAGCATTTACATTCAATGTTATTGTTTGGATGTCTTATTGTGTGCTAGTATTAGATACTCGACGGTAGCCTAATAAGATGATCCCTATTAAAATTACCAACGATTGTGCTCCCCCTTAGTGTGCACCACCAAGAAAGTTCTTCGGTATGAGGCGATCCAGGGTTACAGGCCTGGGTGTCAGACATATCTACGTTCGCATATAGTGGGTGAAAGCCATGTTGCAGAGCGGATACACTAAGGTGGAGTTGGCGAACCTAGCACACCACAAAAGCGTGGCCTCGGAACACGGATGGTCGAAATATCGAGCACGATTTGCATGAATGATGTGACCGACGTTTAGCGTCCACCTTTGAACCCACATCGATGGCCATGATCAATCGGGGGAGATGTGGCTGATAGGAGTCGTGTTATCACTAGGAACCCTCACTGGGGATAGGTGTTTCTAAGTGGAGTTATTATTAACTCATTTAATTATAAACTTAGTCTAAATTCCTTTTGCAATTATAAATGAAGATGGGACCTTTCGTGTTGACAATTGAATGGTTAGAAGGAGAGAAGCTCAGATTAGATGGATCGAACTTCTCCATTTGGGTTGCCAGTCTCCATGTTCTACTTAGTGAGAACGACGTGGTCGACTACATACTCGACGAGATGGATTTGGATCTGTCCATGAACCTTGAGACCCCGGAGGAGCGGAAAGACCGCTATCTCCGTCGTGAGATGGCCTCCTATATTTCAGTTGTGATGCATTTCGGAATGGTGGACGAGCTATGGCCTTTCGTGGGTGATGTCAACCCTCGTTCGGTGATGCTACAGCTCAGGACACATTTCGTGGAGCAGACACGCATTTGGGAGCATGAGCTGATGGGAGACTTCCTCTCCATTAAGATGGAGAAGAACTCGTCACTAGACAGCCACTTGCAGCACATGCATGATGTGTACATGAGGCTAGCATACTTCCTAGACGTCTGGATTATAGGCTCTTTTGCAAATGCTATTGTGCTGCCGTCGCTGCCACCAAGCTACCAAGCACAGGTCAGGACTTGCGTAATGAGGGGCGACACGGAAACGATGGAGTTCCACTAGTTCATGACACATCTCAGGAATGTGTTGGTTGAACCAGATGTCGCTCAGGTCATCAACGACAAAGGTATATATTTGATATACAGTTTTATAAATGTTATAATCTTGCAAACACATTGCAGTGTTAAGTATATCTGATACTTGTTCTGTTTTGGTGAAAACAGGTCCTTCTGCATGAGAGGTGCTTGCTGGAGAGGAGGTGACGTTGCGTGTTGATGGCGAGCATGATGATGATGGCCAACGACACTCTCCCTCGACATTTATCATTTAGTTTGTGTTTTAGGATGATTATTGTAATCAAGAGATTGTGAACTTCTTTAGTGTGTCTCACACTTCGTGAGATGGTTATTCATATGAGTTTGTAACAAACAGTTGTTCTGCTTTTATGAATGATTTCTATTCGTGTTCATATCTTGTTTGATTACTTGTGAATCGTCCTTATTGTTTGAAACTAATTGATAATGTATGAACATTTGTAAAATATTAAAATGCCTTGTTTAAAAATACCCAATTTAATGATATGTTCATTAATGAATGAAACCATTGTTTAAATTCAAAGTTATGTGATAATATGTGAAAGTCATTCAATTTCTTTTCACATATAAATCAGGCCTAAGTTCGGCAAAATAACTTGAACACCATGTATTACTTGAATACAAAGTGTTTAATGAATTGTTAAATAGAGTACATATTCGATGTATTATGTTTTAACGAAAATGGTAATTATCATTAAGTAATTGTTTAAATGTGTAAAGTAGTTTACCAAAGGAAACATGAATATGAAACTTTTTGATTTGATCAAAATGTTTCATCAATAAAGGGTATAAGTATAAAAGAGAGTCAAATTGCTATGATTTGATCAATAGTAATGAAATTCAATTTTATAAGAATGGCATAAAAGTAATTGTGAAATGCAAAGTGTTTTGAAACGTCAAAGTACAAAAGCATCACAATATGATATTAGATATCAAAAGGGGGTTGAATAGAAGGCACCAAATAAATCGTTGTAGTGTAGATGTAGAGACCATCAGCTAGAAATAGTTAGCACTCAATTAGAATTGGTAAACCATTTGAATTCGTGAAAGTTTTGGGGGTTATTCGATATAACCAAAACAATAGCGAATAAGTCCTTGTAGTGTATTCATTGGAAACTTTGAATACGAAATCCATAGCTGAGACCAAAAGGAAAGCAAGATTCGTATTGCTTGGATTTTGGTGCATTCTTGAGAAAGCTCACTTCTAGTGATGTTTCTCAATTATGAAGCAAATGGAAATTAGTGTAAAACACGATGAGGATTCAAAACCCTGCATCAGAGTGTTGAGAAGCGCAACGGACAATGTTCCTGAACGATTTTGTTCACAGAAGGAAAGAACCAATGATTTTGATCATTGTGTTTTTTCTCTCCACTATCGTTTTTCACTACATGAAGTAGGATTCAAAATGTAAATCCATATCTTGTATGGAGACATTTGTGAATCACTTGTCATGATTTTTGGAATATGACATACCTACGAACTACAAAGGAAATAATGGTAAACTAGAATTATGAGAAATCCTAAAAGGAAAATTCCCTTGAGATTAGAAAGCAATTCATTGCTGAATCTCACAAGTAAAAGGGGTTACTTGAATTTTCCCAAATGACTGCAAATCCATAGTGGAAAAAGGGGGTAAATGACTAATGCACAATTTGTCAAGTAGTCGACAAATTCAAATGAATTTGATTCATGTATGCTAAATGTCAATTGGATTTAAAACTAGTAAAGTACTAGTATCTCATAATAAATCTCCAAATTTGATATTTGATCAAAGGATTTTGAAGTTATTCAAATAGTAAGGAGATATGCAATTTGCATAAAATTGAGTGGGAGCTATGAAAGTCTTCCTGAAACAATATGTGATTGACATATTTTTGAGTGGGAGCAATGTAAGTCTCAAATTCAAATATGTGGGAACATATTTTGAGTGGGAGCTTATAAGAGTAATTCTTAAATATGTTAAGAATGAAAGGCGCAAATACTTATGAATAATGATTCATAAGATGTAGAAGTTGATAATAAGTGTATTATGATATTATGTAGTATTCCTTAAGGGATTCTGAAAAGGGTTTTAGGATAGAAGTTAATTAAGGAACTAGTCCTTAATAACTCAAATTAGGAATAGCATTAAGTTTAACATCAACGATTGAAAGAAAGAAAAGGATGATCGTCATCCACTATGTTGAGACATAGGTTTTATCTTAGAAACCATGATGATAACTTGGCATAATATGTGATCCAAATAAGGAACGTGTGAAAGTGATTAAGTTCGAATCACAGAATGTTTGAGCTAAGTTTTGTCCGCAATGTCTAATAGAGAACTGTGGACATATTTTCCAAATCCATAAAGGATAACATATCTTAAAGCATAAAGAGTTATGTTATAAGGGAATATGTTGGAAACTCCTGTAGATGCCAATTAAAGTCAAGTAGGAAGCGAGGTGAACATAACATCAAAAGTTGCACAGAGTGCACTGGTGTTTCGATGAATACATTTATAATAATAGATAAGGGTACCATCTAAAGTGTTGTATAATGTTATGGTGGGGCTAGTTCACTTTTAACGTAGAATGATGTGTCCCAGGGCATAGTGCCCATGAGAAAGCCCTCGAGGTTGATCTAACGTTACTGTAGGCTCCTGGAATCAGGCCTCGTTCTGCTGCCATAGCGATGATACATACACATAGATGCTATCATGTGATGATAAAGTATTAATGTCAATCAAGGTGACATTAGTAAGTTGCAAAGGATTTGGGACTGTAAAGTACAGACCCAAGGGTCAACCTCTTCCATGAGCAAGCATGTTCAGAGTACCGGATACATGGTGCCAATGATTGAGAACAAAATGCAGCTAGTGTATTTATACTCTAGTGCAAGTGGGAGACTGTTGGAAATATGCCCTAGAGACAAATAGTAGTAAGGACTATTATCATATTTCATATAGTTTATGATTAAGTTTTATATCATGCTATAACTATGTTGAGTGGAAACATCAATATACGTGTGATATACAAACAACCAGGGGTTCCCATAGAAACTCTAGTCACTGGTTCATTGGTCAACAGATGATCATGTTTCCTAGTCATGTGGCATTTATGCCAGTTGGAAATGAGGTCATCTCATTCTGGGAATGTGATGATGAACCAATACCCAACCTAAACATCGTGACCCGATCATGTCACGAAGTTCAAGTCACGATGATTAGAAATGGATCCTCGTAGACTATTCCTTAGACCGTGAGGCTATATCAAACACTGTCTCCTGAGAGTGCTTAGATAACATCAAACACCATCTGGTAAAGCGGTGGTTATAAAGGTGTGTTCAGGTACTCGGAGGAAACCGTAGAGGCAATATATGTCAAGAGCGGGATTTGTCCGTCCATGTGACGGGAAGATACTCAAGGGCCCACTCGGAGAAGTTATATCCAATAGCTACGCAGCGTGTGATTAGATCACGGGGATATCACTTGTCGGAACGAGTCAAGTAGCATTGTTCAGTAACGAGATTGAACACGACATGGTGATGTCATTGATCAGATCTCGGGCAATGCAAGTATCGAGTGACAAAGGGAATAAGACACGACTGTCCCGGTTCAAACGACGAAAGATCTTCGTGGAACGCACAAGGGTCACATGGCCATCCAGGTCCCTCTATCGATCATTGGTGCGGGAGTGTCCCGACCATGTCTAGAGTGTTCCCGAACCGTGGGGTATCACGCTTAAGGGCTTGATGATGCTTAGAGAGTGTTTATAGGATCGGTGGAATCACTGAAGAAAAGAAGGGAGAAAACCGGAAGGGTTTCGGTAAGTCCGGAGGATGTCCGGAGTGGAGGTGGAAGGTGTTCCATGGCCATGGAGATTAAATGATATGTGAATGAATGTTAAATATTTGTTTAATCATTTATTCATATTTATTTAATAAAGAGAAAAATCAATTAAAGGTCAAAAAGGCTTAATGGGCTAATTCCGGAGGGAGAGGGCCCATTAGGGGAAAGGAGAGAGGGAGAGGGGCCAAGGGGGTTGGCCGGCTGGGCCTAGCCCCTCCCCCCTGCAGGGCCCACTAGGGGCTAGCCGGCGGCCACCCTACCCCCTCCTCCCCTTTAGTCCCACCCCGGGACTTTGAGGGAGGTAGTACCTCCCCCCCTATATATAGTGGGGTATTTGGTCTAGAAAAATACACCAATAATTAATAAAGGTCTCCCCACTTTTGGGAGGACCTCCAATTGATATTTTCTCTCTTCCCCTCTATCTCTCATGACCGTGGTCCCAAGTCTGGACTGCGCAAGCGAGAGACATCTTCACCGCGAAGCGCCGTCGAGCTGCGGGATTCTGATCCGGGAGCTCTACTTCCACAACTGCTGCTGGATCAGGAAAGCGGGAGTCATCGTCGGGCACCGAACATGTGTAACTCCTCGCGAGGTGTCACACTTGAGGCACTCAAGTCGTTGGCGCCAGAAGGAGCGCAAGGACTTCATCACGACCTTGAGGTCGGCTTCGACTCGTCTACATCAACCACGCTCTCCCTGAGCGTTGACAACGTTTTTCGGTCTTCAAGAGTAAGTTCACGAAAAGCCCTCCCGTTACTGTATTACTAATAGATAGGTCCTGGCAGCTTCAGGGGTTCAATGGGCGTAGAGTAAAATTTATTGTTTTCTTACGCGGAACCCCAATAATTGTCAACCCCAGCACTGGAAACCCATTGTATCTGGAAGAACTTGTTGTCTTGTCTTAGATATTTACTTTTTGAAGAAATTATCATTAATAAAAATAAATTTCTTAGTAGCTTAAAGGCCAATGAGAACACGAGTATGGCTCCCCCTCGCGAGAGCCGCTGCCATCCCTAGATCCGGCCTTTCTAGTCCATCTCCTTCCCTCCGTTCGGCGGTCACGCTGGCAAATAGATGAGTGGGGAACTGTCCTCTTCATTGTTGCTTTTTGTAGGTCTGTTTTCCCTTAGTTTGGTCTCCCTAGCAACATCGGCAAGGTGGTGGCGATGATGTCATGTTGGAATAAGGACTCTCTGGCCTCTCCCTACATCGTGGGTGTCCGATTCGGAGTCAATGATGCCTATGATGGTTAGCGTCACTGGATCTGTTGATTCTCTTCGAATCTTGGCAATTGGTGTGTTTATCAAGGGGACTTCTTCTGGCCGTGGGGATTTACAGATCATCATGGAGCTTCATCGATGGTTATTTCTTCCTCTTCATCTTCAGGACGGATGTGGTCTTGTAGACCCGCTCGGTGACTTTCCGTCCGCAACCAACAACACCAAGTAGGCTCAAGGAGGACTAGAGGAGAGGTAGTGGCGGCGTGCCATCAACACAGTCTGGGGCTTGAAGATGAAGGTCATATCGAGGATTTTGTTGTAATTTTCGCTTTCTGTGGTGCTTCCTTGGGATCGAATCCCTCAATGCTCCATAACCACTCATCCGTCAATCTACCCTTTAGCAACCACATATGGTTCTGGATGTTGCAGTGCTCGTCATCTTGTTAGAATCACGACATGCAAATAACAAAGAACGAAAAAGAAATCGCAGCAAGGGGACACAGATTTAACGTGGAAAACCTCTCCAACAAAGAGAGGAAAAAACCACGGGCGCCAACCAGTGAAACTTCACTATATCGGAGAGTGTTTACAAACACCGGGGATTTTCACATATGCAACTTATCCTAGTCAGCGGCTTACGTAAGGTATATATAGCGGTGGAAACCTAGGTCTTCAACGATCCGTACCAAGCCTCTAGCGGTGGACCTCGCTCCGCTTATCAGAAGTTAGCCTCCTTAATAAATTTGGATCATACTTCAACACATCTCATGCTTAATGATGTGTCATTCCATTTGTCCCGGGTCATCTTATTTATATGACTTATTCATTGGAACGAGGGTAGTATGCCCCTGGTTTTGCGGGATTTGTTTCCGTCAATTTCTAGTTTTGTTCCTTAAGAAGAAAATACCACTCACCTCATTTAATCTCTGTTGGACTGCATTCTTGCTCCAACAAATTAGATTTGCTTGTCTAGTTGAAGCTTAAGTAATAGGTGCATGTACATATGAAGTTTATTCATAGAAGCAGCTCCTACTATTTCTTATTTTGAGTTTCGCAAGTTACTAATCATCCTAGTTAGATAATGTAACATGCATTGCTATCGCCTGTCGGGTTTCATTAAGTTGAGTAAATAGACCAACGGTAGCATCAAATTCTTCAATTCATTTGTACATTGAGCTGCATTATGCTTCCCCTTGCTCAGGACATCTTGGATCTTAAGAATTTATAGAAGAGTTTCAGCTCTTCTTTTGAATCAAGTCATTCATGTAGAACACAATAAATTCGTGTGCTATAAAATTTTGTGCTCTATAAACCTAAATGAGAGCTGCAAGTTAACTAATGTATTTCTGCTCGACTGCTTTTCTATTGTAACATTAATTTTAGGCTCCTTGCTTTTTGGAGATCATGTTCCGGAAATAGAATCATATCGTCGACATATTTAAGGAACAAAAGACCATCATTGCCTTGATGTGGAATCACAACCTCAAAACGTATGCAAGAACTAATTAAGTTAATAGCCATGTTTATAGAATACATATTTTTCCTAAATGTGACCTGGAATCAACATATGCAAGAACTAATTCTGTTACTCTTCTCGTTCAATAATTCTTGATTAAAATATAGCAGCCACTCCTATGTATTGGAAACCAATTTTATAGAAGGTAAAGCAAAGCATCAGAGCTCTTAACATGATAATTTTTTTGTGCTTTATTAGATATGTTTTAGTACTTTCAACACAATTCACATTAACAAAAATAAATTGATTAGTATCTTAAAGGCTAATGAGAGAACGAGCCTACATGTTTAAAGGCACATGGATGAATTAGTTGGCTAGTGGAACACGAGTGGGGACTAGTAGGTTTAGAAGAACTTTAATAGTGGTCACTACAAGAAATACGCATCCACCTATGGCTGGTTGCATCTAGCCGCTATAAAAAGAGAGTATCTTTTTATTAAAAAGCAAATGGTATCTACCAACTACAAATGTTTGCAATGGTTTGTACATCAATACAATGAGTGAAACTGAGTAGAGAGAGGAGGTCACTAGCAGTGCCCACTTTGTAGGTTAAAAGCCAATGAACATGTTACAATGTTGCATGCTAGATCTGGATAATTTTCTTCTATTTTCATTCCTTCCTATGTGAGCATGAGATACCTCAGGATGATAATTTCTAACGCAGAAGCTCGTGATGGTTATCCCCCTATGCACGAGCCATACTGGAATTGGATCATTATAGTCAAGTGGACTTTGGACTTTATTTTGTTGGATGTAACTGGACTGGATCTCATTGGATATATGGGTTTACCCATGGGCACTACTAAACCATCTGTCAAAGATTTCTCTCCAATCATTGATAGAGTTGAGAGAAGATTGAATGCCACTGTATCTTTCTTGTCATATGGAGATAGTCTCATTCTTGTCAACTCTGTCTTATCTTCCTTCCCAATTTACTTCATGTGCACTTTGGTTATTCCATTGATGGTTATTGAAATCATTGACAAGGCTAGGAGAAGATTCTTGTGGAGGAAAGACAAATACAAGGAAAGAGTGAATTCTTTGGATGCTTGGAATATGATTTGCAAACCAAAAGAAAAAGGAGGATTGGGTATTTTGGGCCTCGGGATTCGGAACACAGCATTATTGATTAAGCATTTAGATAAATTCTACAACAATGTTGATTTTCCATGGGTTAAATTGATAAGAGACACATATTATCATGAAACTGTCCCCCATGCCATTACCCAATGTGGTTCCTTTTGGTGGAGAGGGGTTCTTAGCTTTGTTGATGACTGGGAGCCATGTTTATAGGAAAGGTCGGCAATGGTCGGTTTCAGTTTTATTTTTTGGAATGACTTATGGTATAGCACATCTCTTCCAGCCAAGTTTGCTAGGCTTTTCTCCTATGCTCGGGACAAATTGGCATCAGTGAAGGATATATGCTCGCTGCAAAATCTACATGAGGCTTTTCACTTGCAACTATTAGAAGCTTTCATTGAATATAATCAGTTACAGGAAATACTAGTTGGAGTATCCTTGAGCTCTGACCCTAATCAGTGGATTTGTCAATTAAATAATGGAAATTACATAGCAAAAGCATACTATAAAGAATGGTTCTCAATTATTTCTAATGACCCACTCTCAATGAGAATCTATAAGAGTAAGTGCATGTCTAAAAATAAATTCCCAGACAATCATGACTATATACTCTGTCCTGCACAAGTGTGGGAAGATTGGAAGCATCTTTTCTTTCAATGCAACTTCAGCACTAGAGTTTGTTATTTACAGATAGAATGGAGAGACAGAGCTATACATGACATCTTTGCTTTTGCAAATAGCCCTTTTCAAGCCCCATGTTTTACTGAATTAAAAATTCTGACATGTTGGAATATATGGAAGCACGGAATGAATGGATATTCAAGAACATAAACCAACTTTCAGAGGATGGAAGGACTGTTTTTACTATGATGTCAATATGCTGAAACATAGGCTCGAGAAGAATCTCAAGGATTCTTTGTAATTATGGATTGACAGTCTATCCTGATTCCTGTGCATGCCCCTTTTTTCCCCTTTTTGTACATATTTGTAGTTTGGACTCTGAGACTGCTTTGATGGTTCCAATCCCTCCCTCGCTAATATGTTTCTGACACTGATAAGTAATGCTTGAATTTTTTGGTGACAAAACTTTGGCGTGTATTAGCGTACGGAAGTCACCCTAGTGATCGACTACATATGTTTCCAATCCCTCCCTCACTAATTAAATCAGCTTGTCGACTTACATCTTGTATGTTTTATTAACTTTTTGTATGTGACACTATTGACTTCTCATTGTACCAACCAATTTTACATAACCTTTTATTATCTTTAAATCGTAGCCACAGATAGTAGATATAATATTTAATAGAATTTAGGTGATGTGGATCAACCTAATGCCTCGAAAAGCACACTTATATTGCTTTTAATATATAATAGATATGAAAGATCATATCTTGATGTGAGTTGTTGCTTCCTGAATACATTGTAGGTCGAAATGGTGTGTGCTTCAAAGCCATATGTTGCTAATATGCACACCTATAGGAATTTCCCACCAACATTGATATCGACACCGACGATATCAGATGGCAAACTTTATGGAGCTCTAAACCTAGAGAACATGGTATCTCATAATGTATGAATATTTTAACTCGGTTACCCGAATAAAATAAATTTGTTTGTAGCATGGGTGTTCAAAGATGTATACTTCAAAATCAATGTCTAATGAAAATGACTGCAATATTGACTGTCGGTTGACAATCGATAGTGTTTAGTCTATCATGAGGTTGTATCCAGAAAAATTAAGGTTGCATCTATAGTTGTAAGAAATAGTACATCTTTATGTAGAAGCATACTCTTTATGTAGGAGTTAGAAATTTATCTAGCAAACAATAAATGTATCTAGCCTTATATAGAAAGATTATTATAGTGTCTTGTATTTCGCAGGAATGTGCGAAATTGACGGGAGAGAGAAGGTAGTGTTGGATTCATGAACATAGAAGTATATATGGCATGCATGCAAGATCCAGACTTGTTTCCATTTTTCCTTCAAATTCTAAGTATAGGAGGCCTTGGGATGATAATCACTACCTTTTTGTTGGAATGTAGATCTCGATGCTTGTTGTGCCCTATGCAAGATCATCGAGGGTGCTACATTTCACTTAAAAGATCTCCCAGTGGAAAATCTAATTTTAGAATACTCTATTGTTAACCCATATCGGGCAGGCTCATAGTTTGCGGTTACCCAAACCCTCGTGATAGATGTTTCCATCTTGGTTTTCTTTCATACAAGAAATGAAAAAATCTCAATCTCCCGGAATTGGACCAAAGAGCAGCCCTTTGTTGATTTCCACTATATGTTTTCAAATATTTTTCTCTTTTCTACATTAATTCTAAACAAATACCCCCTCCATTCCATAATAAAATGTTACTATATTAGTTCTAGTAACATATTATATAATGGGACAAAACAAGTAAGTCATAGCTGATGCACGACCTGAGAAAAAGTTATTCATCAAGCATATTCCATCTCACTCTGAATAGTCAATCTTTGTGATAAAGTAGATGTGCATGCTTACAAACGTTTATGTGCACGCTTAGCAAGTTGGCACATTTTTTCAACTCTCTTGCAAAGATACACTATTACATTTCTTAGTGGATTAAGTAACTAATTCACATGGTCGTGAGCTATCTTGTGCATACAATTGGGCCTTCTTGCATGTCTCGTTCGTGGATTACTCTTTGGAACATGTATTCGTTTGTGCTTTGCATTCTGATTTTGTTGGGACGATGGTCCTATATCGTATATTTATATATATGAACTAATGATGATAGCTAGATAAAAATGTGTACAACCGAAAAACAAAATAAAAAATTGGAAAAGGTTCTCAACCATGAGTACCGAAGCTCCAAGTATTTTGTGATTACTCTACGGGCAAACAAAGTCCATGTACATGTTAGTTTTGTTTCATCCTTGAAAGTATGCACTGATACTTCTCATAATTTTGTTTAGAGATTCAAGTTGGTCACCATTAGGTTACCCTTTACTCTCTTTAGTTCAAAAAAATAAACTAACCTTTTTAAAAGGATAATATCGTAAGAAAATTTATTTATTTTGGTGAACTAAAGAGCGTAAAGGGTACCATAATATTGACCCACTTGTATCACTAGGTTTGCTCAACTAATAACTGCTACATAATCATGTGTACTCAAGTACGGTTTGGACCCTGGCATAGCTATAAGTATGCAAATAAACCGTACATAAAAATCCTAACGCACTATGCCCACAAGTAATTGAGTATTTCACGCTGACCTTGTAGCTTAAACTGCTACAATCCACACTATAGGCCTTTCATGATCTCACATAGCCAGAAGCCTCTAGATTTTACCGCATTCGCGGTGTTGCTTGGGGAATTATTTCTACAAGATATATCCTATCTTTCAGTACGAAATTCTTAGGAAATGCAAAGTTTAAGAAAAAAGCTATTGCTAAAAGGGGATGTCTATTTCTGACTTTTTCTTGTTTGAGTTTTCTTCTTCCACATGGTTTTGCTCGCTCCTGCACCAATAGATCACATCCCTTGACGTTCCGTCGCCACTTTTTATTGTATGATTCAATGGTAACAAAAAAGGTGATTCCATTACTAGTCTTTATTATTAAATTAGAAACGGTGGCGAACACACTTCTACCACAATGAATGCCACCACTAACTAATTTGCCAAAACTCTCTCACCGACTAACAACCTTATCTCATTCGCAAATAAACCGTACATAGAAATCCTGACATAGCAAAGTTTACAAATAAACCGTACATAAAAATCCTACCGCACTATGTCCACAAGTAATTGAGTATTAAACCTTTCGTATGCCTTCTCTCTTTGTCCTCATGCACATGCACCCGAGTCACTAACATATTTTAGGATGAAGACCTTCCATCTTTGAAAATTTGGTTATCAATATGGAGTCCAGCTTATACATTTTTAGGTGAAATTAGCCTTGTTTATCTAAGAATATCGCTTTTACATAAATGTGACCTGGAGTCAACATATGTAATATGATATAGTCAACCCCAGCACTGGAAACCCATTGTATTTTGAAGAACTTGTTGTCTTGTCTCAGATATTTACTTTTTGAAGCAATTATCATTAATAAAAATAAATTTCTTAGTAGCTTAAAGGCCAATGAGAACACGAGTATGGCTCCCCCTCGCGAGAGCCACTGCCATCCCCAGATCTGGCCTTTCCAGTCCCTCTCCTTCCCTCCGTTCGGCGGTCACACCGGCGGATAGAGGAGTAGGGACTTGTCCTCTTCATCGTTTGCTTTTTATAAGTCGGTTTTCCCTTTGTTTTGTCTCCCTAGCAGCATCGGCGAGGTGGAGGCGATGATGACATGTTGGAATAAGGTCTATCCGGCCTCTCTCTACATCGTGGGCGTCCAATTCGGAGACAACGATGCTTGTGATGGTTAGCGTTACTGGATCTGTTGATTCTCTTAGAATCTTGGCAATTGGTGTGTCTATCAAGGGGACTTCTTCTGGCCATGGGGATTTACAGATCATCATGGAGATTCATCGATGGTTACTTCTTCCTCTTCGTCTTTGGGACGGCTGTGGTCTTCTAGACCCGCTCGGTGACTTTCCGTCTGCAACCAACAACGCCATGTAGGCTCAAGGAGGACTGGAGGAGTGGCAGTGGCGGCGTGTCGTCGACACGGTCTGGGGGTTGAAGACGAAGGTCATCTCGAGGATTTTGTTGTAATTTTCGCTTTCTTGTGGTGCTTTGTACTGTCGTTTGTTTCTTTTAATGTCGTATGGTCATTCCTGCAAAAAATGTGCATGGCTGAGTTAGCTGGCTAATGGAATGAGTGAAGGACTAGTAGGCGTTGGTTGAGAAGAACTTTACTAGTGGTCACTACTAGCTATATATATTCACCGATGTCTGGCTGTAGCTACCCGCTATGAAAAAAGAGTATTCCTTTATCTAAAAGCAAAAAATATCTACCAACTACAAATGTTTCTAATGGCCTATATATACACACAGATTTCTGCAATGGCATGTACCTCAATAAAGTGAGGGAAACTACTAGAGAGAAAAGGCCACTTGCAGTGCCCACCTTGTAGCTTAAACGCCATGAACATGTTACAATGTGGCATGCTAGATCTGGATTGTTTCTACCGCATGTGATAATTTACTTCCGATGAACATATAACAATATATTACTTCTGATGTGAGCATGAGAGACCCCAGGATGATAATTTCTACCGCAAAAACTCCAGCCGGTTATCCTCCTATGCACGAGTGTGGAGACTGCTACAATCCACATTACGGTCCTTTCATAATCTCACCTAGCGGAAAGCTTCCAGATTTTTTTGTATTCGCGGTGTTGCTTCGGGAATTCTTTCTACAAGATATATCCTATCTTTCAGTACAAAATGTGTAGGAGAGGCAAAGTTAAGATAAAAAAACCACTGCTAGAAGGGCATGTCTATTTTTGACTTTTTCTTGTTTGATTTTTCTTCTCCCACATGCTTTTGGTCGATCCTGCACAAATAAATCGAATCCCTCGATGCTCCATCACCACTCATCCTTCAATCTACCCTTTAGCAACCACATACGGTTCTGGATGTTGCAGTGCTCGTCATCTTGTTATAATCACGACAAGCAAATAACAAAGAACGAAAAATAAATCGCAGCAAGGGGACACATATTTAACATGCAAAAACCTCTTCAACAAAGAGAGGAAAAAATCACGGGCACCAACCAGCAAAACTTCATTATACCGAGGAGTGTTTACAAACGCCGGGGATTTTCACAGATGCAACTTATCCTATCCAGCGGCTTACAAGAGATATATATAGCGGTGAAAACATAGGTCTTCAACGATCCGTACCAAGCCTCCGACGACGGACCTCTCTCTGCTTGTCAGAAGTTAGCCTCCTTAATGAATTTGGATCATACTTCAACACATCTCATGCTTAAAGATGTGCCATTCCATTTGTCCCGGGTCATCTTATTTTTACGGCTTATTCATTGGAACGAGGGTAGTATGCCCCTGGTTTTGCGGGATTTGTTTCCATCAATTTCTAGTTTTGTTCATTAAGAAGAAAATACCACTCACCTCATTTAATCTCTACTGGACTACATTATTGCTCCAACAAATTAGATTTGCTTGTCTAGTTGAAGCTTCAGTAATAGGTACATGTACACATGAAGTTTATTCATAGGAGCAGCTCGTACTATTTCTTATTTTGAGTTTCACAAGTTACTAATCATCCTAGTTAGATAATGTAACATGCATTGCTATCGCCTGCCTGGTTTCATCAAGTTGAGTAAATAGACCAGCGGCAGCATCAAATTCTTCAATTCATTTGTACATTGAGCTGCATTATGCTTCCCCTTGCTCAGGACATCTTGGATCTTAAGAATTTATAGAAGAGTTTCAGATCTTCTATTGAATCAAGTCATTCATGTAGAACACAATAAATTCGTGTGCTATAAATTTTTGTACTCTATAAACCTGAGTGAGGGATGCAAGTTAACTACTGTATTTCCGCTCGACTACTTTTCTACTGTAACATTAATTTTAGGCTCCTTGCTTTTTGGAGATCATGTTGCATAAATAGAATTGTATCGTCGGCATATTGAAGGAACAAAAGACAATCGTTGACTTGATGTGGAATCACAACCTCAAAACATATGCAAGAACTAATTTAGTTAATAGCCTTGTTTATAGAATACATCTTTTGCCTAAATGTGACCTGGAATCAGCATATGCAAGAACTAATTCTGTTACTCTTCTCGTTCAATAATTCTTGATTAAAATATAGCAGTCACTCTTATGTATTGGAAACCAATTTTATAGAAGGTAAAGCAAAGCATCAAAGCTCTTAACATGAAAATTTTGTTGTGTTGTATTAGATATGTTTTAGTACTTTCAACACAATTCACATTAACAAAAATAAATTGCTTAGTATCTTAAAGGCTAATGAGAGCACGAGCCTGCATGTTCAAAGGCACATGGATGAATTAGTTGGCTAGTGGAACGAGTGGGGACTAGTAGGTTTAGAAGAACTTTAATAGTGGTCACTACAAGCAATATGCATCCACCTATGGCTGGCTGCATCTAGCCGCTATAAAAAGAGAGTATCTTTTTATTAAAAAGCAAATGGTATCTACCAACTACAAATGTTTGCAATGGTTTGTACATCAATACAATGAGTGAAACTGACTAGAGAGAGGAGGTCACTAGCAGTGACCACTTTGTAGGTTAGAAGCCAATGAACATGTTACAATGTTGCATGCTAGATCTGGATAATTTTCTTC
The DNA here is from genome assembly GCA_916181665.1 of Avena sativa. NCBI lineage: Eukaryota > Viridiplantae > Streptophyta > Magnoliopsida > Poales > Poaceae > Avena > Avena sativa. The sequence goes on along the minus strand of OV702291.1, from coordinate 123,629,325 downwards.
TATTTTCGTTCCTTCCTATGTGAGCATGAGAGACCTCAGGATGATAATTTCTAACGCCGAAGCCGAAGCTCCTGCTGGTTATCCCCTCTATGCACGAGTGTGGAGGCTGCTACAATCCACATCATAGGCCTTTCATAATCTCACACAGCAGGCAGCTACCCAATGTTTTTGTTGCCGTTGTGTCGCTTGAACGCTTCATTCGGCAAGATAGAGATTATCTTCAAGTAGGAATTTCCTAGGAGAGGCAAAGTTTAAGAAAAACACTATTGTTTAGGGATAGTCTCGCCTCGATAGAGAGGTGGAGGACGAGTGGGTAATTGTTCACCTATCTAGCTAGCTGCCTATGGCAGTGTGGAGCATGCTTATGTTCTAACATCTTGTCGAATGCGTTGTAAACTGATCTATTGGCCTTTTTCTCCTATGAAACCGAAATGTCTATCCAGCATATCCTTGAAAAAGATTACAGTTTTTTCTTGTTTGATTTTTGTTTTATCACAAGGGTAATTTGGTATGCATGCACATGGTTTTTCTTGCTCTTGTGCCAATAGATGGCATCCCTCGACTCTCCCGTCAATCTACCCGTTAGCCACCGCACAGGCTTGTGGAAGTCATCATGATCATGCTTAACGGGGTGCCTCACCTCTGTTCAGCGATCATCTCGGGTTGCAGCGGACAAGGACTTGGAGCATCTTCAAGCGATGTGTCTTATTCTCTATTCTTGCTTGTTGTTCCTGTTCTTGTAAGTTGATGTCCTCAGCACTTGTAAACTTTTTTACCTGTTTGGGGCTTTATTAATTTAAAGTCCGACGTTATCACCTTTTATCTAAAAAAATCATGCTTAACTTCCCCTTTGCCATGCCGGCCTCGTCGAGAGATGGGCCGGGGAGATCTTCGCCTGGGGTTTCTTCACCGCCTGGCACGCATCCTGGTTCCCAGGCAAGACTAGCCTTCGGTTGGGCCTTTAGCGTCCTGTCATAGGCGTTGGTTTAGAAGAAGTTTAATAGTGGCCACTACAAGCAATGTACGATGTCTGCATCTACCCGCTATAAAAAAAAGGGTATCTATTTAGTAAAAAGCAAATGATATCTACCAACTACAAATGTTTGCAATGGCTGGTACTTCAATACAATGAGGGAAACTGACTAGAGAGAGGATGCCACTGGCAGTGGCCCGCTTTATAGGTTAAAAGCCAATGACCATGTCACAATGTTGCATGCTAGACCTGAATTATTTTTCTTCTATTTTTGTTCCTTCTGATGTGAGCATGGGAGACTTCAGGATGATAATTTCTACTGCGGTAGGTTTTGCTGGTTATCCCTTCTATGCACGAGTGTGGAGATTACCGCAGTCCACATTATAGGCCTTCCATAATCTCGCCTGGCTTGAAGCTACAAGAGGGCACCCCTCAAATCTCCATGACCACTCGTTTGTCAATCTGCCCTTAGCCACCACGTAGGCTTGTGGAAGTCGCTGTGCTCGGCCTTAACGTCTAACGAGGTGTCTTTCCTTTTAGAGCCATCTTATTTATATGGCTTATTCATTGAGACGAAGGTAGTATGCCCCTGATTTTGCAGGATTTGTTTCCATCGATTTCCGACATTGTTCCTTAAACGGAAAATACCACTCACCTCATTTACAAATCTCTGCTGGACTGCTTTCCTACTACAAAAAATTAGTTTTGCTTGTCTAGTTGAAGCTTCGGTTACAGGTTACATCTGAAGTTTATTCAGAGGAGCAGCTCCTGCTATTTCTCCTTTTGAATTTTGCTAATTACAAATCATCCTATAGTTAGATAATGTAACAAGCGTTACTGTCGCCTGCCGGGATCATCAAGTTGAGTAAATAGACCAGCCACTGCATCATATTCTTTGGTTCATTTATAAATTGAGCTGCATTATGCTTCCTCTTGCTAAGGACATCTTGGATCTTAACAATTTTTATAAGAGTTTTGGATCTTCTCTTGGATCAAGTCATTCATGTGGAAGAGTTACAAGTTAACTATAGTATATTTCTATTGTCAAAAAAAAACTACTAGTATATTTCTGCTGGACTACTTTCCTGTTGTAACATTAATTTGCACCAAACTAAAGGAGCCCGTGCAGTATGGTTGTTAGCGTTCATCCTTACCGTAACCTATTCTTTCCAGAGCTACTGTGGCAGGTTTTTGTACTTCTTGTCTCTCGTGGGAGTAGCAATTATCTTTTTGTATTATGTGCTAAAGTGGTAGTAGCAATGTATGATTTTGTGCTAACAAAAAGGTGATCCATTACTAATGGTGATAATGACCGAATTAGTGGCCCAATCTGAATTTGGTGCTATAAGTATTTTGTTTCTTCTTGAGCAGTATTCTAAATTCTGATTGGAATTTACGTAACAACAAGCTACCAAAGGTATAACAATGCCAGGGTGCATTCGATACGTTCCACCCACTACTATAACCCCTCAATATTATTATTTTGCCAAGTTATACTCTTCATCGCGCTCTCACATTTGAATAACCAACCCACACTCCATGGTAACTACACTGGGTGGCTACAAGGGTAAGAGATAATTTTAACCAAGAAAGGCTCTCAAGGCAAGAAACTGCGTTAAAAAGGTGGTGTACACATACTTATAGAGAGGACACCCAAAAAATAAAATTACAACCAAGTCATCTAACTTTGCAACTAGGACCTAAAAAAGGCCGAAGATATGATCGAGTCCTTTGTCTTCACCGGAGCAACCAGTCGACCTCCACATCCGGGCACAAGCGACACCATCGGGGACTATACCACTTGGGGCAAGGCTAGCAAGGTCTCTCGCATCGAGATCGAAGACCTTCACGATGGCGCAAAGGCTTGGAGGAAAAAGAAGCCTGCCGCACCCGAGCACAGAGTGGCTTCTTTTGCCGAGGATAATGGTGGCATAATGCTGCTGACATTTGGGAACTCTGGAAGAATCCACATCGTCTGGAACCCATACCAACAACATGAGCTCCACTTCCCCGCAGAGCCCCAAGCCTAAGGAGTTTTGAACCAAGCCTTTTCCTCTCATCCTCCCGATCACCACGAAAGCGAAGAGAAACCCATGCTCCAAATATCGTCGGCTCAGTGCTCCATCAAGCTTATTTAGGCAGCCCCCCTCTAGATCCGCTACTCTGCTCTAACTTCCACCATGGAATCGAAGCAAAGGAGTACACTAGCGGGCATGACCCGAGGTTCGATGGCGACCAAGAGTAGCTACAACTAAATGACATGACGCCAAGATGGCACAGAGCCAAACCAAACCCTAAGCTACTATGTAAAGGAGGGATTCAACCTCATCTCCCCTCCCTGCCCTCGGCCGGTGAGGGCCCATAGAGGAAGGAGAAAGGAGCTCTGGGGCTTACAGGTGACTTTGGAGAGGAGAAAGAGAGGGGAAGAAATGAGATCCGTCTCACTACACTAGAAACCATTTTTTTCCAGATATAGCATTATAAAATTGGTTGTGGATAGGATAACTAGGATGAGAAGTCCATGATATCCCTGAGAATGAAGCCATGTATTTTTTTAAACTCCAATTAAAGGTCCGTGATGGTTCAGTTCAAAGAAGGGGATACTCTGAGCTTCTTCTTTGGTACCGTAAAACCTCCAAAATTTGTACACGTCCGGATGGATACAAACTTAGGATAAATTATACTTCCTCCGTCTTAAAATAGATATCTGAAATTTATCAAAAATTAGATGTATCCATGTACTACTCCCTCTGTCCCCAAAAAAATGATTTGTATTTGTCTAAATTCATATGTATCTAGAAGACTAGATACTTGCGAATCTAAACAAATCCAAGTCACTTATTTGGGACGGAGAGAGTAAGAGCATCTCCACTAGCATTTTCAGGAGGCCATTCACAGGACGTTTTTTCATCCGAATTTACACAAAACGGCACAGTAGTGTTTTCAGAAGGCGTTTCCATGCCGAATTTAGCACCGTTTTCGTCCAGTGTTCCCAAGCAGATCCCAGTGTCACGGGAACGCCTGATGAAAAGATTGGTCACTCCCTCTCCAACACGTGGCCCCTCTCTCTCCTATCTCTCTCCCCCATATCTCTCCCCTTCCCGTCTGACAAGGCCGCCACGCCGCCATGTCCGCGTCAAGCTCCTCGTGCTCGCCTCGGCTTCGTGCTTGACGAAGGACGACGCTCGCCTCGGCTTCAATCTCCCCGCGCTCGCCGGCGTCAGATTTTCCGCCGAGGACAAGGGCGCCGCGGCCGGTCCCTGGTTAACACGGACGAGAAGGTCATGGCGGCATTCTGGATGGGACTGGCAGCAGCCGAAGCAGAGTGGCAGGCCAAAGCACAGGGGCGGGGCGCAGCGCTGGGCGGGCGACGCAGCGTGGGTAATGGCCGGTGGCGCAGCACCGGCGTGGGACGCGGCCGGTGGCGCAGCACCAGGAATTGGCCCGAGCGAGTCCACGCCGCCGTGAGGTCTGAAAATGGCGCCGCGCCCCTGTAAACCTGCCTGAGGTTCGTCGCCCTGTCCCGGGCGGCCAACAAAGGAGCACAGATGCATCGCCGCTGCCCGCGCTAAGGCCGCAGACGAAGGCCACGCCGCGAGGAGACGCTCTGGGAACACGGCTAGAAAACCATCGTTCCTAGGCCCCCAAAAAAACTTTCATCTAGACCTATTTGCTCCATCCGGCGATAAATTTGGGCATGAGAACCTCCAAACAAGTGAAGGTGCTCTAAATAGTATCTAGATTCATCTAAATTTTAATAAATTTGCGACATCTATTTTAAGATGGAAGGTGTGGTATATTATAATACAAAATATACAACAAGCTGCGAGATTTGACGAGTTACGACAAGATAACACTCCATTTGTGTTTTTTTTCACTTTTCCTACAATGGAATTCTCAAAGTTAAGTTTCTAGGAGTACTTATTTTACCCGCCAAAAAAAGTTTATTTGTTTTACACACACTTTTTCACTCTCTTCGTCTCAAAATAGTCGTCGAAAGTTTGTCAAAATTTGGATGTACCTAGACCTTGCGATATCTATTTTGAGACCGAGGAACTATATACTCCCTATGTTTTAAAATATAAGATGTTTTAGATTTGTGAAGAAAATATATTAGACTTATTTTAATGTACTAGCAGAATGCTCGTGCGTTGCTACGGATTGATTTTACTGAACATTGTATATGTGACCATGCGTCTTGACTGGGAGTGAAAAAATGGCCCTCTCAAAATAGATCCAAATTTTGAAAAAGCTGAGAGGGGGAGTATATCACATAGACGTTTAAAATAAGCTCTCGTTGACATCGCGGAAGCGTCAGGTTAAGGTTAGATGACGCTCGCAAGATGATTAACTGTTAAGTTAACTTTCGGGTTTACCCTTCATACGCATTTATTGTTGGAGATATGCCGAAGAGGCAATAATAAAAGTGGTTATTATTATATCTTTGTGTTTATGATGAATGTTTACATCCCATGCTATAATTGTATTATAAGGAAACACTGATACATGTGTGTTTTGTAAACATAAAAGAGTTCCTAGTAAGTCTCTTGTGGAACTAGTTTGTTGATTAAATGATGATCATGGTTTCCTGATCATGGACATTGGATGTCATTAATAACAAGGTTATATCATTAGGAGAATGATGTGATGGACACACACCCATAGTAAGCGTAGCATAAGATCAAGTCATTAAGTTCATATTGCTGTAAGCTTTCAAATGCATAGTAACTTAATCCTTCGACCATGCGGTTATGTTAATCACCATCACCGGATGGGTACTTTGATGACATCAAATACCGCTTCGTAACTGGGTGGTTATAAAGGTGTCATTGGGTATTCTGAAAGTATGTGTTGAAGCGCATGAATCAAGATTGGGATTTGTCCATCCATATGACGGATAGATATGCTCTGGGCCCTCTCGGTGGAATGTCATCTAGATAGCTTGCAAGCATGTGACTGGGTCACAAGGGATAACATAACATGGAACGAGTAAAGAGTACTTATCGGTAACAAGGTAGAACTAGGTATGAAGATACCGACGATCAAACCTCGGATAAGTAGAATATCGCGTGACAAAGGGAATTGGTTTCGTATGTAAATAGTTCTATCGATCACGAAGTCATCGTTGAATATGTGGGAGCCATTATGGATCTCCAGATCCCGCTGATGGTTATTGATCGGAGAGGTGTCTTCATCATGTCTATATATTCACGAACCGTAGGGTGACACACTTAAGGTTCGAAGTTGTTTTAAGTAGATATGGAATATGCGTTAGAGACCGAATGTTGTTCGGAGTCTCGGATTGGATCCGGGACATCACGAGGAGATCCGGAATGGTCCGGAGAATAAGATTCATATATTGGGGATCATTTTCTAAGTTAGGAAATGTTCCGGAGTGTTTGTATGGAGATTCTAAAAGATTTCGGAATGTTCTGAAAGGTTCTAGAAGAGTTCTTGGTGTTTGCTTGAAAACCAAGAAAGGGTCAAAGGAAACCTTGTGGGGCGAGACACAGATTCGTGGGGGGGGGGGGAGGAGGACTCCTCCCCCCTTCCCAACCCGCCGGCCATAGGAGGGGAGTCCTACTAGGACTCCCCCTCCCCAGGCGCGCCTCCCTCCTTTAAATAGAAGGGAGGGGGCGCCCCCTCCTAGCCCTCTCTCATAACAAGCTCTAGCCGCCGCCTCTCTCCTCTACCTTCGCTCTGCTCCGGCTTAGGCGAAGCCCTGCAGAATTCTCTCCTCCACCACCACCACCACACCGTCGTGCTGCTGGGATTCCGTGGAGAAGATCTACTACCTCCGCTGCTCGCTGGAACGGGGAGAGGAAGGTTTGTTTCGACTCCGCACGTGTGACCGATTGCGGAAGCGCTGCCGGAACGCGGCGCCGGAAGGATCGTCCACACGATCTTGAGATCGGCAAGTGATCGACTACATCAACCCCGAGATCTAATCTCGTAACGCTTTCGGTTCTACAAGGGTTAGTACAGATCTATCTCGTTGCTCATGTCTAATAGATTAGATCTTAGCTTTTATCTAGATTAGATCTGGGTTTTGTTCGTTTTTGCGGTAGAAATTTTTTGTTTTCCATGCTACGAACCCATCATTTATATCATCATAATTGAGAAATTTGAATATCCATGCGCCTAGCACATACAAGTCTCTCGTTGAAGTCAAACTGAAAAATGTGCATTATGGACTCACATATTAAGTAAACCTGACAAAATATTTAATGGAGTAATAGCCAATAGTCGATTAAAAGCAGTCACATATATTTTTTGTGTGCTTGGACGCCGGCAGTTGAATGCAACATTGTGTGAATCGATTATTCCAGAAATAGGCTACATTATACTGGTCCTACCTGTCCAATTGACTGTCACCTAAATACGGAGTAGTACAACAATCATGCTGCAAGATTGACTTAGCAGAGAAGTGAATGTGCTTATTCGTGAATATCAGAAAGTTGAATGAGTAAAATGCGAAAATGTAAATGGATAAGATTCTCCATCCTTCTCCACACCACAGGTCGTGGTTCATCCTCTCGAGAAGGAAAAAGCTCCTGATTCTTCCCCAAAACAAAGAAACTTAGCGTGGCTGACCGTGTTGGAGCCATGGAGGACGAGCGTCGAGGCTGAAGGCTGTCTCGTAGTCGTCCGTGCCGGTGAGGCCGTGGACGCGGGTTCTGTCCTGCCCGACGCGCCTAGACGGCCACACCACTGCGAGGAACCAGACCATGGGCATCACTGTCCTATGATGAGCAGCGCTGGGGATGGGGTACGGTCGCCTTCACGCCACGCGTCATCCACGTAGCCCATCGACGCGGTCGGCATGGACATCCATTAGCGGCCATCCTCCCGGGCCTTCCCCAATGGCTTCTACTTCTATCCCTCTCTCGCGGGTGGAGCCGAGGGGTGCTTCTCTGTGGAATCGAGGGAGTCGGGGTAGGGACACCTCTCCACTCCGCCTCCCCTCCGCTCCATCGAGCTCCACGCAGCAGAGGTGCGCGACCTGGTGGAGCTCCGAGCAGCGGGGGTCAGGGAATCGGCCGCAGAGCTTGGTCGCGCTTGTCTGTGCCTACGCCGGGGCGAATCGTAGATCGGGATTCAAGGGAGGCGAGCGGGGCAGCGGTGAAGCTCCGCGCGACAGGCGCTGGCGGCGGCCGAATTCAGGGCAGGGAGAGTCATGTCGATGCGGGCAAGGTTGCTTTCACTTCACGGTGGCAGGAGGGTAATTACCTTCAAACGGCTAGGGGCAAAATCGTAAAAACCAGGCAGACGGATTTTGGTGGTGACGAACATACCACAACGTAAATTAATAGATAGATAGATAGATAGATAGATTCACTCCAAATATGAGTGGACCTACTTACTAAAAAGTCTAGATACCTTTGTTTCACAAAGCTAAAACATTTTATATTTTAAAACGGAGGGAGTAGAAATGAAAGTTTTTTTTCGAATCTATAAATTAAAGTTTGAAGATGTGAATGTTGCAAAGTTCTAAAAAATTCACATGTATACACATGTAGCACGACAGACTGGTCCAGTCGCTTGCAGTTAGAGACCTGAACCATTCGCACCTGATCCCATCGAACAACTAGACCGCCGGAAATATCTCCGTTGCCGGCGCGGGCGCCGCCGGCCGTCGCGCAGCCATGCTCTGCCTCCGAAACTCAATCCGAACCCGTCTCCTATCCTCTCCCGCCACCTCCCCCGTCTCCCTTCTCCAACGACTCCTCTCCGCTGCCGCGCCCGCCGTCTCGCCGAACCCTAGCTTCGCCGTGGAGGACTACCTCGTCGGCACCTGCGGCCTCACCCGAGCCCAGGCCCTAAAGGCCTCCCCGAAGCTCTACCCCATCAAGTCCCCCACCAAACCCGACGCCGTCCTCGCCTTCCTCGCCGGCCTCGGCCTCTCCAGCGCCGACATCGCCGCCGCCGTCGCCAAGGACCCGCTGTTGCTCTGCGCCAAAGTGGGAAAAACCCTGTCCCCCGTCGTCTACGGGCTCACCGCCCTTGGTCTCTCACATACCGAGATCGCGCGCCTTGTCTCGCTCGCCCCCGCCAGCTTCCGTTGCAGATCCATCGTCTCCAACCTACCCTACTACCTGTCGCTCTTTGGCTCCTACGAGATCCTCCTCCGGGCGCTCAGGGGCTGCTCAAACTTCCTCTCGTCCGACCTCGAGAGGGTGGTGAAGCCGAATGTCGCGCTCCTACGGGAGTGCGGACTAGATGACTGTGGCATCGCCAAGTTGTGCCTCGCTGTGCCATGGTTGCTCGCCACCAAGGTGGAAAACGTCCGGAAAATGGTGGCGTGTGCAGAAGGTATAGGCGTGCCCTGTGACTCCGGGATGTTCAGGATCGCGCTACAAGCTGTTGCGTTCCTCAGTGAGGAGAAGATCGCCGCCAAAGTGGATTACTTGAAGAACACGTTCAGGTGGTCAGATGCCGAGGTGCGCATTGCTGTTTGTAAGGGTCCAATGCTGTTGACAATGTCTATGGACACGCTGCAGAGGAAGTCAGAGTTTCTTATCTCTGAGATAGGGTTGGAACCAGCATACATTGCTCATCAGCCAGCAATGATTACTTATAGCCTGGAGGGCCGTCTTAGACCCAGGTACTGCGTTGTAAAGTTTCTAAAGGAAAATGGATTGCTCAAGCGTGACCCAAGCTACTCTACAGTTGTCAAGATCACTGAGAAGCTATTCGTGGAAAAGTTCATATGTCCTCACAAGGAAGCTGTGCCACACCTCAGCGGATACTATGCTTCTGCTTGCAGAGGGGAGATTTATATGAACCAAGAACAGGCTATGAAAATTGGTCAAGTGTGTATGGCGCAACAAAGTGTTGAATCTGCGGAGATTCCTGTTTCTGTGTTCTTTGCCTAACTGGATGTTGCTTGTCCACTCTGCTAGATGCTGGTATGGTCATTACTAACCCCTGATGAAACTGGTAATTTGATTCCGGAATCCTGGTATGTAATGTTATCATTTAGTAGAGAATAAACTGTGGCTTGGCTATGGACTTGTTCATCGTCATGCCATGTTATTTAACACTTGGAACTAAGGAATCGGGATGACAGGCCATTCTGCAATGCATTAAAAATTCTTATTCGGGGCTGTGTTTCCTTGCGCCTATGGCATAGGTGTGTCATGTGACTAAAACATGTAGGGAAGAACAGTTAGAATCTGATGTAAAACAGAGTTAGGCATTAACAGATGCAAAGCTTCCACTGGCTGACATCTATTTTTCAGTATTGTAAAAATATATCTTCACAACTATATCGAGCTTGTACTGCTGACCTTGGTATAAAACTTGTTAATACCGGATGTGATGCTAGATGACGTAATTATCAGCTATCAAGGTTTCTATGCTAAAATATATCTTCACTAGAGCAGATTGCTAATCTATCTGTAAATATAAAAAAATTATGTACATTATGTTTTGATTACATGGTTTGTTGAATTCATGTGCTTCACAACTCAATAATTTCTTATTTTATTCGTTTGTTTATAAGAGGACAAAAAATTATATCTTACTGCTTGTTCTCTGCAAAATCCAGCGTCTTCATATATGGTTATTGATTGATCCACCATATTACTCGAGAACTTTAGTTAATGCTCCATTGATTCAGTAGGTAATCATGCAGTTGAGCTATTAAGAATCAAGAGATATGTTTGTAGGCATAGTTGAATTATCATTTACATTTCCTTGTCACAAGCCATGGTGGTTTTGTTGCAAGATCAACCTCCCTTGCTATATGCAGACATGCACCTGCACGTCCTCATGACAAGTAAACATCCCTTTGACTCGGTTCTGATTTTCTTATCTAAATCCAAAGTATGTATTGAAGTTTCTGCCTTTTTATGTAATTGTATTTAGAGATATTTTTATTTTCTTCTATCTCATATAACTTCTAAGAGTATTTTTTTTAGATGCAAGCATTTATTTATGACATTTGAACATGATTCTGAGCCTAAGTATGCATGAGAAGATTGCACCTGAGCTGTCAATCAACTATTACTACTTGTTAGAATATGTGAGATGAGAATGCCCATGTTATTGGAGGCATTTTATCAACTCTTGACCAATATCGGCTGTTGATATCACAGGATGCTGCCATTATAGTGTATAATAAGGTCTGTTTTCATAAGGCGGCTCCCCATTGCTGATACTGCACATACTTTTGCAATTTATATTTGTGCCAAATATTTTCATGAGACCTCCTGTTTCAACCATTCCAGTTTGTCAAATTTCAGCACCTATGAATGCTAGCTTGCTTCATGGTCGATCTCTGTGTTTTGGCACCAACTGTTTGGTTGCATGTTCATCTGTTGAATTCAGCACATTTAAAGGTCTGCAAGGTTGACAAATCCTTGCTTTTTTCCATTCCTTTGACAAGAACTTCTGGTACAGAAATCCCAGTGCATATCTCTTGTTTTTCTTCTGAACCTGGTTGGTTGCGGGCTTAGGCCTTTGAGAGGTCAGGGGATGAATAAGCATACCAAAATAATTATAATATGTAGAATAAAGAAGTAGGCTTCTGCTGCTAAGTAGTACCTGTGGCTGGAGAACGGGTAAAGAACAGTGTTTGGCTTTCTGTCTATCTCTCTCGCAACTTGTTTGGACGTGGTTCAGTCAGTGACTGTATTGGGTGATGTTGTAACAGGAGTACTAGGTTCAGTTCAGGTATGTTGTTCAGAAATATGACAAATGTTTTAACTTCCCAAGTACAGAAATATAAGGCATAGTTTGACTCGTGTGCTCGCAATCTTGTGAAGAAAAGAACAATAACGTAGTACAGCAGTAGCAGAGGAACTGCACTCACAGATATGCACCCGACTTCTGATGATGAACACAGAAAATTCAGTACGACTTGGTGTTTCTGTAGGAAATTAATGTCTCGGTATTTTCTTTGAAAAATCGGTATATAAGGGTATATTAGTTACATGCTTTAGACTGTAGCTACATGCTTTTGTAAGGTTAATTTCTGATGGTACCATGTCCCTGAGTGGGAAATTCTCTTCATTTGTTAATGAGGTAGCAGTGTATGGTACAGTAGGCGTACATTATAAATTTGCAGCGTATGGTAGGCGTAAAAGTTTTGCCTTGGTAGGTGGTCTGGATTCAGCCACTTCAGAGGACTACTTCTGGTTTAAATAATGGAAGGCACATAGTGTAGTTTGCTGATTGTTGCTACTGCGACCCCTGAGTGTCTTTTCCTGTCCAATGCAGAAATTTCTTATACTACTACACTATGTAATTTCTCAAGTCCGGGAACATGAAAATGCCAATTGTTTTAGACAAATTCTTTGATTTAAAATGATATTCTGAAGATAAATTAGTGGCTTGGTAACCATGCTTTTTAGACAGTTTGAACTTCTCACCCTCTTGTTTCTTACTCATTTAGCTTTTGTATGATGGCAGATGACAAAGATAGTTTGTTGACTTCTCATTGCTTAGTCCGCTGCGTTAAGTTAGAATTTTGTTATACTAGTAGGTAATTTATGAAGATGAAACTACGACTCTTTAAGATTTGGGATCCATTTTCACCAGTACTTGTCTTTGTTTAGCCATGTATTCCAACTTGTATTGCAAGACCCTCTGTAAGAAGTCAAGAGTGACTTTGATCCTGTTGTAGATATGCGCGCACATTGCTGTTTCTACAATTGTTACAGACGTGTGGAATGGAACTAGTGAGGCACTATTGGGAAATCAAGTAAAAATGCCAAGGATCTATTAAACATGGACTTGTATAGTTTCATACGGAAATGATTTGATCATAATCAAGCATATTGTGCCAAAATTCCATTTTCTGCAATGAGTTTTCTGAGGATTCATTTCTCAAGGTTTCACAAACATTTGTCCGTCTATTGCGTGTGGTTTGGTTCTAGCCATAATATTTCATCTCAGCTCTTCTTACCATATTTTTTCTAAATATTGGGATATTGGTCAGGTGTTGAAAAGGGGGCTGAGAATGAGACACTGGAACAAGGTTGTGCTGCAAGCTCAAGCACAGTCACCACGGCCATAAATAGTGCCGCCGTGAATGCTGATGGTCAGGCGGAGGATTGAGATGCTGGTGAGGTTGTGATGTCACTCTGAAAATTGACCACTACTAAGTTGGTCTATTGGAGGCTGCTTTTGGCTCTGTTTAGTTGCAATATGATCATCTAGAATTAATCCTGCAGTTTATTTTGTACCTAGAGTTTATCGGATTGAGATCAGGTGACATGCCCACGACATGTCACGCCATAACATGCACCCTTGTATCTACCATTCAAACTCCATCCGACGGATCAAAGTGATCCAAGGCAACATAGAAAAAAACATCTCACACTTATGGCCTAGTTTTCAACAATGTATAATTTTTTTTAGACACTAGACAATAAAAACAATTTGTCAGTTATTTAATAGTTTGAATACAAACATATTCAAACGAAATACATGCATATAATTTTACCGAATTTGCATAAATTAATTTTCATACTTTTGTCGAATTTATATTCTAATTAAAATTGTGTAGTCTAAGAACTAGAAAGTAAGTGTGAGATTTTTTTTTGGTGCTTCAATTTATTTTTGTCCGTCAGATAGAGTTTGGATGGTAGATGCAGGTGCATGTTACGGCGTGACATGCCGTGGGCATGTCACCTGATCTCAGTCCGAGTTTATCTTATGTATTGATCCGACAATGGCTGGTCTCCCGGATAAGGTAGCGAGAGGTAATGACGTTTAGATTTGGCAAACATTCAGTAGTAGGTTAATTAAGACAATGTAACGAACTCAATTGTGGTTGTGATCTCTGTTGTATGCCAGAAAATCGCTGCACCTGCTAGTGTGTGTGGCATAATAGAACATCCCAGGTATTGCTGAACTTAAGGAGAACATCAGTGCTGATCCACTCTATTTGTTTCACATTGTCAAATTGTCTATCCTGCTTATTCCCGGGAGTACATGCTTTTGGCAGGGAAGTGAATCGGATGGTCGAATACATACATTTTTGTGTCAATCTTTTATTTGCTCATTTAAGCCGAGCATGAGTGGAGCGTGCGTTCACTGAATGCTGAATTACTGTGCTTTTAGCTCTGTTTGGCTTCAGCCTGGAGTTTGTGCAGATAAAAGACATACAGGAAAATACATTGCCGCAAGATAACAAGATATTACTAGTCTGTATCATTTTTCATAAAGGGGCAAGTTGTAACTACAAGGATCTGAAGTTTGGGAACATGTTAGTACGTACTAGGTGTGTGCATGATCATTTTCAAAAGGGATCCATCAAAAGGGGGTAGGGGGTGTGATCCTACCACCGCAATCAGTTCATAATCAATCAGGTTCATAATCAGGTTCATAATCGTATTGAGGGATTAGTATATAGTTATATACCACCTCATTGATTCATACAAGCCATAAAAGTTTTTGGGTCCTTGCTACTGGCAAAATGTACATCGGATGGGTCGTAAGTTCATCGTCACCACCACCATCATGCACACCACCTCGTACTTCGACAGGAGCCGAAGCTCTAGTCGAAGTACCTGGCCAGGAATGTCCTGATCCACAGGATCCTGTGCAGCTCATGCATGCAAACGAAGTTGGTGCCCTGCGCCTTGTTGTCGACGAGGTGGCTGAGAGCCGCCATGAGATGGTACTCCGCAAAGCCAACAATGTCCATCACTGTCGCGTAGGGGTCATGGTGCATGTTAGTGGGCTTGTTGTCCTTGATGGCCTGCGCAACGTCCTTCACGGCGTCGGTCATGCTGCTGAAGGCGTGGATCTCGTCGTCAACAAGCACGCTCCTCTTCCTCTTGTCGTTAATGGTAGTAGCAGCAACTCTTGTAGATGCTGCTTGAGCTGCTGCTGCAGCTCGAGCATCGATCGACTTCTCCGAGGCATTAGGGTTCATGGTGTCGGACTCTTGGGTCTCAGGATCTTCACAAGTGCCAAGGGGCTCGCCTGACCCCATGGCATACCTGTCGGTGGCAAGGCCGTAGAAGAAGATGGTCTGCATCTGGACATAGTTCTGGATGAGCTTGTTGAGGTACTTTGCGTCTCTTGTGTGCGCCTACGAGTTGCAAAAATAGTGTGTAAGCGTTGACAATGTTGTTTACGAAGAGAGGTCTGCGGTGATCATAGCTGCAAACCTGAACATCTCCCTGGAAGTGCTCGGTGGCAAGAAGAATGGTTAAGGTGTCCTCGTCCCATTGCGCTCCGCTAAGGTGTCTCAGCTTGTTGATTTGGAACCAACACACCCTCTACTTCCGCAGGTGGTTGTACACCTGAGTGTCTGAGACATCAGTACCACAATACTCGAACAAAGCTTTGGCACACGCATTGAGATGGATCTCCTTGAACCCCTTCTCAGTACGAACACCGCTCTTCACTATGTCGCACATCTTGTTGATTACGAAGGTGGACATGTAAGGGAGCCATTTCATGGTCCCTTCATCTGCGCCTTCTTGATCTTTGCCCCTTCAACCGCTTGTAGAGGGGAAGTGCCTGCCAGGTACATAATTACATGACCACTAACGGCCCATGAAAGTTGGTAACGGAGAATGACACAAAATGGTTCACTTGAGTGGCTGGCAATTCCCGCGCCCAGCACATCCAAATTAGCCTCAATGCTCTACAGGATGAGGAGGCGTGGAAGGTGGCATTGTAGCAGGATCAATCTGAGTTATTTGAGCATCTCCACTCGTCCTCTCATACGCGTCCGGCGTAGCTTGATTTTGGGTTGTATGAGGGTCCATCGGGGACGATCCCAGTCGTGAAACCCATAGGCTAAAATTGGTGGATTATTCGACAATGATTTTACATGCGTGAAAAATAAAAACTAATCATAATCCTACCTAACCCTGTAGTACACGACTTCAGGGTCCTCGTCGTCATCACTTGGCGCACACTGTTGGAACCTCTGCGCCCGCATGTACCGGACTCCGTCGACCAACGCACGCTGCGGGGACCGATGGCCGCAGGTGTTGCAACCCTCGCCACCACGTCGAGTTTGGGGCTCGACGCGGCGATCCTGCTCCTCCCTGCACCACGAGGCCACTGTGTCGTCCTCTGCGGGGTGCAAGGAGGCGCGTGGCCGCGCACTGTCCCAGAAACGCCTCCGGGTCGTCGGCGCGTCTAAGATGGCGCGCGGCCGTAGCGTATTCTAGAGGCACCTGCCACTCCAACCTCGCAGGAAGGACGCACGGAGGTGGTGAGTCCCGGCTAGCGACACCAGTACGCCTGCAGCCGTCGCTGCCCTTGTTTAGACTCTACGGTGTCTGGAAATGAGGGTATTGCAGGAAAGGGTGATCTCCTTCGGCGATGTGGCGCATCATGCAGGCGAGGGTCCGGCTCACCCACCATAGCCTCCGGACGGCCTCGTTGTAGTTCACCAGAAGAGGTGAGTCCCGGCTAGCGACGCCACTACGCACGCGGTCGTTGTTGCCCTTGTTTGGACTCTACGGTGGCTAGAAATGAGGGTATTGCTGGCGAGGGTGATCTCCTCCAGCAATGTGGCACATCACGTAGGCGAGGGTCTAGCTCACCCACCATAGCCTCCGGGCGGGCTCGTTGTAGTGCACTGGAAGAGGGCCATCACCCTCGTACTTGGCGAGCTCTTTTGCCTGCTGATTCGCGAAGAAGGCGTTCTAGGCCTGGTTGTCGGGACACCAATTGGGATCCGCCCGTTGTTCCGGCGTCACTCGAGGTATTAGTGGCTCGTGATGGCTGCCCGGTGGGCGGAACCCCGAGGCACAAGAGGGACAGGAACCCTTCGGCGCTCAGCATCCAATCGGGGGGTAGCCGGTAGCCCGGGGGACATGGGTAGCCGGAGGCGCACAATGCCTCCATCTCCTCGAGCGTGAGATATGCCTAGTGTCCATGATGAGAGAGGGCGGTGTGGATCTATGGATGGCAATGGAGGCCGTCCTAGATATAGCGAGAAAGGGCGGGAAAGTTGGGAGGGAAGCGTCGGAAAGGGTGAGAACAACCGCCGCGTGGTCAGTCGAAGAGACACGTCGGCTCTGTAAACGAAGCACTTATCTCACTGCCAGGGCTGGCCCGTGGCGCTTTTAGCTCGATCTGACGCTCCCGCTAGTCCCCCTTTTGCTTGGGTTCGGCCTAGGGGCGTCGGATAACAAAATGGGCCACGCCGGCGCCAAAAAATAGTTGGGAAGGGGATGGGCCGGGCATGACTTTGAGCGTCGGCACCCTGATAGCTCTTTAGGGGCTTTAGGGACCCCGGGTGAAGATGCTCTTAAGATGACTTTGTTTTGTAGTTATTTCTGTTAGAATTGGTACCATCCTTCTGTTGTAGCTTCCGTTGGCCATATTCAGATGTACAAAACAACTTGCTTTTTATGTCATTATTTGATTGATTTGCCTCCAAATGAAACTGAACGTAGAGCCAATGTTGCTATTTGCTATTATAGTAAAGTTTCTTTCAATATATCTTTCTTTAGATTATCCGGAAAACCAATTCGGCTCACGAGTGCAAATGAATTTATTGTTAGAAAGTAGATTTTAAAATGAGAATGGATTTTATGCTTATATACATGGGTACGGGACCTATCTTGTCCGTCCGTGCAAGTTTCGAGATCCACGAGTCTAGTGTAAATATTACATTTTGTTTTTTTCATAATGTCATGTACTCCCTCTGTTTTAAAATAAGTGACATGCATTTGTCTACACGTTTTTTTAGTATATAGGTACATACAAAATCTAGACAAACTCAATTCACTTATTTTAGATTGGAGAAAGTACACTGTTTTTTAAGTCACGTCCAGACCTGCCTTTTCACTGGATTCTCTCCTCGTTCCAGGTGCAACTTAGTAGCCTTTTTGGCCTACCATCCTACGACCGCCCATGTCCATAGCCATCCTACGACCGCCCATGTCCATAGACGTGTCTCGTCAGCGCCCGTGCCCAACTGTTCATCGGAGAAGGGATGCGGGACAGGATGCGCGAGCCTGCGCCGCGAACTCATGGCGTTCCAGCATCCATACTCTTCGGCGCCCGCACGCTCCGCTCTGGCCGGCGGCGGGAATTTCCAAGGACACGACGGTGACGGGATATCCTCGACCTCTCCGCTGCCGGCCCCAGCCTCGCGCTGCTCTTCTCCTTCGGTGGCGGTGGTGGTGTCAATGGCCTCGGTGGTGCTCCCCGCAGCAGTGCCCGCACAAGGCGGCGTCGCCACAGGAGACGGCAAGGAAGCACTGCTCAGTTCCGGTGTGTCGCACGCAGTACCAACTCTCTCGCGGCGTGGTGCGCGCACAGATCGGAGCAGAAGTCAACGCGGCAGCCGATGCAGGAGTCCCTCCTGTGAACCGCCGAGGGCTCCTTGTCCTTCGCGCGCCGATCTGGCTGGCGGCGCGGATTTCCAAGGACGGCGTGAATGTACTTCATTTAGTTCTAATCCTCTCAAACCTCTCCAGTGTTCTTTAATTTTCGGAATGTACATGGCCAGGCCATATCTACCTATTTCACTTGATCGCAAGCCATGTTAGTTTTTATTGAATGGAATGGAGGAGAGAAGAACAGAGGGGAGAGGAGGAAGAAGTCGTATGGAGAAGACGATGGCTAGGTGGCCTATGGTGCGACGTGGGAGAATGCCAACTTTAAGTCACATCTGGGTAGTGTGTACAGACTTTAGCCTTTTAATGAATCCAAAGAAATACAAAAATATGGATTTTCTCTACAAAGGTTTTCTCGAATCTCAAAGCACCTTTAGCCTGTCGACGGACAAGATAGCCCATGTACCCATGTGTACAAGTACAAATGCATTTTCGTTTTAAAATGTTAAAAAATTAAAAAAAAATATGTATGTCCATCTATACATTATATGTTCGTAGACAAGTTTTCAGAAAAAAGAAACGTTTTTGTGTCCGGCATAAAAAAGACAAATTTCGGTACTGCAACATGACTATTCATGGATATTACTTTTGTCTTTTTTACACAAGCCATATAAAATGTTTATTTTTTCTAAAAATCTTGTGTATCAACATAGAATGTTTGTGCAAAAAAATTGTATAATTTTTTTTGACATTTTAAATTTTATTTTTATGCATTTTCCATGATAAGTTTATTTGCACCCGTGAGTCAAAACACCACTTCCTATATATCTACTGTACTGCTTTGCTGTTGTCACAAATTAGTTAAAGTAGCAGGACATGTAGCTGCAATAGCATCAATGATTTTGAAGCCGCACCTCATGATAGGCGATACTAGTTGGCAAGCCCAGCTCGGTTTGATTTCGGTACATAACTAATCAGTCCTTCTCTGTGTGTTTGCAACAGCCGGATATTTGCAGCTGGGTAGAAGCAGGTACCGCTGCTCGGCCGTTGCACACTTGCACTGACCAAAAGCTGAGGCATCTGGTGCTTTCGGTTAATTCTTACATTCAGCTCCATGTGTGCTTCCTCTTGCTTTAACAACAACTCTGGCGTTAGCTCGGTCGAACTCTGAAACTTTGGAACCTGCAGCAGAAGCTAGGTTACACTGCCCTACTGTTGGACTGATCGGATGGAGTTCCCATGCATCCAGTATATATTATCTCTGCTGGACTGCTTTCCATTTGCAACTAATTAATTTTGCACCAAACTGCAGCAGAAGCTAGGTTATATTGCATTATTCTAGAACTATTTTATCTCAGAAAGTTTCGATACTGATTGGCAGCAATGTGTCGTTCTGTAGGCATGATGGATAATAATTCTTTTGTTTCGATGAAGAGCCATTTATCTTTGTAACAACATTAGTTGTATGTTTGAGATCTACATTCAGCCTGTCAATAATCCATTGGCAGTTAAGTCATCTTTGCAGCGACCTAGCCCAGCAAACAATCTACATTGTCTGTCACCATCTCATTTACTTACAAATGAGGCTTGATGGAAACTATCCATGTGTCTTCACGTACTTTGCTTTGCATATTGCTATGAATCTGGCTACTTCTACCACCTTATGTTGTGTTTTGGGACCCTTAAAAGTTGAAATATGTTTTCTGGGTACAACTTGAACATGGATGCTTTTTGTCCAGACCAAACAGCTCATCATACTACATCGATGGAAGATACTATGCAAGCCCTCTCAATCAAAACTGTTTTGTTGTTATTTCTGTTACCATCCTTGTGCTGTAGCTTCTGTTGGCCATATTCAGATGTACACGCACCTTGCTTTTTATGGCCATTATTTGATCAATTTGCCTCCAAATAGAACTGAATGTAGAGCCAATTTTGCTCTCTGCTACTGTATTATTTTGGGGAATTACTTGTGAATGACGGTACCAATTATCTTGTAACAGTGTTATGTCATCTGTTTCAGATCTTCATTGAGTATGTCGGTCATCCATTGCCTTAGTCATCTTTGCAACGATCCTGCCAGGAAACACCTATACATGGTTTCAGGAAACACCTACAATTTTTTTGAACGGTAAAGGCCCCGAGGGACCTGGAAACTGCATTAAAAAGACGGTGGGTACAATTTAACAGAAAGGACCTGAGCGGCACCCTCTATGTACACACAAGTCCTGGATATTACACATCGCACCCCAGAAAAAATTGTGCCGGCCCGATGGAAGCAACCGAGTCCCTGATTGCTGCCGCCGTGCTTCCAGATGCGGCCGCTCCGAACGCCACCGGGGACGAAACCACTTGGGACGCCGGAGACACCAAACTCCCCCGCATCTGTGCCGAAGAGGATCCTCACACCGAGGATGAACAAGCTCAACTCCACCTGGTCGAGCACAGCAAGGCCAATCTTGTGGCCGAAGATAGCGGCGTTGCCCCGCCGCTTGGAGATTGCTGCAAAGTGCGCAGTTTCCAACCGCACCCAGAAGCACCGCCAAAAGCCAGCAGCGCAGATGTCACTCTCGCCCTCTCCCTCGCCACCTCGGCCGGCCAAGAGGTTGAGATCGACAGCCCCGCCACAGTGAAGGCGGTGGAGGCACTTATTCGGGAGGCCAACCGCCGAGAAACAACTCGTCATCCTCCCCCATGGAGGCTCGACGAAGAAGCTCGGAGAAACCCTGCCGATGCCACGCCAGAGCACCCTAGCAGGAAGACCAACCCAACTCCCTCCCCACCTGTGCCCCGACCACCTCCCAACCCCATGCCCCTCACCGCCATGGTCGGCCGGCAGAGAGGGAAGAAGAAGAGGGGAAACGCAGGGAAGGGAGGAGGCCATGACCTTATTGGAGGAGACATCAGTAGCGTACCACGCAGCCGCCGCCTCCGACCGCCGGAGCTCGCCGCCCCCGCAGAACCACCACCGGGAGCACCAAGACCGGCCAAACTCCGACGCCCCGCTGCCAAAACACGGCATCTCGCCTGTTAGCTTTGCGACAATCAAATAACGAAGAACGAAAATAAAATCGCAGCAAAGGGGACGCAGATTTAACGTGGAAACCCCTCTCAAACAAAGAGAGGGAAAAACCACGGGCGCCAGCCAGCAGAACTTTACTATAACGGAGAGTGTTTACACAACGTCGGGAATTTTACAGATGCAACTTGTCCCAGCCGGTGGCTTACAAGAGGTTTATATAACGGTGGAAACCTAGGTTTCGACGATCCGTACAACGCACAAGCGCGGGGGAGGAGGAGGTGAGTGGGCGAGAGGATAAGGCTCAGAAAACACCTACATGGTTTGTCGCAATCTCATTTTACGTATCCATGTGCCTCCAGGTGTGGTTTGTCTTGCGTGTTTCGTTAGCTTCTCTGAATGGCTGATAGAACACCGTCGCACCAACAACGGATTGCATTGGTTTGCTATGTATCTGTTGAACTGCAAGGACGCAAATCTCCGGTCATAAGTTGTAGACCCTGGTTTGGTATTACTTGTGTCAAGTATAAATGTATAATAACGAACACATCGCAGTAGGGAGCCTCCCACTGAAGAATATTACACTCCATCTATAAATTAGAGGATACAAATAATCAGCCATCATCTGGAACAGCCCTGCAGTTTGGTTCAGTTGGAAGGAAAGGTTATACACTACTGACGGCTGTGTTGTTGGACTGAAGTTTCTTCCTATATGTCTTTTTAGATCATCTCCCTATATACTGTATCTGATGGACTGCATTGCTGTTGCCACAAATTAATGATCGTGTCCCAAACAAGGAACCTCTACGTATACATGTTGAATAAGTTCTTGTCGCTGAGGCTTTAGAGCAATTCTTATTCTATCCATTCCTTGGTGGTGGTTAATCTTAGTGCCAACATGTCTCTTGGTGGCAAAATCTTTTATGTTTTATTGTACTTATTAGTTTTTTTTTGGAAGATGCTGAACATTTGCTCAATGTTCATGTTTCAAACCGGGGACCAAGAGACTGGAACACATAAGTTTGAAGATCAAATATGCACTTTGTACGTTGCACTCAACTTCGAGTATGTCATTTCTACTGATCCTTTGCTTGTTCATTTGTAAACTTGAGAGCGTATAATATTCCCACTCTTGAGTTAACATGTGAAGCCCCAGGCGTTTTGCATATTTAAGAGATGCCTAAAATCATTTTTTTTTTAATATTACCTTTACATGTATCTGTTCGAATTTGGTGAGTTTTGGGCTGTTGGCCCATTAGACAAATTCTGAAATTCTCTTTGGCCCATTTGTGCATTACAGCATATGACTGTGCTATTGGTGTCAAAGTTAAGCCTCACATTGCTAGTTGAGTGAGAGTTACACCTCCTTATATACTAGGTTGTTCCACCACTCACTAAGATGTGAGAAGAAGAGCAGCTCTCGCACACTCCTCCTTTGACGCCCGGCTTGCGGCGTGCACCGCAGATCGGGACAGTAGGCCTCCCAAACCCCGCCTTCTTGTGAACATGTATGGGTGAGAGGCGATCAGATTTTTTGGAGCGCTTCCGCGCGACTACTAACGCCATCACGGATGACTCCTTCCCCGACGAGGACTTCTTTCCGGACATCGACAGCCTCTACATCGACGACATGACTGACGACGCTGCTGCTGCTACCGCTGCGGCCACTGCTGCTGCGTCGGCTGCTCTACCGTACGTAATACTAAACTTATTCTAGCGATTGGTATAGATGTGATAGGTTTATCTTTTTTAGATGTAATCTGTTCATCTACTTTGTTGATCTGCATGATTAGTTTTAGTATTGTTTGTATGATCATGCTTTATCAGTTTATTATTAGGATTAAATCATATGGATTATTGCTTATATTTTTAACAATCCAAAAACCTGATCGTAGTCAATTGAATTCCACTTGTGTAGCCGTGGCTACTAGGCCTCATTCGTTTGATGGTATGCACTATAAGAGATGGCGCGCGAGAGTAATTCTATGGTTTAAAAACCTAAACTGCTATAGCGCCACTCTTTGCAAACCTGAAGGAGATCTTTCTGTTGAGCAGGAAGCGGTCTTTAAGAAAGCCGATACCATGTTTATGGCGGCTCTGTTCAGTATTCTTGGGGACAATATTGTTGACCCATATATGTCATTTGATAATGCAAAGACGCGTGGGATGCGCTCGAGGCCATGTTTGGGGTTTCGGACGCTGGCACTGAGTTGTATGTCATAGAGAAATTCTATGACTACAAGATGGTTGATGAATGCTCCGTCGTTGAGCAGGCTTATGAGACACAATCACTTGCCAAAGAACTTGAGCAGTTCAAGTGTACCTTACCGGACAAGTTTGTGGCCGGAGGCATTATTGCCAAGCTTCCTCCCATGTGGAGGAGTTTTGCTACTTCTCTAAAACATAAGAGACAAGAGTTTTACGTTACGGATCTCACTAGATCTCTTTATGTGGAAGAAGGCGAGAGCAAATGACACACGTGCTCGAGGATTTGAGGGAGCTTCTAGTGCCTATTTGGTACAGAAGAAAAACTCCCAATCCCACAAGTTCAAGAATAAGAACAAATCTGATGGCAAATAGAAGTTTGATGGCAAGAACAATTCCACTCACTCAACCAACTTTAAGAGAAAAAATGATAAGAAGAAAGGCTCTTGCCACGTCCGTAGTGATCCTAATCATTGGGCTCCTAGCTGTCCTAATCGCTTTGACAAGCGGCAACATGGGAACAGTGGCAAGACCGCTAATGTTGTTATTAGCGATACTGAGATAAAGAACGCTAGATACGGTATTTTACCTACTATCCTATCAGTATGTCATTCTCCTGATTGGTGGATTGACATGGTTGCTAATACATATGTATGTTCTGATATATCCATGTTCTCTTCTTATTAGGTCTCAAGGACTTTCTTCGTGCTGATGGGAAACGGCTCACGTACTTCTGTTCATGGTGTTGGTACGATAAATCTGAAGTTTACTTCGAGGAAGACCGTACAGCTGAAGAATATGCAGCATGTTCCCTCCATCAATAAGAATCTTGTCAGTGGATCGCTTCTATGTCGAGATGGGTTTAAGTTGGTCTTTGAGTCCAATAAAATTGTAATCTCTAAGTATGTACAATTTGTTGGAAATGGTTATGAGTGCGGAGGTCTGTTCCGCTTATCTTTGTCAGACTCATGTACTAAAGTGATTAATCATGTTTTCAATGATAATGAGTCCAATATTTGGCATTCACGACTCTATCATATTAACTTTGGTTGCATGATGCGGCTAGCCAATATGAGTTTAATTCCGAAATTTACCACTATCAAAGGTTCTAAGTGCCAAGTTTGTGTGCAAGCAAAGCAACCTCACAAGTCTCATACGGCTGCGGAACCGAGAAACTTAGCACCACTAGAACTTATACATTCAGATCTTTGTGAGATGAATGGGGTGTTGACAAGAGGGGGAAAATACACTTTATGACGTTGATTGATGACTCCACTAGATACTGCTACGTTTATCTTCTGAAATCTAAAGATGAAGCTTTAAATTACTTCAAAAACTATAAAGCTGAAGCAGAAAACCAACTTGATCTTAAAATCAAGCGGTTAAGGTCGGATCATGGTGGAGAGTACTTTTCAAATGAATTTGATATATTCTGTACAGAACATGGTATTATTCATGAGAGAACGCCTCCCTACTCATCTCAGTCAAATGGGGTGGCCGAAAGAAAGAACCGTACTCTAACTGATTTGGTTAACGCCATGTTAGATACATCGGGTCTTTCCAAGAAATGGTAGGGGAAGACGCTAATGACTGCGCGTTATGTCCTAACCCGTGTTTCCGTAAAGGATAAAACCATGACTCTATTTGAGAAATGGGAGAAGAAAAGGCTTAAACTCTCTTACTTATGTTGGCGAAAGTCAATATTCTAATACCCAAGAAGCGAAAGCTTGGACCAAAAACCGTGGATTGTGTTTTTCTAGGATATGCTTTTCATAGTATTGGCTATAGATTTTTGATAGTAAAATCTGAGGTATCCGACATGCATGTTGGTACGATTATGGAGTCGAATGATACGACTTTCTTTGAGGATATATTTCCCATGAAAGGCATGTCTAGCTCATCAAATCGGGAGATGACTAGTTCATCTAGTCAGGAATTTGTTATAATTCCTAAACCCACTATGCCGATAGAACACTATGATGATCCCGTGGAGGATGACAATGAAGCTCCTAAAAGGATCAAGAGACAAAGGACTGCAGAGTCATTTGGTGATGATTTCATTGTGTACCTTATGGATGATACTCCCACTTCTATTTCAGAAGCCTATGCATCTCAAGATGCTGACTACTGGAAAGAAGCTGTCCGTAGCAAGATGGATTCCATCTTATCTAATGGAACTTGGGAGGTCACTGATCGTCCTTATGGGTGCAAACCTGTAGGATGTAAGTGGGTATTCAAGAAAAAGCTTAGACCTGATGATACTATTGAAAAGTACAAGGCATGTCTTGTGGCCAAGGGTTATACGCAGAAAGAAGGTGAAGACTTCTTCGATACCTACTCACCTATAGCCAGATTGACTACTATTCGAGTACTACTATCCTTGGTTGCCTCACATGGTCTTATCGTTCATCAAATGGATGTTAAGACAACTTTTCTAAATGGAGAGCTAGATGAGGAAATTTATATAGAGCAGCCTGATGGATTTGTAGTAGATGGTCAAGAAGCAAAGGTGTGTAAGTTAGTGAAGTCTTTATACGGTCTTAAGCAAGCTCCTAAGAAGTGGCATGAGAAGTTTGAAAGAACTTTAACCGCTGAAGGTTTTGTTATAAATGAAGCTGCTAAGTGTGTGTACTATCGCCATGGTGGGGGAGGGAGTTATTATGTGTCTCTATGTCGATGACATATTGATATTCGGGACCAACCTCGTTGTTATTGAGGAGGTCAAAGAGTTCCTATCTCGCTGCTTTGAGATGAAGGACTTGGGAGTGGCTGATGTAATCTTAAACATCAAGCTACTGAAGAATGACAATGGTGAGATTACACTGCTTCAGTCCCACTATATGGAAAAAATATTGAGTCGCTTTGGGTATAGCGACTACAAGTCTTCTTCAACGCCTTATGATCCGAGCGTGCTACTTCGAAAGAATCGAAGGAATGCTAAAGATCAATTGAGATATTCTCAAATCATTGGCTCGCTCATGTATTTAGCCAGCGCTACGAGGCCTGACATCTCCTTTGCTGTAAGCAAACTGAGTTGATTTGTGTCAAATCCTGGAGATGATCATTGGCATGCTCTTGAGAGAGTTTTGCGCTATTTGAAAGGCACCGCGAGTTATGGTATTCACTATACTAGGTATCCTCGAGTACTTGAGGGATATAGTGATTCAAACTGGATATCTAATGCTGATGAGATTAAGGCCACACGTGGTTATTTGTTTACATTTGGTGGTGGCGCTGTTTCCTGAAAGTCTTGCAAGCAGACCATCTTAACAAGGTCAACTATGAAAGCAAAACTCACAGCATTAGACATAGCCACTGTTGAAGCAGAGTGGCTTCGTGAGCTCTTGATGGACTTACCTATGGTTGAAAAATTAATACCCGCCATCTCGATGAACTGTGATAATCAAACTATGATCATCAAAGTAAACAGTTCTAAGGATAATATGAAGTCATCAAGGCATGTGAAGAGGAGATTGAAATCTGTCAGAAAACTGAGAAACTCCGGAGTTATTGCGTTGGATTATATCCAAACACCTAAGAACTTGGCAGATCCCTTCATAAAGGGTTTATCACGTAATGTGATAGAAAATGCATCGAGGGAGATGGGTTTGAAACCCACACAATGAGTTGTTCGAAGTGGCAACCCACTCTATACGATCGGGGATCCCGTGAATTAGAGCTGGGAGACAAGCTGTTGATCAGCTGAGAGGAGAGTATGCCCATATTATATTTACATCGCCATAAATATGCAATACTCTCTTATTCTGCATGGCAGGTTGATATTTATCTTAATGTGTTCTAAGTGGCTTTTCTAAGCAAAGATGTTGTCCTGCAGAACATCTATTGAGGAACACACCTATATGAGTCTGACTGTCAAACATCGCAGTCCGTGAGAGTTGAGTGCTCTCTAATAAACTCATGAAAGGTCCTGGAGTATGACATATAAGCTCCAAACCGCGGGAAAGCCCTGCGGCAGCCCTGTACCGGTCTAGATTTTGTGTGAAACTAATATGCAGAAAACTTGTAGTTCAAGGCATAGTCCACTATTCAACTTGCTCGCTAGTGTATTATGAAGTTTAACATGGAAGTTTAACTTAACAGTCTCTACTACACACTGGTATATAAAATAATATTCTAGAATAGAAATGAGGTGATGTGCTAATGAGACTTTATGGGGGATTGTTGGAATTTGGTGAGTTTTGGGCTGTTGGCCCATTAGACAAATTCTAAAATTCTCTTTGGCCCATTTGTGCATGACAGCATATGACTATGCTAGTGGTGCCAAAGTTTAGTCTCACATTGCTAGTTGAGTGAGAGTTACACATCCTTATATACTAGGTTGTTCCATCACTCACTAAGGTGTGAGAATAAGAGTATCTCTCGCACACTCCTCCTCCGCCGCCGTCCGCCATGCCACGCCTCGTCACGACGCACGCGCGCCGCGGGTTGCAGGAATCGAGCCGAGCTTTATTTTTGCTAGTCGGGAAAATTAATCTTAGGATTAATTACGAGTCATTAACGGACGCGTTAATTAGTTCGCCGTTTCTAGTCTTTATGAGACGTGGGCTGAGTCTCACGATCTCCCTGACTTGCGCTATATAAGTCTCCGCGCTAAACCTAATCGGCATCGGTTACCACACGTGTCTCCTTCTAGTCTACTGCGCCACCGTCTTCGTCTTTTCCATCTCAGCTTGCGGCGTGCACTGCAGATCGGGACAGTAGGCCTCACCGCCTTCTTGTGAACCTGTACGGGTGAGAGGCGATCAGATTTTTGGGGAGCGCTTCCGCGCGGATACTGACGCTATTACGGACGACTCCTTTTCCGACGAGGAGTTCTTTCCGGACATCGGCAGCCTCTATATCGATGACATGGCTGACGACACTGCTGCTACCGCTATAGCCACTGCTGCTGCGGCTGCTCTACCGTACGTAATACTGAACTGTCTCTTTTAGATTCTGTTAGAGTTTTTTATTCTAGCGATTGGTGTAGATGTATAGATTTATCTTATTTAGATGTAATCTGTTCATCTACTTTGTTGATCTGCATGATTAGTTTTGGTACTGTCTGTATGATCATGCTTTATCAGTTTATTATTCGGATTAAATAATATGAATTATTGCTTGTATTTTTAATAGTATCCTATTCCATTACACAGTTTCAAATCCAAACTCAATTTGTAGCTTAAGAAACAAAAAACACAAATCCAACTCTAATAGTACTATTTTATTGAGCCGAATTCGCGTGAGCCTAAACTGAGCTGGAACCTATTTCTAGATATGTGTTTTGTGCACCACATGGCATATGTGGTGAGCAACCCAAAAAACAAACTATCAAGATATGTGTTTCGTGCTTGGACATGTTTTTGTGATATGTTTAAGCATTATGAGCTCGCACCGGACTAGCCAGCTCACGCGCCCAGTTATAATAGCAAGCGCGGAGAAGAAGATGAGCCGGTGGTGCTATTCAGATATACATGTACTCGAGATCTTACATGTCTGGAAATTGTATTAACGGATAAACTAGATTTCTTAGAGAAAAGGCTAATAATACTGCAAATCACTTGGATTTGGATGGATATAAAACTGAAACGAAGATTTATACTCCAAAATATTCCAGTACGATCTTCCACTTGGGAAAAGAAAATTAGAAAATGAGGTAAAACCAAAGCCTATTAACCCCTTTTATGGTTTTATTTTTGCAATTTATCTACAGGGTCAATTTTTACACAATTAATTAACTTTTACATATTTCTCAAAAAAGTAATTTTTACATGTGCGAAATTTTGGACGGAAATTTGATTTTTTTTTAAATTTTGCTCAGCTGGAAACAAAAATCTACTCTCAGTCCGTGAGGTGCTGAACCACTCGCACCTGCTGCCTCCATCGCACGCCGGAAATCTCTCCGCTTACCGCCGGCGCCGGCGCCGCCGCGCCGTCGCGTAGCCATGCTCCGCATCCAGAAGTGCATCCTCGCCCGTCTCCTCTCTTCTTCCACCGCCTCTCCCGTCTCCCCTCTCCAGCGCCTCCTCTCCGCCGCAGCCCCGCGCATTTCCCCAAACCCTAGCTTCGATGTGGCGGAGTACCTGGTCGAGAACTGCGGCCTTACCCGGGCACAGGCACTCAAGGCCTCCCCGAAGCTCTCCCACCTCAAATCCCCCACCAAACCCGACGCCGTCCTCGCCTTCCTCGCCGGTCTCGGCCTCTCCGGCGCCGACGTCGCCGCCGTCGTCGCCAAGGACCCGCTGTTCCTCTGCGCCAAAGTGGAGAAAACTCTGGCCCCTATCGTCACCGACCTCACCGGAGTCGGTCTCTCACATACCGAGATCGCGCTCCTCGTCTCGCGCACCCCATGCAAATTCCGTTGCAGATCCATCGTCTCCAACCTACCCTACTGCTTGTCACTTTTGGGCTCCTACGAGAACGTGCTCCGGGTGACCAAGCACGGATCTTACCTCCTCTACTGCGACCTCGAGAATGCAGTAAAGCCCAATGTCGCGCTCCTACAGGAGTGCGGGCTAGATGACTGCGAAATCGCCAAGTTGTGCCTATCTTCGCCACGGCTGCTCACCGCCAAAGTGGAACAAGTCCGGACAATGGTGGCATGCGCTGAAGGTATAGGTGTGCCTCGTGACTCTCGGATGTTCAGGATGGCGCTACATGCTGTTGCATTCCTCAGTGAAGAGAAGATCGCTGCCAAAGTGAATTACTTGAAGAAAACGTTCAGATGGTCGGATGCTGAGGCGCGCATTGCTGTTTGCAAGGGTCCAGTGCTGCTGGCATTGTCCATGGACACGCTGCAGAGAAAGTCAGAGTTTCTTATCTCTGAGATGGGGTTGGAACCGGCGTATCTTGCTCTTCAGCCGTTAATGATCACTTATAGCTTGGAGGGCCGGCTTAGGCCCCGGTACCGCGTTGTAAAGTTTCTAAAGGAAAATGGATTGCTCAAGCGTGACCCAAGCTACTCTACAGTTGCCAAGGTCACTGAGAAGGTATTCCTGGAAAAGTTCATATGCCCTCACAAGGAAGCTGCGCCACAACTCAGCGGATACTATGCTGCTGCTTGCAGAGGGGAAGTTTCAGATTTATATGACCCAAGAACAGGCTTTGAAAATTGGTCAAGTGTGTATGGCACAACAAAGTGTTGAATCTGCGGAATAAAGCTGCCAATTCCTATTTCTGTGTTCTTTGCCTAACTGGATATTGGTTGTCCACTCTGCTAGATGCTGGTATGATTGTTACTAACCCCTGATGAAACTGATAATTTGATTCCGGAATCCTGATATGCAATGTTATCATTTAGTAGAGAAGAAACCATGGCTTGGTTATGAACTTCATCCTCATGATCATGTTATTTACACTTGGAACAAAGAAAGTTTGAGAACAGTTCATTGTATAATGCATTAAAATATTTTGAATTTTGAATGTATTCCGGACAATATTGTTCTTATGAGGTAGGTGTGGCCTGTGACTGAAACATTTAGTAGGCAATAACAGTTTGAATCTTATGTAAACTACTAGGGATAGGCATTAACAGATGCAAGCTGGCTTCCACTAGATGGTACCTATTTTTCAGTTCTGTAAAAATATACCCTCACAGCTATATAGAGCTTGTACTGCTGGGGGCCTTTGTACTAAAACTTCGTAATGCTTGATCTGATAGTCGATGACGTGAATTATCAGCTAACTAGAAGTTTACTGTCGCATGAACAGATTGCAAAATCTCTCTGCGTACTTAACAATTTTTTTTTGCACATTCTGTTTTGCTTTCCTGGTTTGTAGGCTTCAGAATTCCTGTTTCCATTTAGGCGAATATGCTTGACAACTCAATAGTTTCTGCAAAATTCAGGTCTTCATATATAGTCCATTGATCCACTATAATGCCCAAGACCTTCTAGGTCCACTGTCAATAGGTAACCCCGCAGTTGCGCTATTGAGATTTCATATAGGAGTCTTCAAGAGATATGTTCTGGGCATAGTTGAATTCTCATACATTTCCTGTCACATGACACTGTGGTTGCCTTGCAAGATCGTCCTCCTTGCTATGTTACCATTCTCTTAAACTGCAGGATTTTTGGAATCTTTATGCATGCACCATTGCACCTGCAGTTCCTTATGGCAAGTAATCATCCCTTTGACTAGGTACTGCCTTTCTTATATGTATTGTCATCTTAATGTGTACAATTTAATTGAGTCAACTGTGCATGTCTTCAGTTTTATTCTTCGAGTTCAGAATGGATGACAACAAACATATTCCGTTCTTCTATATCATATTATGGCATGTAAGAAATTATATTTGGAAGTCAAAGCAACTAGCTAATTGATAATTATTTCCTTCTTGGCCTTATATTGCTTTCTCCTCTCTGTTGGTCTTAGAGTCTTATGAGAGCATTTCTTTTACGGAAATGATCTTACTAGAGCTTTCTTTTTACGCGTAGGAATTTGGTGATTGGGACAGTTTCCTATGTGTTTGGTAACAAAAAAAGGTTCAGCAAGGTAACAAGACTTGCTAAAGCTATGTTGCTGTATCATGATTTGTGCCCATCAAATGGTTAGAAGTTAAGAGTATGTACTCTCGGTTTAGTATGATATCTAATCTGCCTAGATTTAGGTTTTACATTTGCAAGCTATGCTTTATGCAAGCCAGAATTAGCTATTAACAGATGCACGGTTGCTTTCCCTTGATTGCCATCTATATTTCAGTGTTGTAAAAACATATCTTCACAACTATATCGATCTTTTACTACTGACCTTTGTATCAAATTATTAATACCGGATGTGACGCTGGATGATATGAATTATCAGATTTCTGTGCTGAGAGCTGGTTGCAAAATCTCTCTGCATATTTCACAATTTTGTGCTTGAGAAATCTTATTTTCATCAGGGCATGAATGTGCTTCACAACTCAATACTTTATTTTGCTATTTGTTAGCTTACCTGATGACAACAGTGTTATATCTTACGGCTTGTTCTCTGCAAAATCAGGCGTGTTCATTTATTTTAGTCTACTATAAATGTAAATATCGATGGCTTTAGACAGTGGCCCATTTGTTCAGTAGATAATCATGCAGTTGAGCTATTAAGAGTTCATTTAGGAGTCCTACTTCAAGAGATATGTTGTAGGCACAGTTGAATTATCGTTTTGCATTTCTTGTCAGAGGCCACTGTGGTTGTCTTGCATGATCATCCTCCCTGCTATACATGAATGTTCACGTCTCCTTATTTGTGATTTTGAGACAGAAAGGAAGGAAACCTCTCCAAATAGAATTGGATTATTAAGAGTATTATGTGCTGCACCAAGTGCTCGTGATTTTAAAAGGTATACAGCCGGAGCCTGACAACAGCACAAAAAGTGCATAGCCTTCAAAATTTATACATAAGTAAGAAAACCAGTACCTAGTCAAAGGGATAATTACTTGTCATGAGGAATTGCAGGTGCATTCCTGCTGATTCCAAAAATCCTCTGTTCCCGCCGCTGCCGATGCTGTCATCATCGCAGCTGCACAAGCAGAGGCACTCGCCACAATCCCTCATCCTCTGCTTACTGGTTGTGATCAGCAAGGGGTCATGGGATTGCATGCATATATGATGTATAGGAAGCAGCTTCCATTTAATTTTGAGAAGTTTCCATGTATTGTAAGCGTGACAGTACCTTCCATTAGTAATTGTGCGGCCATGCTAGTGATATGGATCGGGCTAGGATTCCAGTGGCATTGTCATTTGCGTCTCCAAGTCGAATTCGGGCATGCCGTGTGGTTCTTGTACTATGCCTTATTTTATAACCTAAGCAAACATTTCTAGCCATAAACTTATACCACACCTAATGCAAAATATAACCACTACAGAGCCAATTAAGGGTGACACCACTTTATGGGGCCGGCCTGGATGTTTCAGCTGCATAACTTGTTTCAGCAAAAGGCCTTGCAGTATGCGCAGTTATACGGACTTCCTCATATTTTTCTTATCTTAACATGGCTATCCCTTATCCTGTGAATTGCAGCAGCTGCATCTACATTGCATAGATAAAAATTAGTAGCGAGTTTTCATGTAATATTTATGTCCGTGGAGTATGCATAGTTTGGCAGCTACTAATTGACTGTGTTATGTTGTATGTTTCAGATCTACATTCATTCTGCCGAATCATCCATTGGCAATTAGCAGCAACCTGGCCCAGCCAACCATCTACATTGTTTGCCACCATCTCATTTACTCACAGAAAAGAGGCGCTCTGCCTTGCATAATCCGGTTAGCTTATCTGAATGGTGTGAACAAAACACCACCGCCGATTAAAATTATTGCATCGGTTTGCGATGTGTCTGCTCAAGTTCCGCCAATGGTTGTATCTAATGAAACAGGGTTTAGGCCAGGCCCTTCAAATAGAATGCACGTCGCACTCCATCTTCTATAAAGGTGGTGATGTGAATAAGCAGCAGCCTTCTTCGGCGCGTTTGAATCAGCCAGATACCTGAAGCAGTTGGAACGAAGGTCGCATTGCTACGAGATATAGTTTCTTTCGGTATCTCTCCTGGACATGGACTGCTTCGCTGCTGTAACAAGTTAGTTTTTTGCTACCCCAGTTGAGGCAACCCTGAACAAATTGCAGGCTGAATAGACCAGGGGCATCAGGTTCTTCTAATCTTGTAATTAATCAGAGTATCGAGCTACTACATGCTGCTTCCCCTTTCTCAAGACAATCTTGGATCCTCGCTTGAACGAGTCGTGTATGTTTGTATCCAATTGTGTACTGTCCTAGTTAGAGACTGTATCTAATGTGTTGTTTTTGTACTTGTCTTGGATGTACACAATTGAACAGGTGAATCTGAATCATGAGTGCTGAAAGTTAATTCTTAATCTTCCAGACTTTGAAATATGAGAGTTAACTGCGAATCTCTTACACGATCAACAAGTGTTTTTTTTTTGTGAAACAATCACATAAGCCATGTTAACTCTTCTGAAACTCAAAAAAATAGAAAAAACCAGTAATAAGCGTTCAAATATTTTTCACTTATTAAGAAATCGGAGCTGAAAGGTAACAGCAATCCTTGGACTAGTGCGTGTTCGATGTTGGAAAGCGTATTCGTAATCCAGAAGCCAGAGTGGGTGGGAGAGGAGCGGGTCCACCTGTCGGTGACCAAAACTTGTATACTAGCAAAAGGCACGCGATGAATGAACTGAACTGTCTGTCCTTCCCTCCTCTCTTTTCTCTTTGTTGCTCCTAGATCCAGATCGCAATCTCACCGGTGGACATTACACGCCGCTCCCCCTCCGTCGGCCTCCACCGGACCACCGCCGCCGCGCCGCTCCCCTCCGCCATTGCTGCGCTGCTCCCCTCCGCCGGACTCCACCCGACCACCGCGGCGCGGCTCCCCTCCGCCGGCCTCCACCGGACCACCGCCGCTCCTTGAGCTCGACTTTGAGCTCCTGCAAGCTGCTCCTCTACTTCCTTGGTCCCTCCCCGTTCCCCGACTCCACCGTCAGCCCTCTGCCCCTCTCAAGCAGCGGGCTAGTCAGTGGCCAGCAGCGAGGCAGGTGGGCCGGCGGCAGCTCGCCGGTTCAGATCTCCACTTCGCACTCGCAGGCCGGCGGCAGCAGCAGCACCCACCCTCGCGGTTTGGAACTTGGAGTTGGAACAGCGCATCGGCATTGTCAACCGGAGAGGCTCGGAGCTGCTTCTGCATCGCCACGACAGCAAACAAAAAAGGTAATAATCTGCTGCTCCTAGCAGCTTCTACAAATATCTCAATGTTTCAAATACCATAAATACTTCTTGTAATAAATTAAAAATAATTGTAAAACGCGTCCCACTTTTTAAATAAAGATGGCAAATTTACGCATCCCTTACGGCCTGATACTGAATACTGATACAGGTACGTGTATCGGTGCATTTTATTTTATTTACCGGTACAAGGATATGAGTAAGACCATGCTCAGTCAGTGTTCGGTTAATCAGCGTGAACAACATGTTTCCTTCGTAAATAAAAGGAGCTAAAATCCAAGATTAACTAGGCATGTTTTCTTTCCTTTTCTTGGAAAATGTGAAGGCCGCGGCAGCCTAAACTCTGTCCTGCAGATTGCAGTTTGCATTCAAAGCGTAGTTTAGGCTACTGTATGATTCCAACTTTTTTTTTCTTCTCACATTGCGGTATCGTCGTAGACATTATGTTCTTGGGACTGGTGGTTTAGTTAGTTCTTTCTTACAGTCGTGCGTCCAAAGCGGTTCCATAATGCCTGGTGAAAACAGTTAGCAGTATGGTACAATCATATTAGTAAGAGGAAGCTCGGACAGTACTCAGTTCAGGTCTCGGCGTTAACATGTTTTCCTGCATAGAAGGCACCACAGACTCCCAAGATCACTTACCATCGTTTTCTTGGAATGTGCCCATGTTTCTGCGTGTTGCATTCAGAGCATAGTTGAGGCTAGTGTAGGATTCTAACTCTTTTCTCACATTGCATGATCGTAGACATCATATTCATGGGTTGATTCAGCAACTAAGAGATGTTGTTTTCTCCATCTCCATTGAGCAGGTCTCTTGAGTTAATGCGCAGCATATAGTGCTTTCTCTGTGTTGAATTTCTTATGAGATCAGTAAAGTGCTATGGATATGTGAGGTACAGCTGACGAAACCCACATTGTTTCGTATCGGTGAATGACCAGTATTTTGTCTGTTTCAGATCCTAGTATCCCTAGAGATGGAAGGAAGAAACACAGGTTTATGGTAAACCCTGGTGATTGTTCGTGGGAGGTCAGCAAGTGGCGGCCTGATTAAGATTGCTACCAACACTTAGTGGTTCGTTTCTAGTTGGTAATGGCGAGAATGAAGTTCCCAAGGCGTTATGTCATAGTTCTGCTGACATTCATCTGCACTAATGTCTGCTACGTTGAGCGTGTGGGTTTCTCTATTGCTTACACCGTAGCAGCTGATGGAATCAATGTCAATCAAGCAAACAAGGGCCTGATACTGTCCATGTTCTATTATGGTTATGTCTTGTCACAAATTCCTGGTGGATGGGCAGCTCAGAGATTGGGAGGTAGACGTGTTCTGCTGCTGTCGTTCGTGCTGTGGTCTTTGATATGCGGTCTAATTCCACTGGACCCCAACAGAGTAGTCATTCTTGTCCTTTCTCGCCTTTTTGTTGGTGTAGCACAAGGTTTCATATTTCCTGCCATTCACACTGTTCTGGCTCAATGGGTGCCACCGCAGGAGCGCTCTCGCTCAGTGTCTTTAACAACCTCAGGGATGTACCTTGGGGCAGCTGGTGGCATGCTGTTTTTTCCAAGTCTGGTGAAGCACATGGGACCCCAATCTGTTTTCTTTGTTGAGGCAGTACTTGGAGTTGCATGGTCTGTAATTTGGTTGAAGTTTTCCAGTGAGCCACCTCGCACTGACCTTCCAAAAGTGTCAATGCCAAAGGTAGCATCTCGAGAGAAGATAGAGAAGATTAAGGCGCAATCTGGAGGGGTTGTCGCACCTCGTACTGTAAAGATACCATGGCGAAGGATCATCTTCAGTCTACCTGTTTGGGCAATTGTCGTGAACAACTTCACCTTCCACTATGCCTTGTATGTTATCATGAACTGGCTGCCTACTTATTTTGAACTAGCCCTTAAGCTTAGCCTCCAGGATATGGGATCCTCAAAGATGCTTCCCTATTTCAACATGTTTATTTTCTCCAATATTGGTGGAGTGGTTGCTGATCACTTGATTACAAAAAGGATTTTATCAGTTACCAAGACAAGGAAGCTCCTGAACACCATTGGGTTTGTTGCGGCGGCTGTTGCACTTATGGCCCTTCCTTCATTTGGGACGCCCTCGGGGACTGTGATCTGTTCATCGGTATCTCTTGGTTTTCTGGCTCTGGGAAGAGCAGGGTTTGCGGTGAATCATATGGATGTTGCTCCAAAATTTGCCGGCATAGTGATGGGGGTTTCAAATACAGCTGGGACATTGGCTGGGATAGTTGGTGTTGGCCTCACGGGAAATATTCTGGAGGCTGCGAAGGCTTCTAACATGGATCTAACAAGTTCCGACACCTGGAAAACAGTCTTCTTCGTTCCAGGATACCTCTGTATTTTTAGTTCAGTCATTTTCTTGATTTTCTCAACTGGCGAGAAGATTTTCGAATAGAGGATGGTTATATTTGCCTCTTCTTTTCTTCTCATTTACGGTGAGGCAGGATAGCAAAACGGGAAACACACTTGTATTTGTTCATTATCTGTCAAATTTCAGAATTAAGACTGCACCCCACATATGTTAAGTAATGTTATATTAGGAAGAATAGTATGTGTAGCGTTTATTGGGAATGGTCATTCAGTTATTCCAGCTGGCTGGTTGGTCTATTACAGCTATTGCATTATGTAATTTCTCGTCCTTATGTCCTGGGCATAGTAAAATAATATGAATTGTTCACGATAGCACGGAATCAGGATGACATGGCATTTCTTCTATCCTGCAAACATTTTGTCGCTGGCAGGATCAGAAAGGAAAATTTGATTGTTCTATATTTTTGAGATCCGAAGCTGGTATTTAAATGTAGCAGCGTTATAACAAATACAAGTTTTTGGCCGTGAGATTGGCTTCTCGATGGAACATGGAGAGCTTCCCTTTGGCAGAGTGTAGTTTAACATTTCTGTCTTTGGTGAGGTGAATTACTGTAGTAACCCAGATTTGCAGTCTGCAAGATTTCCACCCTGTTTACCAATTAAAGTGTCCTATAGTTATTTGACAATTATGTTTGTAGCAAACGTTGTACCGCAAATTCTGCGGTTTGATGGGCATTTAGAACAAATACATTCTTGGATACCCATCAATATTCGTCTGCATGAACTTTTGAATTTCTGTCTTATGAACTGGATGTTTTAACAGTTGGTCTTGCAAGCTATTTTTTCTTATTGTTGCACACTAAGTTCTTAACAGTGGGTTGATTGATGAAGTGACTTACCACTTTACCAGGCTAACTATTTTCTCAAGCGAAAAGTAGCTGGGTAATAATAAATAGAAGCATTACTGAATGATTTACTGAATGCAGGGGATGAATTAAAAAAGTACTCCCTCTGTTTCAAAATATAAGATGTTTTAGCTTTGTGAAAGTAGTGTATTTAGACCCCTTTTAGTGTCTAGGTTTACTCCAAATCTAAATGAACCTAGACACTAAAAGAGGTCTAGATACACTTCATTCACAAAGCTAAAACGTCTTATATTTTGAAACGGAGGGAGTACTAGTTTCTCAAGCAAAAAGTAGCTGGGAAATAAATAGAAAGCATTACTGACTGATTTACTGAATGTTGTGGATCAATGATTCTTTCTTTTTTCCAGGAGAAGATGCATGGTGCCTTCTTGTCCTATCATCTTGGATAGAGATGCATGGTGCTCTCTTCTTCATAGGACAATGACCGAGGCTTTGCACAACAGAAGTTTTCTGTATGTAGTAAGCTCGTGATTCCTGTTTCGGTGTTCTTCACCTAAGTGCTGTTTGTTGTCTGCTATAGTATGCTCCCTTACATGCTTGTTTGGTCGTTGTTAAATGAAAGCTGATAATTTGATTCGTAAGTCCTGGTAAGTCATATGTCCATCACATAATTCATTAGAGAAGCAAGCAACATGTACTGGAACTCGAAGAGTGAGATCAGGCCACTGCAAATGCGTTGGAATGTCCGCGAGTATATCTGCACACTGGATATCTCAAATGTCCAACGCAATTTTCTGTGCGATCCTCAATCTATTGTTCCATGTAAGAAGGTTCTCAGTTTTGGCCATCGACATGATATGAGAGAGTTTCATTTGAAATGAACTCGTAAAGTTCCCCTCCAAATAACAATTTTTGGACCTTTTCTTTTTTTTGTGGGCATGAAGGCCACAAATCGTGGATCACTGTTGCCGAGGACGCGGTTTTGATCTAATTTGTTGGTTACTTGTTCCAGTTTCTTCCAAGCCGAATATTTACCTTCTTTCTGAAGTAGCTTTGTGTTTTGAGTGATGAATGTAATAAGGCGTCCTGCCAATGTTGGTGTAGCATTACATAACAGCTATTAGTAATTAGAAGCCCCCTGTAGTTATCAGTCTGGAAGTGCCTTGCATCAAGCGAGTTGAAAAGTGAGCCAAGCGAATACTTTGGCCGCTGGTGTGGTCTTTGCTTTCCAGATTATCTTGGCTTACCTTCAAACTGGACACCGTATGGCCGAGGCTGCAGCACAGGATCAAGCGGACAGGGTCGTGTGTCTGTCACGGAACTGTATTTGTTGTGCCATCTCATGCATCTGTCGTCGCTGACGGCATCGCGCAAGAAAATGTGCTGCTCAATTCAGTGCTTGGCCAAAGCTCTCTCTGATTTGCTGCCAGTGTCTCAAGGTGTGCCTTTTGCTTGTCTGGTTACATCCCCATGCACACTTGTGCAGCCATGTAGTAGAGCAGGGGTGCTACAATTTGTTCATAGACACGTACCGGACGGCAATTTGAATGTCAACCTCTTATCCATTTTATTTTGAGAAGAGCAATGACAATAGTACTATGTTACTAGGATGTGCATCCTACTCCACATCTATAACAAATAATATCTTCTTACTCATCTTGCCTTAGAACACATAGGCAATGCTTGGCAGCATTGCTATGTACTTGCCACTATTCTAGCTGACTCAGAACACATATGGCGCAAAAAACAGATCTTATCGAAAATGAACACAAAGAATTTTACACAATAAGGGTACATAAGAATAGGGCCTAATTTTGAGCATTTCACTAGCTAAGAGAAACGTATTACGTTTTCTAATGAAAATCGAGTAGGTTAAGACTTGCTGCATTTTATAATTTATATTACGATACTTGTGTTTAGCATTCCTGGCGGATACCTTATTTTTGGCATCCCATTTTTCAGAGTGTTACTTTTATAAAGCTAGTATACTCAAGTCCATTATAGGGTACCCCATTTATGTGGCAGTAAACGGTAGTGTGCTCTGCTATGCTTTTCGGTCAATATTCAATGGTTGCGAGGAGAATATTTGGTGCACCGGGACTTGTCTTGCACCGCACCCAGTTTCCATAGACACCATCAGCACTTTTGATTTTTGAAAAACATATGAAAAATTGTTACGACATAGATAATATTTGTACTTCCTCAGATCAAAATTAATATTCTCGGATTCGTCTAGATTCGAATGTATCTAACACTAAAACATGTCCAAATACATTCGAATCTAGACAAATCCGAGAACATTAATTTGGATCGGAGGGAGTATCTAACATCCCATAGAGTTTCGAATCCAAATTAACACAAGACATGAAAGCAAAATAGACACTGAATATTACTGAACCCATGAGTACTAAAAATCCAATACGTCATTTTGTTTCTATATATATGAACAAGCAAACAATCATTTACAACTTAATTCTGTACTGTTCTTGAAATTCCGGACTCATCCATCTCAAAGTAAGACCATGTACTGTCAATCAAACACATCGTGACTCTAGTACCATGGCGATTAATTAAGTGGTTGGTCTGACTAACACATTTAACTACACAATTGTCTATGTTAGACACTAGAACTATAAATCATGTGCATTTGTGCATGATGTTTGGGCACTAACATGACTATGACTTTTTTTTGGAGCAACTGGCATGAGCTATGTCTTTTCTATTAGAAGGGGGAACGGTCATGGTACAGAAAAGCATGTTTGGTTTAAGGTGCAAACATGCCCAAGAAAACCACCCGAAAACCAAAAAAAACCAATTAATCTGGCTCGACTGGGATAGCCGGCCCATGCACGGCATACTTTGAAGAATGTCATCTCTAGCGATTGAGGCGACCTCAATGTATGTCATGCGCCGACCCGTGAAGATTCGTCCGTTGCGTTCTTTCCAAGCGTTCCACATCACGTACAGAAAGCGTCCGCTGAGCCTGTTTTGTTCAGAAGTCACCTTTCCTGCGATCAAGTTATCCCACCAATCAGAAATGGAGGGAAAAGATTGGCCATCGCTTCCTGTAGTATCGTTGTCCCACAATTGCGATGTGTTCCATACCGCTGTTGTGAAGGGACGGTCTTTGCAAAGGTGGGTGGCAGTTTCCGGTGCCGAGCCGCAGAGCTGGCAGGTTGGATCATTAGGCCATCCTCTGATTGCCAGCATATCCGCAGTGAGCAGCTTTCCGTGGGGGGCCAGCCAGGAGAAAAGTTTGCATTTTGGTTCGGCATGTGCCGACCAGATTTTTTGAGCTTTGAATCTGGAAAAGCATCCATTGAATTAGGCGTGGTAGGCTGAGCTGGCGGTGTATGCTCCGTCCGCAGTTAAGGTCCATCTGATGGTGTCCGGTTGCAGGGGGTCTAGCCGAGTGTCCTAGATGACGTCCCAAACCTCCAAGTATTGGGATAGCTGGATAGGGGTATGAAGGCTGGCAACCGAGCGGATCCAATTTCCATTGGGTTAACTCTTTTGAAACAGATCTTATTTTCCTAGTGGCGATGCTGAAAAGGTCGGGTGCCCACTGCTTTAGCGGCCCACGGCCACTCCAGTTGTCGTGCCAGAAGGAGGTGGTTTAACCATTCCCAATTGTTATTTTCGTGTAGGCCCGGAAAAGGTCCATGTCGGCCGTGCTGCAGGGAAGTCTCGAGCCAACCCAGGTGCGCGTTGGGTCGGTCCATTGTAACCAAGGCCATCGCAGTCTCAATGCCTTTCCTATGACTTTGCTTGTACAAAAAAAAATCCTAACACGCTATGCAAAAAAGTGACCGAGTATATAACATTCTTTTTCACCCTATCTTGACCTCATACGCCTCTTTCTTGTTAGCACCTGAGTCGGTAACATATGCCATGATAAAGATCTTTGAACTTTGATGAAACCATATATAAAAATAATGAAGAACTAGTCTTCAATGAAGTCTAGCTTATACTCTTTAAGTGTAATTGACCGTGTTCACATAATACCTCTTGTGTGTGAATGTGACCTGAGAGATCAATATATGATGAAACATGGTATTCATTAGCCATATGAACTTTTATTTATGTTCAATTACTTATTGAATAAATTATAGTAGATTGGCAAAAAAGAGAATAAATTATAGTAGTCTCCCCAAATTCACTGGACACCAATTGCATAGAACGTAAAAAGAGGAGCATCAAAGCTTTTAATATGAAGAACTTATTGCGTTGTTTGTAATAGATTATTATGTTATACACAATTGATGTGAATAATATTAATTTTATTATTAGCTTAACAAGCAATGTGAGCGCAGTGTTCAAAGGTGTATAGTTGAATTAGTGGACTGAAATGTAGTACAATAGGTACTGGTTGAAAACTTTACTAGTGTTCAAAAAACTCTAGCTACATCTACTAGCTATAAAGAAGAGTATGTTTTAATTGTTTTTGAATGATGAGTACCTCTTTGTCTAGGAGCAAAGGGACAATATAAATGTCTCTAATGTTGCGTATGCATATATCATTGTAATGGCTTGTACATCAATAGAGTGAGGGACATTCACTTGACCTGAGAGAGGATGTCACCTGCAAATGACCACCTTCTAGGTGTTTGTGAGCTAATGGACATATTACACTGAGCATTGATACACCTAGACATTTTTTGTTAATGTTCTTTTACTCTGAGTATGTGAGACCTCAGGATGGTAGTCTCTACAATTTTAATATCCATACTTTGCGATTTTGGTCATGCTTGATGAGGAGATGCTGGAACAAGTTGCATAGGCTTGTCTGCAAGAAGATTGAGGTTGGCCTGCTATGTCAGAAGAGATGTAGTTTATTGAGGTTGGGAACTACATAGTTGACTATAGCTCCCAAGTTGGTATGTAATATGTCTTCAAGAATTAACGTGGAGTTTATCGTGTGTCTCTTTATCTGATTTTGATCTGTTGGATAAGGTGGCGAGAGCATTAAAGATGCATTATTTTTGTAGCCAGCTAGTTAATTAAGACTCTGTAACGTGAACGTTGTGTATGCTCTTGCTACCATCCCGATGTTTTGTGTTGTGAGGAACTAGTCAGGTATTTCGTATTAAGATTCTTTGTGTTGTGTGAATTTGTTTATATGTTTTTAATTTGAACCAAGTTGGATCATGTTTTGCATACCAAAAATGGGATGCATTCTTTTGCATAGAATGGGATTAACATCTTTGCTCCTCCTATTTGCCCAAATGAAAGGTGTTGTGTTTACATGGGTCCAATCGGTGTGCTCATTAATCATAAACTTCATCAACCTACATTATCATTATTATGCTTCAATAGGTTCCATTTTGGCCCCATTTATGTGTGCGATATGATTGAGATTGACCATTTGTTGTTTTCATCACTATGCTACCACCAAATAAGTCAAGGATGACATACAAGCTCACAATTCATAAAAGGAACTTATCTCACTTTTTTGCGGGCAAAGAACTTATCTCACTTGGACCCATACAAACTTTAAGTAAAAATGATTGTGCTATGTGTCACATCTTCTTCTCGACTTAATTTGGGTTAGTATCCCCACTAATATCCTTGCATGTCATTAACTTTCATCACCTCATGATAATGCACTTCAGTTAATTGGATAAAATTTTCTCTGTTGTGGTGTGTAAGAAGGTTAGATACCCGCTTAAGGATGCTTGAAATTTCTTGGCATTGTTAGTCTTAGCGTTGATAATAGACGGTCATTCTATGAAAACCTTGTGCTTTCCACTTTGTTTTAATGAAGATAGTTAGGAATATATACAACTGAAAAAACCTTTAGATAAGATTCTCAATCAACAAGTACTTAGAATGCAAATACGTTTTGGCAACTTTACAAGATGGTGTTCATGTACATCTATGATCCGGACTATGTAT
This sequence comes from Avena sativa, assembly GCA_916181665.1. Classification (NCBI taxonomy): domain Eukaryota; kingdom Viridiplantae; phylum Streptophyta; class Magnoliopsida; order Poales; family Poaceae; genus Avena; species Avena sativa. The sequence continues at coordinate 123,585,062 of OV702291.1, read as the reverse complement.
TCAGAAAAGTATGGCTGCAGCTACCAGTTATAAAAGAAGTACCTCCCTTATCCAGGAGTAAAGGGACTTTATGTAACAACTCTGAATGTTTCTAGTGGTGGTATATAAATAGATGTAGTAGTGGCGACTATGCACTTCAATAGAGTGAAGGAAATTGATCTGAGAGAGGTCACTTGCAATGCCCACCTAGACAGTGTTGGGTTTATGAACATATAACAATGTGGCACCCAAGATCTAGACCTTTACCTTTCTTTGTTCCTTCGAATGTGAGCATGTGAGACATCAGGATGACAATATCTACCTGTGCGGCTTCACATTGAAGTACTTGATTCTCATGTAACTCTATTCAGTAGCACTAAGGCTAGCACGATCCACTACATACAACAGCCATATCTTGTTTCCGAGCTAGGAGTGTCATTCTCACATAGCAGCCGACACGTGAACTAGGGGAACAAGTGTTGTTTATGTGAATATGTGGTTATTCTCACCGCACATAAGATCCATCTTTGCACCAATCAAAATTTGTGCGCTCCTTTGAATGTTACTACTAGTTCATTTGTAGAAGCACCCTGCGAAATGTGCAGATTGCAAGTACAAGTACCAAATGATGCGTTGCGTTCACATGGCCCTAACTAACGTTCCATTGTTGACGCACTTTGGCCTCCATATTCACGGTTAGATTTTAGTGCGCTGCATTTGTCAGCCATTTATGGGTGGGCCGGGATCGAGTGACCATTTGTTGTTTTTTGCATGTCCCTGTTTTTTCTTGCGTTTTGCACTTGACCACCACCAAATGCGTCAAGGATGACGCACAAGCCGATGATAATCTTTGTAAAAAGAACTTATCTCAGTTGATAAAGTTTCTAAGTAAACTAGATTTATCAGATCTAGGTTGGGTTAAGTGCTAGCAGTGTGCTCATGGATTTCCTTTTCTCCACTTTAGACATTGCTTTCATCTACTTTTATGAAGTGTGAAGTGTGAAGACCTACTCAGAAGAAAAACAGTAGATGTAATTTGAACCATATAACTATTGTAATCAACTATTGTGATTTGAAGTGTGTGAGTGTTGGGATATTATTGTGTAGTTTGTGATTTGAAGTGTGTGAGCGCTGGGATATTTATTGTACAATATGTGATTTGAACCATGGAACTATTGTAATCGACTTAGTTATTCCTATTGTTAAAAGAATTTTGTGTATTGTTGCCTTTCTGAATAAATTATTAGTTGATCAATTACTATCAAATCGTGGGAGATTCAACCCTAACAAGTAGGACCTGTGAAAAATGAAATTGACAAGTAGGACCTGCTGAAAATAAAAAGAAATAAAATATCAAAATAAAAAGAAATTCCCGTAAAAGACCAAGACCGGAAAATAAGAAGGCCTACATATTGGGCTTGGCCCATGTAGTTGGCCAGAAATGATATGAAAAAACATAAAACACTAAATTGGTGGGCTTGGCCTATATAAATGATTGATTTCTTGCCACGTCAGATAAAACACGTAGGATCTGACGTGACCAGGCCAGTTTGCCCGTGACAATATTGGGTCTTCATAACGGTTATGACGATCCCGTTATGACGATTTTACCAAAATCATTGTTATAGATCAGCAGCGACGCCAACGCCAAATTTTGACGATGTCATTTTCGTCATAGGATCATCATAGATGAACAATCGTGACGATTCTATGACAAAACTGGAGGGTCATAGAAGCCTAGATTCCTTGTAGAGAAACACACTAGCAGGAACAACATTAGCAGGAGGAAGCACAACACAAGACCACATGCATGAAAACAAGAGCATGAACATCACACAAGCACGAACATCACAAGCATGAACAACATAAGTAGGAAGAACAACATAATAGCAGGAAGTATTCATAGCAAGAATCTCAGTATACTAACAGGTGCATGCATGATCATTGCCAAAAGTGGATCACAGTTCAACATACCACCATAGTGTTAACCTACCACCACATCAAAAGTGGGTATCATCATACCACCATCACCACCAGTTCAGAAGTTATTAGGACATAGTTATAACATCGATGCAAGTACAAGTCAACCGTCACATATTTCCTTGATCTACTTCAGCTTACCCTTGTTAGCCTCGCTAGCATTAAACATTTCATAGATGATGTTCTCGAGCTTATTCTTTTCCTTATTCAAACTCCACATTTCCTCCTCCCATTTACTATGCTCCGCTTTTATAATCTCTGCTTGGGTTCTCTGCACCTGCTTCAAGATTTCCACTTCATTCTTCAGTGCTTCTGTCTGATCGCCCCCATCTCCTTATTCTTGTCCACTGCTTCCCCCTCAGCCCTAATCCTTGTCATGTTATACTACATCACCTTTTTCTTAGTTTCTTCCATGTTCTTCCTCACATAAACTAGCAGACTTGAGTACTCCTTCTCAATGTTGTTCTTCTCATTAGCCATCTCCTTCACATACTTTGCATTCTGAATCCTCTCGTCGATTCTTGCATTGTTGCTGTTTTCATACATGCTCCACAGTTTTCCTAATGCATTTTTCGCTTGTTGTGGCTATTCCTTATCCACCCAAGCCACAAACCCCATAGTTCGAGACTTCCTATAAAGCAGAACTACATGCTCAAATCTACTAGATGAGCTAGGAGCTGACAAATCAAAGGCTAAGAACTTACATTTTTCACTTGGCACACATAGAATCTGCGACCAGTGTTAGTTCCTTCAAATGCAACACGTTTGTCAGGATCTAGCCTATGGAGGTGACACAGATGGGGACATTCCACTACTCTGCTGCAGAAGGTGGGATTTTCGATGGAGTCAGGAGCATAGTCCATGTCTGTTAGGTCCTAACAGACGAAATCGAGTTCATTCGATGCCAAATTGAAAATTCTCAAATGGCTAGCAAACTCTAACCGAAAGGAAGAATTGGGGGAATTGAACTTACCCCTACATACGATTGACTAGATCTATCGCCACCATCCCAGCTCGGCATGGCGACCACAGGGATGGCTCTGGACAGGAGGCAGTACTCTTCACGGGAAGTTCGCCGCTGCCGCCACCGATGGCCGGATATGACCTTGGAAGGGGGAGGAGGAATGGTGGATCTGCTTTTGGCGGTGAGCGGGGAAAGAGTGTTTTGGCAGGAGGTGAGAGAATGTCTCCCGCCCCCTTTTCCACTGGAGCAGAAATCTCCTGCCCGCCCCATCGCCAAACGAGCTCGTGCGGGTGAGCACCGCTTTTGCATTTGCACTGGGCGCACGAGGGTGGCTCGCTGGAAACGCTCGATTCGAGCATTGTCGCTCGGCCTGGCTGTGGGATACTTTAAATTTTGCGCTGGCACAACCCAATCTTGGAATGCGGGATTCCAAACGGCTTGTTTTGGTCCCGGGCGGGCCTGCCCCGACAAACTGCAGGCTACCAAACGCATTCTAACTCATCGGGAGGGCAGTCTTCCTATTCGATTCGGTGGCTTTGATGAAGCCTAACGCGAAGCCGTTCTATTTGGTTCGTTTGAGTGGCTTATTCCACTGGAAACCACAAAACGCCCAAACAAGCACCTCCTTAACTGGATTTTTTTCTTTTCTTTGCTGTAGTGTGTAAGCAGGTCACGTACATGTTTAAAAATTCCTGAAATTGCTTGGCATTGTTAATGTCTTAGCTTTGATAATAGATGGTTGTTCTATGGAAACCTTGTGCTTTGCGGTTGTTTTAACTAGGATAGCTAGGAATATATACGAGAAGATTCTCAATGGACGAGTACTTAGAATGCAAGTACGATTTTGGTTACTTTACAAGAATGTGGTGTTCATGCACATCTAAGCCCCAGACCATGTATCGAGAAAAGTCTGACCGCAGCTACCAGTTATAAAAGAAGTACGTACTTCTTATCCATGAGTGTACATGGACTTTATGTAGCAACTCTGAATGTTTCTAGTGGTGGTATATAAATAGATGATGTAGTAGTGGCTATGCACTTCAATAGAGTGAGAAAAATTGATCGGGGAGAGGTCACTTGCAATGCCCACCTAGATAGTGTTGGGTTTATGAACATATAACATGTCCCCCCAAGATCTAGACCTTTATATTTTTCCCTTTCTTGGTTCTTTCCAATATGAGCATGAGAGACATCAGGATGATAATCCCTACCTTGGGGGCTTCTCACAGAAGATCTTGCTTCTCGTTTTGCCCTATGCAATAGCGCCGAGGCTGGTACGATCCACTACATACATCAGCGAAATCTTGCTTCAGAGCTAGGAGTAATAACGACACCGAGCAGCTGCGCCAAAAGTGTTGGTCCAACATACCAGCTGGTAAATGTCACCGGGGAACGACTAAGTGTCGTTTGTGTGAATATGCGGGAGTTATTCTCACCCTGCACAGAAGATTCATTTTTTGCACGAAGCAAAATCTGTATGTTCATTTGCACCGTAGAAAACACCCTGTAAAATGTGCAGATTGCAGGTGGAAGTTACCAAACAATGTGTTGCGTTCATACGGGCCTAATTAGTCGTGCCCATTTGTTGATCCACTTCATCTGCCTCCATAATCATGGTTAGATTTTAGTGCGCTGCATTTGTCAGCCCATTTATGCGTGGGCCGGGATCGAGTGACCATTTGTTGTTTTCTGCACGTCCCTTTTTTTCCCTTGCGTTTTGCACTTCACCACCCACCAAATGCGTCAAGGATGACGCACAAGCCGATGATAATCTTTGTAAAAAGAACTTATCTCAGTTTGACTCATAAAGTTTCTAAGTAAACTAGATTTATCAGATCTAGGTTGGGTTAAGTGCTAGCAGTGTGCTCATGGTCATGGATCCCCTCTTCTCCTCCACTTAATTTGTGCTAGTACCTCCACTAATCTCCTTGCACTGCATTAACTGTCATGAACTCATGATAATGTGCTTCCATCATTCGGATAATCGTTTTCTTTGCTAGCGTGTATGAAAGGTCACATACATGCTTAAACATGGCAAAACCATAATTTTTCTTTTTGTACGGAGATCAAGAGTACTTGTTAGGACTAGGAAATCAACATCAACTCTGAATGTCTTAGCCATCATGCATGATGTCTGCATTCCTCCCTAATTGTAATCCTTAGAAACCCCTTAAATTTGTTTAATGTGCATGCTTAGCAAGCTGGCACATAGTTTTTTTCAGCTCCCCTGTTCTTCTACTTAATCCTGCAAAGATATACTGACACAATTCTGCAGTGGATTTAGTTAACTAGTACAATTCTGCATGATGGATGAGCTGTGCTTGTGTATACAATTGGGCCATCTCGCCTGTCTGATCTGAGGATTAATCTCCGGAGCAAAGCATTGACTTGCATCCCATCATTGCAAGTACTCCTACAAATCAGAGGCCCCCCTCCCTTCCCACTGCATGTTCTCGGCTCATTTGTTTAATCAGCAGCATATTTTGCACATACCGTTCTTTAATCGTTCGCCGGAAACATTTACAAACCCAAATACTTAAAAAATTATCTTCGCATTTGCATTACTCTAGAAGACGTGACAAGAGCAGCAAAGTCCTATATGGGAGTCAGGGAGCTGTTTTAATCACCACCGGGGAAGGGAGAAGATTCCTCCTGTCCTTCTCCTGACCAAGAACACCATTAGTTTAGCCAGTGGTGCATAGTTTATGGTGCGAGATGCTGAAATTTGTGTGGAGATTAGGTGTTTGCCCACATGCACTTGTGCCCAAGTCAATTAGGTTTTCTAGTTTATATAGGTGTCGGCTATTTACAAAGGAATAGAAATCTTTTAAGCTTTGATTCTTTCTTCTTCTTTTTTTCTCATCTGCATCAGCAAATCCCCTTGTTTGATGGTGTGGAGATTAGGACGCCCTTGAGGCTCACATGGAGTCGTCCTGTTCTGTAGCTCATTGATGTGTACTAAAATGTGGCAAGAGAAAGATAGGACCTCATGATGCCATATAACTAATTAATCAGCCTCTTGTGAAAGAATTAACAGACCAGAAACTTAGCTGATATACTTTTTCTTTAGTTTGGTAAATAATGTGCCGTACATGCTGGATCATGCCTCTTTCTTTTCGGTTCTCGTGTATCGCGAGAACCAAAAAATGTAGGTTCTGCAACACAGAAACCTTGTGGATTCATATAGATAATAATGTTAGCAGCAATATGTAGGGCATTCAGAACTTCCGGATCGGAAGACTTTGCGCGAATGCTATTTTGCGTGAGCCAAAACTTGTGTTTTGTTCATCTGTCACTGTAGACAAGTCTTTCTTTTTCATGAGTGAGCAGGTCAAGCAGAGATAGAAAAACTGGTGTGCAGAAAAGACAATGTCCCAGCACTGACGCACACTAGGATTTCATGAAAACAACTGGTATGCAGACAGGACAAAAGTTTTCAGGAATGCATGATGATATTAGCTGCCAAACTGGAGCAGGTAGCACCCCAGTGCCATATACCATTCACCGACAGCTACAGAAACACTTGGAGTCTTCGTAGATGAGCACACGAAACCGCGCAAAGCGTCTCGATTTCTTCCAACGGTCTTCGCCTCGACGAATATTGCCCGCGGCATGGCCTGAAGAAGCAATTCTGCCAACACTGGATGAATGTAAAAAGTGGCACTGTGATTGACATCCAAGTTTATTAGCATGCCTCACCTGTGTCAGTAAGGTCCTTGTTTATAAATACATTTCACCTTGTTGATCCTTGCACTGCAAATCCTTCTGGATCCTAACTGGTCTGTCTTTTCGTGTTTGTATCCCTGGCTCTCCTTTCTTGGCCCTGCTAATGATTGACATCTTAAAGAGGGGGATTAATCAGGCCTTGTCATTGCTAATCCGAGAGCGTGTTTCATTGCAGGAACAGCTCATGTCAATGCTCCAACTATCATTGAGGGAGGAAAGTCTGACCTCCATCGCGGCGATTATTGGATAACACTGTTTTTGACTAGACAAATTTTCTCGACATTCTCGGAGCAGTAAGTACCCGGTAAAAGGACATAACATGCTGAATATTGGGTCCAGTAAAAGAACATAACATGCTGCTGATCCAGGTGTCCTCTGTATAAACAATTGCTGATTAGAGAAACATCTCAGTTACTGACTGCAGAACAAAATGTGTGTCCTATCCTAGTGCCAGCAAGCATCCATCCATCCATCCACACAATCATTAGCCCTGAAGCCAAAACCGAGTGAAAAACCCTCGAGAATCTCTCGAGGGAGGTGGACATCCTCTGACCAAGCCTCTAAACTCATGATCCGAGCCATGTGCAGAGGCATCACCAACTCAATTCCACAAAGACTAAACTAAACCAGGCAGCGAAATGCGGCAGCCCTTTAAATCACAGGGAGCACATGGAGCGAGCTGTGGGAGTCTAGTGCTACTGCTGCTACTACTACTGCAACAGCTCATCTTCTCCTCTCGAGAGACAGAAGAGGCAGAGTATAACAGAGGATCAGGAGGAAGGCGCTGCGACAATGGGGTGCCGGTCCTGCGACAAGCCGAAGATGAACTACAGGAAGGGGCTGTGGTCGCCCGAGGAGGACCAGAGGCTGAGGGACTACATCATCAAGCATGGCCTTGGCTGCTGGAGCGCTGTCCCTGCAAAGGCTGGTATGAGCTCCTCTCTCTCTGAATTTGTTAGCTCTTTCATGGGGGGATTGCTGCATATGTCAATGCTTGCAAAAACAGCCTGTGGCTGATTGTGAATTCTGGTACAGTCTCCTGTTAGCAATAACTTGATGAAGCTGGATTGTTTTGAATGGTTTTGTTTGTATTTGGCTCGGAGTTCCATTCGGAACCTGGCATGCATGATCTGGTCTTTGCATAGGTGAATTGTCAGTTCTAGACTAATTCACTGTTAGGTTAGCAACAAAATGAACTTTAAGATCATACAATTGCTTAGAGTTCCATTTGTCTACCTCTGTTAGGCTGGAGCATGGTCCTGGGATTATTCAAAATTGTAGCACAAAATATCATGACTACCTCTGTTCCTAAATATAAGAGGTTTCTAGAGTTCAATTTGAACAATCAAAATGTCTTATATTTAAGAATTATGCCTGAATTAGAGTTAGCTGCTATCTCTGAATCACATTGTTTACCTGAATTATGCCTGAAATAGTTTGCCTCTTTTTGGTTTGGTTCCTGAAAGGTCTGCAGAGAAACGGCAAGAGCTGCCGGCTGCGTTGGATCAACTACCTGCGGCCCGGATTGAAGCGCGGAATGTTCTCTCAAGAAGAGGAGGACGTGGTCATCAACCTCCAAGCCAAGTTGGGCAACAAGTAAGGAATCCTCAACAGAAGAAACATGTACTACTGTTCATCCTACATTGTCATCGTTTCTCATGGTCATAAACAGAAAATATAAAACTGAAACTGTCGAAGCTCGAGCAACATTGCAGTTTCAGATTTCTTTTACATGTACAATCATGGTGGCTTTGATCTGAGATCACTTCTGTTTTGGTCAGGTGGTCGCAGATCGCTATGCATCTGCCGGGGAGGACGGACAACGAGGTGAAGAACTACTGGAACTCGTACCTGAAGAAGAGGGTGATGCAGCAGCAGCCCGGCGGCTCCTCCAACGCCGGCAAGAGCCCGTCGCCGTCGGAGCTGCCCACCTCCATGAGCGCCACCACCGGCACCGGCGGCGGAAGCACGGCGACGTCGACCCACGGCGAACACGACGCCAACAACCTCAGCGGCGGCGGCGGCGGCGTGCCGTTCGTCGACCAGCAGGAGGCCAAGAACTTCGTGTTCGCCGACTGGATGCCGCCGTCTGCGGTGGCCGCGGCAGGGCCGGAGAGCTACTCGATGTCCACGCACTGGCCCGCATCCACGGCCAGCTCCGGCAACGTGACGCCGTCGCACGGCGCGTTCGTCGGGGACCAGATGAGCGGCAGCAGCTACGGCGGCGCGCTGCAGCACCAGCACCAGCACCAGCAGGATCACCACCATCACAACCAGAGCATCGCCGTCCCTCACGGCGGCGCCGGGACCGGCATGGTCGCCGGAGGCGGCTACTTCGACCTGCTCAACATGGGCGACATCTACGGCGGCTTCAGCACGACCAACGACGATCTGCTCTTCTGAAACTTCTGAATTCATTGCATTTCATTCTGATACCGTGACGACTGTGTATGATACGAAAAGAAATGTTCTTTGTGTTGATGTTGTGAATGGTAATGGAAAGATTAATTTCATTCTTCTTCTTATGTGTAAGGGAAATGTGATCGTGCTAGAGGGAATTCCCTAGGTTGGACATAATTCTTTTATTGTTGTTCTTTGCTGCAATAAAAATGCATATCGATTTGTATTGTGTAATGTGCAAATTCGTTCTGATTTCATCTGACAACGTTGAGATTGGGAGAACCTATTGCGCGATTTTCCTATATTTGATCTCGTGTGATACATGGATTCACTCCTGCGCTTTCGGATGTACAAATGAATACAAATTGTGGTGTTAATTAGAGAAAATTCCAAAAATCCACCACATTTCAGTGGGAAATACGCAAAACAACCTGTATTGCGCGAAATTGCAAAAATCCAACCCGGTTTTGAGGAGATTCGTTCCAATATGCACTGATTGTAAAATTGAGGCCGGTTAACACGATTTCTGACCGATGGGGCCCACTGTCAGTGCTGGCGTGGCAAGGCGGAGCTCGGACATATCTACTCTGGGTTTATTTGTAAACTTTTTGTGGAACCCACTAGTCAGTAATTAATTTTATTATTTTTGTTCCTTTGATTTTATTCCCTAAAATCCCTACACGCTACCCTCCACACTCCGGCGCCACCCCTCCCCACTCTGCCCGCCTGCCCGCCGTCCTCCACCAATCCGGCCGCCGGCGCCGCCCCTCCCTACTCCGGCGCTGCCCCTCCCCACTCTGGCCGCCTGCCCGCCGTCCTCCACAAATCCGGCCGCTGGCGCCGCCCCTCCCCACTCCGGCCGCCATCACTCCGTCCAAGCGCAGCCGGCTCGCCATGGGAGGGCGTCGGCACGGGGCGGCCGCATCTCGGGGCCAGGGAGCAGCGTCAAGGGGAGGGCGCGGGCGAGCTCTGGCTCGACAAGGAGGGCGCGCCGTCGCCGCCTTACCTGCTGTGCGCGCCGCCGTCGCTAGCCTCACCTGCCACGCGTGCCGCCGTCACCGGCCTCACCTGCTACGGCGGTTCGAGCTAGCCGTGGCGCCGGAGTATAGGCACGCGCCGGCGGTGGAGGCAGGGGAGGCTGGCGGCCGGAGCAGGGAGCGCCGGCGGCGGAGTGGCCGGAGCAGGGGAGCGCCGGCGGCGGAGTGGCCGGAGCAGGGGACGCCGGCGACTGGGCGGCCGGAGTAGGGCGGCGGAGGCCTGGGAGAGAGAGTATTTGGGGTGGGGAAGGAAAAAGGAAAAACAAATTTACTGACAATGGGTCCCATAAAAAAGTTTACAAAATAACTCAAAAGTAGATATGTCCAAGCCTTCCCTTGCCACGTCAACACCGGGCAGTGGGGCCCGATGTCAGAAATCGTGTTAACCGGACTAAATCGAACAATCAGTGCACATTGGAACCAATTCACGCAAAATCGGTGGTTTTTTGCAATTTCGCCGAATACTGGTTGTGCGAATTTACTACTGAAATGTGGTGGTTTTTTGAAATTTTCTCTGTTAATTATGGTCAATAGTGAAAAGATTTCGGATAAAAAACTAAATTCACAAAAAATGTCTTCAACATCATTGCCGGTCTGACTTGTCTTTCTGGTGTCTGTAGTTCGAAAAATAATACAGCACTGCAGTAAGTTAGGAAGTAAAATGTTGCGTGCTGACATCCCTATGTTTCCGGTGCTTCCCAAGCCTAAATGTGAGAAAGTGAGTGTGGTGTGAGGCCACATATTGTCCATACATAGGAGTGTGCCACACTAGCTAACTTCTACTCTGAACACACAACTCCATCGGCGCTCCTGAAGGGCTTTATTGAGTTGTATGTGTCCTCCAGTTCACTAAATGCTTAACTCGAGTAGGAATGGTTGGCAGTGCAAAAGGACACGTCCGAATTGTTAGTTTGAACCCATATTTAGATCTTCGCACCTCTTCACCCCCTAGGAATGAACTACATATAAGCATTTGTGTCTTTAAATAAGGGTGAAATATCTTCTTACAAGAGAGGCATCTCCGCCATGTTCTATAGAAACCTAACAGTATGATACATGCTTACTAGTAGCATACATAACAAAGCAACACATCTAATTAAGGATTTTAAGCATGATCATATTCACTGTTAAGGTGTATTAGTATTGGTCTAGGAGTCCGTATTTGTCTAGATTTATCTTCTTGTACCTCAAGTTAGATGTACTATATATTATGGCCTTTGGCTCCAGGTAATACAAGTTGCTTATTCCTAACATGGTATCCGGAGCTAGGGTTTTTTTTTCTCTCTCCCGTTCCGGTCGCGCAACTCGTCCTTTTATTTTTACGGCCGCCGCTCTCCTTCTGGCTGGCTGCTGCTATTCCACGTCCCCGGCCGCTCCTCAAGCTAGCTGCGCTGCGCCTGATCGATCCGTGCCGCCTCGATAAGCATGCACAACTCCTGATCTGGTTGGTGCTAGACACGTGGTTTTGATCCAGTGTATCTCTGTTTGCTGTTTGCTGCTCGTGACTTGCTGATTATCTGCCTGGACCTCGCCCGTCAGCCCTCCATCTACTAGTTCTGGCTCTCCATCTGTCTACCAGTTGTTTACGGCTTTCGTGCGTGTGGACTGATTGTTGGTCGTGGTGTATTCTTAGAACAAATTTTTTTCTCTGCTGGTTCATACGTCTATCGGATCGGTTGTCTGATTGGTGCAATGTCTTCGTCGTCGGGCTATGTCGCTATTCCTCGCTGCCCGGTGATCTTTGATGGCACGAACTATTCTGATTTCGCTGCTTTTATGCGCATCCATATGCGTGGCCTTCGTCTGTGGGGTGTGCTCTCCGGCGAGGTCTCATGTCCACCGTACCCCATTGCTCCTATGGTTCCTACTCTGCCGATACCACCAGTCCTTGCTGCTGATGCTACTTAGTCTGCCAAGCATGCTGCCAAGAAGGCGGATGATGATGCTGTTTCCGCGTATGACCGGCAGGTTCAGGAGTATTCTGCGGCTCTTGCGACCTATCGGCTGGATCTGACTGCTTACACTCAGTGGATGGATGACGATGCTCGTGCTGCAGCCGTTCTCACCTCTAGTGTTCTCCCGCAGTTTGCGTCTGAGTTTATGGGACTTGGTACTGTTGCTGCCATGTGGGCTCACCTTCGTCAGCGCCATCAACCGTCTGGGGATGCTCTTTATCTGTCGGTGGTTCGTCAGGAGCATGCTCTTCAGCAGGGTGACTCCACCATTGATCAGTTCTACACGCAAAGTGCTGCTATCTGGCCTCAGCTTGACTCTCTTCGCACTACTGTTTGTGGTACCTGCCCGTGTTGTCAGACTGTGCATTCTGACATGGAGTTTCAGCGTGTCTACGAGTTCTTTTCTCGGCTCCGCAAGGAGTTCGAGCCCCGTCGTGCTAACCTCCTTGCTCGTGGTCGTATCCCTATCTCTGAGGTGCTTTCTGAGCTTCGTGCTGAGGAGACTCGCCTACGTGGCGCTGTTTGTTAGACGTTCCTTCTGTGCTCGCAGCTCAAGCTCATGCTACGCCATCTGTTGTGCTAGTGTTTTCTCGCTCCAGTGCCCCACCGCCTCCACCCACCTCTTATGGTGTAGAGGGTCGTCCTCGTGCCCGTTCTCACTATGGCTACTGCGACAAGGATGGTCATCTTGAGTCTGATTGCTTCAAGAAGCAGCGTCACATGCGCAATATGGAGCACAATTCTTCTCCTTCGATACCATCAGCTGTTACCTTCGCCGAGGAGGATATTTTGAAGCTTAAGCGTCTTCTTGCTGCTTCAGGATCTCCCTCGACAAGTTCTGCTGGTCTTGTTTCTAACTCTACCATTGAGCGACCACCTTCTTCACAGTCAGGAGAGCAGCATAGGAGCTCTGGTTGGTCCTGGCCCTCGCCGCCATGATTCTCGTGCCTTTTGGGAGCTTGACTGGCTTCATATTTCTTCCGCTGCTACTGCCAGTTTTTCTACTTTCTTGCTTGGTCTAGTTTAGTTTCTATATTTCCGCTGCGTCCACCAAATCCGTTGTTCTCTTGTGTTTCTTTTGTCATGCGAGTCCACCATACCTTCATCGTTAGCCTCTTTTCTGGTCCTCTTGTGGCCTCCCTTTGCATTGCTGGTTGATCTACACCCTTTGTCTTGTCGTCGAGCTTCTTTGTCGTCGATTTCTTGGGCTATGATCTGGTGCAGCATGCTTGCTTCTCTTGATGTGGCATCTTTTGACAACCCGTCTTCTCTTGATGCGGTGTGTGTCTTTCTCTGATGTGCCATCGTCGCATTGTCTTTGATCTGTGCATATTCTTTTGCCTAGTGAGCTTATATGTTGTTGGCTTCTTGTGCTATGATCTTTTGTGACATGCTGTTCTTCTGACCGCCTCTCGGTCTGTGTCGATCTCTTCTTCGATCGACTGTGGCTTGACTCTACAGGTTTTGAAGACTCTTCATGCTATGACGACACTTTGAAGACACGGATTTTGGATTTTTTTTTTAGTTTTCACTTCTTCAAATGCAATGCTATTGCATACGCTTTACATTTGAGGGGGGGAGGGGGGTGTTAAGGTGTATTAGTATTGGTCTAGGAGTTCGTATTTATCTAGATTTATCTTCTTGTACCTCAAGTTAGATGTACTATATATTATGCCCCAGATAATACAAGTTGCTTATTCCTAACATTCACAACACAAAGCATATTAAAGAAAACACGGTACTGAGCAATCAATGCCGTACTAGGTTTCGATTTCTGGTGTTTGAATCAAGTGGATTCGATGCAGCATCGGTAGGAAACAACAACTACCTCTCTGAAATGTAAGTCTTTCTAGCAGTTCAATGGAGGTAGTTTTTTCCAGACAAGAAAATATGAAATAATCAAAAAATTAATTTTTAATAGTGCCTCTCATTAACTGTCATGCGTGCATTGACTAATGCACGCAGCCGTAAATATACATAAATAGCCGAGTGTGTAAATCCAGAAAAAGGCTATACTTGAAATATGTTCTTCTAGGCTATACCGGTCCTAGATACATTACCGACAGTGAACTGATTAGTGAGGTCAAACTTGCGTCTGTTGCCCAAGCACGACATAAAAAAGGGTCAAACTTGCATTCCACCTACCATGGCACTTTCATGGTGTGTACATGACCGCCTCCAAAAAATAGTGCCACGAATGCTCATCGGTTGGGTAAAAAAAATCTAGATACTTTGGGCTTGTGCCGCTCAAAAAGTGTCATGCACGGGGTTATTTTTTATAGTGCCGCTTATGAATAAGAGAAATCACCACCTCCTTCTTCGACAATAGAAGCAAGCCTCCCTTGCGACCATCACTTCGAACTACCTCCTTGTGATCCATCATCAGCATCCTACGTAAACACTCAGATGGCCAATCATACAAGTACATCTCCAACTAAAAAAGAACATACCGGTTATAGTGCTCATTAATTTCCACAAGCGCATTTATAGTCGTGGCCTATTGAGACTGAGGATCTTCATTGCGTTTGTTAAACCTCCGTGCCAGAGGGCACAGATATCTTAGGATTTTGGTTATCACCTTCCATCCTTGTACGTTTCGGGGGTTGGGTTTTACTCGGAATCCCCAAATCAGCACCATCCAGATCATTCTTACCAGAGTCAAATAAGCTGACCATCCTTGCCATTGTAGACTATCGATCCGTATCACTCAACACCCCAGGACATATGGTCACCGAAAATGCCAGCTTCTTTTTTGGGTTGACCCGATCTGGCATCTTTTCATCAAAATCCTCCTTAGATCGGTGGTTGTCAAATGTGAACCCATCAGAGAAACTACGACCTCTTCCTCATCCCATGATTGTGTATCTTCCAGTGTTAGAGTCACGCCCAATACCACATCTATTTCCACAACCACGATCACCATCAGCCAAGATGAAATTGCTGCATTGTAGCATCGATTCATCATGTTCACCGGTAACACATTCCTCGTGCCAATGTCCAATCATACCACAAACACCACAGAACACCGGGACTTTTTCATATTTAACTTGATACCACGCCTTCTTCTCATCCTTCGTGATAGAAAAAAAACGATGTAATTTCTTATTCACCTAATTTTCACCCTTATCCTGACAAATTCACCGATAAACCCCGCATGAAGCTTGACTTGTACCTTAGTAATCTCTCCCATTGGACGACACATCTCTTTGATGATAGATTCCACCAGATAATTATCTGTAAGTTGCATAAATCTTGCCCACACCACCATTTTTTTAAGAAGAATTGACCTAGGGTTTTGGAAGCCATTGTATTCCTCCATAGGGAGTGCAAAGTTATTCCTGGAATGCCAAGGACCCATCTTCATTGCCTTATTCCAATCACAAGGCAACCAAATTTGTTAGCATCGATTTTCCTCTAGATTACTTCTTTCTATGGATTCCACACCAGTCTCATACCAGAATACAAAGCACTAGGGCTAAAACCCCTCACGATGTGGACCTTCCATATAACCGGCCACTTTTTCTTCACTGCTGGATGAGAGACCTCATCTTCCCACATGGATTCATCCGCATCTTCTTCTTCCATATTCAATCTCACAAGGAGATCTTCCACCGCCTCGTTTCCAACCTTTCGCGAACTGCTCGGCTCACCCATACCCTCCATAGTGTCCAACACCCCTTCTACGGGAGAGAGGAGGGAGAACTATGGGAGATCAGCGGAGGAGGAGAGGACAAATCCCCAGGCGATGCGTGGTGGCTAGAGGACAAAAATACCTAGGTTTTTTTGCTAGGGTACTCGGTATGGGTTCAATAATTCAACCTCCTTGCCAGTCTAAGTGCCCTCATCGTGTCTCTTTTTCAAAAAATAATACAGAACCCTGGAATCATAGGAAGTAGAATGTTTCATGCTGAGATCGCAATATTTCTGGTGCTTCCCAAGCCTAAATGTGAGAACGTGGGTCTCGTGTGAAGCCATATATATGGTCCATATGTATGAGTGTTGTCATGCTAGCTAACTTCAATTCGAACGCACAACTCCATCGGCACTCCACAACGGTTTTATTGAGTTGTATGTGTCCTCCAGTTCACTAAATGCTTAACTCAAGTAGGAGTAGTTGGCAGTGCACAAGGACACATCCAAGTTGTTAATTTGAACCCGTGTTTAGGATGCGACCCTACTGGAATGAAATGCATATGGGCATTTGTGTGTTTAACCGAAGTGAAGTACATGCTTACAAGAGAGGCATCTCCGCCAAGTTCTACATAAAGCTAATACTCTCGGATCCAAATTAATATTCTCAGATTTGTCTAGATTCGGATGTATCTAGCCCTAAAATATTACTAGATACATTCTAATCTAGACAAATCTGAGAACATTAATATGGATAGGAGGGAGTAGTAGATTACATACTTTGCTAGCATTCAAAACAAAACACCACATCCAAGGGTTTTAAGCATAATCATCTTTACAACACAAATGATAATAAAGAAAACACGGCACCGAGCGATCAATGCCCTCTCATTCAACACCCATCTTGTCCACTTGCTTCAAGCACTAGAATCCGAATCCTACTCCGGCAACAACTATATGTCTAGACGAGTAAATATGAAATAATCACAAAGTAATTTCTTAATAGTGCCTTCAATAACTGTCGTCCTCTACAACATTAGCTAATGCATGCAGGCATAAACCTACATACATTGCCGAGTGGAAATCTAGAAAAAGGCTTCAGTTGAAATGCTCTTTTCTAAGCTATACCGGTCCTAGTTGCACTTGTAGCAGTGAAATGATTAGTGAGGACTTTTCTTAGGAAGCCTTGATAGTACCATCTGACAACTACGGCTGTGAATCACCAGTGTGACACCGTGAATACAAGTGACCCTCCTGCGCCAGGCCGACCAACTCGTGTAGATGTTCTTGCTCTTACCGGATTTGCTTGCCATTTTACTTTTGAATCGGGTCGTCAACTTGATTGGTAGTCAATCCAGATAATGCATGACAACTGAAATGCCACCCAAGAGAGTGTGCATTACAACTCCTAGAACACCAGCTCAAATGTGTGTTCCTTAGTAACCCGTTGCCTCTCAAGCCTAAGTAGCGAACATGTCTAGGAAATAACTGAGATGCCATTGCGAAGCATGATATGAGTTGTGCTCATCCTGTTTAGTTAAGTTTCTAACATTTTCATTGGAATGAACGTTGTTCATATGAGATGCTCTAGCTTGTCTGAAACTACTACTCGGTTATTTTAGTTTTATATATAGCAGCATCCATGGCTGCAGAGATAATATCTCTTACATCAAAGAGAACATTTGACATTACTTACTACCCTCCAACAATTCCTTATGCCCAGCGGTGGGCCCAGGATTTCAAGAGTGTGTATTCAAAGTTTAAAGGGTACAATTTTTCAACCGTCGAAAGCCTAGTTTATGGCATGTATATTACTTTTTCTAGCTGTACAATACATAAAAGATGGCTCTTTTTACGATTATGGCATGTATATTATGACATAGCACAATGTTTCCAAAGGATAGAGAAACCCCCTCTACATGTGTCAATGTGTGCATATAAGTAATTTGCATTGGAATACAAATACACAACATATAGGTCCAAAGCTCCCCCGTAAATTAGATACAAGAAACATTTGCAAGGGTAGGGTATAGCTAGTACAAAAATTTGCACAAGATATGAGACATAGTAATAAATAAGTTGAGACTTGAGATAGGTGTCATACCATACATAATAATATCACCTCCACCATATAGAATACCAAACCATGTCTAAAAATACGTGGATGTGTACTTTGTACTTGAAACAAATCAACTAGTATGACTAATGGAGTGGGCAGGTGTTGGTTAGCCCGAGCTAGTACCGTGCTTTTAATGGTTTCCTATATGACTTGCCATATCTTGCCTAAAAAAACAAGGGAGTCGTGTTTATTATTCCAGCACAAGGCATGGTGTATAATGACAATATTCTTTGATTAAATCATTATGGGTACTAAATATTTTGTTTGATTTCCCCCATAGCTACTACATAAGCACATATCATGTATGGAATGTTTTTCATTTATCGCCAAGTAATATTGTGAGAATTCAAGTTGGTATGGTGCCGTAGAATATTTAGAATGCACGGTGAGAACAATTATTAGTTTCTTAAATTTTCTCATCAACCCTTTAAGGCAGCCAGGTTTGGCTAAAATCTAGTTAGGACAATATTAGTGATTAATTAAGTTCTTAATTTTTTTTGTTTGGTTCCTCGAAGGTTTGTAGGGGAATGGCAAGAGATGTCGGCTGCCTTGGATCAACTACCTGCAACCCCGACTGTCGGCTGTTTAGTTCCTCGAAGGTTTGTGAAGACCTAACTCGTACCTGATGAAGAGGGTGATGCAGCAGCAGCCCGGCGGCTCCTCCAACCCCGGAAAGAGTCCCTCGCCGTCGGAGCTGCTCACTTCCATGAGCGCCACCACGGCGCCAACCTCAGCGGCGGCGCCATTTCGGCACCAAGAGGCCAAGAACTTCGTATTCGCCGACTGAATGCAGCCATCCGCGGTGGCAGCTGCCGGGCCGGAGAGCTACTCGATGCCCACCAGGGCCGACCCTTGGGGGGCCTACGGGGCAGCCGCCCCGGGCCCAAAAAAGTAGGGGCCTCCTAGAAATATGCTATATAGGCAGGCCTAGATACATCTAAAAAAAGAATTTTTATTGGGCTGGTGGATTAATTTGGCCTTTTTACGCTGTCATAGACTCTGATCCGAGGCGATTGATACGGGTACAGGGCGAGACCAAGGCGGAGGCCAACCGCTCGACTCCTAGTCCTAGACGGCGTCGGTCGCTTCGCTTCCTCCTAGACAAACGGAACCAACAATTGATCGTACGTCTCCTGCCCAAGTCATGTCGCCTCCACTAGATCGGAATATCAGATCAGGATACGGGAGTGGGGAGCCTAGAGGCCCTCTACGAACGACGCCAGGCGCAAAGGCCAGACCATCGACCGCCTGGCTGCTGGTCTAGTGGTCCGCTCCCGCCCATGTCTCTACTGGTTTGGCCCTAATTCTTAGTTCTTAAATCTTAATTCTAATTAGAATTCTTAGCGCAGATTTGAAGAACTCCAGTCATTTAAAAGTATATTTGGGTTTTTAATAAGTTCGACATTCTTGAAAGGTTCTCAACTGAAAGAACATTGCACTACATTTGCAAAAAAAAAATTACTCAGTCGGGTACAAATGGTAAACCTGATATATGTGATATTGAGTTAAATGCACTTATTTCTAAGTTAAGTGTTATGAAGTTCACTTTGCCAAATACATCAATGTCTGCTATGGAGATTTTTGAGTTTTTTAGGGAAGCAAATTGTTATCCTAATATTTGTATCGCTTATCAGATCTTATTTACTATGTCTGTTACTGTTGCATTAGCTGAAAGAAACTTTTCAAAGTTGAAATTATTAAAAAACTATTTGAGATCTATAATGTCTCAGGAGATGTGAAATTGTTTGTCGACTGTATGCATCGAGAAGAAGTTAGTGGACGAGATTGATATTTATTCCATCGTCATGGACTTTGCTTCTAGGAATTTTTGGAGAAAATTTTAAGGTATCATATAAACATTATTATTTTTATATGAATATTATAGTTGGAAGTATACTTAAATTATTTATTTTTCATCATCTCATATATCCATAAATCAATTATAATAAGGGGCCAAAAAAATTTGTTTCGCCTCGGGCACCCGAAATCTCAGGATCGGCCCTGATGCCCACATACTGGCCCGCCTCTACGGCGAGCTCCGGCAACATGACGCATGATGCCTTCGTCGGGGACCAGATGAGCGGTAGCAGCTACGGTGGCGCGCTCCAGCATCGGCACCAGCAGGATCACCACAATCACCAGAGCGTCGCCGTCCCTCACAAAGGCGCCAGCACCGGCCTGGTCGCTGTCGGCGGCTACTTCGACCTGCTCAACATGGACGACATCTACGGCAGCTTCAGCACCACGAACGACGATTTGCTCTTCCGAAACTTCCGAACTCTGATGATGTGGTACAGGAAAAAAAAAGTTCTTATGTTGATGTTGTGCATGGTAATGGAAGGATTAATTTCATTCTTCTTCTTGTGTGTAAAGGAAATGTGATCGTGCTAGAGGGAATTCCCTAGGTTGGACATAATTATTTTATTGTTGTTCTTTGCTGCAATAAAAAGCATATCGATTTGTACTGTGTAATGTGCAAACTCGTTCTGATTTCATCTGACGACTTGCAGTCTGCCACGTTGAGATTAGGAGAACCTATTGAGCCATTTTCCCATATTTGATCTCCTGATACATAGCTCCTCTTCTCCGCTTTTGGATCTACAAATGGATACAAACTGTTGTGTTAATTATGGTCAATAGTGAAAATATTTCGGATAGAGAAAACTAAATTAACAAAAAATGTCTTCAAACTCATTGTCATTCTGACTTGTCCTCTCCGCGTCTCTGGTTTGGTAAATAATACAGAACCGTGGTATCATAGGGTGTAGAATGTTGCGTGCTGACATCCCAATGTTTCTGGTGCACCCCAAGCCTAAATGTGCGACAATGAGTGTGGTATGAGGCCATATGGTCCATATGTAGGACTGTACCACACTAACTAACTTCTACTCGAACACACAACTCCTTTGACACTCCTGAAGGGCTTTATTGAGTTGTATGCGTTCTCCAGTTCACTAAATGCTCGACCCGAGTAGGAACGGTTGGCTGTACATAAGGGCACGTCCAAGTTGTTTTATTAGGGTGCTTCACACCTCTTCGGCCCTTACGGGATTTTTTTTTGAAATGGGGATACACCCCACCCAGCCCTTTTATTACTTAAAGTCGTAAGTGCCAATATTACACTTCAAGGATCAGAAAGGGTTGATACAAGTATCAGCCATCTGAAAAAGTCTAGACAACTGAAGATGGAAAGCGTACAAAAGCTAAACATCTCCCAGTTTATTAGTATGGCGCCACGTAGCTTGGTAATAGATATCCTGAGCACTCATCACCATACGGCTGCACCCAGAAACCATCGTATCATGTTGCTGCTTTGGGAGTAATAAATCCCATAGTTGGATCCATTGGGACGCTGAGATAATAACCTGCAAAAAAGAATGAACTCGAACCCTGTTAAAAATAATAGTGTTTTCCAAATAGACCAACATAAAGACGATACCCTATACGTATTCTAGTTTTATTAGCCATATCCATCCCATTTAACCAATTCTCAAATATATTAGTAATATTGGTTGGAGATGGAAGATTGTATGTAAAGAAAACAATGCGCCAAATAATTTTAGCAAAGGGGCATGAAATAAAAAGGTGTTCAATTGTTTCTTCTCCATCACAGAAACAACACTTCTTGCATCCTTTCCAATTCCTTCTTAACAAATTATCCTTAGTTAGCAAGACTTTTTTATGCAAGAACCATATAAAGATCTTAATCTTTAGTAGTATTTTAAGCTTTCATAAGTATTTTGTGGGGAGGCTCTGATGATCATTCATGATTAGTTTCCTCATACATAGATTTAACTGTGAAAAGCCCATCCATGGTTAGTTTCCACCTAAACACATCCGGTTCATCAGTCAAGTTAACCTGCATTAATCTCTGACAGAGATGCAACCATGTATCCCATTTTGTCCCAGTCAAGTTTCTCCTAAAACCTATATTAAGGGGGTTGTGAGAGAGGACTTCATGGACAGAGACATTTTTCCTATGGACAATATTATAAAGTGAAGGATACTATTGGGCAAGGGGCGCCTCCCCTAACCAAACATATTCCCAAAACCGATTTGTTACCCCATTCCCAACTTTGAAGAACCCCTCGAGTTAAAAAAATCCATCTTTTACCTGCATTAGGCCTTTCCAAAATGGGGAATCCGTCGGCTTAGCTTGTACTTGTGCCAAAGTTCTGGTTTTCAGGTACTTGTTATGAAGAAGTTCCTGCCACACCCCTTGCTCAGAGAGTAATTTATAAAGCCATTTGCTCAGTAGACACTTATTTTTAATCTCTAATACCTTAATTCCCAATCCACCTTGATCCTTGGATCGACAAATTATGTTCCACTTAGTTAATCTATATTACTTTTTATGTTCATCACTTTGCCAAAAGAATCTTGAATGATAGAAGTCCAATCTTTTCCTAACACCCTTTGGTATTTCTAGAAAAGATAACATGAACATAGGCATACTTGTTAATACAGAGTTGACTAGCACTAATCTATCTCCATATGACGACAGTTTGCCTTGCCAACATCCTAACTTTCCTTCAAAACGATTCTCAACGGGATTCCACTCAGAATTCCCGAGCCTTCTATGGTGAATAGGTACCCCAAGGTACTTGAAAGGCAAAGAGCCCTACTCCCGCATTGGATAAAATTTGCAATCCACTTGCACCATAGAGGGTCGAAACCCTTCAAACGAAGTGATCATTGTAAAAAGGGCCATTTGACTTTATCGTATGCCTTTTCTCCATCCAACTTTTTCAAATGAAGTTCATGGATGGTTTCATGCAAAATAACTACCCCTTCCAGAATATGCCTTCCAGGCATGAACGCTGTTTGAGTTGGTCGAATAACCGTGTAAGTAATCACAGAGATGCAATTAGTGGCCACTTTAGTAAAGATTTTGAAACTAACATTTAAAAGGGAAATTGGCATGTATTGCTGGATCTGAACCGCATTTTATTTCTTAGAGAGGAGAGTGATTACTCCAAAGTTTAGGTTATAGATAGGTAACTCGACTGTTTGCAACTGTGAAAATAAATCTATCAAGTCATTTTTAATCACTTCTTAGAAAGTCTGATAGAATTCCACCGGGAATTCATCAGGACCTGGGGCCTTGTTGTGTTCCATTGAAGAAATTGCTTCAAGCACTTCCTTTTCCGAGAACACCGAAGTTAGAATTGTATTTTCTAATGAGGAAACCTGAGGAATATCCAGGTTCCTCACCTCCATAAGTGAAAAGATATTTGGTTCCAGATCACCAAAAAGTTTCTTATAATATTCAGAAATAAAGGTTCTCAAGTTTTCATCTCCCACTAGAGTGCCTTCATCTTATTCAAGTTGAAAAATCTTTTTCTTCCGGTGTTTTGCATTGGCAATTAAGTGAAAATATTTAGTATTATTTCCCCCTTCCTGTATATGTTTAACTTTTGCCCGTTGAGCCCACTTGATCTCTTCATCTCACCTCAGTTTTGTGACTTGCTCATTAGCTGATTGGAGCATGTTTCGCTCGGCTTCCGACAATACACTCGTCTCAGCCTTAATATCAAGTCTATCGATAATTGCCAGGAGTCTAACTTTTTGTTTTCGGTATTTACCACTCTGGTTTTTATCCCAACCAGGCAGAAAGCGTCGTAAATGCCTAATTTTATTTTGCCATCTTGCAATAGGTGTATCACCATGTGATACAGCAACCCATTCTGCAACCACCATCTCAAAGAAGCCATCTTGCCTTAACCACGACAGGTCAAAAGAAAATTGCGGGTTATTACCAAGGTGAGCTCTATTTCCTGAGTCCATCAGGAGAGATGTATGGTCTGAACCAGACCGAGTAAAGGCACAGAAAGTAACGGAAATTTTTGTTTCCATTCAACACTGGATAGGATACGGTCAAGCTTCTCATAGGTAGGTGTCTCTCTATGGTTAGCCCAAGTAAACTGTCTTTCTGAGAGGACAATCTCTCTTAAGTTTAGATTTTCAATAATACCATTGAAAACAAAAGCAGTGAAGTTTGAACATATCTTTGTTCTTGTCATCTCTTTCCGTAGAATGTTAAAATTTCCATCCACTAACAAAGGGAGTGTCTCATTTTCACAGATCCGAACCAGTTCTGCCAGGAACTCATGTTTATAACTGTCGTGTGCTGCCCCATAAACTGGAACAAAGATCCACTCAAAACCATCACTACGACACTTCAAATATATTTTAACATAGTAATCCCCTGTATCAACTTTATTAACCTGTAATGTTGTAGTATTTATACCCACAAGGATACCACCTGAACGACCATGTGGGGAGGGGGGTAAGCAGAACTATGCAAAATCCGCTCCAGGTGTCAAGTGTTGTAAGAACGAAACAATGAAATTAGATCTGATTGTTTCTAACAGGGCAATAAAATAAAATTTATGTTCAGTGATTGTTTCCCTCGTGAAGAAACTAAAGCCCTTACGGGAATGAACTCTGTATGGGCATTGTATCTTTAACTAAAGTAAAATACCTGCTTAGAAAAGAGACCACGACCAAGTTTTATGGAAAGCTAACAGTAGAATACGTGCTTAAAAGCATACATTAGAAAGAGCACATCCAATGATATTAAGCGCGATCATCTTTACACCACAAAAGTATTTTCCATGGTCTTTTAGTTGCATTGGATAAAGCATATATATAGTTCCACAAATATAAGATAAAAAACGTCAATGAGCGATCAATGCCCGCTCATTAAAAGTGACATCTTGTCCACTTGCCCCAAATATCTGAATCCTAGTTAGGCCGATGTAGTAATGCCACTAGGAAACACATATATTTCAAAACCAGTAAATATGGAATAATCACAAACTAGTTTCTCAGTAACGGTGTGCACTTTAGTAGTCCCTAGGTCGCAACACAAGCTAAACCGGACCAAGAATGGCATCTATTATCCATTGGAGAATGCATAGCAATATTGGATCGTCTTCTAGACAAATCGATGTTGGAGCTTGTATCGAATTTATGTACCAGACGTTTAACTAAAAATCTGAACTGATGGAAATGACTAGGCTAAAAAATACATTATATTCTCAACATACTCCATGGGTAGGCTATTTTAGTACTTAGACGTGGGTTCGATGTAGGCGTACAATTTATTTTAAACACTGTTTTGGCAGGGTCTTCAATTTGAAATCTCTAGACTCATACCCTATTGAATTGATGCACTAGGAAACTCAACGTAAATTCGTACTGATAAAAAGGATTATACAATATATTATATTATCAACACTAGAATTCGGATTGGCAAAGAGCCCAATAATAATTAAGATTAAATATGTTATTAACTGGTTTGCCCTACTACATTGGCCAATGTGGGCAGCCGTAGCCTAAATACATAACTGACTGTAAAATAGAGAAAATCTATACCATGATGGTGTTTTGGCTTATATATGTTTTACAAGAGAATATATTAATATCGCGAAGATGTCAACTACATTCAAGTTCTGCACCAACAAATGTCGAACATGCACACATCCAAAAAATGAAGAAATGAAATAAAAAAGGCACAGTGATCAATCACACGCAGCAACAACACACTAACCACCACCAAAGACGACACCCAGACTATGAAAGAGATTCTCCAAAGGCGACACCTCCAAGGAGGAATAATGCACAAGCACTATCGTCGCTCGATCAATGTTCTTAGTTGTTCACCCTGACGAAAGTCTAAGTTCTGTAAACAATGCCTTTAAAGGTCATTGACAGGTACAACCAATGAAAGCCAGACCTTGGGTTTTAAACCTAAAAATCGAGAGTCACTACTCAAGGAGCACCACCCAAAACAAAGTCCTCCAGTGCTGCCATCCCCACTTGTTGCGGCCGCTACTGCAAGTCACTAAACACCAAGCTCATTCTTCATCGCATCCAAGGCACTTCTCCTCCATTTCTTCTGATCCTCCAATCACACCCACCATGACATGTCTGCATCTACCAATACTATGGAAATCGAGAAGTAGACATGTCCCATGGTCTGAAAAGGCGGAGCTTCACACCGTGTCGAATTGAGGACGCACTGGCTGATGCACGGACAGGCACAATGGAATCCTATCTGATCCATAAAACCAAGAACGTCATATGCCAATTCGTAGATCTCTAGTGGAGAATTTAGGAAATCGTCATCGATAGGATCGAGGAGGATCAAAAATAGGTAGATCGACTGTTTGGCGCGAGAAGACCAGTAGGGCAGCCACATTTATTGACCTAGTCAACAGCCTCCACGCTGTGAACCCACGAGACCATGTCACCCCGATACCCACCAGCAACTGGATCTCCAATCCCAAGCCAGAGCGGAAGGATATGGTGGGCCACGCCGCCCGATATATGTGCCAAGTCGAGGAGGAGAAAATTCCAGGACACCACTCAGTCGTCCATGAGAGGATGCACCCGTGTACCGCCATAGGACCACGTGTCGCGCCCCTCGCCTAGCGTTGTGTCCTCGTCGGTAATCGTGTTTTTTGTCGTAGCCTCCGTACAAGGAGGATAGAGGATCCCGACGAGGAGGAGGAGGAGAGGTGGAGGAAGGGGCAAACTAGGGGCGGGGGCTATGGGAGGGTTCCCGGTCGCTCACGAGAGTGACATGGGAGCTAACCTTGATTTTAGCGGCAACTTTGATAAGTACGGGCTCATGGGTCATGTATAATGACCGTATTATGAAAAATCTATAAGAATTCATTTTAAAATGTCAAAAAATTCAAAAAAAAAATTGTGTGTGCATCTGGATATTCTATGTTAACACATAACTTTAATAAAAATGAATATTTTTAGTGACCCACGTACAAAAGACAAAAAATGTCTTATGAATAGTTCTATTGGAACATCGAATTTTTTATTTTCTACCAAAACCATAAAAGATGTCCTTTTGTGCCGAACTTTGTGTGCGGACGTAAATTTTTCCAAGGGTATATGAAAAAAATTGAAAATTATTTGAACATTATGAAATGTGCATTTACACAATATATACCTGCATCTATAACTATGAGTCACACTGGATTTCCATACATTAAATGCGCTTTTCTAGAATGCGCTAGTAGCAGGGACCTGACTAGAAAATACGTTTCCGAGGAAGTCGTAGACGCTGCAGCGAAGAAGACTTGATAATACTATATATCTGACAACGAGAATCATGTATCGGTTGTCTTAAGCTGTGAAGACATGTGACCCTCTCGCGCCTCGCCGAACAACTGCTGGAGAGGTTCCTGGTCATACCAGATAGACTAGTCGGCTTCTTCACGAATCGCGTCCTCAGCTTGGTTGACAGTCAACCTAGATAATGCATGGAAACTGAAGTTCCATCCAGGAGACTGCACAATAGAACTCGTGGAGCACCATACGGTACAACATCTGTGTTCCTTAGTTACCTGTTGCCTCCCAAACCCATCTAGAGAACATGTCCAGAGAAACAACGAGATACCATTGCCTAACAAACGAGTTGTGTTCATCCGGTTGGTTTAGTTAAATTTCCGAACCCCAAATCACAGGAAAAGAAAACTCTTTGCTACGAGTTGCTCTAGCTTGTCCAAAACTACTACTCGGCTGTTCAAGTTTTATAGAGCTATATTCATGGATGCAGGAACAATATATAGAGAGATCAGGCCTTTACCATCCCATTACTTCTTACCTATCCTAGTTCTGTAAATTTTAGGTACTTCTCTTGAAACAAATGTGTGGTGAAGACTTTGTACCTAAAATAAATCAACTAAGATCAATGGGAGGGCAAGTGTTGGTTGTCATCTACTCTTGCTGCAGTGCTCATAATATGTTCCATTTTATTGCGGCCTACATAAGTACATATTGCGGATGTGATGCTTTTCATTTATTTCCAAGTAATTATTGGTAATTTCGAGAAGGTGGCGCATGGTAGAATATTTAGAGCACACACAAGAACAATTATGTGGTTTGTTTTGGGATTTTTCTCATTATATAGATCAATCCCTTAAGGTATCCTGGTCCGGCTAAAAACTGTATATTTCAAACACTAGTCATTGATTAAGTGTGTTTTATCGCTAAAAGTCTTACTGTGTCACGAATGAAAAATTGGGAGTTATGTTGAAGCAGGTAAGTTCAACAATCTTAAATCCTCCTGGTTGACTTTGTGAACTAAAAGGAGCAACCTTCTCTTCTTATTTTCCCATTGAGAGGACATTATATTAACATTACTGCATCTCCAAGGAAAAACAAAGTACAATTATATATATATATACATTGCTAGGATAACAATCAAACGTACTAAGCCGTCTATGTGTTATGTGTTCATACTGCCAAATTTTTATGGAAACATGCATGTCTAGTCAACTATAAGGATATTATGGTCTTCTATGTAATTGTGAGAATATTTTGAAGCACTAAATATTTTGATGGATGAGGTCAAGACGGAAGAGGCTGATTGTTTTGAGGAAGATTTTATTGCTCTTCGGTGACAGAGCTTGCCAAGCATCTTTGGGGGAAAAACACATAGCATCATTGTTTGAGGGCAAGGGGGTGCAGCAAAATGCTCTAAAATTTCTCATCTAAAAAAAATTCTTCAGCAATTCTCTAAAAGTTGGGGGTGCATCCCCCTTGACTTGTGCCTATTTGGTAGCTATGTTCATGAGGTTCAATTCTCTATTCATGCAAAGCATCATAAAAAAGACAACTAAAGAAAAGAGAAACACATTTAAAACTTACGCTTTTATTTAGTTGAGATAGGTAGCTCTCAACAATCCTACAAGAACAAAGTCTGTTTTTGCCCCCTAAACTTTTCACTTGGCTCATATTTCCTCCCTAAACATTTACTTGGCTCAATAACCCCCCCCCCCTAAACACAAATATTCCCCATTAAATTTGGCTCACATTAGTCATGGTCATGTGTTGGTATGCGACTAATTGTGGTTTTGCAAAGATATGGTCCTAAGGACACTTTTTGCTGAGTAAAATCCCGGATTAAGGGGGTAACATGGACCAATAGTGATAGTTTAGGGGGGGGGGGGGTTACCGAGACAAGAAAATGTTAGGGGGCAAACATCAATCATGTGAAAAATTTAGAGGGGGGGGAGCGTACTTTGCTCATCATACAATAATCACTATGGCATACTTACTAAGATTGTTTACAAAAGGTTAAAGTAGTTCTCGTTAGTCCATACAATTTCCATTCAAGGTATGAAGACTCGCCCTATTGTTATTCAACGTGTGCTCACATCCACCGAAAACAAGGGTTAGGATGCCAGCATGAAGGATTGGGCCTAGTTCACACAAATTCAAAGCAACTCGCAACCAGACTTTGGCCCTGCAAACTAATTCTCTAAAATTTTGTTAGTGCAAAGATATCAACTGGAAACTTGTACGTGTTGTGAACCTACAAATCAAACAACCCAATAGAAACAAGAGAACTTGGCCCATGATTGATGCCGAGGAGGAAGAATATGATGGAAAATGGGATGAATTAGAGGACATCGGCAGGAACACTGGGCCATGGGCAAGAATGACACGTGATGATGTGTGCATGAATCTTGACCCGGAAGAGGAGGCAACACAAAAGGAACCAAAGGTGTGGCACTTCTTTTCACGCTACTATGCTATGTAGGTAGCCAATTATACAGCGGTTCACGCCTACTTCATGTATGTCTAACACATTAGAGAAACTACAACGTTCACGCCTTTGAGAACAATTTTTCAAAAGCACAAGCCCCTTTGAGGGTGATTATATCTATGTGGCAAGGGGAGGACCATGGATAAACATTGGAGAGGATGCCTTGTTTCCCTCTTAAATGGAAACACAAGACCATCAAAAGCAATATTAAATTTAGTCCATGTTTGGGTGGACTTTTATGACATTCCATGGAACAAGAAAACATAATGCCTACTGGAGACCCATTGAATCCAAGCTAGGAGAGGTTTAGGAGGTGGATGTGGATGCGGCCGAACTAGTGTTCAATGATTACATGAGACTAGATAGGCGCATGGAGACCAAAATTACTACCACGGTCAAGGGATAACCAGGAGAGACACTTTATGACCCGCTCTACGAAGGAGTTATGCTCTTTTGCTTTCTGGACTTCTTGTAATGTTCCTTGACTTGTAGGCATCTGAAACATGATTGACTCCCATCTATGGTGGGTGGAGATCGCCCCGGAGTCCCCACAACCCTAACCCTAGAAGTAGCTCTACACCTTTTTCTTAGAGAATTCTTTTGTTGCATGAAGTTATAACCTATGTACATAGCCAAGCGTAAACCTTAAAAAATGATTCATTAAAATTGCATTGGATTTTCTAGGGTACAATCATGTAGTAGGAGGAATAGAACAACATGTGAAGACGTTGCCGAGGAAGATTGTAAAAAATTCTTAAAGGAAGCCTTGACACCATGGTCTAAGAACTAAATTCGTGAATTGCATGCCTTACACTAGAAGACATGTGGCCCTCCCACACCAGGTCGTCCAACTCCTCTAGAGGTTCCCAAACATATCAGATTCTCTTGTTGACCTAAAAGATATTCAACCCAGACAATGCATGGAAACTGAACAAATTCCCGTGTGCCTTAATTACCCGTTGCATCGCAAGCCTAACTAGAGAACACGTCGAGAGAACTAACAAGATGGCATTGCCAAGGAAATCTGTGGCAGGCTCAAGATTTTGAAAATAGGTATTCAAAATAAAAAAGTGTTCATCCGGTTTAGTTAATTTCTTAACCCCATATCAATGGCAAGAAAACTGTTCATATGAATTGCTCTAGCTTATTTGAAAATACTACCTGGTTGTTTTAGTTTTAGTTTTATAGAGATGCATCCATGCATGCAAGAGTAGTATCTCTTGCATCAATGAAAAGATAAGTACATACTTAATACCCTCCCATTACTTCTTACCAATTGTAATTCTCCAAACTTTAGGTACTCCCTCTATCTAAAAATAAGTGACCTGGATTTTTTAGATTCGCATGTATGCAGACACGTTTTAGTATATAGGTACATGAGAATCTAAATAAGTCTTTTGTCATTACTGTAAAAAATTGGGGTAAAGACATTGTACTTGATATGACTCAACTATGATCAATGCGAACGCAGGTGTTGGTTTGCAGGTACTCTTGTTAAATTTCTCAAGATATGTTCCATTTTCTTGTGGCCTAGCTAGTACCATGGTTTTGGTGGTTTCATATATCGATTTCATATCTCTCCTAAACTAGTCATAGAATAGTGTTTAGTTATTTTAGCACATGTTAATATCATTTAATTAAATCTTCACTTAGATTGTTTTAGGTCTTTCGGATTGCTTTGTGTGGTTTTCCAAAATAAGTCCTAACCGACACATCTCAAAGATCAAGTTGATGCCTCGCGCTAGAATATTTAGAACATAGAACAAGAAGTAACGCCCATGTGATTAGTTTTGGGAATTTTTATCATTGTATAAATCAACCACTTAAGGTACTCAAGTTCGGATATAAATTGGCAATAACAATTTTATGGATTAATTAAGCGCATTTTGTCGGTATGACCGAAAATTCTGGAGTTATGCTGAAGTAAATGACTTCAACAATCTTAACTCCTCTTGGTTGACCATGTGAACTAGGAGGAGCAACATTGTATCTTCTTATTTTTCATCAGAGAGGGCATTGTAGGAGCTCTACATGATCTGCATCTCCATTAAAGCAAAACAAAGTACAATTGCATAGAATATGGTAGGAGCCTAGGATAACGGTCAAATCAGTCCAAACGTTAAACATGCATGTTTAGTGATCTATAAGAATGATTCTCTCACCTATGTACGGTGTTAGGAGATGTCGATGAACTAGATATGAAGTAAATATTTCAATTGATGAGGTCAAGATGGAAGACCGTGATTATATTAAGAAAGATTTCTTTGCTCTTAATGAATGGAGGTCACTATGCTAGCTATGTTCATTAGGTTTAATCATGCAAAGTATCCAGAAAAAAGAGAACCTCAAGAAAACAGAACCGCATTCAAAAGTTCTCTCTTTCAATTTATACAACTAGTTAGCAGAAATCCTACAATAATGGCCGTGACATACTCCCTCCGTTCCTATACATAAGACGCTTTGGAAGTTATTAGGTTCAATTTGAACTCTCAAAACATTTTATGCTTAGAAATACTGAAGCAGAGGTAGTAGTACATACCAGAAGGTTAGCATACCCGTGATGAAAATTATCCTATTTTACCACCATATATCCATTGCGAGCATCGGGAAATAAAATAATCACAAATACGGGTAACTGGCCAAGCTGCTAATTAAAGTAGTGATAAATCTTCTCAACAAAATTGATTCTAACGGATGTCCATCGATTCTCGGTCTATAATGAAAATCGTTATAGTATATGTCTCATTTACGGTGCACCTATCCTCGGTGATTACTTGATGGATTTGATTTCTCATAACATTATACAACAACTATAAAGAAAACTTAACTATATCACTAGAGCTGGATTTTCTCAACGACTTGGAATTAACCTCTTTGGTAGACGCCTTATTTACATGGTGTAATGAAAGGGAGTGGCCGACCCAAGAAAATGCTGAACAGATGGTTTAGCTCGCTATAGTCTATAGATCGGTTGAAGTACCAAGTTCCACCCTCGCTGGCTCTTGGGAACAACTACCTTGAAGAAATAATTGCTTAGCCGTTTGACCGTGACATGATCGAAGCTTCAGTACCATGTAAATAAGGCGTCTACCAAAGAGGCTAAGCAATTATGCCTAGGAATTTTGACTGATTTATGCCTGAATTTGTTTGCCTGTTTTCTGGTATGGTTCTTCAAAGGATTGCAGAGAAACGACAAGAGCTGTTGGCTGCGTTGGAACTACGTGCCGCCCGGATTGAAGCAATGTTCTCCCAAGAAGAGGAGGAGCAACACGGCCATTCTAGCGAACATGGCATTTCTAGCGTGCATGCTTGGTAACATGCATGTGCCAAGCATTGATTTTTGTTGCTTTGAGATCAATGTGGTGTTGTATCATCATGTTTCACAAAAACTAGACACGTTGATACACAGTAAAACTGGATGGAACAGTGCACACTAGGTAATGATCATGGTAGAATATCTTTCACCCTTCCGAGCCAAGTTGGGCAACGAGTAAGGAATCCCTACGCAACTCATCTATACTGTTCATCCTACATTCTCATATTCATAAACTGAAGATAAAGTCCATGTAAAATACCATAATATAACACTGAATACACAACTGAAAATGCACGAATTTTAGCCAAGATCACGTTTTCACTGCGCATAAGCTCGAGTCCATGGAGAAAGGCGTGACATTTCGGCATTCGCATTTCTTTTCAATGTACAATCACGGTGGAGCCAATGATCCGAGATCTCTTTTATTTGGTCAGGTGGTCGCAGATCGGGATGCATATGCAGGTTTGGACGGACTGGAACTCGTAGCTGGAGAAGCGGGGGGTGCAGCAGCCCGGATCCTCCTCCAACACGTCGCTGCCGGAGCACGTCGCTGCCGGAGCTGCTCACCTCCATGAGCGCCACCACTGGTGGTGTTGGACGTCGACCCACGGACCACGACGCCAACCTCAGCGGCGGCGCCGTTGTTCGTCGACCAGTAGGAGGCCAAGAACTTGGTCCTTGCAGACTGGATGCTGCCATCGGCGGTGGCGGTGGAGGGGCCTGAGAGCTACTCCATGTCCGTGCACTGGCCGGCCTCCACGGCCAGTTCCGGCAACGTGATGCCGTCGCACGACAAGATGAGCGGCAGCAGCTACAGCTGCCACCATCGCCGTCCCTCACGGCAGCGCCAGCAGCATGATCGCCGGAGGCGGCTACTTCTACCTGCTCAAGATGGCCGACATCTACGGCGGGTTCAGCAAGACGAACGATAATTTGCTCGTCTCAAATATCCGAATTCATGGAATCTCATTCTGATAATGTGACTGTGTATGATACGAAAAGACACGTTCTTTGTGTTGATGTTGTGCGTGAAAAATGGAAAGCGATTAATTTTATTCTTCTTGAGTGCAAGGGAAATGTGAATCATATTAGAGGGAATTCCAATAGGTTGAACATAATTCATTTGTTGTTGTTTTTTCTGCAGTAAAAAATCATATCGATTTGTACCGTGTAATGTGCAAATTCGTTCTGATTTCAGTTCCTCAATGAGTAACGACAGGCAGTCTACACCATCGAGATTGGGACAACTTATTGAGGCATTTTCCCATGTTTGATCCCAGCAACGTGGATCCTCTGCTTCTTCTTTGGGATCTACAAATGAATACAAATTGTGGAGTTAATTATGCTCAACGGTGAAAAGATTTTGGATAGAAAAAATGAATTAACAAAAAAAAAAGCATTCAACCTCATTGCCGGTATGTCTATAGTTCGATAAATTATTCTATAGCTTAATCTTGGAGAGATGCAAGCCTTCTCAGCCCATCAACTGTCGCGACATTGTCGCTCTGATAACCTATTTATTCTTTGTTTTCCGATTTCACATTAGCCTTTTTAGATAGTAATAAATAAAAATAGTTGTCTTTGTACTTTTTTTATTTCTTTCCGTTCCATGTATTTTCTCTTATTACTTTGCATTCCGGCTGCCCAACATATATCTATTTGTGCAGGTTCCCGATAAATTATGTGCCATTCTACTAACATATTTATTGTATTTAAAAAATTATAACCTCTGTTAACTAATGAGCATTATATAGAACACTTGTGGCTTACAAGGTAAATTGGTAGCTATCTACATGGTATCTAAGAATCGTTATTCGCCTGAAGTTTCTGGAAGAATTATTTCGGAATAAATTGTCCGAACATAATTTTTTTAACTTGGAAGCATAAATCAACCCTTGGTAGTACCAAGGTGATAAAATGTAGATAGCCCATTTTATGGGTGTTAGACCTGAGAGCAATGCATCCAATCACACATGTTAATTCTTCATGTTGACCACACAATGTCTAAAAAGGCGGCGCAGCAAAGCACGTAAACCCAGCTAGTAATAAAGAATATTGGTATCCTAGGAAGTAGACTATTGCGTGATGAGATGCCAATGCTTCTGGTGCTTCCCAAGCCTAGATGTTAGAAAGTGAGTATGGTGTGAGGCCATATGGTCCATATGTATGAGGGTGCCATTACTAGTTAACTTCCACTCTGAACATACAACTCCATCCTGAAGGGCTTTATTGAGTTGTATGTGTCCTTCAACTCACTAAATGCATAACCCGATTGGCAGTACAAAATACATAGTATTCTAGGCTCAGCTAAAATTGACAGATCGAGCTTTTATCTTCAGTGTGAGCAGTATACCAAGTGGAGGTTTTGTCTTTTTGTGAGACTTTGTCATTTTTTTCTGACCTAAAATACAATGAATTTTGTTTTGAAAAAGTTCATACTGATAGAATGCAACATTAACTATGTCTTTTTTGAATTTTTTAAAACTTTGAAATCAAACTTTCGAAATTTCAAAAAAATAAACTGTACAAAAGGTTACGTGTGGCTCTTGCTGCAAAACGAAGTTCTGGCCTCGGCCAAGTTTCATAGAAAGATAATAGGTACGTGCTTAAAAGCATACATAAACAGTCGTGAAGAATCGGCACGTGACATGAGGCTACAAGAGAGCCATGATCGGGAGGCACTCATAGAAACCCATATAGGGTTCTTGTTCTCCTCGCCAATAACGTCGCTGGTCCGCTCCGCATGGGTGATCTTGAGGACTTGAAGGAATGGCCGATCAACGCTCCTTGCCGGCGGCAGTGTTCCCATTATTTATTTAATTTGTTTTTCAGTGTTTTTTTTGGATGTTAGGCGACATTTTTTGTTTTAAAAAAGAGGGAATATAACCTCGGCCTCTGCATCGAATGATGCACACATCCTTTTATTATTAGTTCAAGCGTCAAAAACAAATAGTACAACTACAACTCATGGATCACTTAAGGTTGATACAAAGATATTGTAGTCGAAAACAAATAGTACAACTACACATGGTATTGTAGTCGACTAAAATGCAACCACCCAGACTGGCTGAAGACGTGCCTAGCGACCATCAGGAGACGGCTGCACCCATTAGCCATGATATCCCGTAGGTCTTGGGCGATAGGAACGCCCATAATTGCACCCAATGAGGCACCATGTGAATAATCTGCAAAAGATTAAAGTTTTTTGCGTTGTTAAAGATAATATTATTTCTACATCTCCAAATAGACCAACATAAGGCTGAAACACCAATACGAATTCTAGTGTTAGATGATTTAACAATACCATTTAACCAATTACCAAACATATTTGTTACATTACTCGGGGGGATAAATCATAAGAAAAATGAATAATACGCCACAGAAGATGTGCAAAAGGGCAAGATATAAACAAATGCTCTATGGTTTTAGGCGACAATTATAATATGAAGTCAGAATAAGATCATCTCTACTCTATCCTTGCTCCGGTGGAGCACATAGCACCGACGGAGGGTGCGTGGAGTAGTGTGTCCCGCGGATCTACTAGAATTCGATCGCTATCCATATTCGATTTGTGTTTTCAGGTCAGGCTCTTCCGATCTGCAGTTGTAACCATTAGTGATGGTTGCTGCTCTAGTGCGATGGTGCCTTGGGGCCTTAGCACAACACTTCTCATTCACGGTGAGCTTTCGGGCAACCCAAAATAATCGGATAGGGTAATTCAGGATTTATGAAATTCGAGTTTCCAAAATTAACAAGCAAACTTTGTCCAGAAAAATTAAAATCCAACACTACGTGTATGCGACAAGTCAGGTCCAGGCTCGACTTTTCCCGATTTGCCCGACCAACGGACGACGACATTGTCCTTCGTCATCTCGAATCTAGATACCCCTGTCTGTCAGGGACTAGTAGTGATATGAATCGGTAGTATGTTGCTAACCATGAGAGTATAATAGGCATTTCACCTATGATGACATCTTGTAGTTGGTTATATTTATATAAGCGTATTTTGTATCCTATGATCATATCAGGAAATCAAAAACCAAACTTATCTTGTCGTTATTTCTTGTTCTTCAATTATTGTACTGTTATTCTTCAATTCATCCCAGCAATTTACCCTTTTATTTACCAATTCCTATCATTTACCTGTTCTTTTTATCCTATCTTGTCAGAGCCAATTGGGATCCTGATAAAATGGTATTAGAGTAGTCAATCCATCGAACTTGCTTCCCACCCTCACCTCCCTCGTCTTCCTTATCGATTCTGGAAATGTTCCCTAGCAACGAGCACCTGAGCTTGTCCGCATCGATGGCAACCTCGCCCACCATCTTCTTGCTCCCAACCACTGCACCACCGTATGTGCCTACCACCGTTTCCCCCGCCCAAGTTCGGCTTTGGGTCACCAGTGTACGGCTATTACCCTATCCCCTTCATTGATCAATCCCCTTTCCACTACACCTCATCCTCCTACCCAGTGCCCGCATCTAGATTTCTCCCACCCAGCGCACAAAGCCTCTAGCTTCCCCTCCGTTGCCACCTACCACCACCCTTTCCCCGCCCCAATTCCCAACCAATTGAAAAAAATCAACCACCAACAACTCCCGCTCCAATCCATGGCAACTCCTATCTCACATCCCACCTCTTTCCCATACACAGGAAATTGTATACCCTACAGCTTCTACCATACCACTCGTGTCTGCCTCCTCCTTGGATCCAGCGTATGGTGCCTCTGCCATTCTATTGTTGTTGCATTGTCTCCCGCTCATCCACAGCCCGCTGCCACCCTAATCTATGGAGACATCAACCTCGTGCTACATGCCTACACGTTCCAGGGCAGTGACCTCATCACGGGCAACAATACCAGTGGCACATGCATCTCCGACAATACATTTGTCTACAAGCACACAACCCCTGGTATTCTCAACATGTCCAAGGCCGACCCCGACCACAGCACCGTCACACACCCAACCACCACCCAAATCCCTAAATTTTCGACTACCCAGACTGCATTCTCTAGCTCCACGTCATTAGTAGTAAGTATTACCACGTTTGATGAAATGACACACCAATATGGTTTTCATAATCTCACAATAACCAAAGCATAATCCTCGCAGATGGAACCAAGCACAACTATTTTACTCAACTGGCAGATTGCCACATAGAGTGAGCTTTTTCTGAGAAGGTGTTCTCTATTTATGATGATGAGACAAATGGTTATTCGTGTTAGTTTGTTCGTGTAATTGCTATCACTCCCTAGCAACATGCATATGAACAATAGCATGAAGAATGTAAACAGATTCTCAAGTGTGTTTGTAAGGCAACACAAGCTGGACAAACAAATGGTTGTCTAAATTACTTCATCTATGACGTCTCTTATCATTATCATCACTAAATATACAGCAACTGAGAGACCCACCATTGAATGCATTGGTAATTCAGGAGAAAAGAAATGAATGGGATGCAGGAGACCATACAATTTCCAGTTCAACATAGAACAAAGGTATGTTAGGTGTTCTGTAGACCTCAATACTGACATAGGAAACTTGGAACAATCTTATAGAATGCAATAGTCCGAAGTACATGTTGTAGCCAACAGAGATTGGATATTCTTGTATACTGAGCTATATCTTCATTCTGAGGTACACCAATGTGAAATGCAACAATTGGCTCAATGCAGTTCTAAAGTCTATGGTTGAAAAAGTAGAGTGTTTGAACTCTTTGTCGCTAACCACACCTTGGGATCCAGGTGTTCTGGCCATGCATTCTAGGATTATTCGCCATACTGCAAGGAATGCAAGCGATGTTGAATAGGAAGTTACAGAAGATTGTCTTGCTCACCAGGAACTCACAAAAAATATTACTGCAAAGTGGTAGTGCTTGCATGGCACATATCAGTGAGAGGGACTCCATTCCTACTATTGAACAGTAACAATTACACATGGGATCCTGGTGTTCTAAGTATGATACTAGATAAAAAAATACAGTGGTCCATCAAGTTCAGTTAGTCTAGAGGATATCATAGCTCTCATTTATTAGCTTGACAGATTATATGAAGTATAGTGCTTCTGATGTCATTAATCATGTACCCATGCTACTGCCCTCACAATGCAAAGAGATAAACATTTATCTGTTGGAATTATGCCCTAGAGGCAATAATAAAGATGTTATTATTATAATTCTTGTTCATGATAAAGTTTATATTCCATGCTAGAATTGTATTAAGCGGAAACATTAATACTTGTGTGGTTTGTGAACAACACCGTGTCCCTAGTACGCCTCTATGGACTAGCTCATTGATCAATGATGGTTAAGGTTTCCTAACCATAGACATGAGTTGTCAATTGATAATGAGATCATATCATTGGGAGAATGATATGGTGGACAGACCCAAACTAAGGGAAGCAATTAGATCGTGTCATCGTGTTCGTCTTTGCGAAGCTTTTCTTATGTCAAATATTGTATTCCTTAGACCATGAGATAATGCAACTCCCTGGTATCGGAAGAAAGCTTTGAGGTCATCAAACGTCATCCTATGAGAGGGTGATCATAAAGGTGTCTCTCAGGTGATCGGAAAGTATCTGTTGGGTTGTATGTATCGAGATGGAATTTGTCCCTCCCAAGTCGGAGAGATATACTTCGGACCCACTCGGTAATCAATATCAACACCGCTTGCAAGCATGTGGTTAAGGAGTTAATCACAAAGTGATATCGGATTACGGAACGAGTAAAGTACTTGCTGTGAACGAGATTGAACTAGGTATGACGATACAGACGATCGAATCTCGGGCAAGTAAAATATCGCGAGACGAAGGGAATATATATATGGGATTGATTGAATCCTGGCATCGTGGTTCATCCGATATGATCATCGATGAATGTGTGGGAGTCAATATGGGTGCCAGACCCCGCTGTTGATTATTGATAGAAGATCATGTCTGCATATTCTCGAACCCGCAGGGTCACACACTTAACGTGTCTCGACGCTAGGATAGATTGGATATTTGGTTTATAAGTTTTTGTTCGGAGTCTCGGATGGGATCCGGGACATCACGAGAGGTTCCGGAATGGTCCGGAGAATAAGATTCATATAAGGCAGTGCAGTTTTTTAGAGTTCGGAATTGTTCCGGATTAATCGGTATTGTACCGGAAGCTTCTAGAACCTTCCGGAAGGGGGCCAACGTGGTCCCACCTTCCGGGAGGGGGCATGGTCCTATGAGGTAGTGTCCTGGCCGCATTGGGCCAGGGGCACAAGGCCCCATAGGGCCCAGCCGATCCTAGAGAGTTTAAATCGTTTAAACTAGAGATAAGATAAGATAGGATTTCTAGATAAGGGAGAGTTTAAATTGTTTAAACTAGAGATAGGCTTGGAGGAGAGGCTAGGGCTGGCCGCCCCCCCTCTATAAATAGAGGGCTGGTGCGCCCCCCTCCCCACACACACACCTTCCTCCAAACCCTAGTTGCCCTGCTGTCCTTCCTCTCTCCCTCCCGACTGTTTGTAGGCGAAGCCCTGCTGCAGAAATTCTCCACCATATACACCACGCCGTCGTGTTGTAGATCCAATCCATCTCTCCACCATACTTGCTGGTCCGAGGAAGGAGGAGACGTCGAGGTGCTGCACGTGTGCATCTCACGGAGGCACCGCCACTTGTGGTGTTAGATCGGATCGGATCGCGAGGAGGAGAAGCGAGTACGACTACATCACCCACGTTCCGACGAACGTTCCGCTGTGCGAATCTTCAAGGGTATGAAGATCTAATCCAATCTCTCTCGTTGTTTGCATCTCCTAGATTAGATCTTGGCTTTCCTTCTGTTCGCTTCCGTAGAAAATTTTGATTTACTATGCTGCGAAACCCTTCAGTGGTATCAGAGCTAGATCTATGCGTAGATGTGATTCACGAGTAGAACGCAACATGGTTGTTGCGGGCGTTGATGTTTTCTGTTGCAAGCCTCTTGTTTGTGTTCTTCTTATGACGCGGCATAGTGAGATTAAAGCGGTCCAGGCCAACCTTACGCGACGTCGTTCGCGAGACCAGCTCCGCACTTGACGTGTGGCTTGTTCCACACATGCGGCTGGTGGATGTCAGTTTCTCTCACTATAGTGTTCATGGGATTAACACCGGAGTTTGGCAACCATAATATCACCGTTGTGGCTTTCCGTAGGTAAGAATCGTTCTTAGCATCTACTCCCATATGCCACGTAAAACATGCAACAACAAAGTAGAGGCGTCTAACTTGTTTTTGCAGGGAGTGTTTTCTGTGATATGGTATGGCCCAAGATGTGATGTGTATAATGTATGCGATGATCATGTTTTGTAATGTTTTACGACTTGCATGTCGATGAGTACACAACCGGCAGGAGCCATATGGTTGTCTTTATAATTGTGTATGACCTGCGAGTCAACTTCTTATACGCCATGTAATAGCTTTACTTTATCGCTAAGTAGTTAGCAATAGTTGTAGTTGCTATTCGTGGTGGAGGCAATCATGGTGGAGTGATGGAGATCATGCCGGAACGCACAAGATGGAGATCATTGCGCGAAGATTGGCTATACCATGTCACATAAAGTTATATGCATGTGATGTTTATCCTTTTATGTATCTTATTATGCTTAGATCGCGACGGTAGCATTATAAGATGATTCCTCACTTAAAGATCAATATAAAAACTGTGTTCTCCCCAAGTATGCACCGTTGCGAAAGTTCGTCGTGTCCAAGCATCACGTGATGATCGGGTGCTATAGACTCTACGCTCACATACAACGGGTGCAAGCCAGTTTTGCACACGCGGAAATACTTGGGTCTAGCTTGACGAGCCTAGCATGTACAGACATGGCCTCGGAACACAAGAACCGAAAGGTTAAGCATGAGTCATATGAATGATATGATCGACACTTCGTTGTCCACCATTGAAACCACATCTCTTCTTGTGAAGATCGGATTAGGTGTGGTGAATTTGGATCGTGTTCACTAAACAACTTGAGGGATGTTGAATTTAGTGGGAGTTCATCTAGTAATTTGATTAAGTTGAACTATTTATCATGAACATAGTCTAAATTGTACTTGCAAATACTGTAGATCACATGGCCAAGTCCAACTTCAACTTCAACGTTTTTGCTGAGAAAGAAAAGCTTAGAAACAATGGGTCTAACTTCACCAACTGGTTCCGCAATCTAAGAATCATTCTGTCTGGCGGACAAAAGGACTATGTCCTTGAGAAAGCGTTAGGTAACCCCCCTGCTGCAACTGCGCCGGCTGATGAGAAAGCTGTCTATCAGTCACGCAAAGATGATTATGGTGTGATTATGAGCACCATGTTGTTTGCTATGGAACCGGAACTTCAAAATCGTTTTGAAAACTATCCCGGGCCCTTTGAGATTCTCGAGGAGCTGAAAACCATGTTTCAGACTCAGGCCCGTTCTGAGAGATATGAGATCTCCGAGAAGTTCTTTAACTGCAAGATGGAGGAAGGGAGTTCCGTTAGTGAGCACGCCATTAAGATGTCGGGCTACACTCAACGCCTTGAGCAACTGGACTGCAAGATTCCAGAGGAGCTCAAGATTGATAGGGTTCTGCAATCACTCCCTCCCAGCTACAAAAGTTTTGTAGTGACTCATAATCAGATTGGTTCCACTGATACGATCACCGAGCTCTTCGCAAAGCTGAAGGCTGTGGAGGTGGACATCAAGAAGGATAATCATGTGTTGATGGTCAACAAGCCCTCCTTTAAGAAAGGTAAAGGTGCAAAGAAGCCCTTCAAGAAGGGCGGCGGCAAGCGCAATGCCCCTGCTGAGAAGAAGCTCAAGTCTGGTCCCAAGCCGGACACTGAGTGCTTCTATTGCAAGGATAAGGGTCACTGGAAGCGCAACTGTCCGATGTACTTAGCGGACAAGAAGGCTGGCACCATCAAAGGTATATTTGATATACATGTTATGGATGTTTTCCTTACTCGCCCTCGTTGTAGTGCCTGGGTATTTGATACCGGTTCAGTTGCTAACATTTGTAACTCGAAACAGGAGCTACGGAATAGACGGCGGCTTGCGAGGGATGAGGTGACGATGCGCGTTGGCAACGGATCAAGAGTTGATGTGATGGCCGTCGGCACGCTCTCCTTAGTTTTACCTTCGAGATTAGTTTTAAACCTTAATAAATGTTATTATGTGCCTGCGTTGAGCATGAACATTATTTCTGGATCGTGTTTATTGCAAGACGGTTATTCATTTAAATCGGAGAATAATGGTTGTTCTATTTATATGAGTAACATCTTTTATGGTCATGCACCTCTTGTGAGTGGTTTATTTCTTCTAAATCTCGAAAGGGATGAAACACACATCCATAACATTGAGGCTAAGAGATGCAAAGTAGATAGTGATAATACTACTTATTTGTGCCACTGTCGTCTAGGTCATATTGGTGTAAAGCGCATGAAGAAACTCCATTCTGATGGACTTTTGGAGTCTCTTGATTTTGAATCATTTGACACATGCGAACCATGCCTCATGGGCAAGATGATCAAAACCCCGTTCTCCGGTATGATGGAGCGAGCAACGGACTTGTTGGAAATCATACATACCGATGTATGCGGACCGATGAGTGTTTCGACGCGCGGTGGATATCGCTATTTTCTCACTTTTACCGATCACTTAAGTAGATATGGGTATATCTATTTAATGAAACATAAATCTGAAACATTTGAAAAGTTCAAAGAATTTCAGAATGAAGTGGAGAACCATCGTAACAGAAAGATTAAGTTTCTACGATCCGATCGTGGGGGCGAATATTTGAGTTATTATTTTCTCACGCATCTCAAAGCAAGTGGAATCGTTTCACAACTCACGCCACCCGGAACACCACAGCGCAATGGTGTGTCTGAACGCCGGAATCGAACCCTATTAGATATGGTCCGATCGATGATGTCTCTTACTGATTTGCCGTTATCATTTTGGTGTTATGCATTAGAAACCGCTGCATTCACTTTAAATAGGGCTCCATCTAAATCCGTTGAGACGACACCGTATGAACTGTGGTTTGGTGCTAAACCTAAGTTGTCGTTTCTTAAAATTTGGGGATGCGAAGCTTACGTCAAGAAGTTGATGCCGGACAAGCTCGAACCCAAAGCGGAGAAATGCGTCTTCATAGGATACCCTAAGGAAACTATTGGGTATACCTTCTATCACAGAACCGAAGGCAAAGTGTTTGTCGCAAAGAACGGTTCCTTTCTTGAGAAGGAGTTTCTCTCGAAAGAAGTGAGTGGGAGGAAAGTAGAGCTTGACGAGGTTATTGAACCTTCTCTTGAATTGGAGAGTAGCGCAGCACCTGAAGTTGTTCCAGTGCCGCCTGCACCAACAATAGAGGAAGCAAATGACAAGGATCATGAAGCTTCGGATGATGCTGCTACTGAACGTCGCAGGTCGACAAGGTCGCGTGCCCCTCCTGAGTGGTACGGCAACCCTGTCTTAACTGTCTTGTTAGTAGAAGACAGTGAACCTACGAACTATGAGGAAGCGATGATGAGCCCAGACTCTGAGAAATGGCTAGAAGCCATGAAATCCGAATTGGGATCCATGAGCGAAAACCAAGTATGGACTTTGGTGGACCCTCCTAGCGACCGAAAGGCCGTTGAGTGCAAATGGATCTTCAAGAAGAAAACAGACGCGGATGGTAATGTTACCGTCTATAAAGCACGGCTTGTTGCGAAAGGTTTTCGACAAGTTCAAGGTGTTGACTACGATGAGACTTTCTCTCCCGTAGCGATGTTTAAGTCCATTCGGATTTTATTAGCAATTGCTGCGTTTCATGATTATGAAATATGGCAAATGGATGTCAAGACTGCTTTCCTCAATGGCAACATTGATGAAGAGTTGTATATGATGCAACCCGAAGGTTTTGTCGATCCTAAGGATGCTGATAAAGTATGCAAACTTCAGCGTTCCATTTATGGACT
Organism: Avena sativa; assembly: GCA_916181665.1. NCBI lineage: Eukaryota > Viridiplantae > Streptophyta > Magnoliopsida > Poales > Poaceae > Avena > Avena sativa. The sequence continues at coordinate 123,540,440 of OV702291.1, read as the reverse complement.
GAAGCAAGCATCTCGGAGTTGGAACCTTCGTTTTGATCAAGTGATCAAGAGCTTTGGATTTGTTCCAAATTGCTATGAAGCTTGCATCTACAAGAAAGTGAGTGGGAGCTCGGTGACGTTTCTGGTACTATATGTGGATGACATATTGATTATTGGAAATGACATCAACATGCTTAACGATGTGAAGAGTTATTTGAACAAGTGTTTTTCAATGAAAGACCTAGGTGAAGCTGCTTATATATTGGGCATCAAAATCTATAGAGATAGACAAAGACGCCTGATAGCTTTAAGCCAGAGTACATACCTAGACAAAGTTCTGAAAAGGTTCAGAATGGATAAGGCATTGAAAGGTTCAGTGCCTATGTTGTCAGGTAAGATATTGAGCAAGGCTCAGTGTCCAGCTACGGTAAATGATAGGGAAGCTATGAGCAAAGTGCCTTATGCCTCGGCCATAGGTTCCATCATGTATGCCATGCTGTGTACTAGACCGGATGTGTCCAATGCTCTTAGTTTGACGAGCAGATATCAAAGTGATCCAGGAGTGGAACACTGAACAGCCGTGAAGAACATCCTAAGGTACCTAAATAGGACTAAAGAAATGTTCTTAGTCTATGGGGGTGATGAACAGCTCGTCGTAAAAGGTTACGTCGATGCTAGTTTCGACACCGGCAAGGATGATTCAAAATCTCAGACAGGATACGTGTATATTTTGAATGGAGGAGCTGTGAGCTGGAGAAGCTGCAAGCAAAGCGTGATCGCGGGATATACAGTAGAAGCGAAATACATGGCTGCTGCAAAAGCGTCAAGTGAAGGAGTTTGGATCAGAAACTTCATCACTAAGCTTGGCGTGGTTCCAAGTGCATTGGACCCACTGGAGATATTGTGTGAAAACACTGGCGCCATAGCACTCGCTAAGGAACCAAGATATCATCCAAAGACCAAGCATATCAACCGCAAGTTTCATATAATCCGAGATTATATAGCAGATGGAGATCTGAAGATCAGCAAAGTACATACAGATCTGAATGTCACAGATCCATTGACTAAACCTCTTCCACGTGTAAAACATGATCAGCACCTCAGTGCCATGGGTGTGAGATTGTTGCCAAATGTGAACTAGATTATTGACTCTAGTGCAAGTGGGAGACTGTTGGAATTATGCCCTAGAGGCAATAATAAAGATGTTATTATTATAATTCTTGTTCATGATAAAGTTTATATTCCATGCTAGAATTGTATTAAGCGGAAACATTAATACTTGTGTGGTTTGTGAACAACACCGTGTCCCTAGTACGCCTCTATGGACTAGCTCATTGATCAATGATGGTTAAGGTTTCCTAACCATAGACATGAGTTGTCAATTGATAATGAGATCATATCATTGGGAGAATGATATGGTGGACAGACCCAAACTAAGCGAAGCAATTAGATCGTGTCATCGTGTTCGTCTTTGCGAAGCTTTTCTTATGTCAAATATTGTATTCCTTAGACCATGAGATAATGCAACTCCCTGGTATCGGAAGAAAGCTTTGAGGTCATCAAACGTCATCCTATGAGAGGGTGATCATAAAGGTGTCTCTCAGGTGATCGGAAAGTATCTGTTGGGTTGTATGTATCGAGATGGAATTTGTCCCTCCCTAGTCGGAGAGATATACTTCGGGCCCACTCGGTAATCGATATCAACACCGCTTGCAAGCATGTGGTTAAGGAGTTAATCACAAAGTGATATCGGATTACGGAACGAGTAAAGTACTTGCTGTGAACGAGATTGAACTAGGTATGACGATACCGACGATCGAATCTCGGGCAAGTAAAATATCGCGAGACGAAGGGAATATATATATGGGATTGATTGAATCCTAGCATCGTGGTTCATCCGATATGATCATCGATGAATGTGTGGGAGTCAATATGGGTGCCCAGACCCCGTTGTTGATTATTGATAGAAGATCATGTCTGCATATTCTCGAACCCGCAGGGTCACACACTTAACGTGTCTCGACGCTAGGATAGATTGGATATTTGGTTTATGAGTTTTTGTTCGGAGTCTCGGATGGGATCCGGGACATCACGAGAGGTTCCGGAATGGTCCGGAGAATAAGATTCATATAAGGCAGTGCAGTTTTTTGGAGTTCGGAATTGTTCCGGATTAATCGGTATTGTACCGGAAGCTTCTAGAACCTTCCGGAAGGGGGCCAACGTGGTCCCACCTTCCGGGAGGGGGCATGGGCCTATGAGGGAGTGTCCTGGCCGCATTGGGCCAGGGGCACAAGGCCCCATAGGGCCCAGCCGATCCTAGAGAGTTTAAATCCTTTAAACTAGAGATAAGATAAGATAGGATTTCTAGATAAGGGAGAGTTTAAATTGTTTAAACTAGAGATAGGCTTGGAGGAGAGGCTAGGGCTGGCCGCCCCCCCTCTATAAATAGAGGGCTGGTGCGCCCCCCTCCCCACACACACACCTTCCTCCAAACCCTAGTTGCCCTGCTGCCCTTCCTCTCTCCCTCCCGACTGTTTGTAGGCGAAGCCCTGCTGCAGAAATTCTCCACCATATACACCACGCCGTCGTGTTGTAGATCCAATCCATCTCTCCACCATACTTGCTGGTCCGAGGAAGGAGGAGACGTCGAGGTGCTGCACGTGTGCATCTCACGGAGGCACCGCCACTTGTGGTGCTAGATCGGATCGGAACGCGAGGAGGAGAAGCGAGTACGACTACATCACCCACGTTCCGACGAACGTTCCGCTGTGCGAATCTTCAAGGGTATGAAGATCTAATCCAATCTCTCTCGTTGTTTGCATCTCCTAGATTAGATCTTGGCTTTCCTTCTGTTCGCTTCCGTAGAAAATTTTGATTTACTATGCTGCGAAACCCTTCATTATCTTAGGGTAATTAGCTATATTGCTTGTACCGTGACATTGTGTTGAAAACTGAATTTTACCAGTTGAGATGTTTGTGGAAGTTCTCAATCAAGCTAGCAACAAAATTACAATGGGATCGAGGAGATACATAACTCAATGTACTATTCACAACTACTGCTAGTGCTGCAAAATTATAGTGCCTATTTGTCTACAGGTCTGCGATGGTATAGAGACTGGTTGTGAAGTTAGGTGCAATAAGGGCAAGAGGTGTGCTTCGTTGCCCTCCGTATCCCTCAAACTTATGAAACTAAAAACAAAAGGACAAACATGATTGGATGATACCTAAGTTCGAAGGAGAGGGGGGACACCGAAGAAAAGTCTAATGGCAACCATTTTTTAATCTACTATCATGCGTTTGTCTAGGATGGACAAACATAAATGAATTAGCTCTATTTGTCCTAGTTCTTACTTCCACATTTGTAGTTATGCAGTTTATGTTCCTGTCAAATGGTGATAGTAGCAGGAAAAGCCGTCACAATATGTTCAAGCAACCGGAGTAGTGAAAGTGACACAACAAATACTTCCTCTGGAGTTCCTTCTAATGAACGAGGTGTTGCAGAATATGAGTAATTTTGGCAATAGACAACTAGCATACATGATTCAGAGTCCAATGATCAATTCTTTTGAATTCCTAAGGCGTATGTTCACTATTTTATCTCGCTGGTTATGTTCAGTTGAATATAGAGTAAAACTGTAGTGGGACCCTAGAATTGCTTTTGTCTATATCACGATGTTCATAAGAATTACAATGCAAAGAATGTGCTACCTTCAGAGAACTATATTCAGATCTAGGAAATGGATATTATCTGCATTACATTTCTACCTCCTTGATACAGTGAATGCTTTCTCAAGGATTATTGATAATTTATGGAAAGTTTCTAAAGAAACATGTCCACTACTACTAAGCAATGGTCTCAAGGATGAAGGAATGACAGGGACTAGTAGTGGTACTAATCAGTAGTATGTTGGTAACCATGAGGGTATATTAGATATTTCACCTATGATGGCATCTTGTAGTTCGTTAGGTCTATATAAGCCTACCTTGTTTCATGTGATCAAATCAAGAAATCAAAAATCAAACTTATCTTGTCCTTATTTCTTTCGCTTTAATTATTGTAGTTTTTATTTTTCAATTTATCCCAGCAATTTACACTTTTATCTACCAATTCCTATCAATTACTTGTTCTTTTTGATCCTAGCTCGTGAGATCCAATTGCGATGCTAACATAGTCTGTCGTCTGCAGACCAACCCTCGGGTGCTCCTCATGCGAGATCCGCCTAGTGTGGCAAGCGGCCGGAGTCGAGTAGATGTAGACAATGGCAGAAACGGTCGCAAGTGAGCTGAAGATGCACAGAGAGTGAGAGGGAAAGGAAGACCAGTAGGGACAGAGGAATATCTGGGCAGGGTGGAGGACGGCCACGGTGGCATTGATGCATGAGAGGAAATGGGAGGAGCAGAGGAGTTGTTCAGCAATGGCAGTGGTGGCTTGTGAGTCAGGCGACGGGGAGATAGGGATCATGTTCTAGATATAAGGTCAATCGTCTACATGACTGGGTTGTTGTCTCTTGGGCCTGGAGGTGGAAATTATGACATGGCGTTCAATTCCTCATCATAGGACATGGACAGTAGGAGCTGTGAGAAAAAAGTTGTAAACGACTATACCCTAGTTGACTAGGGTTCAACTCCTAGTTTGCCTACCCAAGTGACTGGGTATTATGTAAACTAGATTTAGGGGAGCGCCTTGGCGCACACCGTCCCGGTATACTCGATTAGTGTATGCGACAGGTACTAAAAGAAATTTATATTACAGAGAACAAGAAATATAGTAGACACAAGGCTGTTAATCTATCTCACTGCAGAGCGTATTGCTCATTGATTCAGGTGGTACATACACGGCCACTGATGGCGCATAGGTAAGGCACGATATACTCCATAAAACGTCTGGAGGCTAGGCATGCAGTCCTGTTTTTAAGAATATATCAAAGCATATACCTAAACCATCATAATATCTATAATGGGCATTTGATTTTTCATAAACCGAAAAATGACTGGAGTTGGACATTAACCTGCTATATATATGCTGAAACGAGCAGCAGACAGTACAATAAGATATGACAGACGTATTAAAAAAATTCCTCTGGTTGAATAAATATTTACTAACAGATTTGATAAATACCAGGGAGGATGAAAACAAAGAACACACAATGCCAGGGAACCGCAACAGACAGACACAATCCATAGGAACAAGGATTAATATATTTCCATATCCTTGCTCCACCGATAGCACAAAATAACAGTAAACCAGGTCCTTAAGATAATATGTTCGTAAGCAAGGAGCTGAGATGCAGGCCAGTGCAAGAGCAAGCAGATAGAAGCACTAGTGAAGGTGACAGTGCAGGAGCAGACAGATCGCATCATTGGTGAAGTTAGGAACCATCATCCATGCGGGCCGCACATCAGAGCTGCTGCGACACGCGCATAAGCTATATTTACATGCCATAGAGCAAAAGGGGGCCACGGGATCGTTAGTTCGTGCGGATTACAGATAATAGATACTAAGCAACTACTAACGGTCTATCCAGCCAAAACACTGCTCCTGCAAAGCAAAGCAAAAATCATCGAACAATATACCAAAGGGTGAATCAGGCAGGTAGGAACCACCGTGCTCGTACTGGAAAGATAGACTGACATTGTACCTGTTGCAGATTCAGTTCTTTTTCTTCTTGAGCGAATCGTCTGCAGCAGCTGCCTGAGCTTTTGACGACAGCTGCCTCTTCCTGGTAGAGTATTAGAAGGCTCAAACCAATGAGTTTTTCTAGAAGAATTACAGTTGTTTAAAGGGCTGTACGGAAAGACATCGAATCTCAAATATATGTAGAGCAAAACCACTAATTAAACAGGTGAATTTTTCTACAGGGACATGTAAACATTATTTTCCTCTAATTATGGTGGTGCTTCAACTATTTACTCTTTTCCTCGGGTCTTAACAACAACAGGCGAGGGAGCACGAGGCACATTCTACTCATACATCTATGAGCAACATTAGCATTTAGGCGCGGGCAGCAGTTGCTGATGACCAGCAAAATAGATCACTGGGTAAGCTAAGCGCAGGAAGGATGCTCAGAATCTGACCTGGTTGAAGCTTTTCCTCACAAATCGGTAGCAGCAGGGGCAGGAGGCACATCTGTAGCAGCAGCAACGGGCAGAGGAACCTAACATAGAGTGACAACAATCGATAAGTAAAAAGAAATTTAGTGCCAAACCACAAGAGGATGCAAGCAACCACCTCTTTAGTCTGCAGCTGAAACATATCTTTAGGACGAACCTGAGTTAAGGCTGCCCCAGTTTCGGACTCACGCTCAGGTGAATCATCCATGAACAAAGCTCTTTGGACAGCCGAAACAAGCTTGCTCTTGTCAGTCCTGCACAACGTGGAGTGGAACGGTTAAGGATAGGCTGGAAGAAACTGGAGCATGCAAAATAAAACGAACGAAGCTTTGAAGCTCAGAAAAGTACAACAGGATAGTTGGTTTTGCGACCGAAGGCGGTGTTGGCGGAAGCAGCGATTCAGAATCAATATGTTTACACAAGAAATAACTCAGGTAAGCAGAATCCTGGTAAATAATCTAACATCTAACATCAGGCCAGAGACAGACAGCCTCGCAGCAGGAATCCCGACCAAATCCTAGGCGTTAATGGAGAATCACAGCTTACCGTGAACCCGAGGAGAGCAGAGAGGAAGAACCGACCGAGAGACCGTAAACGAACGGAGTACCTGCACAACAGAAGAGGGAAAGATGGTAAGCAAGTAGCTAGCACAGCTCTCAGGAAGCACCGCAAACCACCAAACTAAAACCCAGAACTGCGAAAAACACTTGCAAAGTTTCCTTATGTCTCTAAGAACAGAGGATGTCTAGAAATAAAAAAGATCCGGTATATTAAATAAAACAATTTCATGCAGCCAGACAAATTATATCCCCACATTACGACTGTATCATTCACGCTCATTTTTTCTCAAACAAACATCACTGCTTTCTTTCCGGTGAATAGGCTACATCAGAACATAAATAGAGTACAACTAATAAATAAAGGCATGCAGTCCTGTTTTTAAGAATATATCAAAGCATATACCTAAACCATCATAATATCTGTAATGGGCATTTGATTTTTCATAAACCAAAAAATGACTAGAGCTGGACATTAACCTGCTATATATATGCTGAAACCAGAAAGGGATTCACTATTCTTCCAATGCATAAATACCTACAAATACGTACCTACATTCCAGGGTGCAACCAAATATAAAAGAGTTGTGCGTATCGCTAGCTACAAAATGCATCTAGACGCTCCGGACTATTAGAAATAGCATAGATATACTCTTCTAAGAACAGGGAAACTTGAGGAAAAGGCATAAAATGAAGACAAACCAAGTTAAATTTCTACATATGAATCTTCCGGTACATCCTTCGTAAATCGTTTGGAGAAAACGAAAATATGGAATCACTCATACAAAATGGAAAGAATGAAAAAAACTAACTGTGAACCACCCCATATTCCAACATAATCATAGAATGGAAAATACATACTTTTTACACTCGCCAAATAAGAGCAGACCCATAATCAACAATCCATTTTTTGTTAAAAGATGAGATAAGCTGCATTTAAATTAGAGACGCAGGCAGATGTTCTTTTATACCAATAGGCAAACAGGAAAAGACCTGGCATACCATAACAGCGCATGGAATAAGCAGCCAAAGAAATCATGCGCAGGAAGATGAGTATCAACCATCACAGTGGACAAACAATGATAAGCTAACGCTGCACTGCATCGGTATCAAACATAGCAGTACGTGCAATAAAGCAGCCACGCTGCATCTTCACTCAGCCACAAACAACAAGACTTCTGCAGCCTAAACAACACACAAATGCAGCAGCAGGCACCGAAGGCCAGAGGCAGCCCGACAAAACACTAGGAGTTAATGGGGGAGGAGCTGCTTACCGTGAACCCGAGGAGAGCATAGAAGATTAACCGACCCAACGACCGTCAGCGAGCGAAGTACCTGCACAGCAGTAGAGTGGAGCAAGGTCAGCAGGCAGGCAGCACCGCAAACCACCAATCGAAGGAAGAACAACGACCAAAGCGTGGATCCCAACAAGCTAACCAAGAAGAAAGCAGGAAGGAGCAGCTTCTCGGCGGCAAGAAAAGCAGGGAAACACGACGCGCCAACGCGGAAGGCGAGCGCGGAAAGTAGAAAGAGAGGGGGAAAAAACGAATCAGGCAAGCAACACACGGCCAAACCGTAGATCCCCCGAGACGAAAGCGACCAACCCAAAAGGGGAAAGAACAGTACGGGAAAACCAGAACCCTAGACCTCCACCGAGGCGCGTCCAGCCCAAAAGGGGAAAAAACAAGGCGGGAAAAGCAGCGTCGGGCCAAACCCTAGATCCTCACCGAGCTGAAGGCGACAAAAAGCGACGAATCCGAATCCAAAAGGTGGCCAGAGAATAGGCAGTGGCTCACCCTAACCAAAATCTCCACAGGGAGATCCCATCGCGACGGCACGGCGGCGCGCGCGAAAATGGGGAAGGCAGACGGCATCCGACGACTGGCTCGGCGCGAGGAGGAAGAACAGGAGGAGCGGAGGCAGCGAGGGGCGACGAGCGAGCGAGGGGAGTGCGAGAGGCGGAGAGCAGCGCGGCGGTGAGAAGGAGTAGGCAGCAGAGCACGGGGCGGAACCCAATCGTACCCGGCAGGGGCAGATATTTCTGCCAATCCAGATAGCAAGGAGCAACGCACCTCCTCCCGCGCTACGTCGCTGACGACCGGGCGCGAAGAAAACTGGGCCCACGAGCAGCGACTGTAGAATTGTAGAAATTGGCCGGACCACGCGGTGGGCTAAACCGTAACCAAAGCTTCCCGTACGGGCACGCGGAAATTGGGTCTCTGCCCTCGGGAGCGACGCGCACCCGCCCCACGGGCCAACGGAAGGCGACGAGCGACGCCGACGTGCGGGGCCACATCGGGAGTAGGATTTCGTAGGCAGAGAGCAGCGCGAGACTAGGTAAGAATCCCGGGTACGCGTAGCGCCTCAGATTTTTACTGCACACGAGGGTAATATCGACTTGCCAGCGATGGACGGACGAGTTGCACTCCGGAGGCCCGATCGGACGGTCCAAATAGTCTAACGATGCTTGGAGCTCTATGGGGGGCACCTATAACATCTTTAGATTTCTGATAGTTTAGGGTGTTCAGTTTCCGTGGGTTAGAGTCTAAATTTACTGAAATTAATTCAGGCTTCGGCTGTTGCAACCTGATTTTGCACCCGATTTTTTGGGTTTTGTGTATTTCAAATCCAGGTTTGGGGTTCCGGTGTCGGATTTTATGCCTATCGTGACTTCTTACCTATCTACTACCACATGCTCTATTATGAGAAGCTTTTCCCGTCCCCGGTGGTGGAGGGACAAGAATGCTGGCTCGTTTACCACTCAAGCTATTGTTTGTAGTCGTTGCTAGGTGGTCCAAAGTCCTATTTATAATTTTATTACTTTTAATTCTCTTTATACTACCATGGTTGATAATTAATAAATTGGTATAATTTTAGAAAAAAATATATAAGAAACAAAATATTAGAAAGAAAGCACGTTCTAAGTAATCAATGCCCCTCATTCAGCTCCTAGCATATCCAATTAATTCAAACATTGGAATCCAAATCTAGTCCAGACGATGCAGTGTAGCTAAGAAATTAACACATATTTGTCCAGACGAGTAAATATGGAATAATCACAATGTAATTCTTTTATTTTTGATTTAGTAATTATCAGTAGTAGTAGAAAGAGCACCAAAAATAATAAAAATTATAAATAGGTCTTTAGACCGCCTAACAATGACTATAAACAGTAGCACAAGCCGAAGGAGCACCCCACTCTATCACCGGAGCCAAGCAAAACTCCTCGTAGTAGAGATTTTAGACCCCATAGAACCTTCGCACCCAAGCAATAACCATTACCAACGATGACAATCGTACATTGAAAGAGACTGACCTGAAACCAGTCGAACGGACAAGAAAACATACTAGATCCTAAGAGATCCACCGACACACGACTCCAAGCAGAAGCACGCTCCGTCGGCGACAGAGGTACCAACGGAGTGACGATAGGGCAGGAATGATCTTATTCTGGTTCAGGATGTAGCCTCCGTCTCACAATCACAAAAAAAAGACACTAAAACAGCCTAAACAAAGTTGTATATTTTTAATTATGGCATGCGCTTTAGTGCCCGTAGGTTGCAACACACGATAAACTGGACCAAGATGGCATATATTATCTGTTGAAAACTGCATCGAAATATTGGACGGTCTTTTGGTTAGAATCAGTGTTGGAGCTTAGAGTTCAGAATGGCCAAGGGCCCAATAATAAACAAGACTAAATATATCAACTGTCTTGCCCTACTACACTGGCTAATTAATGCTCGCAGCCATAACCTAAATATGTAACCGAGTGTAACATAGAGTAAAGCTATACATTAAACGCGTTTTTCTAGTAGCACGACTGTCTGGCAAAGACGATTCTGAGGAATCCTTGACAGCGCCATCTGACTACTATTGTCGGGAATCACCGAAGCCAAGTGATACTCTCGTGCCAGGCGGACCAATTCTTTTAGATGTTCCTGCTCTGACCTGATTTGGTAGTCATTTTCCTTCGGAATCGGGTCCTCAACTAGAGTGGTAGTCAATCCACATAATGTACGACAACTACAGAGTGTGTCAATTAGAACTTGAGGAACAGCACCTCAGCAAATCTCTGTGTTCCTTGGTTACCCGTTGCCTCTCAAGCCTAACTCGCGAATATGTCTAGAGAAATAACGAGATGAAACTGCCAAGCAAGGAATGAGTTGTGTTCATCCTATTTAGTTAAATTCTGAACCCTATCACTGGAATGAAAGTTGTTCATATGAGTTATGCTAGCTTGTCTGAAACCACTACTTGGTTTTGTTAGTTTTATATACAGGAGAATCCATGGCTGGAGGGATAAAATCTCTTACATCAAAGAGAAGATCAGGCATTACTTACTATCCTCCCATAACTTCTTACCTATCTTGGTTCTCCAAATTTTAGGTACTTCTTCGATCATTATTTTCAAAATTTGTGGATGGAGACTTTGTACTTGAAAGAAATCAACTATGACCAATGAGAAGGCAGGTGTTGGTTGCTCCTGGCTAGTATCGTGATTTTAGTCGTTTCATGTATCACTTGCCATATCTTGCCTAAAATAATAATTGTAATAGCGTTTAGTTCATATGCATGGTGGATAATGATAATATTCTTTAATTAAATCATTTTAGTTAGATGCTTTTATTTTTGTTATATTATTTTGTATGATTTCACCCATAAATAATCCTACCAGCCCTTCTCGTAGAGACCCACTAGCTTACGATATCTACTACATAATATATATTGTGGATCAGATGATTTTCATTTATCACCAAGTAATGTTGGGAGTATTCAAAGTTGGTGCCGTTCGGTAGAATATTTAGAACACAAGGTGAGATCACTTACATGATTAGTTTCAAGTATTTTCTCATTTTATAAATCAACCCTTTAAGGCATACAAGTTTGGATAAAAACTTGTTCGGACAATATTAGTGATTAATTAACTGCATTTTTTTTTGCAAAAATTACTATCTTATGACCAATAAGCTGGGAATTACGCAGAAGGAAATGACTTCAACAATCTCAACTCCTCCTAGTTGATTATGTGAATTAAGAGGACTTCCACGATTGTTGCTAGATAGAGATCCACATTTGACTTTGAGAGAAATCTTAGTTCGTGTTGATCCACCGAAGCTTCATCTCGCTGCGGTGATTGTTCCTTGGGAACCAATTTGCTACTTTGTATGTGTATATGGTACGAGTTGATTGTGTAATGGGTTTTTAGTTGATTATCCCCAAAAGCAACGACATCAATCAAAACGACCAATCTCTCTCTTGCTAGTAAAAACTACATATGCAACCAAACATACATGGACCCTAAGAGGTTAGCCGAGACGAGCTAAGCTATCTGGGATACCCGAGCTTGGCCCCATATACGAGAAATGTAACCAAACACATCCTTAATACTAGGGTCAGGACAAAGCGCGCGGAGAGGCAGGGTCGTCCTCGTCTCTCTCATCTCGTGTGGGTTGGGGAAAATGAGAACATAGGGTGAGAGGAGAGAGATTTGTCCACAAATACTTGGTGACATTTGGTTCACACAAATAATACCCTAAACAAAAGTGGCGGATTCCATTTCTATTTAAAGTCAAAAGCTACGGGGTGAAGGACGCACCTCTCAATGTGCTTGTTGCTTCACGGTACAAAACTGTCAAGTATTTGGCAAGTTGGTGCTTTGAGAGTCCTAGAAGTAGTATAAGGTGAAGCATTGTCTCAAATTAATAGGCACTTAAAGGCGCTAACAGCAGTGAACTAACTCGCCGTATGTCTTCGAAAAAAGGTTGTAGACACAACCACGAGGAAGCCTTGAGAGAACTATGTGATGACTATAGTTGCATATATCCATGATGTGAGCCTCACATGCCAGGTCGACCAATTCATGGAGAGGTTCCTGTTTATGCCAGATTGGCTTGTCGCTTTCCTTCTGAACCGGGTGCTCAACTTGAGTGGTAGTCAACCTAGACAATGCAAGATAGCCGTAGTAGAATGCAAGATAGTGTGCATTAGATCTCATGGAACACTAGCTGATCCAATATGTGTGTCCCATAGTTACCCGTTGCCTCCCAAGCCTAACTAATGAACATGTCTAGAGAAATAATGAGAGGACCTTGCCAAGATTAATATGAGTTGTGTTCATCTGGTTTAGTTACATTCCGAATCCCAAATCACTAGAAAGACAACGGTTCATACAACAAGTTGCTCTTGGTTGTCCAAAACTACTACTCGGTTGTTTTAGTTTATAGAGGAACATCCATGGCTGCATGTATAATATCTCGTATATCGAAGAGAGGACCAGTTTTACTTATTACCATCCAATTACTTCTTATATATCTGGCTTCTCCAAACTTTAGGTCCTTTTTCTGTCATTATTCTGGTAGATTGAGGGCTTGAAGAATTGGTAGATGAAAGAACTCAACTAAAGGTCAATGGGAGGACACGGGTATTGGTTGCCCCGTAAGTGCTCAAAATATGTTTATTTTTCTTGGAGCCTACAAAAGTACATATCGTCTAGGGGATGCTTTTATTTATTGCCAAGTAATCTTGGGAAAATTTAGAATTGCGCGGTAGAATATTTAGAACACACATCGAGAACACGTATGTGATTAGTTTCGAGCATTTTTATAATTGTGTAAATCAACCATTAAGGAAGCCATGTTCGGCTAAAAACTCGCTAGAACAATATTTGTGATTAATTAAGCGTATTTGTGGCTAAAACAATTACCATGTCACAACCAAAAAGCTGAAGCAAATAAGTTCAACAATCTTAATTCCTCCTAGTTGACTATGTGAACTGAAATGAGCAGCATTATCTTCTTATATTCCCATTGACAGGCTATTATAGGAGGACTGTGTTAGAGATGTAATCATGTACGTATACGATATGGTGTAGTACACTAATTGTATACGTAACCCAACTGTACAAGCCACGCCAGGGGCTTTTCCGGGCCTATATTAACACGCAACTCGTACCGTACGAGGGTACGATTCCCACCACGAAATTTAACATAGTATCAGAGCAGCCTCTTCCATGACCTAACTGCTCCAAGTCCTAAACCTAAAAACCGCCGCCACCGCCGCTGTTCCAGCCGCCGCCGCCTACACATATCCCACCTATGACTCTACGAACTGCTGCCGCCGCCTACAAATCTACGACCTAAAAATATCCACAACCCACGATCGTCGCCGCCGCTTCCTCAAGCCACCGCCATCCAAACCCTAGCCACAATGAGCTCCTCCGTGATGACTGCTTCCCTGGCCACTGCCCTTGGTACGCCGCCGGCGCAGCCCCTGACGAGGTCCAACTTCCTCCTATGGAAGGCCCTTGTCCTTCCCGCTTTTCGTGGAGTTGATGTGATGGGTCTTCTCGACGGCACCGACAAGGCGCTGCCCAAGACCGTGGAGACTGAAGACAAGGAATGGAAGAAGATCTTGACGCCAAGCCCCGCCTATGCTGCATGGATGGCACGGGATCAGCAGGTTCTTCGTTTTCTGCTGAACTCGTTGTCGCCTGATGATACGTTGCAAACGTATTCATAATTTTTGATGTTCCATGCTTGGTTTTATCTACTTTCTTACGTTTTGTCCACACTTTGGAGTACTTTTCATATAATTTCTTGGACTAACCTATTAATAAGAGCCATAGTGTCAGTTGCCTATTTTCTGTTGTTTTTAGTTCTAGAAAGTCAGAAAATGAATATTCTCGGAATTGAACGGGACAAAAGCCAATATGCCTATTTTTTCCGGAGACTCGCGAGGCCAGAATACGAGACAGAGAGGGGCCACAGGGTGGCCACACCACCCCTAGGCGCGGGTCCCCCTTGGCCGCGCCAGGGCATGGTGTGGGGCCCCTGGCCGGCCACCGACCTTGCCTCTTTCTCCTATATATCTCCCCCGAGGCAAAAACCCTAGATCGTCAATCATAAATCTACGAAAAGTTCCGCAGCGCCGCTGCCACCGAAGGGGAGATTCAGGGGACAGAAAGTCTCTGTTCCGGCACCCTGCCGGGATGGGGAAGTGCCCCCGGAGCCATCTCCATCGATCTCCACCACCATCTCCATCACCATTGTTGATTCCCATGATGAGGAGGGAGTAGTTCTCTCGAGGCTAAGGGTTCTACCGGTAGCTATGTGTTCATCTCTCTCTATGCATGATCATATTGTGATCATGAGCTTGTAATCTATAGATCTACCTTGTTACTCAAGTGTTTTAATAGATCTCTGCTCTCCCCATGTGTGTGAAAGTGACAGCGTGCATACCATGGTGGCACTTAGGCTAGAGATTACAAATACTTGTTATGAGTTATATTTGGAGTTGGATGTCTCTATGAAATTATGGTGTTTGTTGGAACTATCTAGAGCTCAAGGTGACAGTGTGGGGTTATCTAGATAGGAAAGGCTTACTTTGAGGTGTGCTGTTATAGCCCTACCATTGATTAGAGTGTCCAACCGGAGAGTAGTTAAGAGTAGTATCACAAAGAGAAGATATTTATATGAAACACCATTTGCTATTAGATCTGTTACATGTTTGTTTGCTTTCATCTTTATTTCAGTTTTACTTTAGTCTTTTCCACGTCATCAAGCTATTTTCTAGCACCACTACCACTTATAATTATCCATACCACTTGTATTTCACTATCTCTTCGCCAAACTAGTGCACCTATACACCTGACAAGTGTATTGGGTGTGTTGGAGACACAAGAGACTTCTTGTATCTTGATTGCAGGGTTGCTAGAGGGGATACCTTTGACCACTTCCTTCTTATATTAAAGGCTGTCTACTTCCCAAATGGTGAGCTGATGGTAGCACGGGTTGGATCACATCCGTCCCAGATATGGCGTGCTACCATTGATGGAAGGGACACTCTGAAACAAGGGCTTATACGGCGCATCGGGACGGGAGAGAAAACTCATGCCTGGAATGACAATTGGCTTCCACGAGATACTATGCTTAGGCCAATTGCTGTATAAAGGATGATCCATCGGTTGCGGTTGCTAGCTTCATTAATTCGTCATCTGCAACTTGGAATGTATAGAAGCTGGAAGAATATTTCTTGCCGATGGATATAGATGTTATCAGGGCCATCCCACTTGGAACTACACGACTTGATGATTACTGGGCATGGTAGTTTGAGCGCACGGGGATCTTCTCGGTTCGATCTGCTTATCGAATGTTAGTAAATTCGAAGGCGCGCAGAGAGGCGTGGCTCGATGGCACTGCTACCGGGTCTGATCATGACCAAGAAGAGAAGAACTGGACTGCTTTATGGAACGTCCAAGTACCCTCAAAAATCAGAGTTTTTCTCTGGCGTTTGGCTAAGCACTCGATACCCACAGGTGATGTCCGCCATCATCGTAACATGGCCCTGGATTGTTCTTGTAGCATGTGCGGAGCTGACGACTCATGGAGACATTCTCTCTTGGAGTGTAACATGAGTCGGTGCATCTGGGCCCTTGCCCCTGAAAATATCACAGAGCATATGATGCAGACGAAAGAACCAGATGCAAAGGGCTGGATTTTTACAATGATCAAGTCTCTCAGCCATGATGATCTCACTCGCTGCCTAGTCACTCTGTGGGCAGTGTGGTTTGCTCGAAGGAAGGCAATTCACGAAGGAATATTTCAGAGCCTGCTATCCACTCATTCTTTTATTGAATCATTCCTTCGTGATCTTGAAGTCTCTGCGGCATGCAAGATGAAGGTCCGATCTGTCACTCGGCCTGCTACTCGTCCTGCTCCACCAAGGCGCTGGATCGCCTCTCCTCCAGGTGTCGCAAAGATCAATGTGGATGCTGCTGTAAAGAAGAATGAAAATGTAGGCTCGGCCGCTACGGTCTGCCAGTCATCGGAAAGTGTTTTTCTAGGCGCATCAGTTCTGGTGATGCAAGGCGTAACTGATCCAGCGATACTTGAAGCGATCGCGTGTCGCGAAGCACTAGCTTTGGCGTCGGATTTAAATCTCTCAAGAATTAAAGCTGCATCAGATTGTCTGGAGGTAATCAACAGTCTCCGTGTAAGCTACTTGGGCAAATTCAGTTCCGTTACACGGGAGATTGATAGAAGGACAAAGGACTTTGCTGGAGTTTCCTTTGTATATGAGCGGAGGACGGCAAACATTGAGGCTCACAGCCTTGCACGTTCGTCTGTCTCTCGCAATTTTGGTCGCCGCATCTGGTTAACTCAAACACCCGATGAGTTTTGTATCCCTATGAACTTGATAGTTGAATAAAGTGGCGGCTGTTCCCCCTCAAAAAAAAATGCCGTAGCATATGTGAAATTTCGGGGCTCCTCGACAGGTTTCCTCCACACTGCATATAAAGTCAAAAGTATATTTGGGTTTCTACAACACACACACAAACAGTAGGGTTGGTCAAATGAAGCAGGTAGTAACAATCTAACAAAAAAAAATATATAGCAACTAATGATCAAAAACAACTTTATATACATACAAATATGTTGTGATGCATATTTCTGCAGCAGTTGTGTTCAAGATTTGAACGGAAAAAGCTCCTCCGTGACTGATACACTGATCTCTCGTTTGACACCACGCTCAAAAACTTTGCGCGCAGCCTAGGATCCACAGCCTGTGGCAGTTCTACTTGCACTTGTCTTGGACTCTCCGAGACGAACACCGTGTTCAGAATGGAAGCTATGTGATCGATCGACATCGCACTGCTACTGGTTTCACTCATCAAAGAGTGCAGTTCGCCTAGCAGATCAGGCATCAGCAACAGTTGTTGGTGCATCTCACCCAACTGCAGAGGCAGAGGGTGTCCGGAAGGGGATCTTTTTAGACCTCTCTAGCCAATGATAACACGTCAACCACAATGCCTTTTGCACTGCATAGTTTCTCCATAGCACAAGCAACTGAGGATTGGGGGTCGGCGAACAAGGCGAGATGTGCAAGGCCTCTAGGAAACGGACCACTGCGCGGAGGAGAGAGTGGGGGGTCAAGATGTCGTTGTATTGTTCCATCACGCGTTTAGCCTCCATCAGAGCCGCACTGCCCAGATGCAGTTGATAATGATGTTGGAGGCAGTGTCCAGAGATGAGGATGCTACGCATGAGCGAGCCTGAATTTGTGGGTACCAGCGTGAGTGCCTTGATGTAGAAACTGTGTATCATGCCATGGAGGTACATCTTGAAAGACTGCAGGTAATCGCATGCGTCACCGCACGAACTCTTCAAAGTGTGTTTTTGACTATCTGCCTTTGTCAAGCAGGATGATAGCTTGCCAACCATGTGGTGAATATTCCTTAGGGCCGTGATGCGTTCAACAGCTCGGCAAACAGTGTTGGTGGTGGTGGTGGTGGTGGTGGTGGAAAAGTCATCGTGTCGTTGTCACCGAGGTCGGGACATATGCACCTTCACTGAGGGTCTCACATGGGAGGCTGATATGGCAGCGCAACAGACTGGCTGTTATATGTTGATCCAAATTCTATAAAATAAAGGCCAACTTCTGACGAAGCGGAGAGAGGCTAGTCGCCGGAGGCTTGGGCCGATGCGGATCGTTGATGACCTAGGTTACCACCGCTATATAAACCTCTTGTAAGCCACCGGCTGGGATAAGTTGCATCTGTAAAATCCCCGGCGTTGTGTAAACACTCCCTGTTATAGTGAAGTTTCGATGGCTGGCGCCCGTGGTTTTTTCCTCTCTTTGTTGGAGAGGTTTTTCCACGTTAAATCCGTGTTCCCTTGTTGTGATTCCTTTATCGTTCTTCGTTATTTGATTGTCGCAAAGCTAACACTAGCGATGGCTCCGACATCTCCAGAGGTAAGATGACTAAGTTCCTCTACAAATAGATTTTTGAGAAGTGCGGAGTCGTTGCCTTGGAGCGGGATTGCCATGACCTGTGCCAGAGTGTTGGGCGACCTGCTCTATCCGCCGCACACTCGATGGTCGGCAACGTCCTTTCAGAGGCAGGGTCAAGGTTAACATCCTCATATAGGTCACGTTGGTCTAGGTTGATGGCAAGGAGGAGATCGACGCAAGCCAATAGAGGTAGTGGATTGTTAGTTCCATGGTGATGCACCCGAAGTACGTGATGATGAAGTCCAGGAGGCTATAGTAGGACCGAATCTTAAGCTCGTACCAGAGGCATCCAGCGCAGTCGGATCAAGGGAGAGACATCTGCTCCAATCTCTTGAACCTCTTAGCGGCGAGTGGGGATACGGCAAAGTCAAAGTCATCGGCGGAGGTCAAGGGTGTTGAGTATTATGTTGGAGATGAGGTGGAGGAGGCTGAGGCAGAACATAAGCCACCCGTGTTGATGACGCAGACAAGGTCCGGAATGGTATCGTAGGGAAGCCGGTCCAATGCTTCATCGTAGAAGCCGACGATGAGCTTGTAGATAGCTTGTGGCAAATCTTGGTCGGAGAGAAGAGTATGCTTGTCGTCAGCAGCTGTGTCAGTGCATAGTCGCCGGTGAGGCGGGGCTATGTAAGCACGAAATCATGCCTCTCCGAAGTGGAGCGGAGCCAGCAGAAGGGGAACCAAACGACATCAGCAGAAATATGCGACCCGAGACGGCAAACTGAGCTGGTAACTTCTAGGGATAGGTGGCGGACGGACCTATTGATATTTTGATGGAGAGCAGGCGAACGGCGAACCACGAAGCGGGTTGCGACGGCCGGTGCGCAATCGCTCGATGAGACAGATGAATAATTTTTTTTAGTTAAAGAAAATATATTAGGTCTGCAAGCCGTCTCATTAAAACCTTCCAGTCCCCTTCAGTGTCCTGGTAAGAAAAAAGAGTGTGTCTGAAACTTGCAGCCTCAAGTTCAAACAATAGTTACATCATTCGAGAGAGATTGGAGGAGGAAGCTATGGGGTTCATCTACCCAATTACAAAAAATGCTTAGAAACAAAGCACTCCCTAGCTATACTATGAGCTACAATATTGAGATCACTCCCACAATGACTAAACTCAACATTTCCAATAGTTCCAGCACAATATCATGATTTCAGAGTAGATCACCACTGATTCCTTCCATATGCGATCTTCTCCCGAGCGGAGATTAATAACTTCCAAGGAATTCGATTCAGCTTCAACTGAG
This sequence comes from Avena sativa, assembly GCA_916181665.1. Classification (NCBI taxonomy): domain Eukaryota; kingdom Viridiplantae; phylum Streptophyta; class Magnoliopsida; order Poales; family Poaceae; genus Avena; species Avena sativa. The sequence continues at coordinate 123,520,756 of OV702291.1, read as the reverse complement.
ATATACCCCAACGAACTTGCAAAAGTAATCCATGAAGCATTGCAAGTGCCTCGGCAATCGACAAAGAAGCAACATGCGCGATGAACCGAGAAGAGACATGTGATGAAGGCTCCCTAGCAATTTCTAATAACCACACCAGAAGCTCCTGTGTGTTCCTCTACCGAATAGGCCGCATCAACGTTAATTTTGATCTGATCACCTTTTGGTTTTCTCCACTTCGTCTTCTCAGGTCCGAGATGAGCCGAGGGGAACAAAGCTGCGTTAGCAGTAAGACAGAGGAATAAGTTACAAGGGATAGGTAGACTTGGAGTACAAGATGATAGAGTCCTAGTCTATCTCATATACGTATATGTATCTGTATTCTAACATCCGCCCTCAGTCGTAGCGGGAGTGAAGCAGACGCTTGCGACTGGATTTGAAGTCTTGCGTTTTCGTCGTCTTCACCTCCTTATCATCATCACCTGCGTGGACATGATCATGGCTGGCACCTAGGAACGGTGACTATGTCCCCTTCTGGTGGCGTGAACGCAAGTGACGACGCAGACGATGTTGACTGGAGTTCTTGAGTTGCTGTAGACGTTGTTCTTGATGTCGATGTCGAGGTAGCCGATCGTGATGTAGCTGTGGTCAAGGTGGGTGTGGTCGATGTAGTATTCGTCGTATGTTGCGTGGCCGCCATTGCCGGATGCGCAAAAAAATTGAAGGGGTTCGCAGCATAGAAAACAAAAAAATCTACGATAGGAACTATACGCCAAGATCTATCTATTACATACAAGCAACGGGTGGATATACATCCATAGAGAACTTACCCTCTAAGACAACAAAGCTTTGTTAACGAGTTGGAACTCGTGGATGATATAGTCGTACACTTGCCGATCTTAAGATCGTGATGAAGTCCAGCAGGTCCGGCTCCAGCAAGTCCTTCAGATCTAGCTCCAGCAAGTCCAGCATCGCAAAGCTATGGTGCATCCGTGATCGCACACACATCCGGTACCCCGACAACCTCCGTCCCTCGCTGCAGCAAAGCAGCGGAAGCAGCAACTCCTTTCCATATAAAGCCACCGAAAACATGTATCTCGCTAATCCGAGACCATGGGGGAATAATACTAGAGGGGGAGAGAGATCCTTCACGAGGAGGTGTGAGTGTGAAGGTGTGAGAGGGGGGCCTTTTATAGGAGGAGGGGGGTGCCCCTCCCCATGGCCGGCGCCCAAGGGGTGACTCCTCACCTCCTCATTCATGTGGTGGTAACTCCCTCCACATAAATTTGCCCCTTCACATTCTCTTTTAAAGTCTCCACTTTAAATGCATTAAAATTCTCTAAGTTTAATGCTCTCGCATTTAATAAAACTTTTTTATTAAATTTATTCCGAATTTTGTTAATTATTTTAATTAACAAACATTCACATAAAACCTCCTGCAACATTTTAATATTACACGCAGAACCAATTTCAGCAATTTCACCCGAAACAGTTTTGGTGTCTATTGAAATAATTCCAGCGCTTTCTTAAATCTTTATCTGAAACATATTTGCTCCAAATGGTGTCGGTATTCCTTAAGTGTGTCAACCTACGGTTCACGAATAGTGCAGACATGATTGAGACCTCTCTCAGATCAATAATCAGAAGTGGGACCTGGAGATCCATACTGACTCCTACACATTCAACGATGACTTATGTGATCGTGAGAACCTTTAACGCTAGTAACTAAATCCCTTTGTCTCGCGATATATTACATGTCCGAGATTCGATCATCGGTATCTCCATACCTAGTTTGATCTCGTTACCGACATGCACTCTTTTCTCGTTCCCGTGATATAACATTCTAGTGATCACATCACTTGCTTGCAAGCTATTTCAATGTGATATCACCGAGAAGGCCCAGAGTATATCTATCCGTTATCGGGATGGACAAATCCCACTCTTGATCCATGAGACTCAACATAATACCTTCGTAGCACTGAACCCACCTTTATAGTCACCCTGTTACGGTGTGACGTTTGATGTTATCAAGATACTCTTCCGGTGTTAGCAATTAACATGATCTCATGGTCTAAGGACTAAGATTACTTCGTATGATGTTATATCAATATAAACATAATGACTCTGATCGTAATGCTATACTTCGGATAAATGTTCATCACATCATTCTATCAATGTTGTGACCTCGTTATTAACAACATCCAATGTCCATGATCAGGAAACCTTGATCATCTTGTTAATCAACGAGCTAGTTTATATGAGAGGCATTACTAGGAACTTTGTATTTTGTTTATTAAACACACATGTATTAACGTTTCCAATTAATACAATTATAGCATGCAAAATAAACATTTATCATAAACATGGAATAAGATAATAACCACTTTATTATTGCCTCTCGGGCATATTCCCTTCAAAATTGCGTGTTTTTTTTTTGTTGTTGTTGACGAAGCTGCAGTTGTGGACGTTTTGCACCTTGTAGAGGTACCGTCGGGGGCGTCTCTTGGACGCGGTCATAAGTGAGACCACCAGTTTTGTCAGGACTGGAGGAAATCACCGAGCACACATGGTTTTGCCAGAACCGTATGCGCGGTCGTAGGGGCATCACAATTGTGATGCCGGTTTGTTGATGCAGTCGTCGGTGTCGTGGACGCGGTCGATACCGTCGTCGGGGTCATGGACGCGGCCGATGTCGTCGTCGGGGTCGTGGATGCGGCCATGCCGTCGTCGTGCCTTGTAGTACGTGTACTTTCAGAGGACGTCGTAGTTGTATGCCCATCATGTGGACGGGGTATAGCGACGGCGGTGTGTGTCGACGAAGATGTTGATGAAGACCACGTTGATGTAGACCTTGGCGATGATGTTGTCGGCGATGGTGCAGCTAGCATGACGAAGAGCATCGCTTGAAGGCGTCCCTTGCGGCGATGGTGTCGATGCCGTGTTGTTGGAGAAGTCGGCGAAGTCGAGTTTCACACCGGCCTGGCGTGTGGATGATGTTGATATCGCTTCTCCGTGGATGTGTTCGTCGATGATCTTGACGTAGTCGTACAGCTTGATGTAGTTGTTCGGATTGTTGTAGATCGGCTTGATGTAGTGCATATGTTGGTCAATGTTTGGCTGTTGCAACTGTCATGCGTGTTTTTTTTGGAGTAGAGCAGACGAGGTCCGTTGGGCTGGAGCAGGTGTCCGCCATGCACAGAGCCTTCGTGCAGGAATTGAACTTTGAACTTTCACATGAAGTTGTGTTTTGTCTACACCTGCATTTAACTAAAGAAAAAAAAGGAGATTGCTGCACGGTTGCATGTGTAGACTCGTTAGCCCAGCCGCCGGCTTGTCGGTGTAGCCATGGTAGATGCGCGTGTGGGGAGTCGACGCCGATAAAGCAGCCGAACACCGCATGTGCCACGCGGCTGATTAGCCGGCGCAAGGTCAAGGACGTGTAGCCCCTGTATGTCTAGATCTTTCGAATTTGAGCGCCGCCATGCACGCGATCTGAAGATCGAGCAGTCCGCTACCGTCGTAGATCAACCGAACGAAATTTTTGAGAGGAGTCGTGGTCTAAGATTACTGGTGGCTCAGAAAAATCGATGTGCTAATTGAAGATTGGAAATTTAGATCTTGAATTTTCAACCTGCAAGGTAAGACTGGGAACTCCTCATGTGTTATCTTTCCCACAAACAGTCACTGCTACGAGTCATAAATCACGCAGCTAATTCCTTGTCGCCACAAAGACTCAAATTATTGGACAAATAATTGAGCCCCGCGTGGCGCCGACACCCGGTTGGGGGCTTCCGGTGCGGGCCAGCCGTTTTTGCGCGGCACCCCCAGGCCATTTGGGGCGCCTGAGATGCTCTAAAAATCCTTTGGCATAATGAGTTCCACTCGGCAACGAGTCCATTTTCGGTATGGGCATTCAGTGTCCGGCTCGCACTTGTCTGTCCATTACCTGATTACACTGCAGTGTTTGATCATGTTTGGTGCCCAGTTGTTATCTCGTGGTACACATGGTAAGGCCAATCCAATCCTAACCAACAAACAATAAATGTGGTCAATCAAAAAGCTAACAACCAATAAATGATTGCTGCCCAGTTGTTCATAGACGGGGGTGCTATGTAGTAGTAGTAGTACTGTATATAAGACCATCTGCCATTCCGCCTTCTTTCAGAGCTACTAGTAGACGCTGGAGTACTATACTGGCAATTAGCTACATACATCGTCATGGCGTGCTCCCACGATGCAGATATGGCGCCTGCGTTTCATCCCACGTTATGGGGTGACTTCTTCATCCACCACAGTCCACAAACACTACAGGTATATGCTCCTGATATGTTTCTAGTTCAGCTCCAGAAAATCCAAGCATGGGGAGATTGCCCATGTATGATGTCTGTTGGTTTTCAGTTAGGTCCACATGCCTTCTATTTTAACACTACCCTCCTCCCATTACCCTCCCTTTCTTAGATACACCATCTATGCCAGTTGTCATTTTTATGTTAACATATTTACATGCACTTAGGAAACTTGAACAGTGGCATGTGACTTTTTTTACACCTTATTAGAAGTTCCCACAAAACTAAATTTGAGTTTAATGTAGCCAGCCTTGTATGACCGAATTCATCTTCAATATGTTAGCATTGCAGTTCATTTTTTTTTCTTTTCGAAAGGGAGGCTTAGCTCCAGCCTATGCATCCAAGGATGCATACAGCTCTTTATTGATTTATTCAAGGAAATGTATTACAACGATAAATAACAAAATAAATTTATCACTCCATTCCAAAATAGATTATTTTTATATCCATTAAGACAAAGCTTTGATGAAAATATTATGTGGTTTCCCCCGCAAAAAAAATGTTGTTTATAGGACAAAATCGACTATCATAAGTAAACATTTTTAATACAATTCAAAAAAGGCGATAAAAGAAAGACTCTTATTCACTAATTTGTTAAACGAGCAGCTGTCGTGTAAATCACATACATGGATGCTCCATAAAGACCACATGTAAAATTTACAAAATACTCGAAAGGAGTACCATATATAGGTGAGAGGTAGCTTATAAGTATTTAAATTTCAAGGTGAAATTTAAGCACATTTGCAAGCTATGAAAACAATACATATTCATTAGAAATAATTATTAGTGATACCGCTATTGAAAATATATTGATGTTAGAAGCAATCAATCCTATTTATTGTTGTTTATCTAAATAGATTCCCAGTTTGTAGAAATATTAGTAACATTTGATGGTTGGAGACTTAATACAACAACATTTTGTGAGAAAACACTTCTAATTTCTCCACATAAATAAACGCCGTCATAAAAATAATTTTCTTCACTCTGCCTAACCTATATTTTTTGTATGGAAGTAGATGTCCGAGGAATGCATGAAAGACATGTGTAGTCAACTGAAGGAGAAAGTGCTCGGGGTACTTGAGGCTTGCAATACTACAAACGAGAAACTGAACCTTGTGGACACCCTTCAACATCTAAGTATAGATCATCATTTTGATGAACAAATTGTGTCCACATTAAGAAGCATCCATGCTTCCGAATTCAATAGCTCTAGCCTTCATGATGTTTCTCTCCGATTTCGCTTACTGAGGCAACATGGTTTTTGGGTATCTCCAGGTATATATGATGAACAAAACCCCCTAACATAGTGAATTTGGTATTATATGCAAGTATACTTCAAGTTTTACATGTATATTGATTATTCTTAAACACGGTAATTTTACTGGATGGCAGTATCATGCACATGCTATTACTAACAACAAAACATCATCACAACATGGCACATAAAATAAAATTTTCCTAGAATACCAATGTGTTACTCACTTAACATACAAAGCATATGATCCAAGAATGACCAAACACTAGCTAATGTGCTCACTTGCTCATCAGGTTTATCATGTATATCTTTCAGATGTATTCAACAAGTTCAAAGATGAATATGGGGCCTTCAAGGTTGAGATAACTAATGATCCAAGGACACTATTAAGTTTATACAATGCATCATATCTTTTAACTCATGGAGAAACAGAACTCGAAGAAAGTATCTTGTTCGCAAGGCAACACCTTGAGTCTATGAAAAGTGACCTTGAGCCCCCATTGGCTGAGAAAGTCAAGCGTGCTCTTTACTTACCACTTCCAAGGACCTTGAAGAGAGTAGAAGCGTTGAATTATATGTCAGAGTACCAAGAAGAGCCGATGCACAATTCCATAGTTCTAGAATTAGCCAAACTGGATTTTAACCTTCTACAACGTCTCCACTTAAAGGAGCTCAAGACTCTCTCCAGGTAACACATAAATTTCATAAAAGAGTGGTACAAAGTTGAGTTTCTTGATATTAGGATATTAAATCATGTCGAATCTAATAGAAATGAAGGAAAACACACTCTAATGTCACTAGAAGTTTCAGAAACCAAAATACGGAGACCACGTCACCTCCCAGGTTGGGAAATAAATTCATGACAACCCGATTCTAGCTGCATGCATGCCACAATCAACAAATCTCGGTTCTCCTGACATGGAAGAATAAACCACATACAGAGCCAGTTTCTATGTAAGCACATAACCTGTACAGTAGAGTTAAAATAATTTATGAAAAAAATATAATTGTGACTAAGTCATAGCAACCAACAAAGAGAAAATGATCCAACCGCGATCAATGCCTAAGCTATTTGTGGTTGTACCATCTAGATACATTGTGAGGAATCAATAGATTATTTCATTTATGAAAATATCGTGCAGAATCTTTTAACTTCCATTTTTTCTGTTTTCCTGAGGAAATTCTAAAGGTCCAAACCCCTAAGGAAATACTACCTCTGATCTGAAAGTAGGTCATTTTAGAAAGTTAACCGGCCAAATATTTGTAAGTTTGGTCATGCATGAGAAAAATACTACCATCCAGAAACTATATTTGATAATACCAGATTTGTCCTTAATTATTTTGATAGTGTTGAACCACTGATGTGAGACAACAATGTTTTGCTAAAATACCTACATTTTGCACCATGGGAGTACAAAATATCTAACCTATCTAGGCTGAAGCAATCAAGAACGCAATCAGGCATAAACATGTGCTGGGAGGAGCTACAGTGTTCTCTTAAATAGTTCCACAACTAGGTCTTTCGTAATATTTTCATGGTCTTACAAACATAACCCTACTTTGAATGATCCACTTCAAAGTTAATATTCAGTTTATGAAATAATTTACAGCATTCTCTTAATTAGATCCACTTGAGGTTCACGCCCATGAAAGTTTTCCCTCTTCTTAATTGCAAAAGCAGATCTCATATTGTTTAGTTTCAAAAAAGTTCAAACAACAATGAAAGTTTAGTCCCATTAGCTAAATTTCCTATATAACAACAAACAAATTTGAGACATATTTTATTTCATACTTATCATAACCTTACATAGCTACAATATCTTTATAGAACATTAACAACGGATTCAATTTCAGATGGTGGGAAGAACTTTCCAAAGAAGTGGGGCTAACCTACTCACGGGACCGTATTGTTGAGTGCTACTTCTGGTCATATACGGTATACTATGAACAAGAGTTTACACGTGCAAGAATGATTCTTGCCAAGATAATCGCAATAGGTGCCATGACAGATGACACTTATGATGTACGTGCTACCTTGATGGAGTGTAAACAACTCAATGAAGCTATACAAAGGTTAAAGTTTGAATCATGCAAGTTGGTTGATATTTTTTGGTTTAGAATAAAACATGCATTTACATATTTCCTTAAAAGGTGAAACTAAATAAAATTATTTACAGATGGGAGGAGAATGCTGTTTTTCTTTTACCAGACTACCTCCAGAAGTTTTATCTCAAGCTGATAAGCACATTTGAAGAGTTTGGTGACGAGCTAGAACCTGATGAGAAGTACCGTGTCTCTTATTGCAGAAAAGCGGTACATCATTGTCATCTTATAATCACAAGATGACACAGTAGGGACCTTCCCTATACATAGTGGTTTTTATAAAATATAAAATGACACAGTAGAGGCCTTGCCTACTGTTTTTTGTGTCAAAAAAAACCACAAGATGAATATTCCTTTGTGCTTTGTTCTGTTTTTTATTCTCCATTATATTTCCATGATGACATGTCACATTTTATGGTTGAAGACTTTTCATTTCATAAGATCGCCTATCTACAAATATTTATGCTATATACTCCGCACAAACATGTAATAGTGTTTAGTTTTAGAAACCACATATTTCAACATGAGATGAAAGCTTCTACTGATACCATTAAGATATAATTCCAAGTGAGAATAAAATCTAATTATACTATATTGTAATGCTTAAAATATTCATTTACATTCCATATACAAAGTATTATTGCCTACTCCGTCCGTTCCATAATTCTCGTAGAGGTTTTAGTTCAAAATTGAACGGGTAGAGTACATCCATATCCTGGTCTACATTATCCAAATATTTTGTCAGAAGTACTGACACATTTTCTTCATTTACAGTTTCAAATATTATCAAGTAACTACCTCCAGGAAGCAGAATGGTTTCACCAAAATGACAAACCAAAATTTAAGGATCAAGTGAAGGTATCTACTATATGCTCTGGCGCACCATGGGCATGTGTTGGGCTGTTAGTTGGTATGGGTGATACTGCAACCAAGGAGGCATTCGAATGGGCACTCGGTTGCACGGATGCTATCAAGGCTTGTGTAGTGGTGACACGTTTTATGAATGACCTTGCTTCATTTAAGGTAAAAATTACATATACAACATTACCCCCCCCCCCCCACCACCACCACCACACACACACATATTTTATATCCTTTGACCACGATAACACCCCTGATGAAGCATGTGTTGTTCACAGCATGGAAAGAACAAATATGATGTTCACAGTTCAGTGGAATGCTACATTTGCGAACATGGTGTGGCAAATGATGTCGTCTTTGGCAAGATAGGTTCTATGATCGAAGATGCATGGAAGACCACAGATCAAGCACGTTTTGAGCACCCTGGGCTTCTTTCTGTGATACAGCGAGTCGTGAATTTAACAACAAGCATGCCATTCATGTACGGTGACCAGAAAGACGCTTTTACATTCAGCACCAGCCTAGATGAAACTATTAGGCGCCTGTTTGTTGATCCTATTCCCTTGTAGACAACGAGTTGGTGGGTGCATGCCAACACCAGTTACCTCATTCCAATAAAATTTGTATCATCCAACCTACTATAGTTGGGCTTTACCTCTTGATTATTATTTTTCTCCATAAAAATTATAATTAACCCAATAAGGCTTTGTATCTTTGCATGTTACTTAAATGCATTAAAGAAGCATATATATTTACATTCGTTACATGTGCAATGTATTTTTTTCTTCGTATGTCTAGAACAAGTCAAGCTCCATACATCATACTAATAGATAGTTCACTACAATACATTGTAATTCTACGCCCACGCAAAACACACTGACAGTAATAGGGAGTGTGGATGAAGCAAGATTTCAGAATGAAACAGAGTTACATTGATATGTTTATTGTCCTAGGCTTTTCTATTTCTCTATATGCAATGAGACAGCCAGAAAACTGAAATACTATATGGACAAGCGAGCTTCACTGCTCTGCCTACAACGCGCTTGGACATTGTATGGTCAGGCGTGGTCAACATGCATGTTACACGTTTCCTTTTCTTTTTACCTTTTTTCCGTGTGGCAAAAAATTAAATAGAAGAATATGCACACCTCTGCCAGGACGTTCTCACATGGGTACAATATTCGCACCATCTATCTCATTAGACTTTAATGTTACAAAGACCGCAATTCCTTTTTTGTGTACGTCTCTTGCGCGTCACCTACCGCACATTCCCCTTTCAGTTTCTAGCACCACATCCTCCCCGCCCCATCTCCCAGGAGTCCTACCTAAACCCTGATGACCAGACTCGCACCGAGCTGGGGTTATCTTAGCTGCTACCCCGACAATCCCTCCTCCCTTCCGCACCCAACAACCTCCCTTTTTCACATTCCCTCTACACGGTTGTATCTTCTTCTGCCTCTTCTTGACCTACTCCAATGGACGACGATCGAGCATCTCATTATGTTGAGAGCAGCCAACCCGACGTTTTTATGCGGAGTGTCCCATGAAGAGATTTTCAATCACGAATCTCCGTCTGGTTCTCCGGTGGGGTAGTGATCCATTGATCGACCAACTGATTATAGAGAAGCAAAAGTGGGGAGTGAGTCTAGCTCAACTGGTTGGGGGAGTGGATGTACAAGCCTAACACCTGAGTTTAAATCCTTACGGAAGCGAATTAAGGTTCCTATTTATACTTGAGGACTAGGTTCTCCTGATACTCATGCAATTTATCCTGAGGACTAGACTTGGTAGTTAACCAAATTTAAAAATCCTGGTACTCATGCTTAATGGTTGTGTGCATCCCTAGTTGGTGCAGAGGCCGGGAAAGTGAAATCCTCCCTCCGTTTTAAGAAACTGAGGCTAGCTCAACCGGTTGGGAGAGTGCATGTACAAACCCAACACCTAGATTCAAATCCTCATGGATGTGAATTTAGGTTCCTATTTATACTTGATGACCATGCTATCCTGGTACTCATGCAATTTATCTTGAGGATCAGGCTTGGTGTTTAACTAAGTTTAAAAATCATGGTACTCATACTTAATGGTTTTATGCATCCCTAGTTGGTGTAGAGGCCGGGAAAGTGAAATCCTCCCTCCATTTTAGGATGTGGGTCATTTCTTTCTAATCTCTCCTTGTGTTGCTCTTACGTTCTTTGGCACGAAGTAGACAAGAAGCCAACGCTCCCGGGTAGCTCGCACGAGGCGACCTCGGGGCACCCCCTCCAAACCCTAGCCGCCACCGGCGATGCTCCCCCACCGGTCGTTGCCGCCGCCCTCGCCTGTGGTGGCGGCGATGCCTAGGCTGCCGAAGGCGGCGGGCGATCTGCGTGGCTCCGTCGATCCTCTTTGCGCCAGGGGGGTGGAAACCATGGGGCGGTGCCGGTGGATCCAAGCGGCAGGCGGCTCGCCCGAGAGCCATGTGCGTGCAGCTTGGAAGGGAGGCGCGGAGGAGAAGATGGGGGCGATGGTGCAGACTTGGAAGCGGCGTGGTGGTTGCCTTAGGCGGTGACGTTGCATCTCGGTCTCTCTCTAACCGATCTCAGTCTCTCTCTAACCGAGATCGGTATCTCTCTAACCATTTCGTTCGTCAAAAGCCGGCCGGCGGTGTGGGGACTGCTGGATCGGCCAGAATAATGGTGGCGGTCCTAGGGTTCCTTCCGTGCGAAGATGAAGATCTGCTACCTGCCTGTCCTTGATGATCTGGGTTGGAGCGGCGAGTTCCGGAAGGCTCCGCCAGCGAACTCCCATGGGCGACTATGCCTGGAGATTGCTGGCTTGCATTGAATTCGGTCGGGCGTACCCATGTTTTTTATGGCCGTTTGGTTTCAGCGGGAGCGTTGTGAAGCTCTGATATCTGTTACCATCATGTGTCAAGTCTTTGACGATCCATGGTGAAGTCAGATGCGGAGAATGTCAGGAAAGCTGGAACATCGGGGAAGCGATGGTGATTTGAGTCTATGTGGCGATGAGGAACTGGTTGCATGATCTGTGACTTGCAGCAACGACAGTTTGTGGGGACGACAACACAGGAGGAGTTCCCAGTCTTACCTTGCAGGGCGAAAATCCAAGGTCTAGCCTTAATTGGTTGTGCCTAGCAATGGCCTTGTTGAAGGTATTGTTTTGCGAGTGAGGACTTTCTCCAGGGTGAAAACCTATGATCTTTGATCGGGCGACGACGACACTTGTGTATTGTTTCCTTCTTGAAGGTGTCACTATTGGAGTGGTTGGACTACTGGTGTTGTTTTGGTGGTGTTAGTGTTGTTGCTTCGAGGAACCGTTCTCTGTAGCAGGACTTTTCTTTTTTGTAATTCTTTTCTTTTTTCTGGGTTGTGTGCATCCGTAAGGCCACTAGGGCAAGAGTTGTTGCATAGGCTGGGTGTATTTGGTATCTCACGATATTAATATATACTCTTTTACAAAACAAAACAAAAAGAGAAGCAAAAGTATCTGGAATCTCCATTGGCACCAAGTAGTTCCCTTTCTTTTCTCAAGGACAGAGGGAATGAAAGGCAAATTAAAGCTACGATATGACCTGGAAAAGGAGACTAACAGCTGCTAAAGGTGATATTTTAGGATCGCGGACAAGCCCGAGCTGGATAAGAAGTCTTGGCCAACCTTGAGGAGAAGGAGGCCGAGGACAAGGTCGACCTTGCCACCGCCGCCTCCTCCTCTTCCTTCACCGTCACCGAGCAGGTGGTGGATGCACAGGTGAAGCAGATCGAGACGCTCTTGTTCTCCATGTTGAAGGATGACGACAGCGGCGGGCTAGGATCCCCTTTGTTGGTGTGAGAGACACAACCAGAGCTAGGAGACAGGCAAAGATGGTGTCGCGCGGCTGTTAGGGGAGCAAGACCGGTCGGGGATGGTCAGGATCCACCCCTTCCACTGCTCATGCCACGCCTGCTCATCGTCAACGCCGTACAAGGGCTCAGTCAGGACCCCATCTGTCTATCTAGCTCCCGTAGTTTCTCTCCACCTAGTGCATCGCCATCCTCTGTGCGCATGCGGATATAATTCAGCTTGCTTTGATGCGGTTTGATTTGAGTTTTTTTGTGTGACTAAAGAAGATCCAACGTGTAATGAATGAGTTCCAAAACATGATCTCACTATGCCAGTGTTCATAGGTGGCGTGGCAAATCACCCCTAGTGGCGTGTAGGTGCCACGCCACCACTGTCACGTGACTGATAACTTGTACTGGTGGTGCACCACCAGTACATGGCTTTTAGTGGCATGTCTAAGGCACGCCACCAGTACCATCTGTTTAGTGGCATTCCATTTTGTGTGCACGCCACTAATTTTGGCATGTGGCAGCACCAATTAGCCTCTCGATTATACGTGGCAGTGGTACATATTACATCGATAGTGGCACTTGTAAATAACATATAAATATTGATAGCTTTGATACCGTTCAATTTTTATTAGACGATGCATGTATAACTGGTCTCATGTACATCACAATCCAATCTCACACAAATACATAAGTTGATTGTCACGTCTCACAAATACAAGTCTAGAATAAAAACAAATACACAGTCAAGAGGAGCAGACTAAGTATATTATGTAATCCTTCGCCTAGCCAGACTCCGCAACTCCGCCATGGTAGCTCGCCGGTGGCTCAGCTGCCTGCCCCGCTAGAAACTGCAAGGAATCTGCTCATGCCGCCACTTTAATAGTACTACACTGCATCGAATCTGCCTGGGCATATGCTTCCACTTCCTCTCGAGTATTAAATCTCTAATATTTGTTGTTGCTGAAGCCATTAACTTGTTCCTGGAACTTGCTCCATGAGGTATAGACTCCTGGAACCCTCCCTCTACGCACGACATACCACCTCATCTAACACCGAAACAAGATTTTCAGCACATGTATATCATATGTAATTAAGCAAGTTCACAAGATCATATATATATGAAACATAATCAATAAGCAACAAGTTAAAAGTTCACATAGTACTAACATAATTAGACATGCATCAATTACAAGTTCATCTTACGAAACTTAGAATGTACTCCCTCTGTTTTAAAATATAAGATGTTTTAGCTTTATGAAATGAGTGTATCTTGACCCTTTTAGTATATAGGTTCACTTCGAATAATCTACACACTAAAATATGTCTAGATACACTTTTTCACAAAGCTAAAACATCTTATAATACGAAACGGAGGGAGTAGATGATAGAATCTCAATACGTTCGTAGATAGGGCGTTCACACGCATCACGCATCCTAACGGCAAAATAACGATAGTCTAATTGTCCGACCACAGTCTAATTGTCCGACCACACGCATGCACTTAATTATAAAAACCCCAATATCGTCACTCTCTCGCGCTCATGAAGGGGAAACATCCCTCTCTGGTAGAGAAAGGCATGTGGTCCCCGTGAGACTTCAAGCGTTCCACTATCTCATCCAGACCAACACCGTCGCCATTGAACGCCCCTAATGGCTCACATACATCCTTGTTGATGACTGTCGCAAGTTTCAGCTGGATGTGCAAGAACTGATATCTGAGATGTTCATCTAGGATTGCACTGAGTCATTTTCCCCACTCGATGACGTTGGGTGTGCTTTTGAAGGTAGATCGAGACTGTGCGTACTCATCCATGTGATAGATGACGTAGTAGGCATCCCTTAGGCTGCCATCCGGCTGTTGCATGCAACAGAAGTTGGTTTTGTGGGTGAACGTTACACTTCCCAAGTTGTCTATGTATTTACCCTTCTCGTTTATGTACTTGGTCTTCGCGTTGTAGCCGTTGAGAGCTGCATTTAGAATCCTCTTGAACCCGGCGTAGTATTTCCTCTCCTTGCTGGTTCTCGTCGAGTCCAAATACAAAGCAAACGCTATTCATAGGTATAGGACGATGAGGATGCAGTGACCGCTGTGCAAATAGTAAAAGAGACCAATCATCGTCAAGATGATGATTGGTTAATGCAATAAAAGAGCAATGGAAATTTGCGTACGGAAGCGTCAGCAAGAGCAAGTATGTCTTACCGGGGAAAGTAAGGCATGAGAATGTATCTCTTGTGCCTATGAGTCATCATGAAATTTTTAATGTAATCCTTCACAAAAGAAGGGCCCGCAGGATATTCCAAGATCTGCTTGTGCATGTAGTACGAGTCCGCAACCATGATGTCCTTGAGCAGCTCAACTCTAACATTACATGCTTATTTGAGAGTCCATAGGCGGACTATGGATGAATCGAGTTGCTCCAAGTGAAACAGGCCATAGATGTGCTCGAACCGTAGGAATAACTTTGTCCCTAGGTCCATCATCGACAAAGTCAAGCTTCGAAGGCACCTCCACCGAGAATACTGGGTATGTTTTTTTACTCCTCAATAGAGGTTGCTCAGAGCATCTCCACTCAGGGTCCTCAAAGCCCCCCAAAGGCCTATGAGAGCCACCGGCGCCAAAAAACGTGCCCAGCCGCGGCCCTCATTTCAGATTTTCCGTCGGCGCGGCCCAATTATTTAGCCGGCGGCCCCAGGCGAAACCCAATGTACAGGGAGGCGAGCGGGGGCGCCGGCGCGTCGAGAAAACGTTGCGGGCCAGCCTTGTCGATGACAAACGGCTAGAAAACCTGTCCTATACCCTTTCGACCCCCCTCCCCCGACCCCCTGGCGGCCGCCGCGACCACCCCTACCTTGCCGTCAAGAACCCGCCTTCGGTAACACTCCCCACCACCAAATAAACCCACGCCGCCTCTTCCTCCGTCGTCCTTGCGTCCAACCGCCGGCCAGCGAACCTCTGCTCCCACCCGACTTCCTCCCCGCACACAAGGTGTTCAACCATTTGCCAAGGCGATGGACTCGGACGACAAGGAGGTCATGACCGCTCTGATGGATGAGGAGGTCGCTGCGATCAATGCAGCGGCGGCCGGGGATGACGAGCACCTGTCTATCCTCCTCGCCCTCATGTCCATGATCATCGAGGAGGACAAGCCGGTCCGTGGCGGCTCGGCACCTGGATGCCACAAGAGCAAGCCGAGGCAGAGGATGGAAGGGTACTGCATGTTGTATGCAGAATACTTTGCCGATGATCCAGTGCACGGCGATGTCACATTCCGCCGCCGTTTCAGGATGAGCAGGAAGCTCTTCCTCAAGATCGTCGAGAAGCTGAGGAAGTTCGATGACCACTTCAAGCTGAAGAGGGACGCCATCGATACGCTTGGCTTCTTCACTATCCAGAAATGCATAGTTACCCTTCGGATGCTAGCATATGGAATGCCTGGAGACACACAGGACGACTACATGTGCATGGTCGAGTCCACGACCATTGATTGCATGTATAGGTTTTGCAGGGCAATTGTGGCGGTGTTTGGCGACACATATCTGCGCACACCCAATGAAGGCGACACTGCTCATCTGCTGGCACAGAATGCAGACAGAGGGTTCCCTGGGATGCTTGGAAGCATCGACTGTATGCACTGGGCATGGAAGAACTTTCCGTTTGCAAACCAGGGCATGTACAAGGGCCACAAAGGAGCATGCAGTGTGGTTCTTGAGGCAGTGGCGGATAAGGATCTCTGGATTTGGCATGCTTTCTTCGAGATGGCAGGATCTCACAATGACATCAACATGCTCCAGTGCTTGAATGTGTTTGCCAAGTTTGTTTCAGGCAATTCTCCTCCTATGGCTTATGAGATCAATGGCCACCAATATGACAAGGGCTACTATCTGGCTGATGGCATCTATCCAAAGTGGTCAACATTTGTCAAGACCATTTCAAATGCAGTGCCTGGAGGGAAGAAAGCTTGGTTTGCTCAGTGCCAGGAGGCTTGCAGGAAAGATGTGGAGAGGGCATTTGGTCTGCTGCATGCTCGATTTGCCATTGTTCGGTACCCTGCGCTTACATGGTCCAAGGATCAGATGTCGGAGGTCATGACTACTTGTATCATCTTGCACAACATGATCATCGAGAGCGAGTGGGAGAACCTAGTGTTCGACACTCAACCATACTATCGCTAGGGTCCTCTTGCAGATGTTGATCACCAGGTGCCTACTGCCTTTGCCTCTTTCTTGGCCAAGCGTCAAGAACTTCGAGACTCCAACACTCATCACCAGCTACAAAATGATTTGATCGAGCATTTGTGGAACATAAAAGCAACTCTCTAGTTTGTTGGCCATTGTGATTCAAACTTGTTTAATTTGTGTGGTGTGTTAAACATAATTTATTTGTGTACTATGTTGAACTTGTTGAAAAATTGTGTTGAATTTGTATTGAATTTGTGTTCCAATTTGATTGATTGCTTGTGTTGAAATAATTCAGAAAATAAAAAATGGCCGGTTTGGGGTGCACGGCTGGGCGCCGGCCGGCCCCCATTTCTGATTTTGCGCCGCCCCCCCCCCCCATACGGCCCAAAAAATGGCCGTGCCGAAGCCCGTATAGGGATCACGAGTGGAGATGCTCTTAGTATGGAGAATAGTGTCATGTAGAATCTTTATTTCCCCGGTCAGGCCCTGGAGATGCTCCACCGATAGCATGGGTTGACCGGTGATATGCTATCACCGAAATCCGTCACATGTCAATGGTTTAGTATCCCAAACCCAGATGGTCGGCAGAATAGGCTGGCTCTTGCACTAGTAGGAAAAGGCACATTGGTGTAGTTCAAAAAATGAGGTTAGTGGTGTTGAACCCACATGCCACTAAGTTTACGCCACTAGTAGCTTCTAGTGGTGGCAGGTGGCTGAAACGCCACCAGTAAAACCTTTACTGGTGGCGTGCTATCGGAATGCCACCAGTATGTGTATTAGTAGTGGCACTTGCCTTGGACGCCGGTAGTACGAAACGTAATGGTGGCATTCCATAGTATTTGAACGCCACTAATGTTTTAGCACCAACATTAGTTTACCCTGCCGCGGCAGGGCTTCAGGGAAATGTATTGAGAAGTAATATACAGCACAGTGCAATAATTAACTTTAAAACACAACAATAGATGATTAATACTCGATAGCTAATTAAGCAAGTCTACAAGAACGATAATACATTCGTTTGCAAGCTCACGCCCCCAGGGATTTTCACCATGTCCAAGGCCGTCCCCGACCACACCACCGTCACACACCAACCACCACCCAAATCCCTGAATTTTTGACTGCCCAGACACCATTCTATAGCTCCAAATCATTAGTAGGAAGCATTACGATGTTTGATTAAAGGACACAATAGTATGGTCTTCATAATCTCACTAGCCAAAGCATAATACTAGCAGATGGAACCGAGCACAACTATTTTACTCAACTGGCAGATTACCCCATAGAGCGAGCTTTTTCGAGCTAGCGTTCGATGTCTATGATGATGAGACAAATGGGTCTATGATGATGAAACAAATGGTTGTTCGCGTGAGTTTGTTCATGTACTTTCTAGCATTCCTGGGCAACAGTCGTATGAAGAAGAGCAGTTCGACTTTGAATAGAAGATTGTTAAGTGTGTCCGCAAGGCAACACAAGATGAATAAACAAATGCTTGTCTGAATTACTTCATCTTTGACGTCTTTGATTATCCTCTTGAGCAGCAGAAATAAGATGATGAGAATACATCACTAAATCTACAACAACTGAGAGCCACACCATTGAATGTATTGGTAATTCAGGTGAAAAGAAATGAATGGGGTTCAAGAGACCATACAAATTTCAGTTCAACATAGAACAAATATATTTTAGTTGTTTTGCAGACCTCAATACTCACATAGGAAACTAGGAACCATCTTATAGGATGCAATAGTCCAAAGTACATGTTGCATCCAACTGAGATTGGATATTCTTGTATACTGAGCTATCTCTTCATTCCGAGGTACACCTACAAGAAATGCAACAATTGGCTCCATACAGTTCTAAAGTCTATGGGTGATCAAGTAGAGGGTTTGAACCCTCTGTCTCTAGCCACACCTTGGGATCCAGGTGTTACGGTCATGCATTCTAGGATTACTCTCAATAGTACAAGGACTGCAAGAGATGTTGAATAGGAAGTTACACAAGATTGCCTTGCAAACTATGTTTAAAAAATCCACAAAATATGTTATCCTACCAATTCGAACTAACATTAAGCAAACACATTTCTTTGATTTTACTTTTCATAAATAAGAAGCATGTACCTTAATACAGATATACAAAATGTAAAGCACAAATTACATAGGTAGGATCCAACAACCCCACATATGGAATCCATGACAACAGATAAGGTGCAATAAAACATCTATCTTATGAAATATTATACTTTATCTTAAATAAATCATTCATCTTGATAACAAATTCAGAGACATTAAATAAATCATTCATCTTGATAACAAATTCAAAGACAATAAATGACATTGACACATAATCATGGGATTTTTTTCTAGATCGACCGTTCATCGTTGGTACATGCGCTAAAACTGTGGTGAAGATGGTGGCTCTGCTGCTGGAGGATGTTCGTATTGCTTCCGCCATGACCGCATCTCGATGAAGTTGTTAGACTAGGTTGTGTCGTAATTTCAAAATGGATTACTTTGTGACTTAGGTAATAAGCGGTAGCATGCATACCAAATGTTGTCGATGATTACCTCAAAAAAATTGTCCATGATTGTACAAAATGCAAGCCGAAGGGATCCAGTGACTTATGCAAAAAATTGTCCATGATTGTACAAAAACATTGTCCATGATTGTACCAAATAGTTCTCCACCATGCATAACTTATGCGAAAAATAATAATATGAAGAAACAATGGACGATATGCAGAATCATAGATATTTGTAATAGGAAGATACATTTAAATCTAGACAAATCTGAGTCCATTAATTTGGACCGGAGGGAGTAGAAGATTAATGCGAAGGTTGAAAATCGTCAGGCATTTGTTTTCGGGCGGCTCATGAACATTGATCTAAACCATGGCGCCCTATTGTTCTGCAGGATTTTGGAATTGTACAGAGTCATGCCAGCAGCAAGCTGTTTAAAAGGGCGAGGCCGACTACTTGGCTACCTCCATCTGTTTCTTCCGCGTGATTACTTCCTTCGGCATGGAGACAAGTGTAGGGATTGTGAATCATTTAACATATGATAGGTAAATTTAAGAATTGCATGCGCTAACTCTAATGGCATAACAGTCAGCTTTGGTGGCAGCAAAGCTGAGGTGTCATCCAACGAGGAGACATGATGTAGCATGCTTGCATGTATAGAGAAATATGGCAGTGGGGGGTTCCCATTTAGATATAGAAGTTGGCTATTGCAAACCGATTTTTGAACACGATTCTTCGGGTTTTGTGTATTTCAAATTTGGGTTTAGGGTTCGGGTGTCGAATTTTTTGCCTACCATGACTTCTTATCTATTTAGTACCACATGCTCTATTATGATAAACTTTGCCCATCTCCAGTGATAGAAGGGCGAGAATGCTGGCGCACGTGCTGCTCAGGCTAGTGTCTGTAGTCATACTAGATGGTCCAAGGTCCTATTTATAATTTTATTACTTTTAAAACTCTTTATAGTACCATGGTTGATAATTAATAAATCGGTAGAGTTCTAGCAAAAAAATAACATAAACAAAGAAAATAAATGAGACAGAAAACACGCCACCGAGTAACCAATGCTCCTTATTCAGCTGCCATCGTATCCACTTAATTCAAAAATCCAAATCCGTATCTAGTCCGGCCCATGCAGCTAGGAAATTAACACCTATTTGTCCATACGAGTAAATACCAAACCACTACTCGGTTGTTTTAGTTTTATAGAGCTAAATTCGTGTATGCATCAATAATATCTCTTACATCAATGACAAGATCTAGCCTTAACCCTTTCGATACTTCTTACATATCCTGGTTCTCCATAGTCTAGGAAAAATTGTGGGTGAAGACTTTGTACTTGAAAGAAATCAGCTATGATCAAGGGGAGGGCAGGTGTTCGTTGTCATGTATTGTTGCTGCATTGCTCAAGATTTGTTCCATAATCCTGCGTCCTAGCCAGTATCATGTTTTTAGTGGTTTCATAAAGCACTTGACATATCTGGCCGAAAATAATAAGGAAATGTTGCTTAGTTATTTCAGCACTTGTCATGGTGGATAATGATAACATCATATAAATCATTTTTAGTTAAATGTTTTATGTTTTCTAGATTATTCTGTATGATTTCCCAAAAAATGTCCTACCATGCCCTTCTTGCAGAGACCGGATAGCTTACAATAGCTACTATGTAAGTACATATCGTGGATGGGATGCTTCACATTTGTTGTTAAGTAATAATAGGAAAATTCATATTGGTTCCACGTAGTAGAATATCTAGAATACACGGCGAGAACAATTACGTGATCAGTTTCTTCTCAATGTGTAAATCAAACCCTTAAGACTGCCAGGTTCAGTTATATCAGGGGTCATGCTGAAGGAAATGACTTCCAACAATCTCAACTCCTCGTTGACCATGGGAACTCAACATGTGTTATCTTGGGAAATCCCTTTTGACTCACGGGTGCATTTGCACCTATTGTGAGAAAACAAATTTCGAAATGTCAAAAACAAAATCAAAAAAATGGGTACATGTACATTCAAAAAAATTATGTTTGTTCACAAGTTTTCGAGATGAAAGAAAATTTTATGTGTCATGTATAAAAATGACAAAAAATGTCACGTGAATAGGACTATTCACAAAATATTTTTTGTCTTTTTTGCACAGGACATGTATAATGTTCTTTCA
The DNA here is from genome assembly GCA_916181665.1 of Avena sativa. Taxonomy (NCBI): domain Eukaryota; kingdom Viridiplantae; phylum Streptophyta; class Magnoliopsida; order Poales; family Poaceae; genus Avena; species Avena sativa. The sequence goes on along the minus strand of OV702291.1, from coordinate 123,499,521 downwards.
TCCCGAAAATTTGTGAACGAACATAAAATGTTCGAATTATATGTAGATATTTTTTAGAATTTATTGACATTTCTAAATATATTTTCTCATAATGAGTGTAAATGCACCCGTGAGCCGAATTGCCACCTCCGTGTTATCTTGCCTTATTTTCCCTTGAGATGCTTTTGTAGGAGCACCATTGTACAAGTACTCCATCTTCGTTAAAGAAAAACACAGTACAATTATATACACTATGCTAGCATAACAGTCAAAAGCAGTCCAAGCATTTTATCTTCAGACTGACTAACGTTTATTGAAACATGCAGTTCCACCAAAGAGACCATGCTTTAGAAATCATGGACACGAGATGGGCAAAATATATGCAATCCTTTGCCTCCCAGGCCTAACTAGCGAACATGTCTGGAGAAATAACTAGATGTTCAAAGTCTGAATCACTGGAATGGGAACTGTTGATATGAGTTGCTCTAGCTTGAATGAGAATCGTTTTAATTTATAGAGTTGCATCCATGGATGCAGTAACGTGTGCCTTACTACCCTCCCATTACTTCCTTTACCTATCTTGCTTTTAGGGTACTTCAGTAGTAATTGTAATATAAAGCACAAACTTACATAGATGTTCTATTCAAAGTAAACCTTACATATGGGTTTGCAGAACTGCTTACAGCTTACATGCTCGAGTCTTTTCGACATCCTCACAACCACTAGAAGAGGTTTGGATAACACTCTGGTTTCTCGCTACAATATCTAATACTACAATGCCACACATGAAAAAATAACATAAGGGCATATGTGAATGAACTTAATTCTTCTTGCGAGAGAAGTGGTTATCGTTAGGATTCCGTTTCCCACTGAACATTGCGAGTGCCTTCCTTACTGGGGGTTCCAGCTCCACTTTCTTCTCACCACAATGCATAAATATGTCCTCGGCGCCCAGGAAATCATCTCCCTATGGCAAACAGTGATGGTTATAAGGGTTGTTCCTCTATGAAAAGGTTTATTGCTCCAAACCATATCAGATTGAAGTATTCGAAACAAAGAAATAACAGAAGTAAAGCTGCAAAACTTCACAACTAAGATATTATGTTTTAGTATAGAAGGGGTAACAGACACCATGATAGTATATAATTAACTTATAGGAGTTCATCAATTAAGATTTTCTAACAATGTATCCTTGTTATTGTCATCGTGTAAATCAGTAGCAGGGGCACTAACCAGCTTGCTTGACTTCTTCGATTTAGGATGCAAAACCTTTGAGGGAAGTTGGTCTTCACGTAAAATGAGATTGTTAATTACAACAGCTCTTCCACCTTGGGGCATTGTGAGGGAAAACTGCAAAGCAACAGGCAATTAGTTACAGCATTGTCGACATCACTATATGAATCAGCTCAGCAAAGGTCAGGTGGGCACATGGAAATATTTCAACCCAAGTATTCAAGACCAAGTCATAAAATGATCATGAAAGCCCTGAAAGTGTTTGGAGGTATCCTATTTCCCTGTCAAACTTGACAACTGCAATTAATGATGATATACAAGTTAGTCGCTGCTACCAATATGGGATTATTAGGTCAGATAAAATTTGGTAGATGAAGGATGATTCTATCCTACAAAAGGATAGTTAAATGCTACTGGCTACCAAATGTCGACATACTATAGTAGGAAAAAACAAAAAATGATGAAATCATAGAGCTCAATTCACCCAAATGCTTGCCCAAAAGATCTACAGTCAGCTCCACCTTCCTCTTAAACCCCTTGTTGTTCCATATGCATATACTCTTAAGCCGGCGGGTGGGGCAAGAGGCGGGAAAGATGCATCGCCGACGGTGGGAGCGAGAGGAGGCCACGCTTCTATGGAGGGATGGGGGAACGACTCTGTTGCTGCGGCGATGCGCTAGGGTTTTGGGGGTTCCATTTTCCTCTTTTTCCCTTATTCCCTTTGTTGTGTTTGGATGTAGGAAACTGGGCTTGGAATTGGCTATTTGGAATCTATTGGCCCAAATTCAGCCGCTTGGGTGCATGTGGAATTCAAGCGTAGAAACTGACCAAATTTCCGAGCCGCACCCCCGCGTGCGTCCGCCCGGGCTTGCGAGATTCCGAGCTCACCCGCTCGGAAACACTCGGAATCGAGACCCCGCGTGGGTACCGCTTCGCTCCAGGAAATAGAACATGGAGTTTGTTGTCCGGAAGCAACCCGATGACCACGACCTGGAGCTCCCGGCGACAACGCCGGTAAGCTCCGTGCCGTCTCTCCTCCCCCTGCCGTTTTCTCCATCTTCGTGCCCTCATCGTCCTCCCCCCTTCCCCTCTCCCTCTCGGAACGGCTGCGGGAGCCTTCTAAGCCTTAATCGACCGGCGGTCGTTGCCATTAGTCTGGCCTAACCCTTAATCATCGGCGGCTCCCTGTCCCTTCCCAATCCGGCCTATCCATATTCCTCCTCTTCCCCTTCTATTCCTCCGATTGCAGCAGTTTTTCTCCATTATTTTGGTGCCCAATTACTTGATCTAACTCACCTGCAGGTTTCCAGGATTGACGAGTGAGTTTGATCGTGGGCCTGGGAGATGTTGTCTTTGAGTTCCCCGAGGGTGGACATGAGCAGGCACTGTTGGGCCACGCAGAGAAAAACAAAACTTTTTCCTACGCGGTGATCCCAAGATCTAGCTGAGGTAGTAGGCCATGAGAATTACCACTAGACGCGCGGTTGCGGAATCGATGAAGCACGTCACTTGATGCAGTGCAGTCCTCACGATCCGTTCCGATCCACGATCGTCGAAGTGCTGAACGTACAACACCTCCGCCAGTATCCACACGTACGAGGAGGAGCGCCGGCGATAGACTGCTAGGTCCGGTACGGCGGCGACAGGACTGGACTGGGGCTAGGGTTTCCAACACATGGAGTGACCTAACCGTGTGCTCTAAGCACCTGCGCCCCAGCTTATATAGGGAGTGAAAGTGGGCTCCACTTACTTGTGGCCCATTCACTAAAAGGCCTATATTAGTCACTGCGAGTCCAACTCACTGACTCTGTCCATTTCCTTTTTGGGTCCAGCCCAAAAATGCTCCCGCTCTTAAGTGTGTGACCCGACAGGCTCATGGTGACCCGGACACGATCCGAGTCTCACTCGTGACCGATCAGTTAGTAGAGGCTCCTAGCAGAACGTGCCAACTCCCAAGTACCAAAGAGTCATGACGACATACCTTCCAATGCGACTTTCGTCTGAGTCCCTTTTGCCTCACGATATACCTTGTCGAACTATAGGCGAATAATCGTCATCCCTTAAATAGTTCGACTCTCTTTCTCGATCCGAGATAAGTGATTCATCCGACTAACTCTTAGTCGGTTGTCTCGGTTAACACTTAACCGAGTCACGCATGGCCATGCTTTCTGAATCATATCTTCCGAGAGGGCCTAGAGAATATCTCTCCAGACGAAGGGGCAAAATCCCATCTCGGTTATTCACATCACGCAGCTTGATTCTCAGTCGACCCGAACTCTGCCTTTATAACTGCCCAGTGACGGAACAACGTTTGACAGAACCTAAGTCGATGATTCTCAACTCGGATTGTGCAATAACCTCAGGTCTAAGGATTACATTGATTGAGACATGCAAATGACGACTTGTTCATTGCATCTCAATATGGGTCAGTCCGACTCGCTAAACTCTTTAGCCGAATCCGTGTAAGTTGGAATAGCATCTCCATGCCCATGACAAGTGGAACCGAGGCATCAGCCGACTTTCACATTAGTCTAAGTTGTGTGTCCAACACAACCTCAATGACCAAGGACAATCAGTATAAACAACATGAATATATAGTTGCACAATCGAATCACATATTCAATGATATATATCCGTAGTTCATACATGGACAACAACTTTATGAATACATTGGAAATAATATCATACATGATTGCCTCTAGGGCATATTCCCAACAGTCTCCCACTTGCACTAGAGTCAATCATCTGACATCACATGTCTAGGCATCTAATGCCCATAGCTCTCAGGTGCGCCTCATGCTTTGGCTGTGGAAGTGGCTTTGTCAACGGATCCGCAATGTTTGCATCCGTGTGTACCTTGCATAACTTGATATCACCTTGATCCACGAACTGGCGAATAAGATGGTACCGCATGATTATATGTTTGTTCTTGTGGTGTTGTCTAGGTTCCTTGGCTTGTGCGATAGCACCATTATTGTCACAATACACGTCTAACGGATTGGACGAGCCCTGAACCACACCAAGATCCATGAGGAAATTCCTCATCCAAACGGCTTCCTTTGCCGCCTCTGAGGCAGCAATATACTCAGCCTCTGTCGAAGACGCAGACACCGTCTCTTGCTTGGTACTCTTCCAGCTCACAGCCCCTCCATTTATTACAAACACATATCCGGATTGCGAACGAGAATCATCCGAGTCAGTGAGATAACTCGCATCCGTGTAACCCCTTACACTGAGTTCATCCTCACCTCCAAATAACCAGGAACATATCCTTAGTCCTTCTAAAGTACTTGAGGATTCCATGTTGAACTTCTTCAACACTTTGTCCAAATATGTACTCTGACTCAATCCAATGAGCCGCCTTGATCTATCTCTATAGATCCGGATTCCTAGTATGTAAGTCGCATCACCCAAGTCTTTCATCGAAAAACTCCTTTCCAATGATTCCTTGGTCTCTTGCAACATCTGGACATCATTTCCAATCAGTAATATGTCATCCACATATAAGATCAGAAAGTTTACTTTGTTCCCACTAAACTTCTTGTATAAACAAGAATCATGATCACCCTTGATGAAGCCAAACGATTTGACTACCTCATCAAAGCGAATGTTCCAACTCCGAGATGCTTGCTTCAACCCATAAATGGATTTCCGAATTTTGCATACATTGTCAGCATTAGCCGGATCGACAAAACCCTCGGGCTGTATCATATACACGTCCTCGGTTAAATTTCCATTAAGGAAAGCCGTCTTGACATCCATCTGCCATATCTCATAGTCAAAATAGGCTGCTATAGCTAACATGATCCGAACTGATTTAAGCATCGCCATGGGAGAGAAAGTCTCATCGTAGTCAACTCCTTGAACTTGTCAGAACCCCTTCGCGACAAGTCGTGCCTTATAGATAGAAACATTTCCATCCATATCGGTTTTCTTCTTAAAGACCCATTTGCACTCGACGGGTCTTGCACCGTCTGGCAGATCAACCAAGTTCCAAACTTGATTTTCATCCATGGACTTTAGCTCGGATCTCATGGCTCCAACCCATGACTCAGAATCAGAACCCACCATCGCTTCCGAATAAGTTGCCGGCTCATCACGAACACTTCGCAATCTGGCTGATCTTCGCAGTGTCGGTGCTGTTTTCGGCTCAGGTACCACGACCGGCTCAACCTCCAAGGATTTTGCCGACTCGTTACTGGCCGGTACCTCTCGAATTTCTTCGAGTTGCATTGTGCTCCCACTGACTCCCCGACTGAGAAACTCTTTCTCAAGGAAGACATCGTTCCGAGCAACAAACACTTTGCCCTCTTCTCGGTTGTAGAAGTAGTAACCCAAGGTTTCCCTCAGATATCCTATGAAAATACACTTATCCGACTTTGCTGTAAGCTTATCCGACTGAAGTCGCTTGACAAAGGCTTCACAACCCCAAATCTTAAGAAAAGACAAACTCGGCTTCTTGCCAGTCCACATCTCATGCGGTGTCTTCTCTACCGACTTTGATGGTACTCTGTTTAGTGTGAACGCTGCAGTTTCTAGACAATAACCCCAAAATGTTAAAGGCAGATCTGTCCGACTCAATATTGATCGTACCATGTCCAACAAGGTCCGATTTCTCCTTTCCGACACACCGTTTCTCTGCGGCGTTCCTGGTGGAGTGAGCTGGGGAACTATTCCACAACTCTTCAGATGGTCATCAAACTCATGGCTCATGTACTCGCCTCCTCGGTCCGACCGAAGAAACTTTATTTTCTTGCCGAGTTGATTATGTACCTCATTCTGGAATTCCTTGAACTTTTCAAAGTCTTCCGACTTATGTTTTATCAAGTAGATATATCCATACCTACTCAAATCATCAGTAAAGGTAATGAAGTACTCATAACCACCTCTGGCTATCGTGCTCATCGGGCCACATACATCACTATGCACTAGTCCCAATAAGTCGGACGCCTTTTCACAACTCTTTGCAAAAGGTGTCTTGGTCATCTTGCCGAGTAGGCAGGATTCGCATGTCTCGAATGACTCCAAGTCGAACGAAGTTAGGAGTCCATCATCATGGAGCTTCTTCATGCGTTTCCAACTTATATGACCAAGCCGATAATGCCAAAAGTAAGTCATATTCAGATCATTTGGTTTCAACCTTTTCACATTTATGTTATAGACAGATTCACCTTCAAGATTCAAAATAAATAACCCGTCCTGGACGGGTGCAAAGCCGTGAAACATATTATTCAAATATAAAGAACAACCATTATTCTTAATATTCGACTCATAGCCTTGTCTCATCAAACATGAGGCAGAAATAATGTTTCGACTAAGCACTGGAACATAATAACAATTATTCAGCTCCATTAAGAATCTAGAAGGTAAATGAAGTTGCATTGTGCCGACTTCCAACGCAGCGACTCTCCCTTTGTTGCCGACTCGAATGTCAACCTCGCCTCTCGCCATGCTCCTAGTTCTTACCAGTCCCTGCAATGAGTTGCAGATGTGAATAACTGATCCGGTATCATATACCCAAGAACTACCAGGTGCATCGGCAAGATAAATGTCTATAACATTGCAAATAAGCGTACCTGAGCCGGAAGTCACACCTCCACTCTTGGCTTTGTCAGCCAGATACTTGCTGCAATTCCTCTTCCAGTGGCCATCCGTCTTGCAGTAGAAGCAAGTGGATCCGGCTGCAGGAGATGGCTTAGTCCCTGAGGAAGCGCTTTGGACCGGGTCCTCATCCTTTCCTCCCGACTTAGCCTTCTTCTTCTTAGTCCAAGAACTCTTCTTGAACTTAGCCTTATTCTGTACCATCAACACTTGACTGGCACCTTTCTTGAGATCCGCCTCAGCCTGTTTGAGCATCCCATGTAATTCAGTGAGCTTCTTATCCATACCATGCATGTGGTAGTTCGATATGAACTGACCATACGCACTAGGAAGAGAGTTCAGAATTATGTCCGTAGCGAACTCTTCGCTAATGGGGTAGCCCAGCCTTTCCAGAAACTGCACGTAACCAACCATCTTGATCACATGCGGACTCAGTGGATCACCATCCTTAAGCTTGCAGCTCAACAGGGCCTGAGAGACTTGATACCTCTCAGTCTTTGCCTGAGCCTAGAACATACTTTTGAGGCTTTCGATCAACATTCTCGAACTGCTGCTGCAAGTCCGGTTCCATGTGAGCAAGCATAAGACAGCTAATCTCCGTGGATTCATCACAAATCAGACGATAGGCATTGGTGGCTGCGATCGTCGCATTCTCATTCGGCTCATCTGGAAGTGGGTTGTCTAGGACATGGTCCCTCTTTTCTTGCTTAAGAACAATTCTCAGATTACGATACCAGTTGGTGAAGTTAGTTCCATTTAGCTTATCTTTCTCTAAGATGGTTCTCAAAGCAAAACTGGAAATCTGAGGAAGACTGCTAGGTGCCATTGATCTACAATAGGAAAAAAATGCAAAACACTTAAGACATGTATCCATAAAAGAGCAAGCATATTAAACATTTTAATATTTATGCTCCCACTAGAACCAACACCCCTCCGATGGTTACTTAGTGATTCAGGACCCTAAATAAGCAAGTCGACTAGTGAGCTTTAGCATCACCGCTAGCCGTCAAGTGATCTAGGTAGACAACTCCTTGTCAATCGTATCTCATACGACTCATGTTGGATGGGTGGCATCACATGCCCCGGCTCCCATCCGACTTTTCTCCGAGTCCCACAACCGTTGTGATAGACCCGTCTAGATTACCAAGTGCTTCCGCTGTAAGAGTCCGACTCGAACCCACCTAGTCGAAAAGAATTGATAGTACCTCAATTTTATGAGCCCACTACCAAAAATGTCCGACTTGTGATGGTGCAGCACTGGCGGAGAAACCGACTAGACCTTCTTTGAGGTATTACTTTCTACCAACTATCTAATAGAGGTAAAACAGAGACATAACAATAACACAAAATAAAGCAATTATAATGTAAAATGGTATGGCTCTCTTCATGGCGATCTCCATCTCCACAAAACCTGTAATCCGACTCGTGTCAACTCTTGTCACGTGCCGCCTTACACCATGTAGCCGACTTGTACATCGACTTTGCATGTCATCCGGGTTCTCCAAACAGCTACATTAGCTTGTAAAGTAAATTACATAGAGAATCCGACATGCAGGTCGTTATACAATAAGATGACAGCACCTAGGCTCCAGCCGGCTGACAAAAAACCGTGATACGCAGATCACGTATGGATTACACACATCACATGCACATAAGCCATACCATTCACAATATCATCCTGCAAAAACAAGTTATGCATAGATACGATATCTACCGGCGTTGAGAAACTCGCAACGACATCTAAGGCGCTACGATAGGGCGAAGCCGGCGGTCCTGCTAGCCGGATAGCGGGCGGGGATCAAAGGGGCAGCGCCCGATGATTTTTCCGAAAACACATATCTCATCTGCCTTCCGGATATGGATTTCGTCATCGGATAAAACAATTTTATCCAAATCTGATCCGGACTCCGATTCGACCAAACTCTTTGATCTTCGATCACTGCATCCGGATTTACGTGTCACAGTCTACCCCGATGGCGGAAGCCGACCAGTAGGGGTATATTGTTCCACGACCTTAGAAGTTAGATCACAGAAATCAGATCATCCATTCCCCCGAGTACAGTTGATTCAATCAACTTTGTACAAAACCGATCTATCTCATAGATCGACCACCAAAACTGCAATTAGATCCAATCTAACGCCAACCACATATCACATATGCACGATCTCGAGCCTAAAACCAGAAGCTAATGCTCTGATACCATTGTTGGGCCACGCAGAGAAAAACAAAACTTTTTCCTACGCGATGATCCCAAGATCTAGCTGGGGTAGTAGGCCACGAGAATTACCACTAGACGCGCGGTTGCGGAATCGATGAAGCACGTCGCTTGATGCAGTGCAGTCCTCACGATCCGTTCCGATCCACGATCGTCGAAGTGCTGAACATACATCACCTCCGCCAGTATCCACACGTACGAGGAGGAGCGCCGGCAATGGACTGCTAGGTCCGGTACGGCGGCGACAGGACTGGACTGGGGCTAGGGTTTCCAACACATGGAGTGACCTAACTGTGTGCTCTAAGCACCTGCGCCCCAGCTTATATAGGGAGTGAAAGTGGGCTCCACTCACTTGTGGCCCATTCACTAAAAGACCTATATTAGTCACTACGTGTCCAACTCACTGACTCTGTCCGTTTCCTTTTTTGGGTCCAACCCAAAAATGCTCCCGCTCTTAAGTGTGTGACCCGACAGGCTCATGGTGACCCGGACATGATCCGAGTCTCACTCGTGACCGATCAGTTAGTAGCGGCTCCTAGCAGAACGTGCCAACTCTCAAGTACCAAAGAGTCATGACGACATACCTTTCAATGCGACTTTCGTTTGAGTCCCTTTTGCCTCATGATATACCTTGTCGAACTATAGGCGAATAATCGTCATCCCTTAAATAGTTCGACTCTCTTTCTCGATCCGAGATAAGTGATTCATCCGACTAACTCTTAGTCGGTTGCCTCGGTTAACACTTAACCGAGTCACGCATGGCCATGCTTTCCGAATCATATCTTCCGAGAGGGCCCAGAGAATATCTCTCCCGACGAAGGGGCAAAATCCCATCTCGGTTATTCACATCACGCAGCTTGATTCTCAGTCGACCCGAACTCTGCCTTTATAACTGTCCAGTGACGGAACCTAAGTCGATGATTCTCAACTCGGATTGTGCAATAACCTTAGGTCTAAGGATTACATTGATTGAGACATGCAAATGACGAGTTGTTCGTTGCATCTCAATATGGGTCAGTCCGACTCGCTAAACTCTTTAGCCAAATCCGTGTAAGTCGGAATAGCATCTCCATGCCCATGACAAGTGGAACCGAGTCATCAGCCGACTTTCACATTAGTCTAAGTTGTGTGTCCAACACAACCTCAACGACCAAGGACAATCAGTATAAACAACATGAATATATAGTTCCACAATCGAATCACATATTGAATGATATATATCAGTAGTTCATATATGGACAACAACTTTATGAATACATTAGAAATAATATCATACATGATTGCCTCTAGAGCATATTCCCAACATGCACGTCGTGGACTCGGGCTAGCTTGCCTCCTGGCGGTGCCGCTGGGCGTCCTCACTGTCATGCCGGCGGTGCCAAGGCGAGGCACACCATGTGTTTGTTTCGTGGCCGCGCCCAGCCAGACAAGTTTCTGTGTCTCTCGTTTCTGCCAGTTTACTAACACGGTGGTACACATCCTAGATTCAGCAAAGTTGGTTTGAGTTCAGCTAAAAAAACGGTTGTTTGAGTGAAACTGAATTCAATTTGTTTGTGCAGGTCTTCCTGGGATGGAACATGCTGATAGAGGCGATTGCCAGTGTGACGACGAGGCTCCCGGAGCTATCTCATCAAAGCCATATTATCGCTTGTTGAGCATAAATATGCACCGATTTTACCTGTTCATTTAAAAATGGACTGCACAAAATACACATGACTATAGTCTATGGATACAACTCAAGATAGTGACAACATCTTACTAGTGCACGCCTTTCAAACAGTCCTAATCACGTAATATCCGCATATTTTATAACTTGGAGCTTGAGTTGCTAACTTTTTCTTGAAGTGTAAACGACACAGACTATCTACTTGTTCTATGTGTATGCTATGTGTAAGAGAGATACACTACATACTTGTGCTATTTATTAAGACCAAGTTATTTATGCGTGTTATAATTATTGCTGGTACTTCAAAAATATTTTTTATTATTCATGTCCTTGTGATGTTATTCAGATTATTTCAATGTTATTATGTGTGGAAATAAAATTTATATATTCTAATATGCATATGTTATATTTTATACATGTACACAAGTTTATATGTTCAGACTCAACAAAACATCCAATTCCATGGTATACACATCCAAACATGAATTGAAATTAGGTACCACCATTTGATTCCAACAGGATATTTCGAGCACACCCAAACAACAGAATTGAAATTGTAGGTAATTTCCTTTTTATCTTGGATTTAAAATTCCCGCTCCAATTCAATTCCAAGCCAAAATTCCTACGTCCAAACATAGCATTAGTTATTTTGGCGCTTAGTACGCTGATCGTTTACACCTGGAGTACCCCTCAAATGACTAAATCAGTATTCGGCCCTGAAGGTGCAGAATAACGAGCGCTGTACGAATGAAGAGATATTGAGGTACCTGTTCGGATAATATCCATCTCCACCACGATATAACGGCGGTAGAGACAGAACCATTCCCTCCCTCCCTCCCGTCGCAGCCGCCGCACCTCGCCTCCATGGCCGAACCCAAACCCTAGCCCCGCCGCCACCGCCTACCTCCCCCGCGGCCGATCCCCACCAGATCTAGGGTTTCCCGCTCTCCTCATACCCACCGCCCTCTGTCCCATCACACTCCATAGCTCGAATCGCTTCAGATCCGATGGGCACGCGCCTTCACAAGGTACTGTATTGCGCGCTCGTGACCTCATTGATCCGGTTAGAATGTGTAGTCCGAGCTCGGTTTGGCGGATCCGCCCGCGGTGGATGCGGATTTACTTAGGGATGGGAGGTCTCGGGAGATGTACTGTGCTTAGCTTAGCAGGAATCGTTCGTACGGCTGGAACAGCAGGTAGCCTACCTTCTTGGGCATACGGTTGCGTTTCGTCGGGTCGTACGCTTGTGCTCTGTCGGCTAGTTTGCCGTGATGACTATACAAGGGCGGTATCTGAGCGACGGGCCTTCCCCTCGATTCAATGTTTCACTTTAGTTCCTTAGTGCACGACCACTTCTATTCATGACAACCAAACTGCGTTCCATTTTGGTTTTGTTTGCCGTGATGAATCACAAGGACGGTATCTGAGCGAGGCGGCTCTTGAAAAAGGCCACCTTCATTGATTACAGAACCTTAACTGATCATATGTTCTGAGCAAACATGTGCAAATCTTATCTTGATTGCAATCCTAAACTCCTCTTCTGTTTTCTTTCTTGGTAGCGCTCCACCATACAGCTCGCCTGTCTGTATTGTTTGGTTGCTTCTTTTTTGGTGAAGTTGCCCTTGTCTGATTGTTTGCCTTGATGAATAACAAGGACGGTATCTGAGTAAGGTGGCTCTTGAAAAAGGCCTCCTTCCTTGATTACACATCCTAAACTGACCATATATTCTAAGCAAACATTTGAAATTCTTGAATGAGAAACTTCATGTTATTTATCTTGGAACAATTAGTCCAACTACCTGGTCAATGTGACGAATTTTGAATTACAGTATCTTAGCTCTTAAAAGGTGCTCCTTAATTCATTATATATCTAACATGATCAGTTGCAATCAATAGCAAACAGTATGCAAGGGGGCCTCTTGGCATGCTCGTCCTATGTTAAGATCATGTTGTCCAACTTGAGATAATGGTAAATTCTCTGCTTTCACTGGGTCACTGCCATAGTATATGTTGTGAGTATTGATTGGGTGAGCATCTGCTATCTTGAGCATTTTTTGGCGGATTCACCTGCAGTAGATGTGGTTTTAGGGATGGGAGGTCTCGGGCCATGTAGTGTGCTTTGCTTAGCTTGAATAGTTCATCTTTGTTGAGTGTTATGTACGTTACCATCTTGTGTGAGTACATGCTGTTCTGCTTTCTCGTGTTTAGTCCATTTGGCCGTGGAGCGATTGGTAATTGTAGTTTGATGTGATAATTATACAAGGATGCTATCTGAGTGATGGTTCTAGCCTTGTTGTTATTATACCCAATAGGAGACTAATATCTGAGCAAATGCCTTTGATTTTTTTATTGACATGCTAACCGTTTGTTAATTGTTCATTGGTTATTTGGTTTATTACTATAAAACATGACAAGTATGTGAGTTCTGTTCTTGATAGTTTGCTGTGATGAATCACAAGGACGGTATCTGAGTAAGGTGGCTCTTGAAAAAGGCCTCCTTCCTTGATTATGCACCCTTAACTGATCATATATTCTGAGCAAACATGTACAAATCTTAATTTGATAGCTTTTCATCTAAAAATTCATCCATCAGTGGGTGGCTTCACAATGGTTTTTTAGATTTACTTAGTCATGGCTTATTTTATCCCGTGTCTGCTTGTTTGTTTGCTGTGATGAATCACAAGGACGGTATCTGAGTGAGGTGGCTCTTGAAAAAGGTCTCCTTCCTTGATTATACACCCTTAACTGATCATATATTCTGAGCAAACATGTACAGATCTTAATTTGATAGCACCAATTGTGCTTTTCATCTAAAAGGTCATGCATCAGTGGGTCCCTGCACAATGGAGTTCTGTTGTGAACGTCGACCACATAGTTCACTTAGTTCATGGATTATTTATATTTCCTTGTCTCCATGTTTGTTTGCTGTGATGAATCACAAGGACGGTATCTGAGTAAGGTTGCTCTTGAAAAGGCCTCCTTCCTTGATTACACATCCTGAACTGATCATATATTCTGAGCAAACATGTGCAATTTTGAAATGAAGAGCAATTAACTATTTGTCCATGCTTTTGGAGAAGACCACTAACTTCTTTGTTATGTTATCTATGTTGAAAAATCGAATGCAAGTACCTGTTTGCTGTGATGAATCTACAAGGACGGTATCTGAGTAAGGTAGCTCTGAAAAGGTGCTCCTTCATTGATTATACATCCTAAACTGATCATATATTCTGAGCAAACATGTACAAATTTGCAATGAACAGCGCCCAATATGGTGGTAGGGCTGTGGGCAATAGAGAATCACTCGTTGTTTTTCTCTGGAGCAATTGGTTTGTGTAAGTCGAATGATGATCACTAGTGCATAGTTCAGATGATCAAACCGTGATTACTTGAACAAAATAGTCTTTCGCTCCTATCTGACGGCCATCACCGACCAAACTGTCACTGTCATTTTGTTAAGCATTATTTATTTTGAAGTTAAAAATAGTGCCGTGGGTGTTTCTGGATTTTCTTCTCAATGCTTTTGCTGTGATGAATCTCAAGGACGGTATCTGAGAAGAGCAACTCCTGAAAGAGTGCTCTATCCTTGATTACACATCCTGAACTGATCTACTATTCCGAGCAAGCAGGTGTTAACACCAAAATCTACTAATATAGTTATATGTTTATGTTATGTTATTATATGCCCTGGGTCATTTGTATACTGTTAACTTGTTCAGGGAGTAAGCAGTCCTGTTATTTTTTTACTATATTCTTTCTGCTTGTTTGCTCTGATGAAATCATAAGGACGGTATCTGATTATACAACCAACACTGATCAAATATTCTTGGCAAAGCACAAATAAACATCTTATTTTACATACTCTGATGGCCTGAGAAGAGCTATACACATCTTTGTGCTAGCTTGCTGTGAAGAATAAAAAGGACAGTATCTGAGAAAGGCCTCACTTGAAGAAGTGATCCTTCCTTGATTGTACACCCTTAACTGATCAAAGATTCTTAGCAAATGTTTGTAAACAATTAATATGGCTTTTTTTTTATCCCACTTCAGAGAAGAATAGGTCACATAGTGCTGTTGAATTTTTCAAAGAGTTACTAAGTGATAATACCTTTTGATAGTTTCTTTTGTTATGTTTGCTGTGAAGAAGTCAGCAGATCATGGCTCTTCAGTAATAGTGTCCTATTCTAGCACTGCTGCAATATTCATTATGTTCTTTTATATCCATATAATGTCATTAAACAAAGCTCGTTTGTTTTATATATCCTTTCCAACCTGGCTCAAATCATTTCATCCTCAGTTATATGAGGATTCTGATCAATACCTATCACAATGTCTAGCATTATCTATTTTAGTAGACCAGCATTGCTTTCCTCATCTGCTTTATTCTGTTTTAGGATGACATATAACCTTCAAAATAGTGCATTGCTGTGAGAAGATGGAACCAGCTGTTTTCGAGACCCCACTCTTACATGGTCTTCCTGATGAGGTTGCTCTTCTTTGCTTAGCAAGGGTTCCTCGGCAGTGTCATAACGCTCTCAGATGTGTCTCAAGGAGATGGAAGGCATTGTTATGCAGTGAAGAGTGGCACTCTTACCGCAAGAGGAACAGCTTGGATGAGTCTTGGATATATGTTATATGTAGGGGTACAGGCTACAAATGCTATGTTCTTGCTCCTGACCCTACAACACGTACCTTGAAAGTCATCCAAGTCATGGAACCTCCATGCTCTGCGCGTGAAGGAATTTCCATAGAAACCTTAGACAAGAGGTTATTCCTCTTGGGTGGTTGTAGCTGGCTAAAGGATGCTAATGATGAAGTATATTGTTATGACGCTTCTTCAAATTCTTGGAGCAAAGCAGCCCCAATGCCTACTGCTAGGTAGGTATTCTTGCTGCCTTAGAGCAAGCACAAGTTCATCTATTTCTGTGTTCTGTATTCTCTGTTGCATATGTACTGTACTATTCTTGTGATTGACCACTGACTTCAACACTACTGCTTTGGTATCAGGTGTTATTTTGTATCTGCATCTCTGGGTGACAAGCTCTATGTTACCGGTGGCCTTGGTTTGACGGACAAGTCGCCTAATTCATGGGACATATACAACAAAGGCACTGACTCTTGGTTTGCACACAAGAACCCCATGCTGACCCCTGACATAGTCAAGTTTGTCGCTTTGGACAGTGAGCTGGTGACCATCCACAAGGCAGCTTGGAACAGGATGTACTTTGCTGGCATATACAACCCGGTCAACCAGACCTGGAGGGGCACAGCGAACGAGATCGCCCTCTGCTGGTCTGGCCCGACGGTTGTTATGGACGATGGGACGCTCTACATGCTTGACCAGTCCCTCGGCACAAAGCTGATGATGTGGGTCAAGGAGACCAAGGAGTGGGTGATGCTGGGCAGGCTGTCTGACAAGCTAACGCGCCCTCCGTGTGAGCTCGTTGCCGTCGGGAGAAAGATCTACATAATTGGCAGAGGGCTGAGCACGGTGACGGTTGATGTGGACACGGCAGCCAGGGTGGATGGGTTCCTGGTGTCGACATCGACAGGTCCTTTGATGGAGCATGACTTCCCGCCGGAGCGATGCAGAGTCATCACAATCTGAAGACTGCTTGTTGCACAGATGAAATAAAGATCTTCTGACTAAATTTGCTCCATGTGGTCTGTAATAGTGGATGTACATTGACTTGTTTATTTGAGATGGCTCTATATCAATTTTTAATTTTAACCTTATTAACAAAAGGAATTTTCAAATTGTGCAATTTCACTGTGAGATTTTTGTGTTTGTGCTTTGTTTTTGTTGCCCTGTTCCTTTCTCGCTAAAATGAAACAATATACTAGTAGTACTATTATTTGGCACGGTGCAACCCTTATGGTTCATTTTTCTGCAAGAAAGTAGAATAGAAAAGCTGCAGAATCTTCAAATACATCATCTCTTCCTGCAATAATAACCTGTAATGCCTCTCATCAATAATAAAATCTTTCAGATGTATCAGAACTACTTCAGCTGTTCAGCGCCAGCTCCAGCGGTACAACCTGCACACGCAAGGCAGCACCAATCCTGTTAATGGAGTTGTTTTCTCATAGTTGATACCAAGAAGCCACTTCGGAATGATTTGAACAAAACTGTTTAGCCACCATTTGACATTCAGGGTACTAAATCCCAATATCTTGATTCTGGGTCAGTGCTACGGTAAATGCCACTTGGCGCCACAGCAATGAATTTAGAGGCTAGTTCAGGTCGATCCGTCGGGTTCTTTTAAATACCGGACTCCAATATTATTATTTTGTTATAAGGTTTTATTTTCTTGACTGATGTTGGCATTTTTTAGTTGATTTTGAATTTCGCCCGCCTCGAATATTTTTTTGGGTGGTTAGTTTTTACAACTGGCTTTAAGATTGTTTAAGTCGATTCTAATTTTATCCCACTCCAAAATATATTATCAGAGTCTCTTTTTTCTTCTTTGGAGTGGGATTTTTGAGGAAAAAACAACTCAAGGAGCACCTTTTAAAGTCCGCTCATTGTTTTCTTCTAAAACCGACTCTACCGACCAACTCTAATGCACGAATTTCTACTAGTGCGTCTACACAAAATAATAGTAATATTTCAGACAAGACAACAAGGTTTTCATGTTGTAATATGTTGTCTTAGTAGAAGTTGAGTATCTAGTACTAGCAGCTGCACAGAAACATTGCTCCTTGCGGGGTTGCTCCATGTGCGACCCCCAAGTTGCTCTGAAGCGTGTTTACGGAGATGGATGAGGTGGATTTTAGAATTCTCTGCACTTGTCCATATGGCTAAACTATTTGCAAAAAAGGTTCTTTCTCGCAACCGCAAGGTAGGGGTTAACATCCTGAGGTCTCTCATGCTCACATTGGAGTGAACTGAGAACAGAAAAAAAAAAGTACTTCAGTTCTTGCATGCCACATGGTTGCACGAAGAGAAGACTTTGTCAGCTGGGCATTGCAAGTGATCATTGTTGGGTCAATTTCCATCAGTCTACCGAACTACAAAACAACTACTACAAACAATCTATTTATATACCCTAAAACTATTAGAAACATTTGTAGTTGTTAGATAAAGTCCCTTTCTTTCTAGATGAAGAGATGGTCCATTTAGAGCTGGTAGCTACAAGCCTGCAACCAGGTCCGTACTCACTTTCATTAGTAGTAAAGTTATGAACCAATATCCACTCTCGCACTCACTTTCATTAGTCATCTAATTCAACTTTAAATCACTGAATATCCATGCTCTCAACGGCCTTTTAGGTACATAAAAATTATTTTATTAAGGTAGTTGTGTAAATAAACATATACTTAAGACAACACAACATGTCTTCATGTCAAGAGCTTTAGTACTTTTTATACAAAATTGTTTAAAATGCAGGTGTGAAAAGGGTACATTACAGATGCTGGAGTGGCCAATCAGGCATAACAAATTATCTATTCAGGCCAAGTATGTGAAGCTTTGTATGGTTAAAGAGTCAAATTGGAGACTAAGGAAGGAAAATCATGTTTGCCTGAATGGTGATGCACAAGACACATGACTCAAAATACCTACTCACAATATTCACTGGATGTGTGAACATGTCTTACATATTTTTGCGAAATTTCGGTAGAAATTGCGCTGTATTTTGAGCTAAAGAAAAAAATCAAATTTGAAAGGCTCTATATAAGAATAAAAAACTCATACTTTTTGTCTGAAACTTGTCTTTTTTTGTGTAGACCAAAATACAGTGTATTTTTCCCTGAAACTTTGCCTTACCTTCGAAATATGTATATGTATGTACATACTTGTTTTCTGATTTTTGGAGACCTAGAAATATGTTTTCCAATTTTTTTGAAAAATGGGCGCACTAATGCTCGGGTGTTGCTGGTGATTTTCGGTATGCTTCCAGAGCTTGGTAAGCAGATCTGACGGAGCTGCACCATGACCTCTCCACAGTTGAACAAATACTGCTCCATATACTGCTAACAATTCCAGTATACATTTTTTTGGTGTAACTGATGAAATGTTAACCTTCCATAACTAAATGAACTATGGATATCTTATTCTTGCTCGGTCACCTGGTCAGACATTGAAATTGCGTGCCGGGACGATTCCACGAACATGTAACCCGTTGATTTTTACAACAAAATGGCAATAGAACAGACATAGCAACAAAACGGGAGAAATTACATAGCTGCTAGAAGGAAGCAGCAACGGGAGAAATTACATAGCTGCTAGAACAGACATAGGAACAAAAATTTTACAACTCAGCAGGAAGCGCCTCAAAAACCCACTGCCTCAAGGTTAGATTCCCAACGAAAATTGCATCCGTGGATCTCCTTCTAGTGAAGACTTCAAGACGCATGATGCCGTAGCTGAACACGTCGCTCTTTCGTGATGCTTTTCCAAGCAATCCGTACTCTGCTTATGGATTTCACAAACAGAAAATAAAAGCATGGACAATTAGTGGCTTTATAAGAACCATAGATGGGAGAAAGTTTAATTTGAAATGCTAGCCAAGTACCTGGTGCCATGTACCCAACTGTCCCAGGCATGCTCTCAGAGATCACGGAGGTCTCATCACCTAGTAACAACCTTGTGATGCCAAAGTCTGCTACATGTGCGGTCATGTCCTCGTCAAATAACACATTGTTGGGCTTCAAGTCACAGTGCAAGACCACCTCATAGTGCTCATGGTGGAGATACTCCATGCCCATAGCCGCCGCTCAAATAACCCAAAGTGCCTTTTGTTTTGAGAATCGTGCAGGAGAGCATCTAAGGTGCCATTGGACATGTATTGAAGCACTAGTGCTATGAAATCCAGGTTGGAACATGTGTTGAGTATCCTTATCAGGTTGCGATGTCGCGCCATACGGAGCACATGGCCCTCGGCATTGAAGCTTCTCATGCTCCGTTCCAGCTATATATTCAAGACTTATATTGCAACTTGTTTAGCTGCCCCCTAAAAACTTTTCCAAAGCTTCCAGATCCCAATTGGTTTCTCTCACTGAAGTTATTTGTAGCGCGAGTGAGCTCTTGGTAGGATACCAAAGGATGACTTGTCAGGTCAACCGTACCGGCAGAATCTCCTTATTGATTCTTATGTTTCTTTCTTATCATCACATATGTGCAGAAAGCTATACCACCAATCATTATGATGATGGTAGGGAGTAAAATTTTCAGCATGTCACCTTTACGTTTTTGTGAGTTGCTTGGACATGTTGAAAGCCCTAAACGTGAAGCACCACAAAGACCCGAGTTCCCCACCTAGGATTGTAGGCTGATGTTTGAGAATATCCCTCCATTGGCTATCTGCTCTTTTAGATTGTTGAAAGATAGGTCCAAAGTAGCGAGGAGGGTAAAATTAGCCAGGTAATTGGGGATGTTACCGAAGAGATAATTATGGGAGAGGTCCAAAGTTGTCAAACTGGTTAGTCTGTTGAAAGAGTCTGGGATTGAATCAGAGAAGGTATTTTGTGATAGGTTCAAATAGGTTAACATTTGGAGTTGTCCAATCGAATCTGGTAACTACTACTACAGATTGGACTATCAGTGACGCATGGGCCGTGCGCCACTGACAATACGCCACTGGTATTTTTTACCAGTGACGCATTTCAATATGCGCCACGGATAGTGGATAAACAAGTAGCGCATCACCAATGTGCGCCACGGATAAATATCCTGCAGATACTAGGATTTATCCGCGGTGCATGGTTTTAAAATGCGCAACTGACGTGATGCGTCACTGACTGTTTCTATATGCGCCACTGATATATTTTCGCTTAATTTTTTTATACACTGCCCTCGTATAGATATATATACACATAATGACAATACTTAATAACACTGATTAATTACAATTCAAAACCGACAAGGAACGGATTAATTGTTGCACAAGTTAAGGTCCCGAAACCGATCAAGTACTAAGTTGGTCTACGATCATATAAAGTAGAACCACAACGACGGTGATTAGGACGGAGACCACGACCAAGGCCTTCATCAGGTTCTTCCACCTAGCTTCCTCTCGCAGGTGGTTCCTCCACCTAGCTTCCGCCATCTCTCTAGTCGTGTATCCTTTATAGTTGTTGCCTCTGAAACCGTTCACTTGTTTCAGATAGTCCTCCCACTCGGTGTAGACTCCTGGAACGACACCCTTGTACACCACGTACCACTTTGCCATCTGTGTACACCAAGGCAGATAGAATATTATGCAATAAAAAGCCAATTAATGATTGACATGATGCATAAGATATGTATATATGCATATAGGGCCTCATACTTATGTTGGACACAGAAAATCTCAGGGATGGCATTAGCGAGCCATGTAGAATGCACAAAATATGTATATGTGCATATCACAAAGCTCGCTGATGCCACCCCTAGGATCACATCCAAAATCAAGGCACACTTGCAGTAGCGCCCTAGCATTTTAATCATTGGCCGTTGCAAAAAAATAGAAACCAAAACTATGAACATCAAGTACTTTAGAGCCTCATACTTATGTTGGACACCGAAGATCACAGGGATGATGTCAACGAGCCATGTAGGATGCACACACTACAAAAATTCAGGTCTATTGTAACAACAAGATTCGTGGCAATAATAGCCAAATCGTGGCAATATGTACCTATTGCAACGACATGACTTTCGTTGCCAAGCGTTGCGACAAGACGCATGGTAATAGGTTAACGCCACGAAAACCAAACCGTGGAAAGAAAGCGTGTTATTGCAACGTCAATGCAGCAAGTCCCCATGTTTTATCTCGTGGCAGTACTCGCTTAATACCACAATTTGGTTCGTGGGAATAGCTTGATGCAACAGTTACCAAAATCATGGCGATTGGACTTTTTGTGGCGATAGATATTTGTGGCTATAGCCTATTCCAACGACACCTGTTTCGTGACGTATGCCCTTCCGTGGCAATAGCCAATTGTTGCAATAGACCTGAATCCTATAGCAACAACTCTTTTTTCGTGGGTACACCTCTTTCACCACAAACCCTATGTTTGTGGCATTAGTTTATTGCAGCAACTCTCAAAATCGTGGTAACAAAAAATTGCAACAAGCTAAGTTTGGTGGCAAAAAGTGGCTATTACAACTGCTAAAATGCTTGTCGCGGGAAACTATTACGACAATACATTCAATTTGTGGCGAAAGGATTATTTCAACAAAGCTAGATTATCACAACGCCCAAAATATGTGTGGCAGACAGTTATCGCGACAATACAAACGTTTTGTGGCAACATCCTAGTGCAACACAATAGGTAGGCGCGGCGGGTAAGATATGACACAACACTATATTTTTCATGGTACTAACATGTTGCAACCGAAACTAGTTTGTGGTAATAGACTTTTGCAATCTAAAAAAAAAGGGCATTCAATTACATGATTCGAACCACATATATCCACACATATCTGATGTAGATTCATAAAATATCATATTTTACATAGAGAATATCCATAAATAATTAAGAAATCATTAAAGATATTGAATGTGTTATCCTAATTAAGTGCAAAGATTAAACTATCCGTGATGCTGAATGTCGGTGCATACTGAATGTTCAATCCAGTTAAATATTTGAATCCTGCAAACAACAAAAATGCATGCACTTAGTACTTCAAAATTCAAGTAATGCAATGTTGCACTAAGGGTGTGTTTGGGAGGGCTGCACTCCACACTCCACTCCACATATTTTTTCTTTTTCCCTTTTTGCCTATTGATCTGTTCTAACGGTCGAAACATGTTTCATTAATTTTTTCCACAACTTAATTTTTTTGTAACAATTGAACATACTCAGAAGTTCGTTCTGGATGAAAAGACAGACATAAATTGGCTCTTGAAAAAAGATAGGCATACGATTGGATAAAAATCAAGCAGGACTTCCAGAAGAACAAATGACCAGAATATCAGGTTAAGCACACTCCTTCTAGGTTATTTGAATATAGATACCTAAACCATAACCATATCTGAATCTATAGACCTAAACCAAAACATGACATTTTTCCTACAGCCAAATGTTATGCTGATCCTTCAGCTAAATCAAAACATCCTGCTACAATTTTCAGAGCCAAGGAAACATAAATATATATAGACGTGGTCAACAGCGAGGCAGGTCCCAAATTGAAAGAAAACGAGATGATTTTGTCTATAACCAATGAACCTTCTTGCAGACATACATCAGTCATTCAAACTGAATACTAAGTATGTGGAGGAAAAACATTACCACTAGCTATCACACAATGGTTACATGTGAAGAAAAAACAGAGAACACATTGATCTTGGACCATGGCGGATACATTTGGAAGCTAGCCTACTATTTCATATATTGCATAATGCTACAAGTGGTCTGAACCTTAATAACCACCGGTTAACTCATCAAAAAGAAAATAATTAAACCATGATTTGTGGTTGGCAGATATAAGAGCATTTCTATTATTCTTGTCTGAATTCTGCACTCAAAACAGTGTTAAGAATTGTGCTTCAGTTTTGCCTACCAAAAGAAATATACTATCTTTTATTCTCCCAAAACGGCAGGGCGGCCGCTGCACAATAAGAAGCTGCACATTTTTCTTCTACTAGTAAAATGCACGTGCTTTGCACGTTTAGATTTTCATAAAAGAACAGCTTCAAAAAAGTTAAAATGTATCCTTATCTATATGAAAATAGTATTGGTGATTTGTTGATTGAATTTTATACATCCAACTATGGGCAGCAGCAACTTCACGTGGAATTGATTCAGTATACTTCGGGTGTGTTTGAGAGAGATCCACTTCACTCCACTTCACTCTACTTCTAAACTCCACTCCACCTAAAGTGCTCTAGAGTACAAATATATTTTTGGGAGAGCAATTGGCTCTAGATCCGAGGGTGTTAAAAGATGTCTGAAAATATCTTCTTATTTATTTTCTTTTAACGTATTGGTCTGGTATTAATGTTTCAGCGTCAGGATAAAAATTATTAACCTAAATTGGTACCATATATTCAAGTCATGTACAAACTACATGTATCAACATAAGCAGTACCGTCCATTTACCATGTATTGCTCAATGTACATATACAACAGAAATAGCAAAAGAAATCAATCGTATGTGCATGTGGAAAGCTAGACTTCCAGCAGCAAGCTCCTGGTGAAGGACCGATCTGACGCTGATGGGCAAGCGAGTTCAACTCCTGGTAGAGGCAGGCGGGTCAGCAACTAGCTGTTGTACATGAAAATTCACCGGAACTCGAGCGCCTGCCTACACAAGGTCCGTGAATCATGAATTTTCACATTGCAGCCTGCCTACAAAAGGTCCGTGAATCATGAACAGGATCCTCTTGCGCCTGCCTACACAAGATCCTGGTAAAGGACTGAGCTGACGCTGACGGACAATCGTATCCTGCTACAGGTATGACTTGCTGGTGTAGGCAAGCGGCGGAATTTACTGGGACAATGACGGTCGCCATTGGCTGTGCTTGCGGCGCAGAGTCACTGCAAGGACGGGAATCGAGTAGTGGGTCGCAGCCTCATGGGGACTGGGGAGGACGCCGACGGTTGGGAGAGGATGAGGATTAATGGGGGGTCGAATGGGAGGAGGCTAGCTGGTCAGGGCAAAGGGGAGGCCAACTGACGGTCGCCGGAGATGGCCGCGGCGCCTAGGCTAGTCGCTACAGGCATGGAAACCAGAGGAATAAGGGCACACGGGAGAAAAACGTTTCACGGTCGTTGACTTAAGAGTGGCATTGGTGGGTAATTAAACACCAACTCAAGGTGAAGTGGAGCAGGTGAAGTACCTGTTTAGCTACTCCACGAAAATGAACTAGGGACATCACCGCTTCACTCCACATAATAACCAGAGTTTGACTCTTTGGGGTGGCTTCAGCTGCTTTGCCTGTGAACCGGTGGAGTGGAGCTGTCCCAAACACGACCTTCACTTCTAGTAATTTTGACTAAAACTCTAAAAGACATTATAAGTAAATGTTTCAGAGACCTCCATCTTGCACTGTAAGAACGACGCTGAAGGCAATGCACACTCTAATCCCACGCCTCATCTACTTATTTATCTTCTCTAATGTTCCAGATGATATTAACTTATTTATCTAGTAATCAGTTAAAGTACATAACTGTATCATTTTTTCTATGATGTCAGGGAGGATTTTGACGATGAATTGTGAGCTAACTCCAAGATTTTTTAGGCATACATATGAGGTGGGCAGTGGAAGAGTGAACAAGACATGCTTCCAAAAATATAAATAGTTACGCATTAAGAAAACAACAAAAAACATGGAATTAGTGGTCTAAAAACCTTCATCCAAACAAAATAACAGGATAGGCAGTGGAAGCCCAAACGTACTACTACTATCAAGTGTCAACTTTCCCTATAACAGGATCTTCTGTATTCATACATTGCAATTCTAGTGAAACTTGCCCACAAAAGATCCTAGAGAGAGTACAGAGCCAGCCAGAGAGAGAGAGCCTAGGTAACACACGTCGTGGCATTCCAGAAAAATCGTCCGGCTCCTAGATGTTTCCTGGCCAGAGCCGCAGTGCTGCGCACATGGAGGACGAATCCAACTAATACTGACCGTTAGATGTCCGGTAGTTGGGGAAAATCAACGGTTGTAGTCTCTCGTGAGATGTCTTGGCAGGAAAACTATGAACAGGGTGGTAAATCCAAATTTAAACTGCCACATTATAGTTGTAGAGATTTCTTTCTTTCTTGATGATTTTGTATTGATGCTTAACAAGATCTAAAATTTAAGAATCTTGGGTAATGGTTTAAAACAATAATCTGATCCGCATGCTTTGTGTAAAGCTTCAACTAGAAACACTTGTGTACTTAATGGCAAATGGAACATGCTCGGTACAATCAAATAAAGGTCGACATGAAGAAAAACGAAGGTTGTGACTTACCATTGCTCGAAACTGTCTATTTCCTTTGTTGCAGCTTGTATGAGCGCCTTTTGAGAAATAATATGGTGCCTTGTACCTACAGCCACGGTAGCACTAGCGGTCTTTAGAAGAGTATTTTGCAGGTTTGGATTGCTATTTTCTTTGCCAGTCGTTTTCTTGGGCGTCTGCAAATAGAAGTGCGCTTTTAGCAACACAAGTAAGCAAAATTAATCTTACAAGTTCGCAAGCATATGACTATAATCACCTGATTAGCTTGCGTCTGTTTGGTTCCCATATGTTCGCTCAATTGTGCAAACTTTGGCATCACGCTTCTTAGATGCTTTTAAACCCTTGAGAACACCTCGCCCCTTCTTCTTCTGTCCATTAGTTTCTACAACCCAAATCATACAAGAAATATTGCATTACTCGGTATTTGATTATAAGAAACTAGGACACACATATAAACCAAAATTGGTACCATTCTGTAGTTGTTCACGGTTGCGTCGAGCATGGGATGGCCATTTGTTAAGTGCGCACATGTCATTAGCAGACACTGGAGTGTCAGATTGTTCTTGAATTTCTGCATAAGGTTTAAGAGTTGTCAAGATTAAGCAATCCAGGATTTTCTACATTATAGCAAATGGTAGAGGCAGCTTAAATGTTATAAGTTTTTACTAGATCTGCGTTGTCCATGTTTGTTTTTGTATGCTATTATACTTTCCATCCTTGTTACGAGAACAAATCCTTTCTTTACTGAACACAAGAAAAAATAATGGACTTAGCATTATCAATGTGCACCATTCAGAATAGTGATTTAGAATTAAGGAAGTTGTGTACCTTGCGGAAAGGAGTAATGTGAATCATCTTTTTCCTCTGAAGCTTGCACTGGGTGTCGTTGTATTGTCACCGGTCTCCCACCAGCAAGGTGTTACGTTGAATTCGTTGTTGTTCCCTTGTATAGGTAATGTAAGAATTAAAGTCAATTTCAGTCCCAATTTGTTAGCAACCCATCAAACAACACTAGATACACACAACTACTATACAGTAGTGTTGCTGCTAGTAGATGGAAAATGACAGCAACTACTATACTAGGATCAGAATTCAGAGTTACTACTCACTTAAGTGCAGATACAAATTTTATTTAGCCTCAGCATACAACAAGAATATAGGTAGGCAGTGATATTTGTGGATCCTGATTCCGATTGATCAGGTGAAAGACCAACAGAGTATAGGCTGATGTACAGAGGTCGCAGTGACACAAAACTGACAGAAGATATTCATAGCTCGTAGCTATATCATCAAGTGCCCTTTTGAATCTAGGTGCTTTGTGTTCACTTTGGGATGTGAAAGATGGAACTTGCGGTGCATTGCATTCTTTGTGTTAACATAACAGATATTTTCACTTTTTCAGCCCTGGACCAACATTGCATTTTAATTTTATCCACCATGCCTAGTGCATAGTTAAGCTACATGGACGGCTGTTGACAAGAAATGGAAACCTTTTTCAGTTCAGAAATCAAACAAACACATTTTAACATGCTCTACATTGGTTCTGAAAAGGAGAGCAACCAAATGCATTTATACCGGTGAATATGCATAATGCAATGTATAAAAAATGAGCTTGCACAAAAGATGTCCTGGATTTGCTAGAACTATATGCAACACAAGTTTGTCCTGAAATAAAATCTGCCCCTAACTAGCTATATAAACATATTTGTATTGACACTCTTTAGTCAAGTAACTTCTTGATCATATATACTGTTTTAGACACTCTTAAGCCAAATTTCTTAGAGATCAGACATAGTGTCATTTACATAATCATATCAACCAAAATAAATTTGGCGCTCTAGTAATGATACACAATAACAATAAGCTGCCTCTAAGAGAGAGCTTGTTTATTGTTACATCCATAGAATAAGCTTTTCTTCATATGAACCAATTGTTAATTTTTATACTGCTCACATCCTAGATTTTATTTCTTCATATGTTGCAGTACACCATTCATGTTTCTAAAAGCATGCTCAGTTTCCCAGCTATGTACCAATGATCTAACAGAATACTGCTAATTGGACCTAAGTTCAGAACACATATAGTACTCCTTAGTGTTCTTGCTAACTGATCCTAAATTCAGAACACAAGTACTTGCTAACTGATCAAAGATTAAGGGTGTGTTTAGGGAGAGGTTGTTGTGAAATGCCTAATCTATCCATCGTTTTTTCTCTGTGAGTTTGGAAGTATGCCATTTGTGATCATTTCTTTGACTAGCATCACGTGTAAGGAAAAATCCTGAGCCATGGATAATACAGGCGAGGGTTCATTGATCAAATCAAAGGCACTCACATGTTGTATACTCATAAACGTGAATTCTGATGACTAATTCGAACACACGCACACAAATTTCATGGCTAATTGAGTCCATCAGACAACATTCATCTTCCTAGTTCATCACGAAATCAGTAAAAAAACATCTCCGTAAATACATATGCGCCACATACACCATGCAAATCATTCACAGACAAGAGCTTGCAAATCATTTATATCACCGAATCAGTCACCCACCGAGCTTGCATGACAAAGGAAACAAAAAAAAAATCAGAGAAGTACATACTTCTTGGTGGAGGCTGCTAGCGGCAAGCTCGGTGGCGACCACCTCGTGCAGGCCAGCAGCGACGAGGTCCTAGAGGCCTGGTAGAGGATCGATCGATGACATCGCTCAGCTTCATGCGGCGACGGGCTGAAATTGGCCTGGAACAGGGCAAAGACCAGAGTGGAGGAGGACAACGGGGGACTAGGGCGAGGAGCAGAGGAGATCCTCGTTGGTCACCGGGCGGCTCTAGATGGGAGGGGTCGCGCCGGAGAGGATGTCGGAGGCGTGCAAGGATCTTCCATCGGACGAGCCACGACCAACTGTGGCTACGGGCGAGGGCGAGGGAAGGGGGCCACGCGGTGGGGCACTCCGCTGTGGCTACGGGCGAGGGTGAGGGAAGGGGCCGCTGTGGCGAGGGCGAGGGAAGGGAGGCGTTGTGGCGAGGGCGAGGGAAGGGGGCGCTCTGGCGAGGGTGAGGGCGACGGAAGGGGGGCGCTGGGTCGAGGGCGAGGGAAGGGGGCCGCACGGTGGGGCGGTGGGAAAATTACCTGTGACGTTCTCCCGATGGACTCCGGTGTGTTCCGCAGCGTCGACGGCGCCGTCATCACGCCGTGAGGACATCTGGTTCGGTTGACCCAGATCCAGTTTTGAGCTTTTACAATTTGGTTAGGGTTAAGAGAAATTATCGGGGTATTTATGAGGGGTTTTCAGCGGGAATACACTCCAAAATTTGGTGGGAAGTTAAAAAATATTTGAGGTTGGTGGGGAGGGCTCAGCTCGACTCAGATTATCTAAATTCGAATGTATTTAGACTTATTTAGGCTAGATATATCCGAATCTAGACAAAACCAAGTCAACTAAATTGGACAGGAGGGAGTATCTCTACAAAGTAGAGTACACGCTTAATTATTTGTTTAGATAGGAATTATTTTAGGTAATCTTTTATTATAATAAATTGGAAATAATAGTTTGAACCAATATGGAATATATCTCGCGGACCGCCGCGATGGCTCGCGATCCTCATCCGACTCGTGGATGGCTCAATGATGACTCCCCGATGTGCGCGTACCTCCGGATGGCGGGAATGTGCTCCGGTGACGAAGGAGCCGGAGACGGTGACGGCGGATCTTCGTCGTGGAAAGATATACTAGAATCTCACATGGAAATATCGGCAGCGGTGCCAATTTGCGAACGAGACCCTGAAACTAACAACGGAAACGCCATCAGGTCCAGGACTCCATGTAGCTCCTTCCCCACCGCAATCAGAACGCTGCCAAGCACGGCCAGCTGCACCACCACCGGGGACTACGCCACTTGGAGTGGATCAGCGGGAGCACACCGCCTTGGAGCAGAAAGACCTCTTCGTCGGCACCATGGCCTGGAGGAAAACGTCCCTTAGAAGGAGCGGCTGCCCTTCAGCTGATATAGTCAACGACGTCGCCGCCGTCAAGGAATCGCTCCAGCAAAGCGCAGCATCGGCGCCAGAAAGGTGCTTATTGAATGCTCCCGCCATCAGGCATGCGCTGCTAACCTCCCTCCACGGGAGCACTTCAGACGAGGCAGTCAGGGACTGCTTGACGCCGCACCAAAGCGCCAACACGTATGGGAGAGGAGATCCTTCCGGCCTCCAGCTCGAAGCCCTCGACGGAGCGTTGCGCTTCTCGACCCCCTCGCCACCACGGCCGGCCAGGAGGAGAACCACCACGCGCCTCCCGACGCTGCCAAATCCCTCCCCTTTGCCCCCACGGCCAGACAGGAGGGATTGCACAACGCCAAGCGTAGACTTCAGAAGAAGAGGAAGGAAGGGGAGTGGCAGGCATCGAGCACCACTCACCGACGGCTCCGGCCACCGGAGCGAGCAAACTAGTGAGCACCACCTAATGGCACCCTCACTTTAAAACTACTAGGTTATACACCGACCGAAGCTACATGAGTCCAGCTGAATTTGATTCAGCTAGCAGAAACAGGTGATGTGGGTTGCTCGCTTTGATTCTAGCGATGTGTTGTGGCTGATCGCAACTTGCACGATGTCCCACTCTCTATAGAGGCTTTTTGCCCTGCTCACAACATTACATGTAATGCGACCGGACATCCACTGCCACCCATCGGCCACCCCTCCATGGCCTAGTCCAATCCCATCTACCGACCACACACGTCGCTCGACCGATTCAGTTTGGGACAGAGGAGATGAGAAAGGAGAGAAGTTGTTCCTCTCTGTCATTCTCTTTTTCTCTCAAGTTATTATGTCTTGTGATCAACAGATCGATGGCTATAGTTAATGGGCTGATGGGATCTATGATATGCTTGTATTAGGGGTATGTACTAGAAAAATTACAATTTTGTAGGGTGGGCACGGCCCAAGGTGAGCCCGTGAATGTATGTCATTGACTATAGAGAACATTGTTGCAATATCGTGTTATTTTTCGCAACAATATGGAATTATTGCAATATGTTTTACATATTACCATGGATACACGACTTGTCACAATATGTAATAGTTATTGCAAGAGAATGACGTTGAGGCAAAATAGTGTGCGCTATTGCGACCAGTTCGTGTTTTGTTGCACTAAGAAGCCATTTTTTGCAACAATATGTGTGCCTAACTCAACATGGCAGAACTGATGCAATATCTTGCTGAATATTACCACAGAGGGTTGTTTTTTTGCAATACCTATTATCTATTGCAACAATGTAACTAATTCGCGCAACAAACCATGAACGTCGCAATATCGCTACCTTATTACCATGACGATGCAATTCGTTGCAATACCTAGCCTTTATTGCAACAAATAGGGAACATAGTGCGACAAAACTAAATTGTGGCAATAGGTAGGACCTATTTCAACAAATGGCACTTTTGTGGTAATATTGCAGTTTATTGCAACAAAAGTTAGCTGTGGCAATAAATTTTGTTGCAATAGACCGGATTTCTGTAGTGACAAGATATGTATATGTGCATATCACAAGGCTCACTGACACTGCCCTCAGGGTCACATCCGAAATCAAGGCACACTTGTAGTGGCACCCTAGCATTTTAATCATCGGCCGTTACAACAAAAATAAAAACGAAAACTATGAACATCAAGTACTTTAGGGCCTCATACTTATGTTGGACATAGAAAATCATAGGGATGACGTGAGCGAGCCATGTGAGATGTATAAGATATGTATATGTGCATATCACAAAACTCGCTGACGCCACCCCCAGGATCACATCCGAAATCAAGGCACACATGTAGTAGCGCCCTAACATTTTAATTACCGGCCATTGCAACAAAAATAAGAACGAAAACTATGAACATCAAGTACTTTAGGGCCTCATACTTATGTTGGACATATAAAATCATAGGGATGGAGTGAGTGAGCCATGTGGGATGCGTAAGATATGTATATGTGCATATCACAAGGCTCGCTCACACTACCCCAGGATCATATCCGAAATCAAGGCACTCTTGGAGTGGCGCCTTAGCATTTTAATCATCGGCCGTTGCAACAAAAACAAGAACCAAAACTATAAACATCAAGTACTATGTATAGGGCCTCATACTTATGTTGGACACGAAAATCACAAGGATGGTGTGAGCGAGCCAAGTAGGATGCACAAGATATGTATTTGTGCATATCACAAGGCTCGCTCACACCGCCCCCAGGATCACATCTGAAATGAAGGCACACACCTGGCGCCCTAGCATTTTAATCATCGGCCGTTGCAACAAGCAAGAACCAAAATATTATTGAGCACATTAAATACTAAGGACCGATTATATAAGTAAGTCTAACGACCGTCGAAATAATATTATACATAGAGAGCTAAGCGCATCGTCGATCACAATAATTAAGTTCAACGACCATACAGTTTCAAGCTAGGCAAGTTACTAATCAGTTTACAATGTCACAAACATCTAACGATAGTTCGAAACTACATCCAACCGGTAAATTCAAACATTAAGACTTCTGACTCGGCGCATGGAACGGTAGTACGCCGTATTTCGTCATAAACTTCCTATCGTCACCCTGCATTTCGAGGCGTTCTTCTACCTCGACATTTCACAATTTAATGTCGGTGTAGTGCAAGACCCCCCCCCCCCATCTTGATTGATGATTTCCGAGAACTGAGTCTGGATACGAAATAATTATTCTTTGAGATCATCATCCGCGATGGTCGGCATATTTTGGGCCCACTTCCGGAGATGTGATGGCAGCTTAAGCAGCTGTTGATCCCGGACGAACCTGCTCATGTGATAGAGGACGTAGAAGGCCTCCTTTTGACTATCTGTCGGCTGCTTGACGCAGGGGAATTCCGTTACATGGGTAAACATGTGTTTACCTTGCTTGCTGACATGTCCTCCCCCCCTTGCCGAAGTAGCCTCCATCTAAGGTGTAGGCGTCGAGAGCATCATCCAGAACACTCTTTATGTTGCCATAGTCTTTCTTCTTTATCAAACTGCTCGAGTCGAAATACGTGGCTTGCGAAAGCTTCGGGCAAATATTGATGAGTGTGCAAAATTTGTCTCTGTGCAAAACAATTTAAACGGAAATATATTGGAAATGAACGATGTAAATCTAATAAAACATGTTACGGGTGGCCAACGAATAAGTACTGTACTTACTCAGAAAAGAAAGGCATGAGAAGGTAATTCTTCTTTCTGTTCTTCAGCATGAAGTCTTTGAGGTAATCACGCACGAGTGACTGATCCTCAGGGTTCGACAAGATCCTTTCACGCATGTAGAAGGGGTCGAAATTCTCTCTCTCTCTCTCTCCCTTCATCGCTAGGTTGAGCGAGTATAGGCGGACTAGGGTATAGTGCAGCCGTTTCGAGTGAAACAAAGTGAAGATGTCTTCGAACCGCAGGAAGAACAAATTCGCGAGGGGAGGAGGGTATCGACGAAGCCCTTTCCCTCTGGAACCTTGACCGCAAAAACAAGATGCGACGGATTTTTTTTCTTCAGAAGTTGAGTCTCCAGATACAGGATACCCTTCGTGACAAGAAACCCAACAAGGAGAGGCATGGTGAAGCAAAGGCTGTGATTGAGCGCACAGCTAGCGACCATCCCAACCATCGCCTCAGAATTTGTGTATGGTAGTCGCTAACCAGTTCATTCACAAGGGCCAGTATATTCAATTAATGCTGATAAGGATTTGGCTCTTACTTCATAATTTCGTTTTTCTAGTTCAAATACCTAATTTCCTGCAACGATTATTGTATCGACTTGCTATTAAGGTGTCAATTGGGATCCCACCTAGATTCTACCTCTAGTTCATTTTAAGATTTCTAGTGCCAAATTTTGGGATCCCACTTGACACCCTTCTTGCTATGATATATAAATCATTTATGCCTTTCACTTGTATGGAATGAACTTGAGTTGTGGATTCTGTTTGTTTTAACACAAATCAATACCGCAGATTTATCCGTTTTCCTTTCTGAGTTTAGTTCTGGATTATTACGTTTGATATTATATATTAGAGTAAATTCCAATAAATCACCGCAAGAAGATGAAGACGAACTAAAGATGCACCATGCCAAAGGTGCATGGTTTATTCTTGTGCATAAATCACCGCAAGAAGATGAAGACGAACTAAAGATGCACCATGCCAAAGGTGCATGGTTTATTCTTGTGCAGCGCTAGGGGTTGTGCATTCACGATCGACCGCACCAAGGCGAGATCACTCGCATATACATGAGCCATGCATTGGTGATGGACTAGTACTCCCACCGTCCTAAAACGGATGTCACAAATTTGTCTAAATTTGAATGAATCTAGACGCTATTTAGCATATAGATACATTCAAATTTAGACAATTTTGTGATATCTTTTTTTAGAACGGAGGAAGTACATGCTTCCGAAAAATGTATGGGAATAACGTCAGAGCATGTAATAAACACTCTAAATCAAAATACCATGTACTAATAATCTCACCTTGCAATGGATGCAATTTAGTACAAATACTCCAGAGATCATCTTTGGTCTCTTATGTCTGGGAATAACCAGGTTGGGGACGGGAGGTTATCTCAACAAACTATTTAAAATTTGTTCACATAGCAAACAATCAACCAGGCTTAAAGCTTGTTAACACCCTACGAAATCCATTACAAAAAGCAGAATGAATTTTTTTAGACAGTTTTTCATATATACTCCCTCCGTTTCAAAATATAAGATATTTTAGCTTTGTGAAAAAAGCACATAATTTCAAACCAACCAATGTTGCCAAATTTTCTCTTTTTATTACTCATAAAATTGGTTGTATCTCAACATAGAAAAAAAATTAAGAGAATTCTTTATTTGACACTGGCTTAAAATCGGCTTCCCTATTTGATCTTGAAAACTTTTTTCTTACCAATTTGACATCTAAACTTGATTTTGTTCCTAACATGACACTCTAGTGCATTTTGAGCACTAACGGTGTTAAACAGGAAGAGGAAAAGACTCTTTTACCCCTGATGAATTATGTAACAAAATTATATCTATGAGATAAAAGCAACCCATTCTTGTGGCATAACCAAATGAGAAATGTCCTTGTGGTCGTGGATTTACTCAAACACTTCATCATCAGATTTTAATTTCAAAAATTCAAAATTTTGGCAGAATATTACTCGTAAATTGATGCCATATCTGTACACACAGTTCATATATACATATATAATGCATCACATAGATCATAGTTGTCCAGGTTCACACGTCACAAAGTTTCACGTTCAGCACTACTAATTCATACAACACCTACAAGTTTCCATACATCAGGTCAAGCCACGCATACATCACATGAATATCACAAACACGTAACTCCAAAAGTAAAGAAGGCACGAGAATCACAAACTAAGCCTTCTTTTGCTTCTTGTGCATGGAACAGAAATCTATTCATAAGCACATTAATGGGCGTGGCCTCAGTACAAATGACTTTCTGCAAATAAATCCTTAATACATAAAAATCTTTTTAAATGTAGCAAATTCAAATCAAATCTTCTCCGCCTCCGTCTCCATCCTCCTCGCCATCTGCCGTCGACTGCTCCCCAGTAGTCTGTCCTGCTCCGTCGCCTCCCATCCGCCGTCGGCCGCTCCCCAGCAGTCGGCCCCGCTCCGTCGCCTCCCAACCCCTGTCAGCCGCTCCCCAGCAGTCTACTCCGCTCCGCCGCCTCCCGTCTATCGTCGGCTGCTCCCCAGCAGTCTACCCCGCTCCGCCGCCTCCCATCCGAGCGCGCGCGTGTCGCCTTCCGTACGAGCCAGCAGGCGCGTCCCCTATGAGCTCGCAGACGTCGCCTCCCCTCCGAGCTCACGGACGCACATGAGATCGATTTGGGACCGCGCCCGCATCGGGGATCAACCTTGCCGGACTATTCCGCTCCGCTTGTCGGGCTCCCGTAGGCCGACCTGCGCCTGCTCCGAGCTCCCTGCAGTGGCCGGATTCAGATAGCAGGTACAGATGCTAGAGCATCATGCTTCTCCTTCAGATTCAGATAGCATGTTCAGATATAAATGTACAGAAAAGAAACTGATAGAGGAACTAGATTTCAGAAGAAATTGATACTATAATGCAAGAAACTTTGCATGCAATATATAGAAGGGCAGTGCAATATAAGCACAAAGATTTGTATATTTGAGTATCATCAGGACATAAGTAATTGAGTATTTGAGTATTTCATCACGTCCTTGGCTAACCGGGTGAAATTCTGGCATGTTTGGTTGAAAAACACATAAATCCTTAGGACATATGTGAACTATAATGACTATCTTGAACAACATGATACGCATAAATCCTCAAAACACATGGCGATTTGACTTCTAAGAAGTGAGAATACTGTTTACAGTTAAATGTCAATCTGAGCAGAAGCATCAGCAAAACACAACTGACTGATGATAACTCAGATTAAAATTCAACTTCAAAAATATAAACAGGACATACTCTATATCTGCCAAATCATTAATCAACTTTACTCGTACATCAGATGACATTTTTATTTTGAACACAAACCTGCAAGAAATTAGCTGAAATAATTAAAAATAAGGTTAGAAGAAGGATGGGTCACCGGTGTAGACGACATACAAAGTTAGACTGATGTAGACGACTGGCCCTTGGCGGTGCCTGGGTCACCATCTCCGTCCACAGCCACGGATTGGCTTGCCGCTTCCATGGTCGCGCCGCCGTCCACCGCTTCCATGGTCGCGCGACCGTCCACCGCTTCAGTGCCCGCGCCGCCAGACGCAGCCGCCGGCTCCGTGCCTGGGTCGCCACCAGCATCCGCCATGGACCCTTTGCTCAGGCCGCCGCCGCCGCCACTCAAGCTAGGGTTGGGGTTTCTGTTGTTTGGATCAAGAAAAAGGGACGCCAGCGAGCGGTGCCTGGGTCAGATCGATTTGATATGTTCGAGTTGCCACAAGCGGAGGGGTATTTTGGTACAATGGAAAGACAACTGACGGAATAAACTAACACCACGAACGGCAGTGTCATCCGGGGAAACAATGTAAATTTAGATGTCAAATTGGTAATAAAAAAGTTTTCAGGGTCAGATAGGGAAGCTGATTTTAAGCCAGTGTTAAATAAGGAATTCTCTCAAAAAAATTCAGCATTGCTGAAGTAACATTTGAAGTACGCAAGAGTTAAAGAACAGTCTGAAAAAGTCATGGTTTCAGAGACACGGCATTTGCTCTCTTGCAAACTGAGGCAACACATACACGATACTTATCACATTTCTCTAAGATAAAATGTTTCTCAAAAAGATCACCTCCTTAAAACAAGGTCACTGTTAATCGCAGAATCTTAATCGTTCCAGCATTAAGTGTCATTCCTTGGAAATTATCAGGTAGCAGCTACAAACATTCTTTGCTCAGGAGACTAGGGCTCCGTTTGGAGTCTTGGTTTTTCTAACACCAAAGTATTTCAATACCACGGTATTTCGGTGACAGGCAATGCAATACTTCGGTTTCTCTTATTTCTCAGTTTTAGAAGGACCTCTTTCTCAAATACTGCTAAAAAACCACAGTTTTGATCATACCATGGTTTATAAAACTTGTTGCTGCCAAACACACCGAAGTATTTGAGACTGCAGTATTTCGAGAAACCATGGTATTCCCCCCAAATACTTCAAAAATACTGAGCATCCAATCGCACCCTAATTCCCAACTCTGCATCTCAGCTCTGCATAAGGGTTGTGGCTGAAGCTAGGCGTGTGCATACACGGTTTGATGGTTTGACACGGTTTGGGTTAGTTCAATTTTTTGTACTAGATCTGGGGCAAGAAATCGAATTGTGAAAGAAAATGAACTACTATAGGTTGTTGCTAGCCGGTTTGGATGGTTTCCACAGTTTGGTATTTTGCCCACCCCTAGCTGAAGCTATCTAGAGATCCAGCTGCATAGAGCCACACGTTGTCTTCAGCAGCCACAAATCCACCAAAGGACACCTCCAAACGCAGCGCTCACTTCTTTGAGGTGCCAAACCCGCCAAAACCCATCATAGCAGCGACATCAGAGTCAATGTCCTCAGGTTCATTCAGGCCAGCCTGCTCCTTCTGAAACGATTTGATATCATGTGATTATGAATTCTACTGATTCTGAACAGCCCAATGGACTGTCATACTATTAAGTCTCATGATGAATGGAAAATGATAGTCAAAACGTCACACTTACCTTCTTTTCTTTCTTCTTTTCTCTCCGTTGACGCTTCTTCTCCTCCTCCTCTTGCTGTTGTTTGAATATTCTTTCATCCAAATCTGAAGAAAAGGCAAAGGAGCTAATTTTAAATTTCAAACAGCAATTTGATAGACAAATCCGTGGAGTGCCTACACAACTGTTCAAAGAATAAGACAGGAGAAATGATGACATCCTATATCATGTCTTCACACACCTTGTTCACTAAAGGTAGCTGGGTCTTTCCTCTTCTTAAGAGACTCGAACCGTTTCTGAACCTGCAGGCAGAAAGAAGAGTTAACACAAAGATATGGAAGGTAACCAAAAAAGCATTTGTTCACTTGGCTTACATAACCAACATATTTTCGCGCGTCTGACATACTAATGATTTTAATGATTGTATGAACTCGGGTTAACAGACAAGCTTGAATATTTTACCTGTTCAAGTGATGCCCTTTCAACCCGCATAGACATGCCCAACGCTCTCTGATCTGTCAGATGATCAAACCATAAAGCATGAGACTGGTGATATACAAGTTTGATAGAACAACTGAACTTAAATAGAGTTTGCAGGTACTTACGCTTCTTGCCATTTATGTGATCCAAATAATTAGCTGAATCTTTAACAACACACTCGCATACTGAACAGTAGTATCCAGCCTGCCATAAAGTAGGTAAACTGAGAACAAACTTTTATGTGATAAATTGAGCATTAAAAGTATTTAGTTAAACATTGGTATTTACATCATCCTCGAATCCCAAAACAAGAAGTATCTAGCAATAGTACTGTTCTGAACATTCATTGGCAAGTTAAAAAAGACCAAGCAAGTGACGAATCAAAATTAATGAGTTCATAGATTGTGGAATCATGAGACCTAAATCTAGAAAACAACAAGAATGACACATACAACAGATCTTCTGAAAAAAGATCTCACCAAGTTCTCAAGGACAGCAAACAAACAGGCGAAACAGCATGTAGTCCCAAACTCTAGCAGTGTGTCTATCAAGCAAGTCAAACTGAAATTTTACAAACAATTTAATTTCTAAATAAAAAATAACAAGCCCTGTCAGATTTTGGGACAAACCTGCTGACTCAAAGGTGCAATTGGGGTCACCACCTGAAAAGAAGGGGCAATAAATAATACGATTTGTTATACATTCAAGTTGTAGAGAATAATTTATATATGCAGAATGTTTTTAAGCGGATTATAGAAATGATTAAATGACCAAAAAAGCCACCCATATACAAATAAAACATGCATAGGTGAACTTTATCAATTTTTGCTATATGCCTATATACATTCAAAGCTCTTCCAATCTTCAACCTTAAGCACACTATGCTTTCCATCCCTATGTTTCATATTCAAAAAGCCCATTGTACTACTCAAAGTGTTTAAGGCTTTAAGCATTGTCCTAGTCCAGCAGTGGTACTATCAAACTGTTTAAGAAGAGCTGTTCACAGTGGCGGAGCTAGCACTGTGCTAATCTAGACTATAGATTGTTACTTGGCACCATTTATCACTTAGTTAAATCCCATAGTTTTGTACAGATGAACCCATTAATTTCTTTTGCTGCCTTCGCCACTGGCTGTCCTAGACTCTAGTAAATAGTAATACAACACAGCAGCAGTACTACTGAAAAGAGTTCTCCAATGCAGTCAAGTTTCATGAGGATGACAAACCTGGGTCTTGCCAAGACGAGACTCAAGGTCGACTTCATAGTCCCTATGCTTCAAAGGTTGTCTTTGCACAGGAGGGCCCCTATCTGGCATTTGCAATTGAAACAAGTCAGTTTTGCAAGATAATAATAATAATAATAATAGTATGGCTACA
The DNA here is from genome assembly GCA_916181665.1 of Avena sativa. Taxonomy (NCBI): domain Eukaryota; kingdom Viridiplantae; phylum Streptophyta; class Magnoliopsida; order Poales; family Poaceae; genus Avena; species Avena sativa. Next base: position 123,459,918 of record OV702291.1, on the reverse strand, counting down.
GATTCAACAAAATCAACTTTAGACGCAGCGCATACCCTTGCTTCTACGGGCTTCATCCTGGACAACCAAGTGGACAAAAGAAAGAAACATGTTAGCAATGTATATCGAATAAAAGAGAAGTGATTACTTTCTAGTATATTCAGAAAAGACAGGACATGGTGGAGGACCTTCTCATCCCGCTCTCTTTGTCGAGCTCGCTCCAAGTACTCCTCCTTGTCAAATTTCCTACGGAAAGTGTTGTCCACACCTGCAGGCTACGCACCCACAACAAGCAGAAGATGAGCTCAAGCGCACCGCACTAGCTTACACATAAATTTTAACAGAATGTATTTCATTTTCTAGTACGGAGTAGAAGAAACTCACATTGCCAGACATATTGCCTTGTTCACTGACGGGCAGCTGCTACCTAAGAATCACAAGTAGAAGAAACATCAGAAACGAGAAAGTGTTGCCAGGTAACAAAGCGAACAAGATGTCGTCAAGCATGCAAGTTCAAATTAAACCAATCCGTGGGCACGGAAACATGAGCATCAGGGCATCTATCGACACTAATCCGACAGCGGCGGATGATTAACCCTAGCCTCTATCAAGTACGAAGACAGTAGCCAGGACACTGGGAATTAATGGGGTGACGGCGAACGGAACTCACGTTGAGGGTATCCGGGGGGTGGGGGGATCTGGGGCGCTTGCCGCCGACGCGGGGAGGGAGGAAGGGGCGGAGGCGGTGGTGGAAGAGCCCTTCCGAGTCGCAAGCGCCGGGGCAGCACCAACACCGCCCGTCCAAGGAGACAGGTGGGATCTTCGGGGAGCCGGGGACGACGGGAGGGAGCGCCGGAGCAGCGCGGAGACGGGGGGAGGAAGCCGGCCGCCGGAGAGAGCGGCGATGCGTGTTTTTTTTTTTTGGTCTGCCCTCTTCCCTTCTCCGATGAGGATTCGACTTTGAAGGCAGCGGTGTGCGTGCCTGCGATCTGTGTCTGCACTGAGCCGAGCCGCTGAGGGCTGAGGGCTGAGGCTGCAATGGGAGGGAAGGGAACCGACATGTGGGCCTGATGGGCTGGGCCAATGCTCATGGTTAGAGTAAGTGGAGCCCATTAGCGAGCGAGCGACGGCGGCCGACACACAAAAGCCAGCGCCGTGCACCCCTAGTCCGGCCCCGGCCCGCAAAATAACCGACGACGCGCAAATTTCCCGACGACGAGGAAGAACAGGAGTGACGATGGCGGCGACGCGCGTGAGACCGGGTGGAGTAGTTGAGGCCTTGAGGGTACGGTGGCGCTGAGGTACGGCGCGAGGGCAGCTACAGGACAAGGCCACACAAGAGATTCTGGTTGGGACGGGCCGTGAGATCAGGAGGTGGAAGAGGAAAACACGGTGGAGAGGAAACCTGAGTCGGAAGGGATGGGTTTCCGTAGTAAAAAAAGGAAAACTAAGGGGCCGTTTGGAACATAGAAAAATCGTAGGAAAAGTGAAGGAATGTTGTTTACGCAGGAAACTCTTCCTTTGCAGCGTTTGGAACGCAGGAACGAGCACAGGAATTCCACAGGATAGGAACTCGATTCCTTTGCTATTGCAGGAATTTTAAAGGAATCCAAACATCCAATTTGACCTCTTTTTCTTCCGTTCCTTCCTAAAGTCCGAGGCATCTTAGCCACTTGGCAAAGCAAAACACGCGAGATTAGAGAGTTATTGATGAGAAAATTGTCGCCGACAGCCCCAACCGCATGGGCTACTCCTCTCTATCGTTGCTGCTCCAGGCCACCGGGCTTTCCTCTCTATCGTTGAAGCTCCGTGTAGCCGCATGAGGCCTCAAAATCGCGTTGCCCTGTTCCTTTCCATGAAGAGACCATACAACCTGAAGCTGCTGCTAGCTTGCTTCCTAAGAGCATCTCTAGCAGATCCCCCATCCGACCTCCATTCGCATAATAACCGCTGATTTCTGGTTCGGAGGGCAAAAAAGGCACCGTTCAGATCCCGCATCGGACCTTCATTTCCTAAAAAAAAATCTGGGTCGCCCGATTCGCGCCGCGCGACCCCCAAGTTCCCGGGTCGGAGGGGTTGTGCGAGGCCGGCCTCCATCCATTTCTCGCCCCTTTGCGCGAAGGAAGTTTCAGCTCTCCCCTTCTTCTCTTCGTCCCGCCAACCGTCGGCGCCGCCGCGCGCCGCCACAGATCCCGGCCTCCCCCGCCCTTCCCCTCCGATTCCGACTGGTAGAAGCACGCGTGCAGGCCCGCCGCGTCCGCTCCGCCCGCCTGCGCGCGCGAATCTGGCACCAATCGGCCAGAATCGACGTCGTCGATAAGCTTCTTCCCAAGCTCGTCCCAGCCGCGGATCTGCCGTCGTAGCTCTGATGGTTTGCCGCGGTTGTTGCGCCTTTGCAGATGGACTCGTGCGCGCCTTTGCAGATGGACCTGTGTCGCGGTTGTTGCGCCTTTGCAGATTCCCGAATATGCTGTTATGCGGGCCGCGTTTGGCGTGTCTGTGCGCGACCGTTTTTCGACCTCCAAAACGCGTTTAGGGTGGCCTGGATAGGCGGATATGGGGTTTGCGGTTTGGGGATCTGCTAGAGATGCTCTAACGTCAGGATTCTAGATGCATTGGCATGAGAGATTGGAGAAAAGCTACTGTGGTGAAGATACCATGGAAGAAGATAAGAAATATGTGGTAGAAAAAACACTCCTTTTCGGATGGCCCACAGCCATTGTCCTTTACGGGATAAAGAAATAGGTATTAGTAGCACAATAGGCACACATATTAAATTCTCTTTTTACTAATCTAATTTCCTTAAGCAAACATCGGTGGTCTAGTTTCCTGTAGGTTTTCTCCCTACTTTCCAAATGGCCTTTTGTAAAAAAAAACCTACGTTTCTCGTTTCTCAGGTTTCCATGTGTATTCCTTTCCCATTTCTCTTCTTTTCCTATTCCTCTCCTAACCCATGTTCCAAACGGGGTCTAAATCTATTGCCGGCGTGTTTAGTTCTATGCGAGTGTTTCCTTTTTTTCAATTTTGATCCGTTAGATGCTGCATGATGAGAGATTTGATTTTACTAATTTTGGACTCTTGATTGGTAACCCGTATTGCCGTTTCCCTCCAAACCTGACGTTTGGTTATTATGCATGTACACATGAGTCGATGTGTGTTATGCCCCTAACTAATGTACTCAATCTTAATCCCCTCTAATCTACCTGACTATGTTTCCATTTGAGATAATGTCTAGATGAAAAGATGCGCCTTGATGTTACGAATCTATTATCACAAACGATTTGTAATTTTGTTGAGGATTTGAAACGCTACGCCATTTTTCCTTTTAGAGTTTTTGAACGAATTTTGTCAAATTCGTCACACATAGGTGATCATTTAAAATTTCCTTTGATGGGAAGTATCAGTTCATCATTCCGCACAACTTTCATATTGTAAGTTTTATGATTTGATGTTCCTATACGAGTACCTACGTATACGTACGTATATTAGAACAACTTCAGTTCATCCCAGTTATCAATGTCAAAACGAAAAATTTACAACACGAAAGTTGTGTGAAATAGTGATGCGAAGCTACACCTCGAAGGAAATTTCAAACTGTAGGAGTTCCGCGCATGAAAACAATAAAAATTTACCATACACTCCTGAATCCCTGATGTTGGCAGGACCTATCTATTAGTAATACGATAATAGGAAGGGTTTTTTGCGAACTTACCCTTGAAGACCGAAAAGCGTTGTCAACGCTCAGGAGAGCGTGGTTGATTTAGACGAGCCAAAGTCAACCTCAAGGTCGTGATGAAAGTCCTTGCACTCCTGTGGCTCCAACGACTTGAGTGCATCAAGTGTGACACCTCGCAGGGAGTTACACACGTCCAGTGCCTGACGATGACTCTCGTTTCCCCGATCCAGCAGCAGTTGCGGAAGTAAAGCTCCTAGATCCGAATCCCGTAGTGCGACGGCGCTCTGTGATAAAGATGTCTCTCGTTCGCGCAGTCCGGACTTGAGACCACGGTCACGGGAGAGGGAGAATATCAATTGGAGGTCTCCCCAAAAGTGAGGAAACCTTTTACTGAATATTATGTGTATTTATCTGGCCAAATACCCCCACTATATATAGGGGTAGGGGAGGTACTACCTCCCTCAAAGTCCCGAAGTGGGACTAAAGGAGAGGGAGAGGGGGGCGCCGCCGGCCAGCCCCAGTGGGCCCGCGCAGGAGGGGGGCTTGGCCCAGCCGGCCACCCCCTTTGCCCTTTCTCCCCTCTTGCCTTTCCCTCATGGGCCCTTCTCCCTCCGGAATTGGCCCATTAAGCCATTTGACCATTTAATTGATTTTCTCTTTTATTAAATAATTATGAATAAATGATTAAATCAATATTTAACATTCATTCACATATTATTCAATCTCCATGGCTATGGAACACCTTTCACCTCCAGTCTGGACATCCTCCGGACTTACCGAAACCCTTCCGGTTTTCTCTCTACTCTTCTTCGGTGATTCTACCGATCATATAAACACTCTCTAAGCATCGTCAAGCCCTTAAGGGTGATACCCCACAGCTCGAGAACACTCCAGACATGGTTAGGACACTCCCAGGCCAATGATCGACAGAGGGATCTGGATGGCCATATGACCCTGATACGTCCATTTTGCATCACTATTCTATGTCTTAGTTCACTATTATTCATTGATATATTTCGTATTGAGAGGTGATACTTATGTTATAACATCTGTTTTTGCTTGGTTGATGAATTTTGGAGCATGGACCGCTGCGGTCAGGATTCTGATGGAAAAGGTGCTGCTTGGAGGCAAAATTTGCGAAGATTAAAAATTTCAGGAAAATATACGGAAAATCCTATTTTTCTAGAAGACTAAGGATGCCAGAAGACAGAGTGGAGATGGGCCACAGGGGGCTCACACCACCCCATGGCGCGGGCAAGCCCAGGCCACGCCAGGGAGTGGTGTGGCCACCCTGGCCCACTCCAGCCTCTCCCCTCTGGCGTATATCATCCTCCAGAAACCCTAAGACTCGAGGAGCGACCACAGAAAGATTCCGCCGCCTCTGCGGGGCGGAAAACACCGAGAGAGCCGGCAGACAGATTTCTACCGGGGGAATTCCTTCCCGGAGAGGGGAGATCGTCGCCATCAACACCATCATCAAGCTGGACTTCATCGGGATCATCATCATCATCACCACCATCATCACCATCAGCACCCTCATCACCTTCTCCATATTGCTGTAACAATTGCGTTGAATCTTGCATAGTTCATAGGGGAAACTTTCCCGGCGTTGATTACTCTTTGTACTTGATGCTATTGAGTGAACCATTGAATTATTGTTTATGTTCAGATTGTTATACATCATTATTCCATCTCTGATCATGATCCATATGATGTCTTGTGAGTAGTTCGTTTTGTTCTTGAGGACATGGGAGAAGTCATGTTGTTAGTAGTGGAGTTGTGTTGAGAAAGATTCAATAGTTTGATATTTAAGTTGTGGTGTACTTCTTCTAGTGGTGTCATGTGAACGTCGACTACATGACACTTCACCTATATGGGTCTAGGGGAATGCATTGTGTATTTGGCTACTAATCGTAGGGGTTGCCGGAGTGACAGAAACCTGAACCCCCGTTAGGAAACCATTGCACAAGGGACGTAAGGGTCTTAGAGTTTAAAGTTGTGGTTAGGTTTCTACCTTAATTACTTTCTTGTACTTACGGATGTTTGCAAGGGGTATAATCACAAGTATGTATTAGTCCTAGGAAGGTCGGTACATTAGCACAGGTTCACCCACACAACACTTAGCAAGCTAAAGAAGATTAATCAACTATATGAAGCGAAAGCACTTGACAGTCTTCCCATGTGTCCTCGAGAATGTTTGGTCATCTTAAGTAATACAACCGGCTTGTCCTTTGCTGCATAAAGGATTGGGCCACTTGGTGCATTTAGTCCTACTATCTTTTATTTACTCGTGCTTTGTTTACTTGCTTTATCAAAAAACCCTAAAAATCCGTTTGCTAAGTATTTGCAGAGAATTCCTGATCCATACCACTAGCCAGCACCTTCTGCTCCTTGTTGGGTTCGACACTCTTACTTATCGAAATTACTGCGATACACCCCCTATACTTGTGGGTCATCAAGACTATTTTCTGACGCCGTTGCCGGGGAGTGAAGCGCTATTGGAGAGTGGAACTGGTAAAGGAAACTTCTACTCTGAGTATTGTTTACTTCTGCTAGTTGCTTTATTTTCGTTATGGATAATTCGCTGAGTTTCTTATTTGGTAATGCTACTACCACTGCTAAGGTAGTAGATAAGCCACCACCTGCTGAGAATGATGTTTTCAAAATACCTACAAGAATTATTGATCGTGTTATGGATAACTACTATGTTGGGGATGGAACTGTCCATCCCGGTGATCATTTGCTCTTTATACACGAATTATGCGGGTTGTTCAAGTGTGCAGGTATTACTACAGATCAAGTTAAGAATAAGTTATTCTCATTATCACTGAAAGGAAGAGCTGAGGAATGTTATAAGTTGCTGAAGAATGGTCAAGCTCTGGAATGGGAGGAAATAGTGCCTCTCTTTTATTCAAAGTTTTATCCTCCTAGTGAGATTCATAAAGATCGGAATCAAATATACAACTTTTGGCCTCTTGATGGAGAGAGTACAACTCAAGCTTGGGGGAGATTGAAGTTACTAATGCTCAAATGTCCCATTCATGAGCTCCCCAACAATATTATTATCAATAACTTTTATGCAAGGCTTTCTCTTCATGATAAAGATTTATTGGATGCTTCTTGTGCTGGATCATTCACTCGTATGGAAGAAGAAGCTAAATGGGATCTTCTGGACCGTATTCAAGATAATGCTGAAACTTGGGAGAATGACAAAGGTAGAAAGTCAGGTATAAATTATGATTATGAATGCATTGAATCTTTTATGGGAACTGATGACTTTCAAAATATTAGTAATGTTTATGGTCTTGATTTGCAAGTTATTACGAATTGCTTTAGAGCTTTTGCTTCCTATATCGAAATTCCAAAAAGGGGATGGAATAAATACCATGCACCTTACAAAGAAATTGTTGATTATGTTCCTATTGGGAGTGCTGAGTATTGCATTATTGATCCCATCTTACCCGAACCTTATACCGAGAAGATTCCCTTCCCAGAAAAGGTAAAGGACCATCCTATGATAACTAATGTAATCACCAAAAGTGAAAAGAGAACTGTAAAACCTGATGAACAAATAAACATTGAACCTGTGGTAGCAATTGTGAAAGACCTTGTCACTAAAAGCATAGAAGATGGGCACATAGTCTTTTGTGAGGATGCTTGTAATATTGTTTCACATCCTAATAGAACTAAAAAGGCTAGTGTTCTTGTGCTTTCTATTAGAATTGGTGATCATTGCTATTATGGTTTATGTGATATTGGTGCAAGTTCCAGTGCTATTCCTTATGAGCTTTATAGAGAAATTATGCATGAAATCAGTCCTTGCGAGTTGGAAGAGATTGATGTGGTTATTCACCTTGCTAATAGAGAGACCATCTCTCCAATTGGTATTGTACAAGACGTGGAAGTTCTTTGTGGTAAGATTAAATACCCTGCTGATTTTCTAGTACTTGGTTCAGCTGCTAGTAAAACTTATCCTATCATTTTTGGTAGACCTTTCTTGAGTACTTGTGGAGCTATTATTGATTGCAAGAGGGAGAAAATCTTGACTAAGTTTGATGGGGAATCTTATGAGTTTAATTTTTCGAAATTTGCTAAAGAACCTTGCGAAGAGGAAAACCATAATGAGGATTTTAGAGTTGAACAACTTGCTTCTATTTCTCTTGCTCCTAACAATGCTTTGCATCAATTTATGGAAGATCATGAAAGTGAAATCTTCATGGAAGAAAGGAATGAGATTGACAGGATTCTCCGTGATCAACCTAAGATGCTTAAGCATAACTTGCCCGTAGAAAACTTGGGTACCACGATGCCACCTAAAAAGGATCCGGTTTTCGATCTAAAACCTCTCCCTGATGATCTTAAATATGCTTATATTGATGATAAAAAGATATATCCTGTTATTATTAGCGCTAAACTTTCAGGGAAGGAAGAAGAAAGGTTATTGGAGGTTTTGAGGAAACACCGAGGAGCTATGGGCTATACTCTGGATGATTTAAAAGGGATTTCATCTACTATATGTCAGCATTCTATCAACATAGAACCAGATGCAAAGCCAGTAGTAGAGCACCAACGACGTTTAAATCCTAGGATGAAGGAAGTGGTAAGGAATGAGGTATTGAAACTCCTTGATGTTGGTATTATTTACCCTATTGCTGACAGTGAATGGGTTAGTCCTATTCATTGTGTTCCTAAAAAAGGAGCTATTACCGTTGTTCCTAATGATAATGATGAGCTTATTCCTTAAAGAATAGTAGTAGGCTATAGGATGTGCATTGATTTTAGAAAAGTCAATAAAGTTACTAAGAAAGATCATTACCCGCTTCCTTTTATTGATCAAATGTTGGAAAGGTTGTCTAAAAAGACCCATTTTTGTTTTCTTGATGGTTACTCTGGCTTCTCTCAAATTGCTGTTAAACAACAAGATCAAGAAAAAACTACTTTTACTTGCCCTTACGGAACTTATGCTTATAGACGTATGCCTTTTGTTTTATGTAATGCTCCTGCTACTTTTCAAAGGTGCATGTCTGCTATCTTTCATGGTTTTTGTGAGGAAATTGTAGAAGTGTTCATGGATGACTTTTCTGCCTATGGAACTTCTTTTGATAATTGTCTACACAACCTTGATAAAGTTTTGCAGAGATGTGAAGAAACTAATCTTGTTCTTAATCGGGAGAAATGCCACTTCATGGTTAATGAAGGGATTGTCCTTGGGCATAAAGTTTCTGAAAGAGGCATAGAAGTTGATAGAGCTAAGGTTAAGGCAATTGAGAAGATGCCATGCCCAAGAGACATCAAAGGTATTCGTAGTATCCTTGGTCATGTTGGTTTCTATAGAAGGTTTATTAAAGACTTTTCTAGGATATCAAAACCCCTTACTAATCTTCTTCAAAAAGATGTACCCTTCATTTTTGATGATGATTGTAAGGAAGCTTTTGAAACTCTTAAGAAGGCTTTAACTACAGCTCCTATTGTTCAACCACCTGATTGGAGTTTACCCTTTGAAATAATGTGTGATGCTAGTGATTTTGTTGTAGGTGTTGTCCTTAGGCAACGTATTGATTAAAAGTTAAACGTTATCCATTATGCTAGTAAGACTCTAGACGCTTCTCAAAGGAATTATGCTACTACTGAAAAGGAATTTCTAGCTGTTGCTTTTGCTTGTGATAAGTTTAGGCCCTATATTGTAGACTCAAAAGTAACCATTCATACTGATCATGCTGCTATTAAATACCTTATGACGAAGAAGGACGCTAAGCCTAGGCTTATTAGATGGGTGCTGCTTTTACAAGAGTTTGATCTACATATAGTAGATAGGAAGGGTGCTAAAAACCCTGTAGCTGATAATTTATCTCGATTAGAAAACATCTCTTTTGACCCTATGCCTGTTAATGATAGTTTTTCCAAATAAACAGTTAGCTGCAGTAGGGGTAAGCTCGCGAGGGAGCCCTTGGTACGCTGATTATGCTAACTTTATTGTCTCCAAGTATTTGCCTCCAACTTTTACAGCTCAGCAAAGAAGGAAGTTCTTCTATGATTTGAGGCATTATTTTTGGGATGACCCACACTTATACAAAGAGGGAGTGGATGGTATTATGCAAAGATGTGTTCTAGAATATGAACAAAAGGAGATATTGCGTAAATGTCATGGTAGTGGTTATGGAGGACATCATGCAGGAGATAGAACTGCACAAAAGGTGCTACAATCAGGTTTCTACTGGCCTACCCTTTTTAAAGATGCAAGAAAATTTGTTTTATCTTGTGATGAATGTCAGCGTGTTGGTAATATTTCTGGACGCAATGAAATGCCTATGAACTACTCTCTAGTTATTGAACCTTTTGACTGCTGGGGATTCGACTTTATGGGTCCTTTCCCCCCTTCGAAAGGTTACACTCATATTCTTGTTGCCGTTGATTATGTTACTAAGTGGGTAGAAGCCATTCCTACAAAGAGTGCTGATGGGGAGACTTCTCTAAAAATGCTTAAGGATGTTACCTTTCCTATGTTTGGGGTGCCTAGGTATCTCATGACTGATGGGGGTTCTCATTTCATTCATGGTGGTTTTAGGAAGACCCTTGCTAAATATGATGTTAATCATAGAATTGCTTCAGCTTATCACCCCCAAACTAGCGGGCAAGTAGAGTTATCAAATAGAGAAATTAAATCCATCTTGCAAAAGACTGTTAATAGGTCTAGAAAAAACTGGGCTAAGAAGTTAAATGATGCTTTATGGGCTTATAGAACTGCTTACAAAAATCCTATGGGGATGTCTCCTTATAAAATGGTTTATGGGAAAGCTTGTCACCTACCCTTAGAATTAGAACACAAAGCTTACTGGGCAGTTAAAGAACTAAATAGAGATTGTAAGCTCGCTGGTGAGAAAAGATTATTTGACTTAAGTTCTTTAGATGAATGGAGGAGTGAAGCCTATGAAAATGCTAGGCTCTTTAAGGAAAAAGTTAAAAGATGGCATGACACGCGAATACTTAAGAGAGAATTTCATGTTGGTGAGAAAGTTCTATTGTGTAGGTCTCGTCTTAGATTTTTTGCAGGAAAGCTACTGTCAAAATGGGAAGGACCTTTCATTATAGAAGAAGTATACCGTTCAGGAGCAATAAAAATTTCTTCTTTAAAAGATAATACTACACAAGTAGTGAATGGATAGCGACTCAAACACTATATTGCTGGAGATTCTTACAATGAAGATGTTGATGCCTTTCAAGTTATAACTCTAGAGAAATTCATCGAGGACCAAATTCAGAGACCTGCAGAGTCTGTTTTCAAATAGGTAACAGTTCTGGTAAGAAAAGTTCCGCGAAAATACAATCCAACTATACTTTTGCAGTTTTTAGTCAATAAGGAAAGTTATGAAGCGAAAAAGGGACGGAACCGGAGCCAAGGTGTCCCACACCACCCTGTGGCGTGGGCCCACCCCTAGCCACGCCACCAGGTGGTGAGTCCACCCCAGACTCCGCCTCCGACCCGTTTTCACCCAGTACCTTCCTCTTGTTATGAAACTTTGTAATATATAACCCCCCGGATCTTCCGAGGTTCGTATATCGTGTTTTCGTTGTGTTTTTGTTTCGATCTGTTTCTGCCAGGTAGAATCCCAGATTTAGAGCCACAATGTCTTCCACTGGATCAGCCGAGGGAGATTCCTTAGAATATATCATCAACCCATACATGAGAGAGTTGAAGATTCATCCCAAGGAGTTGTTGCTCGAAGATGGGGAGGTCCGGATTAAGGAGGTTCAGGGCCCTAAAGGTGAAGGAAGTCTGGAGGACAGGATGGAAGCATTGGAGCAAGAAGTCTTTAGGTACAAGAAGATGGCAGAGCGCGAAGTGGATATCATCCATAAGATTTGTTCCGAACTCATCACCGAGCACCAAAAGGAGACTACTGAACTCAAAGACAAAGTCCTCTCACTCCGCCAAACAACCAATGAACTGCAAGCATAGTTCTTTGACGTTCAAAATCAAAACTATGAGTATGAGGTTAGGTTTAAACGCATAAGTGCTGCTGCAAGTTTCAGGATGCTGAAAACCATGATGTCCTTTGTTGATGGGAAGCCCTTACCCTAGAAGTCGGACGAAGACGAGAGGATACCACCACCACCAAAGGAGTAATTCGTCTTTAGGTTTAGCATCCCCTTGGTTTGTTCCAAGCTTGAGGGAGTGTCGCGGTATCACATCACTATCTTCTATCTTTTTACCTAATTAGTAGAGTCATATCTTGAACAGAGGAGTTATTATGTAGTATGGTTTGCATTATGGAAGTGTCCCCTCTCTCGTTAGATATGTATCCCTTGGTGTGAGTTGCCGTTATGGAATATTAATGAGAAGTTCTATCATTTACTCTTTTGCATAGTGATACGTCCATTTTGCATCACTATTCTATGTCTTAATTCACTATTATTCATTGATATATTTCATATTGAGAGGTGATACTTATGTTATTTCATCTGCTTTTGCATGGTTGATGACTTTTGGAGCATTGACCGTTGCAGTCAGGATTCTGATGGAAAAGGTGCTGTTTGGAGGCAAAATTCGCGAAGATCAGAAAATCCGGGAAAATATACGGAAAATTCTATTTTTCTAGAAGACTCAAGATGCCAGAAGATGGAGTGGAGGTGGGCCACAGGGGGCCCACACACCCCATGGCGCGGGCAAGCCCAGGCCGCGCCAGGGAGTGGTGTGGCCACCCTGGCCCACTCCAGCCTCTCCCCTCTAGCGTATATCTTCCTCCCGAAACCCTAAGACTCGGTGAGCGACCACAGAAAGATTCCGCCGCCTCTGCGGGGCGGAAAACACCGAGAGAGAAAGATCTCTCCGGTAGACAGATTTCTGCCGGGGGAATTCCTTCCCGGAGAGGGGAGATCGTCGCCATCAACACCACCATCAAGCTGGACTTCATCGGGATCATCATCATCATCATCACCACCATCACCACCATCAGCACCCTCATCACCATCTCCATATTGCTGTAACAATTGGTTGAATCTTGCTATAGTTCATAGGGGAAACTTTCTTGGTGTTGATTACTCTTTGTAGTTGATGTTATTGAGTGAACCATTGAATTATTGTTTATGTTCAGATTGTTATACATCATTATTCCATCTCTGATCATGATCCATATGATGTCTTGTGAGTAGTTTGTTTTGTTCTTGAGGACATGAGAGAAGTCTTGTTGTTAGTAGTGGAGTTGTGTTGAGAAAGATTCAATAGATTGTTATTTAAGTTGTGGTGTACTTCTTCTAGTGGTGTCATGTGAACGTCGACTACATGACACTTCACCTATATGGGCCTAGGGGAATGCATTGTGTATTTGGCTACTAATCGTAGGGGTTGCCGGAGTGACAGAAACCTGAACCCCCGTTAGGAAACCATTGCACAAGGGACGTAAGGGTCTTAGAGTTTAAAGTTGTGGTTAGGTTTCTACCTTAATTACTTTCTTGTACTTATGGATGTTTGCAAGGGGTATAATCACAAGTATGTATTAAGTCTTGGATGGGATGGTACATTAGCATAGGTTCACCCACACAACACTTAGCAAGCTAGAGAAGATTAACCGACTATATGAAGCGAAAGCACTTGACAGTCTTCCCACGTGTCCTCGAGAACGTTTGGTCATCTATAGAAATTCAACCGGCTTGTCCTTTGCTGCATAAAGGATTGGGCCACTTGCTGCATTCATTCTTACTGTCTTTTGTTTACTCGTACTTTGTTTACTTGCTTTATCGAAAACCCTAAAAATCCGTTTGCTAAGTATTTGCAGAAAATTCCTGATCCATACCACTAGCCAGCACCTTCTGCTCCTCGTTGGGTTCGACACTCTTACTTATCGAAAATACTGCAATACACCCCTATACTTGTTGGTCATCAAGACTATTTTCTGGCACCGTTGCCGGGGAGTGAAGCGCTATTGGAGAGTGGAACTGGTAAAGGAAACTTCTACTCTGAGTATTGTTTACTTCTGCTAGTTGCTTTATTTTCGTTATGGATAATTCACTGAGTTTCTTATTTGGTAATGCTACTACCACTGCTAAGGTAGTAGATAAGCCACCACCTGCTGAGAAAGATGTTTTTCAAAATACCTGCAAGAATTGTTGATCGTGTTATGGATAACTACTATGTTGGGGATGGAACTGTCCATCCCGGTGATCATTTACTCTTTATACACGAATTATGCGGGTTGTTCAAGTGTGCAAGTATTACTACAGATCAAGTTAAGAAGAAGTTATTCTCATTATCACTGAAAGGAAGAGCTGAGGAATGGTATAAGCTGCTGAAGAATGGTCAAGCTCTAGAATGGGAGGAAATAGTGCCTCTCGTTTACTCAAAGTTTTATCCTCCTAGTGAGATTCATAAAGATCAGAATCAAATATACAACTTTTGGCCTCTTGATGGAGAAAGTACAGCTCAAGCTTGGGGGAGATTGAAGTTACTAATGCTCAAATGTCCCATTCATGAGCTCCCCAACAATATTATTATCAATAACTTTTATGCAAGGCTCCCTCTACATGATAAGGATTTATTGGATGCTTCTTGTGCTGGATCATTCACTCGCATGGAAGAAGAAGTTAAATGGGACCTTCTAGATCGTATTCAAGACAATGCTGAAGCTTGGGAGAATGACAAAGGTAGAAAGGTATAAATTATGATTATGAATGCATTGAATCTTTTATGGGAACTGACAACTTTCAAAATGTTAAAAATGCTTATGGTCTAGACTCTCAAGCTATTGCTTCTTATTTTAAGGCCTTTGCTTCCTATATTGAAGTGCCTAAAAAGAAGTGGAATAAGTATCATGAACCTTATAAAGATGTTGCTAAGAGTGTTCCTTCAAGAAATACTGAAGTTTATACTACTAATCATGTTTTACCTGAACCTTATATTGAGAAAATGCCTTTTCCAGTTAAGGTAAAGGAACATTCTATGATAGCTAGTATGGTTAATGAAAGTACTAGTAAAGCTGTTGAACCTGATAAACAAATGGTTGATGAACCTATAATAGCAAATGTGAAATACTTTGTTGCTAAATATGAAAAGAGGTACACACTATCCTTTGTAAGGATACCTCTAATATTGTTTCACAAAGTAGTGTTATGAGAGCTAGTATTCCTGTGTTTTCTGTTAGAATAAGTGATCATAGCTATGATAGTCCTTGTGATAGCTATATTGTTAAGTTTATGCATGATACTGAAAGTTATTATGAGAGAGGTAAAAGTGTTCTTATGCATCTCAATAATATCAAGTTTCCCTGTTTTATGCTGAAAGTTTTTATGTTGCACTTATTTTGCCTTCTTATGCAAGTTGCCTTTGGTTTCAATAACTTGTTTGTTTACAAAATCCCCTTGCATAGGAAGTGGGTTAGACTTAAATGTGTGGGTGTTTTTGCTTCTTAATGCTCTCTTTCACTTCAAATCATATCCCTATGAGAGTTTCTTCAAAATTATCATGCCCATCTTAATGGCTATAAAGAAAGAGCTTTATGGGAGACAACCCAATTTGTTTATGCTTTCAGTTTGTTTTTGTTTCTTTGAGTCTTGGAAGTTATTACTTCGGTAATAACCGCTCCTTATCCGTTTTGTTTGGTTTTTGTGTCAAGATCAACCTCTAATGAGAGAGAAGTAATATTTGGGAAAGTTGATGTCCCGAAACAGATTTTTTGTGCTTCACCATAAAAAATCGTGAGAGATCTCTGTATGTCGGATTGAACTGTATTTTTTTGTGCTTCTGCCCCAAGTTGTTATTTAACTTTCGTTAGTTTTGCACTTTTTGATTTGAGCAATAGAAGATTTTCGAAAAAATTGATCTTTACCTGCTGGTCTGTTTTGACAGATTTTGCCAATCTTGCATTTGCTTCTTTATTCGATTTCCTTTTTGAATTCTTTTTGGGTTTTCGGAAGGAGTTGCTACAGTAGATTTTGTTTTGATGGTTTTAAGTTGAAGTTAGACTCAAAAGGTTTTATCACTTCACTTATACTAATGTTGCTAATTAGAACTCTGTGAAGTTTTGTGTGAAAGAAATTTCCAGGAAGTGGAGATAATGGTGTAATAAGGAAGAGAAAGGTTTTATGACTCAAGTAATAAGTATATGAAGATGAAGATATCGATGATATTCAAGAGATGACCCCGGAAGAATCTACTTGATACCAAATTCAGAGACCTGCAGAGTCCGTGTTCAAATAGGTAACAGTTCTGGTAAGAAAAGTTCCGCGAAAATACAATCCAACTATATTTTTGCAGTTTTCAGTCAATAAGGAAAGCTACGAAGCGAAAAAGGGACGGAAACGGAGCCAGGGTGGCCCACACCACCCCATGGCGTGGGTCCACCCCTGGCCGCGCCACCAGGTGGTGAGGCCACTCCGGACTCCGCCTCCGACTCGTTTTCTTCCAGTACCTTCCTTTTGATATGAAGCTTCGTAATATATAACCCCCGGATCTTCCGAGGTTTGTATATTGTGTTTTCGTCGTGTTTTTGTTTCGATCTGTTTCTGTCAGGACATACTCTTTGAAAACTTAGAAGCACAATGGTGTCCGCCAAGGATAAAGGAAGGAGCCTATGGAGGAAGACCTCCAAGACCCCGGGAAGGAGAAAGAGATCAAGAGTGAAGGTGAAGAGGAGGCAAAACACACCGGCACTACCGTTGCAAGCATCGGAGTGGTGGCAAATCCAGCCATTGGAGGGAAGCCTCCTCATCACCGTTAAGATCCCTGGTCACTTCCTCCACGCACCAAGAATCCTTTCCACACTCTTATCCATGAGCATCAATACCAGAATATGCCCAAGGAGAAATTACCCTCCAATTGGGATTTGCCTCGTTCTAGCCATGCAGGAAAAGAAGACTTCAAGGAGGAAGAGTGGGGAAAGAATAGCAAGAGCTGGAATTCTCAACACAACATGATCATGAGCCGCATTGAGCAAAATTCACAGCTGATTCACAATCTCACCTTCGAGATTGAGGACTTTGGGAAACTTATCAGAGAGATCATCGAGAGGATACCACCACCACCAAAGGAGTAATTCGTCATCAGGTTTGGCATCCCCTTGGTTTGTTCCAAGCTTGGGGGAGTGCTGCGGTATCACATCACTATCTTCTATCTTTTTACTTTATTAGTAGGGTCATATCATGAATAGAGGAGTTATTATGTAGTATGGTTTGCATTATGGAAGTGTTCCCTCTCTCGTTAGATTTGTATCCCTTGGTGTGAGTTTCCATTATGGAGTACTAATGAGAAGTTCTATCATTCACTCTTTTGCATAGCTTATATTAGTTTTCAATTCGTGGTTATATGATTGATCTTGTTGTTAGTATTGGTAGCACTTTGGGATCATTGAGTTAATTTAGTTGGTTTTGGAAAACCTGGCTTGGTCAGTAGCAACACCTTTTTGAGAGTTGAAAAGAAAAAGATAGAAGTACTCTAAAGAAAAATAATTTCATCATCTTTCTTTCTTGATGTGCTCATAAGTTTAGTATGCTCTAGTTAAGATCTTTTGTGCTTCCAAGGAAGATTGCATGTTTGTCTTTATCACTTGTATGTTTGGTTGTTTCCTTCAACTCTTGTACTTGCTACCCAGCCTTGCTAGCCAAAAACCTGTACTGAGAGGGAATTCTTCTCGTGCATCCACCTCCTTTAAACCAAAACCTTTGCCATTTGTGTCCACCATACCTACCTAGTAGCACTATTGCTATTCCAAGTAAATTCCTGTTTTATCTACCTCCCAAATTAAACTTGTTATGAGAAAGTTAGTGATTAAATCTCTCACAAACTTGATGGCACACTTTATTTTCCGCACTTAATAAACCTGAACCATTGTGAACTCTCTATGAAAGTTATATGCTTGCAAATTATAGGCTAGGGATTAGCAAAACCGCGCTGTCACGAGGAACGCTTTCAACACTTGTAAATATATACCCAGTTGATACCTTGCTCTTTTGTTTGCGGATGTCGTCAGTGTGAAATAAAAGGGGAGCTTGTAAGTCCATGGAATTATGTATGTGTGTTAGAGAAACGCCTAGGCCGCTGGTCTAATCCATGCTGACATGGTGGAAACCTGCAGCGTAACCATAATGATATCTATGAAGCATTCTTCTTATAAAAAAAGAGAGAGATAGGTATTGAGAAAAAGAAAATAAAAAAAAGAGATACTATGAAAAGAGGAAAGGGAGAAAAAAAAAGCACCATTTTCCCATGGTAAATAAGAAGATTGCTGAGATACTCATTGTCTGCTTGCCTTATCATTTTGATATGGGGTTCTTCCGTATCATCGGGCAAGGGGTACCCCGTTGGCGGTTCTCAATGATACGCACATACTTACGATGACAATAACTTACCGGTAACTAAAGTTGAGTAGCATGAGGAGCGGCCCTCGTACTCAAGGGACTTGGGATTTTCAGTTTATAGTCTGTCAAGCATATAACTCAGATTGGACCTCGCTTTAACCTTAATCACCTAAAGATGCCTGTGATAGGGGCAATGAGAGCTAAAAGCTAGTAAGTATCATAATTTTTGGGAGCTCTTTATGAGACTTGTAATCCCTGCTTCCCTCTTTGAAGGGCCCTTTCTTTTACTTTGTAGTTGAGTCAGTAAACCTATTCCCTTCTATCTCAGCAAGTATTTTGAGTTGATGTGTTTCATTCATTCATATGATGATTTATTCCATCATGTTTCTTATGTTCCTTATTTTGCACATTGCTCTTATCTTGAAGTTTACTACTTTGAAAGCTTTCATTGAAAAACCAGTTATTTGTGAACTCCAGCAAATTATCAACTATTCTTCGACCAAGAGCTAAGTTTGCCATAACCAATGATGATTTACTCTATGTATCTTTATTGTGTTTCCTTTACTCATTGCAAGTTGAGTTGTATAATAGTGAGTTGTCTTCAATTATGATCTATGTATTTGATGAATGTGATGCTTCTTGTCCGTATTCTTTTATCGACTCTTCACTCCATAAACCTGAGGCCATGTTTATTGAGCTCAGTTTCGCTTGGGGACAAGCGAAGTCTAAGCTTGGGGGGAGTTGATACGTCCATTTTGCATCACTATTCTATGTCTTAATTCACTATTATTCATTGATATATTTCGTATTGAGAGGTGATACTTATGTTATTTCATCTGCTTTTGCATGGTTGATGACTTTTGGAGCATGGACCGCTGCAGTCAGGATTCTGATGGAAAAGGTGCTGTTTGGAGGCAAAATTCGCGAAGATCAGAAAATCCGGGAAAATATACGGAAAACTCTATTTTTCTAGAAGACTCAAGATGCCAGAAGATGGAGTGGAGGTGGGCCACAGGGGGCCCACACCACCCCATGGCGCGGGCAAGCCCAGGCCACGCCAGGGAGTGGTGTGGCCACCCTGGCCCACTCCAGCCTCTCCCCTCTAGCGTATATCTTTCTCCCGAAACCCTAAGACTCGGGGAGCAACCACAGAAAGATGCTGCCGCCTCTGCGGGGCAGAAAACACCGAGAGAGAAAGATCTCTCCGACAGACAGATTTCTGCCGGGGGAATTCCTTCCCGGAGAGGGGAGATCGTCGCCATCAACACCACCGTCAAGCTGGACTTCATCAGGATCATCATCATCACCACCATCAACACCCTCATCACCATCTCCATATTGCTGTAACAATTGGTTGAATCTTGCTATAGTTCATAGGGCAAACTTTCCCGGTGTTGATTACTCTTTGTAGTTGATGCTATTGAGTGAACCATTGAACTATTGTTTATGTCCAGATTTTTATACATCATTATTCCATCTCTGATCATGATCCATATGATGTCTTGTGAGTAGTTCGTTTTGTTCTTGAGGACATGGGAGAAGCCTTGTTGTTAGTAGTGGAGTTGTGTTGAGAAAGATTCAATGGATTGTTATTTAAGTTGTGGTGTACTTCTTCTAGTGGTGTCATATGAACGTCGACTACATGACACTTCACCTATATGGGCCTAGGGGAATGCATTGTGTATTTGGCTACTAATCGTAGGGGTTGCCGGAGTGACAGAAACCTGAACCCCCATTAGGAAACCATTGCACAAGGGACGTAAGGGTCTTAGAGTTTAAAGTTGTGGTTAGGTTTCTACCTTAATTACTTTCTTGTACTTACGGATGTTTGAAAGGGGTATAATCACAAGTATGTGTTAGTCCTAGGAAGGTCGGTACATTAGCACATGTTCACCCACACAACACTTAGCAAGCTAAAGAAGATTAATCAACTATATGAAGCGAAAGCACTCGACAGTCTTCCCATGTGTCCTCAAGAACGTTTGGTCATCTTAAGTAATACAACCGGCTTGTCCTTTGCTGCATAAAAGATTGGGCCACTTGTTGCATTTAGTCCTACCGTCTTTTATTTACTCGTGCTTTGTTTACTTTCTTTATCAAAAAACCCTAAAAATCCGTTTGCTAAGTATTTGCAGAGAATTCCTGATCCATACCACTAGCCAGCACCTTCTGCTCCTCGTTGGGTTCGACACTCTTACTTATCGAAAATACTGCGATACACCCCCTATACTTGTGGGTCATCACATAGCTTATATTGGTTTTCAATTCGTGGTTATATGATTGATCTTGTTTTTAGTATTGGTATCACTTTGGGATCATTGAGTTAATTTAGTTAGTTTTGGCAAACCTGGCTCGGTCAGTAGCACACTATTTTTGAGAGTTGAATGAAAAAGATGGAAGTACTCTAGAGAAATATAATTCCATCATCTTTCTTTCTTGATTTGCTCATAAGTCTAGTATTCTCTAGTTAAGATCTTCTGTGCTTCCAAGGAAGATTGCATGTTTGACTTTATCACTTTTATGTTTGGTTGTTTCCTTCAACTCTTATACTTGCTACCCAGCCTTGCTAGCCAAAAACCTGTACTAAGAGGGAATTCTTCTCGTGCATCCACCTCCTTAAAACCAAAACCTTTGCCATTTTTGTCCACCATACCTACCTAGTAGCATTATTGCTATTCCAAGTAAATTCTTGTTTTATCTACCTCTAAAATTAAATTTGTTATGTGAAAATTAGTGATTAAAGCTCTCACGAACTTGATGGCACACTTTACTTTCTTGCACTTAATAAACTTTAACCATTGTGCTCACCTATGTTGCGTATATGCTTGCGCTTTGTAAGTTGTGAATTAGCAGAACCATGCTGTCATGGGGAACGCTTTCAACATTGCACTGGTACTTTGTACCTAGTTGATATCATGTTCTTTTGTCTATGGATGTCGTCGGTGTGAAATGAAAGGGGAGCTTGTAAGTCCATGGAGTTATGCATATGTGTTAGAGAAACGCCTAGGCCGCTGGTCTAATCCATGCTGACATGGTAGAAACCTGGAGCGTAACCATAACAAGTATCTATGAATCATTTTTCTTATAGAAAAAGAGATAGAGATTGAGAAAAAAAGAGAAAAAGAAAAAGGAGATTATGAAAAGAGGAAAGAGAGAAAAAAATCACCATATTCCCATGGTAAATAAGAAGATTGCTAAGATACTTGTTGTTTGCTTGCCTTGTCATTTTGATATGGAGATTCTTCCGTATCATCGGGCAAGGGGTACCTCGTTGGCGGTTCTCTATGATACACATATGCTTACGATGACAAGAACTTATCGGTGACTAAACTTGAGTAGCATGAGGAGCGGCCCTCGTATTCAAGAGACATGAGATTCTCAATTTACAACTTGTCAATGCATATCCTCATATTTGATCACTTTAACCTTAATCACCTAAAGATGCCTATGATAGGGGCAATGAGAGCTGAAAGCTAGTAAGTATCATAATTTTTGGGAGCTCTTTATGAGACTTGCAATCCCCGCTTCCCTCTGCGAAGGGCCTTTCTTTTGCTTTGTAGATGAGTCAGTAAACCTATTCGCTTCTATCTCAGCAAGTATTTTGAGTTGTTGTGTTTCATTCATTCATATGATGATTTATTCAATCATGTCTTATGTTTCTTGCTTTGCACATTGCTCTTATCTTGATGTTTACTACTTTGAAAGCTATCATTGAAAAACCAGTTATTTGTGAACTCCAGCAAATTATCAACTATTCTTCGACCAAGAGCTAAGTTTGCCATTACCAATTATGATTCACTTTATGTATCTTTATTGTGTTTCCTTTACTCATTACAAGTTGAGTTATATAATAGTGAGTTGTCTTCTATTATGATCTATGTATTGATGAATGTGATGCTTCTTGTCCGTATTCTTTTATCGACTCTTCACTCCATAAACCTGAGGCCATGTTTATTGAGCTGTGTTTCGCTTGGGGACAAGCGAAGTCTAAGCTTGGGGGGAGTTGATACGTCCATTTTGCATCACTATTCTATGTCTTAATTCACTATTATTGATATATTTCATATTGAGAGGTGATACTTATGTTATTTCATCTGTTTTTGCTTGGTTGATGACTTTTGGAGCATGGACCGCTGCAGTCAGGATTCTGATGGAAAAGGTGATGTTTGGAGGCAAAATTCGCGAAGATCAGAAAATCCGGGAAAATATACGGAAAATCCTATTTTTTCAGAAGACTAAGGATGCCAGAAGACGGAGTGGAGATGGGCCACAGAGGGCCCACACCACCCCCTGGTGCGGGCAGCCCTAGGCCGCGCCAGCAGGTGGTGTGGCCACCCTGGCCCACTCCAGCGTCTCCCCTCTAGCGTATATCATCCTCCCAAAACCCTAAGATTCGGGGAACAACCACATATAGATTCCGCCGCCTCTGCGGGGTGGAAAACACCGAGAGAGAAAGATCTCTCCGGCAGACAGATTTCTGTCGAGGGAATTCCTTCCCGGAGAGGGGAGATCGTCGCCATCAACACCATCATCAAGCTGGACTTCATCGGGATCATCATCATCATCATCACCACCATCAGCACCATCAGCACCCTCATCACCATCTCCATATTGCTGTAACAATTGCGTTGAATCTTGCATAGTTCATAGGGGAAACTTTCCCGGTGTTGATTACTCTTTGTAGTTGATGCTATTGAGTGAACCATTGAACTATTGTTTATGTCCAGATTTTTATACATCATTATTCCATCTCTGATCATGATCCATATGATGTCTTGTGAGTAGTTCGTTTTGTTCTTGAGGACATGGGAGAAGCCTTGTTGTTAGTAGTGGAGTTGTGTTGAGAAAGATTCAATGGATTGTTATTTAAGTTGTGGTGTACTTCTTCTAGTGGTGTCATATGAACGTCGACTACATGACACTTCACCTATATGGGCCTAGGGGAATGCATTGTGTATTTGGCTACTAATCGTAGGGGTTGCCGGAGTGACAGAAACCTGAACCCCCATTAGGAAACCATTGCACAAGGGACGTAAGGGTCTTAGAGTTTAAAGTTGTGGTTAGGTTTCTACCTTAATTACTTTCTTGTACTTACGGATGTTTGAAAGGGGTATAATCACAAGTATGTGTTAGTCCTAGGAAGGTCGGTACATTAGCACATGTTCACCCACACAACACTTAGCAAGCTAAAGAAGATTAATCAACTATATGAAGCGAAAGCACTTGACAGTCTTCCCATGTGTCCTCAAGAACGTTTGGTCATCTTAAGTAATACAACCGGCTTGTCCTTTGCTGCATAAAAGATTGGGCCACTTGTTGCATTTAGTCCTACCGTCTTTTATTTACTCGTGCTTTGTTTACTTTCTTTATCAAAAAACCCTAAAAATCCGTTTGCTAAGTATTTGCAGAGAATTCCTGATCCATACCACTAGCCAGCACCTTCTGCTCCTCGTTGGGTTCGACAGTCTTACTTATCGAAAATACTGCGCCCCCTATACTTGTGGGTCATCAGACCCATGTGCATTCCACAAAGATCTTTCATCGTTTGAATCGGTACAGTCATGTCTTATTCTCTTTGTCTCTCGATACTTGCATTGCCCGAGATCTGATCAATGACATCACCATGTCGTGTTCAATCTCGTTACCGAATAATGCTACTTGACTCATTCCGGCAAGTGATATCCCTGTGATCAAATCACACGTTGCGCACCTATTGGATATAACTTCTCCGAGTGGGCCCTTGAGTATCTTTCCGTCACGTGGACGGACAAATCCCGCTCTTGACATATATTGCGACTATTGTTCCTCCGAGTACCTGAACACACCTTTATAATCACTGTATTACCAAGTGACGCTTGATGCTATCTAAGCACTCTCGGGAGACAATGATTGATATAGCCTCACGGTCTAAGGAATAGTCTATGAGGATCCATTTCTAATCATCATAACCTGAAATTCATGACATGATTGGGTCACGATGTTTAGGTTGGGTATTGGTTTATCATCTCATTCTCAGAACGAGTTGACTTCATTTCCAACTGGCATAAATGCCACATGATCAGGAAACCTTGATCATCTATTAACCAATGAACCAGTGACTAGAGTTTAACTGGGAACCCCTGGTTG
This sequence comes from Avena sativa, assembly GCA_916181665.1. NCBI lineage: Eukaryota > Viridiplantae > Streptophyta > Magnoliopsida > Poales > Poaceae > Avena > Avena sativa. The sequence goes on along the minus strand of OV702291.1, from coordinate 123,435,851 downwards.
TTTATATATCACACATGTATTGATGTTTCCTCTCAATACAGTTATAGCATAATATAAAACTTAATCATAAACTTTATAAAATATAATAATAATCATTATTATTATTTGTCTCTAGGGCATATTTCCTACACAAACGGTCGCTCGTGTTCAAATAATTCGGCAAATTTGTTCACATAACGTATAAACATAAACACGAAATAGACCCCTAAAAACTCAACGAGACTAAGAACCGTTCGTGCGAATGGATTCGCAACATCGATTCACATCTTTCAAGAAATTCATGCGATCCAGAACTCCAAACGAGCTTATTTCTTTCCGTGCCCTGCGAGAAACGGGCATCGCCCCAACCAAACACGCCCTGCATGTCTAAAACGGTCCCACAGATGGATAACAAATTTGAAATCTCCTCGAATTATTTTTGTATTTTTAAAAGGTTTCGAGAGAAAAATGTCAGAGATATTGAATGGTTTATTTCTGTATTATATTACCCTAAAAGAATTTGTTAACTTGACCATATTTAGCTATCAATAAGCTTTGATCTACTGTTTATGGCTCAAACAACAAAACATCATGGAATAAGTCATTATGGGCATCCAGATCTCGTTAATAATCATTGATATGAGAGGTGCCTTAATCATTTCGGTGATGTTTCTGAACCGTAGGGTAACATACTTAAGTGTTCTATGATGCTTGGAGATCATTTTGGAATCATTGGATCACCGTTGGAGAGAAGAGAGAAAACCGAAAGTGTTTCGCATAAAGTTTGAAGGTGTTTTTGATCATAAGGAAATATTAAACGGTTATTTTATCAAGAACCCCTGCCACACAATATTAGTTGGTACGACGAGTGCCAAAGAGCCAACAACCATGCATGCATGAATCTTTTTATGATCTAAAAAATTCAAAATAAATTATCTCCTAAACCATTAATCCCATGGATGATCCGTCTTCACCGCTGGATTTGTCTCGACGAGTACTTCGAAACAAGATCCCATCTTAATATGTTTTGATGATATTTTTTTCTGCCGCCAGTTGGCAGATTACTGTACTATAGCTACTAGATTGATAGTTAATTGTTATCAGCCAAATAATACACAATCACAAGATAATCTTTACATGTTTCTAATAGTAACAATGATTTATATATGCAAAAAGTAGGTACTTGTTCCATTATAAACACGTAAAATAATGTCTTGCCGTCATATAAAGCTTGTATTGTTGAGATTTTTTTTTTAGAAACATCTGTTAACCATTTGATTTTAACATGATAATCAGCTTCACTTTACCTGATAACCAAGTGTCAGTAATCTGGTAACTAGGATAAAAAAATTGTTAAAATATATCAACATGGAACCTAATTACGAAGATCTCAACACGAAAAAGCAAACCTTGAAAACAGATCTAGATTTCGTATTACGATTCAAAAAATAAAACATTTTGAAGTTCAAAACTCAAAAGGAATTCTACGTGGCGGCTGAGTCGCATGCATGCATCGTTGGGTTGCCATATTAATCTGTGTCCATGAAAAGCTAAACAGGGACACGTGTCCTTCATAGCACAATCCAATATTAAATATGAATTTTATATTAATTAACTGAATTAATAAATAAAAATCTAATTTTAAAATATTTTTTGGCAAAACCTCCCTAATGGGCCAATTCCCGAAGGGAAAGGCCATGTGGGGGGCACCCGCCTGGGGCATCCCGCCGGCCAACCTTGGCTGCCGCGCGTGGGTGGGAAGGGCCCACCTGGCCGGCCCCTCCTCCCCATGGCGCGCCAACCCCTCCTTTGGCAATGTGGGGTTTCTCCCTTTTCTTATATAAACAGGGGTCTAGGGAGAGGAAAATACACAATAAAATTAGGAACTTCCTAAGGCATTTTACTTAGAGATTTTTTTTCTTCTCTCTCGTTGGCTCTCGTTCTTGCGGTTCCAAGAAGAACTGTGCACATGGGAAACCATCTCGGCACGCTGTCGCGCTACTGGATCCCAGTTCTAGAAGATTTACTTCCACATACCGGTTGGATTAGGGAGAACGGGCAGTCGTCGTTAAACACCATATGTGTGCGAGACCATAGAGGTGCTGCTAGTTGTGGTACCTGGCCTATCGTGCAAGGACCTGAGGTGACATGCAAGGAGCTTCACAACCTTGAGGTCGACTACGAGTACGACTATATTATCAACTTTCCCACAAACGTCAACGCTATCGGTCTACAAGGAGATGTCACGAAAACCTCTCTCCCATTACTGCATTAACTCATAGATAGATCTTGGCATCGATGTTGCGCTAGCTAGGGATTTTTTGTTTTCTGCTGCGAACCCCTTCAGAAGCAGGGCAAGCCAAAAAATCTGGCCAAGGATATGACCTAGGAAGAGCGACGAGTCGAGTCGGAGAAGCGCCAAGGCCAGAGATAAGCCGAAAAAAATCTTGTGCTCGCTGCCCAGCTCGACGTGGTGGACGAGGCCACCCCCAAGAGCTTTGTTGATCTCTAGATAAGATCTATTGTGGTGGATGAGGCCAACGCCAAGGCTAGGCTCATGGAGGTCGAGGCCAAGGAGGATGATGCCAAGTCTAATTTGTTGGAGCCCAAAGCCAAGATCTTGGCCGAGCAGAATGCCATCTTGCTCACCGACTTGAACAGTATCACCGACCCCGAATGAAGGGTTTGGTTCAAGTGGAAGCAAAATATCATCCCGCCTCGCGATGCTTGAAGGATAATGGCATAGATGATTGCCATTTGTGCCATTATTTGGACATGTCTTCTTTTGGACATATGGGATGAACTGGCCACCTGTTGGCGATGCCTGGAGGGCAATTGCTCATGTTTGCCATTTTATTTGCTTCCCAATTTGTATGTTTTTTGGCACATCCAGCAAGAGCTCTGCCTTTTCTATTTCTATTAGTAGAAGAGAATTGGCCAGTTCAAAGGGAAACTGACCGAAAACCGATACAAATCGCATACATGTCCGATTTATAAGGAAAAACCAGACACGAAAAACCAACACGGCACAATTTTTTAGGAAAAAACGGGCGAAAACCTCACACTTGGCCGCACTACCTAGCTCAACTAGGTGTGCAGCGTCCCCGACAACACCAGCACGACGGCAACGGTTTGCACTGCGAATACCTAGTCCACATCCCTGCAAAGGAAGTCAGAGCCGAAGGAAACGACTAGGCCTTTCAAGCTTCATGGCGAGAGGCAGGCCACAGTGAACAAACCAACAGCACTCGCACACAGTCAGGAACCGAGGATGTCGACTCAACCCGTGGCACTATGATACATTGCAAATGTATCTATAATTTTTGATGTTCCATGCTTGGTTTTATCCACTTTCTTGTGTTTTGTTCCAACTTCGGAGTACTTTTCATATGATTTCTTGGACTAACCTGTTAACAAGAGCCACAGTGCCAGCTGCCTGTTTTCTGCTGTTTAGGAAAGTCAGAAAATGAATATTCTCGGAATTGGACAGGACAAAAGCCAAAGTGCCTATTTCCCGGATGTCATCAAGTGCCATAATACGAGACGGAGAGGGGCCAGGGGCCACCACACCACCTGGCCGCGTGGCCAGGCCTGGCCCGCGCCAGGGGTGGTGTGGCCGCTCCCGGCACCCCCTCGGCCTCTCCTTCCGCCTATATATTGCCCTCGGGACAAAAACCCTAAGGGCCCGATCAAAAAATCCACGAAAGAGTCTGTAGCCGCCGTCATCTCCATCCTAGATCGGGAGGGATCTGAAGATCTTCCCGGCACCTTGCCGGAGAGGGGAATTCACTCTGGAGGCCTTCTTCATCACCATGCAAGCCTCCGGGGTGATGCGTGAGTAGTTCATCCTTGGACTACGGATCCATGTAGTAGCTATATGGCTGGTTCTCCTCCTTTGTGCTTTCATGTTTAGATCTTGTGAGCTCCGTTCATGATCAAGATCATCTATTTGTAATTCTGCATGTTGTGTTTGGGGGGATCCGATGGATATTGAGATGCTATTTCAGATTGATTATTGATTCTATCATGTCTTTGTTATTTGTGATCTTGCATGCTTTCTGTTGTTAGTAGCTATCTTAGCCAAGTAGATGCTAGCAACTCCAAGAGTTAGTATTTATGCTCGATAGTGGGTTCATGCCTCTGGTAATCTGGGGAAGTGACAGAAATCTCTAAGGTACTAGATGTGCTGTTGCTACTAAGGAGAAAACAACAATCCTTTGTTCATAGAACAATCGTATTGTTTACTTTACACGCAGTTCGTAAAGCAATAATCTGTTGCTTGCAACTTAATACTGGAGGGGGTTCGGATGATAACCTGAAGGTGGATTATTAGTCACAGATGCAGTTGGATGACGGTCTATGTATAATGTTGTAATGCCCAATCAAGTCTCAAAGGAGTCAAGATGATTAGTATATGCATGTATTGCTTTCTCGGTGTTTGTCAATTGCCCCGCTGTAATTTGTTCATCCAACATGTTATCTATCTTAAGGAGAGCCACCTCTAGTGAACTATGGATCCTGGTCCTTTTTCTTTACATACAATCTACAACTGTTTACTTCTTTGTGTTTACTTTCTGGAAACTATTACTTCTTTCCATTCGATACGTTTAATCCTTTGTTTTCCACAAAACACGGTAAGATTGACAACCTCATCGCAAGCTGGGGACAAAGTTCTGTGGTTGTGTTGTGCAGGTCTCCACGTTGCTACTAGCACCGGTAGTGCGCCCTGCCAAAGCTCAGCTAGTAACACCTTTGGGGTGTTTCCTTGCTCCTACTGGTTCGATTAAACCTTGGTTTCATAACTGAGGGAAACTTGCTGCTGTGCTCATCATACCTTCCTCTTAGGGTTCCCAACGAGCTCTACATCAACACCGCCATCAAGCATTTTTTTGGGCACCGTGCATTGAGCCATCAAGTGATTTTCTGGCGCTGTTGCCGGGGAGTCAAGGACATCTTCACAAGGGGAGTCCCTCATAACCAATCTCTTTACTTTGTTGTTTTTGTTTTTCTTAGTTTTCTTTTTGCTTTGTTTGCTTGTTTTGTTATCAAAAACACAAAAAAATTAGTTCCTATCTTGAGTTGCCACTATGTCTAGCCTTGCTCCAATCACTATGTCACCCGAGGAAATGATTTTCACTTTTAAACAAGGAATTGAGGAAAGTTTTAAAGAAGCCTGGTCTAGAATCTCCGATCTACATGAAAAAACTGAGCCTAAAATGACTCAAAGCTTGTTCCTTAGTAGTTTTTACCTTGGGATTGCTCTTTGCTATAGATATGCTTTAGATGCTGTTGTGGGAGGAGATTTCCTCCAATGTAATGAGGATGATGCTATTAATGCTATAAAGAAATTGATCCTCACTTACAACATGCCTAGCCAAACTGATATTTCTTTCGCAAAAATATTTGCTAGGTTGAACACTCTTGAGGCTAGCACTACCAGGTTAGAAAATTGCTATAACACGCTTAGGGAGCATCAAAATTATGTTCCAATAAACTCTGAACCATCAAAGTGGTTCCCTACAGTAAAGATTGAGATAAACACCGAAACTTTTCAAGCTCGCTGTGATATCATGTCTGAATTTTGTCTTATACCCAAAGATATTTATAAATCTCTGAATACTTGGGGGCTCACTGAAGGAGGAAAAGGAATATCTCTTGCTAATAATACTACCATATTACCTCTTGGAATAGCTGAAGGAGTGTCTACAAAGATCCTTGGGAAAATGATTTCTATTGATTATCTTGTTATTGAATGCGCAGGAAAAGGACAAATTACACTTGGAAGGTCCCTATTAGAACTCCTTGGAGCAATAATAGATGTGGGAAAGGGGACCATGCACCTTTTTTCTCCACCAAACAATAATATTTTCCCCAAGGTTAAGAATAAAAGTAAGAGAGGTAAGGGCAAGAAATTTGGTCTTAATACTTCTTCACTTGAGAACACTTGATTTTTTCTTGCTTCTTATGCCTAACTTAAAGGCGTCAAAGAAAAGTACTTATTGGGAGATAACCCAAAAGTTTTAGATGAGTCTTGGAAGTTATTACCTCTGTAATAACCTCTGCTTATCCTTTTTATTTGCTTTTTGTGCCAAGAGTAACCTCTAATGAGAGAGAAGTAATGATTGGGAAAGTTGTTGTCCCGAAACAGATTTCTGTGCTTCACCGTAAATATTCGTGAGAGAGTTCTGTACGTCGGATTGAGCTGTAATTTTTTGTGCTTATGCCCCAGGTTGTTATCTAACTTTCGTTAGTTCAACACTTTTTGATTGAGCAACAGAAGGTCTTCGAAAAAATTCGTCTTTACCTGCTGGTCTGTTTTTGACAGATTTCTGCCATTTTCTGCATTTGCTTCTTGTTGGTTCCTTTTTGAGTTCTTTTGGGGAATTGAGCTTTTTGAGGGAAGTGCTACAGTAGCTAGTGTTCTAATGGAAGTTTATTTGGTGTTAGAACTGAACCTTAAGACTTATTTATCTTAAGTGCACTAATGTTACTAATAAAGATTGTGTGAAGTTTTGTATTAAGGAAAAATTTCAGGTGTATAGAAGGAATGAGTAATGAGATGAAGAATGGACTAAAGCTCAAGCTTGTGGATGCCACGCGTGTCACCCCAAGAAATATCCAAGAAGTACAAGCGTCAAAGCTTGGGGATGCCCAAGGCATCCCCTTCTTCATCAATAAAAATCCCAGGTTTCTTCCAAACGCTTCATTTTTATTGTTTCATGCACAGTTGTGTTGTTCTTGGAGCGTCTTCTTTTTCATTTTCGTTTTGGTTTTTCATTTGCTTTTGTTTGCTTAGTTTGCTGAATAAATTGGTTGGACCCCCTCTTTCTTACATTGGTTTGCAAATAGTTTGATTTGGTTTGGAAAAGAGTAGGAAAGTTCATGCTTATTGGTAAAAAGAGCTTGTTTTTGACTGTGGCCTATGCTTTGTCATGCCATGCTTGGTATTGTTTTGGCCTTATGCTTAGTATTATTTGCTGTAGCATGACTTGTTATAAACAATTGAGATTGCTTAATGTGCCTTGGATGAATCATGCGTTGTTTTATCATATTAAAGCATAGTGTAGTGGTATTCTCCTTTGATGCTTTATTTGGGTTGACTTGGCACATGCTCACACCATATTATGACTATCTCAAGTCACCATAAGCCTTTATGATCCTTTAGTTTTCAACTTGTAATATCACCTTATGCTTTGATCAATGATGTTTTGTCGTTCTGCATGATTATGGCCATTATTGCTCTCTTAGTTTGTCGCTCCCAGTCTTTTGCTAGCCTCCACAACCAAGTATGAGTTCCACTCATGCATCCAACTCCCTAAACCAAGTTATTCGAAAGAGTCCACCATACCTACCTACTAGCTTATGCTATTCCAAGTATATTCATGCTTTTGTTTACCTTCCAAATTAAACTTGTTATGAGAAAACTAGTGATTACAGCTCTCACGAACTTGATGGCACACTTTACTTTTTTGCATCTAATAAACTTGAACCACTGGGTCCTTCTTTTTTGCGTATATGCTTGCGCTTTATAAGTTGAAATTAGCAGAACCATGTACCATGGGGAACGCTTTCAACATTGCACTTGTACTTTGTACCCCGTTGATATCATGTTCTTTTGCTTACGGATCCCGGCGGTGTGAAATAAAAGTGGAACTTGTAAGATCATGGAGTTTGTATGTGTGTTAGAGAAACGCCTGGGCCGCTAGCCTAAGCCATGCCTAATCATGGTGAAAACTTGCAGCATCACCATAATGAGCACTCTATGAAGCATCCTCAATAAAAACCTATGCAAATAGCAAATAAAAAGATCACTGAGATGATCATTGTCTGCTTGCCTTGTCATTTTGATTATGGGAAAGCTCCCGTATCATGTGCAAGGGGTACCCCGTTGGCGGTTCTTAATGATACACATGTACTTACAATGACAAGAGCTTACTCGTGACTGAAGTTGAGTAGCATGAGGATCGGTCTTCGTAAGTAAGGGGCATTAGATTTCGGTTTATAACTTGTCAAGCATATCCTCTTAGTTGTGTCACTTTAACCTTAACCACTTCAAGATGCTTATGATAGGGGCAATGAGAGCTGAAAGCTATAAGTACCATAATTTTTGGAAGCTCTTTATGAGACTTGAATCCCTACTTCCTTTTACAAAGGCTTTTCTTCCACCATTATATTGAGTCTCCACCTTCTATCTTTATGCACCTACTTTGAGAGCATAGTGGCCATTCTTAGTTCTATGTGCATTGTTCCAAGACTAGTTGATTGATGCATACTTTGATATTGCTTGTTTTAAACTATTGTATCTAGTCACTCTTATGAACTTTGAAGGTGTCCTATGCATTTATATTTGCTACTCTATTGAGGGACAAGCTGAATAATATTATGCTATGTTTTCTTTATGTGAAACAAACAAACGTCTTGCAAAGCATTGTTATTCATGAATCTTTTGTTTGTGCCTTTTCATGTTGCATCATAGTTTCTTTGCTTATTGGTAGAACTTTGTCTTTCATGCTATGATTGAAGTACTATGATCCCTGCTTTGAATGTTTTGCAAATACCTTGATCAAGTCTTTGATGGTGCATGTCACCTCAAAAATTATTCTTTCTTTTTATCACTTACCTACTCGAGGACGAGCAAGAGTTAAGCTTGGGGATGTTGATACATTGCAAATATATCTATAATTTTTGATGTTCCATGCTTGGTTTTATCCACTTTCTTGTGTTTTGTTCCAACTTCGGAGTACTTTCCATATGATTTCTTGGACTAACCTATTAACAAGAGCCACAGTGCCAGCTGCTTGTTTTCTGCTGTTTTTGGTTCCAGGAAAGTCAGAAAATGAATATTCTCGGAATTGGACGGGACAAAAGCCAAAGTGCCTATTTTTCCGGATGTCATCAAGTGCCAGAATACGAGACGGAGAGGGGCCAGGGGGCCACCACACCACCTGGCAGCGCGACCAGGCCTGACCCGCGCCAGGGGGTGGTGTGGCCGCTCCCGGCACCCCCTCGGCCTCTCCTTCCGCCTATATATTGCCCTCGGGACGAAAACCCTAAGGGCCTGATCAAAAAATCCACGAAAGAGTCTGTAGCCGCCGTCATCTCCATCCTAGATCGGGAGGGATCTGAAGCTCTTCCCGGCACCTTGCCGGAGAGGGGAATTCACTCTGGAGGCCTTCTTCATCACCATGCAAGCCTCCGGTGTGATGCGTGAGTAGTTCATCCTTGGACTACGGATCCATGTAGTAGCTATATGGCTGGTTCTCCTCCTTTGTGCTTTCATGTTTAGATCTTGTGAGCTCCGTTCATGATCAAGATCATCTATTTGTAATTCTGCATGTTGTGTTTGGGGGGATCCGATGGATATTGAGATGCTATTTCAGATTGATTATTGATTATATCATGTCTTTGTTATTTGTGATCTTGCATGCTTTCTGTTGTTAGTAGCTATCTTAGCCAAGTAGATGCTAGCAACTCCAAGAGTTAGTATTTATGCTCGATAGTGGGTTCATGCCTCTGGTAATCTGGGGAAGTGACAGAAATCTCTAAGGTACTAGATGTGCTGTTGCTACTAGGGAGAAAACAACAATCCTTTGTTCATAGAACAATCATATTGTTTACTTTACACGCAGTTCGTAAAGCAGTAATCTGTTGCTTGCAACTTAATACTGGAGGGGGTTCGGATGATAACCTGAAGGTGGATTATTAGTCATAGATCCAGTTGGATGGCGGTCTATGTATAATGTTGTAATGCCCAATCAAGTCTCAAAGGAGTCAAGATGATTAGTATATGCATGTATTGCTTTCTCGGTGTTTGTCAATTGTCCCGCTGTAATTTGTTCACCCAACATGTTATCTATCTTAAGGAGAGCCACCTCTAGTGAACTATGGATCCCGGTCTTTTTTCTTTACATACAATCTACAACTGTTTACTTCTTTGTGTTTACTTTCTGGAAACTATTACTTCTTTCCATTCGATACATTTAATCCTTTGTTTTCCACAAAACACGGTGAGATTGACAACCTCATCGCAAGTTGGGGACAAAGTTCTGTGGTTGTGTTGTGCAGGTCTCCACGTTGCTACTAGCACCGGTAGTGCGCCCTGCCAAAGCTCAGATAGTAACACCTTTGGGGTGTTTCCTTGGTCCTACTGGTTCGATTAAACCTTGGTTTTATAACTGAGGGAAACTTGCTGCTGTGCTCATCATACCTTCCTCTTGGGGTTCCCAACGAGCTCTACATCAACACCGCCATCAAGCATTTTTCTGGGCGCCGTGCATTGAGCCATCACACTAGCAACCCCCGAGAATGGCGTCCAACCCTCTGAAAATTGACGCCTCCAAGGAGGTCACGACATCCAAAGATGCCGCCATCAACCAATCCGGCAAGCCAGATTTGGCCTTTTGCCCCGGAGTGATGGGCGGATGGGTATTGGGACTCCACAACAATGCCCCAAGAGGGAAGACGGAGCCCTCAAGCGTCGCCGCTGTCGGCACCGATGTTGTCGAGCTGGAATTTCGTCCGGAGACCCTCCACCACCTCCATGGGCCGTCACAAAGACAACCCATGCCGCCGGGCAAGCACGACCTCTAGCAAGTGAGAAGACACCCACACCAAAAGAGGAAACCCCCACCACCCACACGACGAAGGAGAAGCCTCACCATCATCAAGCTCCCAGAGCCGCCGCTCCAGCATCCACGCTCAGCTCCACGCGATAGAGCCGTACAAGCAGCCACACAGTGTTGGTCCAACCCTCCATGGTGCCACGGACACCCGTGCCACGCCGGAGTGGAGAAAGACCACCACAACCTAGGGCTGCTACCCTGACTCCCGCACGCCAACAAGCAGATAGGCCCCCCTACCTCACCTGCACCACCTCCACGAGCGTCGGCCCCGCCACCCACGCACCAAGAGGAGCAAAACACGCACCGTCGTGTCCCGGGGCCGCCGCCCCAGCTTCCGAAGGCTGGCAACCGCCGCCGGGGTAGAGTAGCCGCACGAGAGAGGAGCGGCCCGCCATGCCCATCTGATCCTAGATCGGGCCCTAGCCGCACACGATTCCCGCACTAGCGCCGAGGGCTGCCACCCTTCCCACGCTGCCGGGAGCCTACCGCACGATCTGCCACCCACGCGACGCCAGAAGACGTCCTTCCTGGGCGCCGAGGACAGCCCGCACGCGACGCCACGCGCGCGACGCCGACCAGGCAACGTGTCCACCGCGAGCTCGCTCCCATCCACCTTTGGGGGCGGGAGCCGCTGCCACCGTGGCGAGGCCAGCGGTAGGGATGGAGATGGGGAAGTGGGCGGGGGGCCGGCGGCGGGGTGCTGGGTTCCCCTCGAGCCGCCCGGTGTGGACGACGCGAGGGCCGCTAGTTTACGGCCAATTTCTCCCAAATTGTATGTTTGGCTATGTCTGTGTGCTAAAATGTGAAAAGAATTCACCGAATGGCCAGCGCGAACAGGATGGGGCGCCCTGGCCAAGCACCTCCGTGGTCCAACCCATCCGGACCAAAACAGACGGTTTGGGTTGGTAGTTTGCGTCGGCCAGCTAGAGATGCCCTAAGTACATATCGGGTGGATGGCATGCTTCTCATTTGTTGCTAAATAATGTTAGGAAAATCCATATTGGTTCCGCCCAGTAGAGTATCTAGAATACACGGCGAGAACAATTGTGTGATTAGTTTCTTCTCAATGTGTAAATCAACCCCTTAAGGCTGCCAAGTTTCGGTTTAAACTGGCTAGAACAATGTTAGTGATTAATTAGGCGCACTTTGTTGGTATAAAAGAATTACAATTCCACGATAAAAATTAAATTCAGGAGTCATGCTGAAGGAAATGACTTCAACAATCTCCACTCTTAACCATCGGAACTCACCATGCGTTATTCGCCCTGTTTCCCCCTGAGAGGCTTTTCGTAGAAGAAAAACATCTTCGTTAAAGAAAAACATACTGTAGTACAATTGCTTTCACTATGCTAGCATAACAGTCCAAAGCACCCAGTTCGTTTTGTCTTGAAACTAACCAACTTCTGTTGAAATATGCATGTTTACTGAAACATGCAGCTCCAACCAATAGACTGCACTTTAGAAATAATGGGCACAAGATGAGCAAGATATATGCATTCCTTTGCCTCCCAATCCCAGCTAACGAACATGTCTGAGAAATAGAGATGTCCAAAGCCCTGGAATGAAAACTGTTCATACGAGTTGCTCTAGCTTGTCCAAAACTACTACTCAGGGTTCTACTTTTATAGAGTTGCATCCATGGATGCAGGAATAGCATCTATTACTCCCTCCAATCCAAATTAATTCACTTAGATTTGTCTAAATTCAAATGTATCTAGACATGTTTTAGTGCTAGATACATCCGTATCTAGATAAATGTAAGTCAATTAATATGGATCATAGGGAGTACATGAATTAAAAGATCATGCCTTAACACCCTCCCATTACCTCTTTACCTATCCTGCTTTTAGGTATTTCAGTAGTAATTGTAATATAAAGCACAACCTTACATATATGTTCTATTCAATGTAAACCTTACATATGGGTTGCAGCACTGATAACAGCTTACATGCTCAGAGTCTTTTAGACATCCCCACAACCACCAGAAGAGGTCTGGGTAACACTTGTTTTCTCGCTACATACTCTTAGACTACAACGCCACACGTGACAAAAGAACATAAAGGCAGATGTGAATAAACTTAATTCTTCTTGCGAGAGAAGTGGTTGTCGTTAGGATTCCGTTTCCCACTGAACATTGCGAGTGCCTTCCTTACTGGGGGTTTCAGCTCCACTTTCTTCTCGCCACTGTGCGTAAATATGTCCTCGGCGCCCAGGAAATCATCCCCCTATAGCAAAACGGTGATGGTTATAAGGGTTGTTCCGCTATGAAGAACTTTATTGCTACAAACCATATCAGACTGAAGTATTCGTAACAAAGAAATAACAGAAGGAAAGCTGCAAAACTTTACAACTGAGATATTATGATTGAGTAGTATAGAAGGGGTAACAGCCTCCATGATAGTATATAATTAACTTATTAGAGTTCAGCAATTAAGATCTTTGAACTATGTATCCTTGTTACTGCGACATGTAAATCAATAACAGGGCACTAACCAGCTTGCTTGACTTCTTCGATTTAGGATGCAGAACCTTCGAGGGAAGTTGATCTTCACGTAAAATGGGATTATTAATTACAGCAGCTCTTCCACCTTGGGGCATTGGGAGGGAAAACTGCAAAGCAAACAGGCAATTAGTCACAACATTGTCCACGTCACTATATGAATCAACTAAGCAAAGGTCAGCTGGGCACATGGAAATATTTCAGTATTCAAGACCAAGTCGTGAAATGAACATAAAAGCCCACATCGAAAACCATCACCAAAGAGAGATCGGATGTCTCTAATATCAAGCCATGCATATGGAGCTGTGGAAAAGCTCCTAGCAGAGTTCTGGGTATCATCATCATTGATTTCAAAAAACATAATTCTTCATTTCTACACCTCTGGCCATCAGGATAATAAATATGCACATGTTCTATGATAACATTGTTCCATATGTAATTTTAAAAATTTCTTGGATAACAGCAGACCATACAGAAAACAATCAACCACAAATACGACAAGACAAACAAGTGACAGAACAAGACACATGGGCATTAAAATGTGAAGTTGCTGCACTCACTTTTGTTCCACGGAGTGTAACACGTGGTCGTCGTGAAGCCATAGTGATCCCATTTTCACCGACTGTTACTGAAACCTTCCGCAAGGTGCCACCATTGCCACATTTTGGACAAAATATTTTTCCAATCTCTTGGGTCACCTTGTAACAAGCATGACACCTCAGAACCCATCTGGCCAATCAGCAGCAACACATGAGGTACAGATAAGAGTATGCAAGCTTCTATAAATAGAGAACAAATCAAAATGGCTGTTAACTTACTCAAAGAAGTCCAAAAATGTTAAATTCACATACCTATGCAACTGACGTATCTGCATGCCACCTGGTGCCAAGAGACGGAGACCAATCTGCAGGATAACATTTTGCATGGCATAGTCACTAGTAACACATGCTACGGTAGATTCAGATAAGGACCTCAGTGCCCAACTCTGCTCACTGCTCTCATCGTCTACAAAAGATGCCTCAAGGCCTTCTTCGGGCTCAGTTTTTATATCCAAACTATCCAATTTTTCAGTGCATGCCTCAGTAGCATCTCTGCCATCAACAGTATTGGCATTGCCTACGCCATCCTCCCCTTTAGATAGTTGGTCAGAGTGGACATCTCCAACAATTTTGGGTTCATTCTCTTCCTGAGGTTCCAAGTTATCAGTAGTTGACATTGTTTTCTCTGGAACAACAGAAGGGCCATCCACTGGATCCAAACCATTTTCAGATAAGTCATTATCATCATCGACTGATGGAGCAATAGAACTTGTGTCAAAACTTTGCTCAGATCCCTTGAGGGCATCACGTCTCGCTTTCCTCCGTAAATATTTTCTGTGTGTGGTGCGGCTCACAGCAGGCAACCAACCATCATTGTTCTCGTCATCCTCCCAAGGAATACAAGCATCTCTCTTTGATGGCTGAAATTCTTCATCCCCTTGTGGCTCAGAAATGGTGTTGGTCTCACTCATAGGGATTTCTTGGTTCTCAAGATCCTTGAGCGGAAGTATCCGAGAGTCAAGATCCCCGCCTGCTTCAGACATCTTATCCAATGCCTCCCACTCTGCTAGGTTTGGCACATTATTGCCCCAGCCCGGCAGTGGAGCCTCTTTCAAGCTCCGGACGCTGACCACATGCAGTGGAGGTGGGTGCTCCCGCAAATGGCTGGTCCCATGGATCTCAGCCTCCAACATGTAAGCTAGAGCAATAATCTTCATATCAACATCTGAAAGTGTTTGGAGGTCTCCTGTTTCCCGGGCAAACTTGACAACTGCAATTGATGATATACAAGTTAGTCGCTGCTATCAATATGGGATTCTTAGTTCAGATAAAATTTGATAGTTGAAGGATAACTCTATCCTACAAAAGGATAGTTAAAGGCTACTGGCTACCAAATGTCGACATATTATAGTAGGAAAAAACAAACAATGATGAAATCACGCAGCTCAGTAATGTCGAATGCTTTGCACAAAAGATCTACAGCCAGCTCCACCGTCCTCTTAAACTCCTCGCTGTTCCATATGTATATACCAATAATGCCCCTCAGCATAGCACTCAAGGTTACTCCAAATAACATGAAACAGAATCACACAATAAGGCTATTCAGCAGTACAAAAACCAAAAGGGCTAATTTGTTTTCCAAAGCTTAAGTTCGTATGGTGAGGTACTCCTACATGACAATATATGGATAAGTTGTCGTAACTTTGACCGTTGCTGCAGTTCAGATGGTGGTCTAATTTTTTACTAGAGACACATATGTATGTACAATGGTGAACAATAGTAGAACGAGGCAGGCAAAGCACAAACTACCGATATAACCAGCTAAACAAGTCTGCCAGCGCTTAACAGATTAATCCACGGAATTGCAGAGTAAAAACGGTGTCAACCTTTCTTGACAAACTCTGGGGCGGGCTCGACGGTCTCCACTGGGGTCGGCAGGAGCGCGAGGCGCCGGCGCGCGGCCGCGTCGCGCACCTCCTCGAGCACCTCAGGGACCGTCACCAGGCGCCCCGCGGTTGAGGCGAGCGCGGCGCCGCCGGAGATGACCGCGTTGGCGTCGACGACGGCCACCGCCACGCCGCCCGAGTCGGCGCAGCTGGACACGATCCGGCTCACCGCCTGCGCGGCCGACTCCTTCGCCACAGTCTCCCTCCGCGCCGTCGCGGCGTCGCCCCACGCCCAGGGGACCGCACCGCCGGCGGCGGCGGCGGCAGCAGGAGGGGGTGGGAAAGCCGCGTCTCCGGCGGCCGGGGCCAGAGGCGGGAAAGCCGCATCGCCGGTGGCGGGAGCGAGAGGCGGCCACGCTTCCATGGAGGGATGGGGGAAGAACGGCTCTGTTGCTGCGGCGGCGGCGCGCTAGGGTTTTGGGGTTTCGCTTTTCTCCTTTTCCCTCAGTTATTTTCGCGCTTAATACGCTGCTCTTTTTACACCGGAGTACCTCTGAAATGACAAAATCTACATTACACCCTGAAGGGGCGGAGTAACGAGTATACTGAACGAATTAGCAGATGTCGAGGTACCTGTTTTGATAATATCCATCTCCACCACGATATAACGGCGTAGAGACGAAACCATTCCTCCCCTCCATGACCGAACCCAAACCCTACCCCCGCCGCCACCGCGTACCTCCCCCGCGGCCGACCCACCCACCTCATACCCGCCACCCTCAGTCCCATCCCACTCCACAGCTCGAATCTCGTCAGATCCGATGGGCGCGCGCCTTCACAAGGTACTGTATTGCGCGCTCGTGACCTCATTGATCCGGTTAGGCGGATCCGCCCGCGGTGGATGCGGATTTACTTAGGGATGGGAGGTATCGGGCGATGTAGTGTGATTAGCTTAGCAGGAATCGTTGGTACAACAGAAACAGCTGGTAGCCTACCTTCTTGAGCAGAAGGTTCCGTTTCGTCAGGCCGTGCGTTTGTGCTCTGCCGTGTAGTTTGCCTTGATGACTATACAACGAGGGTATCTGAGTCACGAGCCTTCTCCTCGCCTGATTATACACAATTCGATACTGCTACCTGAGCGAATCTGCAATGTTGCACTCCAGTTCAACAGTGCACCACCACTTGTATTCTTACTGTTGATATGCAAATGATATGCCGAACTGTGTTATGTTTTAGGTTTGTTTGCTGTGATGAATCACAAGGACGGTATCTGAGCAGGGTGGCTCTTGAAAAAGGCCCCCTTCATTGATTACAGAACCTTAACTGATCATATATTCTGAGCAAACATGCGCAAATCTTATCTTGTTTGCAATCCTAAAATGTTGTTCTGTTTTCTTTCTTGGTAGCGCTCCACCATATAGCTTGATTACTTGTTTGTTTGCTTCTTTGTTGGTGAGTTGCTTAAGTTACCCTTTTTCTGTTTGTTTGCCTTGATGAATAACAAGGACGGTATCTGAGCAAGGTGGCTCTTGAAAAAGGCCCCCTTCCTTGATTACACATCCTAAACTGATCATATATTCTGAGCAAACATTTGCAATTCGTGAATGAGAATCTTCATGTTATTAGTGTGACTACCTGTTCCGTGTGACGAATCTGAATTACAGTAGGTGCTCCTTAATTCATTATATATATAACACTAATCAGTTGCAATGAATAGCAAACCGTATGCAAGGGGGATCTTGGCATGCTCCTGCTATTTTAAGATCATGTTGTCAGACTTGAGATAATGGTAAATTCTTTGCTTTCACTGGGTCACTGCCATAGTATATGTTGTGAGTATTGATTGGGTGAGAATCTGCTATCTTGAGCATTTTTTGGCGGATTCACCTGCAGTAGATGCGGTTTTAGGGATGGGAGATCTTGGTCCATGTAGTGTGCTTTGCTTATCTTGAATATTTCATCTTTGTTGAGTATTATGTACGTAACTATCTTGTGTGAGTACACGCTGTTCTGCTTCCTCGTGTTTAGTCCATTTGGCCATGGAGCTTGGCGATTGCTAATTGTAGTTTGATGTGATAATTATACAAGGAT
This sequence comes from Avena sativa, assembly GCA_916181665.1. Classification (NCBI taxonomy): domain Eukaryota; kingdom Viridiplantae; phylum Streptophyta; class Magnoliopsida; order Poales; family Poaceae; genus Avena; species Avena sativa. The sequence goes on along the minus strand of OV702291.1, from coordinate 123,418,234 downwards.
GCTATCTCAGTGATGGTTCTAGCCCTTGTGATTTTACCCAATATGAGACTTATATCTGAGCAAATGCCTTGCTAACCATTTGTTAAGTGTTCATTGGTTATTTGGTTTATTATACTATTTAAAACATGCCAAGTATGTGAGTTCTGTCCTTGATAGTTTGCTGTGATGAATCACAAGGACGGTATCTGAGTAAGGTGGCTCTTGAAAAAGGCCCCCTTCCTTGATTATACACCCTTAACTGATCATATATTCTGAGCAAATATTTACAAATCTTAGTTTGATTGCTTTTCATCTAAAAATTCATCCATCAGTGGGTGGTTTCACAATGGTTTTGTAGACCACATAGTTTACTTTGTTCATGGCTTATTTTATCCCTTCTCTGCTTGTTTGTTTGCTGTGATGAATCACAAGGACGGTATCTGAGTGAGGTGGCTCTTAAAAAAGCCCTCCTTCCTTGATTATACACCCTTAACTGATCATATATTTCTGAGCAAACATGTACAAATCTTAATTTGATAGCAATGGTTGTGCTTTTTTCATGTAAAAGTTCATCCGTCAGTGGGTCAATGGTGTTTCGTTGTGAATGTAGACCATATCGTTCACTTGGTTCATGGCTTAATTATATTTCCCTTGTCTGCTTGTTTGTTTGCTGTGATGAATCACAAGGACGGTATCTGAGTAAGGTTGCTCTTGTAAGAACCTTCCTTCCTTGATTACACATCCTAAACTGATCATATATTCTGAGCAAATATGTGCAATTTTGAAATGAAAAGCAATTTACTAGTTGTTTATGCCTTTCACTGCTATCTTCCTTGTCATGTTATCTATCTTGAAATAAACGAATGCAACTACCTGTTTGCTGTGATGAATCTACAAGGACGGTATCTGAGTAAGGTAGCTCTGAAAAGGTGCTCCTTCATTGATTATGCATCCTAAACTGATCACATATTCTGAGCAAAGATGTACAAATTTGCAACGAACAGCTCTTCAATATGGTGGTAGGGCTCTGGGCATGCTCCTACTATTTATAACCATGTTATCCAACTTGAATCACTGGTTGTTTTTCTTTGGAGCAATTGGTTTGTCTAGGTCGAATGATGATCACAAGTGCATAGTTCAGATGATCAAACTGTGATTACTTGAACAAAATAGTCTTTCGCTCCTATCTGACGGCCATCACTGACCAAACTTTGACTGTCACTTTGTTAAGCATTATTAATTTTGAAGTTAAAAAATAGTGCCCACATTGTTTCTGGATTTTACTTTTCAATGCTTTTGCTGTGATGAATCTCGAGGATGGTATCTGAGAAGATAACTCCTGAAAGAGTCCTCCATCCTTGATTACACATCCTAAACTGATCTACTATTCTGACAAAGCAGGTGTTAACACCAAAATCTACTAATATAATTATACCCTGTGTCATTCCTATACTGTTAACTTGTTCAAGAAATAGTAAGCAGTCCTGTTATTATTTACTAGGGGTATATTCTTTCTGCTTATTTGCTATGATGAAATCATAAGGACGGTATCTGATTATATACATCCAACACTCATCAAATATTCTTGGCAAAGGATAAATGCACATCTTATTTTACATACTCTGATGACTTGAAAAGAGCTGTACACATCTTTGTGCCGCGAAGAACCAAAAGGACGGTATCTGACAAAGTCGTTACTTGAAAAGGTGACCCTTCCTTGATTATACACCCTTAACTGATCAAAGATTCTGAGCAAATGTTTGTAAACAATTAGTACACCTTAATGATTTATTATCTCACTTCAGAGAACAATAGGTCACATAGCACTAACCAGTTCATTGTGGTGCTGTTGAACTTCTTAAAGAGTTACTAAGTGATAGTTTTTTTTGTTATGTTTCCTGTTAAGAAGTCACCAGATCATGGCTCTTGAGTTAGAGTGTCCTATTCTAGCACAGCTGCAATATTCATTATTTTATTCTTTTATATTCATATAATGTCCTTCCACAAAGCTGGCTTGTTTTATCTATCCTTCCAACCTGGCTCAAATCATTTCATCTTCAGTTATGTGAAGATTCTGATTATGCCTATCACAATGTTCTAGCATTATCTGTTTTAGTAGACCAGCATTGATTTTCTCATCCGCTTAATTCTATTTTATGACGTATAACCTTCAAAATATTGCATTGATGGAAGCCGACCTGTGAAAAGATTGAACCAGTGGTTTTTGAGACCTCACTCTTACATGGTCTTCCTGATGAGGTTGCTCTTCTTTGCTTAGCAAGGGTTCCTCGGCAGTGTCATACTGCTCTCAGATGTGTCTCAAAGAGATGGAAGGCATTGTTATGCAGTGAAGATTGGCACTCTTACCGCAAAAGGAACAGCTTGGACGAGTCTTGGATATATGTGATATGTAGGGGTACAGGCTACAAATGCTATGTTCTTGCTCCTGACCCTACAACACGTACCTTGAAAGTCATTCAAGTCATGGAACCTCCATGCTCTGTGCGTGAAGGCATTTCCATAGAGACCTTAGACAAGAGGTTATTCCTCTTGGGTGGTTGTAGCTGGCTAAAGGATGCTAATGATGAAGTATATTGTTATGATGCTTCTTCAAATTCTTGGAGCAAAGCAGCCCCAATGCCTACTGCTAGGTAGGTATTCTTGCTGCCTTGATTCATTTATTTCTGTGTTCTGTATTCTCTGTAGCATATGTACTGTACTATTATGGTTATCAGGTGTTATTTTGTAGCTGCAGCTCTGGATGACAAGCTTTATGTTACCGGTGGCCTTGGTTTGACGGACAAGTCACCTAATTCATGGGATATATACAACAAAGGCACAGGCTCCTGGTACGCACAAGAACCCCATGCTCACTCCTAACATAGTCAAGTTTGTCGCTTTGGACAATGAGCTGGTGACCATTCACAAGGCAGCCTGGAACAGGATGTACTTTGCCGGCATATACAACCTGGTCAACCAGACCTGGAGGGGCACAGCGAATGAGATCGCCCTCTGCTGGTCTGGCCTGATGGTTGTTATGGACGATGGGACGCTCTACATGCTTGACCAGTCCCTCGGCACAAAGCTGATGATGTGGCTCAAGGATACCAAGGAATGGGTGATGCTGAGGAAAATCTACATTATGGGCAGAGGGCTGAGCACTGTGACGATAGATGTGGACATGGCAGCAAGGGTGGATGGGTTCCTGCATCGATGGGTCCGCTGATGGAGCATGACTTCCTGCCGGAGAGATGCAGGGTCATCACAATCTGAAGACTGCACAGATGAAATAATGATCTTCTGTGACTAAATTTGTTCCATGTGGTCTGTAAAAGTGTATGTACATTGACTTGTTTATTTGAGATGTCTGTATATCAACTTTTTAACCTTATTGACAAAGGAATTTTCAAATTGTGCAATTTCACTGTGAGATTTCTGTTTGTGCTATGTTTTTGTTGCCTTGTTCCATTCTCTAAGATGTTATCCGTGATCCGGTTAGAATGTGTTCTCTGAGTGCGGTTTGACGGATTTGCCCACAGACGCAGTGGATGTGGATTTACTTAGGCATGGGAGGTCTCGGGCGATGTAGTGTTCTTAGATCAGCAGGAACCGTACGTTCGACGGTTGTAAAAAAAATGTACGTTGCTAATCCGTGCAGGTGGACGCGAATTGTACGGGGTAGCGGCCATTCTATGAGTTTCTGTTGTAGTGTTGACGTTTAGTCGTTGAAGGCGCTCTCAATGTACCTTACTATCCAGTGCAGGCGGATGCGGTTCATTTGGAGTATCGACAGTCAATTGCATTGTAGCTGCTATGTTTAACACGATCTGAAGTTTGGTGTGATGATAGTCCAAACGAAGGTCTAACCCTCGCATGATTATACCCATTTCGAGAGTAAGACTATCTCTAACCGAAAGAGTAAAACGGTTAGAGGAGCAAAATATCTAGTTTGCTCCTCTATGCTGCACCTTGAGAACTCATGTTGGCGTTAGAGGACCACCAGTTTAGGAGTTATACATAAAATTGGTCTGTGCCCTCCCATTTTTTACTGGGCGTCACATTGACTGAGAAAAATAATTCCCCTCCATTTCTCCCGCCGAGCCGCTGAAATCGTCCACCCTATCTCGCAGCTGTCGTTACTGGCGCTACCATCGGCCTCTGCCCCAGCCGAAATGGAATCGGTGGTGGCCAAGGTGGCCAAGGTGTCCAATCATGATGAAGGCTTTGTCTAGAGGTGGAAGAACACTCACACGACCAAGAACACACAGAGTCTTTGCGGCACCACAACTTGTGCCTTTTCTCTTTGTTCTCTCTTCACTCAAAATAAACAGTTTACATGGGATTAAATAGCTGGACACACAGCTAACACGCACGCATTAACACCACTTCCTAGCATGCATGCAACACACACGAACTACTTGATCCTATTTTTGCTCCACTAGCTAGCTATCCACGTACATCTTGAGTAACAGTCAAGTCTGCAGAAACTTTGGATGCTCACGTTCAGGCCAGCACTAAACTGTTGGCTCCGATTCTTCCTCCATGCATACGCGACTTGGCTGCTCTAACTCTGCAGTATACGGGCGCATACAGCTACAAGCCTACGATCAGCTTTGCATTGTGCATGTGAACACAATTCTACATGCACACACTGCCGCAGCTCTGACTACATGCATGACTGACAAAACAAAACAAGATGAAACTCTAAACAACAAGGTTAGCGCCAACACATGATTGGTCCGCGGGTGCGGAAGCTGATGGAGGCCATGCAAGATCTCTTCCAAGCGTCAATTCCTTCGCATCCGACAGCTCACAAGGCGCCTTCTATCTCCTCCACGCCCCGACCAGTTGCGCGCGTGGCCATCACACCTCGAGCCCGAGTCCCCGACAGTGACATGATCGACACAAAATTCCTGGCCGGCTACAATTGAGACAAAATGCAAGCCCTTCACAACTCGTCCATCCCACTGATACGTAGGAGATATGGAAACATGTTTTTTAGATGATTGTAGTGTATCAAAAATGTTCTTTTGATGATTTTAGTGAGACCAAGCTTGGTATCACTGAGTTCATGTCTCAGTTCGATTCCTCACACGTGGAAGGGCTCAATGACCTTAATTATGATATGGAAGAAGAGGAGACCGAGGAGGAGGTGGCCTAACAGGATGATCATGAAGAGGAGATCGGGGTGGAGGTCGAGGAGGTTAATAATCCCGTGGACACACAAGCATCACAAGCCTCGGCCAAGAAGACAAGGGCACAAACTTACAATGAGCAAGAAGATATTGCTTTTTGTCATGTTTGGATGAAAGTGTCGATTGATGCAGCAATTAGCATTGATCAATCCAAGGACAAGTTGTGAGGGATAATTGAATATTACTACAACAAGACTATGAACGTTCCATCCAACCGCACCCAAGGTTCTCTTGCACATCGTTTGGGTTATATCCTTGAGAAATTCAACTGACGGTCTAGTTGTGTTGATCAAGTAAATATGGCACCACCAAGTGGGGTGCCAATCTCGGAGTATGGTCCTATACAACAAGATCTCTACAAGCAACGCAACAAGAAGAATGGTGGGAAGACTTTCATAGTGCACCATTGCTATTTGGAACTTCCCAACAATGGGATGTGGTCGAAGAAACTATGAGAAGAAAACGAAGAGAGGAAGAATTAGCATTGCCGTTGAGGCTGATGAAGAGGAGGATCAAACCTCAATAGGCCAGGAAGGCAAAAGATAGCAAAGGAGAGGAAGAAGAGTGGAGGTATCGGCTCCTGCAGGGAGGAGTTTAGTGCTATTAGCGAGACCAAGAAGGCATTGGCAACCGAAGACATAAAGGAGAAGGCTAGAAGGTGGAATGAGCTCGATGTGTTGGAGGAAGAGAAGTGGCAGTCCAGATTGGCAGACGAGACACAAAGGGTTTGCACGAGAGGAGGAAAGGTTGGCACTTGAGTTCTAGGAGTTGGCAAAGGAGAGGGAGGATGTCTACCGCTCTATTTTGTTCATGAACCCCAATCTCCATGGATGCAACGACTAAGGAATATTGGGAGATCTCTCGTGCCAAGATCATGGCTTAATCGATGGCCTCTCGTGGTGGTGAAGGTGTTGCTGATGGTTCTCGCGGCAATGGAAGTGTTGATGGTGGTGAGGACGGAGGTGTTTGAGCTGCTATTGGAGGCTATTTGGTGATGTCCGCAACATATACATGGAATGTTGTGTTTTCTTGATCAAACTTGATCGATCTGGTGTCTTTTGGATGATCTATGCATGTTTCAACTTGATGTGTTCGAGATTTGGAACTATTTCTAATATATTACTAAGTTGTTACCAGTTGTTGAATTTTAATCATTTGAATGATTGATCATATGCCATGGTATAGTTTCATACATATGTGATAGAAGTTTGAAAATTGAGAAAAAATAAATATAGGGGCCCGGCTACAGTCGGCCACCATTTACAGGAGTAAAAAATTGAGAATCTAGGATAGGAAGCTAGATGGGGAGATAAGTATTAGGCTATCGGTTAGAAATTCTCTAATATATGAGAAAACACATATTGTTTTAAATTACTTATGTTTGGGATAATGTGTAAACCGCAAACATTTACCGAACTACTTGCATTGGTAATGATTTACTTCTCAGTGTTCCACTCATTGTAAGTATTGATTTACAACCATTTCAAAAAAAAGTATTGATTTACTTCGGTGTGTATGTTATGGTGAATCACAAAAACAATATCTTAGTAAGGTTGGCCCTTCTTTGATTACACATCCTAAATTGATCATATAGTCTGAGCAAACACATGTTGTTCTGAACTGAAAGTTCATGCTTTTCTGGCAGACTGCCATCATTTTTCCACATGTTATATATATCTCGAAGTAATGAGCACACTACATGTTTGCCTTGATGAATCTACAAGAATGTAGCTCTTGAAAAGGTGCTCGGGCATTGATTATTCATCATAAACTCATCAAATGTTCTGAGCAAATATAGTACAATTTGTAATAAACAACTACCAACATGGTTGTAGGGCTCTTGGCAGGTTCCTCCTATTTTATAAGCATGTTGTCCAACTTGAAATAACGTTGAATTTTTTGTTTCCTAAACTGGTTTGTTTTTCTCTGGAGAAATCAATTTCGCTAGGTCGAATGATGATCACAAGTGCATAGTTCAGATGACCAAAGCCTAGCCATGTTGTCACCGCCCCTCCTGCCCCCTATGACTGATCCATGCCAGATCGAGGGTATCCCACTTTCCTCTTGCCCACCTCTCTCTGACTCTTCTCACTCCCTGGCTAGAACCTCTTTAGGTCCGATGGACAGGCACCTACACAAGGTGCGATTGATTTCCTCTGCGACGGTACTGTGCTGCACGCTTGTGGTCTTGTAGTACCTATTGATCCGGTTATAGTGTGTTGCTCGAGCTCCATTTGATGGATTTACTCGCTGGAGATGCGTATGTAGGAGTGGGAGGCATCAAGTGATTTAGTCCAGTGTGCTTGGTGGAAATAGTTTGAACAACGATGGGAAGAAGTGGTATGTTGCTATTTTAGGCAGGTGGATGTGGTTCGTACGGAATAGCGACCTTATTGTCATCAAGCTGTAGCCTTGATGATTATTAGATGGGTCGGCGAGCTTAAGGATGGATAGTTACATTATTCTTTGGTGATAATACCATGACTGGATCTTAGCAGTGTGCTTTGCGTGATTATACCAACCCAAGACTATCTTAGCTAGGTTCAAGCTGCAAGTACGAAACTACTACACTAACAACATATTTGTATACTAGTAGAAACATTTATAGTTCTTAGAAGGAAATCGAATAATTACTAATAGTTCTATATAAACATATTTATATTCCAGTTCAAATTGAGTTAAAAAATGTTTTCAAAAAACAAGGTTTGTTACATTTAAAAAATTATAACCTAGAATTCATCAAAGAACACTCTCATTCATTTGTTTATATCGCATGGAAGATCGAATACTTTTATTCTTGCATAGGCACGAAGACTACTTGTGGGCCATACTGTATAAGGACTTATTGTTCAAGATTTACATGGAAAATTATCGACATGTTAGCTCATGTGTTGCAACCTTCTCTATATATTTACTATTTCTCTCAACTGTACAAATTCCTAGCGATCTTTAGGTCATCGTATATATAGATATACTCCCTCCGTTTCTCAATATAAGGTGTATAGTTTTCTTGCACGAATATTAGCGCACAGCCTGGGAGGGCAAATTTCGTTGCTTTAGGACGAATACCCCAGGTGATTGACGTGATATAGAAAGAACATACGAAATTTGGGTATCCTCTCTCTCCTGATCATATTAATTGCATCCTAAATAAGAGGAATAAATCTCAAAATTCTCTATACACCTTATATTATGGAATTTTTTATAAAAAACTATATACCTTATATTAAGGAACGGAGGGAGTATGATATAGGACCATTTCCATAAAAAATGCAAAAACATAAAAATTAAAAGTACAAACATATCTGTATAAAGGAGTCATCCATTAGAGTAAGGACACTAAACTTGCTAAAAACATGGTGAACTTGGAATCCAGCGGCGACACCAGCGGCAACGCTAGGGTCACGGGAGCTCCAGGAGCGCATGAAAGAGTGGGTGTCTTGTTTAGGTGGGCCAGATTTGGAAAAATCCTGTTTGGTCTACTCTCACATACTTGATCATAAAAATAAAATAAAAATAGTTACAAGTAGAAAATTCTGTGTGGTATTCAAATACAATTTTTGTGGAATTACTAAAAATATTTTTTATTGCACAATAATTCAAGGTATAAAAATACCAAAAAGAATTCATTAATAAATTTGAAAAAAATTTATGACACAATAAAAGTTCATAAATAATATTCTTGAATTTTTATAATATTCCAAGTGAAATCCACCAAAAATTAATAATACTCTATTATTAAGATAAGATAAATAGACATAAACCCTAAAAGGGCAATTTAGTAAATATTCATAAAAAGAACAAATACAAAATCAAGGGGTGGGGGTAATTAATAAAACACCAAGAATACATTACATATCTATACATATTATAATGAAACAGATCGTTAAACATTGTTTCTACCAAATAATGATGCTCCTTTATAACCCGAGGTCCAAAGTCAAGTAGAACATTCAAAATTGCATTATCTCGTAGTTACCGATCAAGTTCAATCTTCTGTCCTTTGAAGTACTTCATAAAACTACTTTTCAAAAGTATTATCACCTACATTGAAAAACAAATACAATTTGATAAATGAAAGAAATGAACTATGAGATGGTGAACGATGGACTATATATTTTTGGAATACAAGCTATAGGAAACTTGTGGTGGATGTTCCATTATACCTGGAAAGTAAATATAGGATTAACAACAAAGGTAGTTAGTCATTGTTGCACTGTATATACAATGTTGACCATAAATCTTTTTATGGGAGAGCCGGTTGGAAGTATCTTCTTTCTTTCGCGTATGTCTTTAGACGCGAGGTTGGGCTGTAATCTAAAGTGGAGCGCAGCATATGGTAGTCTGAAACATTCCCATCATGTGATGCAGGGTGATGATTGATTGTCTTTCAAGGGAGGGTCATTTAGCGTAGATGCTCTAAGAAAAACTCGTTACAAAGGATGTACTGCAGGGTCATGGAGAGGGACTCGGCATAACATGTATATACTTGTTCAGTCCTTATACATATGGAATTGTGAATAATCGTAATAAGGCAAGGACTACTGGTTGTTTATGTATCGCACGTGTATTGACGTTTTTTTTCAATACAGTTATAGCATGATATAAAACTTAATCATAAACTTTATAAAATATGATAATAATCCATATTATTATTTGTCTCTATGGCATATTTTCAATAGTAGCGGCCTCGTGGCCGGCTCCCGGTGATCGAAACTAGTAGATCGATCCCAAGTCCACAAGATCTAGAATAGCAGCGCCGGCGCCTAAGGGTATCCTAGCCTCCGCCATGGCCACGCCGCCGCAACAGGCATGCATGCGCATCCAATCCACCCTCCTTCCCCAGCCGTGAGGTAGCGAGCCTCCGCATCGGCGAGCTCCATCGCCACGTAGGCCACCCACTATCCGCACTGTCCAGGTCCCGACCTCCCAACGCGATAGAAGGCCGACAAGGCGCACAAAGGGGGATCACCCGCCGCCTTCGGAGGCGTGACGTGACCGCCGCCGCCGCCGACCACTAGGCGGAGTTTTGAAGGTTAGGGTCGGCGCCTCCGAAGTCTCCCACACGCGGATGATCCGAGAGGTGGAGGGGGAGGGGGAGGGGTTTGGCAGCGGTGTCCTGGAGGCTAGGGTTGGGGCCAGGAGCTTAAAATGGGGGGAGAATTTCACTTCCCGAACCTGTGCACCAACTAGGGCTGCACATAACCATTAAACGTGATTATCATGAGAGCTTGGTTCTCAAGTATAAATAGGAACCTAATTTCGCATCTGTGGGTATTTGAACTCAGGTCTTGGGTTCTGGACATCCACTCTCCAACTAGTTGAGTGAGGATCACTTCCCAAATGTATACACTACTTTTATTTCAGGTGTTATTTTGTATCGACAGCTCTGAACGACAAGCTTTATGTTACCGGTCGACTTGGTTTAATAGACAAGTCGCTCGATTCGTGGGACATATATGACGAAGGCACACACTCTTGGTTTTCGTACAAGAATCCCATGCTCACCGCTGACATAGTCAAATACGTGGCCGTGAATGGGGTGTTGGTGACCATCCACAAGGAGGACTTGAATATGATGTACTTTGCAGCCATATACAACCCCGATGAATGGACCTGGAAAGGTGTGGCGAATAAGATCGCCCGCTGGTCCAGCCTGACGGTTGTCCTGTATGATGGGGTTGTACATGTTGGACCAGTCCCTCGGTGGATTATGTGGTTGATTTGTTTTTTAAAATGGAGATATTACCCCTGCCTCTACATCAAAAAGATGCACACGGTCTGTTTTATTTATTATTCAACAAAACCTTAAAAAGAGAATACAAAGATCAATCAAAGCCACCTCTCAAAAAACAATTTAATAAAGGGGTCGCCATGTCAGAACACTCTAACCGCAACACCAACACATCATCAAAATACCGGAGGTCCTGAAAACCGCCCCACGGCGGGTCAGGAGCACAAACCGGTCCAGCTGATCCGAAGCGCACATCATCATGCACGCTGAATCTCATGTTGCCTCCGTCTTCTGCCAACCCATCTTCAGGAGAGATCGATGCAAAGACCTTGTAAGACCTGCCATCGACGCCGCCATGACGCCAGATGGCACCATCGCCCTACGCACTTCCATCAACAAGCACGTACGATCGCCACCGAGACCTCTCGGCGCCATGCCGCCGAGTCTCGCCAACCGCTGCAGCTAGATACCTCTAGAAGATCTGTCGTTCGTAGCACCTATCGCACTAGGCATGACTGAGCGTAGCACCTGGCGGTTAGGCATGACTTGACATCTCCACTAGAGCCTCTGTGCAAGATGAAGCCGCTCCACCACCGGCCTCTGCCATCCAGCGCTGCACCACAAGCAAAGCTCCCAAGAGAGAATACGACACCCAAGCGCCGTCATTGCCTGATCCGGCTAACCAGATTAGGGTTTTCCCCGGAGCAGCAGGAGTGGCTATGACCTGTAGCCGACTTCTGTTCCAAAAACGATGCCCTCAAGAGGGGAACCGACGCCAAGCGCCGCCATCATCCGATCCGGGAGACCCAGATCTGGGGTTTCCCCCGGAACAACTCGAGTAAAGTGAAGACACCAGCGAAGACGATGCCTCCAACAAGGTAGCGACGTCGAGTGACGCCGCCATCGCCGTGCGAGCTTGTGGCTGTTGGGAGTAAGATCTACATGATCGGTAGGGGCAGAGCAGCGTGATGGTGAACATGGACACGGAGGAAAGCAGGCTGTACGGGTCCCTTGTGTCCTCGCCGACAGGGCCTCTGGCATGGAGCATGCCTTCCCGCCTCAGAGATGGAGGTTCACCACAATCTGAATTGAAGATGACCGTGTAATCAGACGGGGTGCTTGTTGCACATCTTCACTATTAAAAGGGACTCGGTATGTGTTCATGGTAAATGCCTGATTTTCCTTCCGTCAGGGTGTTATTATGCTATAGCCTCACTGAATTTGTGTAATCAACCCGTGATCCAAATAAATGGACAATTTTTCATTTTAGACACTCCCAAACCGAGGAGGAACGGAGAGGGAAGCGGCCGTGTCGTCAGGGTAGCGCGCCTGCCAAGGAGTCGGTAGACGGTCCTCAGGGATAGGCGCTGTGATTTTGTGTGTGTGTGGACAAATCTGTTACTGCCATAGGCATTTTGAAGGAAACCCTGGCACTAGTTCAAGTTTGGCGCGCGATGTACCTGATACATCATAGGACGTGTCCTTTTTGTGGTGCTCAATAATTGGACTGCGGTACTGGAGTAACATGCGGACATATTTCTGCATTCTTGAGTTTTTTACAACGTGTCTTGACGGTAAGCAAATGATACGATCTTGATGTAGATGCCCGGATTTCAGATTCAAAAATGAATCAACATTTGGAGAAATCTAAACACATAGAAAAAGTGTATCAACATTTGTCAATAGAAAGCAACCCGTAGCAATGCATGGTTCTTATTTCCTAGCCATAACCAAGGTTACTATTTGACGGGCAGTATTCATTATATTGTATTATTTTATTTAAAAAAGGAAAGGGGAACAAAGTATATACAACCTTAGAATATTTTACAAAGTGGAAAATGTACCGGAGATCCTAAAAGTTTGGAGAAAACCGTATGCAGGTTCTTAAAGTTTTAACCTGTGTACCAGAGGTCCTAATTCTCAGTTAGTTGTGCACTGCAGGTTTTAGTTCTCCGTTAGTTATGCACTGCAGGTCCTAATTCTCAGCTATAGCCCTTGCTACAGTTCATACGGATCTGAGAATTAGGACCTCCGGTCAGGGACGGAGACAAGGGGGGACAAGAGGGGGGGGGGGGGCTTAGCCACCCCCATGATTGAAATTTTGGGAAGAATTCTAGGCTTTAGAACTCTAGTATCTTGCTGGTGTAGTTAACTCTGCCCCCGTCATGTCCATTTTGCCCCCCTCAAGGTGAGAACCTGGCTCCGTCCCTGCCTCCGGCACACGAGTTAAAACTTTTAGGACCTGCATCATACAGTTTCCTCCAAACTTTTAGAACATCCGGTGCATTTTACTCTTTTAAAAATGGTACTACTATGGGTTTCGGAGGGGCCTGATCTAGGCGGGAGAAACCATGAATTGCCACGGGAAGTGCTGGGCAATCGTATATTCGCAGGGCAACAAGAGGAATCAGGATGGGTTTGATTGGTTGCCTTTGTATAGATGCACATGGCCTCTTGGCCTAACCGTTGGGTTGAAAAAACTGGCAGGTAGGTCTAGCTTATCGTTTATAAAACATCAAATTATGGTTACACATCAAAATGCATATCAAGTGAAGTGGAGTCTTAATTTTTTTTTTTTGAAATTCCACCGATCTATTAATAATCATTAATAACGGTACAAAGATTCTTAAAAGTAATAAAAATTATAAATAGATCGTTGGACCACCTAGCGGTGACTACAAACACTAGCTCGAGCCGAAGGCATGCCGCCGTCCTCCATCACCGGAGCCGCGGAAAATTTGTCGTATTAGAGCTAGTTGTAGTACGACGATACACTGGATTTTCACGTGCATTATCTATACAAGCGAGAAAATAAATTAAAGTACAGTAGCATTTTCACGCGCATTATCTATACAAGAAAATATATTAAAGTACAGTAGCAACTCACGGGGGTTGTGCTAGACAAAATAATTGGACTGGACCGAAATAAAATTTGGTCCTGTTGGAGTCCGGACCGGTCCCCTGTGTGAGTTGGATCCATGTCAGGCTCGTAGCGGTTCCTATGGTTGGGTGCCTCCGTTAGGCCCCGCTTGGTTTCCTGGAATTTAGGGGCATAAATTGTACGGACCAATCGATGTCCCACTAAACAAGGTTGGCGGTGGAAGAAGACACACAAGGAGGAACAAGAGTGAGAGACAGGATTGGGTTTAGCTCGTTCGACTTTCCTGCGTTATTTTTTTAAATCCGTTCTTTTTTAAAATCCGATTTCATTGGGTATTGCAAAAAAAAAATAGTTGTATGGTTAATTTCATGGAGTGTTGAATTTCTATCTGTAACACTCTTCGTGTTAAATTAAATAAGTTACGGTCCTTGTGTCTTACTGCCGTAATTGATATTTTCTTAAAATAAAATAATAATTGTGTTTATTAAATATATATTCTATTTTGTATCATCATAATGAGGAGACGATTTTTTTGTTCATATATTGAAGAACGAAGGAAATGTATGTGAAAATATGTGTTGATCGTGTGTTACACGCGTGCTCCCATCGTTAGTCATGAGACACACTTAAATGACTTGGTAAAAAACTAAAAAATAATATTAAAGATATATATTTTAATTATAAATTATAATACGTGTGTTGCACGTGCACGCTTACTAGTACTCCGTAATATACGGATATGATCGGTAAGTGAAACGACGAAACAAGCGGGGCCTTATGCTATATATATAGATCCAGATCGTGCCGCCGCCAGGATGCAGACGACGGAGGCGTTGGACGGCGAGAAGAACAAGTTTTCCAGCATGACAATGGAGGCGCCGGCCGAGACAGGGAAGGAGGCGACGTCTAGCATCGACAAGAACCAGACGGAGAGTTCCGCTGATTCCGATTCTGACCCGGCTCCCGGCAAGCATCGGCTTGATGATGACTACGTGAGTTTCATCCTGGCCATGCCGAGAAGGCTTCCCCGCGAAATCCCCTTAATTTTCCAGTGGCGACAACATCGCGGAGCTCCTGGGCGTCACGGAGGAGTTTCTTGAGGAGAAACGGCAGCGGTACAGGGAAGCAGCTGCCCGTTCCGAGAGGATCTCCAGGGAGTTTGAGGTGTTCCAGGACAAGGTCCGTGAGGAGTGGGATCGCCTGGGCTATGTCGAGGTGGACGACGAGTACCTCGCTGGGGTCGCCGACATGCAGGCATACAGCCAGGAGCTGGGCAAGGACCGAGTGAGGAGCCAGGTGCTGGTGCCTCCCCTGGTAATCGGTGATGGTGCTGGGGCTATATATGTTTGAGTTTGTGAGGATCCTCTAGCTGTTTTACCTAGTCTACTATAGTTTCCCTCAAGATTTAATTCTGCCTCCCATGCTGAAGGTTAGGTTTTATCAGTCGATCTCTTTCCGAGTGATAAAATGTGCTGCAACTTGTCTATTCACCGACACTGCAATTAAAATTAAGACACTTTATTTATTGTCTACTCCAAAAAACTAAGTTATGTTTGGCAATTAATCTTCTGTTTGATAATGCCATATGATTGTTGTGCGACTGATTCACATGAGGTTTCCGAGGAATTGATTTGGTTCCTTGACACTCACTGCCCGTAAGTATCCAGTGCGTCTGGTTGGTCTCTTGAGTCTTTGTGCCAAACTAACTTTTTGATCTATGGAACTCATGATCTAGCTATCCCATGGAAACAATCAACTTTGCACTAAAGTGTTCATCAAGATCTTGTAGCTGTTTTGGCTTGGATATATCTTGTTGAAAGTTCGAATGCTGCTTCTCATCATGTCTTGTTTGCTACACATGATGGCACCTTGAAGGCTGGAAGTGTCTTCAATTTGATCTATAGCTATAAGGCCCTGTGCAACTGTAGCATCATCTGAATATTTGCAGATACTTCAGTGTAATCTAACTGAAGTTAGCTTTGTTATATGCTGGCCAACTGATGTCACACAGAAAAAGCGTGTGCAATATTAATTGGAAACAAAAAATATTCTCCTTAAAAGTTGTGCATACATTCAAATTGTGTCTCTTATCTTCGCCGCCGCGCCAACCTTTGTGGTATGAATTAAAGACGATCTTCTTAATAAATTTTCTCCATGTTGTCTGTAACGGTGATGTATATGGAGTTCTTCTCTTGAGATGAGATGGCCGCCACTTGAGATGGCTGTAATATTGACTTTTTAACTATAACAAAAGGAGTTTTCAGTTTGTGCAATGCCCCTGTGAGATTTGGATTTTAGCTTTGTGAGTGTCACACTTTTCCATTCTAACTGATGAAACAATACTATCTATCGGCAGAGTACTAACTTGATAGTGCATTTTTTCTGCAAGGAAGTATAGTGAAAAAACTGCAAAAATTTCAGATGGATAAACAATCATCATTCAGCACATTACAACGCTGAAGTGGTTTATTTCCTGTATAAATCTAATGATGGATCATAAACCTATACTTCAGCGCCAGCTCTAGGTGTTGTGTTGCATCTACTTTACAGCGAGCGGGCCACATACGTTTTCTCAAAGCTGATAGTAACATCCTTGTGCACCCCCTCAGAATGATTAGACCAAATCCGTTTTAGCCATCTTTTGACATTCGGAGAACTAAATCGTGAATTCTTATTTTCAAGTTCATCATTGAAACCGGTCTGGGCAAATATGCCAGTTTATTCAGGAGTCGGGACACTCGCTCACAAACATGTGGCCAGTGCTACGGAAAATGCCACCTGCCATCGCAGCAATGAATATAGGACTAGATCGAGTCAGTTGGTCGGTTTTTAAAAATACCCGACTCCACCTTTACTATATTTGACATCATTTTTTTTTTTGAGTGACTCTCGCATTTTTAACGTGTTTTTAAATTTCTCCTGACTCTAATATTATTTCTGGCGGTGGTAAGTTCACGGCTACCAAGCTTTTTAAAGTTTGTTTTTAGTTATCGGAGGTGGTTTTCTTTGGAGTATTTTTTTTTTTGAGAAAAAACTAATCTAGGGGCATCTTTTAGAGCCTGTCCATCTTTTTTGTTTCTAAAACCGACTCTACTAACTGACTCGAATGCTCGAATTTCTATTGTTTTGTCATGTTGCAATCTTCCAACAAAGGCAACAAGTTCTTCATGTTGCAATCTTCTGCGTTAGTAGAAGTGCACTATTCACTACTAGCTGTCGCACTATAACATTAGTCCTTATTACGGGGTTTCTTTGTCTGCTAGACACAAGTTGCTCCCAAGTGTGCTGAAGGAGATGGATGATGTGGATTTTAGCATTCTCTGCACTTGTACACATGGCTAAACTATTTTCCATCTCGCAACCGATATGTGGACATTAACATCCCAGAGGTATCCCATGCTCACATTGGTGGGAACTGAAAACAGAAATAGTTTTGTTCTTTCATGCCAGATGGTTATGTGTACATGGACCCTAGACTGTCTTAGGTGTGCGCTGCAAGTGATCTTTACTGGCTCAATTTCCATCAATCTATTGAAGTACAAAACCACTACTACAACAATCTGTTTATATACAACTATCTGTTTATTTAGATGAAGTCCCTTTCTCTCTAGATACAAAGAGAGTCCATGTATAGCTGGTAGGTACAAGCCTGCGACCAACTAGACTTTTCTATACACGTTTTGCACTCACTTTTGTTAGGGAAGTTATGAACCAATACCCACTCTCTCACTCAGTTTCATCCATCATCTAATTCAAAATATAAATCTTTGAATATCAATGCTTTCAATGGCCTTTAAATACCAATTTTTTAATTGTGTCAATAATCTTATATTTAAGACAAGACACCTAGTTACATGCCAAGATCATTGTAACTTTCCGTACAAAGTGCTTATTACTTTCCATCGTGGTATTGGCACGACAGATGCTACAGGGGGTAGCTTACGTAGAGTAGGCAAGGCGACGCAGGAGAATCCGGGAGCGAGATTGGCACACAATGTACCCAAGTTCACGTCCTCTCGGTGGAGGATCGCTACATTCTGATATCAATCAAGTATATGATTATAGATTGGATTACATGGGAGCCGCCGTAGGCAGAGGGAGAGACTAGATCTAATCTGACGTGAGAGAGATGGCCCCAAAAGGGTGCCCCTGGTGGCTTTATATTTGCAGCCAGTTAGGGTTTACAAGTGTACTAATGGACTTTGTATTGGAGTCGCGGTCTTGGGCCTCCAGTCGGCGTGGCGTCTGGGTCCAGTATGCGTTAGTCATCGTATTTGGCGAGTTGTGGAGTCGCTGTTCGGGCTGATTGGGACGCTCTGCTTCTTCCTGAGTAAACCTGGTCCAGTCGCCGGTCCTCGTGAACCCACTCACCATGGGAGACTCTGCTCCGTGGGTATACCCCAATTGTTATTCCCCCATCACTTCCATATAACAGGGTCTTCTTCCATAGAACACTATACTTTCATTGAACAAAAGGTGTAAGAAACAAAAGGAGTAAGTAACAAGTTTTAATGTATAATGACGAATACAATGTTTAGCCATCATATAAACAATTTTATATATTATAGGTCTTATGTTAAAAGGCGTCTTATAGAGAACAAACAAAAGAGATATATCATGCCATGTTTGTTGCGAGGGAATTTATGATTGAGTGGTTCTTAAAACCATGTTAACACTGGCATCAACTACTTAATATAAAGTACAATGCCAGGGCCTACCCACGGCAGATCTACACAAGATATAGGGTGTCACACCTCCCCCATCTTCCACTAACCGTTCATCTCTTCCTCATAAGGTTTGATATATTTTCCCTATGATACTTGTGTGTGCCTTTGTTTTATATTGATAATGTAGAATGTGTTGTCTGAGCTTGGTTTGGCGGATTTGCCAGTGGTAGATGAGGATTTAGGGATGGGGGGTCTTAGGCGATGAAGTGTTTTTTGCTTACTGGGAATCATTCCTGAACAAAGAAGCTCTAGTTCGTTACTATATTGTGTAGGTAAATGTGATTCATATAGAGTAGCGACCTTGCTTTGCGTACATAAGCTTTATTGTTAGTCCATGTGGCCGCTGAGCATAGCGATGGTAATTTAGGCTTGCTATGATGATTATACAAGGACGGTATCTAAGCAATGGGTCTACCCTTCTTGTCATTATGCCCAATCTAAGGCTAATATCTGAGTAAATGCCCTCGTTTTTTTGCTTGACATGCTAACCATTTTTGCTAAGTGTTCACTGGTTATTTGTTTTATTACTATTGAACACCTGACAAGTACAAGTTATGTTCTTCATTGTTTGTTGTGATGAATCACAAGGACGATATCCAAGTAAAGTAGTCTTTGAAAACACCTCCTTTCTTGATTGTACATTCTATATTGATCATATATTCTACGTAAATACATACATTTCTGAATTGAGAAGTAATTTGCAAGTTGTTCATGCTTTTGGAGTAGAATTCCATTCCTATCATGTTTTCAATCTTGAAATAATGATCAACTACATGTTTGCCGGGATGAATCTACAAGGAGTGGTATCTCAGTGTGGTAACTCTTCAAAAGGTCTATTTCATTGATTAAACTTCCTAAATTCATCATATATTCTGAGAAAAGTTGTACATTGTGTAAGAATAGTTACCAATATGTTTGACAGGTCCCTGTTGTGCTCCTTCTAATTTATGAACATGTCAAAATTGAAAATATTGTAAATTTGCTGCCTAAACTAGTACATTTTTCTCTAGAGCAGTCGGTCTGTCTAGGTCGAATGATGATGACAAGTGCATGGTTCAAATGATCAAATCATGATTAGTTGAACAAAGTCTTTCGATCCTATCTTGCGGCTATCACCACAAATCTTCTCTAGAGAATCAAACAATTTTTCTCTTCTCTTTGATTTGGTTTTTGCTACACACTGGCACGTTGTTAAGCATTATTGAGTTGAAGTTAGAAAATAGTGATGTTAGAGATATTTTGGATTTTACCTTTTTGATGCTTGCTTGTTGTGATGAATGTCAAGGACGGTATTTAATAAAGGTCAAGGGCCACTTCTAAGAGAGTGCTCCTTCCTCGATTACACATCCTAACTGATCTAATATTATGAGCACGAAGGCATAAAAATTTACATTTAATGATATAATTTGATAATTTTTATGTTTGTCTGCTAAAATTTTAAGAACATGTAGATGTTTTTGAGTGTTGAGTCATTCCTATATTTATAACTTTTTCAAGGAGTGAGAAGTCATGTTTTTCTTTATTTTTTCTGCTTGGTGACCATCCACAAGGCTGCCTAGAACATAATGTACTTTGTGGAAATATACAACCTGATCGACTAGACCTGGAGGAGCTCAACCAACGAAAGGGAGCTCTACATGCTCGACCAGTCCCTATGCACGAAGATGATGATGTGCGTGAACGAGACCAATGAGTGGGTAAATCTGGTACATCTACCATTACCAATACTGAAAAAACCTCTATGAAAGAAACAATCTTTAACTCTCATTAAGCCCTTCCAGAAAGGGGAAACACCCGACTGTGTGAGGTTTTGGATTATACTTTTTGATGTTTGTTTATTGTGATGAATCTAATGGATGGTATATAAAAAGGTCACGGGACAATCCCGAGAGAGTGATCTTTCCTTGATTACACATTCTAACTGATCTAATATTGTGAGCAAGAAGGCCTAAATACTTAAATCTCATGATATAATTTATTAATTTTAATGTTTATGTTGTGCTCCAACATTAAGAACAAGTAGGGGTTATTGAATTATGGGTGATTCCTATACTAATAACTTGTTCCAGAATGAGTAAGCAATCTTGTTTTTCATTATTGTTTTCTCATTGGTGACCATCCACAAGGCTGCTTGGAACAAAATGTACTTTGCCACCATATACAACCCCGCTGACCAGACCTGGAGGGGCATGAAGATGGATGAGGTGCACTTTAGCATTCTCCACACTTGTAGACTAGGCTAAACTATTTGCAAAATGTTGCTTCGGAAAACCAGAAGTTAGAGGTTAATATCCCGAGGTCTCTCAAGCTCACAATGTAGGGTACTGAAAACAGAAAAAGTAGTTCAGTTCTCCCATGCCGCATTCTTATGTTTACATGTGCCCAAGCCTATCTCGGGTGTTCGTTGCAACTTGCAAGTGATCATTGTTGGGTAAATTTCCATCGGTGTATACATGTACAAAACTACTACTACAACAATCCATTTATAGCTTGTAGATCTTTATCGGAATTAAAAACTTTATAGCTGGTAGCTGCAAGCCTCCACCAGCTAGACTCCTGAATACTTGGTCCACCCACACTTTCATTAGTGAAGTTCTAAACCAATACCCAGTCTCAGTACTCACTTTCATCCATCATCTAATTCAACTACTCCCTCCATCCATAAATAAGTGATTTAGATTTATCTAAATTTGGATGCATCTAGACACGTTTTAATGTATAGATACATACAAATATGGATAAACCAAAATCACGTATTTGTGGATGGAGGGAGTATACACATTTCAATATCCGTACATGCAGCAGTCTTTAGGGTACCACAAAATTTATTTTACTTAGCAAATTATTTCAACAATCATAAATCTATTATATACTAAAAGAAATATATGGATGTTTTTCGAGGCACCACGTTGATCCATATCATCTATATTATATTAAACCATCAGATATGTAATATATGGCTGTGATTTAATGAACCACGTAACTCTGTCAAAGTAACGGACATGCTCCTCTGTACCGTTTGAAAGGATAGAAATGATTTTGTGCACCTGAACCTGCTACAGCGGCTTCTGCAGAAACTCCTGCCACGGCAGAAAAAACGGCCACGGCAGAGCAAAACTCTGACCCGGCAGGAGCGGCGGTAGAGAACTCTTCACCTGCTTCTACCTCCACCTCAGCGACGCCAACCGCGCGGCAACTGAACTTCGACGATGCTGCTCCAACTCAGATCGTCTCCCCTCCATCGGCCTTCTCCGACACTCTGGATGCGGAGGATGATCTAGAGCTTCCTCACTGTTTCCGAAAGGTCTCAGATCCGATGGAGAAAGATGTGGCCATACCTGATCGAGCGGAGCGCCTCTACTTCCTAGAGGAGCCAAACACCATCGCCGATGCCGAGCCCCATGAGCACTAGCGTCAGGCGATGATGGAGGAGCTGAGTTCGATTGAGGAGAATGGTACATGGTCACTTGTTGATCTTCCTTTTTTCGAAAAGGAACTTGTTGATCTTCCTGCAGGGCATCATCCAGTCGGCCTGAAGTGGGTCTTCAAGACAAAGAAAGACGCCACTGGGGAAATCGTCAAGCAGAAGGCCAGGCTGGTGGCCAAAGGCTA
The DNA here is from genome assembly GCA_916181665.1 of Avena sativa. Classification (NCBI taxonomy): domain Eukaryota; kingdom Viridiplantae; phylum Streptophyta; class Magnoliopsida; order Poales; family Poaceae; genus Avena; species Avena sativa. Next base: position 123,396,106 of record OV702291.1, on the reverse strand, counting down.
TGTTCAGCGCAAAGTGATCGATTTTGATGAAGTCTTCGTGCCAGTAGCACGACTAGACTCAGTTCGTGTACTGGTGGCGGTGGCTGCGCCAGCAGAAGTGGCCGCTCAATCACCTCAACATCAAATCGACGTTCCTCAACAGGGAACTGCAGGAGGAAGTGTACGTACTGTAGTCGCCGGGTTTCACACAAGATGGCTAGGAGCGCAAAGTGTATCGACTGCAAAAAGTGCTCTACGGACTTCGTCAGGCTTCGCGTGCGTGGAACATTAAGCCAAACATCACACTCAAGGAACTCGGTTTCGTCAGCAGCCCATCTGAGCACGCCATGTACACGTGAGGACATGGCTCAACTCGCCTTCTAGTGGGTGTGTACATGGACGGTCTCATCGTCACGGGCGCGCGAGTGGAGGAGATTGATCATTTCAAGCAGGAGATGAAGGACAAGTTCAGCATGAGCGACCTCGGCCTCCATCACTACTACCTGGGCATTGAGGTACACTAGGGAACAAGCGGCATCACACTGTCGCAGCGGGCATATGCGGGCAAGCTGCTGGAACAGGCAGGCATGGCAAGCTGCAATCCCTCACAAGTGCCCATGGAGGCACGGCTGAAGCTCACCAAGGACAGCAGGGCACCTGTTACAGACGCGACTTTCTACAGGAGTGTGGTGGGCACGATGGCGTTTGGCTGCTGTCAAGCATCTTCTCTGCTATGTGGCGGGCACGATGGCGTTTGGCTCCAGATACACGGGCGAAGGAGATAGAGTTCTTACAGGTTTCAATGACTCTAACATGGCTGGGGATGTGGATGATCGGAAGAGCACCTCCGGCGTCCTCTTCATGCTGGACGGGAATCCCATCACCTGGTAGTCCCAGCAGCAGAAGATAGAGGCACTCAACTCGTGTGAGGCTGAGTATGTCACTACAACGACAGCAGCATGCCAAGGACTGTGGCTCCGCCGCTTGATGGAAGATCTGATCTGCAATGACTATAGCTCCACCAAGATTCTCATCGACAACAAGTCATCCATCCAACTGTGCAAGAATCCGGTATTTCATGATTGGAGCAAGCATATTGAGGTGCGCTTCCACTTCATCCGCGAGTGGATCGAGGCTGGCAAGATCATCGCCGACTATGTCAACACCGGTGAGCAGATCACCGACATTCTCACTAAGCTCCTTGGCCGCACCAAGTTCCTGGAGCTCCGCGCGAAGATTGGCATATGGTCGAGATCAAACAAAACATTTAGATTAGGGGGAGTATGTTGGAAATAACTACTATTTAGTTTTCAGTACCGTTGTCAGTAGACAGGTTCAAACCTGTTTCTGTTAGAATCTCAGCCGGATTTGAGTGTGACTTGTGCGTCTTGATCCGGCAATGTAGGAGGGCAGTGGACGTGCTCCAGGTCGTGGGGTGGCGCGGTCTAGTAGGGGGCACGAACTCCACATTGCCAAGGTATATGTAATCCTCTGAATAAATAAGAGAAGCAACAAGAAAAGCGGCTAGTAGATCACCGCACCAAAATTCCTTTTGCCATTGTTCGTCAGACTACCACAGTAACCATCCTTGTTCTCCTCCAAGGGGGCTTACGCTGCCCTACATACGGCGCTCCTCGACCCGCATGCCGCCAACATATGGTCCACACAGGTGCCCATGAAGGTCAAGATCTTTGGGTGGATGCTCCAGCTGGACAGGCTCAATACACGAGCTAACCTCGTTCACAAAAACATCATTTCCTCCGCAGAATGCCCAAGGTGCCTTGTCCCGTTGGAGGATCGGCAACACCTATTCCTCGAGTGTCCCGCAGCTGCTGACGTATGGCGAAAGCTGCAGATCAGCCCCAGTGGCCACCACTTCACCGACATCTGGACGGCCACACTACCGACTGGGCTGCCTCGCTCCATCTGGGACTCTGTTGCGCTGGTTATCCTTTGGAAAATTTGGGACGCTCGAAATGCAATGGTATTTAGGACTATCAACCAGGACACACCATGGACCATTAGGAATATCGTTTCTGATTTCACCTTGTGGTCAGACCGTTTCAAAAAAAGGAAGCACGCGTGGCCGCCGACATGTGGCGAGACCACTTCTCCTCTTGTACTATGTAAACTTAATTTTTGAAGCAATATAATGATTCAGGTGGGGACTCTCTCCCTCCCGATGACAGCCTCAAAAAAAAAAAAAACACAATAACCACCCTTTGGGATTTAAAACTGAAATCATTTTTCCCCTAGCGGGCTGATTCATTCTAGTTCGTCTGCTACATGTACGGGAGTCTACTTGTTCACTTGGTTGGTTTCATGGTATTGTTCTTCAGAAAGTGCTAATAGTGACAGTAGCTTTCGTTCTTGCTACATCAGTGATGCATGAAGTATGCATGTGTATGTATCCTGTTTCTTGACTACAGTTTGAAACCTACAAAGTTGAATGATTTTTACTCCCCCCCCCCCCCCCCCCAAGACAAAGAAATCCAGCGCTAGCGGGTTTCGGGTTCCTGCTCCGGGTGGAGACCGGGTGGATATGGAGACCGTACTGGCTACGTATACGACAGCGGCATACGTGATCGGGCGGGATTGTAATTGATATGTAGCGAGGAGGGAATACGAGGAGGTCGGGATCGGTTGTGAGCGTACGTGACCGTGCAGATCACGTCGGCCTGGATGTAGGTGTGGACGGCCGTCGTGGAGGAGGAGCGAGGGAAGGTGGAGGAACTGCGCGAGGGCGGCGGCGATCTGCTCTCTGTCCAGCGATGGCGGCCGACGTGATTTGCGCGGTCACGTACGCTCGCAACTGATTGCAGCCTCCTCGTATGCCCTCCTCGCAACCGATCAATTACAATCCTGCCTGATCACGTATGCCCTTATCGTTTATGTAGCAAGTACGAGCATGGGCGCTACACAATGGAACTATGACATCGTTTGTTTACTCTTGTTGAGTTCATTTGCATTATTCGTTGCTAGTTTGCTACTTAACATTTTAAACTGTATTTTTGTTCTGAGATTGTTTCAAACTGTATCTGCTACTCATTTGAAGCTCTCAGAATCTTCACATTATTCGTGACTTTCTTGATAAAAAAAACATATTTTGTTCATTAGTTGATCATTATGGTCTGTATTGATTCTTTGTAACTAGTTTGTTACAACTGATGTATCGACTAGGAGCTATTTATTCTACTGTGTATGCCCAATAACACGGTTGTTGTCGCCGAAGTTTAACTTCGTACTTGGTTCATCACTCAGAACAGTTAGACAGTACAAAGAGCATGTGTTGCGTGCGGAGATAGCGAGCGAGCTAGAGGGATATATTGGGTTTTATTTAAAGCCACAACAATATTGCTGAGAGCTACTTTATATCTAGCTCAAGGAGCTGAGGAGGCGCCATTGATATTAGCGGATGCTGAGCACTTGGGAATTCCTTGTCTTGAGACTATGAGAGCAGTGAGTAGGCTTCGGGTTGGTGTGCTTCTTGACTCGCTTCACGGGTTTCCCACCTTCACTCTTCCACCTCCCCATAGCCACAATTCTTCGTCCCTGACCAGTTACTAGTTACCGCTCCACGGGCCACTCCTCAAATGTTTCGAAGTTGCGGGTGAATTCAACTCCGTTGGTACTGTATTGCATGCCGGATTCCTTGTTGGTTCTGTTAGAATGTGGAATTACTTAGGGATGGGAGGTCTCGGATGATGTTGTGTGCTTTGCTTCATAGGAATCGTTCGTCGACCAGGAATAATAAGTAGATTACCGTTTTGTGCACATGGTTGTGATTCATATGGCGGTACTCATAATGGGAGGTCTCGGGCGATGTATCGTGCTTGGTAGGAATCGTCCGTACACCAAGAACAACAAGTAGATTATCATTTTGTGCAAATGGTTGTGACCCCATTGGAGGAACTGACAAGACATGTGCAATGGTGATGTTAGCCTTCACTTGGAGTTGTCACGTTGGATTTTTGTCAGTTGGATGACAGAGAATTTAGAAAGAGAAAAATGACTTTCCACAGCTAACAGATGATCCTTCAGAATATAAGGGAAGACTATTGTCTCCATTATAGCACATGGCTGGTAGTTGTGCTTAGATTGATCATTCAGGCCGAGTGAAGAATTTCGCTCTTGCAGAAAGCATTCTTTCTCATTCATCTACATGTAAAACTTCAGAATACAAAACTTATATCATTCTAAAAATTAAATTACAATAGTATATGTGCATACCTCTTCACTTCCACAGCTCAATTTCCTTGGTCTGAGGAGAGTCATCTCAACATAGAAGGTACATCTAGAAGAAAATTTGGTTTGCAGTTTGCAATTGTAGACTACCATTGGACAAACTCTTAGCCAGTAACACGAGTTAACATATCCAACGACTATTTTTCTATGTTAGTTTTGTGCCGAGTCGATTTGATTTTAATACTTAGCTAACTAAAATACGTCAGGTCATAAAATCTAAAATAAACAAAAACACCAAATACCCATGACACAACTCCGAAGCTACACAAATCTGCAAGGAAAAAGCATGAATTCAATGTAGAAATATTTGCTAGATATTATTTGTTACGTATGTGCTGAGAAATAATATTACCAACCAATGGTGCCTTGGGATGTAAATTATTGATATGACCCAGCCAAATCAAACTCGTGGCGTGGAACTTGCTGCCCAGAAAATTCCATTTCTCTGACTTTATTGGTGTTGCTTATGTTGGTACAATGGTGTGTGTTTGTGTGGTAATAAAAAAACTTATGAGTTAGTTGGGTAGAACTTTGAGTTAAGATAAGGTGTTCTTCCTGTCGTCGTCCACATTGTCAGCAGATCTTTGCGTAGCGGTCCTGCTCTCCATGACTACCGCGGTCGAGTCTAGAGCGAAGGTGGGTTCTTGGAAGTTTCTTCTTCTTGTCATGCGCCCCGACAACTTCTCTTGATTAGGGGTGAGCATGCAAGGTTTTTTTACATTGGAATTGATTTCTTCACCAAAAATAGATTTGTCAAACTCTGACATCAATACTACCCATTTGTTGAAACTAGGGATGGGGTCTGAATTATGTATTCTATTTTGTAAATCAATGGTAGTACTGGAATGCTCTGTTGATTTCATACAATCAACATCTATTGTATATTATTTGTCCCTGAAACTTTTGAAATTAGCAAGAAAACGAGGGTGTTGGTTAGACTTTGACTCTGTTAATTCTTATAGGACCATTGCTGTAACCTTTAGGATTAAAAACTGGAATAAATTTTGTCCCAGCAGCCCGATTCATTCTTGTTCGTGTGGTACATGTATGGGAGTCTACCTGTTCACATGGTTGATTTCCTGATATTGTTCTTTTGAATAACATTAAGAGTACTAGCTTGTGTTCTTGCTAATTCAGAAACGCGTGAATTATGCATGTGTACGTATCCCTGTTTCTTGGATGCAGTTTGCAGCTCTAGAGCGCCATGTAAGAGTTGCAGCCTAAAGTTTGCAACCTTGCTCGCTACAATTTGCAGCACTATGATTTTTGCTTGGTGAGAGAAAACTCCGATTTTGGGCGCACCACAAAGAATCTGTGACACCGTTTCTCCATTCATTCGTGTTCAGTTCATTGGCATTGTTCATCGGTACTGAACATTTCAAACTCTTCTTATTTCTTTCAGAGATTGTTTCAAGCTGTTTGAATCATGGTTGATCCTCTCAGAATCTTAACAGTCTTGGTTTAAACTACGTACCTGGTTCATCATTCAGACCAGTTAGGTAGACGGTACATGACAACAATCAAGATCAGAGTTGTGTGGGAGATATGGAACGAGAGAGGGATTTCATGGGCTTTTAAAGCCACAACAAAATTTCTCAACGCTACTCAATATAAAGTGCGAGGAGGCGACACGGACATTAGCCGATGTAGGGCACTTGGGAATTCCTTGACCTCAGACTGTGAGAGAAGTAGGCTTCGGTTTTCCGAGCACTTGGGACATTAACTGATTTTCTGTTGATCCGTTTAGCTTGTGTTCTCCGAGCTCGGCTTGACGGATTCACCCATGGTGGATGCATATCTAGGAACTGGAGGTCTCGGGCGATGTTCTGTGATTTGCCTAGTCATAATCATTCGAAGACTACAAAAGGCAGGTAGGTAGCTATCTTAGGTAGGTGGATGCGGTTCCTACAGGGTAGCAGCTTCTGTGCGTGTGCTAGTTGTAGCCTTGATGTTTAGTTGATGTGGCCACTGAGGTTAGCGATGGATGTTCCAGGATTGTTGCGATCATTATATAAGAACGGTATCAGAGCGATAGGTCTAACCCACATGTGATTGTACTTATCTCAGACTAATGCCTGAGCAAACACACTTTCTCTGCTTGAGTCGTTTTTGCAATATTGTGGGAACCATATGCGAACTGTGACTAATGCCTTAGCAAATACATTCTAAACATTAATTTCTTTTTTGTTTGCGACGATGAATCTGTTAGACTTAATCTTGTCATTTTGGAGTTTTCAATATTGCATTAGGAGAGTAGTGCATCGCGATTATGTTAGTCAGTCTTGCATGCAAGGATTAGTTAGTGGGCTGGTCAGTTTTAGCCGAGTCCTATGCATGTTGGAGTAATTCTAGGAAGTGATTAGTGCATGGAGTAATTAGTGGAGTTAGAGGTCCAGGTCGTGTGGCTCGGAGCGATTCTAGGAAGGCTAGTTAGTGCGGGACTTGAGTGGCTAGCTCTTGTATATATACTTACATTCAGTTAATGAAAAATGTGTGGCCTGCGGGCAGTGAAACAATGTAGCATTTGTGGTGCCAAGAGGACTCTCACCACAAAGCCTTTTTGTTCTTCCTTGGCATATCATGTGTGCGTGCGTGTGTCTTTGAGAGTTTTTCCTAGTCTTCTCATGGCGTGTGTTCTTGTGAGAGAGATTAGAGAGAGAATTAGGGGAAGAAGACCAGGGGCTGCGTGTTGCAGCTCCAACAGAATCACAAGGCTGGTAGCTGAGTTAGGGTGCTCTTGAAAAAGGGCATCCTTCCTTGATTACACATCCTAAAATAATCATAAATATACCTCTTTGATGTTGTTGGGCGCTGTTGGTGCACTTGAGGGACCCTCTCTACACTCTGAAGATGTTTGCCTTGCGGCTATTGATGGAGCAATTAGGATAGGAGTAATCAGAATCATGTTTCTAATCCGATGCATACTGAAGAGCAAGGATCATGACGGATCAACCATAGGCGTGTTGGTGCAGCAGGGAGGATGTCTATGTTCACTGAATTTCGAGTCCCCCCTCTTCCTTTATTTCAGTAGGCCTGCTTGTAACTCTGCAACTCATGAGCTTGCAAAGTATGGGCTCTGCAACTGATTCTCGGTCTTGTTTCTCGGATGATTTCGCCCATTTGTACTCCCTCCGTCAAAATATAAGATGTTTTAGGTTTGTGAAAGAAGTGTATCTGGATCCCTTTTAGTATGTAGGTTCATTTAGGTTTAATAGCTGATGATTTCGTAGCGCATATCAATTTCAGTTGTCGATGCTCCATGTGCCATTTGGTGCATGTGCGAGAGAGACCTAGCCTATGTGATGCACACACCAGTACGACAGAGTGAAGAGCTGGCTGGTCAGCATAATAAGCACGACATATCATAGACAACAGAAAGCCGTGTTCTCTCCTACCATGTTTGTTGCCAGGGAAGTATGGTTTGATTGTGCTCTTAAAACCACATCAAAATTGCCTGGAACTACTTAATGTCAAGTCAAGCACCACTGCTGACTGCCCTCCCATCTTCCACGCATCTGGTTAGAATGCGTTCTCCGAGCTCAGTTTGGCAGATTTACATGCATTGGACGCAGATTTAGGGATGAGAGGTCACAGGCGATGTTGTGTGCTTTGCTCAGTAGGAATAGTTCATCCATTGAAAAGCAAGTGGATGCGATTTCTATGGGGTAGTGGTAATTCTGATTTCTCTAAGCATGTACATTTACTGAAAGTGGATCTGTTTCATACGGAGTATTGACAATTCTGCGTAATTGCGTCGTAGCCTCTCTGTTTAGTAGATGATCTAAACTTTGCAGCCTGGATTATTCAAGAAACGTATGTGAGAGATGTTCTAATCACTAGTGTGATTTTACCAATCTGAGAATAATATCTGAGCAAACGCATTTTTGTGAATGACTTGCTTTGGGGATTATGTGGAAACCATATGCAAAACCGTGTTCATTGATTATGATTTATTAGTGTTCAACACGTCTAAGTATGACTTTTGTTCTTGTTTGTTTGATGTGATATATCACAAAAAAGTGATCTGAGTAAGGTGGCTCTTGAATCAAAAAAAACTTCATTGATTACACATCCTAAACTGATCATGTATTCTAAGAAAGCATGTGCTATATTAACTTGACAGCAATCGACCCGTTACTCTTGTCTATTTTAAGTGTTCCTTCGGTGGTTTGCTGCATAATGATGTTTTGTTTTCTTGTTGTGAATGTAGACCATATACTTCGCTTAGTTCATGGGTTATTTATTTTATCCATCGCAAGGACAATATCTGAGTAAGGTGACTCTTGAAAAGGCATTTTTCCTTGACTACACATCATAAACTGATCATACGATCTGAGCGAGCATGTGCAATTCTAAAATGGAAATAAATTCACTACACAAGCCGACCTAACTTTGTTGATGAAAGAAAGGAAGTCTAATAATTGTGCATGCCGCTACAGACCAGCGTCTTAGAACCGAAGTCATCTCCATAGAACCCTTAAATCGATCTAAAGCACCTAACACACAATCTCGCCGTCTTGCACACACGGGTAGAACAAACACAATCCTCCACACGCATCCTGGCGATGCCAAGACGCACCACTGGAACGAGGATGAGGCCGGGTGGACTAGTTCTGTACCAACAATAGTGATGTAATCTCCATGTTATCGACAACGGGATACCAAAATATAACGTAGAACACAAATCCTAAGAACAAGCTACCGGTCCCAAGGTATAACGTAACCTCCACTGGCATCTGCACTAGTCAAGGATGGAGGCGGTGATCCACCGAGGAAAATGATAGGACACGAGGTGGACGAGCGGGAGACAACAAAAATTTCTAAGATCCAAAAGGAGGATGCCAACACTAGAATAGCCTACTAGCGGGGTGGCAAAAATAGCGTTAGTGGTGCGGTCGTGGCATGACACTATTACGGCGCCACTACTAAGCTATACTGGTGGTGCGCCAAGACCAGATCACTAGTACGATATCGACCGGTGGCACATAGAATCGATATGTCACTGTTAAAATATACTTGCCGTTGAATTATTAGGCATAATTTTCATAACTAATTTCAGAATATAAATCATGAAACTAGTAGCTACGAACACGTGAAACTGTAATACTAGATGTGTTAATCAACATGAACAGTAGCAGTGCAAACACAATAACTGTCATGGTATAGCATCAGATTGGTGCAGCGGTGGCAGTAGCTTCTCGAAGGAGATGACATTGAAGACGAGTCGCACATGGATCCGGAGATCACCTAGGAAGACACACCGTGATGAAGAACTTGCGTAGTCGTGTGGAGAGTTTTAAAAAAACTGTTTCGCCCTCTCCCATATAGGATCGAAAGACCAATGGCTCCGGAGACCTGCTCTCCCGTCCGTCGGTGCATGCCGGCACGAAGGATGGAGTAGAGTACGGTGGCCGTGCAAGCAGAAATGTGGCAAAAGACTAGATTGGTGCTCGGTGTGTTTTGGTGGAGGCTGCACATGCGTATATATAGAGCGGCTCGGAAAATCCCGCATGAGACACAACATGGACCAAGCCCACGCCGCACACATTCATATCGGTTAAAGATAGCCCACGAGAGACCCGAACCCACTAACTATTGACACGTCTATCAAAACCAAACCAGTTTTTCCAAATAGCAAAATAAAGTTCAGCTCGGCGAGGTTCTGAAATAGGATCGTATGGACACCTAAAGGAGGTGAATAGGTACTCCAAATTTTAGTTATTTTTTAAATTAGGCTTGACACAAATTTATATTTTCTAGATGATTTCGCCCATTTGTACTTCCCCCGTTTGAAAATATAAGATGTTTTAGCTTTGTGAAAAGAGTGTATCTGAATCCCTTTTAGTGTGTAGGTTCATTTAGGTTTAGAGTGAACCTACACACTAAAAAGGTTCTAGATACACTCCTTTCATATTGCTAAAACATCTTATATTTAAAACGGAGGGAGTACTTCATAATTAATAGCTGATGATTTCGTAGCGCATATCAATTTCAGCTGTCGTTGCTCCATGTGCCATTTGGTGCATGTGCGAGAGATACCTAGACTATGTGATGCACACGCCAATACGACAGAGTGAAGAGCACGGCAGATCTTAGACAACAGAAAGACGCGTTCTCTCCTACCATGTTTGTTGCCAAGGAAGTATGGTCTGATTGTGCTCTTAAAGCCACATCAAAATTGCCTGCAACTACTTAATGTCAAGTCAGGCACCACTGCCCTCCCATCTTCCACGCATCTGGTTAGAATGCGTTCTCCGAGCTCAGTTTGGCAGATTTACATGCATTGGACGCAGATCTAGGGATGAGAGATCTCGGGCGATGTAGTGTGCTTTGCTCAGTAGGAATAGTTCATCCATTTAAAAGCAAGTGGATGCGATTTCTGTGGGTAGTGGTAATTCTGATTTCTCTAAGCATGTACATCTACTGGCAGTGGATCTGTTTCATACTGAGTATTGACAATTCTGCGTAATTGCGTCGTAGCCTCTCTGTTTAGTAGATGATCTAAACTTTGCAGCCTAGATTATTCAAGACACGTATGTGAGAGATGTTCTAATCACTAGTGTGATTTTACCAATCTGAAAATAATATATGAGCAAACCCATTTTTCTGAATGACTTGCTTTGGGGATTATGTGGAAACCATATGCAAAACCGTGTTCATTGATTATGATTTATTAGTGTTCAACACGTCTAAGTCTGACTTTTGTTCTTGTTTGTTTGATGTGATGAATCACAAAAAAGTGATCTGGGTAAGGTGGCTCTTGAATCAAAAAAACTTCATTGATTACACATCCTAAACTGATCATGTATTCTAAGAAAGTGTTTGACGTGATTTTGTACCAGTTAAAACACTGCATGATATTTGAAAGTCGTGGATACAAGTATACTACTTCTATATGCATACATGTATTTCTCTTTGCTTTATTTTACAGGTTCATGGACTAGCATCACATGTTGGTATTGCAACCAGGGTAGCTGATGGACTCCAAATATAGCTAGCCAAATCGTAAGCTGTAGGAGTCTTCCTAGCTAGCTAGCGTCTGGACTCTCCATGGATGCAGCGGGGTGATTGTACGTGTATACGTACGCATGCAGATACTCGTGCATAACCAGCCAGCTGGACAACGAAGATAAGAGATTAGCTACGTTTAAACTGCCTAGGCTCGACTAGAATATCACGCGGCGACCAGGGGCCCACAGGCAGCCGTGCAACCAGGTACGTATGGTTTTATTCTCCTTTTTATCTTACTGTGCAGATCGTGTGCGCCAAGAAGTTAAGCGGAGGAGATAAACAGTCCGGACGTTTCCATCGCTATCTATTCCAAGAAAATCGGCAACAGCCAAACGACCGCGATGCGCAGCTCTATCCTCCGCCTATATATATACCCAGGTAGAAGGAAGACGTGGCAGAGAGAAAACGAGCGGAGGAGCCAGAAGAGAACACGCACAAGAACAAGCCACCTGCAGAAACGATCTGGGAAGGAGATCCGAAGCCATGGACGTGAGGCCGATCTTCCCCAATGGTAAGCAGCACGGGTGAACGTGCGTCTGCCTTGTCTTCCTCTTCCTCACAGCTAGCATGTCGGATGGAGGCTCCCACACAAGCGGAGCAACTGCATGGACGGAGCCGAGGAGCCCGACACCACCAGAGCTCGTCCAAGACGCAGACTGCTAGCCAACGAAGCTTGCCAAAACGCCGGAGCGCGCCAAGGAGCAGCCCGTTGGCCGGTGCGTCGTCCACGCCATCGGATCGCCGCTGTCGGGGGCTGCGAGAAGATACAGCGACAACTACATCGAAACACCGGAGCTCGCCTACGCGCAGCCCATCGGCTGGCACCGGGGAGGCTCGCGGTCGCCACCGGTTGCCGGAGGCGTGGAGCCTGATGGCACGGACCAGCTCGCGTCTCGTTTGCCAGAGCCGGAGTTGATAAAACAAGGCCGACGGGGCTCGCCAACACGCTGTCCTCCGCGCGCGCAGCTCTTCGGTACTCGGCACCGGCGGGCATGCGCGGCGTACAGGTTGGACTCTACCACAAGCACAGCCCGGCGGACGAGTTTTGCTCGTCGGCAGGAGGCGTACACGCTGAAGACGATGTATAAGGTTCCGAGTGTACAAGTCGGCTAACTTGGACAGCGCGGCGGTGGACATACAGAGCGTGGCGTACAGGGCAAGCAGGAAGATACGAGTCTGGACCTGGATCATGCGTGCGGGAGGCTAGCTAGCTGTGCACCCGTGCATAGTTTTGTCAAGCCATCAAGCGTACATGCATGTCCCATGCACGGGAGGCGCAGCGACAAGCCGGGTAGAGATTAGGAGATCGCATCCAGCATCCGGGACGCCGCTCGGGAGATCGCATCTGGCAGGTCAAGGAAAAGGAGGCAGAGCTAGCTCTCTTGATCGCATCATCTCATCTCCCTGGAGGCCACGCCTAGAAGCAGGCCTGAGGCGAGATCAAACACAAACAAGGCCAAGCAAGGAGATTGGTGGCATGGACAATAAGGTCATCTTGCCCAACGGTGAGGCTCTTGTATGGTTTTTTTTCTCCTTGTTTTCCTTCACAGGTAGCATGGTGAAAGTCTCGTCCGGGGATCATGGAGGCCGCCGCAGAGCTCAGCAGCGCCAGTCCGCCCGTCGATGCGACAGTAGCTCGTCGCCGTCATGGACGGAGCCGGGGAGCACGACGCCATCATCGCGCGCTGAACAGCACCATCGTCGTCGCCGGAGCGCGCCCACGAGCAGCCCATCGACCAGTGCTAGCATACGCGCTGCCAGAGCGCGCCATGGAGCAGCCCATCGGCCGGTGCACTGTCCACACCATCAAGACGCCCTCCACTGCCGGAGGCGACGACTCGCTCACCGGAAGCTGGGGTCGCTAACATGCATCCCGACTACATCACCCTCAGCTCAGCTCAGCTCAACGGCGTACAGGTCCGACTCCAAGTGTAACCAGTCCGCCGGTCGGTGCGACAACAGCTCGTCACCGCCATGGACGAAGACTGGTGCAACATGGACCGAAGCTCGGCTCGACGGCGTACAGGTCCGAATCCAAGTGCAATTGGGCAGATGAAGACCTGTGCAGCACGGACCGATCTCGGCCAGTAGACACACAGCTGGGCATACAGGTCCAAGATGGCCGAGCAGACGGACACGGTTCGGACCAGCGTACAACTCAGGAGTACAGGTCCAAGATGGCTGGTCCTGGTGGTCCATGTGCAAGTGGAGCTATGATCGCATGTCGCGTGCATGGATGCAGGGCCTAGTACGTGATAGGTTTTTCCATGCACGTGCACGTGCCCAAGATCCTACCAAAGTGTTGTGATATGCCTCTCGGTGTACACAGTTTCTCCAACAGGTGAAAGACGTAGCGTACAGGTTTGGAGGGCATCCATTGCCGCGGAGCACGCGGCGCGCGAGATGAGGCCCTCGACAAACGACCACTTCGTGATGCCGCAAGACGGCGCCTTTGGTCACGCCGGCTGCCGTAAACTCGGCGCTGCGTCGAGACGGAAGGACCGACCATGCCGGCCATGCCGATATGAGCGACACTGGTCTCCTTACAAAATACTCCCGCAAGGCATACCCCTTGCACACCCCGACGAAGCCGCAAGGTCGTCAAGAAGTCCCAGCCAAGCGGACTGCATCCATCTAAGTCAACAATTCTTCATCGCCGTTCAAGACCGACGAGGCGCAACGGCGAGGGCGGGCGAGGCCGGAGCAAAGGCCACGCTTTCAGCGGCGCGTGTACCGACGAGGACACGGGCTCTGCCGCTGCCCACACACACACCATCACCACCACCATATATGCAGGACGTGAAGCGAAGACGACAAAGACGACCACGCGGCTTAATCGGAGGTGTCTTGCGGCGTAACCCGCGAGAGTAATTAACTGGGAGCCTTCCGAGGCCCCGGGAACCAGGAGATCGTACAATCGCCGTTGTCAGGCTGGCCGCGCTAGTAGGCCACGGAGCGCAAATCTTCGGGAATTGTATTTGTTATCTTAAATGATTAATGAAATACTGTTCCCACCTATTTTGTTTTCTTTGTGTATTTATTATACACTGGCACGTCCGCACTTTTCCTTTATCTTACCGTACCCCGGTGCGCATGAGAGAAACTACCGCTCCCGCACATACTCGCATGAGAGAAACAGCCTGGGAGACGCCCGCAAGCAGCCTCAGCCTTGGCGCACAGGAAAAAGGACCTCGGTTCAGGAGGACTCACGCTGCAGCGAGCACGCGAACAAGAAGATCGCCTCCTGATCGGAAGTCTCGACGCACGCAGCCCGGGCCACGGCGAGGAGCACAAGCACGAATATGATCCATCTTTTTCTTCTTCTTCTCTCGCAGCCTTAGCACGAAACAACACCGTCGGAGCTCGCCAAGACGCCGCCCGCTATAGGAGCTCGTCACGACGTCGCCCGATGCTCCCCGCCGTTGGAGCGCGAGCAGTCTGTTGGTCAGTGCGCAGGTCCACGCCGTCGGCTCGCCGCTGCCGGAGGCGACGAGAAGATAGTCCAAGATCATGACCCGCTCACCAGAAGCTGGGGTCGTTGCCGATATACAACTCGGACAGCGCGGCGGCGGACATACAGAGCGTGGCGTACAGGAGAGCAGCTCGGAGTCCACCCACGGCTCGGTGGCGAATAGGTCGCAAGTCGCTCAACGAACAGGTTCCGCTCGGCGAGAAGATGGTGTACAGGTGGTGCTGGACAGCGAGCACGCACGGGACCTTCCAGGCTGAAGCAAACCGGTGTACAGGCCCAGCTCGGTGCAGGGACATGGCTGGGCGGACATCCGGTTCAACTCCACTCCATACACTGGACGCGACGTACAAGTGCCGATTGCAGGAGTAGACGGAGCATTGAAGCTCATACGTGCATGGCTTCGCGCACAACCATGCATGCACGTGTACTGGATGAGCTGCAATGGGCAGATGTAGGCGTACAGACCAGATGCTGCGCTGCGATGATCTTCACGTACAGGTTCAGTTTGGTTCTGGATGTGGCTCCCCCACACGCCAGTTTCAGCTGCAAGTAGCCCGACACCACCCCTACGTGACCTATGAGACGGAACTTGTCACGCTGGCTGCCGTGAACTCGGCGCCGCGTCGAGACGAAGGACCGACCACGCCGGCCATGCCGATATGAGCGACACTGGTCTCCTTACAAAATACTCCCGCAAGGCATACCCCTTGCACACCCCGACGAAGCCGCTAAGTCGTCAAGAAGTCCTAGCTAAGCGGACTGCATCCATCTACATCAACAACTCTTCATCGCCGTTCAAGACCGACGAGGCGCAACGGCGAGGGCGGGCGAGGCCGGAGCAAAGACCACGCTTTTAGCGGCGCGTGTACCGACAAGGACACGGGCTCTGCCGCTGCCCACACACACCACCACCATCATGCATGCAGGACGTGAAGCGAAGACGACGAAGACGACCACGCGGCTTAATCGGAGGTGTCTCGCGGCGTAACCCGCGGGAGTAATTAACCGGGAGCCTTCCGAGGCCCCGGGAATCAGGAGATCACACAACCGCCGTTGTCAGGCTGGCCGCGCTAGTAGGCCACGGAGCGCAAATCCTCGGAAATTGTATTTGTTATCTCAAATGATTAATGAAATACTGTTCCCACTTATTTTGTTTTCTTTGTGTATTTATTATACACTGGTACGCCCGTACTTTTCCTTTATCTTACCGTATCCCGGTGCGCATGAGAGAAACTACCGCTCCCGCATGTACTCGCGGAGGCGTCCTAGTACGTTTTTCTCGTGTCAAACAGAAAGCATGTGCTATATTAACTTGACAGCAATTGACAATTTACTCTTATCTATTTTAAGTGTTCCTTCGGTGGTTTGCTGCATAATGATGATTTGTTTTTTTGTTATGAATGTAGACCATAACTTCGCTTAGTTCATGGGTTATTTATTTTATCCATCGCATGGACAATATCTGAGTAAGGTGACTCTTGAAAAGGCATTCTTCCTTGACTACACATCATAAACTGATCATACGTTCTGAGCGAGCATGTGCAAAATTCTAAAATGGAAATAAATTCACTACACAAGCCGACCTAACTTTGTTGATGAAAGAAAGGAAGTCTGATTGTGCATGCCCCTACAGACCACCGTCTTAGAACTGAAGTCGTCTCCATTGAACCCTTGAATCGATCTAAAGCACCTAACACACAATCTCGCGGTCTTGCACACATGGAGAGAACAGACACAACCCTCCACACGCATCCCGGCGATCCCAAGAAGCACCACTGGAACGAGGCGAGGCGGGGTAGACTAGTTCTGTACCAACAACTGTGATGTCATCTCCATGTTGTCGACAAGAGGAGACCAAAATATATCGTAGAATACAAATCATAAGAACAAGCTACCGGTTCCCTGGTATATCGGAACCACCCCTGGCTTCTGCACTAGTCAAGGATGGAGGCGGTGATCCACCGATGGAAATAAGAGGACACGAGGTGGACGAAGGGGAGACAACAAAAATTTCTAAGATCCAAAAGGAGGATGTCATCATTGGAATACCCTACTAGCGCGGTGGCAAAAATAGCATTAGTGGCACGGTTCTGGCACGACACTATTACCACGCCACTACTAAGCTATACTGGTGGCGTGCCAAGACCAGACCACTAGTACGATATCGACCAGTGGCACGCAGAAACGATATGCCACTTTTAAAATATACTTGTTGTTGGATTATTAGGCATACTTTTAATAATTAATTTTAGAATATAAATAATGACACTAGCAGTTACGAACACGTGAAACTCTAAAACACTAGATGTGTTAATCAACATGAATAGTAGCAGTACAAACACAATAACTGACATGGTATAGCAACAGATTGGAACACTGTATACGTACTGACCAGTTTCCAATGAAGTCTCTGTTGGTGTAGAAGTGGCAGCCGCTTCTCAAAGGATTCAACGTTGAAGATGAGTCTCCCGTGGATCTAGAGATCGCCTAGGAAGAAGCGTTGCGATGAAGAACTTGAGCAGTCGCGTGGAGCATTTCTCAAAAACCTTATTCGCTGTCTCCCGTACATGATCTAAAGTTGAATGGCTCCAGAGACCTGATGTCCCGTCCGTCGGTGCATGCAGGCGCGTAGGATGGAGTAGACTATAGTGGCGGCGCAAGCAGAAAGGAGACAAAACCCTACATTAGTTTTTGGTGTATTTTGGTGGAGACCGCACAAGCGCGTATATAGAGCAGCTCGGGAAATCCCGCATGAGATACAGCATGGACCAAGCCCACGCCGCGTAAGTTGGGACCAGTTAAAGATAGCCACGAACGATCCGAACCCACTAACTGTTGACACATCTGTCAAAGCCGAACCAGTTTTTCCAGACATCAAAATAAATCTCGGCTCGGCAAGATTTTGAAATAGGATCGTATGGGAAACTAGAGGAGGTGAATAGGTGCTACTCTAAATTTTAATTTTTTATTAATTTAGGCTTGACACATAGGTAATTTTTTAGATATGCAACTATGGTGAATTTACCTATATGACAACCTAGCTACTAAACGAGATAAGCGAGTAAAGAGCGGTGAGAGGAACAAGGTAACCGAGAGTGGACCACGCGGAGACACGAGATTTAGTTACCGCAGTTCCATCCTTTTGAGGGGAAGTACTTCTATGTTGGAGGGGTGGGCGGTACTAAGAACACCACACCACAAAGGCCTCACCCTATTCTCCGGTGAATCTTGCCACAAGTGGCTTGATCCACTCTTCTACTATACGGTACCCTTCGAGGCGGGAACTGATGCATTTACAACGACCTCGAGGCATGCATCCATAACTAAGTTGGAGGCTCCCGAGCAAGACAACAAGTTGTCACGACAAATCAAGATTAGCAATAGAGAAAATGAGATATAGGATTTCTAAAGAAATTCTAGATGCAAGGGGACCTCAAGTGAATGATGAGGAAATTCAGATTGCTTCAGTAGTGATGTAGATCATGGCCTTCTCCTTCGATTCTTCAAATATCAACACCCTTTGGATGGTTAAATGGAGAGATATTGGGAATTTGTGACTCACAAAGTATTGTTCTTGAATGGGGAATTGAGCAACCCAGGTTGAATATGGGGAGGGTTATTTGTACCCCTCCAGTATTGTAGCCGTTTGGAGTCGTCGAGGGCCAGAAAATCCGGCTGAAGTGGGGGCCTAATAATACGGCCGAGGAAAAAATCCGTACTGGAGCAGAAACTCCGGCCCAAATCTCTGCCCCTCCCTACAAGTCGCTCCTCTGGTCCTTAGCAAAAATTCCAGGGGGACGGATAATCTGACCCACCGGGAGGGGAAGATTATTCGGTCAGGGAAAAAACTCCGGCCCTAGCCAAAATCTGGGGTAAATATCCACTCCCTATCCTGGTGGGCCCACACATGCGCCCTTGGCCCCCTTCTTGGACCTCTCCCCTCTGGGGAGGGCCCACATAGGAGGCTTTGCCCATTTTTATTATTTAAATAATTATATTTAATAATTAATTCCTATTATTCAATTCCTATTATTCGAAACACCTTTCGAACAACTTCCGAACACTTCGGTATCTCTCCAGAACGATTCTGGTTCTTTCTGTCCTATTTCTGTTACGATCGCGAATCAACCCTAACTGTCTTTATCCTTAAGCCTGATACCCTTACGGTTCAGGAATGTTCAGACATGATCAAGACATCACTCTGATCAATGACCAACAATGGTGTCTGGAAACTCATGATGATCCCTTCATATTCCACGAATTAATTGATCTCTTGATCCTTAAACGTTGAGTCTCATTCTCTTTGCTCTACGATACTTGGTTTGTCCAAGACATGATCTCTGGTCTCGCTATACCTTGTTCGATCTTATTACCGACAAACGCATTTACTTGTTCCCGTGATATTACATCCTTGTGACCTATTCACTTCCTTGCAAGCTCATTGATGTAATCTCATAGAGTGGGCCCAGAGTATCAATCCATCACTTCGATAGGAAAATCCTGATCTTGATGCATACGCCTCAACATATCCCTTTGAAATACCAAATACACACCTTTAAGGCCACTCTTCTACGGTGTGACGGTTGATGTGATCAAAACAACCGTGGGTGATAGTGATTAAATATGATCTCATGGTCAAAGGATTGAGTTACTACGCTTTGCTAGATATGCAACGTCAAACTTTGTGACTAGATCACATTGCAATACTATGGTCGGGTGCGTCAATAACTTCATTCATCTAATGAAGTGACCTCATTGTTAGTTGTTGTGGTAAAAAGTCCATGATCAGGAAACCTCGATCATCAACTGCCCAACAAACTAGTCTAGAGGATACTAGGGACCTGGTTTGTTTGTATACCACATATGTATTAATGTTTGCTCTTAATATAGTTATAGCATGATACAAAACTATTATAAACATATGAGATATAAGGACAACATTATTATTAGCCTATAGGGCATATCTCCTTCAAGGCGGTGGGGGGCCTCTGGCGGTGTGCGCAGGTCACCCCGGCGCTGCCCTAGGGAAGATGCGAGGGATCACGGGGGGTATTTTCCCTCAGAGCGACGTCACGTGTACTTACGTAGCTGATAGAAATTGATTACATATAAATAACTGTTGGTAACCCTAATGGATATCATATTAATTTTGTCATGCAACTACCGAACTAGTACGAAAGCTAGGGAGAAGGCGGTCCGATGACAGGCGTCGCTACTGGTCCACAAGCGGGATGTTGTATGTGTGGCAGATCATGACCTCTCGCTACCGGGAGGTTTTTTGTTTGTTGTTTAGACTATTTTTGGAGTCTTCTTTGGAAGGTTGAAGTGTCGGGCACGTCTTGAAGTTGGAGTAAAGTCATTTCCGCTCTATCCTCGCTTGATGGTGCATCTACAGTAGGGAGGGCGCTTGGAGTGGTGTATCCCGTATCCGGCGAATCTCTCGGGATCAGACCGCTTTACATGTTCATTGGTGTGAATTTAGATCGGTCTCGTCCTATCTACGGTTGTCATCCATATCTATGGATGCTGCTATGGGGCTAATCATAGAACGAAAAACCTCCCGCAAGCAGTTTGTGGGAGCTCACGACAATAACATATGATCCTAACGTATTCTCATGGAGTACCAGAAAAATGTGTCTCATTCTAGCACCGAAGCTGATTACAAAGCCATAGGAAATGCCATAACTGAGTTCATTTTGTTAGAGACGTTTCTTCTTGAGCTCCGAATCTCTCCCTTTTCTATCTCCATATCTTTCTACAAATCTAGTATTTTCATGCTCGTACGAAGCATATTGAAATTGATTACCATTTTATCTGTTAGCGGGTTGCTAGCAAGCTACTTGGCATCAAGATTATTTCCAACAAATCCAAATTGTTGATGGGTTCACAAAGACATTGGCTATAATACAACTAGATAAGTTTAACGGTAATATGAACATTTGCAACCTTAAGGTTAAGAGGGGCTATTAAAGATGTAACATCTTTTTATATGATATACTGTAGTACACGACTGTATTAAGATCCAACTCCTATTTCATATGATGACCATATGTGCAACCTCTGTAAACGTTTTGTTCGATGGAATATATGGTTACTTAAAAAAATCCTTGTACCACCTCATGGCGGGCTATTCCTGATCGTCATAACAAACACCTGCAACGTCCAACAAGGGTATTGTTTTCTTCTAAGGTTAACATTGTCAAGCTTTTACATTAACGGGTTAACATTGTTTTCTTCTAGTCAACAATATATTACGTTTTGGCAAACATTTAATAAGCTTCTAATAGCCAGTGTGGCGGTAATGTTATTTCCGGTGAACTAACTGACATTATGGGTTGGTGGTGGGTTGCCGCTGGTGTGCATGTAAGGGTACTGGCGATGACCAGATCATGGACGGCCCCACTGTGGTAGTCGCCATTGCTCGAGCTCAGCGCCATCCACGAGCTGCTTGTGCCTTCGTTGTACTGGAAGTTCCATCGCTGTGTGTTAGTGTCGTGCGGCTGGAATCAGGCGCCTGGTGCAACATAGCCCATCACCGGCAGCTGATAACGGCTGAAGTGCACAACACCGGGCATGTTCATGCTTCTGTAGAGGCCATGAAGAAACGGGATCATACCGCCACCATCTCCTTGCGCGGTCATGGGCTGATCAAGTAGGCAGTGGTCGATGTGGGCGCCGCCTTGCCCTTGCTGCATTGTGTACAAGAAACCTCCATGCTGGTGCCGCAGGGGCGGAGCCAGAATTTGAACATGAGGAGGGCGAATATTTTTTTCTTTTGACATGGGATAATACATCACATATCCACTCAATGTACAGATATGAAAGCATATCAATATAAACATTTGGCGGTCCATATCCACTCAATATGCAGACATCAAATTATATAAACATTTGGCAGTCCAAACGGAAAGACGGATTTCTATTAGTAAATTTAGGACACAAGTGGTCTCTAAAACAATTTATGTGTTTCTGTTCTCGATAGGTACTCCGTCCGTTCAGAAATATAACACATTTTAGCTTTGTGAAATGAATGTACCTAGATGCTTCTTAGTGTATAGGTTCGTGCTCTAGGTGCATTCGATTCACAAAGCAAAAACGTCTTATATTTATGAATGGAGGGAGTACATACTAGATCAGACTAAGAGAGACAGATCAAGTAAACCAATTCTTTTTCTTGTATGCAAGCACAACAACAAACCAGACTAATACGTAGGTTGTAATCCATATAAAAACAATATAAAAAATTGAGTGTGCTAGTCTATGCATACGTATCTTTAGATTCGAGTGTGCTGCTTGACGAATTTGATGGCAGGCCACCACGGTAGGGTTAAGAGAGGTAGCACACCAGCATACCGGCAGCCCGGCACCACGGCAACATCCATAATCCCCTTTGTCTCATGGGCACCTGGCAAACAGCGAAGAAGATGAGCGAAGACAGTTGCCCTAGACCGATAGATGATAGATCGATCAATCAGCGGTGATCTGTCCGATAAACTAACGCACAAAAATGAGATTTCTCAAGTTTCTAACCATCCAAGATGGATTAATGAGGTGTCATTTTGGGCTTTGATGAGTATCTTGCTAACTACGGACATTAGAATTGGGCCTCTCATAGTAATTATCATAATTAGGTGCAGTCCTTAGCAGTGAAGATGAATAGGGGGGCGATCGTTAGGGGGTCTAGCCCCTACTCGCCCCCCTTGTCTCCGCCCTTGTTCGTGCGTGCTGGTTGTCTTGTAGGTCGCGCGCGTCCAGGCTCTAGCTCCGCGTAGCCACCTGCACTGAAGTAGGCGCATAGACCCAGTCTCTGAAGTAGGTGTATAGCCCCATGCTCCAGGAAAAGGACGGTGCTTGGCGAGTTTATTGCGGGTGCTTCGCGGCGGCCCGTGGATCGCATGGCATGACCATGCTGCGGACACGGTGGTAGCACCTGCTAGGCGTGCATAACGTGATGGCCGGCTAGCTGGGCTGAGGTGCGTGGGTGGCACGATGAGAAAAAACAATGGCTCATGGGGTAATTCACAAAAAACAGTCTAGCATGTTAGAAAACTAACGGCGGTCGTGACAGAGTGATCAAAACGCTTGTGCACGGCAAGTTCCTATCCCGCTTTTGCGTTTTCGTGAGTTGGTGACCAGAACGCTCATGCGCGACAAGTTGATAGACAATTTTAACATTTTTATATTTAATTAATGCCAAAGTGAACAAATATTTGAAAACTCTCCAGCTTTTGTAAAGCTGTTGTAAAAGCACGGCCTTTCTAGTAAGAAAAGCTCTATCAGATTTTTTGTTATGCCTTTATGTTTGGAGAACAGAGAAACAAATGTCATGAGTAGCTTGATCGGCTGGAAACATGTTCTAGTTATAAAATGAATTGATCGTGATGTTCATAGAAAGAATGCCCCATGGTGTTCCTATGCCCGAAATGTGTATATATGAAATCTACTCTTGTGCCCCATGATTGTTTGTTATGCCCCATCGTGATGTTCATATGAAATCTACTCTTGTGCAAATAATACAGAGAAACATGAGACAAAGGAATGTGAAATTGATAAAATCAAGTTTATATACGATTTATCAGCAACCATGCGCATATGTGAAGTTTTTTGTGAAACAAGATCACCGTTAAGCAATATCACTCTCCTGTTACTCTCAGTGGCTTGATTTGCTAAATATTTGGAGGGGTAACCCAGATGCCATCTTCAGGGATCTGATGTGAATAGTATCCTACCACCTTGAACCTATTCGCGCTCCCACCGCCGCTCTCCTCCAGCCCATCGTACAAGCGCCCACCGTTGCAGAAGTAAGTGGCACATGCACCATAGATACAGTTCTCCTCCACCTGGCCATTCCTGTCGGGTGGCATTCATACCGCTTTGGAGAATGTTTCCCCTAAGAACAATGTGTGTGTGCTGAGGCTCATGACCTCTACCCACTTTAGCTTATTACCTTGGTGGTCATTGGTGAGTTCAAAGACCTGGAACAAAGGATTGGTGTCGTACTTCCACGACCTCCATGTCCTCGTCGCCATTGCTAGCTTGCCATCTAACTCGAAGAGGTGGTTTATGTACGCGCTTGCACCACGTGCTTGAATAGGGAGAAACTGGGTGATCATCGATATGGTGCTGTCCGTGTTCGAGATGTTCAACTTGACCAATTGCTCCTCTGGGGTGAGACCATAGAGCTCTCTATTGAAGAAGGTGATATCCACGAAACTTGAACCTTCACCGTGTTCTCTTTTCATGATCCAGCCATCATCCTTAAGGCATCCAACCCTGCAAAGAGCGACTCCGCAAGTGTGGGTGAGTGCGGCGAGGATGCAACCGCTTGATGTTGGCGCTTTGGAGAAGACTATCTTTCGGATAGCACATGTTTTGTCATGGTCGCTTGTACTAGATCCGATCTTTCTCTGCTTGAGGGAGAGCGGCACCTCAATGCCAGAGTAGAGGTTGACGACCACTAGCTGCACGTCTTGGCACGCGACCCAGCCGCCGTCGTGAGCTCCCACAAACCGCTTGCCTACCGCCTCCCTTGGGACCCGGATGTCCAAGAACTCGCCGTCCTCTGGACAGTAGACGCACTTCCTCCTGTCGTTGTCACCGTAGCGTAAGGTTGTGGAGATGCGCCATGGGAGTGGTGGTGGCGTAGACCATGTGAAGGAGATCGTCGGGGAGATCGGACCATGACTCCATTCTCGTCTCGTGGGAGGTGCCGTTGCGTACCCTTTGCTGCTCTGTAGGGAGGGCGCCACCACCGGTCATCGATCTGCGTGTGTAGAGTAGACGATGGGACGAGACCTGCTTAATTACTCTAGTATCTTTGTCTGATTAATTACGATCAGGTTCAGCTACCATATAATTTCAGGTACCGTATCGATCAAGCAATCGCGAGTTCGTTTCAGCTCCGTCCGTGCTGCGCTATATCAGCCGTTCTGTTCTTGAATCACAAATCATAACGGAGTCCTTGAGGAGTACACAAGACGCGACAAGTTTCGCCCTTGAATCAAAAAAGAAAAAAAAAAGACGCAAGCAGAGGTAGTAATCCATGCACGTGAACATCCATCAACTAGTATATGTGTCCACAGACATGAACAATCCATCCCATATTAACATCCATCAACTAGTATACGTGTGCACGTACATGAACAATACATGAGCTTCAAAGCCCCACACCCTATGTCCTGGCATTTTTTACTGGTTCTATCATGTGTAATAGACATTCATACACCATACTCGAATGCATTAGAGCATCGAACAGCTGCCCCAAAATAGGGCAGGACCACAAATAACTACAAAATGGGCAGTTTGGGGTTAAAAAAAGTCTCCAATAGCTGCCCGATCGATGTTTTGTGCTGCCACCAACCAGTCCCGCCGCAACCCTCGAATCCACTGCTGCGAGACACCGCGCCGCCTCCCAGCCGCCATTGATTTGATTCCGCCGCGGTTCCACCGAGGATTCGCCATTGGTTCGGCCACTACGCCACTCAACTCGCCGCACCAACGAGCAGCTGCTGTCGATATTCCCTTCGGCCTCGGAGCATCCATCGGCACGTCGTACCAAAGGTGTTTGAACTTGATTTCTCCCCTTCTTGTTTGTTTCATAGTTTAGATTATTAAATCCATCCGTTGTTTGTAGATGGTTTCAATCTCGTATTCATATTCCGATGATGAGGATTTTTTTTAAAAAAATGATGAGGAGTTCAACATGGATGAGGATGAGGCCATGGTGCGAGCGCATGGCTCTGAGTTTTTTGCCATAAACGCTTTGTTATTGCAATGGTACAAGCGTATGGCTTTGAGTTTTTGCGATCCCCCAATGCTGAAGATACCGCAAGGATCTTGGACACGAACAAGGCCTGTGGATTTCTAGGTATGCTAGGATCAATCAATTGCATGCATTGGAGGTGAAAGGACTGTCCTACAGCATGGCATGGACAATTTAGAGGGTACAAGAAGGATTCCACCATTACTTTAGAGGGTGTGGCGGATTATGAGATTTGGATATGACATGCTTTCTTTGAGATTACCTACTCTTGCAACGACATCAATGTTCTTTAACGGTCTCCACGTTTAACCAAGCTAGAAAATGGTGAGTCTCCACCGGTGGAGTTTGTAGCCAATAACATACAAGATGGGATACTATCTCGTGGATGACATCTACCCTACGTGGGAAAATTTTGTGAAGCCCCTCATTGCACCCCAAGGTAAAGAAGAACTACACTTCCAAAATGCTCAAGCGGCGGCTAGGAAAGATGTAGAGAGGGCATTCCGGAATTTGCAAGCCTAATACGCTATTGTTAGAGGTCCCGCTCGGTTTTGGGATCTAGAGATATTGTGGTACATCATGACAGCTTATGTAATCATGCATAACACGATCATTTAAGAAGAGCATGGTAGAGATGAGGTCTACGGTGGCTATCACTTGATGGGGCGTCAAGTTTGGCCACATACGAATATAGACCACATTGCTCATTTTATAGAAGCTTACCATGGCATTAGAGACTCGGATATGCATGAGGAGCATCAAAAGGACCTCATCGAGGAATGGTGGAAGTGGAATGGCCGCCAAAACAACTATTTGTTTTTTATTGGTATGTTTGTTTTTCTTGTTGTTGTTGTTGTTGTTGTTGTTGTTGTTGTTGTTGTTGTTTTTGAGATGAACTCCATGTTGTTGTTCAACGATTTGTGTGATACTTGATGAACCATTAGATGAACTATTTGTGGGCACATCTAATAATTAAGTACTATTTTAATTTTATTATAACTATCATCTGACTACAAGTTTTATGTACATATGTATGAAACAAGTGTGAAAATGCGAGATGGTGGTGCAGGAGTCGTGCCCCATTTTGGGGCAGCCGCTAGAGCATCCGGTCCTACAAAATGTGGCAACTGATAAAGTGGCGGCCATTTTTCTGCCCATTTCCGTATAACTGATGTCGCATATCACAAATTTGTTGCCCCAAAATGGGGCAGCTGTTAGAGATGCAATTATTTCCTAGGGAAACTCGAATACATTGCAACATATGCTCATATTAATAAAATAAGGACAAAATTTAGTGGATTGGCTCACTCGAATTGGAAACAATTAGGAGCAGTTGATAATTAATATATATAGCATAACAAATATCACATGCCCATTCTGTAAGTCCTAGGGGAAGCACTTATAATCCACGAAGACATTCGATGCAATCTGAATGGAAATGTTCTGCAATAAATGTACACAACAACCCTCGTGCAGTTTTTGATACCCGACACAGCAATAATAAGCTATATATAACTCACGGACATAGTTTGTTTTCTCCATGCTTTAGAGTTTCACCACCTTCTTTTTCTTTAATAACTGCTAGCAAATTCAAGGAAGAGTGAAAAAAGCTAGCTTTAGAATAAGAGAAATCAAGAAAGCAAAGCTTGTTATGCAATGAAAAGGGAGACTATTGTGATCTGTTGTTCTAGTTCGACACATTTTCCTAATGTCTTGTCATCTTTATTTGATCCATCAAGGAAGAGGTGCTTGTGTGGATTTGCATGGTGCGATTCCAAATGTCGAAGATGCAACGTCTAGAGATTTAGTGCTCTCGTCTTGGGAGGCCATATTTTGATCAATGTGGATTGCTTATTGGCGACGACCTGAGAAATCTAGTGCCTATATATCTAACATGACAACATTCTAAAATTTCCTTTTTAGCAGAAAATTTAATAATTAAAGTAAAAAATTGTTTTCCTGGAAAAAATAAAATAGCGGTGCAGCACAAATAATCGGTATCCAGCACATGCAATACTCTCTGTGGGCAGAACATTTATAGCCATGCCTAAGCATTAGTATTGTCAATATCCTTGTTGAATCCTGCCCAGAAACGACGTGCCACCATAACACCAGCTCGCCTGGCAACCATGTGTGCCTCCCTCGCCTTGAACTCACCACCAAGCGACGACACTTCACACCAAATTCGCAGCAAAATGCAGAAATAAACAAGTTATTTTGTTTTTGAAAATGAGATTGAAACCCGTCCTTACATCAAAAACATGCACACAAACTATTTATTAATATTATTCAACAAAGTCTTACAAAAAATTCAAAGCTTGACCTGAAGCCACCTCATTTGCGACAGATGTCACAAAACCTAAAAACTTGATGAAGGGGTGGTCATGTCAGGGCAGTCTCGGCATCTCACATACACAGATCATCTAAAACTGGAAGCCTCAGTAAAACCGCACAACGGAGTCAAGGGCACAAACTGTTTCAGATGATCCTCGACGCACCAATTGTGCACTCTCATATATATATAGCTGCTGTCGTCGTCTTCCGCCAACCCATTTTCAGGAGGTTCAATGTAATGATCTTGTCAAGGCTGTCGTCGACGTCACCACGACGCCATATAGTGCAACAACCCTATGCACGTCCATCAATGCATGCGCAGTGGCCAACGGGACCCCTCGGCACCATGCCACCGAGTCCCACCATTTGACATAGCTTGAAGCCTATGGAAGATCCGTTTTGTGTGTAGTACCTACCAAAGAAGGCATTGCTGAGCATAGCACCTGGCTGCTGGTTATGACCTAACATCACCAATGAAAACTCCCTGAAGACAAAGTGTCGATCCACGTTCAAAGCAGCCCAGCTTGTATGTTCTCCAAACGATGCCCTCAAGAAGGAGAATGACACATAAATGTCGCCAGTGTCCGATCTTGGAAACCCAGATCAAGGGGTTTTCCCGGAGTAACCCGAGCAAAGAAGTTGTAGGTAACTAAATGATTCCTTTTGACATCTAGTGAGCTAAACTGCAAACTATTTATTCTTTGTCCATGTCGGAAATCGACCAGAGCAAAATATGACAGTTTTCTCAGTTCACTCGGTCCCAAACGTGTGGCCAGCGCTACGGTAAATATCACTTGGCGTCGCAGCGATGGATACAGAGCTGGTTGGAGTCGGTTTTGGACGTTTTTTAATCCTGACGCAATACTATTATTTTTAGGGTTAGTTCTATCTTGTTAACACACTCTAGCATTTTTGAGTTGGTTTTTAGTTTCGCCCGACTTTAATATTTGTTAGGTGGAGATTAGTTTTTACAGCCGGCTTTAAGATTTTTTAAGTTGGTTTTTTATTTTAGCCAACTTGAAAATGTATTACTCCCTCCGACCCAAATTAATTGACTTGGATTTGCTTACATTCGGATGTATCTAGCACTAAAACATGTCTAGATATATCCGAATCTAGATAAATCTAAGTCAATTAATTTGGGTCGGAGGGAGTATCAGAGTTAGTTTTTCTTTGGAGTGAGGTTTTTGACAAAAAAACAACTCAGGGGGCACCTTTTAGAGTCTTCTCGTTTTCTTTTGTTCTAAAACCGACTCTACCGACCCACTAATGCCCGAATTTCTACTAGTGCAGCTACAAAATAATAGTAATATTTCAGAAAAGTTAACAAGTTCTTTAGTGTTAGTAGAAGTCCAGTATTCAGTACTAGCAGTTGCACCGAAACATTACTCTTTGTGGGGCTGCTCCATGTGCCACGCACAAGTTGCTCCCAAGCGTGCTTACGAAGATGGCTGCTACAATTATAGGGACGCGGCATAATCGATCCATCGGAGTATTAACAATAATCCTATACTTTAATTGGCGATCAGAGGATAATGAAACTCATCTCATCTCGTGTCCTAGTCCGGTCAAACTGCGGAACTGACGACTGTGGGGAGACAAGGACTAATCCAAGCCAAAGTTGATCGGATTGCATCATTTTTTTTTTGCGAGAATCGGATTGCATCATTGAATTGAAGAATCAAAGAAGACAAATTGAAAATCAAGCATCAAAAACAAGGAAGAAGCTCACAAGATCACACTATATTTGTTTTTTTATTTCTGGAGAATAAACAGTACAGAACGGAAGGAACTGAAGCTTCTTCAACTCTCCCTCTCGTTCCTCTTCAGATATAGATCTGGTAGTTTATACATTTTAGTCACTTGACCTTTTCTATTTACACCTAGGTCCTACAAACACAAATTTATAACAATCGGAGCCGAGCCAAATACAACTAACAAACCAAGGGCGAAGAACACATAGTACGCACCTAGTTGCGTTGCACTTAGCTATCACGGCACCTAGTTGGGTTGAAGATGCTCTTGCTCATGGAGGCATCTGGCTCTAGGGCTCTGGTCTTGCCGGCAACGCATCGTGGCCTCGACGGTTCCTGAACCTGCTTCGCATCAGCTAATCCTCTGATTGATAGACGTTGCGATGCTGCCTAGATGGTCCTTGTTGCTACTCCATCCATTGATCTTGCCATTTAGGAGTCCAATCGCCAACCAGTATGTAGGTGGGGCCCATGTAAGGCCAGATCTTCTAGCTGGTACAGTTGCCATTTCCCGGCCTCCGAGCGACAGTATAGTTTTTTTCCTAAGAATTCACATGCAACCTGCTTAATGGGGTGCCCCAAAAAAATTGGGGCCCTGTAGGCCGCACTCTTGCAGGCCCGGGCCTCCTATGAACTTGTAGAGAGGGCTAAAGTATTCGCAGAAGGTTCTGTCCGGCGACCACGAGGTAGAGGTTAAGATTCCGAGGTCTCTCATGCTCACATTGGAGGGAACTGAAAACTGAAAAAGTAATTATGTGTCTTGCATGCTGCATCGTTATGTGTACACAAGCCCAAGACTATCTTAGGTGGGAAACCACTACTATAACAATCTATTTATATAAGATTCTTAGAAATACTTCTAGTTGTAAGATAATGTTCCTTTGGTTCTAGATAAAGAGATACTCCATTTATATCCGGTAGTTGCAAGCAACCTTCTTTAACTAGTAAATTTTAAAACCAATACCACCTCTGGCACTCACTTTCACTAGTAAATTTTTGAACCAATACCCACTCTCCCACTCACTTTTATTAGACATCAAATTCAACTATACACATTTGAATATCGGTGCTTTCAACGGCCTTCAAGTTACCAAATAATTTTAGAGTAGATGTCAAATTTTTACCCCCTAGTTCGATACTTTTGACACGAATTACCCTATTTAATTTTTTTTTCATCGGTATTACGCTATTTAGCGAGTTTTGCCAATTTTTACCCTCCCTAAGACTTTTGCACGTGATTTGTCATGTTGGTACAGTCAGAAATTTTTCTCGATTTTTTTCTTTACCCGTAGAAATCCTGAAGGATGGTACTGAGCGTCCTCCGGAGGTTGGAAAACTTCCCGGCCTCCGGCTTATATTGCTGACACGTGTCACCTGGGACCGCTCACGTTGTTTAGTTGTTTTTCTGCTTTGTCTATCGGGACAACACATGCACTTGTTTTTGGTTGTTTTCTTGGCTCATCTCCAACTGCCTCTCCTGAAGCTCCCGGCGCCCAGCGAGCACGCATCCAACGGCGACGCTCCTTGCAGCGCTGGCGCACGCATGTCTCCCGTATCCACTCCTTGCAGCAAAAACAACAACATAAAAAATCCTCTCGTGTACGAGGAGCAGTGGGAGATGACTATAAAAATCTCTCGCTACGAGGAGCCGTGGGAGACGACTATCCTAGCCATTAGCTTCTGTGCCAGACGACTTGCAGCATCGATGCCTCCGATGGCCTGCTAGCCGCTCCGGCGGCACCCTTGTAGCATAGCAAGGCCGTCGGCTGCTCGTAGCAAATGCAGTGGCCTCTTGTAGCAACTGCGTCGTCAGTTGATAGCAGTGACGTTTGTACCTTTGGCGGCGCCCTCGTAGCAGGTGCATTGTCCGCTGGTAGCGGTAACAGCGCCGCCTTCTGGTCAAAAACCGACCACGCGTGTAGCAGCTGTCGATGTGGCTTGTAGGAACCTCCACCAGCGCCCAACTCCTATTGTAGCAGCCTCCGCCGTCGCTTGTCCCAACGTCCGCGCCATAGCCTGTAGCAGCCTCCGTACGTCACTCGCCCATGAAAGTCCTTGGCAGGCTCACATCTCAGCAGCAGAAAAAGCAGCTACTCTGGTAGCTGCGGTGGTGACGAAGCCGCTCGCCCAGCGGCACCTTCCCGCCTGCTCTCTAGCAACGTTGATTGTAGAAGAATTGGCAGCAGCAACGGCACCGGTTGGTAGCACCTACGACCGGCCATGGAAAAAAGGTAAAAATTCTGCTACAAACCTTCTAAAGATTTGCATCAAAAAGATAAATTTTCTGCTATAAACCTTTTAAGAATTTGCATCAAAGGGGCAAAAATCTTGCTACAAATCCTTTAGGAATTTGCATCCAAAGACAAAAAATCTGCTACAAAACCTAGCAATTTGCATCCGAAAGACAATATTTCTGCTGCAAACTTCTTTAGGATTTGCATAGATA
Source organism: Avena sativa (assembly GCA_916181665.1). NCBI lineage: Eukaryota > Viridiplantae > Streptophyta > Magnoliopsida > Poales > Poaceae > Avena > Avena sativa. The sequence continues at coordinate 123,364,103 of OV702291.1, read as the reverse complement.
AAATTTCTGCTACAAACCCTCTAAGGATTTGCATCAAAGGGGCAAAAAATTCTGCTACAAACCTTTGTGGATTTCCATCGAAAAGAGAAAATTTCGGCTACAAATCTTCTATGGATTTTGCATCAAAAGGGGGGAAAATCGCTAGACGGATAAAAATCTCCTCGTAGCAAAAAAGATACGCTAATGTAGCAAAAATCGCTAGACGGGTGTAGCAAAAAAAAATCACTGGAGACATGTACGGCGACCTCACCCGAAATCACATAGCAAAAAAATTCTCCTAATGGTGCAAATTCATAGAACTCTCCGAGCAAAAAATTTATGCAATTGTAGCAAAACCTACCTCGCTTGTCGGAGATCTTGTAGCAAAAAATATTTTATTGTAGCAAAATTGATCTCACCGGCGACTCACATGAGAGACTACGTAGCAAAAGCATTGTACTAATATAGCAATAGCAAGTAACAGTTGTAGCAAAAAAGTTCTTCATATGATGCAAATCCACATATAGTATGGTGCAAAAACTGTTTGTAGAAAAGCATCTTCACATCATGCAGAGCGAAAGAACTATTGTAGCACAAAAATTTCCCGGATGCAGATTTGCAAAGCCGAAATTTGCAAATTAGTATGTAGCGAAGCCGACAACCATTAGTAGCAACATTGTCGATTGCACCACTGCCCCCCCCCCCCCCCCCCCAACCCTCCCTCCTAGCTTCGCAGCATCCAACACTAGGGCTCGCCTGCGACCGGCGACCGGCGTCGGCGGTGAGCGTCGGTTCACAGCACAAGAGGGCACCACCTCCCATTGGCCCTCGCCGAAAGTAGGAGAGAGAGAGGCCTCGCCAAGCGTATTCAAGGCCAGTGGTGGAGGCCCTTGGCGTCGCGGAGGCGGGTGCGAGCGGCGGCGGCGGCCCTTGGCATCGCGGAGACTCGTGTAACCGGCGGCGGCCAGCGCAATGACATGTGCAAGCGATGGCTCTTAGCATCGCAAAGATGGGTGCGAGCGGCAACAGTCGGTGTGGTGATAGGAGCGGGAGGTGACGGCCTGAAAATAGGCGGCTGTTGGAAGGATAGCCGTTGGAACTAACTGTGGATGGAGTATGTAGCAACGACGAGATGCGTATGTAGCAGCTGCGGTCAGAGCATGTAGCAGCGGCAGCCGGAGCGTATGCAGCAGCTGTCGCAGCAGGCGTATGTAGCAGCGGCTGCCGACAACAACGATCGTAGGTGTCGTAGCAGCTGCCGCAGGCGTATGTAGCAGCGGCCGTAGGCGTCGTAGCAGCGGCGGACGGCAACCGAAGTATGTAGCAACAGCCGTAGGCGTCGTAGCAGCGGTGGCTGGAGCATGTAGCAGTGGCGACATACCTATGTAGTAGCTGCCGCAGGCGTATGTAGCAGCGGCCGTAGGCGTCGTAGCAGCGGCGGACGGCAACCGAAGTATGTAGCAACAGCCGTAGGCGTCGTAGCAGCGGTGGCTGGAGCATGTAGCAGTGGCGACATACCTATGTAGTAGCTGCCGCAGGCGTATGTAGCAGCGGCCCCTGGCGACCGGAGAATGTAGCAGCGGTGACATGCATATGTAGCAGCCATGGAAGAGCGAGCTAGGGCTAGGCAGTGGTGGCGGAGAGAAACCGAGGATTATTAAAGGGTGGAGGAAATATGACGGAAAGAGACGAGACATGGTGGCCCACCTGTCCCCGTGCTCCGCGGAAGGACACGCGTCGCTGTGAAGTTCAGTGAATTCATGGATTACTACCTGAACCGGTACAAAATACTCGCTCCATTTCAAAATATAAGATGCTTTACCTTTGTGAAAGGAGTGAATCTTGACCCTATTTAATATGTAGGTTTATCTAGGTTTGAAGTGAATCTACACAGTAAAAAAGGTCTAGATACACTTATTTCAAAAAGCTAAAGCATCTTATATTTTGAAACGGAGGGAGTATATGTTATTATGGCATGGATTGTTCATGCACGTGCCTAGCACACATATACTCCCTCCGCTTACAAAATATAAGATGTTTTAGCTTTATGAAAAGAATGTATCTAGACCCCTTTTAATGTGTAGATTCATCTAGGTATGATAGAATCTATTTATGAAGCCTAAACATCTTATATTTTAAAAGCGGAGGGAGTACTAGTTGAGGGATGTTCACGTGCATGGCCGAAGCTGCTCGCATCTTATTCTTTTTGTAGGGCGAAGCTGCTCGTCGCATGTTGTGTACGTACTCCTCAAGGGACTCCATTATGATTTGTGATTCCAGAGCAGAACGGCCCACCGAACACAGTCGGTATATAGCAGCACGGACGGAGCTGAAACGGACTCGATTTTTCTGGTACAAGATCGCGCCATTGCTTGATCGGTAGCTAGTGATCGTAATTAATCGGCTCGATGACCGCCGGCGGCGGCGGCGCCGTCGATACGGATACAGAGCAGCAAAGGGAGAGCACCGCCGGAACCTCCCAAGAGACGACAATGGAGTCATGGTCCGATTTCCCCGACGATCTCCTCCACGTGGTCTACGCCAAGGTCGCTGGCTTGCTCCACCGCGTCCGCTTCGCCGCCGTATGCAGATCGTGGCGGGATGTCACGGTCGCGTCACGCCACTCGGCAACACCACCACTCCCATGGCGCATCTCCACAACCTTAAGCTACGGTGACAAGGGCGGGAGGAAGTGCGTCTACTGTCCAGAGGACGGCGAGTTCTTGGACATCCGGGTCCCAAGGGAGGCGGTAGGCAAGCGGTTTGTGGGAGCTCATGACGGCGGCTGGGTCGCGTGCCAAGACGTGCAGCTAGTAGTCGTCAACCTCTACTCTGGCATTGAGGTGCCGCTCTCCCTCAAGCAGAGAAAGATCGGATCTAGTACAAGCGACCATGATAAAACTTGTGCTATCCGAAAGATAGTCTTCTCCAAACCACCAACATCGAGCGGTTGCATCCTCGCCGCACTCACCTACACTTGCGGGGTCGCTCTTTGCAGGGTTGGTTGCCTCAAGGATGATGGCTGGATCATGAAACGTGAACAAGGTGAAGGTTCAAGTTTCGTGGATATCACCTTCTTCAACGGAGACCTCTATGGTCTCACCACACAGGAGCAATTGGTCAGGTTCAACATCTCGAACACGGACGGCACCATATCGATGACCACCCAGTTTCTGCCTGTTCAAGAAAGTGGTGCAAGCGCGTACATAAACCACCTCTTCGAGCTAGATGGCAAGCTAGCAATGGCTACGAGGACATGGTGGTCGTGGAAGTACAACACCAATCCTTTGTTCCAAGTCTTTGAACTCACCAATGACCACCAAGGAAATACGCTAAAGTGGGTAGAGATCATGAGCCTCAATACGCACGCATTGTTCCTAGGGGAAACATTCTCCAAAGCGACAAGAATGCCGTCCGGCAGGCGTGGCCAGGTGGAGGGGAACTGTATCTATGGTGCATGTGCCACATACTTCAGCGACGGTGGACGCGTGTACGATGGGAAGGAGGCCGGAGAGCGGTGGTGGGAGCGCGAGGAGGTTTAAGGTGGCAGGATACTATTCGCCGTACATCCCTGAAGATGGCATCTCGCTTACCCCTCCAGATATTTAGCCAATCAAGCCACTCGGAGTAACAGGATAGTAATAATATTGCTTAAGGGTGATTTTTTTCATAAACAGATCCACGCATGCTAATGGTTGCAGATAAAATTGTGTATGAACTAGTAGATTTTATCAATCTCTCATTCATTTGCCTCACGTTTCTCTTTATTATTTGCCCAATGCATCCCCTCCCCTAAGTTGGGTCCCCGGCATCATCTTTGCCGTTAATTTGTTGGAGATTCGTGCTAACAGTTTCACACTTTTCCTCTTCCACCTCCTTCTTCAAGTCCAACTAAATTTTGCACAAGACCCCCTCTCCTTTCAAGGTTTCTCGCGATCTCGTTTTAGATTCACAGATGATTCACACGTGTTTCTTCAAATGGTACTTGATAAAAAAAATCAACACACTCATTTTTGTTAATATTTATTTTCATACTATTTATTTAATAATTTTCAGACACTCTTACTTTGGTTCATCTCAGTTTAACCACAAATTCATATAAGGTTCATTTAAGTTTCAAGTGTAACAAAAAATTAAATCTTGAACAAAGATTAATCTCAGATTAACCACAAATTCATCTCAGATTCACAAGATCCATAATTTTTTTACAACAAATCCTTACAAGATCCATATTTTTTTTACAACAAATCCTTACAAGATCCATATTTTTTTACAATGCATACAAGATTCATACAAGTTCCTTATACACGACGATCTGGAAAGAAGAAATATCTCATAGAACGTGCAGTTTTAACAATATTCAAACGAGATTTAATCTGGCAGCAAATACATGCACTATCTATACAGGATTCATACAGGTTTCACAAGTTTTATCATAGTATCATGCATATTTCATAATATCACAGCAAGATCCATATGATAAAACTGCACATAAACTAATTTTCACACCCTAATCAAAGATTCATGCCCAAAAATCTGGAAGACTCATACAGATTTCTTATAGAAGAAAATAAACAAAAGAAGCAAAATCTAATTAAAAAAGAAAAGAAGTAAGACCCAACCCCTCCATGGCCAGGATCAGCAAGGAATAAATCCAAAACAAAAAAAATAAAAAACATGGAGGAGGCACTGTTCAAGGGCCTCCATGCCTCAGATCCGCCCCGCCAAGATCCTGCAAGTGAGAGGACGAGCGCGATTGCCACGGCCGTCACCAGTAGCATGGTCGAGGCGACGCACACGGAGCATGGGGGAAGGTGGCGCAAGGGGAGGATCTCGGGGTGGCGTCCTCGCTCGACGCTGCTGATACATTGCAAATGTATCTATAATTTTTGATGTTCCATGCTTAGTTTTATCCATTTTATTGTGTTTTGTCCATACTTTGGAGTACTTTTCATATGATTTCTTGGACTAACCTATTAACAAGAGCCACAGTGCCAGCTACCTATTTTCTGCTATTTTTGGTTCGAGGAAAGTCAAAAAATGAATATTCTCGGAATTGGACGGGACAAAAGCCAAAGTGCCTATTTTTCCGGAAGTCATCAAGTGCCAGAATACGAGACGGAGAAGGGCCAGAGGCCGACCACACCACCTGGCCGCGCGGCCAGGCTTGGCCCGCGCCAGGGGATGGTGTGGTGGCCCCTGGCACCCCCTCGGCCTCCCCTTCCGACTATAAGATGCCCTCAGGACGAAAATCCTAAGTGCCTAATAAAAAATTCACGAAAGAGTCTGTAGCCGCCATCATCTCCATCCCTAGATCGGGAGGGATCTGAAGCTCTTCCCGGCACCCTGCCGGAGAGGGGAATTCACCCTGGAGGCCTTCTTCATCACCATGCAAGCCTCCGGTGTGATGCGTGAGTAGTTCATCTTTAGACTACGGATCCATGTAGTAGCTAGATGGCTGGTTCTTCTCCTTTGTGCTTTCATGTTTAGATCTTGTGAGCTCCGTTCATGATCAAGATCATCTATTTGTAATTCTGCATGTTGTGTTTGCGGGGATCTGATGGATATTGAGATGCTATTTCATACTGATTATTGATTCTATCATGTCTTTGTTATTTGTGATCTTGCATGCTTTCCGTTGTTAGTAGCTATGTTGGCCAAGTAGATGCTAGCAACTCCAAGAGTTAGTATTTATGCTCGATAGTGGGTTCATGCCTCTGGTAATCTGGAGAAGTGACAGAAATCTCTAAGGTACTAGATGTGTTGTTGCTACTAGGGAGAAAACAACAATCCTTTGTTCATAGAACAATCGTATTATTTACTTTACACGCAGTTCGTAAAGCAATAATCTGTTGGTTGCAACTTAATACTGGAGGGGGTTCGGATGATAATCTGAAGGTGGATTATTAGTCATAGATGCAACTGGATGGCGGTCTATGTATAATGTTGTAATGCCCAATCAAGTTCCAAAGGAGTCAAGATGATTAGTATATGCATGTATTGCTTTCTCGATGTTTGTCAATTGTCCCGCTGTAATTTGTTCACCCAGCATGTTATCTATCTTAAGGAGAGCCACCTCTAGTGAACTATAGATCCCGGTCCTTTTCTTTACATACAATCTACAAATTGTTACCGTTTTGTGTTTACTTTCTGCAAACTATTACTTCTTTCCATTCGATACGTTTAATCATTTGTTTTCCGCAAAACACGGTGAGATTGACAACCTCATCGCAAGTTGGGGACAAAGTTCTATGGTTGTGTTGTGCAGGTCTCCACGTTGCTACTAGCACCGGTAGTGCACCCTGTCAAAGCTCACTAGTAACACCTTTGGGGTGTTTCCTTGCTCCTACTGGTTCGATTAAACCTTCATTTCATAACTAAGGGAAACTTGTTGCTGTGCTCATCATACCTTCCTCTTGAGGTTCCCAACGAGCTCTACATAAACCACGCACCAGCACTTTTCTGGGCGCCATGTATTGAGCCATCAAGCATTTTTCTTGCGCCGTTGCCGGGGAGTGAAGGACATCTTCACAAGGGGAGTCCCTCATAACCAATCTCTTTACTTTGTTATTTTTGTTTTGCTTAGTTTCTTTTTGCTTTGTTTGCTTGTTTTCTTATTCAAAAACACACACAAAATTAGTTTTACTAGTTTGCTTTCTTATTCAAAAACATAAAAAAAATTAAGTCTACTTTAGTTGTCACCTCTTCCTTAGCTTACCATGTTGATCCCTACTTTCACCCTGAAAGACCTTTCAATTGGTAGTGGTTCTATAATTGGGAAAAATAATATTGAAGAATTCTTTAATCATGTTAGTAAGCATAAAGATACTGAGGATAGATCTCTTGCAGAACTTGCTCCAAACTATGAGATTGCTGCAGCTTCTTTAATTCACATGTTAGAAGTTAGGTTTGTTACCTCAACCCCTTAATGCAAGTAATGTTTCTTAAGCTTAAAGAAATTGAGGACCCTGAAAAGAGGGATTTTATTCTAGAAACTTTGTTTAAGGAGTTATATGATGTTGCCAAGAAGATAGGAAAGTCTTTGAACGTTTCAATATGCTAGGATCATGTGTAGATGTTGTTGGTACAAGAGAAAAGATGAACAAAACCGAACCTAATGGGGAGGAACCTAAGATACCAATACCCTTTAAACTATTAGCAATAGATGATGCCATAGAAAAGAATCTTGATTGGATTGTTCCTGCAAATCCTTTTGATGAGAATAGTGAACCTAAGAGCATTGAGAGAGGATTCTCTAGAACTTATTTGGATGATATACCTTGCCTTGTTGAAAATATTTCTGGTATTGATCTTAATGATTCTTCATTTGAGAACACTTGATTCTTTTTCTTGCTTCTTATACCTAACTTAAAGGTGTTAAAGAAAAGTACTTATTGGGAGGTAACCCAAAAGTTTTAGATGAGTCTTGGAATTTATTACCTTAGTAATAACCGCTCCTTATCCTTTTTATTTGCTTTTTGTGCCAAGAGTAACCTCTAATGAGAGAGAAGTAATGATTGAGAAAGTTGTTGTCCCGAAACAGATTTCTGTGCTTCACCGTAAAAATTCGTGTAAAATCTCTGAACGTCTTTTTGATGCGTGAATTTGTTTGCTTCTGCCCCAAGTTGTTATCTAACTTTCGTTAGTTCAACACTTTTTGATTTGAGCAACAGAAGGTCTTCGAAAAAATTCGTCTTTACCTGCTAGTCTGTTTTGACAGATTTCTGCCATTTTCTGCATTTGCTTCTTGTTGGTTCCTTCTTGAGTTCTTTTGGGGAATTGAGCGTTTTGAGGGAACTGCTACAGTAGCTAGTGTTCTAATGGAAGTTTATTTGGTGTTAAAACTGAACCTTAATACTTATTTATCTTGAGTGCACAAATGTTGCTAATAAAAATTGTGTGAAGTTTTGTATGAAGGAAAATTTTCAGGTGTATGGAAGGAATGAGTAATGAGATGAAGGATGGACTAAAGCTCAAGCTTGGGGATGCCACGCGTGTCACCCCAAGAAACATCCAAGAAGTACAAGCGCCAAAGCTTGGGGATGCCCAAGGCATCCCCTTCTTCATCAATAAAAATCCCAGGTTTCTTCCAAACGCTTCATTTTTATTGTTTCATGCACAGTTGTGTTGTTCTTGGAGCGTCTTCTTTTTTATTTTCGTTTTGTTTTTCGTTTACTTTTGTTTGCTTCATTTTGCTGAATAAATTGGTTGGACCCCCTCTTTCATACATTGGTTTGCAAATAGTTTGGTTTGGTTTGGAAAAGAGTAGGAAAGTTCATGCTTATGTGGTAAAAAGAGCTCGTTTTTTACTGTGGCCTATGCTTTGTCATGCCATGCTTGATATTGTTTTGGCTTTATGCTTAGTATTCTTTGCTGTAGCATGACTTGTTATAAACAATTGAGATTGCTTAATGTGCTTTGGATGAATCATGCGTTGTTTTAGCATATTAAAGCATAGTATAGTGGTATTCTCCTTTGATGCTTTATTTGGGTTGACTTGGCGCATGCTCACACCATGTTTTGACTATCCAAAGCCACCATAGCCTTTATGATCCTTTAGTTTTCAACTTGTAGTATCACTTTATGATTTGATCAATGATGTTTTGTCGCTCTACATGATTATGGCCAATATTGCTCTCTTAGTTTGTCGCTCCCAATCTTTTGCTAGCCTCCACAACCAAGTATGAGTTCCACTCATGCATCCAACTCCCTAAACCAAGTTATTCCAAAGAGTCCACCATACCTACCTATTAGCTTATGCTATTCCAAGTATATTCATGCTTTTGTTTACCTTCCAAATTAAACTTGTTATGAGAAAACTAGTGATTAAAGCTCTCACGAACTTGATGGCACACTTTACTTTTTGCATCTAATAAACTCGAACCATTGGGTCCTTCTTTGTTGCGTATATGCTTGCGCTTTATAAGTTGAAATTGGCTTTATGCTTAGAACTTTGTCTTTCATGTTATGATTGAAGTACTATGATCCCAGCTTTGAATGTTTTACAAATACTTTGATCAAGTCTTTGATGGTGCATGTCACCTTAAAAATTATTCTTTCTTTTTATCACTTACCTACTCGAGGACGAGCAGGAGTTAAGCTTGGGGATGTTGATACATTGCAAATGTATCTATAATTTTCGATGTTCCATGCTTAGTTTTATCCACTTTCTTGTGTTTTGTCCACACTTTGGAGTACTTTTCATATGATTTCTTGGACTAACCTATTAACAAGAGCCACAGTGCCAGCTGCCTGTTTTCTGCTGTTTTTGGTTCCAGGAAAGTCAGAAAATGAATATTCTCGGAATTGGACGGGACAAAAGCCAAAGTTTCTATTTTACTAGAAGACATCTGGAGCCAGAATACGAGACGGAGAAGGGTTGGGGCCCGGCCACACCACATGGCCGCGCGGCCAGGTGATACGTCCAAAACGTATCTACTTTCCCGAACACTTTTGCTATTGTTTCTCCTCTATACTTGTGTGATTTGGATGCAACTAATACGGACTGACGCTGTTTTCAGCAGAATTGCCTTGGTGTCTACTTTTTGTGCAGAAACTCAACTATCAGGAAAAATCCCGGAAAATATGCCAAAAATCCTATTTCACCCGAAGACTTCAGGAGCCAGAATACGAGACGGAGAAGAGCCAGGGGTGGCCACACCACCTGGTGGCGCGGGCCAGGCCAGGCCACGCCAGGGGGTGGTGTGGGCCCCCAGGCACCCCCTCGTCCTCTCTCTTCGCCTATAAGGAGCCTTCTGACCTAAAAACTTTGGGGGGTTCGACGTTTTTCCATAAGGAGTTCCGCTCCGCCGCCACCACCAGATTCCACGAAACAGCACCAGAAACTCCGTTCTGGCACCCTGTCGGGACGGGGAATTGGAGGAGATCATTGCCATCATCATCACCATCGCTTCTCCATCGACCATCCATGTTTCCCCCATCTATGAGTGACTAATCCCCCGCTGTAGGCTATGGGGATGGTAGGGATTGGATGAGATCGTTCATGTAATGGCATCAGATTGTTAGGGCATGGTGCCTACTATCTTTTATTAGTGCTTTATGACTTTGTTGCGACTTGTTGTGCTTAATGCTTGTCACTAGGGCCCGAGTGCCATGATTTCAGATCTGAACATGTTATTGATTCATTATGATAGTATTGTTTTTGGTCTTATCTGCAAGTTGTATACACACGCTGTTGTCCAGAACCTATGGCCCCGAAGTGATAGAAATCGGGATAACCAGAAGGGAATGGCTTTGATGTGAGGATCAGATGTGTTCACGGAATGTTAATGCTTTGCTCCGGTGCTCTATTAAAAGGAGCACCTTAATTGCCAGTAGTTCCCTAGAGGCCCCGCTGCAAACGGGCTGGCAGGACAAAAGATATTGTGCAAGTTCTCATTGCAAGCACGTATGACTATATATGGAACACATGCCTAGGATTATCTAGTACTTGGATGCTTTATCTTATTTATCTACAATTGCCCTATGTTCTGATTGCTATGTGAATTGTCTTGTCCATGCAACGCCCGTCCATCCATCCCTATGCCTATCGCACTCGAATCCCACTGTTTACTGCTTTTGTTACTACTGTCTTTGCTTTACTACTGCTATTACTTTACTATTCCTACTACAAAACTGTTGCTACTGATAAACTACTGTGAGCAAGATTGTTTCCAGGTGCAGATGAATTAACAACTCAGTTGTTAAGGCTTATAAATATTCTTTGGCTCCCCTTGTGTCGAATCAATAAATTGGGTTTCACTTCCCTCGAAAATACTGCGATACACGCCCTATACTTGTGGGTCATCAAGACTATTTTCTGGCGCCGTTGCCGGGGAGCATAGCTTTATTTATCAAGTTCACTTGGATTCTCTATTGTTCGCTGCTATCCATCCATCATGGGTAAGTCTCGTGATGGCAAGGTTCCTATTTTACCATCCACTACAAGAAGAGGTACGGTTCTAAACACCTCTGCTGCTCTTGATTCACCGTCTGTTATGAGTAAGTTCCTTACACCACCATATACACATGCTACACACACTGCTACTACTGCTGAATCTGAAACTTCTGATGCTTATGATGCTGCTTCTACTGTGCTTGATAAGAGTGGTTCATTAGGTCCTTTCCTAGATGCTACGATTGCTAGAACTATAGTTGGAAATATCGAAACTCCTAATGAAGACACTACCACACCTGTTAGCTCACCTGAGTCTAGTGAGAATTATGATATTGAAGATGGTTATGTTGAGATGACCGATGAGTTTATTAAAGAATGTAAGAACACCCATGATAGGAGCGCTGCTAAGAGTCTCCTTGAGAGGCGTACTATTAGACCCAAATTATCTCCTACTGCTAAGTTTGCTGCTTCTCCCATAAACATTATAGATGAAGATTATGATTTCTCTATCGATCTATCTTACATAGCTATTTTCGAGAAAGAACCTTTTTGTGGGACTAAGAATGAAAGTGCGGTAGCACATATGAATGAACTTTCTACCATGAGTGGCTTGTTTTCTGATGATATTAAGATGCGTACTTACTTTGTTGCTAAGATTTTTCCCTTTTCACTAAAAGGAGAAGCTAAAACTTGGTTTAGTAATTTACCTCCTGGATCTATTGATAGCCCTGAGTGCTTGATTATTACATTCCTGCAGAAATATTTTCCTCCTAGTGCTAGACATGCTATTTTGCAGGAACTTTTTTATTTTAAACAGGGAGAAAAAGAGGTATTGCCCGAATCCTGGGCAAGGTTTTGTGCTTTGATTCATGCACAGGCTGGAAGTCTATTACCTAAGAATGAGCTTCTTGATATATTTTATAATGGACTAACCGAAAAATCTAGGACATACCTAGATAGTTGTGCTGATTGTGTTTTCAGGAATAGGACTCCTAAGGAAGCTGAGGAATTAATGGCTAAAATAAGTAAGAATTATGAAGATTGGACTCCTCCCAAACAAGCTATACCTAAAGTAATTGTACCTGAACCATCTATTCCTGTGCCTATTCCAACATCAAAGAAGAGCGAATTTATTGAATTAAATGATTAAGTGATGAAGCAAGCTAAGAAATGTCTTAAGGAGAAGGGAATTAAAGCTGCAGATGTCAAGAATTTACCTCCTATAGAAGAATTATGTAAGCCTATTCCCTACTCATCCACTATTGAGGTACACTCTCTCCAACACTTTGATGAAGGTGATATCCCTTACTCTAAACCTCCTGATCAATGCTTAGAAGAATTTGATATCTTTATTGTTAAGCAAGTTAACTTTAATAAAAGGGTGCAAAATCATCTAATGGAAAACACTAGAGCTATTATTGAGTTGAAAGATATTGTGGAAAGAACCTCTAATGATGTTAAAATGATTGTTAAACACTTCCAAATGGTTCAAACTCAAATAGATCAACTCGTTAAAGTGCAAAACGACTTGCTAGTTAATGCTGCTAAAGAAAAACATGCTTATGAAATCTATCTACTAATTTACACAGAGGTAGGTTCGTCCGTTCCAGTTTTTGGTTCCGATTTTTCAATGGACTACTTTACCCCTGACGATTTGGTGTTATTACACCACTTGCCACCGCCGAGTAATCTTCTCACCTCGAGCCCTACGCTCTCTATTCTCCCTTCTCTGCCTCCTTCCCATCGATACCCATCCCCAACCGAGAGCGCCGCCTCCTTGCTCGCGAGCGCCTCCTCCCCAGCGCCTCACGCGTCCGCGCCGCCATCCTCTCTATCCATGGCACGACCGCCGCCACCGCGCCTCCTCTGCCTTCACCTCGCGCGAGCGCCGCCTCTTAGCTTCCTCTCCCGCAGCACCGAGCTCCGGCAGCACACCGCCGCCGCCTGGCCGCTCCTTGCCGCCGCCATCAAGATCTCCATAAGACAGCATGCCTCCGGTCGTGCTCAACTCCGGCATCCCCTGCAGTGGCCCAAGACCCCGCCTCTCCTCCCCATGCCGCGGTGGCGTCGACCCTCGTCCAACACCGCGCGACCTTGCCTCCGACCCACCAGCGAGCGCTGCCTCCCGGTTCCTCCCCATGAGCACGTCTGCCCCTGCCTCAACCGCCGCTCGCGACCTCCCCTCCTCACCGGCCTGCTCTGGTTCCTCCGCCCTCTACCCCGATGGAGGCGCTGATCTCCCTGCCTCCTCGATGTCCTGGTGCCCTGCAGCGCTGCCACGATCGCCGCCGTCGCGTCCTCTGTCTACGAAGCCCTCCCCATATGAGCTCATCCGCCTCAGCCATCTAGAGCAAGGTAAATAATTCCTCCTGCTATGCCAGGTTCAGTCAACATGATGGCGTGGATGTACTGGTCTGGTGGTTGTGGATGGAAACTTCTAAGGTTATGTTGTGCTCGGGTCAGTCAATGTGACGGCTTCTGTTGCAAGGCAGTGCCTATAAACTTCTTTCAATCAAACTGTCGGTAGCAGGGTGTAGTCATGCAGGCACTGGGCATCAGCAGAAGGCAGGCAACATTAAGAAATTGTGAGTTTTACTTGATCTATTGTAAATTTTTCTCCTTTGAGAATAGAGGATATTGATCCATAATTTATTAGTTGATCCCTTGCCGTTTGTACCAGGTTGAATTCCACTGTACGATTGGAATTTCAGAGAAACTCTTCTGAGCTTAGAACCACCTTTCTTGCTTATAATATAATAGAAACAACCATTTTTTCTAGCTGAAAATTCTCTTAAAAATGAATCTGATATTCTCTTGGTCTTTAATTATGTGTTTCCTCAAAAAGTTCTGAAACTGAATATCAAAACTGAACCATAAGATCAAATTGATGTAATTTTAGCATAAGATTTTATACATGTCTGGCGTGAGCTGCAGATCGCAACCGTGCGAAGCCCGAAAACTACGCTCTACTCCGATGCCATGGCGTGGGCATTGATGCTACGCATTGCCGATGAGCATGATCTCCAACTCATAAGTTTGTATATCCGGTGTTGGCTTGGTGATGGATTCTCCGTAATATGTCATCAAGATGGTGTTCGGTGCTCACAAGTCATAAGTAAGATGAAAAGGAATAGATGCATTGTATGTACTCCTATACTAAACTGTAAGAGCCAATCATCCGACCTCCTTCAGAACTTGAGTTCAGGACTACTTTCTTTATCTGATTTTCCATTTGGTTGGAATCCGTTGGTTTGAGATGTAGCATTTGTTTCCTTTGCTAGAAGACTTAACTTTTCCAATTCATCAATTCGTTCGTTCTCATGGACAATTCAGTTGCTCTAGGACAAGAACCTGGGCAATTCAAAAATATGGAGTAGTAAAAAACCATTTATTCATCTACTTTTGGTTTGTCGGAGTTTCTCATTAGCTAATTAGTACTCCGTTCTGGATTATAAGATTGTTTATTGTTGTAATAATTATTTTCTTAGTCATTGATTGTTTTGAGATCCCAGGTTCATGGGTTCTTCATTCTTGCATTTTTGCGAAATTATGCTCATAGTTTGCCTCTAAATAAAGCGTTCATTGACATTCATTTATCTGTGGTAGACGATTTCTTAGAGTTTTCTTCCAGCGGAGCCCACAATGGTGAATTAACTACAGGTCAGGACTTGGGCTAATGGTATATCGATGGAAATGTCGGTTACTCGTTTTCTAATGGTATTCATCTAATATAACACCAGCTGTTTGTACCTTCTGTATCGTAGCATATACTTGTTGTCTTGTACTAATTCTTTCCCTCAAATTACACTAACGACAGTGAACCCGAGTTATTCTTGGTACAGTTGTTGAGGCAGGTTGAATCAGTTGCTGAGGTAGATATGTACACCCGTGAAATATGTTGAAACAGAAGCTACACAATCCAAGGAAAATAATAAGAAGAGTAGACATGAATCCATCCTCGGCTATAATCTGAAAGATCTGTCAGGTAGTCTCATGGGGAAGGTACTGATATACAAGAGTCGCGTCATGAAGATGAGGCTTGGAGATGCACTCTTCGATGTAGGTGTAAATTATCCACTTATTTATACTGCAGTTTCTCCTTTGTTCTGCTACAGTGCACTTAACATAAATACAATTTTCAGGTTTCAGCTGGTCTAGACTATGCATTTGCTAAGAGGTCGTAGCGATTAACACAAAGCACTGTTGCAGCCTAGGGGAGGTCAGCAAGCGTGTGGTTGTAACTCCCGACGCCGACTACTTGTAGATTCTAAAAAACAATTGAATAGTATGTAGAAAACTACAGATAACCTATATTAAATCTAGAGGGGGACGAAGTCTATCGGAAGTGTGTCATCGATATTGCTTCTATTTCTCCATGAGCACCGTAGAAATGTAAATTTGCACTAATGGAATCTATGATGTGATGCGGATCTGTAGTACAACACAGGGTTGAGCTAGCACTAGGATAGAAACTTCCGACCATTTGCAAGGTAGTAGCTGAGGATATGTGAGGTGAGAGTAGATGTTAACGGCTGGTGGCAACATGGTTTAAACATCAATTTAGTTAACACAGTATATTTTCTTAACATGCTATTTTATTATGCCGTGGCAACGCACGGGCATTTAGCTAGTTAGAACTAGAAGTGGTGTTGCTACCCAGGATCCTCTATATCCTGAGGGGCATCCCAAAAGAATTGAGCAGGATTCTCAACAAGCTGAAAATAGTGGTTCTACTCGTAAGAAAAGGAAAAAAGAAACATAAAACTGTTGTAGAACCCTCTGAACCTGCTATGGATCCTAATAGTATATCTATCTCTGATGCTGAAACTGAAAGTGGTAATGAATAAAATGTTGTTCCTAATGAAGAAAAAGTTGAAGAAGAACCTGAAAACCACACTAAGAATACTAAATACACCAAAGAAGATTTTATTGCTAAGAAACATGGTAGTGAAAGAGAACCTTGGGTCCAAAACCTATGCCTTTCCCTGGTAAGAAACACAAGTCAAAGGAAGATGAACATTATAATAAGTTTTGTGAGTGGATGAAGCCTTTATTCTTGCAAATTCCTTTGACTGATGCTATTAAATTGCTTCCTTACTCAAAGTATATGAAGGACATTGTCTCGAATAAAAGGAAGATCCCTAATGAAGAAATTTCTACTTTGCTTGCTAATTATTCCTTCAATGATAAGGTTCATACGAAACTTGGAGACCCAGGGATTCCAACTATCCCTTGCTTTATTAAGAACAGTTATGTTAGAACTGCTTTGTGTGATTTGGGAGCTGGAGTTAGTGTTATGCTTTCTCTCTCTATAAGAGGCTTCAACTTGAAAAATTAATACCAACTGATATATCTTTGCAAATGGCTGATAAATCTACCACTATTCCTGTGGGTATATGTGAGGATGTACATGTTCAGGTGTCTCACAATTGCTTGATATTAACTGATTTTGTTGTGCTTGAAATGCCCGAAGATGATAATATGTCTATTATTCTTGGGAGACCTTTTCTTAATACTACAGGAGCTATTATTTATTGTAATCCAGGAAAGGTGACCTTCAATGTTAATGACAAGGAACATACTGTCTATTTCCCCAAGAAGATTGAAAGGACTTATGTTTGAATTCAATTGAACATGTTGAAGGCATTCAAGTTGGAGAAATATATTGTCCCATACCAAGAGAAAATTTTGAAACTATTATGATTGGGACCATTGCTATCAAGGTTGAGGTAACATAATCATTAGTGGAATACAAAGTTTTGTCTCATATGCAATTGTTTTGGTAGCAAGACTTGATCAACCTTGTTAACAAAAGGATTCCATTGAACAAAACAATGTTTTCATTATGATTATCTCTATTATTTCTATCCTTTGCATTTTAGTTTTTGCTTTCGTTTAGTTTTCTTTTTGTTGTTAGTTGCTTGCATGTTAGAACTTCTGTAGTTCTAGCCTTGTTTTGTCCTTGCATCATGTTTCCAAAAGAAAAAAATCTGTCTGTCAGAAAAATCATTCTTCTATTTCTGAAAAATGCCCAAAAATAAAGTGTCTCGAAAAATTCCAGAAAATTCATATTAAATTTTTACGTGAAAAAAGGGGCAGAGGAGTACCTGGGAGGTACCAGGG
Source organism: Avena sativa (assembly GCA_916181665.1). Taxonomy (NCBI): domain Eukaryota; kingdom Viridiplantae; phylum Streptophyta; class Magnoliopsida; order Poales; family Poaceae; genus Avena; species Avena sativa. The sequence goes on along the minus strand of OV702291.1, from coordinate 123,347,104 downwards.
GGCCCACCAGGCAGGCACACCACATGGTGGCGCGGCCAGCCTTGGGTGGCGCCATGCCCTGGTGTGGGCCACCCCTGGCCCCCCACTAACTCTCTCACCTGCCACTTTCTTCTCTCTCCCGAGTAAGCTCCAGTTCATATCTCAAAATCGCGTTCTTGCTGTGCTTCCTCTCGATTTTTTCGATCTGCTTGCTCAGCCCATCTTTCTTGCTGAAATTTGGAGCAATTGTTCCCTGGTATGTGACTCCTCCCCTTGTCCAAGTAGATTTGTGTTTAGTGGATTATATGTTGAGTATTTTGCTGCTGTAGGTGACTGGTTATGAGGGCTTGTAAGCTTGTTTGATGCTTAGAGATATGGTTTTTATGCATGTTTAGGCCTCTTGCAAGTCCCTATGAGTAGAATCCTTTATTATATTTACTTTGCAATCACTTGTTTAATAGGTGTTTAAATTTCAGAATAGAAGATGAGTGAACACCACCTAAACCAACATGAGCTTTGGGTGCCTGAGGTCATGAAGGTCCACCGGGAGGAGGAAGTTTTTCCTTCCATTTATCCATGCTCTGAGTTCATGAGAGCTGCAGGAGTTCTACAAGATTTCCACACTTTGGTTTCTAATGCAGGGTTAGAGCACTTTTTGGAAGATGAACCTTGTCAATTTGTGAAGCTAACCATGTCTGTGGTGCAGGACTTCCAATTTAGTCACTCTTTGCCTAACCCTATGGTCCATTACAAAATTTATAATATAGTTGTCGACCTTTCTCTTGATGATTTTTGTGCAGCTATTAAGGTACCTCAATGGGGATCATGAAGAAAGATTAAGGAGAGACCTGAACCACTCATGGATTTATACGCAGAAATTTGCCAAGGGAGTAGCTTCTCGAAGGAGAATGGAAAAATCTGTAACATTCATCTTCCCTCCATTCGCTACTTTGCCTACTTTATTGCCAAGTGTGTTCTTGCTAGGAAAACTGTCAATAAGTTATCTTCGTTTGATCTAGCATTTATCTCTGCTGCTCTTAAACAAGATAGGTCTTACAACTTAGGTGCTTTGATAGCTTTCCGTCTTGCTGCTAACCGTGAGAAAGGTGGAATTTGTGGAGGCCTTATTGCTTCTCGTTTACTAGCATTGCATGGTTTAGTGCCTCATCATCTAGACCTACAGTTTCCCATAGAGAGGCTTGATCTTAATTCCATGATACAGCATAAATTTGTTTCCTCGTGGGCTAGTATGAGTGAGTTATCTTATGAAATAACCTTTCTCAAAGCTGGTTGGAGAAAGAGCAAGTCTGAGCGTGTTGTTCTTTTGCCTGCACCTGTTTTGTTTAACCTTGATAACAGGGAAGGATGGTCCCTCACTGAGGAGGAGCTTGACACGTACTTGGGAGAGCTCTCCCAACAAGAGGAGGACACCAGAAGGGAGGTCACGGATGATTCGGTCCAGCCCTCCAATGAGGGAGAGTCTTCATATCAGCAGCCCGCTTATGATTGGGGAGCTTCTTCTTCCTCTCATGGGCCCAGCTACGACCATTCTTACCAAGATCCGCCCGCTTGGAACCCCTATTCGTACATGGATCGATACCCACTTAGGCCAAAAGCCTAAGCTTGGGGGGAGGTACACCGACACCGCACTCATCTCCATATCATGTTGCGTCGGTACTTTGTATATTCATGTTTTTGTTCTCTTTTTAGTTTTCGTTCTTCTTTGCTTTTGCTTTCTAAAAACACAAAAAGACCAAAAATATTCCTCTTTGGTTTGCTTCTTCTTTTTGCCTTGGTTTGCTTTTCCCTTTTTGCTTTGTTTGAACTATTCGAAAAACCCAAAAAGATTTTGCTTTGCTTGTTTTTCTCTTTTGGTTCTTGTTTAAAAATCGAAAACACCAAAAATATTTGTCGTTCTTCTTTGGTTTTTGCGAGTTTGCTACAGGGTTCGGCAGTCCTCAGTGGATATTTGTTTCATATTATTATTCAAGCCACACAAGTGAAGAGCAATAATGAAGATCAATGACAACTTGAGGCATGGTAAGAGGCTGGTAACGAACTCTATTTGTTTTCATTTTTGTACATATACTCATCACTGTGGGCTTGCTTAGTCCATTCGAGTAGGGTGTATGTTATCTTTGGATGCTTAGTAGTTCTTGCTTTCTTATGATTAGCTCCAGCTCGCTAATAGTTTGTAGCATGTCTTATGAATGTTTGCTTGCATTGCTCTATTCATAAATTGGTATGACACTGTGGTATCCTCCTCTGAATGTTTCATTTGAACTGACTTGGCACATGCTCATGCATGCACATGACTGTAATAATCAGTTGAGCCTTGATGAATTATTTTGCCTTGAGGATCTTGAATCACTTTCATGCCATGAGTAGTCATGTTTTGTTGCAAGCATGATAATGACAGCTATTGCTCTCTCATTTGCCGCTCCCTTACTATTGCTAGCCTTCACTTCCACTGAGTGTTTTACTCATGTTTCCAACTCCCTAACCCAAATATTTCTAAAGTGTCCACCATACCTACCTATTAGCATCATTTGCTACTCCCGAGCATATTCAATATGCCTTGTTTTCTTCCGAATAAAATGTTTGCTTGTTATGGGAAAATTAGTTAGTAAAGCTCTCACGAACTTGATGGCACACTTTATTCCCTGCACTTAATAAACCTGAACCATTGTGAACTCTCCATGAAAGTTATATGCTTGCAAATTATAGGCTGGCGATTAGCAGAACCGTGCTGTCACGGGGAACGCTTTCAACACTTATAAATATATACCCAGTTGATACCTTGCTCTTTTGTTTGCGGATGTCGTCGGTGGGAAATAAAAGGGGAGCTTGTAAGTCCATGGAGTTATGTATGTGTGTTAGAGAAACACCTGGGCCGCTGGTCTAATCCATGCTGACATGGTGGAAACCTGCAGCGTAACCATAATGATATCTATGAAGCATTCTTCTTATAAAAAAAGAGAGAGAGATAGCTATTGAGAAAAACAAAAAAAGAGTTTTATGAAAAGAGGAAAGAGAGAAAAAAGCACCATTTTCCCATGGTAAATAAGAAGATTGTTGAGATACTCCTTGTCTGCTTGCCTTGTCATTTTGATATGGGGATTCTTCTGTATCATCAGGCAAGGGGTACCCTGTTGGCAGTTCTCAATGATACACACATACTTACGATGACAAGAACTTACCGGTAACTAAAGTTGAGTAGCATGAGGAGCAGCCCTCGTACACAAGGGACTTGGGATTTTCAGCTTATAGTCTGTCAAGCATATAACTTAGATTGGACCTCACTTTCACCTTAGCCACATTAAAGATGCTTATGATAGGGGCACTGAGAGCTCAAAGCTAACGAGTACCATACTTTCAGCATTTGGAAGCCTTTCAAATTATTCAAAACCTTTTTCTTTACTTGTTGAGTCTCCATGATACATTGCAAATGTATCTATAATTTTTGATGTTCCATGCTTGGTTTCATCCACTTTCTAGTGTTTTGTTCCAACTTTGGAGTACTTTTATTATGATTTCTTGGACTAACCTATTAACAAGAGCCACAGTGCCAGTTGCCTGTTTTCTGTTGTTTTTGGTTCCAGAAAAGTCAGAAAATGAATATTCTCGAAATTGGACGGGACAAAATCCAAAGTGCCTATTTTTCCGGAAGGGATCAAGTGCCAGAATGCGAGACGGAGAAGGGCTGGGGGCCGGCCACACCACCTGGCCGCGTGGCCAGGCCTGGCCCGCGCCAGGGGTGGTCTGGCCGCCCCCAGCACCCCATCGGCCTCTCCTTCCGCCTATAAGTTGCCCTCGGTACGAAAACCCTAGAGACCCGATCAAAAATCCACGAAAGAGTCTGCAGCCGCCGTCATCTCTGTCCCTAGATCGAGGGGATCTGAAGCTCTTCCCGGCACCCTGCTAGAGAGGGGAATTCACCCTGGAGGCCTTCTTCATCACCATGCAAGCCTCCGGTGTGATGCGTGAGTAGTTCATCCTTGGACTACGGATCCATGTAGTAGCTAGATGGCTGGTTTCTCCTCCTTTGTGCTTTCATGTTTAGATCTTGTGAGCTCCGTTTATGATCAATATCATCTATTTGTAATTCATACATGTTGTGTTTGCGGGGATCCGATAGATATTGAGATGCTATTTTAGATTGATTATTGATTCTATCATGTCTTTGTTATTTGAGATCTTGCATGCTTTCCGTTGTTAGTAGCTATCTTGGCCAAGTAGATGCTAGCAACTCCAAGAGTTAGTATTTATGCTCGATAGTGGGTTCATGCCTCTGGTAATCTGGGGAAGTGACAGAAATCTCTAAGGTACTAGATGTGCTGTTGCTACTAGGGAGAAAACAACGATCCTTTGTTCATAGAACAATTGTATTGTTTACTTTACACGCAGTTTGTAAAGCAATAATCTATTGGTTGCAACTTAATACTGGAGGGGGTTCGGATGATAACCTGAAGGTGGATTATTAGTCATAGATGCAGTTGGATGGCGGTCTATGTATTATGTTGTAATGCCCAATCGAGTCTCAAAGGAGTCAAGATGATTAGTATATGCATGTATTGCTTTCTCGGTGTTTGTCAATTGCCTCGCTGTAATTTGTTAACCCGGCATGTTATGTATCTAAGGAGCGCCACCTCTAGTGAACTATGGATCCCGGTCCTTTACTTTACATACAATCTATAAACTGTTTCTACTTTGTTTTTACTTTCTGCAAACTTTCACTTCTTTCCATTCGATACGTTTAATCCTTTGTTTTCCGCAAAACACGGTGAGATTGACAACCTCATCGCAAGTTGGGGACAAAGTTATGTGGTTGTGTTGTGCAGGTCTCCACGTTGCTACTAGCACCGGTAGTGCGCCCTGCCAAAGCTTAGCTAGTAACACCTTTGCGGTGTTTCCTAGCTCCTACTGGTTCGATTAAACCTTGGTTTCATAACTGAGAGAAACTTGTTGTTGTGCTCATCATACCTTCCTCTTGGGGTTCCCAACAAGCTCTATATCAACACCGCCATCAAGCATTTTTCTGGGCACCGTGCATTGAGCCATCAAGCAGTTTTCTGGCGCCGTTGCCGGGGAGTCAAGGACATCTTCACAAGGGGAGTCCCTCATAACCAATCTCTTTACTTTGTTTTTTTTGTTTTGCTTAGTTTCTTTTTGCTTTGTTTGCTTGTTTTGTTCTTCAAAAAACACAAAAAAAATAGTTTTACTAGTTTGCTTTCTTATTTCAAAAACACACAAAAAAAATTAGTTCCTACTTTAGTTGTTGGTCTATTATTGCCTTGCTTTGTCATGCTTTCTATCAATGGTTGGTTTCTTTGAAACTAAATCTTATTGGCAAGGTGGGTTCACGGAAGAACAAAAATATTATTATAAGGAACACCGCTTGTCACAAAAAGGGAAACACTTATGGGAACAAATTGATAAATTGAATACCATTGCTAGAAACGTGTGCTCTACTTACAATGTTACTTATTGCTTTGATAAATCTTGTTGCTGTAGGAGGCATAAACACCTCCCTTTTCAATGTGAGTATAATGATAATGTTACCATATCTTCTTATGTTAAAGGAAATTATGACTTTTATGATGTGGAACAAATTGAAGAATTTATTGCTTGGAAGGGTGCATTTGAACTTGCTAGTTTGCTTGCAAATACTGATGATTCACCTTATAAATATGAGGTTTATGATATACTTAAATTTTTCTTTGATAATTACAAGGTAGAAAATGGCTATATTCTTGAATATCTTAATATATGCTCTCCACCAATGGAAGAGACTAATGCCTTGCAGGAACCTATGGAAGAAGAAATTGCTGAAACTGGAAGCCCATTGGATGAAAAAGAGGAGGAGAGTGATGATCGAGAGGAGGAAGAATGGATCTACCAATCCCTACCTTCTAATGAGAGTAACTCTTTACCCCTTACATTATTTGATTGTCCCCCATGCTTACCAAAGGAGGACGAATGTCATGTTCCTGAGGATTCTTTTGAAAATGTTTATAATAAAGCTCTAGTGTTTGTAGATCATGAAATGCATGCTTTATGTGATAGTTATATTGTTGAGTTTATTCATGAGGCTACTGAAAATTATTATGAGAGAGGGAAATATGGTTGTAGAAGTTTTCATGGTAATGAAACACCTCTCTATGTGCTAAAAGTTTTGAAGTTGCTCTTGTTTTATCTACCCATTCTTGTTACTATGTGCTTCTTTGATTTATTTTCTTACAAGATTCCTATGCATAGGAAGTGGGTTAGACTTAAATGTGTTTTGAATTTTCTTCTTGATGCTCTCTTTTACTTCAACTCATATTTCTTATGTGAGCATCTTCTCAAACTATCATGCCTAACTTAAAGGCGTTAAAGAAAAGTACTTATTGAGAGATAACCCAAAAGTTTTAGATGAGTCTTGGAAGTTATTACCTCTGTAATAACCTCTCCTTATCCTTTTTATTTGATTTTTGTGCCAAGAGTAACCTCTAATGAGAGAGAAGTAATAATTGGGAAAGTTGCTGTGCCGAAACAGATTTTTGTGCTTCACCATAAAAATTCGTGAGAGAGCTCTGTATGTCGGATTGAGCTGTAATTTTTTGTGCTTCTGACCCAGGTTGTTATCTAACTTTTGTTAGTTCAATACTTTTTTATTTGAGCAACAGAAGGTCTTCGAAAAAATTCGTATTTACCTGCTGGTCTGTTTTGACAGATTTCTGCCATTTTCTGCATTTGCTTCTTGTTAGTTCCTTCTTGAGTTCTTTTGGGGAATTGAGATTTTTGAGGGAAGTGCTACAGAAGCTAGTGTTCTAATGGAAGTTTATTTGGTGTTAGAACTGAACCTTAAGACTTATTTATCTTGAGTGCACTAATGTTGCTAATAAACATTGTGTGAAGTTTAGTATGAAGGAAAATTTCCAGGTGTATGGAAGGAATGAGTAATGAGATGAAGGATGGACTAAAGCTCAAGCTTGGGTATGCCACGCGTGTGACCCCAAGAAATATCCAAGAAGTACAAGCGTCAAAGCTTGGGGATGCCCAAGGCATCCCCTTCTTCATCAATAAAAATTCCAGGTTTCTTCCAAACGCTTCATTTTTATTGTTTCGTGCACAGTTGTGTTTCTCTTGGAGCATCTTCTTTTTCGTTTTTGTTTTGGTTTTTAGTTTTCTTGGTTTGCTTAGTTTTCTGAATAAGTTGGTTGGACCCCCTCTTTCACACTTTGTTGTGCAAATAGTTTGGTTTGGTTTGGAAAAGAGTAGGAAAGTTCATGCTTATGTGGTAAAAAGAGCTCGTTTTTTACTATGGCTATGCTTCGTCATGCCATGCTTGATATTGTTTTGGCTTTATGATTAGTATTCTTTGTTGTAGCATGACTTGTTATAAACAATTGATATTGCTTAATGTGCCTTGGATGAATCATGCATTGTTTTAGCATATTAAAGCATAGTATAGTGGTATTCTCCTTTGATGCTTTATTTGGGTTAACTTGGCACATGCTCACAACATGTTATGACTATCTCAAGTCACCATAGCCTTTATGATCCTTTAGTTTTCAACTTGTAGTATCACTTTATGCTTTGATCAATGATGTTTTGTCGCTCTGCATGATTATGGTCATTATTGCTCTCTTAGTTTGTCGCTCCCAGTCTTTTGCTAGCCTCCACAACCAAGTATGAGTTCCACTCATGCATCCAACTCCCTAAACCAAGTTTTTCCAAAGATTCCACCATACCTACCTACTATCTTATGCTATTCCAAGTATATTCATGCTTTTGTTTACCTCCCACTTGTTATGAGAAAACTAGTGATTAAAGCTCTCACGAACTTGATAGCACACTTTACTTTTTTGCCTCTAATAAACTTAAACCATTGGGTCCTTCTTTGTTGCGTATATGCTTGCGCTTTATAAGTTGAAATTAGCATAACCATGTACCATGGGGAACGCTTTCAACATTGCACTTGTACTTTGTACCCCGTTGATATTATGTTCTTTTGCTTACGGATCCCGGTGGTGTGAAATAAAAGTGGAACTTGTAAGATCATGGAGTTTGTATATGTGTTAGAGAAACGCCTGGGCCGCTAGCCTAAGCCATGCCTAATCATGGTGGAAACTTGCAGCATCACCATAGTGAGCACTCTATGAAGCATCCTCAATAAAAACCTATGCAAATAGCAAATAAAAAGATCGCTGAGATGCTCATTGTCTGCTTGCCTTGTCATTTTGATTATGGGAAAGCTCCCGTATCATGTGCAAGGGGTACCCCGTTGGCGGTTCTTAATGATACACATATACTTACAATGACAAGAGCTTACTCGTGACTGAAGTTGAGTAGCATGAGGATCGGTATTCGTAAGTAAGGGGCATGAGATTTCGGTTTATACCTTGTCAAGCATATCCTCTTAGTTGTGTCACTTTAACCTTAATCACCTTCAAGATGCCTATGATAGGGGCAATGAGAGCTGAAAGCTATAAGTACCATAATTTTTGGAAGCTCTTTATGAGACTTGAATCCCTACTTCCTTTTACAAAAGGCCTTTCTTCCACCATTATATTGAGTCTCCACCTTCTATGTTTATGCACTACTTTGAGAGCATAGTGGCCATTCTTAGTTCTATGTGCATTGTCCCAAGACTAGTTGATTGATGCATAACTTGTTATTGCTTGTTTGAAACTATTGTATCTAGTCACTCTTATGAACTTTTAAGGTGTCCTATGCATTTATATTTGCTACTCTATTGAGGGACAAGCTGAATACTTTTATGCTATGTTTTCTTTATGTGAAACAAACAAACGTCTTGCAAAGCATGTTATTCATGAATCTTTTGTTTGTGCCTTTTCATGTTGTATCATAGTTTCTTTGCTTATTGCTAGAACTTTGTCTTTCATGTTATGATTGAAGTACTTTGATCCTAGCTTTGAGTTTTGCAAATACTTTGATCAAGTTTTTGATGGTGCATGTCACCTCAAAAATTATTTCTTTTTATCACTTACCTACTCGAGGACAAGCAGGAGTTAAGCTTGGGGATGTTGATACATTGCAAATGTATCTATAATTTTTGATGTTCCATGCTTGGTTTTATCCACTTTCTTGTGTTTTGTTCCAACTTTGGAGTACTTTTATTATGATTTCTTGGACTAACCTATTAACAAGAGCCACAGTGCCAGCTGCCTGTTTTCTATTGTTTTTGGTTCTAGAAAAGTCAGAAAATGAATATTCTCGGAATTGGACGGGAACAAAAGCCAAAGTGCCTATTTTTCCGGAAGGGATCAAGTGCCAGAATACGAGACGGAGAAGGGCTGGGGGCCGGCCACACCACCTGGCCACGTGGCCAAGCCTGGCCCGTGCCGGGGGGTGGTCTGGCCGCCCCCAACACCCCCTCGGCCTCTCCTTCCGCCTATAAGTTGCCCTCGGGACGAAAACCCTAGAGACCCGATCAAAAATCCACGAAAGAGTCTGCAGTCGCCGTCGTCTCTGTCCCTAGATCGGGGGGATCTGAAGCTCTTCCCGGCACCCTGCTAGAGAGGGGAATTCACCCTGGAGGCCTTCTTCATCACCATGCAAGCCTCCGGTGTGATGCGTGAGTAGTTCATCCTTGGACTACGGATCCATGTAGTAGCTAGATGGCTGGTTTCTCCTCCTTTGTGCTTTCATGTTTAGATCTTGTGAGCTCCGTTCATGATCAAGATCATCTATTTGTAATTCATACATGTTGTGTTTGCGGGGATCCGATGGATATTGAGATGCTATTTCAGATTGATTATTGATTCTATCATGTCTTTGTTATTTGAGATCTTGCATGCTTTCCGTTGTTAGTAGCTATCTTGGCCAAGTAGATGCTAGCAACTCCAAGAGTTAGTATTTATGCTCCAAGAGTTGCATACTCTTTATTATGATCTGTCTGAGTAGTTGATCACATTGCTGAGAATATTTACATCATATGAAGCAAATGTGTTCGCGAAAGTTCTTTTATCGCACTCAGTTTTCAACTGAATTGCTTGAGGACAAGCAATAAGCTAAGCTTGGGGGGAGTTGATACTTTCAAAACGTATCTACTTTCCCGAACACTTTTGCTATTGTTTCTCCTCTATACTTGTGTGATTTGGATGCAACTCATGCGGACTGACGCTGTTTTCAGCAGAATTGCCTAGGTGTCTGATTTTTGTGCAGCAAATCAACTATCAGGAAAAATCCCGGAAAATATGCCAAAAATCCTATTTCACCCGAAGACTCCAGGAGCCAGAATACGAGACGGAGAAGAGCCAGGGGGTGGCCACACCACCTGGTGGCGCAGGCCAGGCCAGGCCGCGCCAGGGGGTGGTGTGGGCCCCCAGGCACCCCCCTCGGCCTCTCTCTTCGCCTATAAGGAGCCTTCTGACCTAAATACTTCGGGGGGTTCGACGTTTTTCCAGAAGGAGTTCCGCTCTGCCGCCACCACCAGATTCCACGAAACAGCACTAGAAACTCCGTTCTGGCACCCTATCGGGACGGGGAATTAGAGGAGATCATCGCCATCATCATCACCATCGCTTCTCCATCGACCATATATGAGTGAGTAATCCCCCGCTGTAGGCTATGGGGATGGTAGGGATTGGATGAGATCGCTCATGTAATGGCATCAGATTGTTAGGGCATGGTGCCTATTATCTTTTATTAGTGCTTTATGACTTTGTTGCGACTTGTTGTGCTTAATGCTTGTCACTAGGGCCCGAGTGCCATGATTTCATATCTGAACATGTTATTGATTCATTATGATAGTATTTTTTTGGTCTTATCTGCAAGTTGTATACACACGTTGTTGTCCGGAACCTATGGCCCCGAAGTGACAGAAATCGGGATAACCGGAAGGGAATGGCTTTGATGTGAGGATCACATGTGTTCACAGAGTGTTAATGCTTTGCTCCGGTGCTCTATTGAGAGGTGATACTCATGTTATTTCATCTATTTTTTCATGGTTGATGACTTTTGGAGCATGGACCGCTGCAGTCAGGATTCTGATGGAAAAGGTGCTGTTTGGAGGCAAAATTCGCGAAGATCAGAAAATCTGGGAAAATATACGGAAAAATCTATTTTTCCAGAAGACTCAGGATGCCAGAAGATAGAGTGGAGGTGGGCCACAGGGGGCCCACACCACCTCATGGCGCGAGCAGGCCTAGGCCGCACCAGGGAGTGGTGTGGCCGCCCTGGCCCACTCCAGCCTCTCCCCTCTGGCGTATATCATCCCCACGAAACCATAAGACTGGAAGGGCGACCACATAAAGATTCCTCCGCCTCTGCGGGGCGGAAAACACCAAGAGAGAAAGATCTCTCCGGTAGACAGATTTCTGCCGGAGGAATTCCTTCCCGGAGAGGGGAGATCGTCGCCATCAACACCACCATCAAGCTTGACTTCATCGGGATCATCATCATCATCACCACCACCATCATCACCATCAGCACCCTCATCACCATCTCCATATTGCTGTAACAATTGTGTTGAATCTTGCATTAGTTCATAGGGGAAACTTTCCCGGTGTTGATTAATCTTTGTAGTTGATGCTATTGAGTGAACCATTGAATTATTGTTTATGTTCAGATTGTTATACATCATTATTCCATCTCTGATCATGATCCATATGATGTCTTGTGAGTAGTTCGTTTTGTTCTTGAGGACATGGGAGAATTCTTGTTGTTAGTAGTGGAGTTGTGTTGAGAAAGATTCAATAGATTGTTATTTAAGTTGTGGTGTACTTCTTCTAGTGTTGTCATGTGAACGTCGACTACATGACACTTCACCTATATGGGCCTAGGGGAATGCATTGTGTATTTGGCTACTAATCATAGGGGTTGCCGGAGTGACAGAAACATGAACCCCGTTAGGAAACCATTGCGCAAGGGACGTAAGGGTCTTAGAGTTTAAAGCTGTGGTTAGGTTTCTACCTTAATTACTTTATTGTACTTACAGATGTTTGCAAAGGGTATAATCACAAGTATGTATTAGTCTTGGATGGGGCGGTACATTAGCACAGGTTCACCCACACAACACTTAGCAAGGTAAAGAAGATTAATCAGCTATATGAAGCGAAAGCACTTGACAGTCTTCCCATGTGTCCTCGAGAATGTTTGGTCATCTATAGAAATACAACCGGCTTGTCTTTTACTGCATAAAGGATTGGGCCACTTGCTGCATTTATTCCTACTGTCTTTTGTTTACTCGTACTTTGTTTACTTGCCATATCAAAAAAAACCAAAAATCCGGTTGCTAAGTATTTGCAGAGAATTCCTGATCCATACCACTAGCCAACACCTTCTGCTCCTCGTTGGGTTCGACACTCTTACTTATCGAAAATACTGCGATACACCCCCTATACTCATGGGTCATCAAGACTATTTTCTGGCGCCGTTGCCGGGGAGTGAAGCGCTATTGGAGAGTGGAACTGGTAAAGGAAACTTGTACTGTGAGTATTGTTTACTTCTGCTAGTTGCTTTATTTTCATTATGGATAATTCGCTGAGTTTCTTATTTGGTAATGCTACTACCACTGCTAAGGTAGTAGATAAGCCACCACCTGCTGAGAAAGATGTTTTCAAAATACCTACAAGAATTATTGATCGTGTTATGTATAACTACTATGTTGGGGATGGAACTGTCCATCCCGGTGATCATTTACTCTTTATACACGAATTATGCGGGTTGTTCAAGTGTGCAGGTATTACTACAGATCAAGTTAAGAAGAGGTTATTCTCATTATCACTGAAAGGAAGAGCTGAGGAATGGTATAAGCTGCTGAAGAATGGTCAAGCTCTGGAATGGGAGGAAATAGTGCCTCTCTTTTATTCAAAGTTTTATCCTCCTAGTGAGATTCATAAAGATCGGAATCAAATATATAACTTTTGGCCTCTTGATGGAGAGAGTACCGCTCAAGCTTGGGGGAGATTGAAGTTACTAATTCTCAAATGTCCCATTCATGAGCTCCCCAACAATATTATTATCAGCAACCTTTATGCAAGGCTCCCTCTACATGACAAGGATTTGTTGGATGCTTCTTGTGCTGGATCATTCACTCGCATGGAAGAAGAAGCTAAATGGGATCTTCTGGACCGTATTCAAGACAATGTTGAAGCTTGGGAGAATGACAAAGGTAGAAAGTCAGGTATAAATTATGATTATGAATGCATTGAATCTTTTATGGGAACTGATGACTTTCAAAATATTAAAAATGCTTATGGTCTAGAGTCTCAAGCTATTGCTTCTTATTTTAAGGCTTTTTCTTCCTACATTTAAGTGCCTAAAAAGAAGTGGAATAAGTATCATGAACCTTATAAAGATGTTGATAAGAGTGTTCCTGCAAGAAATACTGAAGTTTATACTGCTAATCATGTTTTACCTGAACCTTATATTGAGAAAATGCCTTTTCCAGTTAAGGTAAAGGAACATTCTATGATAGCAAGTATGGTTAATGAAAGTATGAATAAGGTTGTTGAACCTGATAAACAAATGGCTGATGAACCTATAATAGCAAGTGTGAAAGACTTTGTCACTAAGTATGAGGAAGAGGGACACCCTATCCTTTGTAAGGATACCTCTAATATTGTTTCACAAAGTAGTGTCATGAGAGCTAGTATTCCTGTGTTTTCTGTTAGAATAAGTGATGATTGCTATGATAGTCCTTGTGATAGCTATATTGTTAAGTTTATGCATGACACTGAAAGCTATTATGAGAGAGGGAAAAGTGTTCTTATGCATCTTAATAATATCAAGTTTCCTCGTTTTATGCTGAAAGTTTTTATGTTGCACTTCTTTTGCCTTCTTATGCAAGTTGCCTCTGGTTTTAACAACTTGTTTGTTTACAAAATCCCCTTGCATAGGAAGTGGGTTAGACTTAAATGTGTGTGTTTTTGCTTCTTAATGCTCTCTTTCACTTCAATTTATATCCCTATGAGAGCTTCTTCAAAACTATCGTGCCCATCTTAAAGGCTATAAAGAAAGAGCTTTATGGGAGACAACCCAATTTGTTTTTGCTTTTAGTTTGTTTTTGTTTCTTTGAGTCTTGGAAGTTATTACTTCGGTAATAACCGCTCCTTATCTATTTTGTTTGGTTTTTGTGTCAAGATCAACCTCTAATGAGAGAGAAGTAAGATTTGGGGAAGTTGTTGTCCCAAAACAGATTTTTGTGCTTCACCGTAAACATTCGTGAGAGATCTCTGTATGTCGGATTGAGCTGTAATTTTGTGCTTCTGCCCTAGGTTGTTATTTAACTTTCGTTAGTTTTGCACTTTTTGATTTGAGCAACAGAAGATTTTCGAAAAAAATGATCTTTACCTGCTGGTCTGTTTTGACAGATTTAGCCACTCTTGCATCTGCTTCTTTATTCGATTTCCTTTTTGAATTCTTTTTGGGTTTTCGGAAGGAGTTGCTACAGTAGACTATGTTTTGATGGTTTTCAGTTGAAGTTGGACTCAAAAGGTTCTATCACTTCACTTATACTAATGTTGCTAATAAGAACTGTGTGAAGTTTTGTGTGAAAGAAATTTCCAGGAAGTGGAGATAATGGTGTAATAAGAAAGAGAAGGGTTTTATGACTCAAGTAATAAGTGTATGAAGATGAAGATATTGATGCCTTTCAAGTTATAACTCTGGAGAAATCCATTGAGGACCAAATTCAGAGACCTGCAAAGTCTGTTTTCAAATAGGTAACAGTTCTAGTAAGAAAAGTTCCGCGAAAATACAATCCAACTATATTTTTGCAGTTTTCAGTCAATAAGGAAGTTTCGAAGTGAAAAAGGGACGGAACCGGAGTCGAGGTGGCCCACACCACCCCATGGCGTGGGCCCACCCATGGCCGCTCCACCAGGTGGTGAGGCCACCCAGGACTCCGCCTCCGACTCGTTTTCTCCCAGTACCTTCCTTTTGATGTGAAACTTCATAATATATAACCCCCCGGATCTTCCGAGGTTCGTATATCGTGTTTTCGTCGTGCTTTTGTTTCGATCTGTTTCTGCCAGGTAGAATCCTAGATTTGGAGCCACAATGTCTTCCTCTGGATCATCCAAGGGAGATTCCTTAGAAGATATCATCAACCCATACATGAGAGAATTGAAGATTCATCCCAAGGAGTTGTTGCTCGAAGGTGGGGAAGTCCGGATTAAAGAGGTTCAAGGCCCTAAAGGTGAAGGAAGTCTGGAGGACAGGATGGAATCATTGGAACAAGAAGTCTTTAGGTACAAGAAGATGGCGGAGCGCGAAGTGGATATCATCCATAAGATTTGTTCCAAACTCATCACCGAGCACCAGAAGGAGACTGCTGAACTCAAAAACGAAGTCCTCTCACTCCGCCAAACAACCAACGAACTGCAAGCACAGTTCTATGACGTTCAAAATCAAAACTGTGAGTATGAGGCTAGATTTAAACGCATAAGTGCTGCTGCAAGTTTTAGGATGTTGGAAACCACGATGTCCTTTGTTGATGGGAAGCCTTTACCCTGGAAGATGGACAAAGATGAGAAGATACCACCACCACCGAAGGAGTAACTCGTCATCAGGTTTGGCATCCCCTTGGTTTATTCCAAGCTTGGGGGAGTGTCGCGGTATCTTATCACTATCTTCTATCTTTTTACCTTATTAGTAGAGTCATATCATGAATAAAGGAGTTATTTTGTAGCATGGTTTGCATTATGGAAGTGTCCCCTCTCTCGTTAGATTTGTATCCCTTGGTGTGAGTTACCGTTATGGAATATTAATGAGAAGTTCTATCATTCACTTTTTTGCATAACTTATATTAGTTTTCAATTCGTGGTTATATGATTAATCTTGTTGTTAGTATTGGTATCACTTTGGGATCATTGAGTTAATTTAGTTGGTTTTAGCAAACCTGGCTCGGTCAGTAGCAACACCTTTTTGAGAGTTGAAAAGAAAAAGATAGAAGTACTCTAAAGAAAAATAATTTCATCATTCTTTCTTTCTTGATTTGCCCATAAGTCTAGTATTCTCTAGTTAAGATCTTTTGTGCTTCCAAGGAAGATTGCATGTTTGTCTTTATCACTTGTATGTTTGTTTGTTTCCTTCAACTCTTGTACTTGCTACCCAGCCTTGCTAGCCAAAAACCTGTACTGAGAGGGTATTCTTCTCGTGCATCCACTCCTTTAAACCAAAACCTTTGCCATTTGTGTCCACCATACCTACCTAGTAGCATTATTGCTATTCCAAGTAAATGTTTGTTTTATCTACCTCCCAAATTAAACTTGTTATGCGAAAATTAGTGATTAAAGCTCTCACGAACTTGATGGCACACTTTACTTTCTTGCACTTAATAAACTTGAACCATTGTGCTCACCTATGTTGCATATATGCTTGCGCTTTGTAAGTTGTGAATTAGCAGAACCATGCCGTCATGGGGAACGCTTTCAACATTGCACTGGTACTTTGTACCAAGTTGATATCATGTTCTTTTGTCTATGGATGTCGTCGGTGTGAAATGAAAGGGGAGCTTATAAGTCCATGGAGTTATGCATATGTGTTAGAGAAACGCCTGGGCCGCTGGTCTAATCCATGCTGACATGGTGGAAACCTGCAGCATAACCATAACGAGTATCTATGAAGCATTCTTCTTATAAAAAAAGAGATAGAGATTGAGAAAAAAGAAAAAAAAGAGATATTATGAAAAGAGGAAAGAGAGAAAAAAGCACCATATTCCCATGGTAAATAAGAAGATTGCTGAGATACTTGTTGTCTGCTTGCCTTGTCATTTTGATATGGGGATTCTTCCGTATCATCGGGCAAGGGGTACCCCTTTGGCGGTTCTCAATGATACACATATGCTTACGATGACAAGAACTTACCGGTGACTAAACTTGAGTAGCATGAGGAGAGGCCCTCGTATTCAAGGGACATGAGATTCTCAATTTACAACTTGTCAATGCATATCCTCATTTTTGATCACTTTAACCTTAATCACCTAAAGATGCCTATGATAGGGGCAATGAGAGCTGAAAGCTAGTAAGTATCATAATTTTTGGGAGCTCTTTATGAGACTTGCAATCTTTGCTTCCCTCTGCGAAAGGCCTTTATTTTACTTTGTAGATTGAGTCAGTAAACCTACTTCCTCTCTATCTCAGCAAGTATTTTGAGTTGATGTGTTTCATTCATTCATATGATGATTTATTCAATCATGTCTTATGTTCCTTGTTTTGCACATTGATCTTATCTTGAAGTTTACTACTTTGAAAGCTTTCATTGAAAAAACCAGCTATTTGTGAACTCCAGCAAATTATCAACTATTCTTCGACCAAGAGCTAAGTTTGCCATTACCAATTATGATTCACTTTGTGTATCTTTATTGTGTTTCCTTTACTCATTGCAAGTTGAGTTATATAATAGTGAGTTGTCTTCTAATATGATCTATGTATTTGATGAATGTGATGCTTCTTGTTCGTATTCTTTTATCGACTCTTCCCTCCATAAACTTGAAGTCATGTTTATTGAGCTCAGTTTCGCTTGGGGACAAGCGAAGTCTAAGCTTGGGGGGAGTTGATATGTCCATTTTGCATCACTATTCTATGTCTTAATTCACTATTATTCATTGATATATTTCATATTGAGAGGTGATACTCATGTTATTTCATCTATTTTTGCATGGTTGATGAATTTTGGAGCATGGACCGCTGCAGTCAGGATTCTGATGGAAAAGGTGCTGTTTGGAGGCAAAATTCGCGAAGATCAGAAAATCCGGGAAAATATACGGAAAATTCTATTTTTCCAGAAGACTCAGGATGCCAGAAGATGGAGTGGAGGTGGGCCACAGGGGGCCCACACCACTCCCTGGCGTGGGAAGGCAGTGGTGTGGCCGCCCTGGCCCACTCCAGCCTCTCCCCTCTAGCGTATATCATCCCCACGAAACCCTAAGACTGGAAGGGCGACCACAGAAAGATTTCGCCGCCTCTGCGGGGCGGAAAACACCGAGAGAGAAAGATCTCTCCGGCAGACAGATTTCTGCCGAGGGAATTCCTTCCCGGAGAGGGGAGATCGTCTCCATCAACACCACCATCAAGCTGGACTTCATCAGGATCATCATCATCATCACCACCACCATCATCACCATCAGCACCCTCATCACCATCTCCATATTGCTGTAACAATTGTGTTGAATCTTGCATTAGTTCATAGGGGAAACTTTCCCGGTGTTGATTACTCTTTGTAGTTGATGCTATTGAGTGAACCATTGAATTATTGTTTATGTTCAGATTGTTATATATCATTATTCCATCTCTGATCATGATCCATATGATGTCTTGTGAGTAGTTCATTTTGTTCTTGAGGACATGGGAGAAGTCTTGTTGTTAGTAGTGGAGTTGCGTTGAGAAAGAGTCAATAGATTGTTATTTAAGTTGTGGTGTACTTCTTCTAGTGGTGTCATGTGAACGTCGACTACATGATACTTTACCTATATGGGCCTAGGGGAATGCATTGTGTACTTGGCTACTAATCGTAGGGGTTGCCGGAGTGACAGAAACCTGAACCCCCGTTAGGAAACCATTGCACAAGGGACGTAAGGGTCTTAGAGTTTAAAGTTGTGGTTAGGTTTCTACCTTAATTACTTTCTTGTACTTACGGATGTTTGCAAGGGGTATAATCACAAGTATGTATTAGTCTTGGATGGGGCGGTACATTAGCACAGGTTCACCCACACAACACTTAGCAAGCTAAAGAAGATTAATCAGCTATATGAAGCGAAAGCACTTGACAGTCTTCCCATGTGTCCTCAAGAACGTTTGGTCATCTATAGAAATACAACCGGCTTGTCCTTTGCTGCATAAAGGATTGGGCCACTTGCTGCATTTATTCCTACCGTCTTTTGTTTACTCGTACTTTGTTTACTTGCCATATCAAAAACCCCTAAAAATCCGTTTGCTAAGTATTTGTAGAGAATTCCTGATCCATACCACTAGCCAGCACCTTCTGCTCCTCGTTGGGTTCGACACTCTTACTTATCGAAAATACTGCGATACACCCCCTATACTTGTGGGTCATCACACTTTAATTGCCAGTAGTTCCCTAGAGGCCCCGCTGCAAACGGGCTGGCAGGACAAAAGATGGTGTGCAAGTTCTCATTGCGAGCACGTATGACTATATATGGAACATATGCCTAGGATTATCTAGTACTTGGATGCTTTATCTTATTTATCTGCAATTGCCCTATGTTCTGATTGCTATGTGAATTGTCTTGTCCATGCAACGCCCGTCCATCCATCCCTATTCCTACCGCACTCGAATCCCACTGTTTACTGCTTTTATTACTACTGTCTTTGCTTTACTACTACTGTTACTTTACTATTCCTACTACAAACTGTTTCTACTGATAAACTGCTGTGAGCAAGATTGTTTTCAGGTGCAGCTGAATTGACAACGCAGTTGTTAAGGCTTATAAATATTCTTTGGCTCCCCTTGTGTCGAATCAATAAATTGGGTTTCACTTCCCTCGAAAATACTGCGATACACCCCCTATACTTATGGGTCATCAGCAGGCCTAGCCCACGCCAGGGGGTGGTCTGGCCGACCCCAACACCCCCTCGGCCTCTCCTTCCGCCTATATATTGCCTTCGGGACCAAAACCCTAAGTACCCGATCAAAAATCCACGAAAGAGTCTGTAGCTGCCGTCATCTCCATCCCTAGATCGGGAGGGACCTGAAGCTCTTCCTGGCACCCTGCTGGAGAGGGGAATTCACCCTGGAGGCCTTCTTCATCATCATGCAAGCCTCCGGTGTGATGCGTGAGTAGTTCATGTCTGGACTACGGGTCCATGTAGTAGCTAGATGGTTGGTTCTCCTCCTTTGTGCTTTCATGTTTAGATCTTGTGAGCTCCGTTCATGATCAAGATCATCTATTTGTAATTCTGCATGTTGTGTTTGCGGGGATCCGATGGATATTGAGATGATATTTCAGATTGATGATTGATTCTATCATGTCTTTGTTATTTGTGATCTTGCATGCTTTCTGTTGTTAGTAGCTATCTTGGCCAAGTAGATGCTAGCAACTCCAAGAGTTAGTATTTATGCTCGATAGTGGGTTCATGCCTCTGGTAATCTAGGGAAGTGACAGAAATCTCTAAGGTACTAGATATGCTGTTGCTACTAGGGAGAAAACAACAATCCTTTGTTCATAGAACAATCGTATTGTGTACTTTACACGCAGTTCGTAAAGCAATAAACTGTTGCTTGCAACTTAATACTGGAGGGGGTTCGGATGATAACCTGAAGGTGGATTATTAGTCATAGATGCAGCTGGATGGCGGTCTATGTATAATGTTGTAATGCCCAATCAAGTTCCAAAGGAGTCAAGATGATTAGTATATGTATGTATTGCTTTCTCGATGTTTGTCAATTACCCCGCTGTAATTTGTTCACCCAGCATGTTATCTATCTTAAGGAGAGCCACCTCTAGTGAACTATGCATCCCGGTCCTTTTCTTTACATACAATCTACAAATTGTTACTGTTTTGTGTTTACTTTCTGCAAACTATTACTTCTTTCCATTCGATACGTTTAATCCTTTGTTTTCCGCAAAACACGGTGAGATTGACAACCTCATCGCAAGTTGGGGACAAAGTTCTGTGGTTGTGTTGTGCAGGTCTCCACGTTGCTACTAGCACCGGTAGTGCGCCCTGCCAAAGCTCAGCTGGTAACACCTTTGGGGTGTTTCCTTGCTCCTACTAGTTCGATTAAACCTTGGTTTCATAACTAAGGGAAACTTGTTGTTATGATCATCATACCTTCCTCTTGGGGTTCCCAACGAGCTCTACATCAACCACGCACCAGCACTTTTCTGGGCGCCGTGTATTGAGCCATCAGTTGCGCGCCCACCGTCGGTGTGGAGGACGAGCTTGCCGACAGATGGCCGAGGTCGACGAGGTGCTCCTCTTCCACGAGCAGCACAGGGCGACCTGGGAGGAGGAGGAGGTGCGCTTGGGGAACTCGGGGGAGGAGGCGGCGCACGGGAGGAGCTCCGGGGAGGAGGAGGCGCTAGGATTGTTGGCCCGATTGTTGGATCTCTATGCAATGTAGGCAAGCTCGAGAGTCGGTGGCACACTCGCTTCATGGCTTCATGTATAGTGAGTAGGTATTCCATGTGGCATCTGGTGCCATGGAAAACCCTCCTAAAGAGGAAGTATGTCGGGTCAAAGGAGTTGTCTCAAGTGCTATGGAAGTCGGAAGACTCGCATTTCTAGGTCGGGATGATGCGTTGAAGAAAATTCTGCTTTGATACTCTCTATTAAAGACCGTTCGGAAATTCACTTCTGGGAAGGTAAATGGCTTGGTAATGCATCACTCCGGGAACAATATCCATCATTGTATAACATAGTTAGACACAAAGGGGAAACGATTGCCACAGTATTAGGCTCTTCTCCTCCTAATGTGTCATTCAGGAGGAGTCTCAATGGATCTAGATTTGTATCGTGGAATGACCTATTACAACGGTTAACTACAGTACAACTATCAAAGGGGCATGACGAGTTCCGCTATAACTTACATGAGAATGGTAATTTCTCAGTAGATTCCTTGTATAGAGCTCTAATTCAGTCTAATGCACCAGTTGGTAATAATGAGAAAATCTACAAGATAAAGATATCTCTAAAGAGGAAAAAATTCATTTGGTATCTAAGTCGGTGGTTATTCTTACCAAAGACAACCTTGCTAAGAGGAGTTGGCATGAAAGTAAACAATGCGTTTTCTGTCAACAGGATGAGACAATTAAACATTTATTCTTCCAATGTAAATTTCCTCGTTCTGTATGGTCAGTCATCCATGTAGCTTCCGGACTATCTCCTCCTTGTAGTGTTGCTCATATATTTGGGAATTGGTTACATGAAATTGAGCCTAGGTTCAGCATACTTAATAGGGTGGGAGCGGTTGTCATTATTTGGTCACTTTGGCTTATATAAATGATAAGGCTTTTGATAATAAAATATCTTCTTGTCTATAGGTTATCTACCGGTCCACCGCTACGCTCTGTTTATGATCGTCTCTACGTCGGGTGGAGTTGCGCGACCGATTTATGGAGGTATGTACACGATTGGAGGACACGACGAGGAACACTTTTTCCCGTCATGATGGCCGCGTGAACTCAGGATTGGTCCCCCAGATTCTTAGGCGTTATACTATATCTTAGTATGATGTATCTCACCTTGTTTTTGGTTTATGTATTGTTCGGATTCCTATCGGTTGTGTGCATCGTTTATGCAGGTGTAATGACTTAAAACTTTTAAATACCCACTTCGATCATAATTAATATTCTCAGACTTTTCTGGATTCGGATATATAGATACATCCAAATTTATAGAAATTTGAGAACATTAATTAGGATCGGAGGGTGTAATAAAGAGCCCATTATAAAAAAAGAGTGTTCTCCGAGCTCCTTTTGGAAGATCCGCCCGTGGATGCGGATTTAAGGATAGGTGGTCTCGGGCCATTTAGTCTGATTTGGTTAGCAGCAATAGCTCGTCCCATTTGAGGGATATGTTTGCCTCAAAAAAAAAAATTGAGGGATATGTGCATTGCTATCTTGGGCCGTGGGATGCGGTTCTTACGGACTAGCGACTTTCCTACCATCTTGGGCTGAGCTTAGCGATATGATGGACTTTTACACCTCGCTCCGATGATTATGCATGCACGGTATATAAGCTATGGGTTGAACCCTCACGTGATTATAACAATTTGAAACTAACTAATATCTAGGCATATTTTTTTCTTCTAAATGACTCGTTTTTTAACTAATTGGGAAACCATATGCAAAACTATGTTCATTGGTTCCCCTTTATGCTGTTCGACATGTCGTAAGTATGATTTTAATTTTGGTTTGATTTGCTGCAATAAATTACAAGGATGGTATCAGAGTGAGTCGATCTAGAAAAAGGTGTCGTTCCTTAATTATGCATCCTAATCTGGTCATATATTCTGAGCAAGAATGTACAAATATTAATTTGAAAGGATTTTTCAAATTGTTTGTGTTTTTTGCCCAGAAGTTTAGATCAGCGGGTCGCTCCACATCAGTGCTCCATTTCCTTGTGCATTTGATAAAGCATGAAATGTAGAACATATACTTCATTTTCTTTATGGGCTATGTTATTTACCCTTATCCACTTCTTTATTTATTGTGATGTATCACGAGGACGATATTTCAGTAAGTTGGCTCTTGAAAACGTCCTCCTTCCCTGATTACACACATCCAAAATTGATCATGTGTTTTGAGAAAAAATGTGTATTTTTTAAATGAAAAGTAATTCACGTGTTGTTTGTGCTTTTAGAGTAGACTACTATCTTGTTTTATCCATGTTATTTATCTTGAAGTAATTAGTCCAACCACCGGTTGGCTTTGATGAATCAAAAAGGATGGTACCCGAGCAAGCTAGCTCTTAAAGGTCCTCCTTCATTGATTATACATCCTAAACTGTTCATATATGTGCAGTTCTGAAATCAAATTTGTCATGTTATTTATCTTGAAATATTTAGCAAAACTACCTCTTTGCCAAGATGAATCCGGAAGGAAGGCATCTGAGTAAGGTAGGTCTGAAATGGTTCTTCTTCCTTGATTTTGAGGCAGTTGCATGCTCCCGCTATTTTATTAACATGTCGTGAAACTGAAAATAATGATAAATTCATTAACTTCACTGTGTCCCTCTACCACCGCCGTAGGTTTCACTGGGAAAAGCCTGTGGAACACAACGCCGCCGGGGCTACGAATTTGGTAAGGAAATCCAGTGCTGGGAATTTACTCTTTTCAAATCAATGGGTGTTAATACAATAAGAATCAAGTTACCATATCTTCATTATTGCCATATATAATGACATGTGCAAATGACCATATAGTAAATCATTCAAATAGTACTTTCGTAATGGACATAACAATCATTAAATGATAAATTAGAGATGTAGCATTCCTTACGACATTATGAAGTTGCAAAATTTACTTCCAGACTCATAACATGCATATCTATGAAACTATAAATTTACACTCAAACACTTTCAAAGAAATATACCCCCATAAAAAAATACTTCCATGGAAATAACTATGATGCCCTCGCATTTAGTGCCGAGAGGAGCAACCTATGTTACATAGACACGGAGGGAGAGGCGAATAGGCTACGCGGGAGATGAAACGAAGAGACGGGAGCTGAACCGAAGCCAGGCAGCCTCCACCAAGTTTGCATTAATTTTCCACTTAGTTTGTATTTGAAACCTCCACTAGCGGAATTTTTTTTATTCTAGTCATGTGTGGCCAAAGAGAAAGTTAGCTCGGCGAGAGCCCCACAACCCGCGTGCGAGGTGTGGCAAGGCGGGCGGCGGAGGAGGAGGGCGCATGTGAGCCACTTCTCTTCACATGCTTGTACAAGTGGTACCAGCCTCCCTTATAAGGAGGTCAAATTCCTAGTCTACTAGCAATGTGGGACTACATTTCTGCCCCACCTTTTGCCATGCATGAATCGGCCAAATGAACCTCTAGGATTTCAGAAACACAACGCATAAGAAGTTATTAATTTGAGACCGTGGCAATGCACATGCATCCAATTAATCATATATAATCTTCATATTTTTGTGAGAGTTGTTACGAAACACAACGCTGAACATCCACTTATTTGTGGATATAGGGAGTATGAGTACCTCTGATCTCGAAACAGATTATCCCTCCAACTATATATAATCCAGCAGATCACAAATTTAGTTGGAATATTAAAATTTCTTAAAAGGAAAACTATTTCACAAGTGGTCGCTCTCTTCAGCACCACAAACTCAAGATTAATATGTTCATCCTGCAAAACCAACGAGAGACGACTTCTCCAACACTAGTTTAATGAGATGAACAATCCATATAATTAAGGAACACTAGTTCCATGCAATCACTCACAACTCATTACGGAGTGCTACATTTCATGTGGCATTCCGCGTTAATGGTAAAATGTTTTCAAACTGTTTCATGCACTTCCTTACCGCAACGATCCCTTTGGTCCTTCACGAAGCAACAAGCAGGAGGATTGTGGGATGCATTTATTAAGGGAAAGCTTGCACAAGCATCTCTCCCATTCTAGTATTACATTGTTTTCCCTTTCTATCTGAAAAGTTGCACCCCACACAGACAGTGGCTAAGGCTAGCTGCTAATACTAATAGCAGCAATCTTGAAAAACAACTAAGAAGAAGAGACATAGCGATAAAATAGGGGTTTCAATTTACTACTAGGGCAAACTAAAGGTACATTGCTCATTAACTAGCTAGCTAGTTAGAAACTACTACTACTAGATGGAACTCCAGCCTGTAGAATTATTGTTGGGATGTCTCGTCTGTCCAACTACAGACCGTGGCGGTGGTGTCGGTGATGGTGGTGGATCGTCGGAGCCGGAGCGGGAGACGGGGCAAAGATCGGTGCCAATACGCCGCCGGTCATGTTGGAAATGAAGGGGGCATAGATCGGGGCCATGGATGATGATGGAAGCGGCGATGGGACGGCGGGGTGAGGGCACTGGTAGCACTTGGCGAAAAGGCCGAAGGTATTCACCTGCTGCACGAAATTGGTGATGCTAGCCCATCCGCCGAAGCCGAAGCCCACGACGAGCACCCACGCAACCACGAAGGAGTTGATCACATACGCCCCGGTCCAACCGCCGGCAAACCTCGGCGGCCGCTCCACCGCGTTCTGCATTTGCATTTGCATTCGTCGTCAGTCAGAGGAATTGAAGAAGAATACGTGCACAAAGTATCTATATGACAAAAATAAATGGTACTCCAACCAGGGGCGGATCCAAGTTCATGATTGGTGGTGCACAGGACACGGGGTAAATAAAAAATCCTTTATAGTTTAGCTTTTTTTCACCATGTGTGACACCCCCAAAACAAGTTTTTTTAAGTTGAAGCACCACTGTGTACCCGGATTGTCATTTCCGTAGCTCGGCCACTGACTCCAACTTGGTACTAGTACTAGTACTATGGAATCAGAGATATAACGATGTAAAAAGTGGAGAGAGCCATATGTGCTCAAGTGGTATAGTAGTCTACTCTATTCTGCTGCTGCATGAATTTGTTGCTTTCTAGACATGGCAGGATTTGTTTCCGGACAGAATAATCATGTCTAAAAAAACGAAAGAGCAAAGCTCGCGCATGCATGCTGCTCCATCGATCGATGCCAATGGCTGCTCCGAGACGTACAGCAGATGATACAATAGCTAGCACGACATCATTCCCAGCACTTTTGTCTAACTTTGTGGTATACCATGGAGTGGTGCCAGTACTACTTTTTTTATTGTCTAGAATAACAAAAGGAATTCATGCATGCATACCAAGGCACGTACACGTACCTCGCGTGCGTGTGGTGATCTGAAGGTGCACATGTGCGCCATGGCGGGGATGATGTAGACGGTGAAGCTGACGAGGAGCGATCCGACGGCGGAGTTGATGGGCCCGAAGAAGGGGAAGATGATGGCGAGGAACCAGATGGGCACGACGACGGGGAGCCTGGCGGCGGCGCGCTTGCATAGGCTGCGGCAGTGGTGGAGGCCGATGAGCTTCTCCCAGACGAAGTAGAGCGGCGTGCACGCGAATCCGAAGGTGATGAACTGGTGGATCAGCATGAGCACGACGGCGGCGTCGCGCCAGGCGTCGCGCGGCAGCAGCGAGAGCGCGTTGGAGTGCGTGAGCAGCTCGTCGCCGAAGGCCCAGTACGCCGCGGACGCCGACGGCAGCGTGAGGGTGAGCACGTATAGGGTGGCCAGCAGGTAGATCGCCTTGAACTTCTGCGGCCGCCACATCGCGTGCATCACCTCCCTGCACGCACATACATATCGACCATGGCATCAGCACATACATATCCATCCATGTACGTATGTGGGTCGCACGTGTGTGTTCTTGGAGTATATGCTAGGGCACAGGAGTAGCAGACGACATTCCCGTTGCGCGTGACCTACTACTACTTTTCATTTACCCAAAAAAGCTGGGCAGCAGCGTGCGTGCACGCTCCTCCGTGACCAGTTACCGTTGCACTCTAGTATTATCGAAAGAAAGAATGAAGTGGAGATCGAGTGGAGTTTGTGTTGGCTTACACGGTGACAGCGTGGCCCCCGAAGGTGTAGAGAATGTTGGTGGCGCCAGTGAAGTAGAGCATGATGGTGGTGGGGCCGGAATGTCTGACGCCCTCCACCTGGCCGTGCGCGATGGAGGCGACGGCGATGTACCATGCCGTGTAGGTGGTCATGAGGAGGCCCAGGAAGGACCAGACGCGGTAGTTGTGGAAGGAGGGGATGAAGACGGTGGTGGCGCAGCAGGCGCCGAAGACGTAGGTCCAGGTCCGCTTGTCCAGGCGGTCGTTCACGTAGTAGATGTTGCTGGCGCAGCCGATGAGCTGGATCACCGACCCGAACAGCAGGAACGTGCAGTTGAAGGCCAGCCCCACGTTCCTCCACTGCTTGCCCAGCAACCCGTCGAGCACCTCGAACCACTGTAGTTAACATCAGAGACTACTCAAATGGACGGGAGCGAGCTACCTCGTGTAGTATGGATCGATGGAGGAGGAGGAGGATAGCTAGAAGAGATGTACGTGCCTGGATGACGTGGTTGCGGAAGTCCACCTTGTCCTTCTCCTTGCGGGTGCGGTACTCCAGGTAGAGGATGCTGATGAGGTAGGCGGTCCAGCTGCCCAGGAGGCCGTAGAAGAGCTGGAACAGGATGCCGCTCACCATGCCCAGCTGCGCGAAGGAGTAGGGAAGCGTCAGCAGGACCTGGGCGACCTGGTTCGAAGCGCAGCTGAACCACGCGTCGTAGGCCGAACCGCCGTGCCAAAGAAGCCCCGACAGACGGGACTTGCCGCCGCCGCCGGCTTGCTCCTCCTCCCCCTCCTCCTCTGACGCCTCGTAACGCCTCAGTCCGGCCGGCGCCTTCTGCTGGTCGGCTGCGCTCCCAGCAGCCATCGTCTCCGACGCCATCGCTTGCTCTAACTCACTTCCTCTTGCTTAGGACCTACGCTCTGGTCTGGTGTATAGTGGTGTTTGGGTGGAGTATGCGGGGAGCGGGAGAGGGTCATATGTATACGCAGACAGAGGCCGCACTCCGTAGTACTCCCTCCGTTCCTCAGCTTACGGCGTAAAAATTCTGGCGCGGCTATTAAGGAGCATCATGCAGCGGAAAATTTTCCTTTCTTGCCCTCTCATGCACGCCCACTAAAGCTCCTTAATTCACTATCATTAATTGCCCTGTCTCTCCGTTTCTCATGCATGCGCACGGCAACAGCAATGCTCGCCCACGCTGGGAATAACTGCGTGTGCGCTTTTTGAGGACGAGGGGGCGGAAAGGAGGGGCAAATTTGGCATCTTAGAAATTCTATGAAGGTAGCGCCTTAAGCTATGAGGAAAAACCGATTTTTTTATACGCCTTAAGCTGAGGAACGGAGGGAGTAGTAATAAACAAAATTATGCGCTCAAGTGGTATACTACTCTACTCTAGTGCTGCTGCTGCTGCGAATTTGTTGCTTTCTAGACATTGCAGGACTTGTTCCCGGACGACAGAATCATGTCCACAGGAAAGCGAGCGCATGCTGCTCCATCCATCGATGCCAATGGCTCCAAGACACAAGATGATACAATTGCACGACATCACTTCCGGCACTTCTTTTTTTGTCCAACTTTGTGGTACACTAGCGAGTGGTGCCAGTACTTAGTAATTGTTGCTGTTGTCTAAGGACATCTCCACGGGTACAACCAAAACCACTGATTCAAATCGTCCGACTTTGTTTCGTTTGGATCGCCTCGCGGATAGAATTTGGGTCACGGTCCGGCTTGCCAGGCCGGTGCCCCCAGCGGCGCGACCCATTTTGTCCACCTCGCCATTTCCGCCACCGTTTCCCCCCACGACCGGCAACTTCTCATCGTTGAGAGAGAGGTGGGGTAAGGAGGTGAGTTGGCGGGTACAAGGTAACACAATTTACCTAAGTTTTCAGATCCCGTGATGGTGGCAGAATCCTACTCTTACTACCAATCACTATAATAGCAATACGCCGGGTTACAGAGATCGTAAGTTTCACTGTACTAAGTTGTCTTGTGGCTTAAAGGCCCCACAGGTCCGGCTTATAAAGGCACCCGACCCTAGGGTTACAGGGTAAAGTCCATACCGAACAGGTTACAGAGTCCTACACTAATACTAACTAGTCTATGTGTCTTGTACTCCAAGGCTCCGGCTTCATCTACGTCGGTGCTGGAGCCTCCGTGTTATTACGGAATGGGCCTCCCTTCTGGATCATTTTAACTGGGCCGCCCAGCAGGCCATTAGCCATGCTACCACCGTGGGCCACTCAGGTTATCCGGATTAGGTCTATGTTATGGTGATACCTATTATGATATCCCAACAAAACATTAACATATACCCCTTGAACTATTCTGATATCCTCTACAATAATTCCGGTGCTTCCCAAACTTTTCTCTGATATATCGTATCTACTCAAAAGCATCGAGGAACATGAAGTGTATCACCATACAGTTCATGAATAATCTAGACATGATTGAGACACCTCTCCGATCAAAAATATAAAGGGTGCCGCAGCAGAAAACAAAAAAATTCCTATGTTGGAACGTCCTAAACTGTCTAGGATCTATCTATGTAGTAATGCGGTAACGGCCAAGCGTATAGAATGCATACCCTTGTAGACCGTACGCGGTTAACATTCCGAGAGGAACGTGGTTGATGTAGTTGAACTCGTAGCTGACCTCAAGGTCGCGAAGCTCCTCATAGGTAAACCCTTGCTCCTTCTTCATCGTGCAGCAGCTCCGACTCACGATATTTAAGCGTTCCAAGTGTTGCGCCTCGTGTCTGCGTACACATCCGGTGTACGATGAGACCTCCAGCTCCCTGATCCCGCCGGGAGTGCGGAAGTTGATATTCGGCTAGGAATCCCTATAGCGCAATTGATATCTGGCTAGGAATCCCTATAGCGCAACGGCGTGTTGTAGGTATGCCTCGTTCGTACAGCCTAGACTTGGGGCTACGGTCACAAGGTATAGAGAGAGGAAGGGAGAAAGTCAACTAAAAGACTTCTCAAATTGTGTGTCTAATCCCACCATGAGCACCCTTTTATATAGGCGGAGGGGATGTGCCCTCCCCATTAGGTTAGCCATATGGGACTAATAGTAAAGGAAATATCCCAGGAAATATCATCTCAGCCGAAAAGACCTACTATGTGGTTGACTTTTGGGTGAGCCTGCTCTCTAATAACTAGACAATCCTTGACTCGGCAAAAAGAAATACTGCGAGCAACTAGATCATGTTGAATGATCATATCTTAGTCTTATCATAGCAATGCCACCTAGGATGATTTCTGAGTTGGTGTAGAGAGAAACTAAAAAATATTTATCTTGTCTAAGCTAAGAGATCATCTCTTAGCAACGATATATCTCACCTAAAAATAACTCATTGTACATCATGTTTTGTTCTCATATCAAAATTATGAGGCATGTATAAGATAAGACTATCTTATCTACCATTGTACATGTCCTTAGAGCAACTCTAGCAGAGCCCGTACAAATGCAAAAACTATAAACCGACAGTTTTCAGTTTGTGACAAAAACTGGCCCCGAGCCGATACTGTAAAAACGTGCGAACTATTTTTTTGGCAGGTGACGGAGAAATCCTCACTTCGAGTTCTACATTCGCGGGGTGGCAGGCCGAACCCAGCGCGAACCCTCCTCCCTGAATCGTTGGCACTTGGCACGCGGAAGTTTCATTTTCCCGCTCGCCCTTCCACTAGCCATCGTCGTCGCCTCCCCCATCGTTTTTGGCTTCTTCTGGCCACATCCCGCCGCCGCCAACCCCCCCACACCCGCCTCGCCGCTGGGAGGAGCCACTGGCCATGAATTCGACGTCGAGATGCGATTTGGCAGTGCGATTCACCTAGGCGGTGAGCTCTGGTCACCCCGGTGCTACTGCTGCCGCCTCGTCTGTTGCCACCGCCTACTCCGACCGAATCAAGCAAACCGCTGTAAAATCCCATCCCATCTCCCCTGCGAGTTCAAATCCGTGTATGTAGATTTTGACATACGATCCCTGTAGATGAGTTCGATGATGAGCGAGAGCGAGCTCTTTTTCTTCAATGATCATTGTCCTCGGATGATTCAAACATCGACGAGCTGCTCTACGACGACGCCGCCGAGCATTTGGCCGCCATACTCGCCGTGAAGGAGATTGAGGGCGAAAAATGATGCATAGGCGGTAGGGATCGGTTCGTGGCCTTTTTGCATCCAGCGCAACCGCGCGTTGGGCCACCAAACGCTAATGAAAGATAATTATGACGAGGTACCAACATACCCGCTCGCCCTTCCACTAGCCATCGTCGTCGCCTCCCCCATCGTTTTTGGCTTCCTCTGGCCACATCCCGCCGCCGCCAACCCCCCACACCCGCCTCGCCGCTGGGAGGAGCCACTGGCCATGAATTCGACGTCGAGATGCGATTTGGCAGTGCGATTCACCTAGGCGGTGAGCTCTGGTCACCCCGGTGCTACTGCTGCCGCCTCGTCTATTGCCACCGCCTACTCCGACCGAATCAAGCAAACCGCTGTAAAATCCCATCCCATCTCCCCCGCGAGTTCAAATCCGTGTATGTAGATTTTGACATACGATCCCTGTAGATGAGTTCGATGATGAGCGAGAGCGAGCTCTTTTTCTTCAATGATCATTGTCCTCGGATGATTCAAACATCGATGAGCTGCTCTACGACGACGACGCCGAGCATTTGGTCGCCATACTCGCCGTGAAGGAGATTGAGGGCGAAAAATGATGCATAGGCGGTGGGGATCGGTTCGTGGCCTTTTTGCATCCAGCGCAACCGCGCGTTGGGCCACCAAGCGCTAATGAAAGATAATTATGACGAGGTACCAACATAGCCCCCCCCCCTCCCCGACCAACACACACACATATTCCATAGAAGGTTTCGATTGCGGCGTCCCTTGTTTATCAAAATTGTTGAAGCTTGCGAGGCCAATTGCACGTACCTCGCTAATATGCTAAACTCTTTAATGTCCAAATTGTGGATGGCGTCAACATTGAATAAGAAAGTCCATTAATTGTCAAACTGGTCACTGTTTTTTCTTGCTAAAATCTCTAGATATTAAAATCGCCACCTATACCAAGATTTTGTTGGGCTTTATACTTCCATCAGCGTTGTCAATGCTACATCAAGTTAGAGCAAGGGCAATAGTACAGCCAGCTGTTGGCTATAAGCCATGTCCATGTTATCTAGAGTCAATCTAATAGCTAACATGTACAATAGTTAGAGATTAAAATATACTACTTTATTAATGTATTGTCCACTTTTTACTCTCACATAGTGCCTAGGAGCACGTGCTGCAGCTGGCTCTTAACTAAGCACCCACTCCTCTTCTCTCTCCTCTTCTCTCTCATCCAACTAAGCATAAATATACTATTTTTCAGTCTTATAGTCTGTTGACTGGATTTTATTGTACTTGCTCTTAGAGGAGGCGCTATGAGCACTAGTAGACTCTAAGCACATATTTCATTGCCATTAGAGTAGGCTTCATTTATGGCCATCTATGCCAGATCTGGGCTTCCACCACCACCCTATGCCTCTTCGCACTCCTAGATCAAATTTAAATCTCGTAAGATCTGATGGCCATGCACATACACAAGGCACGTCTCCCATCTGATGGGTGTTGTACGCATTGATTTAGTTGGTTTTAGCAGTTTCGCCCGTTGTGGGTGCAGATTCAGGGATGGGAGGTCTCGGGCGATGTGTGCAGTAGGTACTTAATATCATCTCTTCATCAATTCTTTAATTGCGTGGCTTTTTATAAGACACATCAACATTGGCAGCGCTACTTAATATCATCAATTCCAGGGAGTGCTCCTGAAAAGTATGAGATAATCTGGTACCAAAAGAAGACAGGAAAATAGAGGTTAGACACGATGAAAATGCAGGGAAAAAAGAGCAAAAAAAATAAAATCGAAAATATCAGAGCCAGGTTTCGATCCTGGGACCTGTGGGTTATGGGCCCACCACGCTTCCGCTGCGCCACTCTGATCTTTCTGTGATACAACCAACACGATATGAAATATGTCCTGACGGTGATGGACGGGAAAGCCTCCTCTTTTATTCTAGGGAAAAAGACCAAAACAAATTCCGATGGTTGCCCATGCACATCAACCACGCATTCTGCTCTCTGCCTCTCTCAACACTATCCCTCAATCGATCGTGTGTAAGCGCTGAGACTAAACACAGTGAACCTACACAAACAGGCTCAGGCTGGGTACGGGTTTACCCGAATTTTCGGATCAGGTGGTTGAAAATTGAGGTTCTTAGAAATGACACCCAATATTTGTCTACATATTTTGGTACCCAACGACTCGGGTTCCCGAAAAATTAGTTTCCGGTTTGGGTAAACCCGATTTAGCCGAGACAGGGAATGGGAAGATGGAGGAGCCGGCATTGTAGGCGCCAAACGGTGCCGCGGTGGTGTCGACCGGCAGATAGAGGGAAGTCTCTCTTTCACGGGGCTGGGAGCGGCAAGACCAATGTATGCACTATGCAACATGCCTGCCTAACCTCGACCACTGCCAATGGCTTGTCTCCCATAAGGGCATGTTTAACGGAGGCGTTATGAGCGGACGCTAGCCGATTTTTCCTCATCATATCGTCCATATCGGTGCAGTCCCAAGATTTTGAGGAGCGTCGACGCAAACTTGGACGGCTGGCGCTTGCGATTCTGTTTCCACCAGTTTTGATGCTGCGGGTCTCTAATCTCTACGCATGGCGTTAGAATAGCGACCGGAATAAGCGTCTAGCATTACAAAACTAGAACGCTTAACTCATATTTTTTATTTTTTTTATTTTTTATTCATCACTTAAGCGTCCATATAAACGCCTAGAGGGATTCCGCCAAAGAGGAAATTTCGAGTCTCGCCCCTCTTGATGTCCAGCATCTGTACTCACAAACATGCAGTTTTGGACCAAATCAGTTCGACCAACTTTGGATGACATCAAACGAATTCTTCACCTCCATTATGCGTCCGTCTTCAAAATTGATCAACGTAAATATGTTAGTTTATTTCTTTATTTTATAGACCATCGGTATGCGGTGCCCATCCACTCAAGTGTTAACGCAACGTGCGGGTTTTATTGGTTCAATTTGGGTGGCGGTTCGCCTAGCCACCGGCCTAGTCTATATTTTTTTAACCATGTCATCAAAACCATCACGATGCAACCTCCTAACTTGAATTGGATGTGGGATTTGCGACCATAGTATCTTGTGAATCTAGCATCAAGAAGAAATGGACGATGATGTGCATCGATACTTGTTCTAGAGTGTGTGGTATTTGGCTTCCCATTTTGTGTCCATAAGTACACCATCCAACTTCTCATATGTTGGCACCGGTCTATTATTCATCCAAGTGAACTACCTCGTTGACATGCTAAACTCTCTAATATCCAAATTGTGGATGACATCGTCACTAAATAAGGAAGACCATTAATTGTCAAACCAGTCATCTTTTTTTGTCTTGCTAAAATCTCTAGATATTAAAATCCCCACCTATACCAAGATCTCTCTTTGGCTTTAAAGTTGCATCTTCATCGACAATACTACATCAAGTTCGAGGAGGCGCTATGAGCACTACTGGATTCTAAGCACATATTTCACTACCAGTAGAGTAGGCTTCATTTGCGCGATCCATGCCAGATCTAGGTTTCCCACCACCACCCGTTGTCTCTTCTCACCCCTAGCTCAAATTTAAATCTCCTTGGATATGCTGGGCATGCACACACGCAAGAAAGATCTCGCATCTGATGGGTGACCTCGTTGTACGCACTGATTTAGTAAGAATGCGGCTCCGAGCTCGGTTTTAGCGGTTTCGCCTGTGGTGGGTGCAGATTTAGGGATGGGAGGTCTAGGGCGATGTATATCAGGGATCATGTGTGCAATAGGAACTGCTTGACAAGAAGCCTCTCATGCAAACAGATACGGTTGTATTAGTGGCATGTGATGGTTCTGCATTCTTTCCTTGTAGCATTGATGTGAACGTTGAGCTTGGAGATGCTAGTTTTAGGTTTGTGATGATTATACAAGGACAATGTCTAAGCAATGGAGGATCCACCTCACGTGATCATATCCAATCCGAGAGTAAAAGGAAGTAGTCTCTTGAGATTGGAGAAGTCCTGTAAACCTAGTTTTTAAACAATCGTCTTTCAACGATTCAATTCACCAAATAATTATTTTTGTATTCCCGATCTTTTGCTTGATAACCATTGTTAAACTATGTTAATTGATTATTTGGCTTATTACTCCTAAATACACACCGAATATTATGAGTTTTGTTATTGTTTGTTTGCCGTGTTGAATCACAATGACGGTATATGAGTAAGGAGGCTCTTGAAAAGATGCTCCTTCCTTGATTGCACATACTATATTGATCATATATTTCGAGCAAACATGTAGAAATCTTAAATTTGACACCAATCTACGAGCTTTTTGTGCTTATTTTCTACTAGATATTACCCTTCAATGTGTTGTTTTGTTTTCTTGTTAAGTATTCTTTCATGCTTTAAATGTAGACCATATACTTTACTTACTTCATGATCATGTTGTGCTTGATTTCTTGTCTATTTGTTGTGATGAATCACACAAGGAAGATATCAAAGTAACGTGGCTACTAAAACGGCCTCCTTCCTTGATTATACACCCTAAACTTGTCATATAATGTGATCAAACACATGCATTTCTGAACTGAAAAGCAATTCCCAAGTGTTTGTGCTTTTCAAATTTGGTGTGTTGTTGTTTATCTGAAATAACGAGCACAACTACATACTTGATGTGATGAATCTACAAGGACGGTATCTGAGTAATGTAGAGTTGCACCTTCATTGATTAGAGTACATGCATACAAAACTGATCATATATTCAGAGCAAACATGTACTTCTCTCATCTTAGCCACCACCGTTTTCCTTTCTCCCACGGGGTTTCACACTCTCCTCTTAGCCACCACCCCCTGCCTATTCTCACTGCTAGCTTTAGAATGGGTATAGTTTCCCCTTGTGGATAATACACCTTCTAGCAGGTACGTAGTAGCTATGGCCACTCGATGTCGTAACTTTGCATCTTACCACTTTCTCTGTAATAGTAAGGCATGGAGGAGTGTCCATGAAAGGAGGAACTTGCTTTCGGAGTGGTCAAGAGTGAAGATATTACCCCAATCAAGGAAGGACTCACTACCGAAGGGGTATGGCGCAAAGATCGCTCTCCCATCAATGATTCACTACACGTGGAGGGACCAAGGTGCGGAGATGCTCCTCGTCAAGGAGGGACTAGCGACTGGAGGGGTAAAGGCACGCAGATCGTTCTCCAACAAGGTGGGACTCGATTCCAGAGTGGTATGGTCCGAGAATCTTGCCAACAAATAAGGAGGAACTTGCTATGACTTGCAAAACATAGTCATCAACTAATACATGTGCCAGTCTATAATTCATGTGTGTACTCACGTAGACTCAGACTAGGGACAACTTTAGAATATCATACAAGTAAAGAGTCTAATAAACAAACTACAAATTTACCAATCAATACATGTTGTCTGTGATGGATATTTAATTGCCTCTAGGGCATATTTCCAACAGCCTTGGCCTTGGGGGTTGCAGTGGTGGTGGTGGCGGCTTCCTCCACGGCTAGCTAGGGTTTGCGTGGCAGTGCCTGGAAAATTCATATGGGAGAGGAGGGAGTGAAATGGTTGATGGGGGAGGGCGGGAGGACATGAGGTGAGCGCGGGAGCACTCGGCGCCCACCCATTTCTAGCCCAGTTTGGACTAGAAATGGGTCATCATGTACTAGTCTGTGACGGTCGATCATTTTGAGTCACATCTAGGCCGTGCCCTATCCGATCGGACAACTGCGGTCATTAGGGCGTCTCTAGTGACACGACCCATTCTGTACACCCAAATTGTGTAGTTTGGTCCGTTTGGGTCAGCCGCGGACAGAAAATGGGTCGTGGTCCAGCGCATCAAGCCAGTTCGTCTAGCACTAAACCGAAACAGTCCTAGTCGATCCCCACTTTTTTCCAACATAGAAAGCATACATTACATGTAAAAATAAAACGTCACCATAAGTATATAAGTATGACGCCGTCTTCCGCCATTTCATGTGCATGTTGTTAGGATCCACGTGGCTTAGTTGTTAGGATCCCACATTGGATCTGACCATTGCTCCGCCGTGAACCGCACCTTGTGCTCGTGTTGGATGGATGCCAGCAGCTCCACACCATGCGACACCGGTGGGATCGGGATGTCGCTGGTGGTTAACACCCACCCGTAGGGGCAGAAGAAGTCAGGAGGCGCCGGATAGTTCGCCTCGTACAAGGCGTGCGCCTCCCAAATCTGAAGTAGTAGCGGTTAGTGTACATGATGGTGGTCATGTGGTGGGTTTCCTGGCTTTGACTACATGAGGTAGATGGCAATGGCGAAGGATGAGCTGTAAGTGGCCAAGATATACCCATCGCGATAGAGGGGAAAGGGCGGGAAAGTGGTGGAAGGCGCGGGAACTGACTCGGCGTCCAACTGCGCAGGCGGTCAGTGGCGGCAGCGTAATTGACACAGGTATGCCCAATGTGTGTTCAACCTTGGCCTATCTAGCCCATCCCAGCAGGAGGCCCACATGATGATCTGCTGGTATCAGCGAAGCCCATGATGATTCGGGTTAGGCAAGGCCCATGAAGTATTCGACTCCTTGGAGGACACGACAAGACGAGATAGGAAACCCTTGTAACATTGATGTGGATCTTAGTGATGCTAGTTTTAGGCTTGTGGTGATTATACAAGGACAAGTCTGAGCAATGGATCCACCGCGCATGATCATATCTAA
Source organism: Avena sativa (assembly GCA_916181665.1). Taxonomy (NCBI): domain Eukaryota; kingdom Viridiplantae; phylum Streptophyta; class Magnoliopsida; order Poales; family Poaceae; genus Avena; species Avena sativa. Next base: position 123,309,270 of record OV702291.1, on the reverse strand, counting down.
TACGAGAGTAAAAGGCAAGTCTCTTGAGAATGCACAAGGCCTGCAAGCCTAGTTTTTAAGAAATCACATTTCAACGGTTCAATTCACCAAATAATTATTTTTGTATTCTCGATCTTTTGCTTGATAATCATTTGTTAAACTATGTTAATTGATTCTTTGGTTTATTACTCATGAATACACACCGAATAGTATGAGTTTCGTTATTGTTTGTTTGCCATGGTGAATCACAAGGACAGTATCTGAGTAAGGAGGATCTTGAAAAGGTGCTCCTTCCTTAATTGCACATCCTATATTGATCATATATTTCGAGCAAACGTGTAGAAATCTTAAATTTGACAGCAATCTACAAATATTATGTGCTTATTTTCTACTATAGATTATCCTTCAATGTGTTGCTCTGTTTTCTTGTTAAGTATTCTTTCCTGCTTTAAATGTGGACCATATACTTTACTTAGTTCATGATCATGGTGTGCTTGTTTTCTTGTCTATTTGTCCCGATGAATCACAAGGGCGATATCAAAGTAAAGTGGCTATTAAAAAGGTCTCATTCCTTGATTATACACCCCAAACTTGTCATATAATTTGATCAAAAACATGCATTTTTTAACTGAAAAGCAATCCTCAAGTGTTTGTGCTTTTAAAATTTTGTGTGTTGTTTATCTGAAATAACGAGCACAACTACCTACTTGATGTGATGAATCTACAAGTACGGTATCTGAGTAATGTAGGACTGCACTTTCATTGATTAGAGTACATGCCTCCAAAAATGATCATATATTCAGAGCAAACATGTTCTTTTCTCATCTTAGAATTTTTATCATAGCTCCGTTCGTCGGCTTGGGCTGCAGTGGACGTGGATTTAGGGATGGGAGGTCTCAAGGGATGGCAGTGCAGTGTGCTTTGCTTAGTAGGAATAGTTCGTTTGTCCAGAATTACTTGTATGTTACTTGTTACTACCTTGTGCAACTGGAGCGCTTATAGTTCTGCATTCTTGCATTGTAGCTTGGATGTTTGATGTTTACTCAATGTGGACACTGAGCTTAGTGTGATGGCTGCTTGAGCTTAGTAGGAATAGTTCCTTTGTCCAGAATAGCTGCTTGTGCTTTGCTTAGTAGGAATAGTTCCTTTGTCCAGAATTACTTGTATGTGTTACTTGTTACTACCTTGTGCATCTAGATCGCTTATAGTTCTGCATTCTTGCATTGTAGCTTCGATGTTTACTCAATGTGGCCGCTGAGCTTAGTGATGGCTGCTTGAGCTTTCTTGTGATGATTATTATACAAGGACGGCGTCTGAGCATAGGGTCTACCCTTCACGCGGCTATGTCCAGTCTGAGGCAAATATCTGAGCAAAGACCCCTTCAACGATTCAGTTCATAAGTCATATGTTTTATTAGTGCTGAACTCACACTAACTCCGAATTTTATTACGGTTTGTTTCATGTGATTAAAAATGCGAGGACCGTATCCGAGCAGGGTGGGCTCTTCTGAGTAAAAAAAGCATAGGAAGTTCCGAATTGAAAAGCAATACAGAGGTTGTTTCTTGCGTTTACGGCAGAGTGTGCTACCTCTCTTGTCTAGAAATAATGAGCGCAACTACCTCTTTGCTATATATGATGAATCAACTAAGCACATCGTTGCTATCTTTCGTTGATTTTGTTGAGCCTCTAGCTTGTACTGTCACCATTGTGTACATCAGGGGAGTACATATAATCGTAGGCAGTCTAGTGTTTAGGATCTAGCTACAGCCACTATCGTTTCATGCAAGCCTGCGTGCCTCTGCTCACGGTACTCTGTAATAGCATCAGATCATTGCACTGAATACACAAGTTAGCTGATTTTACATCTAAAACTGATCATTTTATATATTCGGCAACCTTGATCATCCATATTGATGTGGTGAGAATGTGTAATAGGGGCTTGGTTTGCCGGAAAGTAGGATAGTACTGCAAATACTTCAGATGGACCGGCGCCCAGCTTTTCATCCTCTCCTCTGTCAAACATTGCTTCAGATTTTGCATCCTTCAGCTTTAACAGCAGGCCTCCACGCAAATTAAAATTTTCTCCTCGTGCTGCAATGCGATACAACCCGCATAATAAGTAACGCAATTCTTCTTGCTGACCGAAAATCCAGGTGTATTATTTGGGACTAGACTAGAGAAGAGGGCAACATAAATGATAAAAAAAATCAAAAGACAAAAAGAATATCAGAGCCAGGTTTCGATCCTGGGACCTGTGGGTTATGGGCCCACCACGCTTCCGCTGCGCCACTCTGATCTCGTTGTTACATCCTTGACAAAACTCTATGTATACAGTACCATGCGTGTTCGAAGTCGCCATTTGTAATGAAACCTTGATTTCTGTAGGGCCACACGCGTAAAAGCCTCCTCTTCTATCCAGTGGTTGCCCGTGCACATCAACCTTAGCACCATCCTCTTGAATTCTGAACAACAACAATGAACACGCGACGTTGAACAGCCATCGCTTGTTTCTCTTTTTTCAGGAAAGCTATGGCCGGAGGAGGAAATTTCCAAAACCACAGCAGCACATGTATTGCAAATACAGTAGTTATTTCCTGACAGTGACGCGTAATCACATGTTTTAATTTCGTTTGTACCATTTCTCTATAATAGTTATTTGTTGTCGGGCAGGTTCATCAAGTCCCCGCATTTCATTATATGCTGACGATGCGGTTATTTTCCTCAAGCCCATTGCTACTACTGACTTGTACGGATATCGACCGCGACCCAATTTCCCCGCCACGATGGCCCAGTTCCCCATCAAGTACTGACTTGTATGCATCGACTTTCAACCCTTCATCCACAAGGCTGCCTCTAGACTTACTCCATGGATGGGCAAGTTCCTCAACCGCGCCAGCTGCTATGCCTTGGTGAATTTTGAACTGACTGGGATGCCCATTCACTTGCTTACGGCTATCAAGGCGGACAAAGGTTCTATTCGGGCTTTCGACAGTATCCGACGTGGAATGCTTTGGGCTTGCAAGACTTCTGTTAGCGGTGGCAAATGCAAGGTCAACTAGGCGAAGGTATGTCGTCCCAAGGGCTTGGGTGGCCTTGGAATCCTGGACCTCGATAAGTTTGCTAGAGCTCCCCGTCTTCGCTGGCTTTGAAAACAATGGGTGGCATCCGACAAGCCTTGGGTGGGGCTACAAACTCCTAACAATGATTCTGATCGGGGCCTCTTCAATGCCGCCACCAGGGTTACCATCGGGGATGGCAAAAAGACACAGTTCTGGACCTCTTCTTGGTTGGATGGGCAGGCCCCGAGCTCAATTTCCCCAAGTGGGTTTGTTGTTTCAAAGAGGAAAAACGCCAGTGTCCATCATGCCTTGGCCAATGATAGAAGGGTGCCTCACATCTCGGTTCATAACTTCACGGCAGACCACATTGCACAATTTGTCATTCGGTGGGGCCTCCTTGCGCCTTCTTCGGGATTGTGGCACTTTCTCCTGGCACCGAGGACATGATAACTTAGACCCTTTCTGAAAGCATCTATAGGGCATATTTCCAACAGTCTTGGCGTTGGGGCGGCGTCCTCCATCGCTGGCTAGGGCTTGGGTGGTAGCGCCAGCAAAATTCATATGGGGGAGGAGGGAGTGAAATGGTTGATGTGCCAATAGGTGAGGGCGTGAGGACACGAGGTGAGGGGGAATAATGGGGATCGGGTAGGCCGACCCAGACTGATCAAATCGGGTGGTTTGAGTGTCGAGAATGTGTGTCGTGTGGATGAAGATACCCTTGTATACCTGCCGGGTACGATGCCAATGCATTATGCATCGGGGCGCATTGCTCGTGTTCTTTCACGACCCTTGAAGCATATGCACGCCCTCTTTTGATTCTCACAAACACATTGCGCGTGCTTACTCCTCCAAATCCTAATCCCAACCTTGCACGGAAGGAATTGATCGTGGCGAAAAACCAAAACAAATTCCTAGTCGGTATCAAATTTGGTAATAGTAGTATGTAGTGCAATTCGTACTCTGACTCCAAGTATCAGATTGAGTGTTGGAATAAACAGAGGAGGAGTCCAACACGAAGGACTGAAGGAGTCCCTGCCATCGCCGTCGCCGTCGCCATCATCCATGCCCACCGCCGCGCTGCTGGGCAGCTGAGCCAACGCAACAACCAACCAGCCGTTTTGCCCCTAACCACGCCCGCGCATATCACCAATCAATCAATCGCCCCGTGAACCGGCCGATTTGGCTTCACCTGTAAATCGCCAACCCATGGCGCGGCCCAGCCCCACGCGAGGTTCTCCTGCGAGGTTCCCGGCGCTGTCGTCCTACGACCCGTCCGCGCGGGAGCGGCGCACGGCGGCCTCCGACCTGGACGGCACCCTGCTCGCCTCCTCCTCGGCGTTCCCCTACTACTTCCTCGTGGCCCTCGAGGCCGGCAGCTACGTCCGCGCCCTGGCGCTCCTCCTCCTCGCCCCGTCCATCCTCCTCCTCTACACCGCCGTCTCCGAGCCCGCCGCCATCGCGCTGCTCGTCTTCGCCACGTTCGCGGGGCTCCGCGTGGACGACGTCGAGGCCGTCGCCAAGGGCGTGCTACCAAGGCACTACGCCGCCGGGGTGCGCGCCGACGCGTGGGAGGTGTTCAGAGGGTGCGGCGCCGGGAGGCGCGTCGTGGTCACCGCGTCCCCGGCGGTCATGGTCGGGCCGTTCGTCAGGGAGTTTCTCGGGGCGGAGGTCGCTGGCACGGAGCTCAGGACGTTCGCCGGCGGGAGGCGGTTCACGGGGGTCATCCAGAGCGTGCTCGTCGGGGAGCGGAAGAGGGAGGTCGTGGAGAGGATGTTTGGCGGTGGAGACTTGCTGCCGGACGTCGGGCTCGGGGACCGCGAGAGCGACCACGACTTCATGGCCATCTGCAAGGTATACTAAATCCTTCTTCGATTCAGTTCAGCTATCGTCAATTTCTTGAGCTGAATTTTTTAAGTTCAGTTTATATGTGAATTTCTGCCGATTTATTCTTTGAGTGCTCATGGCGTCTCCATGATTGTTCTTCGCGTCTTGTGGTAGCTGGAGATGCACGAATTTCGTGTGGTTCATAGCTTTTCGAGAGCTAGCACCTTTCCTCTTCCTGACCACGAAAGAACAAGAAGGTTCTCTTATTTTTACCTGCCACTAAAAGTTTCAGCTGACAGTAGACATCTAAATTTTGATAAATTTCCGACATCTTTTTTTGAGACGGGAGGGAGTACTAAATTTATGATCTACAAATTACTCACATGTCCTATTTTCTTCCAATTTGGTGCCAATCAAATCATGTCTTTCTCACTCTTGTTGCATGTCGTTTGGACGTGGACATTACTACTTTACTGTTTCTCTTTTATTAGAGATGGACAGTTTATCGTTGGACCGTCATTGCTGATTGATTGCTTCACCAAATTGGAGTAATAACTATGTAGTCCAAATTTAGCTTGTTTCTTCAAATTTAAGCTGAAAATAATTGTCCACAAGTGGACCAACTTGCATAATTGACACGATAACAACATAGATCTATAAATAGGTTTGTGATTCTGTATTTTTTTACTCTTTCGATACACATGTTGGTCGCTGAAGTTAAGTTAGTCCCTGTATCATGTCCCATAAAATTATTTTTCCAATTATTCCTAGTTTGTTAATCTTGGGCGCGTATATATATCTTGCAGGAAGCTTACATGGTGCCCACCAACAAGCGTGCCCCGTGTGCCGCCGCCGACGCGCTGCTCTCCCGCGTCGTCTTCCACGATGGCCGCCTTGTTCGTCGTCCGGACCCAAAGCACGCGCTCTTCGCTCTCTTCTACCTTCCCGTCGGCTTCGCCCTCTCTTTCCTCCGCGTGGTCATCAGCCTCCACGTACCACGACGCCTTGTCCACCACATCTACCGCCTGACCGGCATCCGCCTCACCGTGCGCGGCAGGCCACCGCCGCCACCAAGCCGTGGAACCCCGGGATCACTCCTAGTCTGCAACCACCGCACCGCCCTCGACCCCATCATCGTCTCCATCGCGTTGGGGCGGCCGGTGACGTGCGTGACCTACAGCGTGAGCCGGCTGTCCACGACCATCTCACCGATACCGACGGTGGCGCTGACGAGGGAGAGAGAGAGGTCGACAAGGCACGCATCAAGGCGCTGCTGGAGTCCGGGCGTGACGTGGTGGTGTGCCCGGAGGGGACGACGTGCCGGGAGCCATGCCTGCTGCGGTTCTCAGCGCTATTCGCGGAGCTGACGGACAAGATTGTGCCGGTGGCGGTGGAGGCGGCGCAAGGGACGTACTACGGGTCCACGGCGAGGGGCTGGAAGGCCATGGACCCGTGGTTCTTCTACATGAACCCGCGGCCTGGGTACCGGGTGACGTTCCTGCCGACACTACAGCCGGAGGAGACGTGTGGCGGCGGGAGGAGCGCCATCGAGGTGGCCAACCACGTGCAAGCGGTGATCGCAAAGGAGCTCGGGTACGAGTGCACGACTTTCACGAGGAAGGACAAGTACATGAAGCTCGCCGGAAATGACGGCAGGGTCGCCGCCACGGCCGAGTCCGGTGAGAATGGCAAGAAGTTTGCATGAACCGTGAAACTGTATATATGGACAAATTATTCAGTGTATGCGGACTGCCTATTCCTTAGTCTCTCTGTCTCTAAAACTCTACAGCGTTAAACAACAATTTGCAAGTAATAACATACTCCCTCCATCTGAAAATAGATGTCACAAATTTTTCTAAATTTGGATGTGTCTACAACAGATGGAATTTACAGGGCTGTAATTTGCAAAAACTCATCGATGCACCTGGGAACCGATGCACCCTTTTTTGGGAAATTTTGAAACTCAAGCTCCTGGGTCTCCAAAAATCTGCCCAAAAATATAAAGCTATGGTTATACAGACCGTGTATATGTATTCCCGGAAAAAGAATTTAATATGTCATGGCATCGCAGGAAAAAAGGAAATAGTGACATCAGTCTGCCGAACACATTTACTACTATTTCGAACATGTGGCTGTTACAGAGTGACAGAGCACAACATTACTATAATTCTGACAAAGACTACACATATGTGAAGACTTCAGAAGATACATTTCCAAGGCCACAGAAAAACCCTCAGGATCATGGATGGATTTTGATATTGTCAAACAGCCTGATCTTTCCTAACCATGTGGCAACACAGAGGGTGACAGGCAAAATTCATCGTCTCTACAGGCACCAAACTCTCTTGCTCCACAATCTGCATTGGCATCACAAGTTCATTCAGTGCAAATGAGAAATTTATTATAATCAGTTGGTGTAGTAATAGAAAAATGAGATGCCCCTTATGGTGTTATTCCAAGGAAAATAGATAATTATACTGAATTTGGCTATCTGATGCTACAAAATATAAAAGTATACCAATGTCAGATTTTGTAGGTTCTCCAGGAGACAACCAGCACCAGTGTTACAACAAAGGGAAAAAGGTAAACAAAATGAGATGATACATAACTAGATGCATATTTAATAAGTTGACCAGAAAAAAGTTTACATGAGACTCAGTATATGGCATTAATCGTTTTCAGAATAATCAAGTTGGGACTTTTTCTATACTTTCCTATATAGTGTACCAGTTTTGAACTTTTGAATCAATATAAGCATGAGACGCATTTTTGACCGTTGATGGGGTTTATCCTATGGTCCAGAGCACAGGGATTCGCATCTACAGTAACCTCAGCTTATTCTAGAAGAATCGAGCCCCTCCCAGGTTATCAATGTATCGCTTGCCCTGATTCTTAATTCTAAGTCCTGGCCACCTGCTGGATGTGCACGACAAACACCATCCATACCCGCACCCCGGACGTCCTTCTTTTCACTCGACCTTGGCTTGGCAAACGGGGAGAGAAGCATGTGAGCACCTCCAGGACAGAGTTCTTAGAAGAAGCAGCAAGAAGCTAGCTGGAAGAAGACCAGTGTGCGAGGATGGTGAGTTGCTGCTGTTCGCATGTCCCCAATGCTTCACTGGAGTACTACGTTCGCACTACAAAATAGAGCAGATTTGACACTACATTAGTTATGTCTCCCTGTGATTAGAGTATATAGCACTTGCTCTCCATGTATGTATTGATAATCCGAGACAGGATCTTTTGGTGTGAATATTTTCTAAGATTTGCATCCATAAAAACGTTCGTCTTCCAGTAAAAAATGTGACTACAAGTGAACTCTCTTGTGGTACAGATTACTAAGTATAATTTAAATTTCATTGACCACCAGCCATTGTGTAATTCATCACACGTCAAGGTAGCATTACATACAAACAAAAAGCTTCAAAGAAGAACGGTTTTACTTATGGAGTATTTGATTTCTCAAGGGGTCATGTGTTACTTTTCTTTTCTTCGAAGTTCATGCGCAAACTTTCTGTCCATGAATTAAAACTTCGGAAGTGTTGTGCCAGCCTACTAGTATCTGATAAAACAGCAGTGTGTTGTTCCAGAAGAAAAAACTATATATTTATACTGGATCTGAGCTCTCCAGTACTACTTGTTTGGCTGTTCAGTACAAACTATAATATAACAATAACATGTAGATTTCAAAGGTTCTGCAGCAGCTAAGCAGCATCAATATTACAACACGGAATTCAGTCAAAAAGATATTACAACACAAAACTAAGTGTATTACGTTGAGACAATAGAGAACTCAACAAGTAAATTAATTGTTTTAAGGAAAAGACTGACACTTGACACTTGAATAAGAAACAAAAGGCTCCGATATTACCTCAAGATAGTCAACCAGACTGCCAGCTTCAGTCAGCGTCTGCACTATTTGATTCTTTATATGTTCACTAGCACTGTTGCTATCAGTGATGTACTAATGGATAACGCCTATACAAAAGAAAATGACAATAATCAAAGATAAATTACAAATCTTGATATATTTATAAATCATTTTATAGAGTATCAAAATCATTTGTCCCATGACATGTATCGGCTGCTTAGTATTGTCTTGTGGATTGCCCAAAACTAAATAGCAAGACAATTATAAATGACCATACTGGCATATTTTGATAAGGCATTTGCCTCATTTTGGACACACAACAAATAGCGTGAATACGACATGAAATGGCAGCACGAAAATCTGGCATGGCCTTGGCTAATTTTCGGCAATACCCCACACAAAATAATGACTATGACAACAAATAGCACACGATCATCTTAATACAGTTCACACATCACTAAAGTTCAACAGTTCAGAAATATTAGTGCAGATCCACGTTTAAAGCATATAAAGTGAGTCCTCATCTCACTAGTTACACAGCAATAGCATAATTCACTTAGTTCCTGTCTCAGTAAGTTCACATAATTCATCAAAAAAACACAATGACAGTTCAGCCCAAAAGCAATATCCCCTTGGTCGTTCAGTTCTTTTTCTTCTTTGAGGTAATATTTTTGGCCACTTGTCATTTATTGGTGGAGAAGTAGCTGGCTGAGATGATGCATCTTCTTTAGTAGCCAAAGCTAGTTGTCTGCAACTATAACAAGTTGGATTCCTTAGAAAGATTAAAAATAGGATTTGATAGAGTGGAAAGGTACATTCTGGACATATGTCTTCAAACTATTATAATTCTGACTATCTATATCATTTTAAATGTCTAGATTAGGAACTTCGAAATAAAATGTATATATTTGTGTCGACATGTATTTAAAGAATAATATATTTTATATCGTGTTTTTCCAGAAAAATCTTGAATACCGTGCCTATGTCTAAAATATCACATATTTGTGAACTTGATGAGTAGCAATTTTTACCTTCTAGTCACAGGCCCTGGGTCAGCTAGCAATGTTGCTACACTTATGGTAACAGCCTTTGTTTGCATACACTGAGTAGCAGCAGCACCTTCTAAACCTGCAGGTTCTTCTATTATCAATCGACCATCTTTACACATTTCTTCTTATTCTTCCTTTTCCTGTGAACATCACATCACAATTGTTGGTAAAATTACATACAGCAGTAACTGATAAAGAGATTCGATTGACTTTTTCCTTAACTCCATTGTTTGGACACTTGGATTGCCTATGGCCCAATTACTGGCATTTTCTGCACCTATTCTTCTCCTTCACTGATGGTGTGTGCTTCACTGCTGGTTACACTCTTGGACCATTGGACCACCCTTTTCGAGGCAACTCATAAATCTGTTTTTACAAGGCCTCCCAGCAAACCTCCTGCAAATTGATGGACAGTGCAAACCTCTAGTTCAACCGTAGGCCACTCAGACCTAACTGTCAGTGGCTCTATCTCTCCTTGATAAGAAGCTCTAACATTGGGTTGTACATTGGTATAGTCATCTTTTCTGTCAGGAAAGTAGAATGTTGTAATTAATCAAATTTCCCTTAATCATCTGAGGTACAAGGGTGTCATCCAGCATCTCATATATCTCTGCACACTGCGGATGCATCTGATCCCCAGAGAAGAATGCATGGCTCCTGGCGTCCACCACGATTCGGCTAACCCCAGGCGTCTTACTCACCTTGCTCCCCTTCATGGCCTTCCACACGGCCGCCATTTCATCCCACAATCCACCTGACGCAAGAACATTGGCCAGAACAGTGTAGTAGCCTCCAGAACCTGAACCTGAGGGATCCTCGTCAGATTTGGCAAGAGCCTCTCCCACCTCCCTCGCTGCGTCCACTTCATTATGCATCATGCAGGCCCCTAGCAGCGTCCTCAGAACAGCCTCGTCTCGCATCTCCTCAGGCATGGCAGCAACAACCTCCATGGCCTCTCTCACGTGCCCTGCGCGGCCGACGATGTCAATGAGGCAGGTGCGGTGCTCGATGGTCGGCTCCAGCCTGAAGGCATGGCAAATAGATCTGAAGATGTTCCGGCCTTTCTCGACGAGACCAGCGTGGCTGCAGGCTGACAGCGCGGCGGTGAAAGTGGTCGAGCTGGGGTCGTGTCCATGTCGCAGCATCTGGGCGAAGGTTTGCAGGGCGTCCGAGGCACAGCCGTGGTTGGCGAAGGCTTGCATCATCGATGTCCATGTGATGGCGTCCTCCTGGACCATCTTGAAAGCTTGCCAGGCAGAGCACAGGTCGCCGCTCCTTGAGTACATGGTGAGCAGAGCGTTTCCTAAGGAGGTTTCTGTCAGAAGCCCTAGTGTGGTAGCCAAACCATGGATTTGCCCAACTTCAACCATGCTCTCAGATGTAACTAAGATACTGATCAATGTGGTGCTGTTAGGAGATAATGCTGACCTGAGCATGAGAAGAAATAAACCCACAGCTTCGTCCTTACGCTCATCCTTGGCATAGCCGTCGATCACGATGCTCCAGCTAATCTGGTCCTTTGCAGGCATCGAATCAAACAGTGTACGAGCCTCGTCCATACAGCCATCGTTGGCATAAGCACTGATCATCGCGTTCCATGCCGCAACGTCCTTGTATATCGGCATTCTGTCAAAGAACTCCCTCGCCATCGAGACGCGTCCGTTCTGCGCCAAGCCGGTGACCATCATGGTCCAGGAAACCACATTCCTATCCTGCATCCTCTCGAACAGCCGGACGGCCTCGTCCACTCTCCCGGCACGGAGGAAACCAGAGATCATGGCGGTCCAGGAGTACGAGTTCCTCCGCGGTATCCTGTCGAATAGCCCCATCGCCTCCTCGATGCGACCGCCGTCGGCGTAGGCCTTGACCATGACCGTCCAGGTGACCACGTTCCGCTCCGGCATCGCGTCGAACAGTTCGCGCGCCTCGTCTACACGCCCAGCGCGGCAGTACCCCTGCACCATGGCCGTCCACGACACGACGTTCCGGACCGGCATCGCGTCGAACAGCGCGCACGCCTCGCCTATGCGCCCTGCGCGGCAGTACCCCTGCACCATGGCCGTCCATGACACGACGTTCCGGGCAGGCATTGCGTCGAAGAGCGCGCGAGCCTTGCCTAGGCGCCCCGCGCGGCAGTACCCGGAGACCAAGGTGGTCCACGCCACCACGTCCTTCTCCGCCATTCCGTCGAACACCCTGCGGGCGCGGTCGACGTGGCCGGCCTTCACGTACCCGTGCAGCATGACGGCGTCCAGATGGGCGCACGCGGGCGCCGCGCGGAACAGAGCCTCCGCGCGCGGGAGGTCTCCGCTCCTCAGGTGGAAGCCGACCATGGCGGCATAGGCCACGGCGTCGCGGTGCGGCGTCTCGTCGAACACCGCGAGGCCGGCGGGCGTGTCGTTTGCGAGGCGGAGGTCGCGGTTGGGGAAGGGTAGCGGACGAGGGCTGGGGTGGTTTGCCAGCGCGCCATGGAGGCGGAGAAAGGTGGTCTGGAGGAGGGGGCGGAGCGGCCACCGCCGGAGGCGAGGCAGTTGGAACACGCGGACGCGGGGCATGCTCTCCAGCGAAACTCCATACAGGTGGACTGCCGATGGTTGTTTTGCCGAACAGTCCCTGGAATTTAATTTACATCTAGCAAAAGGACACGTATTATACTCGAGAAGATCCTCAACATATGGAAATCCAAATGGCAGAGCACGTTGTTAAATGTTAATCCAAGCAGCTGCTAAGATGTAAATGCATGGGTCTCAGACTGTCATCATAAGCTAGTAACAGTATGGTAATTTTGTCATGTCGAAAGCATTTCGGAATTACCCCGAAAAAAAAAACATTTCGAAATTTCAGTAATACTAGATAGGCATGCGAGTTTCGCATCGTCGCCTATATCGTGTTAGATATCACGAGCGAGCACACGAGTTTTCGGTCATGCCCTTATTTTTCTTTTATGTCCAGTTCTTTCAATACGCTAACAGTGCGTACACGATTAATTGGTGGAGTGTTGTTCGCACTTGGATTCAATCTTATTATTAGAATATAAATAGATATTTCTATGTTACAAATAAATAAATGTTTATTTCCTTTATGTAAGCACATGATTTCTCTAACTAATAAGTTAACACATGAAGGATCGGTGATACAAAATTTAGGGACAATTGTGTCCATTCGTAGTAAATTTTGCAAATTGAGAAGAAGAATAAAAAAAAAGAGTTGAGAGAAGGAAATGATAGCTCAACCCGGGGGCAGATTCTGCACGCACCATATTCATAACAATGCCTACCTAGAACATCTGCTTGTTTCTGACAAGTTGAATGAGAAGATAGAGCTGAGATCGGAGGAGAGGAGGAGATGAGAGGGGTGGACGGCCTGAGGAGGAAGCACCTTTCCTCATCTCTAGGCAAAGACGTGCTGGGAGGTTTAGGCGGAGTGACCCGCCCAGGCGCCTCCCTCTCCCACGCAGTGCTGCCTCAAAGTCGACGCCTGCACGTCTCCTTTGAAGGCTCAACTCCACACCAAAGACCCTGCCTCGAGATGCGTCTCCAAGCCCCCCGTCTGATCAGTGCCTCCTGCAGCTCCTCGTCACTGTTGGCTCGCTCTCCTGCGCGACAGCTCCGCCTGAGCAACACTTCTGTGCACCCCTCGTCACGCATGACCGCATGGTGGTCGAGATGAGGCCGGGGAGGCAGCCTAAAGGAGTTGCGACTGAGAGGGCTTAGTGTGGTAGCAGTCAGAGAATCGTAGCGGCAGCTAGAAACCCCAACCCGGAGCTCTCGAGGAAGAAGAATAGAGAGGGTCAACTCCACTGAAAATCGCTTTATAGCACGGGCCCCATGGAGCCGGTGCTTGATTTTTTGAAAATTCATCAAATATTTTCGAACTACCTGTAGCCAACAATATAAAATACACGCCTACAAAAATTTAATGAAAAATACCTTATATTTCAGACGCAACAAAAATGACAATATGATAAATTTTGAAAAAAGGGGACGCCCATTCAAAATTACATTGTTTACGTCCATATCTGAATTTTTTATTTTTTAGGAGACCAGAATACAAAGTATTTTCACATAAGATTTTGTACGCATGTATTATAAATCATTATTTGTATCCTGGTATTTTTACTGAAACTTTTAAATCTTTAAATTTGATTTTTTTTTAAAACAAGATCCTACATGTAGCTTGTCCGGGCCCGCACTCCATAGACACATAATGTGCAAGTGCCCTCGTTGTTCATGCATGTCACCAAGTTTAAGCTATAGTATAATGCTGTAGTACTATGCTCAACGGGCCACACGTCCCCCTCCTCTTCCACGTGTCCCCCTCCTTCTCTCTTCTAAGCGGCTCCTCTCCATTACCGGGCCGCCCCTGAGCTTTATTCGCCGGTGTTGCCGGTCGGAGATGGCAAAGGGGAGGTGCCGGAGTAGTTAGGCTAGGTAGTAGTTGCGGCAGGTTGCTGGGAGTGGGCTTCATGCTCATAGTTAGAAGAGAAGCTAGAGATCTGCAAACCAACCTGTGGTTGGGTGGCTCGGTGGGTGGTTGTACCCCCAGCCCACTAGAGTTCAAACCTCAGGTTTGACACTGTGTGTTGCATAAAAGGCGGAATATTCTTTCAGTGGGAGGCAACGTTCCTGTCGACAGCGAGGCGCCCGTGGTGACTTCGTCAATCTCAAGACCTGATCCGCCGACTCAGGCTCTCGGAGGTGCTCATAAGGGTAGGGTGTGCGTGTGTGCGTTCATAGGGGTGGGTGCATGTACGTGTTGTGAGCGTCTACGATTGTACTGTGTTTCTCAAAAAAAAAGCTAGAGATCTGAGCAGCCAGATCTGCGGCTTAGGGTTCATCGCGGTGTGCTTTGCAGTTTTTATATCAGTTATGGCTGTTAAGAAATGATGCCAGAGAGTCAACGGTGATGGAGGACCCTGCAGGAGTGGCTAAGTGAGCGGTGCGCCTCACTGAGGAGTGGCGCAATGTCCAGGTCCCCAAAGCCTGCAGCTATTCTAGCCTCGAAGGAGCATTGGCTTCTTCCATCGATGAGTTGGATCTATTATACTACCTCCGTACCAAAGTTTAAGGCTTATATATTTTTCAAAAGTCAAATTATGTAAAGTTTAACCAAGTTTTTAGTAAATAATATTAATTTTTACAATATGATATTTATACCATTTGATACATCATGAAACATATTTTCATATGGTATCTATATAGTTTCATAGTTCTTAATACTTTTTGTTAAAAGTTTGGCGTAGCTTGACTTTTCAAAAAAAATATAGCCTTAAACTTTGGGATGAAGGGAGTATATAAAGGTGTTTTTCGAGGCAACGGTTTGATCCACATCATCAAGATTATTTGGACAGCCAGATATAGACTTAATGGCTAGTGTAACAACCTCGGACCCTACGCTCTAAGTTCAAGCCTGGATGAACCGAAAGTGGTTAAAATAGTATAGCGGGGGCCCAGGGGCCACCCACGTGTAGACCCATCGGCCGTCCTAACCACTTCCAAGAATATCGGGACAAGAGCGAGCGGCGTAGACAACAGGCGAAGAGATCAAATACATACACAAGTGAGTATGTATGCAAGCTACCTTACAACAGTTATCAGAGCCATACCATCTAAAAGAAATAGAAATATTGCAACGCCATACGGCAAGATCCAAATATCCTAGATAGAGATAATAGTGTAGGATAGATTCTCATACATCAAACATCAGAGTATCAAACGGAAACGGGAAACAAGATCCGAGTACGGACAAGAAGCAAATCGGCATAAGATGCCACATAAGTAAGTACATCCCGCCCACAGACCTCACGGATCCCCATCCCCGGAATCTCTACACCGAGTGATCGTTGCCAACATTATCTGTCTCCTCCACCCAGTATCCATCTTGCGAATACACCTGTTTATCTGAAACAGTTTATCGTGTGAGACCCTAGGGGTACTCAGCAAGTCTTTATGCCTCTAAAGGGGACATAACCTGGGGTGACGCAATTGCAGCAAAAGATAATAACTAACAAGTTTATAGATACTCGCTAACCATCCGCCTAACCAATGATAGACGGATGTCCGTTAATTAGAAACAACAGTTATAACAGTATAAAGTAACAGATCCATCCTCCTTCTCGCTTACCAACGAGAAAGCGGACGAACAACCCATTCGGTGGCAGTTTTATTAACCATTCCATGAGTATTGCACTGCTTACTAGTCAGATATTTAGTCAAATTAAAAGTGGTACTTTAGTTATGCTTGTCTATGATCAAGAAACTGTGCTCCAAGTCGTCCATAACCACGGACACGGCTTTCAGAAAGATTTACCCTGCAGGAGTGCATAAATAGCAACACACACTCGATCAACCTCGGAAAAACCAACTCAAAACCCAACGAGGCATTCACGACAAAGCAATCACAGGATTCATAAAATATTTCAGGGGACCATCCCAATAAGCTACCCGCAACGAAGTTGGCCGGCTCCGAGACGGACCCAGGGTTTGCAAGAACGACTGTAAACGACTGGGAACCCGAAAATATGACTGGGCTTGTCGATACCGCGAAATCGTGCCGCGATTCCTAAACAGTACAGGTGCTCCACGCACAATCTTAAATAAAGCAGTAAAGCATGGCATAAGTACAGGATAGTAATAAAGCCCCAAACTAGTTTGTGGCCCCACGAAATAGAAATGAATCAAGCTCTGGCTCAGGGGGTCCATAAGGCCTCCCGGATGTGGATAGTGCGAATAGTCAAGGAACAGGAATCAAGTACTCGGGGTCCTACGGGACACAAGTGGGCATGAAGAACCAAATGACAGATATTGCCCACTGGTGCCTGTTTCATTAGTTATCCCATTACTACTCAGGTTAAGTTGCTTAGGTACCTCGTTATCCATCAGACTCTCATATACCCTACACTTGTTGTTCTACGACTCACATGGCTCAAACAACACCTGTAGTAATGGCTCATGGGATGGAGGAACAAGCTCGGTGGGGTTTAAAGTAAAGGCTATGCAGTACTTGGGATTCAATTTAATGCAATCGCGACTCAATGATGCAAGAATAAGATAGAGGCAATAGGTACTATATGTATGCAAGCATGTGGTAGTGCTTGTCTGGCAGCTCAGTTGAAGTGAGGGATGGATCTGGGTAGTACTCCTAGGATTCCTAATATTTCCCCTGCTCGACGTCTATTCGAAAGAAGAACCAAACAAACAAGGGCCAATATAAATAAAATGTACAAGCATATAAATAAAATGCGACAAGCAAACAAGCATGTCATGATGAATGATGCACAAATTACATGGCAATAATGTAGCATGGCAAGGATGAGGTGTGGGGACAAGAATAAATCATTTTATGAATTATTTGGTCAAGTTTTATTGCCATAAACAGTTCTGATTTTTAATAATGGCATGATGCATGCTGCAATTCAAAACATGGAATCCATAAACAGAACAGGCTCATCGCGCTGATCGATTATTATTTGTCAGATTTGGAGTTATAGAATTAAAGTTATTAATTATTTAAGAAAAGGCATTTTTATTGCAATTAAACAATTTCGAAATTTTAAAATTAGCAAAACATTAAATTGGATGGCAGATTTGAAATCCTCACATTTTTCTGATTTAAAAATATATATCATTTGTATTATTTGAATTTATTAATAAAAAGTTATTAATTTCTAGATTTAAAATTATATTTGCATTTTCTGGAATTATTTTTATTTGGAAAAGGCTCACAGAGACTTTTTGTACTCAGGTGAGTCTAGCCTAGGGATGGCAATGGGCCCCGAAACCCGCAAACCCGACGGGTACCCGCCTTAAACGGGGAGGGTTTTGGTAAAAATTAGACCCGCCAAGTCTAATGGGGCGGGTTTGGGAATGGCAAACCCGTACCCGCAGACCCGCACACCCACTCTAAACCTTAATCCTATCTCTAATAATGCTATGTCTAACCACACGTCTCACGCGACCACGCACGCACACAACAAACATCACATGCACGCGATGGAATATGGAGTCCTAGAGACAACACACGCATGCACGCATCCATTTCAACCAACCCCATCCCAATATCCCATCGTTTTCTTTCCACATGCGCCAGCGTTCCTCCCGTCGCACGCGCTGGCGGGTACCCGTTGGGGTCCCGAACCCGGCCGGGTCACGGGTCTGGTAAAAAATTAGACCCGACTAATTAAACAGGACGGGTATGGGGGTGGTGGACCCGGCCCCGAACCCGGCGGGTGCCATCCCTAGTCTAGCCCGAGTCACTAACGCACGGGGCCAGCGCTGAGTCAGCGCCAGCTGGCGCAGCGGCTCTACGAGGGGCTTTTCTCACCGCGGGTTTACCCAGCCGCAGAGGTTGACAAGCGGTACTGGGGACGGCGGGTCCACCGCGCGTGTGCGCCAGCCGGGGCGTGCCACGCGGCAGATCCGGGGAAGCGGGAGGGCCTGTCCGTGACGGACAGAATTCTGCCAGGGGGTTTTAAGCAAAAGAACAACGAATCTGAAAAATCGATCTACTGACACGAGCTAGCTCGTCTGATCTTCGGAAGACGATGGCGAGCAAACCTTTGGGAAAAAGGCGATGGCACAAAAAGCAAAGTTGAAGAGGGCAGTAAGATGTACAACTTTCATGTACGGAGTTTCTCCGGTGGAGCACTGTGGAGCCCGGAAATTGACGAAGAACAGGGACGAAAACGGTGTCTGAGACTGTCGGACGAGATGCAGAAAAATGACGTTTTCCGCTGGTTTTCGCGAGATGATTCCGAGCTCGTCTATGGGCAGATCTGGGCATGCTATGGCTCGTTGGAAAGAGGGTACGACCGGCCAGATCTTTCGTTCTCACGTCGTCCGAAGACGAGCAACACAACGACGACACCGACGCGTTGAACAGGGTCAGGCGCGGGCCGCGGGTGCACTGTCTGTCGCATGCGCGCGGTTCAGAGCGGCTGGCGAGCGTCTGGGCGAGCGCGGCGATGCAACGCGCACGCGTGCGCGGCGATGGCGGTGCGCGTCGCGCACAGCGTCCGTGGAAGCGGGGCGTGATGGCGACGGCGAGACGGTAGGAGTACAGGGAAACTAGGCAGGGAGGTGCAGCTCACCGAGGCGGCGGCGAAGGGGAAGCAGGCGGCGAGGTCAAACGGCGTGACCGCGACAGTGAGGCGCTGGGACGGTGACGGCACGGCGAGCCAAGGTCTCCTCCTCCTCGCTCCCTGTACTGTACCGCTTCCGCACCTCGGCCGGGGGCTTTCCCGCTACGGTGGCTTCCTAGTGGCGGAGAGTAGGGGCAGTGGCCACGGCCATGGCTGGGGTTTGCTGTCGCAGATGAAGCAGAGGGAAGGGCTAGCGATCTGGATCGGGTTGGAGGGGTAGGTAGAGAGAAGAGGGGGACGAGGACAAAACTCTGCTGCTGGCTACTTTATGCATGAGGAGAGGGAACACGGCTCTGCGTGAGTGCGACTGTACGGGCGTGTTGATCACGTGGACGAGGAAGAGAAACAGGAGGGGAAGAAAGAGGCGTGCAGCGGCGTTCAGGCTGGGCTGGGGCGCGTTGCAGCTGGGGCGGGAACTGCTGCGCCTGCTGGTGCCAACAGACCGGCCAGGACAGAGGCGCGCTACGGCAGGGAGGTTCAGGTGCAGCTTGCGGTTCGGCATAGGGAAAAGAGAGGGAGGGCTCGGCTGGGACAGCCAGGGACCTAGGGTGGATGTTAGGCTAGGGTTGCTAGGTTGGGGGGCTGGTTCGGACCAAACCACAAGAGGTGGTGGCGCCTAGGGTAGAAAGGGTGGTGAGGTGAGGGTTTAGCCGAGGCTAGGAAGAAGGGGTTAGGGTTAGGGTTTTAGCTAGGTGTAGAGAGAGCTTGGTTTAGCTAGAAAAGAGAGAGGGGAGGAAATGGAACAATGGCACATGTATGCACACATGCATGTGTAGATGGTGGACAAGGTGGGAGGGATAGATGGAGGAGCTAGGGTTTGAAGAAGATATAAAACACCAAAGAAGTTTGCATTAAGAAAAAGGGAGAAACCAAAAGGACCAAAGGAGAGAGAGAGAGAGGTGGAAGAAGAGATGATCTTGCATGTCCCATGCATGTCTAATAAATGCATTATTTACTATGGTGAAAACAATGGTAAAAATATGGGTTTAAGACCAAGCCAAAAGAACAAGAGTGGTGTCCCAAGTAGAATAGATGGAAAATGCTCATATTTGAATATAATGTGGCATGCTAGTGTGTATGTCCCACTAGGTAAGTATATAGCCACAATTATATTCATACATGATCAAATACTCCAAACCAAACCATATGGAAGCTAGACAAGGAAAAATACTCACATAACATGCAAAGGTGGCCATGTGGCTCTCCACATATCAACATTGTGAAAACAACATGATGCATATATGGGAGCATGTGGAATTAGAAGTGGATCCATCCCAACCCACATGAGCTAGAGGTAAACCCAAATAAAATGCAAAGCTCACATATAGTTGGATGGTGGAATTATGGGGTGGTGATAAAGAAAGGTGGTGGAGTTAAATAAAAGATATGCCCCCAACTCAACTTGGGCATCAAGCATTTATCAAGAACCAAATACAATATATCAAGAAGCAAATACAATTAGTGCATATGAGATAAGAACCAAAAGAAAAGGGTTTTATATGATGCTCAAATGCAAGGTGGCATGATGACATGAGCATGATATAATGATGATGCAACAATTATATGTAGAAAGGTAGCATATATATATAGACTAGACTAGTAGCATTGCAATTGTTAGACAATTGGGATGCTACAACTCTCCCCCACTAAACAAGAATCTCGCCCCGAGATTCCTAGGAAAAAGAAACCAACACAAGGAGAGGCGGTGTTCGGAACGAAGGTGACCCTCACGTTCCCAAGTTGATGAACAACGGACTGGTGCGACCACTACACCTTGCAAACACTTGCTAGACTTGTTGCGAGTTCGCGTTTGCTTCTAGAACAAAGGGTTAGAAGAATGAAGGATTGTCGTGAGACAAGAAGGATAGGATGAACATAGCTCCTGTTTCTCGAGAAACATGTTAAACGAATAGAACCACTTGTGAAGGAAATAGAAAAGACGATGTATCAAGGAGAAAGAAACGACACACTATTAAGATTAAAGATTTACAGATACAAGAGAAGATGAATCTTTGTCTCACCGGAAGAAAAGAATGACTTTTTAGAAGTTATCAACCACTATGAAAATAGCATTGTTTCTTCTCTCGGATTTGGGAAAAGAAGTTCGGGAACAATATCGCCTTCCAACAATAGAGTTCCTTGATATCAACGAAAAGATTTAGAAGTTCGGGAACAATATCGCCTTCCAACAATAAATTTATAAGAAACACCTTGTGTAAAGTATTGTTTCTTAAGATTGTATCTTAAATTAATGGTTTTAGTTGTATGTATGCACGTGATTGGTCTACAACTTATTTTTGCCTGTGCTAAGATACAACATCGCTCTTTTTTATCATTAAGTATGGTGCCACATAGACTGAGGACCCCCTCAGGACTTTCATTGGCTGAGGTAGCCCGTACCCCTCTCCTGCACCCGCGCGGCAGCGCCGCACCACGCCGGGCGGGCCCCTCTCCTCCCCGCCCGACCTCCCCCTCAAGAACCTCCGCCCATCGCCGCCGTCGGGCAAAGATCTGGCGGCGTGGCGGCGGCGACGACCCTGGCTACGATCTGGCCTAGCGGCGGCATCGTCCGCACCCGCGCCCGCGCTGGTTCGGCGGTGGCGTCATGGCTGGCGGCGACTGGGGGTCCTTGGTCCAGATGGCTGCACGCGGCGGCGGGAATCCGTGCCTATGGGCAGAGATCTATTCCGTTCGTCGCCGACGTCGGCGCCCAGGATCTCCGGGCCATGCTCGCGATGCTAGGGCGCTTGGGGATACTGCCCCTGGCATGGTGGTGGTGACTTCCTTCTCCGTCGGAGTGGTCGGTCGGACGATCTTGCCGCTATGCGGCAGATCCTGCTAGTTTCCAGCGGGTAGCGTGGGGGCTGTTGACTCGGTTTCAATAAAGGGGGTGGTCCTCGGATCTCTCTCGCACTAAGACGAAGATCTACTTGATGCGTGTCTCCATTGATCTGGCCGGAGTGTCTGGTTCCGGAAGGCCTCGACGGTGAACTCCCATGGGCGCATATGCCTAGAGCTTGCTGGATCGGAAGGGATTCGGTCATACGCACCTTTGTTTTTTTGCTGGTCATTTGGTTTCAGTGGGAGCGCGGTGAAGCTCTGCTACCTGTTACCATCATGCGACATGTCTTTGACGATACACATGGTGACATCATATGCGGAGAATATCATGAAGGCATAGACATGTGGGCGAGCTATGGTGTATTGAGTCTTTAAGACGATGAGGATCTGGCTTGGTTATCTGTGACTCGCAGCAGCGTCTGTTAGAGGGGGCGACATCACAGAAGAAGTTCACAATCTTATCTTGCAGGGTGAAAACCCAAGGTCTGGCCTTCATTGGTTGTGTCTGGCAATGGCCTTGCAGTAGGCATTGCTTTGTGAGTGAGGACTTTCTCCAGGATGAAAACCTAGATCTTTGATCGGGCGATGACAGCGCTTGTGCACTGTTTCCTTCTTGGGGCGTCGCTTTTGGAGGGGTTGGATTTCTGGTGATGTTTTGGTAGTGGTAGTGTCGCTGCTACTAAGGATCGGATTCCTGCAGCGGGACTTTTTTTTGTAATCCTTTTTTTTTCCAGCCGTGTGCATCCATATTGCCATTAGGGTATGCGTTATTGCAGAGGTTGGGTATAATTGGTAGCCATGTGATATTAATATATGCTCATTTAAAAAAAATGGTGCCAAGTAGACATTTTGTCTATGATACCACGTTTAGGTACAACCATTGTGAAACGGCTAGTGTAGTACTACTGGTTAACGTTTACTTAAATAATTGCAGCCCCTCATGCACATAGCATCCATCGTTAGGTGAGCCAAAGAAACTACCCAGCCGGCACCACCCAATTGCTCGGTGCTTTCCGGGTACGACCACACAAACACAAAAGTACAAGAGATGGCGTTCTTAATTCGCTTGACACCGGCCGTGTTCCACTTGCTTCATCAACCACTCCCCCTAAACACCAAGTCAGTCAACTTGCTCGAAACCACCCAATTGTTTGGTCCTTCTCCACTCCCCAAGGCACAAACACACATACCAGAGAGATCCATGGAGATGAATGACGAGGAGTGATCGATGGCGCCGGCGGTGGTGAGTGCTTCGCTAGGCGTGTTGGGTCCCCTGCTGGGGAAACTCGCCGGGCTGGTCGCCGGCGAGTATGGCCGCCTCAGAGGAGTCCGCCGCGAGATCCTCGCCCTCAAGTGTGAGCTGTCCAGCATGCACGCAGCAGTACATAAGTACACGATGCTACAAGATCCAGATATTCAAGTGAAGCAATGGATCTCGATGGTAAGGGAGCTGGCCTACGATATCGAGGATTGCGTCGATAAATTCATCCACCGGCTCGGTAACGGTGGGCGCCATGGAGGATTCAAGGAGTCCTTCCGCAGGATTGCTCGGAGCCTAAAGGCACTTGGCGCTCGACGTGGGATCGCCGACCAGATCGACGAGTTGAATGCTCGCATAAGGCATGTGAAAGAGCTCAAGAACGATTACAAGCTGGATCATGCTAGCTGTGGCACATCTAACCATACAGCCGTTGATCCACGGCTGTCTGCCCTTTTCGCCGAGGAGTCATGTCTCGTGGGAATCGATGGTCCAAGAGACGATCTTGCCAAATGGATGGTGGAAGAAGGGGACATATCGTCTAAACATTGCAGGGTGTTGTCTATTGTTGGTTTTGGTGGATTGGGAAAGACAACACTGGCGAACGAGGTGTATCGCAAAGTTGAAGGGCATTTCCAGTGTCGAGCTGTTGTGTCGGTCTCGCAGAAGTCGGATATAAAAAAAATTGTCAAAGATGTGATCTCCCAAGTGTCATGCCACGAGGGATGCACCGACAGTTGGGACGAAAGGAAATCCATTACGAAGCTAAGAGAACTACTACAAAATAAGAGGTAACTTAAGCTTATATTATCGTTTTGAAATACATTATTTCTTTAAAGAAGATTTTTCCATCATTTTTGGCAGCTATTGATGCATGTAATTTATCACATAATATGGATACAATTAAAGACTGATGCTTACTACAATTCTTGCGCGCATACTAGAAACATTTTCAGTATTTCACAACCTATACTCATAATAATATTGTATACCTAGGAAGACAACTTCACTTAAAACCTGACTAGTAGATGATCACATAAATGTTTGTCCTCGTGAAATTATCTTTATAGCCACTAATTTCGTTTGCACTATTAGCATGATTGTTTTAAGTTTGCATTAGTATTATGTGTGACACACTCAGTTTAACTTGTGAAGTACATTAAGCATACCGTTATCAGAGTTATATGGTCGACTTATATTTTATAGCTCAATTTGCTAACATAAGTTTTTGACGTACAACTACTGTCTATCAGGTATCTTATCATTGTTGATGATATATGGTCTACACTTGCATGGGACGCCATCAAGTGTGCTTTTCCAGAGAACGAGCATTCTAGCAGAATAATGGTTACGACACGCATTGTTGATGTAGCAAGGTCATGTCGTCAAAGTTGTGATGACCGCATATATCATATGGAACCCCTAAGTAATCTGCACTGTAAAAGATTGTTTTTCAAGAGAATATTTGGCACCGAAGATTGTTGTGTCGATATGTTGAAAGAAGTATCAAATGATATCTTGAAAAAATGTGGAGGCCTACCATTGGCAATTATTAGTATATCGGGTTTACTAGCAAACGTTCCAGTTGACAAGGAGGAGTGGGAGAAGATTAAAACGTCAATTGGTTCTGCACTACAGGAGAACAGGAGTCTGGAGGGAATGAGTAGCATACTATCCCTCAGCTACAATTATCTTCCAATTAATCTCAAGACTTGTTTGCTGTATTTAAGTGCATTCCCTGAGGATCACTTGATGGAAAGAGAGGATCTAGTGAGGCATTGGATAGCAGAAGGCTTTATATCCAGAGAGCGTGGACATAGCCAACAAGATGTCGCTGAACAGTACTTCTACGAGCTTATCAACAAAAACATGGTCCAGCCAGTGGACATTACGCATGATGGTAAGGTCCATACCTGTCGAGTTCACGACATGATGCTTGAAATTCTTATCTCAAAATCGGCTGAAGATAATTTCATCACGCTAGCAGGCAGCGGTCAACCGGGTTTGGAAAATCATCGTGGTGTCATTCGCCGACTATCAGTCCAACACATTGACCAAGATCTTGCATCTGCATTGGCAAATGAAGATCTAACCCACGTTCGATCTTTGATAATAACAACATCATCTGGTGGTATAAAACACTTGCCTGGTCTTGATAAATTTGAAGCTTTACGTGTACTGGATTTTGAGCCCTGTGCTGATTTGGAGGAGTATGTTTCCAAAGGTTTGGACAAACTGTTCAATCTAAAGTACCTCAAACTTAGAGGCATGGGCATATCAAAGCTACCACCAGGAATTGTGATGCTGCGTGATCTGGAGACTTTAGATTTATGGGATACAAATGTACAAGAGCTGCCAACTGGATTTGTTCAGCTGACTAAACTACAACACCTAATCACTGGAAATGGAACAAAGATACCGAACGGGATTGCGGATATGATGAACCTACGGGTGCTCTCAGGATTCAATATTACTCAGAGTCCATCAGATGCAGTGGAGGATCTAGGGAACCTAACCAAATTAAATGTACTCGACGTACAGTTGGACAGTGGAGGATCTGGAGAGCACGTGATGCACGAAGAGATGTTCCTTTCCTCGTTATGCAAGCTTGGCAATTCCAAACTCCAGTATTTAAAGATAAATAGGGTGGGTGGTTCCCTGGAGTTCTTGGATTCTTGGTCTCCCCTACCATGCTCTCTTAAAAAAATTGATATATCCATCAACTCTTATTTCACAAACTTTCCAAAGTGGATTGCACCAGCTCTCACCAACCTTTCTTTTCTGCACATCAATTTAACTGAATTGACGGTGGAAGGTCTGCGCATTCTTGGGGAGCTGCCAGCCTTACTTCACCTGCACCTGCAGTTGAAAAGTGGACAAAAAGATGGGCTTATAATCCAAGGCACTGGCTTCCCACGTCTTAGTGTGTTTATCACCATTTCTAATAATGGGGAAAACTTCACATTTGTGAAAGGGGCTATGCCCAAGCTTACTGTCCTTCATGTATCAATGAATGTGCTCAGGGCCAAAACAAATGGCTTCTATTCAGGCATTGGGCATCTCCCATGTCTCAGCCAGGCACTCTTGTGTTTTCCAACCGAGGGTGCCACAGCTTCTGATGACACACCTACAGCTTCTGCGATGAGGAAGGAAGCAGCGGCGGTGTTCCAGAGCGAAGCAGATGCCCATCCCAACCGTCTCCCGATTATGCTTGTGGACGAGCTGGAATCGATGAAGTTTTTTGCATGGATGAAGAAATCAAAGAAAAAGAGGATGGCGGCAGCTGCAACAGGTATCAATGCTGCTAGCAAATTGCAAGCATCCGTCCATTATTAGCTTCTCTTTTATCCAAGACTTCACTGGCTTTCGAAATTCACATGTGCTCTATAATTTTCATATTTTGTAGTACAATCAAGGATGATGATGGGTGGTTGACCGGCTTTGCGTGCTAGGATTCCTCGAACACACAAATTAGAAGATTGGAAAAGAATCTCAAACAGGGTCACCAAGCGAAGGTGTAATCTTAGCTGGTACTTGCTACATAGAGTAGATCATGTTTGGTTATTTTTATGTATTGATTGATTGTCTTCGGTAATCAAGACTAAATTAAGTGTGTGGTTGTATTCTGGATAGTGGATGATGATTTCTGTTGAACATTTGTGGTATTGCCTGCATTTGGGATTATCAACTCCTGCTGAACTAATAATCTTGCTGAGAGAAATGTAATGTTCATTCTAGTTCTTTATATATGTTGGAGGGCTGGGCCTTCTGTTTTGTCCTTGTCGAGACGTTTCATGGTTCTAGCTCTGCTTCTCACCAAATATTGGTGATATCTTGGAGAGATATGTGCAAACCAAAACAGTTGGAGGTCTGGGGTTCAGGGACATTGAGCTCTTTAACTTGGCCCTTTTGGCGTGACAAGCATGGAGGATGTTGTAGAACCCCAACACATTGAGCGCCAGGGTTTTGAAATCGGTATATTTTCCTGAAACCGAACTATTGTAAGCAGATTTAGGAGCGAACCGATCTCAGGTATGGAGGGCTCTGCATGAAGGCATACAAGTTCTGAAACAAGCGCTTGTTAGAAGGACTGGCACAGGTGAGCTCACCGATCCAGTCAATGATCAATGGTTGCTAAGGGATGGCATGTTGAGACCCATTGCATGCCTCAAGGATGACCCACCAGCAAGGGTTGCGGACTTTATCAATGCGAGCACGGCCTCGTGGAATGAGAAAAGCCTACTTCAGTTCTTTCTGCTCATGAACGTTGATATCATTCTACAGATCCCGCTCAGCCACCGGTAGAACGTGGATTTTTGGGCATGGCATTACGACCATAAGAGAGTTTTCTCGGTTAGATCAGCATACAGAATGCTTGTATGGACCAGGGAGAAGAGGGAGGCTTGGCTAGATAGCCAATCGGGTGCCTCCAATGGACAAACAGTCGAGAAACAGTGGTCAGCCCTCTGAAAGATTCAGGTACCATCAAACGTACGGGTGTTTCTTTAGCGTTTGGCAAAATTATCGTTGCCTACGAACGATGTGCGTCACCATTGAAAAATGGCGGAGGATGGTCGATGTCAGTTGTGCAGAGCTGCGGATTCATGGTGCCATGCTTTATTAGACTCCGCCATGTCGTGTTGCGTATGGGCGCTGGTCAATGCAGATGTTGTTGAGCATCTTATGGCATCGGAGGAGAGGGATGCCCGACACTGGTTGGCAAACCTGATTGAGATGTTGCGACACGATGATCAGATAAAGGTTTTAGTTACTTTATGGGTGATCTGGCACGCACGATGGAAGGCGGTCCATGAGCAGCAGTATCAGAGCCCGCTATCGACACACTTGTTTGTCGAGAGGTTCATTATCGATCTCAACCAGATCACTGAGAGGAGTATGAGCCGAGATCAGCAGCCGCGCACTCAAGGTAAGTGAGGATGGATACCTCCCCTAGGAGGTTTTATGAAGATCAATGTGGATGTCGTCATCGGAAAAAACACGAGTTGTGGCATGATCGCAGCTGTAGCACGATCAAAGGATGGATTATTCATGGGATCTTCATGTGTGGTTTTCCCAGGCAAAACTGATCCAGAGACTTTGGAAGCCATGGCGTGTCGTGAAGCCATTGCCTTGGCATACGATATCCATGCTCGAAAGCTCTGTGTCACGAGCGACTTATGCTCATGTTGTTCGGTAGATCAAGGAATCGGTACGGGAGTTTGAACAGGTGACCTTCCGCCACGAACGAAGGGTTTCAAATAAAGAAGCACATTCTCTAGATAGAAGTGTAGTAGTGATGGCCCAGGCCGTCGAGTTTGGTTAATTGGTCCGCCATGTATGCTTATGTATTCCAGTACTTGTTGAAGTTTAATAAACGTGGTTCCCCCTCAAAAAAAAAATATTGGTGAGAAGTGGTACAAAACTCATGCTCTGTACATTTACCAGGCTTGCTTTAAGGTTTTTTAATTGATAAAATTTACATTAATGTTTTACATTGAATCAGCATTACGATCATCGCTGGCCATCTACCGACACATTCAATTAGCATATCCTCTATTAGGATGTGAGTTGGATGCGAGGATTGAATATGTGAGGTTTCTCTCTCGCTTTTCTGTATGATATGATTGAGTTGGTCTGTATGAAATTTACATATACTTTAGCCAAAAAATAAAATTTGGCGGAATTTCTTTTCTCAAGCCGACACAGATAAGTAGCCAAATGGGCCTCGTAGCAAAACTGCATAAGGCCCACGCTAGAGCACCTCATGCGATGAATCTCCGGCCAAAAGCATAAACTCCTGTTGCCCTCATTGCACGAGGCGCGACTCCACATAAAAGCATAAACTAACGGTAAATAGGCCTAAACCTTTATCTTTTTAGTGGCCTAGAATCCAATCCCGTGGAAGGACATGTAGCACTTGGAGGGGTGGTTACAGTTCGAAACCTTACTTTCCCCACCGCTCATATCTGCCGTGCCGCCGTCCGTACAATAGCCTCCAGCTATGGATTTCTTGCTGCTTTGGCAAAATCGTGCACCGCTGGTCGAAGATCCTGGCACCCTGCTTCGATTCTGACCAAGTTTGTGCAATTTCCGACGAATTCAGACCAGTTCAGGCAAGTAGGGCGGAGCAGGTGGGGCAGGGCCGAAGAAGGGTGTCGCGGTGCCGGAGACGGGCGGGGCGACGCCTGCGAGCTCGCGGGGCGGCGGAGGAAGGTCATGCGGCGGCCCCTTGCTCGTGTGCGGTGGTCAGGCGAGCTCGCGCGGCGGCCATGGCGAGCTCGCGAGACGGGGACGGCGGTTGGCTAGAGGGTGGGCGCGTGGGCAGCACAGGGGGCAGCCAGGGGTAGGCGCGGGCACGGTAAGGGACGGCGTGGGGGGCGGCTGGTGGCGAGCTCGCTTGCAGGAGGAAGAAGAAATGGAAGAAAATGGTGGGCCAGAGGTGGGCCCCGCGAATACAGGTCCGATTTGCGGAGTCCAGTCTTTTCGGCTATGTTCCGGGCCGTAAAACCGGTTTTCGGTGGACTGTAAACGTGTTTCACAGTTTGTGCATTTACAGGCCGTTAGAAATGCTCTAACAGCTAGATATGGACGTAAGATCCACTGGCTCCTTATTTGTGCTGGCTCTAGGATTTTGTTTTTGCTCTCCGAACTCTAGGAGTGTTGAATAGCAACAGCCAATAACAACGCTAGGAGTGTTAAATAGCAACAGCCAATAACAACAAGTTCAGTCATTAATTATTCCCACAGTTTATAACACAAACAATTTGATCTTAGTTAACATAATACTCTCTCCCTTCAAAAATATAAGATACTTTAGCCTTTTTCTAAAATACATGTGTGTATACTTCTTTTAGTGCGTAGGTTCGAACTAAAAGGTTCCTAAATACATTGGTTTTATAAAATAGCTAAAACCTCTTATATTTTGAAACGAAGGTGGTACAAGTCAGGAAATTTTGAGCATCTCTTCGGCAAGCAAATGTAGTTCACTTAAGAACCCTGCAAACCCAAAAAAATATTTTGGAACACAAACCCAAAAGTTACTGGAGTTCAACCAAACCTTTTCACATGAAAGAAAATGTTCAAACAACCAACCCATGGTTGACCGTAGCTTAAGACAGAGAATAATTCTTATCATGCTCTCCAATCATGGATAGATTATATTATCTAATTTTACTTTTTTTTTCTTGTTTTCCTTTTGTACGGCTAATACTATCCACCTTTCTTGGAGCATCTCCAACAGAAGCGCTAAAACATGTTCTGACATAGGTATGCCCATCGGTTATCTGCCTCTAGACTACCTAGTTCGGCCCAACAGGAGGCCCACATGACGATCTGCTAAGGTTCACAAAGCCCGGGATAATTCGCTACTCCAAAGCCCATAAGGATATCGACTCCTAGCATGCCTAACAAGAAGAAGATTTTGATTAGGAAACTTTAGAGATAGGAATCAAACTTATAACCGACTCGGACGCTACCTGAGATCTAGCCTCCCCATATATAAAGGTTAGGAGGGGTCAACTGGGAGGAGATCAACATAACATACCACCCGTAGCTTACGCCAGATCCAATCTACGCACCCATTGCCATCTCGGCGATATTGTAACATTCATATTTATTATCAAACAAAAACAAACAAGCAGGAAGTAGGATATTACCCTCTAGGGACCTGAACCTAGGTAAATCCTATCCCCCTATTATTTTCTAGCCGACGAAGTCACCAGCGCACTCCTTCTTCCTGAAAACGAAGTCCATCAACCATGGATATTGCCATGGAGACCCCATGTCAATTGATGTCGTATGTGGGAAGCTCGTGTACTGATGTTACGACTTCAGTGGTTCCATCATCGATGATCTACGATTCGTCAGCTTTCATGTAGCAGATCCACCTCGGCTCCCTCAACTTCACCATGCACTCGCCGGTCTCGCGCCCCTCCTTTGACTCCCTCGACGTTGGGACAGATCTAATGATCGACGACCTACATTTCCACCTTGGCAAGGTGGACACCCTTCATCTCCCGGATCCAATCTGCCCG
Source organism: Avena sativa (assembly GCA_916181665.1). Classification (NCBI taxonomy): domain Eukaryota; kingdom Viridiplantae; phylum Streptophyta; class Magnoliopsida; order Poales; family Poaceae; genus Avena; species Avena sativa. Next base: position 123,278,217 of record OV702291.1, on the reverse strand, counting down.
GGTCTGGTGGAGCCGACACCACCGTCAATCGCCCTTGCCTCATGGATACCACCTCCCCTCGTCTCCTTCAGTGAGGTTGACTACACCTCATCACCGACCTACTGCACCAGTTGCGACGTCTATTGCGACAATGTTCCTGACAATTTGCTCGCGGGTCGTGACCACATCGGCTCCGATCTCAAGGGATGTGGAAGCAACGCCTACCCAATGCGCTACTTGTGCGCTGTCATAAATCCCAACACGGGACTCAGTGATGGAACCGACCCGGATGGTGTTGGAAATATGCCCTAGAGACAAATAGTAGTAAGGACTATTATCATATTCCGAGAATGAGATGATGAACCAATACCCAACCTAAACATCGTGACCCGATCATGTCACGAAGTTCAAGTTACGATGATTAGAAATGGATCCTCATAGACTATTCCTTAGACCGTGAGGCTATATCAATCACTATCTCCCGAGAGTGCTTAGATAGCATCAAGCGCCACTTGGTTATACAGTGGTTATAAAGGTGTGTTCAGGTACTCGGAGGAAACCGTAGAGGCAATATATGTCAAAAGCGGGATTTGTCCGTCCATGTGACGGGAAGATACTCAAGGGCCCACTCGGAGAGGTTATATCCAATAGCTGCGCAGCGTGTGATTTGATCACAGGGAGATCACTTGTCGGAACGAGTCAAGTAGCATTGTTCGGTAACGAGATTGAACACGACATGATGATGTCATTGATCAGATCTCGGGCAATGCAAGTATCGAGAGACAAAGGGAATAAGACACGACTGTCCCGGTTCAAACAACGAAAGATCTTCGTGGAACGCACAGGGGTCACATGGCCATCCAGGTCCCTCTATCGATCATTGGTGCGGGAGTGTCCCGACCATGTCTGGAGTGTTCCTGAACCGTGGGATATCACGCTTAAGGGATTGATGATGCTTAGAGAGTGTTTTTAGGATCAGTAGAATCACCGAAGAATAGTAGAGAGAAAACCGGAAGGGTTTGGGTAAGTCTAGAGGATGTCCGGAGTGGAGGTGGAAGTGTTCCATAACCATGGAGGTTGAATAGTATTGAATGAATGTTAAATATTGATTTAATCATTTATTCATAATTATTTAATAAAGAGAAAAAATCAATTTAAATGGTCAAAGGCTTAATGGGCCAATTCCCGGAGGGGAGAGGGCCCATTAGGGAAAGGAGAGAGGGAGAAGGGGCAAGGGGATGGCCGGCTGGGCCTAGCCCCCCTGCACGGGGCCCACTAGGGTGGCCGGCGGCCTCCCCTCCCCCTCCTATCCTTTAGTCCCACCCTAGGACTTTGAGGGAGGTAGTACCTCCCCTCCCCCTATATATAGTGGGGGTATTTGGCAAAATAAAATACACCAATAATCAATAAAGGTATTCTCACTTTTGGGAGGACCTCTAATTGATATTTTCTCTCTCCCCCTCTCTCTCTCGTGACCGTGGTCCCAAGTCTGGACTGCGCGAACGAGAGACATATTCACCGCGGAGCGCCGTTGCGTGATTCGGATCCGGGAGCTCTACCGAAACTGCTGCTGGATCGGGGAAGCGGGAGTCATCGTCAGGCACCGGACGTGTGTAACTCCCCCTGAGGTGTCGCACTTGAGGCACTCAAGTCGTTGGAGCCACAGGAGCGCAAGTACTTCATCACGACCTTGAGGTCGGCTTCGGCTCGTCTACATCAACCACACTCTCCTGAGCGTTGACGACGCTTTTCGGTCTTCAAGGGTAAGTTCGCCAAAAGCTCCTCCTGTTATTGTATTACTAATAGATAGGTCCTAGCAGCTTCAGGGGTTCAGGGGCGTAGGGTAAAATTTATTGTTTTCATACGCGGAACCCCAAAAGTGGTATCAGAGCTAGATCTATGCGTAGTAATGTTAGTACGGGTAGAACACACGAGATGTAGCGTGTGGGTGTTGATATTTTAGTTGTTACCCTCTCATGTGTACTTGTGTATACCGCAGTAATGCTTGATGAAGCGGCCCCCAACCGACATTACGCGTTCATTCGCGAGACTGGTCCACGCTTGACATACGGCTTGTACCGTATAAAGTGGCTTAGGGGGTGTCTGTCTCTCTCGCATTAGTTGGTATACCATTTGCAACAGAGGGCCCCGAAAGGGATGTAGTAGAGACAACTACTTGATCAGAGTTGTGCTAAAAGTTCGTAGGTAAGAACGGTTCTTGTGCAAAAGCCCATTCAGCCACGTAAAACATGCAAAGATAAAGTAGAGGCGTCTAACTTTGTTTTGCAGGGGGGCGTTGCTTTGTGATATGGTTGTGGCAAAGGTAAAGTGATTACCTTATGTTACATAGTAGTAAATAGTCACGGAGGTGACGGACTGCCACGCCAGAAAGACACTGGTACCCTGGTGTCTACGGCGCCGGAACCCTGGCACCGGAATCCGGTGACGACGGATGGAGATCACGACGTGAAGGACCATATCACATCGCATTTACATTCAATGTTATTGTTTGTATATCTTATTGTGTGCTAGTATTAGATACTCGACGGTAGCCTAATAAGATGATCCCTGTTAAAATTACCAATGATTGTGTTCTCCATTAGTGTGCACCACTGATACATTGCAAATATATCTATAATTTTTGTTGTTCCATGCTTGGTTTTATCTACTTTTTCTTGTGTTTTGTCCACACTTTGGAGTACTTTTCATATGATTTCTTGGACTAACCTATTAACAAGAGCCACAGTGCCAGCTGCATGTTTTCTGCTGTTTTTGGTTCCAGGAAGTCAGAAAATGAATATTCTCGGAATTGGACGGGACAAAAGCCAAAGTTGCTATTTTACCGGAAGACATCTGGAGCCAGAATATGAGACGGAGAAGGGCTGGGGCCTGGCCACACCACCTGGCCGCGCGGCCAGGCCTGGCCCGCGCCAGGGGGTGGTCTGGCCGACCCCAGCACCCCCTCGGCCTCTCCTTCCGCCTATATATTGCCTTCAGGACCAAAACCCTAAGTACGCGATCAAAAATCCACGAAAGAGTCTGCAGCCGCCGTCATCTCCATCCCTAGACCGGGAGGGATCTGAAGCTCTTCCCGGCACCCTGCCAGAGAGGGGAATTCACCCTGGAGGCCTTCTTCATCATCATGCAAGCCTCCGGTGTGATGCGTGAGTAGTTCATCTCTGGACTACGGGTCCATGTAGTAGCTAGATGGCTGGTTCTCCTCCTTTGTGCTTTCATGTCTAGATCTTGTGAGCTCCGTTCATGATCAAGATCATCTATTTGTAATTCTACATGTTGTGTTTGCGGGGATCCGATGGATATTGAGATGCTATTTCAGATTGATTATTGATTCTATCATGTCTTTGTTATTTGTGATCTTGCATGCTTTCCATTGTTAGTAGCTATCTTGGCCAAGTAGATGCTAGCAACTCCAAGAGTTAGTATTTATGCTCAATAGTGGGTTCATGCCTCTAGTAATCTGGGGAAGTGACAGAAATCTCTAAGGTACTAGATGTGTTGTTGCTACTAGGGAGAAAACAACAATCCTTTGTTCATAGAACAATCGTATTGTTTACATTACACGCAATTCGTAAAGCAATAATCTGTTGCTTGCAACTTAATACTGGAGGGGGTTCAGATGATAACCTGAAGGTGGATTATTAGTCATAGATGCAGTTGGATGGCGGTCTATGTATAATGTTGTAATGCCCAATCAAGTCTCAAAGGAGTCAAGATGATTAGTATATGCTTGTATGCTTTCTCGATGTTTGTCAATTGCCCCGCTGTAATTTGTTCACCCAGCATGTTATCTATCTTAAGGAGAGCCACCTCTAGTGAACTATGGACCCCGGTCCTTTCATTTACATTCAATCTACAGATTGTTTACTGCTTTGTGTTTACTTTCTGCAAACTATTACTTCCTTCCATTCGATACGTTTAATCCTTTGTTTTCAGCAAAACCGGTGAGATTGACAACCTCATCGCAAGTTGGGGACAAAGTTCTGTGGTTGTATTGTGCAGGTCTCCACGTTGCTACTAGCACCGGTAGTGCGCCCTGCCAAGGCTCAGCTAGCAACACCTTTGGGGTGTTTCCTTGCTCCTACTGGTTCGATAACCTTGGTTTCATAACTGAGGGAAACTTACTTATGTGCCCATCATACCTTCCTCTTGGGGTTCCCCAACGAGCTCATCAATCACGAGCCATCAAAGTATTTTTCTGGCGCCGTTGCCGGGGAGTCAAGGACATCTTCACAAGGGGAGTCCCTCATAACCAATCCCTTTACTTTGTTATTTTTGTTTTGCTTAGTTTACTTTTGCTTTGTTTGCTTGTTTTGTTATCAAAAACACACAAAAAATAGTTTTACAAGTTTGCTTTCTCTATTGAAAACACAAAAAAATTAGTTCCTATCTTAAGTTGCCACTATGTCTAGCCTTGCTTTTGTCACTATGTCACCTGAGGAAATGATTTTCACTTTTAAACAAGGAATTGAGGGGAGCTTCAAGGAAGCTTGGTCTAGAATCTCTGATCTACATGAAAAAACTGAGCCTAAAATTACTCAAAGCTTGTTCCTTAGCAGTTTTTACCTTGGAATTGCTCTTTGCTATAGATATGCTTTAGATGTTGTTGTGGGAGGAGATTTCCTCCAATGTAATGAGGATGATGGTGTTAATGCCATAAAAAAGTTGATCCTTACTTACAACTTGCCTAGCCAAACTGATATTTCGTTCGCAAGCATATTTGCTAGATTAAACACTCTTGAGACCCGCACTACTAGCTTAAAAGATTGCTATAATACGCTTAGGGAGCATCATAATTATGTTCCAATAAATTCTGAACCATCAAAGTGGATCCCCACAATAAAGATTGATATAAATAATGAAACTTTTCAAGCCCGTTGTGATATCATGTCTGAATTTTGTCTTATCCCCAAAGATATTTATGAATCTTTGAGGGCTTACTAAAGGAGGAAAAGAAATATCTCTTGCTAATAATGCTACCATATTACCTATTGGAATAGCTGAAGGAGTGTTTACAAAGATCCTTGGGAAAATGATTTCTACTGATTATCTTGTTATTGAATGTGCAGGAAAAGGACAAATTACACTTGGAAGGTCCCTATTAGAACTCCTTGGAGCAATAATAGATGTGGGAAAGGGGACCATGCACCTTTCTTCTCCACCAAACAATCATATTTTCCCCAAGGTTAAGAATAAAAGTAAGAGAGGTAAGGGCAAGAAATTTAGTTTTAATGCTTCTTCATTTGAGAACACTTGATTCTTTCTTGCTTTTTATGCCTAACTTAAAGACGTTAAAGAAAAGTACTTATTGGGAGATAACCCAAAAGTTTTAAATGAGTCTTGGAAAGTAATAACCGCTCCTTATCCTTTTTATTTGCTTTTTGTGCCAAGAGTAACCTCTAATGAGAGAGAAGTAATGATTGGGAAAGTTGCTGTCCCAAAACAGATTTTTGTGCTTCACCGTAAAAATTCGTGTAAAATATCTGTACCTCCTTTTGAGGCGTGAATTTTTGTGCTTCTGCCCCAGGTTGTTATGTAACTTTCGTCAGTTCAACACTTTTTGATTTGAGTAACATAAGGTCTTCGAAAAAATTCTTCTTTACCTTCTGGTCTGTTTTGACAGATTTCTGCCATTTTCTGCATTTGCTTCTTGTTGGTTCCTTTTTTGAGTTCTTTTGGGGAATTGAGCTTTTTGAGGGAAGTGCTACAGTAGCTAGTGTTCTAATAGAATTTCATTGGTGTTAGAACTGAACCTAAAGACTTATTATCTTGAGTGCACTAATGTTGCTAATAAAGATTGTGTGAAGTTTTGTATGAAGGAAAAATTCCAGGTGTATGGAAGGAATGAGTAATGAGATGAAGGATGGACTAAAGCTCAAGCTTGGGGATGCCACACGTGTCACCCCAAGAAATATCCAAGAAGTACAAGCGTCAAAGCTTGGGGATGCCCAAGGCATCCCCCTCTTCATCAATAAAAATCCCAGGTTTCTTCCAAACGCTTCATTTTTATTGTTTCATGCACAGTTGTGTTGTTCTTGGAGCGTCTTCTTTTTCGTTTTCATTTTGGTTTCTCGTTTGATTTGTTTGCTTTGTTTTCTGAATAAATTGGTTGGACCCCCTCTTTCATACATTGGTTTTCAAATAGTTTGGTTTGGTTTGGAAAAGAGTAGGAAAGCTCATGCTTAAGTGGTAAAGAGAGCTTGTTTTTGACTGTGGCCTATGCTTTGTCATGCCATGCTTGATATTGTTTTGGCTTTATGCTTAGTATTCTTTGTTGTAGCATGAATTGTTATAAACAATTGAGATTGCTAAATGTGCCTTGGATGAATCATGCGTTGTTTTAGCATATTAAAGCATAGTATTGTGGTATTCTCCTTTGATGCTTTATTTGGGTTGACTTGGCGCATGCTCACACCATGTTATGATTATCTCAAGTCACCATAGCCTTTATGATCCTTTAGTTTTCAACTTGTAGTATCACTTTATGCTTTGATCAATGATGTTATGTTGCTCTGCATGATTATGGCCATTATTGCTCTCTTAGTTTGTCGCTCCCAGTCTTTTGCTAGCCTCCACAACCAAGTATGAGTTCCACTCATGCATCCAACTCCCTAAACCAAGTTATCCCAAAGAGTCCACCATACCTACCTACTAGCTTATGCTATTCCAAGTATATTCATGCTTTTGTTTACCTTCCAAATTAAACTTGTTATGAGAAAACTAGTTATTAAAGCTCTCACGAACTTGATGGCACACTTTACTTTTCTTGCCCTTAATAAACTTGAACCATTGTGTCGTCTATGTTGTATATGCTTGCACTTATTTGTTGGGGATTAGCAGAACCATGCTATCATGGGGAACGCTTTCAACATTGCACGGGTACTTTGTACCTAGTTGATATCATGCTCTTTTGTCGATGGATGTCGTCGGTGTGAAATGAAAGGGGACCTTGTAAGTCCATGGAGTTATGTATATGTGTTAGAGAAACGCCTAGGCCGCTGGTCTAATCCATGCTGACATGGTGGAAACCTGCAGCGTAACCATAATGAGCTGTCTATGAAGCATTCTTCTTATGAAAAAAAGAGTCCTATATTGACAAAAAAGAGAAAAACAAAAAAAAAGATTATGAAAAGAGGAAAGAGAGAAAAAAGCACCATATTACCAAGGTAAATAAGAAGATTGCTGAGATGCTCGTTGTCTGCTTGCCTTGTCATTTTGATATGGGGATTCTTCCGTATCATCGGGCAAGGGGTACCCCGTTGGTGGTTCTCTATGATACACATGTACTTACGATGACAAGAACTTACCGGTGACTAAACTTGAGTAGCATGAGGAGCGGCCCTCGTATTCAAGGGACATGAGATTTCTAACTTATACTTCGTCAAGCATGTACACCATAGTTTGTTCACTTTAACCTTAATCACTTCAAGATGCTTATGATAGGGGCAATGAGAGCTGAAAGCTATAAGTACCATAATTTTTGGAAGATCTTTATGAGACTTGAATCCCTACTTCCTTCTATGAAGGCCTTTCTTCCACCATTATATTGAGTCTCCACCTTCTACCTTTACGCACCTACTTTGAGAGCATAGTGGCCATTCTTAGTTCTATGTGCATTGTCCCAAGACTAGTTGATTGATGCATAACTTGATATTGCTTGTTTTAAATTATTTGTATCTAGTCACTCTTCTGAACTTTGAAGGTGTCCTATGCATTTATACTTGCTACTCTATGAGGGACAAGCTGAATGCTATTATGCTATGTTTTCTTTATGTGAAACGAACAAACGTCTTGCAAAGTATTGTTATTCATGAATCTTTTGTTTGTGCCTTTTCATGTTGCAACATAGTTTCTTTGTCTTATTGCTAGAACTTTGTCTTTCATGTTATGATTGAAGTACTATGATTCCATCTTTGAATGTTTTACAAGTACTTTGATCAAGTTTATGATGGTGCATGTCACCTCAAAAATTATTCTTTCTTTTTATCACTTACCTACTCGAGGACTGTCGTCGGATTGATGACAAGTACGCCATGAGGGGGTCCTCGAGGCGTGTGGAAGAGAGGGGTATGAGACGTACGGTGTTCCGAGATGGTGAGCACACAAGTTTACCCAGGTTCGAATCTGCCGGCTTTGGACGGATCCTACTCCTGCTAGCAATCCAGTAATACGGCAGAGACGGAATATGGGTTACAAGGGTTCGCCTGTGCGAGTTGAGATTGTAGACTATTGAGGGTGCCCTAAAGGCTCTCCCTAGGACGGCTTATATAGATATCCGGCCTAGGGTTTACAGGAGAGATCTATCCGGCTACGACTAAGAGTCGGTTATAGAGTACATCTTGAACTACAAGTAACACTATGGGCCTAAGTCGGTAAGTCTTCTGGGCCTTCCCTTAGCCAGATTGGACTCCGTCTCTTCTCCCTGACTGGGCCGCCCGTGAAGCAAAGCTCTAACCCGAAGTGGGCCACCCTGGTCAGTGAGGAACTGTGAGGATACCCGGAAAGTATATCCCCAACAGCAGCCCCCGGAAGTCTCCAAGATCCATAGTCGGATTCATCATCGTCTAGCTTGATCTTCGGCTTGCAGAATCTTGAAGGGTTCCTGAAACTTCACAACAAAAAAATACGATTCGGGTCTTAAAAATAAGTCGGACCTATCAACATGTTACTCGGATTTTCTAGCTTGATTTTCAAACTAAGCCGGAACTTGGTCTCTGACGTCATCTGACACTGGTCATGGTCAAGTCACGTCATCTGACAAACATCATGTCAGCATGACCGTTGGTGGGTCTGCCGTTCGCGGAACCGAGGCGCCATTTCAATGCGTACGCGGAGATCGAGGCGACGTAATCATCGCGTGGGTCCTTCCTAGTTCCTTCCACGACGCGTGGCGTTTACATAGTGCCGTTTGCACGAATCTTGGTGCAGGTAGGTGGTTATAAGGGGTGAGGATTTTCCTTCTCCCCTCTTCACCTGTTCCCTTTGCCGTTCCTTCTCCTCCACATCTCCCTAGCGCACAGAGCTCTCTCGCCTCCCATATTTCCTAGCGCCGCCCATCCAAGGTCACCGCGTACCGGAGAAATGGCTTCCTCTTGCTCATCCGGCTTGGCAGCTGCAGCGGCGGCAGCGGCGGCGATGGCTGCGCCAGAGAAGGAGAGCAACTGGGGGGTTTGGATCCCGTGCCTGCTCGACGACGAAAAACTCCAAGGCGTGGAGAATGAAGGTCTCCTCCGCGCCGGCAACTGGCGGAGCGGTTTCGGCGAAACCATCCCCCACCCGCACACCGGCGAGCGGGTCCACTTCGGCACCCACTGATGGCTCAGTGTATGGCGCTAGAAAAGTGTTGGTGCGGTGTTGATGTAGAGCTCGTTGGGAACCCCAAGAGGAAGGTATGATGAGCACAGCAACAAGTTTCCCTCAGTTATGAAACTAAGGTTTAATCGAACCAGTAGGAGCAAGGAAACACCCCAAAGTTGTTGCTAGCTGAGCCTTGGCAGGGCGCACTACCGGTGCTAGTAGCAACGTGGAGACCTGCACAACACGACCACAGAACTTTGTCCCCAACTTGCGATGAGGTTGTCAATCTCATCGTGTTTTGCGGAAAACAAACCATTAAACGTATCGAATGGAAGGAAGTAATAGTTTGCAGAAAGTAAACACAAAGCAGTAAACAGTTTGTAGATTGTATGTAAAGAAAGGACCGGGATCCATAGTTCACTAGAGGTGGCTCTCCTTAAGATAGATAACATGCTGGGTGAACAAATTATAGCGGGGGAATTGACAAACACCGAGAAAGCAATACATGCATATACTAATCATCTTGACTCCTTTGACACTTGATTGGGCATTACAACATTATACATAGACCGCCATCCAACTACATCTATGACTAATAATCCACCTTTAGGTTATCATCCGAACCCCCTCCAGTATTAAGTTGCAAGCAACAGATTATTGCTTTACGAACTGCGTGTAAAGTAAACAATACGATTGTTCTATGAACAAAGGATTGTTGTTTTCTCCCTAGTAGCAACAACATATCTAGTACCTTAGAGATTTTTGTCACTTCCCCAGATTACCAGAGGCATGAACCCACTATCGAGCATAAATACTAACTCTTGGAGTTGCTAGCATCTACGGCCAAGATAGCTACTAAACACAGAAATCATGCAAGATCACAAATAACAAAGACATGATAGAATCAATAATCAATCTGAAATAACATCTCAATATCCATCGGATCCCCGCAAACACAACATGTAGAATTACAAATAGATGATCTTGATCATGAACGGAGCTCACAAGATCTAGACATGAAAGCACAAAGGAGGAGAACCAGCCATCTAGCTACTACATGGATCCGTAGTCCAAGGATGAACTACTCACGCGTCACACTGGAGGCTTGCATGATGATGAAGAAGGCCTCTAGGGTGAATTCCCCTCTCCGGCAGGGTGTCGGGAAGAGCTTCAGATCCCTCCTGATCTAGGGATGGAGATGACGGCGGCTACAGACTCTTTCGTGGATTTTTGATCGGGCCCTTAGGGTTTTCGTCCCGAGGGCATCTTATAGGCGGAAGGAGAGGCTGAGGGGGTGCCGGAGGCGGCCACACCACCCCCTGGCGCGGGCTAGGCTGGGCCGCACGGCCAGGTGGTGTGGTGGCCCCCTGGCCCCTCTCCGTCTCGTATTCTGGCATCTGATGACTTCCGGAAAAATAGGCACTTTGGCTTTTGTCCCGTCCAATTCCGAGAATATTCATTTTCTGACTTTCCTGGAACCAAAAACAGCGGAAAACAGGCAGCTGGCACTGTGGCTCTTGTTAATAGGTTAGTCCAAGAAATCATATGAAAAGTACTCCAAAGTGTGGACAAAACACAAGAAAGTGGATAAAACCAAGCATGGAACATCAAAAATTATAGATACATTTGCAATGTATCAACATCCCCAAGCTTAACTCCTGCTCGTCCTCGAGTAGGTAAGTGATAAAAAGAAAGAATAATTTTTGAGATGACATGCACCATCAAAGACTTGATCAAAGTATTTGTAAAACATTCAAAGCTGGGATTATAGTACTTCAATCATAACATCAAAGACAAAGTTCTAGCAATAAGACAAAGAAACTATGATGCAACATGAAAAGGCACAAACAAAAGATTCATGAATAACAATGCTTTGCAAGATGTTTGTTTGTTTCACATAAAGAAAACATAGCATAGCAGTATTCAGCTTGTCCCTCATAGAGTAGCAAATATAAATGCATAGGACACCTTCAAAGTTCATAAGAGTGACTAGATACAAATAGTTTAAAACAAGCAATATCAAGTTATGCATCAATCAACTAGTCTTGGGACAATGCACATAGAACTAAGAATGTCCACTATGCTCTCAAAGTAGGTGAATAAAGGTAGAAGATGGAGACTCAATATAATGGTGGAAGAAATGCCTTTTTATAAAAGGTAAAGAGCTTCCAAAAATTATGGTACTTATAGCTTTTAGCTCTCATTGCCCCTATCATAAGCATCTTGAAGTGATTAAGGTTAAAGTGAACAAACTATGGTGTACATGCTTGATGAAGTATAAGTTAGAAATCGCATGTCCCTTGTATACGAGGGCCGCTCCTCATGCTACTCAAGTTTAGTCACCGGTAAGTTCTTGTCATTGTAAGTACATGTGTATCATAGAGAACCGCCAACGGGGTACCCCTTGCCCGATGATACGGAAGAATCCCCATATCAAAATGACAAGGCAAATAGACAACGAGCATCTCAACAATCTTCTTATTTACCATGGGAATATGGTGCTTTTTTCTCTCTTTCCTCTTTTCATAATCTCTCTTTTTTCTATTTTTCTCAATATAGGACTCTTTTTTATAAGAAGAATGCTTCATAGACAGCTCATTATGGTTACGCTGCAGGTTTCCACCATGTCAGCATGGATTAGACCAGCGGCCCAAGCGTTTCTCTAACACATATACATAACTCCATGAACTTACAAGCTCCCCTTTCATTTCACACCGACGACATCCATATACAAAAGAGCATGATATCAAGTAGGTACAAGTACCAAGTGCAATGTTGAAAGCATTCCCCATGAAAGCATGGTTCTGCTAATTCCCAACAAATAAGTGCAAGCATATACAACATAGACGACACAATGGTTCAAGTTTATTAAGGGCAAGAAAAGTAAACTGTGCCATCAAGTTCGTGAGAGCTTTAATCACTAGTTTTTTCATAACAAGTTTAATTCGGAAGGTAAACAAAAGCATGAATATACTTGGAATAGCATAAGCTAGTAGGTAGGTATGGTGGACTCTTTGGAATAACTTGGTTTAGGGAGTTGGATGCATGAGTGGAACTCATACTTGGTAGTGGAGGCTAGCAAAAGACTAGGAGCGACAAACTAAGAGAGCAATAATGGCCATAATCATGCAGAGCGACAAAAAATCATTGATCAAAGCATAAAGTGATACTATAAGTTGAAAACTAAAGGATCATAAAGGCTTATGGTGACTTGAGATAGTCATAACATGGTGTGAGCATGTGCCAAGTCAACCCAAATAAAGCATCAAAGGAGAATACCACTATACTATGCTTTAATATGCTAAAACAACGCATGATTCATCCAAGGCACATTAAGCAATCTCAATTGTTTATAACAAGTCATGCTGCAGCAAAGAATACTAAGCATAAATCCAAAACAATATCAAGCATGGCATGACAAAGCATAGGCCACAGTCAAAAACGAGCTCTTTTTACCACATAAGCATGAACTTTCCTACTCTTTTCCAAACCAAACCAAACTATTTGCAAACCAATGTATAAAAGAGGGGTTCCAACCAATTTATTCAGAAAACTAAGCAAACAAAATCAAACCAAAACCAAAATGAAAGCGAAAAAGAAGACGCTCCAAGAACAACACAACTGTGCATGAAACAATAAAATGAAGCGTTTGGAAGAAACCTGGGATTTTTATTGATGAAGAAGGGGATGCCTTGGGCATCCCCAAGCTTTGACGCTTGTACTTCTTGGATATTTATTGGGGTGACACGTGTGGCATCCCCAAGGTTGAGCTTTAGTCCATCCTTCATCTCGTTACTCATTCCTTCCATACACCTGAAAATTTTCCTTCATACAAAACTTCACACAATCTTTATTAGCAACATTAGTGCACTCAAGATAAATAAGTCTTAAGGTTCATTTCTAACACCAAATAAACTTCCATTAGAGCACTAGCTACTGTAGCACTTCCCTCAAAAATCTCAATTCCCCAAAAGAACTCAAAAAGGAACCAACAAAAAGCAAATGCAGAAAATGGCAGAAATCTGTCAAAACAGACCAACATGTAAAGACGAATTTTTTAGAAGACCTTATGTTGCTCAAATCAAAAAGTTCTGAACTAACGAAAGTTAGATAACACCCTGGGGCAGAATCAAAAAAATTCACGCCTCAAAAGGACGTTCAGAGATTTTACACGAATTTTTACGGTGAAGCATAGAAATCTGTTTTGGGACAGCAACTTTCCCAATCATTACTTCTCTGTCATTAAAGGTTACTCTTGGCACAAAAAACAAATAAAAAGGATAAGGAGCGGTTATTACTGAAGTAATAACTTCCAAGACTCATCTAAAACTTTTGGGTTATATCCCAATAAGTACTTTTCTTTAACGCCTTTAAGTTAGGCATAAGAAGCAAAGAAAGAATCAAGTGTTCTCAAATGGAGAAGCATTAAGACCAAATTTCTTGCCCTTACCTCTCTTACTTTTATTCTTAACCTTGGGGAAAATATGATTGTTTGGTGGATAAGAAAGGTGCATGGTCCCCTTTCCCACATCTATTATTGCTCCAAGGAGTTCTAATAGGGACCTTCCAAGTGTAATTTGTCCTTTTCCTGCACATTCAATAACAAGATAATCAGTAGAAATCATTTTCCCAAGGATCTTTGTAAACACTCCTTCAGCTATTCCAAGAGGTAATATGGTAGCATTATTAGCAAGAGATATTTCTTTTCCTCCTTCAGTAAGCCCCCAAGAATTCAAAGATTCATAAATATCCTTGGGCATAAGACAAAATTCAGACATGATATCACAGCGGGCTTGAAAAGTTTCAGTGTTTATCTCAATCTTTACTGTAGGGAGCCACTTTGATGGTTTAGAATTTATTGGAACATAATTGTGATGCTCCCTAAGCATATTATATCAATCTTTTAAGCTAGTAGTGCTAGTCTCAAGAGTGTTCAATCTAGCAAATATTTTAGGCTCAGTTTTTTCATGTAGATCAGAGATTCTAGACCAAGCTTCCTTGAAGCTTTCCTCGATTCCTTGTTTAAAAGTGAAAATCATTTCCTCGGGTGACATAGTGACTGGAGCAAGGCTAGACATAGTGGCAACTTGACAAAGGAACTAATTTTTTGTGTTTTTGAAATAAGAAAGCAAACTAGTAAAACTAATTTTTTGTGTGTTTTTGATAACAAAACTAGCAAACAAAGCAAAAAGAAACTAAGCAAAACAAAAATAACAAAGTAAAGAGATTGGTTATGAGGGACTCCCCTTGTGAAGATGTCCTTGACTCCCCGGCAACGGTGCCAGAAAAATGCTTGATGGCTCAGTGTACGGCGCCAGAAAAGTGCTGGTGCGGTGTTGATGTAGAGCTTGTTAGGAACCCCAAGAGGAAGGTATGATGAGCACAGCAGCAAGTTTCCCTCAGTTATGAAACCAAGGTTTAATCGAATCAGTAGGAGCAAGGAAACACCCCAAAGGTGTTGCTAGCTGAGCCTTGGCAGGGCGCACTACCGGTGCTAGTAGCAACGTGGAGACCTGCACAACACAAACACAGAACTTTGTCCCCAACTTGCGATGAGGTTGTCAATCTCACCGTGTTTTGCAGAAAACAAAGGATTAAACGTATCTAATGGAAGGAAGTAATAGTTTGCAGAAAGTAAACACAAAGCAGTAGACAGTTTGTAGATTGTATGTAAAGAAAGGACCGGGATCCATAGTACACTAGAGGTGGCTCTCCTTAAGATAGATAACATGCTGGGTGAACAAATTACAGCGGGGCAATTGACAAACACCAAGAAAACAATACATGCATATACTAATCATCTTGACTCCTTTGAGACTTGATTGGGCATTACAACATTATACATAGACCGCCATCAAACTACATCTATGACTAATAATCCACCTTCAGGTTATCATCCGAACCCCCTCCATTATTAAGTTGCAAGCAACAGATTATTGCTTTACGAACTGCGTGTAAAGTAAACAATACGATTGTTCTATGAACAAAGGATTGTTGTTTTCTCCCTAGTAGCAACAACACATATAGTACCTTAGAGATTTCTGTCACTTCCCCAGATTACTAGAGGCATGAACCCACTATCGAGCATAAATACTAACTCTTGGAGGTTCTAGCATCTACTTGGCCAAGATAGCTACTAACAAGGGAAAGCATGCAAGATCACAAATAACAAAGACATGATAGAATCAATAATCAATCTGAAATAGCATCTCAATATCCATCGGATCCCCGCAAACACAACATGTAGAATTACAAATAGATGATCTTGATCATGAACGGAGCTCACAAGATCTAGACATGAAAGCACAAAGGAGGAGAACCAGCCATCTAGCTACTACATGAACTACTCACGCATCACACCGGAGGCTTGAATGATGATTAAGAAGGCCTCCAGGATGAATTCCCCTCTCTGGCAGGGTGCCGGGAAGAGCTTCAGATCCCTCCTGATCTAGGGATGGAGATGACGGCGGCTACAGACTCTTTCGTGGATTTTTGATTGGGCCCTTAGGGTTTTCATCCCGAGGGCATCTTATAGGCGGAAGGAGAGGCCGTGGGGGTACTGGAGGCGGCCACACCACCCCCTAGCGCGAGCCAAGCTGGGCCGCGCGGCCAGGTGGTGTGGTGGCCCCTGGCCCCTCTCCGTCTCGTATTCTGGCATCAGATGACTTCCGAAAAAATAGGCACTTTGGCTTTTGTCCCGTCCAATTCCGAGAATATTCATTTTCTGACTTTTCTGGAACCAAAAACAGCAAAAAACAGGCAGCTGGCACTGTGGCTCTTGTTAATAGGTTAGTCCAAGAAATCATATGAAAAGTACTCCAAAGTGTGGACAAAACACAAGAAAGTGGATAAAACCAAGCATGGAACATCAAAAATTATAGATACATTTGCAATGTATCACCCACCTGGACAGAGGTTTGTCTTTCCCTCCCTCGGAATTATTTTCCGAGGTGATTGATCATTACGGTGTTCAACTCCACCATCTCCCTCCGAACTCCATCTTAGAGATGAGTTCTTACGCAGCTTTGTGCGAGGGGTATCTCGGCATTAGGCCGAGTCTCGCTTTGTTTCGTTTCTACTTCCATGTTCGTAGAAACTCCATCACTGACGGTAATCCTTACATTACCGGCACTATTAGCCTTTCTGTTAGACGTGAGCGTAGCTATCCTCGTATGTCTATCAGTGAGTCGGTCAAACAATGGCCGGCCACTTTCTTCTATCATAAGGATATTCCTGCTCCCGGCAAAGCTACTACTTTTCCGACTTTCATCGATGGAGCCGCCACGGCCCAACCTTCTTGGGACGAGGCCCCTCTGGCTCTCAGTGACGATCTGATCCTCGCTAAGAGATGGATCGAATATATGATAAAACACAAGGGCTTGAAAGGATCTGACCTGGTCCAATGCTGGGTCGCATGCCGGATTCAGCCTCTCCAATACCACGGCGGTTGTCTGATGCACTCCATCACGGTGTCAAAGAATGATTCCCTCCGCATCAGTCCTAAGGCTTTAAAGCCACAGGATTACATAAGCCAGATCAAATGGCTGATCAAGGAGCGGATTGAAAGAAAGATTCCAGACTTGTCTCTGGATATGTATACAGTGGAAGACCCTGTAGTTCCGGTAAGCTTCAATAATAAACCCTTTTATGTGTTTCACCCTTTGAGTTATTTCGCAATACTGAGATATTTTCTTCTTTTTAGCTTGCCGACCTCCTCGAGTCGGAATTCGCTCCACTTGAGGGATATCCTCTAGAGTTTTCTCAGGAGGCAGAACTGGTCCCACTGCCGGACGTTGTGCCCAGGAAGCGCAAAGCTCTGACAGTGGCTATTGGCACAAAGGAGGTGCCAGTCGTGAAGAGATAACTTTCAACACAACTTCCACCTTTGTACCTTACTCAGATTTTGCTTCTGAGATGTAATGTTTTTTATTCTATTACATTCTCAGAGCTAAGAAGCTCATCAAGGGTAAGGGTAAGGGAACTTCTTCGAAGCCCTTGCGGCAGACGAAGCTGACTATCGCTTCTCCTGCCGTAGCTCCTCCGACTCCTGCCCCACAACCCTCTACAATGTCGGTGATTACTCCATCGCCGGTTGTCGCAGAAGATCCGGCTCCTTCAACGGGGCCAGCGATCCTTGAATCGCAAACTGACGCCACCACGGTGGCTCAGGTTTAGATAAGGGTGAACCCTCTTCGGGTAATGATCCCTCGGCAGAGACCTTTGCCGAAAACCTCCTGAATAATCCGGGACTTGCCAAATTTGGCTTGTCTCGGAAATCTATAGAAGAAATCCAGCTTCTGGCTCGGCAATGCCTGGAGAGCCGAAACCTCTCTACCGAATAAGAAGCACAAGAGGCGGAGGACATCAAATACTCCGACCTTCTTAAACAAGTCCGCCTTCGTGATGAGGGACTTAGAGCTTGTGTGCTTCCACCACCTCCGGTTATTCCGCTCACCCTCGCTGAGAAGGTTACCACCGAGGTGAACATGTGTCTGAGCAAGCTCACACATGAACATCATGTAAGTCAGAATTCCAACTCACGATTTTCTTTATTGTACTTTATATCATATCCTCTAGCCCCCAAGCATGAAGTAGGATATACAATCCGAGTTTATGCTTCCTTAGGATGCCAAAGAATGAACTAGTGTAGCCCCCAAGGCTCATGCTGATATTAGTAACAATATTAGCCTGAGTCTTCAGTAGACTTCTGACTCTGGGTATTGTGACTTACAGAAAGTTAATTCATATAACCAGGGTTTGTTGAAGAATATCTGCAACAAGCGGAGAGAGATCAAAGCTCTCTGACTTGAAAATGCTGAGCTGAAGGTCTCCAAGGATGAGGCTGATACGTCCATTTTGCATCACTATTCTATATCTTAATTCACTATTATTCATTGATATATTTCGTATTGAGAGGTGATACTTATGTTATTTCATCTGTTTTTGCATGGTTGATGACTTTTGGAGCATGGACCGCTGCAGTCAGGATTCTGATGGAAAAGGTGCTGTTTGGAGGCAAAATTCGCGAAGATCAGAAAATCCGGGAAAATATACAGAAAATCCTATTTTTCCAGAAGACTAAGGATGCCAGAAGACGGAGTGGAGATGGGCCACAGGGGGCCCACACCACCCCCTGGTGCGGGCAGCCCTAGGCCGCGCCAGGAGGTGGTGTGGCCACCCTGGCCCACTCCAGCCTCTCCCCTCTGGCATATATCATCCTCCCGAAACCCTAAGACTCGGGGGGGACCACAGAAAGATTCCGCCGCCTCTACGGGGCAGAAAACACCGAGAGAGAAAGATCTCTCCGGCAGACAGGTTTCTGCCAGGGGAATTCCTTCTCGGAGAGGGGAGATCGTCGCCATCAACACCACCATCAAGCTGGACTTCATCGGGATCATCATCATCACCACCATCATCACCATCAACACCCTCATTACCATCTCCATATTGCTGTAACAATTGTGTTGAATCTTGCATAGTTCATAGGGGAAACTTTCCCGGTGTTGATTACTCTTTGTAGTTGATGATATTGAGTGAACCATTGAATTATTGTTTATGTTCAGATTGTTATACATCATTATTCCATCTCTGATCATGATCCATATGATGTCTTGTGAGTAGTTCGTTTTGTTCTTGAGGACATGGGAGAAGTCTTGTTGTTAGTAGTGGAGTTGTGTTGAGAAAGATTCCATAGATTGTTATTTAAGTTGTGGTGTACTTCTTCTAGTGGTATCATGTGAACGTCGACTACATGACACTTCACCTATATGGGCCTAGGGGAATGCATTGTGTATTTGGCTACTAATCGTAGGGGTTGCCGGAGTGACAGAAACCTGAACCCCCGTTAGGAAACCATTGCAAAAGGGACGTAAGGGTCTTAGAGTTTAAAGTTGTGGTTAGTTTCTACCTTAATTACTTTCTTATACTTACATATGTTTGCAAGGGGTATAATCACAAGTATGTATTAAGTCTTGGATGGGACGGTACATTAGCACAGGTTCACCCACACAACACTTAGCAAGCTAGAGAAGATTAATCGACTATATGAAGCGAAAGCACTTGACAGTCTTCCCATGTGTCCTCGAGAACGTTTGGTCATCTATAGAAATACAACCGGCTTGTCCTTTGCTGCATAAAGGATTGGGCCACTTGCTGCATTCATTCTTACTGTCTTTTGTTTCCTCGTACTTTGTTTACTTGCTTTATTGAAAACCCCTAAAAATCCGTTTGCTAAGTATTTGCAGAGAATTCCTGATCCATACCACTAGCCAGCACCTTCTGCTCCTCGTTGGGTTCGACACTCTTACTTATCGAAAATACTGCGATACACCCCCTATACTTGTGGGTCATCAAGACTATTTTCTGGCGCATTGCCGGGGAGTGAAGCGCTATTGGAGAGTGGAACTGGTAAAGGAAACTTCTACTGTGAGTATTGTTTACTTCTGTTAGTTGCTTTATTTTCGTTATGGATAATTCGCTGAGTTTATTATTTGGTACCGCTACTACCACTGCTAAGGTAGTAGATAAACCACCACCACCTGCTGAGAATGATGCTTTCAAAATACCTACAAGAATTATTGATCGTGTTATGGATAACTACTATGTTGGGGATGGAACTGTCCATCCCGGTGATCATTTGCTTTTTATACACGAATTATGCAGGTTGTTCAAGTGTGTAGGTATTACTACAGATCAAGTTAAGAAGAAGTTATTCTCATTATCGCTGAAAGGAAGAGCTGAGGAATGGTATAAGCTGCTAAAGAATGGTCAAGCTATAGAATGGGAGGAAATAGTACCTCTCTTTTATTCAAAGTTTTATCCTCCTAGTGAGATTCATAAAGATTGGAATCAAATATACAACTTTTGGCCTCTTCATGGAGAGAGTACAGCTCAAGCTTGGGGGAGATTGAAGTTACTAATGCTCAAATGTCCCATTCATGAGCTCCCCAACAATATTATTATCAATAACTTTTATGCAAGGCTCCCTCTACATGATAAAGATTTATTGGATGCTTCTTGTGCTGGATCATTCACTCGCATGGAAGAAGAAGCTAAATGGGATCTTCTGGACCGTATTCAAGACAATGCTGAAGCTTGGGAGAATGACAAAGGTAGAAAGTCAGGTATAAATTATGATTATGGATGCATTGAATCTTTTATGGGAACTGATGACTTTCAAAATATTAGTAATATTTATGGTCTTGATTTGCAAGTTATTACGAATTGCTTTAGAGCTTTTGCTTCCTATATCGAAATTCCAAAAAGGGGATGGAACAAATACCATGCACCTTACAAAGATATTGTTGACTATGCTCCTATTGGAAGTGCTGAGTATTGCATTATTGACCCCATCTTACTCGAACCTTATATCGAGAAGATTCCCTTCCCCAAAAAGGTAAAGGACCATCCTATGATAACTAATGTAATCACCAAAAGTGAAAAAAGAACTGTAAAACCTGATGAACAAATAAACATTGAACCTGTGGTAGCAATTGTGAAAGACCTTGTCATTAAAAGCGTAGAAGATGGGCACATAGTCTTTTGTGAGGATGCTTCTAATATTGTTTCACATCCCAATAGAACTAAAAAGGCTAGTGTTCCCGTGCTTTCTGTTAGAATTGGTGATCATTGCTATTATGGTTTATGTGATATTGGTGCAAGTTCTAGTGCTATTCCTTATGAGCTTTACAGAGAAATTATGCATGAAATCAGTCTGTGCGAGTTGGAAGAGATTGATGTGGTTATTCACCTTGCTAATAGAGAGACCATCTCTCCAATTGGTATTGTACGAGACGTGGAAGTTCTTTGTGGTAAGATTAAGTACCCTGCTGATTTTCTAGTACTTGGTTCGGCTGCTAGTAAAACCTACCCTATCATTTTTGGTAGACCTTTCTTGAGTACTTGTGGAGCTATTATTGATTGCAAGAGGGATAAAATCTTGACTAAGTTTGATGGGGAATCTTATGAGTTTAATTTTTTGAAATTTTCTAAAGAACCTTGCAAAGAGGAAACCCATAATGAGGATTTTAGGGTTGAACAACTTGCTTCTATTTCTCTTGCTCCTAACAATGCTTTACAACAATTTATGGAATATCATGAAAGTGAAATCTTCATGGAAGAAAGGAATGAGATTGACAGGATTCTCCGTGATCAACCTATGATGCTTAAGAACGACTTGCCTATAGAAGACTTGGTGTGGCGCCCCGCAAAAACCACTACTAGAAAATCGCGTTGTTTTTGTGCATTGCATCATCATGACCGCATGCTCATGTCATCATGCCACCTTGCATTTGAGCATCGTCATGTCTTCTTGCATTTGTTTGCATAAAACTATTTTCGAGAAGCCTGGTTTTGTTTTCTAAACGCCTCGTCCTTCATTCAAAGTAAAACCCGGGTATCCGGAATATTTTGTTTCGTCTACCAACGGTTTGCAATAGCCTTGTTTTAAATAAATAAAATAGTTAAATTATTTTTTTTGGGAGGTAGTCGGCCAGGCCCGAAAGCCTAGCCGGCCACCTCCAGATAAAATCCTACCTACCCAGAATCTACCCTAACCTTTTCTACCAAAAACCCTACCCTATTTTCCTACCCAGCCCCTCCACCTCACCCCCTCCAATCCCAGGCCGCCACATCATCCTGGCCCAACCTCCACCCTCTTACCAGCCGCCACCTCACCACAATCCCCCCTCCTGCGTTTCCCGCCAGCCCCACCTACCCCTGCTAGAACCGCCCCGACCGCCCGCCTCGGGATCCTATCCCCCGCCTGGCCCACCCCGCAGCCGACACCACCGCCCGCACTCCCATCCCCACCTGCCGCCCAACCGCGTGGCCCCGCGCGCCCCACCTCGCACCCCGCGCGTTCGCCCCGGGCTCCTCGATCCCCGCCGCCGCCCTCTCCTCCCGCAGAGCTCCGCGTCGCTGTCGCCTTGCCCCGCGGCCGTCCCAGCGCGCCTCATCGCCGACGGAAGTCCACCTCGGCCGCCTCCACCCGCTTCTTCGGCCGCTCCTCCGTCAGCCTCGCCGCCGCCCTACCCACGCGCCCCTCCTTCTCGGATCCGCCACCACTCCGGCAGCACCCGCCGGCCGCCGCCGGGCCACCTTCCCTTTGATCTCCGACGCCTCCGCCTCCGCCCTCTCCTTCCTCCTCTGGCCTCCCCGCGAGCGCGCGCCCCGCTTCCCCGGGCTCTCTGCCGTCGGCGAGCCTCCTCCCCGCGTCCTCCGCCACAGGGCTCCGCCACCCCTCGCCGCCAGGAAGTCGATGGCCGCGCCAGCGCACCCCTCGTGGCCTCCTCTGCGCTCTCTCGTCTCGCCTCACCCTCCGCCGCCAGTAGGCCCTTCCCTCTGCCTGCCTGCCGCCGGAGTTCCGCCGTCCTGCGAGTTTCCCCTGGCGCCGCTCTCGCCTTCCCTCTCCCTCGCCCGCAGAGCCGTCGCCCGTCCTCTCCTCGGTGTCCCGCCATCGGACACCCACTCTCGTCTTCAACCCCGGCGCCTCCTCTGCTCGTCCCGACGGCCGCGGTTCTCCCCTCCTTCCTTTGGCCGTCCGCCACCGGGTCTGCGTCGCCCTGCCGGCCCGAGCCTCCGATGCAGCACCTCCTCGTCGCCCTTCTTCCAGGTGTCGTGAAGTGCGTGGATGTCTCGACACAGAAAGGTTCCCCTCTGGCCTTGTCTGATTGATCCGTGCAGCATCGAGAGAGCCCCTGTTATCTCTGTTGTTTTATCCCAGTCATCTAACGTCATGCCCAGTGTTCGCGATGATTTGTTCCGACGTTTAGTGTTGCTCGGTGGATGTCCTGTTGGTGACACGCTAGCGTACCAGGGAGATGCAGTTGAACAGGAAGACTGCTGTCAAGGGCTACAAGTTGGAACCCGTAAGAATTAAACCCGAGGATGCGATAAGATCTCCTTCCCGGAGTGAGTTCGAAGATCCGATGACCGAGACCATGGATGCTTGAAGATCTGAAGACCAAGACCCCGAACCCGTCGACCGAACCATGGAACCCCAAGATCTTCGATCCATTGTGTGACCCTAAGCCTCTATATTTTAATAACATGATGTTTAATTTGTGCATATTAAATTGTCATGCTTGCATACATATTATGGGTGTTTGAGGGTGTTTCGACGTTTCACCTAAATTAAATATGGGATCCATATGCGGGCAAATCTAGTCTTATATTGGTCCCATTTAAATTTGTGTAGCGAACCGGTGCTATCTTTTGCCATGTTAAGACAACATTTAAATTGTGGGGTATCTAAACAACTTGAACCACTTAAATATTTGCCGGGACCCCGGTTCCGTTAATATGGCCTAAATGCATCGCACCTTTGCCATGTCATACATCATACATGCATCATGCCCGATTTTCTACCGTAGTATTAAATAGTCCATCCGGTGTTTCTTCTAGTGCTTTGCTTCTTCACGGATTAGGCCGATGAGTTGATGCGAGTGTCGACCCGATCTTCGGATGAACCTTCGGCAATGTTTTTCAGGCGAGCATTCTCCCCCTTTCTACCTATTTTACATTTCTAGTCTTTATTTCCTCCTGTTGATCTATTGCTATCTGTGTTGCGATGCTCTAGTTTTCGTACCCGTGGTATCCCTCGCAGCCTTATATTGCCTTGGACACATCCTATTACCTGTTGTTTGGTAGATAGCTGGACTTGCGCGTCGTAGTCGCTTGCTCAAGTGTTGTTGCGTGTTGTCAAGTACCGCAGTTGTTGGAGAAATGCCTTATGCTTTATGTTGGAGATGATCAAGACTTTAATTATTGTTTAATAACTAAAATTGAAAGTAGGTAAATGCAGAGGCACCGGTGGGTAATAGACAATATTTGGATTTTAACCGCTCACTGGTGTCCCGTAGGACCCCGAGTTCTTGACACCTGTTCCGAGATCGAGCGCGCTAACCACAGGTGGGGTGTGTGGGCACCCCCATCGATTTAGTACCTGATTTCAAGTACTGTACTGGGGGCCACAAAGTAGTTTGGGGCTTTATTACTATCCTGTACTTATATCATGCTTTACTGCTTTATTTAAGATTGTGCGTGGAGCACCTGTACTGTTTAGGACCGTGACACGTTTTCGCTGTATCGACAAGCCCAGTCACACTTTCGGGTTCCCAGTCGTTTACAGCCGTCGACACAAACCCTGGGTCCGTCTCGGAGACCGGCCGACTTCGTTACGGGTAGCTTAGTGGGGTGGCCCCCCGTGCTTGCTTTGGTCTGGGAAACGTCGTGTCCGAAACCCCGTCGACATACCGTTGGGTGTATGTTTTGTGATCTTGTACCTACCTGATCTGACAAAAAGGGTGTAGGTGCGTGTGGAAACTTTGGTGCACCCCTGCAGGGTTTAATCTTTTCGAGAAGCCGTGTCCGCGGTTATGGACGACTTGGAGCACAGTTCTCGATCATAGACAACTATAACTAAAGTTTACTGTTATAATTTGACTTGTATCTGATATGACTAGTAATCAGCTTCACTACAACGGAATGGCTAAATAAAAGTACCAACAACTGCTGGGTTTGGGATATCTCATGCTAATTGTATCTGACTAGTAAGTGTTGCAACTACAACGGAATGGTTAACTAAAAGTGCCCACTGCTTATTATATCAGGATGACTATCTATACCTGACTAGTAATTGTTGCAACGATAACTGAATGAATAAAACTGCCAACTGCGTGAGTTCCTCGGTTGACTTCCTCGTTTGGTCTCGAGGGGGAAATACCAGGATGGGTATGTTTGGTGGTAGAATCAGGTTGGTTCCGAATAGGTCTTTCTTATCCCTCTCTGATAGCCGACAGTTATCTCGAGTCTCTATAGGTTGTTTAGTGCATGCCGCGCTGCCGCTCAGTCCACCATACCTATGTAGGCGAGGACCGCCGAATTCTAGTCTCGCCGTGTACTGGCCTCAGTACTGACCGCTCTCTTTTTCCTTTGCCCTTTGTCGGCACCCCTTTTGTTTAAGCAGGTTTTGAGATCGACGTCGTTAGCAGGGTTACCCTTCCGGCTTGGCCTGGGCAGGGTTATGGACGCCATTGGTTATTCTTCAGGGCTCTTAGCCCAATTTGCATCTTGTATGTACTCGGACGTTGTACCGGTTTCAAGGTGATTTGGATCTTTGTACCGTATATCTGTATTCTTGACTCTTTGAGTCGTTGTTGTATATATGTTTTGTGGGTTCCATCGAGGACTATTGTGTAATGATATTACTTCGTTTTCCACCCGCACGCAAGTGCCTGGTGGGCACCTTTGAATCGTTTCTATGCGGGTTTGGAGGAAAGCGCTGAAACTTGCATAGGGACGATTCTGAGGGTGTTACACTTGGGTACCACGATGCCACCTAAAAAGGATCCGGTTTTCGATCTAAAACCTCTCCCTGATGATCTTAAATATGCTTATATTGATGATAAAAAGATATATCCTGTTATTGTTAGCGCTAAACTTTCAGGGAAGGAAGAAGAAAGGTTATTGGAAGTTTTGAGGAAACATCGAGGAGCTATGGGCTATAATCTGGATGATTTAAAAGGGATTTCACCTACTATATGTCCGCATTCTATCAACATAGAACCAGATGCGAAGCCAGTAGTGGAGCACCAACGATGTTTAAATCCTAGGATGAAGGAAGTGGTAAGGAATGAGGTATTGAAACTCCTTGATGCTAGTATTATTTACCCTATTGCTGATAGTGAATGGGTTAGTCTTGTTCATTGTGTTCCTAAAAAGGGAGGTATTACCGTTGTCCCTAATGATAATGATGAGCTTATTCCTCAAAGAATAGTGGTAGGCTATAGGATGTGCATCGATTTTAGGAAAGTCAATAAAGTTACTCAGAAAGATCACTACCCGCTTCCTTTTATTGATCAAATGTTGGAAAGGTTGTCTAAAAAGACCCATTTTTGTTTTCTTGATGGTTATTCTGGTTTCTCTCAAATTGCTGTTAAACAACAAGATCAAGAAAAAACTACTTTTACTTTCCCTTATGGAACTTATGCTTATAGACGTATGCCTTTTGGTTTATGTAATGCTCTTGCTACTTTCCAAAGGTGCATGTCTGCTATCTTTCATGGTTTTTGTGAGGAAATTGTAGAAGTGTTCATGGATGACTTTTTTGTCTATGGAACTTCTTTTGATAATTGTCTACACAACCTTGATAAAGTTTTGTAGAGATGTGAAGAAACTAATCTTGTTCTTAATTGGGAGAAATGCCACTTCATGGTTAATGAAGGGATTGTTCTTGGGCATAAAGTTTCTGAAAGAGGCATAGAAGTTGATAGAGCTAAGGTTGAGGCAATTGAGAAGATGCCATGTCCAAGAGACATCAAAGGTATTCGTAGTATCCTTGGTCATGCTGGTTTCTGTAGGAGGTTTATTAAAGACTTCTCTAGGATATCAAAACCTCTCACTAATCTTCTTCAAAAAGATGTACCCTTCGTTTTTGATGATGATTGTAGGGAAGATTTTGAAACTCTTAAGAAGGCTTTAACTACAGCCCCTACTGTTCAACCACCTGATTGGAGTTTACCCTTTGAAATAATGTGTGATGCTAGTGATTTTGCTGTAGGGGTTGTCCTTAGGAAACGTATTGATAAAAAGTTAAACGTTATCCATTATGCTAGTAAGACTCTAGACGCTGGTCAAAGGAATTATGCCACTACTGAAAAGGAATTTCTAGCTATTCTTTTTGCCTGTGATTAGTTTAGGCCCTATATTGTGGACTCAAAAGTAACCATTCATACTGATCATGCTGCTATTAAATATCTTATGACGAAGAAGGACGCTAAGCCTAGGCTTATTAGATGGGTATTCCTTTTACAAGAGTTTGATCTACATATAGTAGATAGAAAGGGTGTTGAAAACCCTGTAGCTGATAATTTATCTCGTTTGGAAAACATATCTTTTGACCCTATGCCCGTTAATGATAGTTTCCCAAATGAACAGTTAGCTGCAGTAGGGGTGAGCTCGTGAGGAAGCCCTTGGTATGCTGATTATGCTAACTTTATTGTCTCCAAGTATTTGCCTCCAACTTTTACAGCTCAGCAAAGAAGAAAGTTCTTCTATGATTTGAGGCATTATTTTTGGGATGACCCACACTTATACAAAGAAGGAGTGGATGGTATTATGCGAAGATGTGTTCCAGAATATGAACAAAAAGAGATATTGTGTAAATGTCATGGTAGCGCCTATGGAGGACATCATGCAGGAGATAGAACTGCACAAAAGGTACTACAATCAGGTTTCTACTGGCCTACCCTTTTTAAAGATGCATGAAAAAAATTATCTTGTGATGAATGTCAGCGTGTTGGTAATATTTCTAGACGCAATGAAATGCCTATGAACTACTCTCTAGTTATTGAACCTTTTGACTTGTTGGGAATTTGACTTTATGGGTCCTTTCTCTCCTTCAAAAGGCTACACTCATATTCTTGTTGCCGTTGATTATGTTACTAAGTGGGTAGAAGCCATTCCTACAAAGAGTGCTGACGGGGAGACTTCTCTAAAAATGCTTAAGGATATTATCTTTCATAGGTTTGGGGTGCCTAGGTATCTCATGACTGATGGGGGTTCTCATTTCATTCATGGTGGTTTTAGGAAGACCCTTGCTAAATATGATGTTAATCATAGAATTGCTTCAGCTTATCACCCCCAAACTAGCGGGCAAGTAGAGTTATCAAATAGAGAAATTAAATCTATCTTGCAAAAGACTGTTAATAGGTCTAGAAAAAACTGGGCTAAGAAGTTGAATGATGCTTTATGGGCTTATAGAACTGCTTACAAAAATCCTATGGGAATGTCTCCTTATAAAATGGTTTATGGGAAAGCTTGCCACCTACCCTTAGAATTAGAACACAAAGCTTAATGGGAAGTGAAAGAACTAAATAGATATTGTAAGCTCGCTGGTGAGAAAAGATTATTTGACTTAAGTTCTTTAGATGAATGGAGGAGTGAAGCCTATGAGAATGCTAGGCTCTTTAAGGAAAAAGTTAAAAGATGGCATGACAAGAGAATACTTAAGAGAGAATTTCATGTTGGTGAGAAAGTTTTATTGTATAGGTTGAAGGGTTTCGCAGCATAGTAAATCAAAATTTTCTACGGAAGCGAACAGAGGGAAAGCCAAGATCTAATCTAGGAGATGCAAACAACAAGAGAGATTGGATTAGATCTTCATACCCTTGAAGATTCGCACAGCGGAACGTTCGTCGGAACGTGGGTGATGTAGTCGTACTCGTTTCTCCTCCTCGCGATCCGATCCGATCTAGCACCACAAGTGGCGGTGCCTCCGTGAGATGCACACGTGTGGCACCTCGACGTCTCCTCCTTCCTCGGACCAGCAAGTATGGTGGAGAGATAGATTGGATCTACAGCACGACGGCGTGGTGTATATGGTGGAGATTTTCTGCCGCAGGGCTTCGCCTACAAACAGTCGGGAGGGAGAGAGGAAGGGCAGCAGGGCAACTGGGTTTGGAGGAAGGTGTAAGGGGAGCGTGAGAGGGGGCGCACCAGCCCTCTATATATAGAGGGGGGTGCGGCCAGCCCTAGCCTCTCCTCCAAGCCTATCTCTAGTTTAAACAATTTAAACTCTCCCTTATCTAGAAATCCTATCTTATCTTATCTCTAGTTTAAACGATTTAAACTCTCTAGGATCGGCTGGGCCCTATGGGGCCTTGTGCCCCTGGCCCAATGCGGCCAGGACACTCCCTCATAGGCCCATGCCCCCTCCCGGAAGGTGGGACCACGTTGGCCCCCTTCCGGAAGGTTCTAGAAGCTTCCGGTACAATACCGATTAACCCGGAACTATTCCGAACTCCAAAAACTGCACTGCCTTATATGAATCTTATTCTCCGGACCATTCCGGAACCTCTCGTGATATCCCGGATCCCATCCGAGACTCCGAACAAAAATTCATAAACCAATTATCCAATCTATCCTAGCGTCGAGACACGTTAAGTGTGTGACCCTGCGGGTTCGAGAATATGCAGACATGATCTTCTATCAATAATCAACAGCGGGGTCTGGGCACCCATATTGACTCCCACACATTCATCGATGATCATATCGGATGAACCACGATGCCAGGATTCAATCAATCCCATATATATATTCCCTTCGTCTCGCGATATTTTACTTGCCCGAGATTCGATCGTCGGTATCGTCATACCTAGTTCAATCTCGTTCACAGCAAGTACTTTACTCGTTCCATAATCCGATATCACTTTGTGATCAACTCCTTAACCACATGCTTGCAAGCGGTGTTGATATCGATTACCGAGTGGGCCCGAAGTATATCTCTCCGACTTGGGAGGGACAAATCCCATCTCGATACATACAACCCAACAGATACTTTCCGATCACCTGAGAGACACCTTTATGATCACCCTCTCATAGGATGACGTTTGATGACCTCAAAGCTTTCTTCCGATACCAGGGAGTTGTATTATCTCATGGTCTAAGG
Source organism: Avena sativa (assembly GCA_916181665.1). Taxonomy (NCBI): domain Eukaryota; kingdom Viridiplantae; phylum Streptophyta; class Magnoliopsida; order Poales; family Poaceae; genus Avena; species Avena sativa. The sequence continues at coordinate 123,248,474 of OV702291.1, read as the reverse complement.
AATACAATATTTGACATAAGAAAAACTTCGCAAAGACGAACACGATGACACGATCTAATTGCTTCGCTTAGTTTGGGTCTATCCACCACATCATTCTCTAGTGATATGATCTCATTATCAATTGACAACTCATGTCTATGGTTAGGAAACCTTAACCATCATTGATCAATGAGCTAGTCCATAGAGGCGTACTAGGGATACGGTGTTGTTCACAAACCACACAAGTATTAAAGTTTCCACTTAATACAATTCTAGCATGGAATATAAACTTTATCATGAACAAGAATTATAATAATAACATCTTTATTATTGCCTCTAGGGCATAATTCCAACAGTCTCCCACTTGCACTAGAGTCAATAATCTAGTTTACATTTGGCAACAACCTTACACCCATGGCACTGAGGTGTTGATCATGTTTTACACGTGGAAGAGGTTTAGTCAATGGATCTGCGACATTCAGATCTGTATGTACTTTGCTGATCTTCAGATCTCCATCTGCTATATAATCTCGGATTATATGAAACTTGCGGTTGATATGCTTGGTCTTTGGATGATATCTTGGTTCCTTAGCGAGTGCTATGGCGCCAGTGTTGTCACACAATATCTCCAGTGGGTCCAATGCACTTGGAACCACGCCAAGCTCAGTGATGAAGTTTCTGATCCAAACTCCTTCACTTGACGCTTCTGCAGCAGCCATGTATTCCGCTTCTACTGTAGATCCCGCGACCACGCTTTGCTTGCAGCTTCTCCAGCTCACAACTCCTCCATTCAAAATATACACGTATCCTGTCTGAGATTTAGCATCATCCTTGTCGGTGTCGAAACTAGCATCGACGTAACCTTTTACGACGATCTGTTCATCACCCCCATAGACTAAGAACATTTCTTTAGTCCTATTTAGGTACCTTAGGATGTTCTTTACGGCTGTCCAGTGTTCCACTCCTGGATCACTTTGATATCTGCTCGTCAAACTAAGAGCATTGGACACATCCGGTCTAGTACACAGCATGGCATACATGATGGAACCTATGGCCGAGGCATAAGGCACTTTGCTCATAGCTTCCCTATCATTTACCGTAGCTGGACACTGAGCCTTGCTCAATATCTTACCTGACAACATAGGCACTGAACCTTTCAATGCCTTATCCATTCTGAACCTTTTCAGAACTTTGTCTAGGTATGTACTCTGGCTTAAAGCTATCAGGCGTCTTTGTCTATCTCTATAGATTTTGATGCCCAATATATAAGCAGCTTCACCTAGGTCTTTCATTGAAAAACACTTGTTCAAATAACTCTTCACATCGTTAAGCATGTTGATGTCATTTCCAATAATCAATATGTCATCCACATATAGTACCAAAAACGTCACCGAGCTCCCACTCACTTTCTTGTAGATGCAAGCTTCGTAGCAATTTGGAACAAATCCAAAGCTCTTGATCACTTGATCAAAACGAAGGTTCCAACTCCGAGATGCTTGCTTCAGTCCATAAATGGAACGCTGAAGTTTGCATACTTTATCAGCATCCTTAGGATCGACAAAACCTTCGGGTTGCATCATATACAACTCTTCATCAATGTTGCCATTGAGGAACGCAGTCTTGACATCCATCTTCCATATTTCATAATCATGAAACGCAGCAATTGCTAATAAAATCCGAATGGACTTAAACATCGCTACGGGAGAGAAAGTCTCATCGTAGTCAACACCTTGAACTTGTCGAAAACCTTTCGCAACAAGCCGTGCTTTATAGACGGTAACATTACCATCCGCGTCCGTTTTCTTCTTGAAGATCCATTTGCACTCAACGGCCTTTCGGTCGCTAGGAGGGTCCACCAAGGTCCATACTTGGTTTTCGCTCATGGATCCCAATTCGGATTTCATGGCTTCTAGCCATTTCTCAGAGTCTGGGCTCATCATCGCTTCCTCATAGTTCGTAGGTTCGCTATCTTCTACTAACAAGACAGTCAAGACAGGGTTGCCGTACCACTCAGGAGGGGCACGCGACCTTGTCGACTTGCGACGTTCAGTAGCAGCATCGTCCGAAGCTTCATGATCCTTGTCATTAGCTTCCTCTATTGTTGGTGCAGGCGGCACTAGAACAATTTCAGGTGCTGCGCTACTCTCCAATTCAAGAGAAGGTTCAATAACCTCGTCTAGCTCTACTTTCCTCCCACTCACTTCTTTCGAGAGAAACTCCTTCTCAAGAAAGGAACCGTTCTTTGCGACAAACACTTTGCCTTCAGTTCTGTGATAGAAGATATACCCAATAGTTTCCTTAGGGTATCCTATGAAGACGCATTTCTCCGCTTTGGGTTCGAGCTTGTCCGGCATCAACTTCTTGACGTAAGCTTCGCATCCCCAAACTTTAAGAAACGACAACTTAGGTTTAGCACCAAACCACAGTTCATACGGTGTCGTCTCAACGGATTTAGATGGAGCCCTATTTAAAGTGAATGCAGCGGTTTCTAATGCATAACCCCAAAATGATAACGGCAAATCAGTAAGAGACATCATCGATCGGACCATATCTAATAGGGTTCGATTCCGGCGTTCAGACACACCATTGCGCTGTGGTGTTCCGGGTGGCGTGAGTTGTGAAACGATTCCACTTGCCTTGAGATGCGTGAGAAAATCATAACTCAAATATTCGCCCCCACGATCGGATCGTAGAAACTTAATCTTTCTGTTACGATGGTTCTCCACTTCATTCTGAAATTCTTTGAACTTTTCAAACGTTTCAGATTTATGTTTCATTAAATAGATATACCCATATCTACTTAAGTCATCTGTAAAAGTGAGAAAATAGCGATATCCACCGCGCGTCGAAACACTCATCGGTCCGCATACATCGGTATGTATGATTTCCAACAAGTCCGTTGCTCGCTCCATCATACCGGAGAACGGGGTTTTGATCATCTTGCCCATGAGGCATGGTTCGCATGTGTCAAATGATTCAAAATCAAGAGACTCCAAAAGTCCATCAGAATGGAGTTTCTTCATGCGCTTTACACCAATATGACCTAGACGACAGTGCCACAAATACGTAGTATTATCACTATCTACTTTGCATCTCTTAGCCTCAATGTTATGGATGTGTGTTTCATCCCTTTCGAGATTTAGAAGAAATAAACCATTCACAAGAGGTGCATGACCATAAAAGATGTTACTCATATAAATAGAACAACCATTATTCTCCGATTTAAATGAATAACCGTCTTGCAATAAACACGATCCAGAAATAATGTTCATGCTCAACGCAGGCACATAATAACATTTATTAAGGTTTAAAACTAATCCCGAAGGTAAAACTAAGGAGAGCGTGTCGACGGCCATCACATCAACTCTTGATCCGTTGCCAACGCGCATCGTCACCTCATCCCTCGCAAGCCACCGTCTATTCCGTAGCTCCTGTTTCGAGTTACAAATATTAGCAACTGAACCAGTATCAAATACCCAGGCACTACAATGAGGGCTAGTAAGGAAAACATCAATAACATGTATATCAAATATACCTTTGATGGTGCCAGCCTTCTTGTCCGCTAAGTACTTCGGACAGTTGCGCTTCCAGTGACCCTTGTCCTTGCAATAGAAGCACTCAGTGTCCGGCTTGGGACCAGACTTGAGCTTCTTCTCAGCAGGGGCAACGCGCTTGCCGCCGCCTTTCTTGAAGGGCTTCTTTGCACCTTTACCTTTCTTAAAGGAGGGCTTGTTGACCATCAACACATGATTATCCTTCTTGATGTCCACCTCCGCAGCCTTCAGCTTTGCGAAGAGCTCGGTGATCGTATCAGTGGAACCAATCTGATTGTGAGTCACTACAAAACTTTTGTAGCTGGGAGGGAGTGATTGCAGAACCCTGTAAATCTTGAGCTCCTCTGGAATCTTGCAGTCCAGTTGCTCAAGGCGTTGAGTGTAGCCCGACATCTTAATGGCGTGCTCACTAACGGAACTCCCTTCCTCCATCTTGCAGTTAAAGAACTTCTCGGAGATCTCATATCTCTCAGAACGGGCCTGAGTCTGAAACATGGTTTTCAGCTCCTCGAGAATATCAAAGGGCCCGGGATAGTTTTCAAAATGATTTTGAAGTTCCGGTTCCATAGCAAACAACATGGTGCTCTTAATCACACCATAATCATCTTTGCGCGACTGATAGACGGCTTTCTCATCAGCCGGCGCAGTTGCAGCAGGGGGGTTACCTAACGCTTTCTCAAGGACAAGTCCTTTTGTCCGCCAGACAGAATGATTCTTAGATTGCGGAACCAGTTGGTGAAGTTAGACCCATTGTTTCTAAGCTTTTCTTTCTCAGCAAAAACGTTGAAGTTGAAGTTGGACTTGGCCATGTGATCTACAGTATTTGCAAGTACAATTTAGACTATGTTCATGATAAATAGTTCAACTTAATCAAATTACTAGATGAACTCCCACTAAATTCAACATCCCTCAAGTTGCTTAGTGAACACGATCCAAATTCACCACACCTAATCCGATCATCACGAGAAGAGATGTGGTTTCAATGGTGGACAACGAAGTGTCGATCATATCATTCATATGACTCATGCTTAACCTTTCGGTTCTTGTGTTCCGAGGCCATGTCTCTACATGCTAGGCTCGTCAAGTTAGACCCAAGTATTTCCGCGTGTGCAAAACTGGCTTGCACCCGTTGTATGTGAGCGTAGAGTCTATAGCACCCGATCATCACGTGATGCTTGGACACGACGAACTTTCACAACGGTGCATACTTTGGGGAGAACACAGTTTTTATCTTGATCTTTAAGTGAGGAATCATCTTATAATGCTACCGTCGCGAGACACGTTAAGTGTGTGACCCTGCGGGTTCGAGAATATGCAGACATGATCTTCTATCAATAATCAACAGCGGGGTCTGGGCACCCATATTGAGTCCCACACATTCATCGATGATCATATCGGATGAACCACGATGCCAGGATTCAATCAATCCCATATATATATTCCCTTTGTCTCGCGATATTTTACTTGCCCGAGATTCGATCGTCGGTATCGTCATACCTAGTTCAATCTCGTTCACAGCAAGTACTTTACTCGTTCCATAATCCGATATCACTTTGTGATCAACTCCTTAACCACATGCTTGCAAGCGGTGTTGATATCGATTACCGAGTGGGCCCGAAGTATATCTCTCCGACTTGGGAGGGACAAATCCCATCTCGATACATACAACCCAACAGATACTTTCCGATCACCTGAGAGACACCTTTATGATCACCCTCTCATAGGATGACGTTTGATGACCTCAAAGCTTTCTTCCGATACCAGGGAGTTGTATTATCTCATGGTCTAAGGAATACAATATTTGACATAAGAAAACTTCGCAAAGACGAACACGATGACACGATCTAATTGCTTCGCTTAGTTTGGGTCTATCCACCACATCATTCTCTAGTGATATGATCTCATTATCAATTGACAACTCATGTCTATGGTTAGGAAACCTTAACCATCATTGATCAATGAGCTAGTCCATAGAGGCGTACTAGGGATACGGTGTTGTTCACAAACCACACAAGTATTAAAGTTTCCGCTTAATACAATTCTAGCATGGAATATAAACTTTATCATGAACAAGAATTATAATAATAACATCTTTATTATTGCCTCTAGGGCATAATTCCAACATAGGTCTCGTCTCAGATTTTTTGCAGGTAAGCTACTATCAAAATGGGAAGGACCTTTCATCATTGAAGAAGTATACCATTCAGGAGCAATAAAAATTTATTCTCTAAAAGATAATACTACACAAGTAGTGAATGGACAGCGACTTAAACACTATATTGCTGGAGATTCTTACAATGAAGATGTTGATGCCTTTCAAGTTATAACTCCGGAGAAATTCATCGAGGACCAAATTCAGAGACCTGCAGAGTCTGTTTTCAAATAGGTAACTGTTCTGGTAAGAAAAGTTCCATGAAAATACAATACAACTATATTTTTGCAGTTTTCAGTCGATAAGGAAAGTTACGAAGCGAAAAAAGAGACGGAACCGGAGCCGGGGTAGCCCACACCACCCTATGGCACGGGCCTACCCCTGGCCGCGCCACCAGGTGGTGAGGCCACCCCAGACTTCGCCTCCGACCCGTTTTCACCCAGTACCTTCCTTTTGATATGAAACTTCGTAATATATAACCCCCGGATCCCCCGAGGTCCGTATATCGTGTTTTCGTCATGTTTTTGTTTCGATCTGTTTTTGCCAGGACATACTCTTTGAAAGTTTAGAAGCATAATGGTGTCCGCCAAGGATAAAGGGAAGGAGCCTATGGAGGAAGACCTCCAAGACCCCGGGAAGGAGAAGGAGATCAAGAGTGAAGGTGAAGAGGAGGCAAAGCACACCGACACTACCGTTGCAAGCATTGGAGTGGTGACAAAACCTGCCAGGGTTAGAAGGACTATGCGGATGCAGACTGGGGGAAAAGCTCCTCGTCACAGTTTGGCTCCACGGTCACTTCCTCCACACACCAAGAATACCTTCCATACCTTTATCCATAACCATGCAGGAAGAGAAGACTCCAAGAGGGAAGAATGGAAAAAGAATCACAAGAGCTGGGATCCACAAACTGAAATGATTATGAGCCATATTGAGCACAACTCGGAGTTTATTAGTACTCTCACCTTCTAGATTGAGGACTTTGGGAAATTGGTCAAGACGCTCATCGAGAGGATACCACCACCACCTAAGGAGTAATTCATCATTAGGTTTGGCATCCCCTTGGTTTGTTCCAAGCTTGGGGGAGTGCCACGGTATCACATCACTATCTTCTATCTTTTTACCTTTTTAGTAGAGTCATATCATGAATAGAGGAGTTATTATGTAGTATGGTTTGCATTATGGAAGTGTCCCCTCTCTCGTTAGATATGTATCCCTTGGTGTGAGTTGCCGTTATGGAATATTAATGAGAAGTTCTATCATTTACTCTTTTGCATAACTTATATTAGTTTTCAATTCGTGGTTATATGATTGTTCTTGTTGTTAGTATTGGTAGCACTTTGGGATCTTTGAGTTAATTTAGTTGGTTTTGGCAAACCTGGCTCGGTCAGTAGCACACTTTTTTTCGAGAGTTGAATGAAAAAGATAGAAGTACTCTAGAGAAAAATAATTTCATCATCTTTCTTTCTTGATTTTCTCATAAGTCTAGTATTCTCTAGTTAAGATCTTTTGTGCTTCCGAGGAAGATTATATGTTTGTCTTTATCACTTGTATGTTTGGTTTTTTCCTTCAACTCTTATACTTGCTACCCAGCCTTGCTAGCCAAAAACCTGTACTGAGAGGGAATTCTTCTCATGCATCCACTCCTTTAAACCAAAACCTTTGCCATTTGTGTCCACCATACCTACCTATTAGCATTATTGCTATTCCAAGTAAATTCTTGTTTTATCTACCTCCTAAATTAAACTTGTTATGTGAAAATTAGTGATTAAAGCTCTCACGAACTTCATGGCACACTTTAATTTATTGCATTTAATAAACTTGAACCATTGGGTGCTTCTTTGTTGCATATATGCTTGCGCTTTATGAGTTAAAGTTAGCAGAACCATGTATCATGGGGAACGCTTTCACCACTTCGTTGGTATTTGTACCTAGTTGATATCATGTTCTTTTGCTTATGGATCCCGGCGGTGTGAAATAAAAGTGGACTTGTAAGATCATGGAGTTTATATGTGTGTTAGAGAAATGCATGGGCCGCTAGCCTAAGCCGTGCCTAATCATGGTGGAAACTTGCAGCATAACTATAGTGAGCATTCTATGAAGCATCCTCAATAAAAACCTATGCAAATAGCAAATAAAAAGATCGCTGAGATGCTCACTGTCTGCTTGCCTTGTCATTTTGATTATGGGATAGCTCCTGTGTCATGTGCAAGGGGTACCCCGTTGGCAGTTCTTAATGATACACATGTATTTATAATGGCAAGAGCTTGCTCGTGACTGAAGTTGAGTAGCATGAGGTTCAATACTCATAAGTAAGGGGCATGGGACTTCAATTTATAACTTGTCAAGCATATCCTCTTAGTTGTGTCACTTTTACCTTAACCACCAAAAAGATACCTATGATAGGGGCAATGAGAGCTGAAAGCTAGTAAGTATCATAATTTTTGAGAGCTCTTTATGAGACTTGCAATCCCTGCTTCCCTCTGCGAAGGGCCTTTCTTTTACTTTGTAGTTGAGTCAGTAAACCTATTCCCTTCTATCTCAACAAGTATTTTGAGTTGTTGTGTTTCATTCATTCATATGATGATTTATTCAATCATGTTTCTTATGTTCCTTGTTTTGCACTTTGCTCTTATTTTGATGTTTACTACTTTGAAAGCTATCATTGAAAACCAGCTATTTGTGAACTCCAGCAAATTATCAACTATTCTTTGACCAAGAGCTAAGTTTGCCATTACCAATTATGATTTACTTCATGTATCTCTATTGTGTTTCCTTTACTCATTGCAAGTTGAGTTATATAATAGTGAGTTGTCTTCTATTATGATCTATGTATTTGATGAATGTGATGCTTCTTGTCCGTATTCTTTTATCAACTCTTCACTCCATAAACCTGAGGCCATGTTTATTGAGCTCAGTTTCGCTTGGGGACAAGCGAAGTATAAGCTTGGGGAGAGTTGATACGTCCATTTTGCATCACTATTCTATGTCTTAATTCACTATTATTCATTGATATATTTCGTATTGAGAGGTGATACTTATGTTATTTCATCTGTTTTTGCATGGTTGATGACTTTTGGAGCATGGACCGCTGCAGTCAGGATTCTCATGAAAATGGTGTTGTTTGGAGGCAAAATTCACGAAGATCAGAAAATCCGGGAAATATACGGAAAATCCTATTTTTCCAGAAGACTAAGGATGCCAGAAGACGGAGTGGAGATGGGCCATAGGGGGCCCACACCACCCCCTGGCGCGGGCAGCCCTAGGCCGCGCCAGGAGGTGGTGTGGCCACCCTGGCCCACTCCAGCCTCTCCCCTCTGGCGTGTATCATCCTCCCGAAACCCTAAGACTCGGGGGGGCACAAAAAGATTCCGCCGCCTCTGCGGGGCAGAAAACACCGAGAGAGAAAGATCTCTCCGGCAGACAGATTTATGCCGGGGGAATTCCTTCCCGGAGAGGGGAGATCATCGCCATCAACACCACCATCAAGCTGGACTTCATTGGGATCATCATCATCATCATCACCACCACCATCATCACCATTAGCACCCTCATCACCAACTCCATATTGCTGTAACAATTGCGTTGAATCTTGCATAGTTCATAGGGGAAACTTTCCCGGTGTTGATTACTCTTTGTAGTTGATGCTATTGAGTGAACCATTGAATTATTGTTTATGTTCAGATTGTTATACATCATTATTCCATCTCTGATCATGATCCATATGATGTCTTGTGAGTAGTTCGTTTTGTTCTTGAGGACATGGGAGAAGTCTTGTTGTTAGTAGTGGAGTTGTGTTGGGAAAGATTCAATAGATTGTTATTTAAGTTGTGGTGTACTTATTCTAGTGGTGTCATGTGAACGTCGACTACATGACACTTCACCTATATGGGCCTAGGGGAATGCATTGTGTATTTGGCTACTAATCGTAGGGGTTGCCGGAGTGACAGAAACCTGAACCCCCGTTAGGAAACCATTGCACAAGGGACGTAAGGGTCTTAGAGTTTAAAGCTGTGGTTAGTTTCTACCTTAATTACTTTCTTATACTTACGTATGTTTGCAAGGGGTATAATCACAAGTATGTATTAAGTCTTGGATGGGACGATACATTAGCACAGGTTCACCCACACAACACTTAGCAAGCTAGAGAAGATTAATCGACTATATGAAGCGAAAGCACTTGACAGTCTTCCCATGTGTCCTCGAGAACGTTTGGTCATCTATAGAAATACAACCGGCTTGTCCTTTGCTGCATAAAGGATTGGGCCACTTGCTGCATTTATTCCTACTGTCTTTTATTTACTCGTACTTTGTTTGCTTTCTTTATCGAAACCCCCTAAAAATCCGTTTGCTAAGTATTTGCAGAGAATTCCTGATCGATACCACTAGCCAGCACCTTCTGTTCCTCGTTGTGTTCGACACTCTTACTTATCGAAAAATACTGCGATACACCCCCTATACTTGTGGGTCATCAGAGGCCGAAGGTAAACATTCCGAGAATCAAACCTTGTCTTTGTGTTTTCATAGTCGAATATTTTTATTGAACTGTTGTTCCTTTTGACTTACAGCACTGGTAAAACGATCATGCGCTATGATTGAAGAGGCCAAGAACCTCAAAACCTTGGTGGTGGAGAATAAAGAACTTCGCCAAGAGCTGGATAAGCTCAAGGCGGATCATGAGAAGAGCATCGCTCAAGTTCTCGAATCCTCCTCCATGGCTACTGATGAGCGTGATCGTAAGATTGCGGCTCAAGATCAGAGAATCTCGGATCTCAACAACGAGCTTTGCAGAGAGAAGGATCTTTCCGAGGCGCTCCGGGCTGAACTTCGAAGTCTTCGAGAAGAGAAGACCAAAGTTGACAACGTCATCTTCAGTATGTTTCTATCTCTCTGACTTGTCTATTTCTTCGACTCTTTCGATGTCGGATTTACTTAACCGTTTTGTGTTATGTGTATAGGTCCTCTGAACTTGACAGACTCTACTTCCACCGAGCCTTGCACCCACCGGCTTACCCAAGTCGGTGATTTGCTTCATGACTTCTGCCAGTCCATCGAGGACATTGGCGAAGCACTCAAGGTTCCGGACATGCATAGCATGTCCGACTTTCAGGTGCGAGACCAGGCAAAGGAGATGTCGCAGCTCGTCCGGGACTGGAACATGTCCTACGCGCGATCCACGGTGCAGAACACTCTCACCATGGTCATGAGCCACCATTGAAACATGGAGATATGGCAAGTGACCAAAGGGTACTACAAGGTGGATGAAGACGTCCAGGAGCAAGATATCAATGCCATCATGGACACCTGCGCCGGATATGGGTGTCACGTGGCTGACTTAACCAGCTACGACACTCCCTTCTTCACTCGTGTGGATACACCGCCCCCGCCTCCGGAAGAAGCAGTTGAAGTCTCGGACGATGAACAGACCGTATCGGATCTGAACATCTCGGAGCGTTATAAAACCTAGGCCGATGCATCCAGCGAGCCGGCATCGCCTACCTCTTCTCCTGCACCATAGATTACCAGAAACAAATGTATTATTCCGAGAAACATTATGGGTCTGTAAATATGCAGTACTATAATTTTGCCAGTGCTAAGTTTTTAATCTATTCAACACTTTTGGCTTGAAATTTTTGTGTGCCTGAAATGTTTACATAAGCACTTATACTTTTTCGTCTATACTTATCGTTTATCTGGCTTTCTGCCTCGTCCCTTTTGTGAGCCGGCTAAACCTTCTGCACGGAAACTTTGCCGAGCAACGGAGCTCAATTGCTAAACCAGTTTAAACTCGGAAACAAAGTCGGCTTCCAGTACCAACAATTCACTACTCGGAAAATACCCGCATCCGGCAATCAGATAAATAAACAAAGTATAGACTAGAAACTTTAGAGTTATACCCGAAGGTAGCATTTTTAGAATCGGAAATCTAAACCAGAACAAACATGAGCATAAAGTACTTTCAAGTATTCTGGGATTTTTGACTATGACATGATCATTCGGAAATAAGATGGTAAAAACTTCTCAGAAAAACTTGAGGCAACCAAGACTTTTATTTCTCGCAGAACATGTACATATGTATGATTACAAAGAAGGATAAACTAAGAATAAAAGGGACGTAGCTAAGCAATATTCCATGGTCTGTCTAACTAATCCGGATTTGTACTGCCTCCAGCTCTCTTTCTCTTCTTAGTAGCAGGTCTTTCTTTGACTGGCCTCATGTCAGTTAAGTAGTACGAACCATTGTGTAATACTCGACTAACTAAAAAGGGCCCTTCCAATACTGGGGAAAGTTTGTGCTTTCTTTGTTGCACAAGACGAAGAACCAAATCGCCTTTATTAAAAGATCTGTTTCGGACTCTCTGGCTATGATACTTACGTAACTTCTGTTGATAGGCTGTTGATGTCATTTCAGCAACAACGCGAATTTCTTCGACTAAGTCGAGATCATTTTGTCGAGAAATCTCGGCATCCTCTTCGATATACGCGGCCACTCTAGGAGAAGTGTGAATCAAATCACTAGGAAGAACTGCTTCTGCGCCATAGACCAAGAAGAAAGGTGTGTATCCAGTTGACTTGTTCGGAGTTGTTCGTAAACTCCATATTATAGAAGGTAATTCCTCTGCCCAAGCCCCCGCAGCACGTCGTAGTGGTGCTTCGAGTCTTGGTTTTAGGCCTTGTAGTATTAAACCATTTGCCCTTTCAACTTGTCCGTTAGCCTGTGGATGTGCGACTGACGCAATGTCAAGCCGGATATTTTGTTCGTTGCAGAATTCGGCCAATTCTCCCATAGAGAAATTACTCCTGTTGTCCATGATAATGCTATGCGGATAACCATACCGGATTATAACATCCTCGATAAATCTTTTGGCTGTTGCTCCATCACAACTAGTGATGGGTTTAGCCTCAATCCATTTGGTGCATTTATCCACCATCACTAAGAGGTGAGTAAATCCACTTGGAGCCCGTTTAAACGGTCCTACCATGTCAAGCCCCCAGACCACGAAAGGCCATGTTATAGGTATTATTCGCAGCTGATTAGCCGGAACATGAGCTTGTTTGGTGTACTTTTGGCAGCCCTTGCACGTCTTGACCAGCCGTTCAGCATCTGCCTTGGCTGTAAGCTAGAAAAAACCGTGTCTGAAGGCTTTTTCCAATAAAGATTTGGCTACAGCGTGGTGACCACACTCGCCTTCGTGGATTTCTCTTAGGATTTCCACTCCTTCTGGAGATACGCAGCGCTGAAAACCCCCATAAACACTCCGCTTATAGAGCTCACTTTTAACTATAGTATAGGCTTTCGCTCGTCGGACGGTATGCCGGCTCAAAACCTTGTCTTCGGGTAATTTGCCATCTACCAGATAATCAAGGTAGGGTTGGGTCCAGCTGGGAATCACAGCCAGAACTGCTATTAGAGGTGAGTCGGATTTGGTCAGATATTCCTCATCCACTCCCTTTATTAAGGGAACTTTGAGGTGCTCTAAAAAAGCGCCATCCGGGACCTCTTTCCGTGTAGAGCCTATCCGATATAGTGCATCTGCTTCCTCGTTTTCTGCTCGAGGGATGTGTTGAACCTCAAACCCTTCGAACGATTTAGATAAATCATCCACGGTAACTTTATATGCTGCCATGTGTTTATTTGCATTACAAATATCCGAAACTTGCTGAGCAACAAGTCCAAATCTCCATAACGCATCAAACGTCGGATGCCGATATCCTTAGCAATCCGGATTTCGTGTAGCAGTGCTTCATACTCGGCAATATTGTTTGTTGTTGTGAAGTGGATCTGCAACATGTATAGAAGTTTATCTCCTTGGGGTGATTTGAGCACCACACCAGCCCCCGAGCCCCCTCGAGCCTTAGACCCATCAAAGTATAGGGTCTAATATTCCGACTCAGGGAGGGTCATATTCTCCTTCGTCTCTGTCCAATCAGCAACAAAGTCGGCAAGGATTTGGGATTTGATTGCTATCCGGAGTTTATACACAATATCGAAAGCTGAAAGCTCTATGCCCCATTTGGCGACGCATCCTATGGCGTCACTGTTGTTAATTATATCTCTCATGGGAGATGTGCTCACCACGGTAATTGGATGCTCCTGAAAATAGTGTCGTAGCTTACGAGATGCTAGAAAAACACCGTAAGCCAGCTTTTGATAGTGCGGATACCGCTGTTTTGATTCTGTTAGGACCTCGCTGACAAAGTAAGTCGAACGCTGCACCAAGTGTTCCTGATTTTCCTCCGGTCTCTCCACCACCATGACGATACTAACGACTTTGTTTGTCATAGCAAGATAAAGCAACACCGGTTCCTGTGGTTCTGGTGCAGCAAGGATAGGAGAACATGAGAGTACTTTCTTCAGGTCCTGTAGTGCAGCTTCAGCTTCGTCGGTCCACACAAAATCCTTGGTCTTTTTCAAGAGTTTGTATAATGGTGCGGCTCTTTCACCGAGCCGGCTTACAAACCGACTGACTGCAGCGATGCAACCAGTTAGTCTTTGTACGTCCTTCAGGCGAGTTGGCCTGGAAATATTGAGTATAGCCTTGATTTTGTCTCGGTTCACCTCTATGCCTCTTTGAGACACGATGAAACCTAACAATTTTCCGGCTTGGATTCCAAAGAAGCATTTCTTCGGATTAAGCATGATGTTGTATTTTCGTAGATTGGCGAACATTTCCTCCAAGTCGGAAATCAGTGTTTCCTTCTTTTTGGACATTACCGCAATATCATCCACGTATGCATGTACATTGCGTCCGAGTTGGTCGTGGAGGCAACGCTGCATCGTGCACTGGTAGGTAGCTCCTGCGTTCTTCAGCCCAAAAGGCATTGTAACAAAACAGAAGGTGATGGGTTTCGCAGCATAGTAAATCAAAAATTTCTACGGAAGCGAACAGAGGGAAAGCCAAGATCTAATCTAGGAGATGCAAACAACGAGAGAGATTGGATTAGATCTTCATACCCTTGAAGATTCGCACAGCGGAAAGTTCGTCGGAACGTGGGTGATGTAGTCGTACTCGCTTCTCCTCCTCGCGATCCGATCCGATCTAGCACCACAAGTGGCGGTGCCTCCGTGAGATGCACACGTGCAGTACCTCGACGTCTCCTCCTTCCTCGGACCAGCAAGTATGGTGGAGAGATGGATTGGATCTACAACACGACGGCGTGGTGTATTTGGTGGATAATTTCTGCAGCAGGGCTTCGCCCACAAACAGTCGGGAGGGAGAGAGGAAGGCAGCAGGGCTACTAGGGCTTGGAGGGAGATGTGTCAGGGGGGTGTGAGAGGGGGCGCACCAGCCCTCTATATATAGAGGGGGGTGCGGCCAGCCCTAGCCTCTCCTCCAAGCCTATCTCTAGTTTAAACAATTTAAACTCTCCCTTATCTAGAAATCCTATCTTATCTTATCTCTAGTTTAAACGATTTAAACTCTCTAGGATCGGCTGGGCCCTATGGGGCCTTGTGCCCCTGGCCCAATGCGGCCAGGACACTCCCTCATAGGCCCATGCCCCCTCCCGGAAGGTGGGACCACGTTGGCCCCCTTCCGGAAGGTTCTAGAAGCTTCTGGTACAATACCGATTAACCCGGAACTATTCCGAACTCCAAAAACTGCACTGCCTTATATGAATCTTATTCTCCGGACCATTCCGGAACCTCTCGTGATATCCCGGATCCCATCCGAGACTCCGAACAAAAAATTCATAAACCAATTATCCAATCTATCCTAGCGTCGAGACACGTTAAGTGTGTGACCCTGCGGGTTCGAGAATATGCAGACATGATCTTCTATCAATAATCAACAGCGGGGTCTGGGCACCCATATTGACTCCCACACATTCATCGATGATCATATCGGATGAACCACGATGCTAGGATTCAATCAATCCCATATATATATTCCCTTCGTCTCGCGATATTTTACTTGCCCGAGATTCGATCGTCGGTATCATCATACCTAGTTCAATCTCGTTCACAGCAAGTACTTTACTCGTTCCGTAATCCGATATCACTTTGTGATTAACTCCTTAACCACATGCTTGCAAGCGGTGTTGATATCGATTACCGAGTGGGCCCGAAGTATATCTCTCCGACTTGGGAGGGACAAATTCCATCTCGATACATACAACCCAACAGATACTTTCCGATCACCTGAGAGACACCTTTATGATCACCCTCTCATAGGATGACGTTTGATGACCTCAAAGCTTTCTTCCGATACCAGGGAGTTGTATTATCTCATGGTCTAAGGAATACAATATTTGACATGAGAAAAGCTTCGCAAAGACGAACACGATGAAACGATCTAATAGCTTTGCTTAGTTTGGGTCTGTCCACCATATTATTCTCCCAATGATATGATCTCATTATCAATTGACAACTCATGTCTATGGTTAGGAAACCTTAACCATCATTGATCAATGAGCTAGTCCATAGAGGCGTACTAGGGACACGGTGTTGTTCACAAACCACACAAGTATTAAAGTTTCCGCTTAATACAATTCTAGCATGGAATATAAACTTTATCATGAACAAGAATTATAATAATAACATCTTTATTATTGCCTCTAGGGCATAATTCCAACAGAAGGTTCTGAAGGGGGTTATGAATGAGGTTTTGACTTTGTCATATTCCTTCATCCGGATTTGGTGATAACCGGAATATGCGTCGAGAAAAAGAGGAGTTCCGAACTTGCCGTAGAATCGATAACTTGATCAATCCTAGGCAGAACAAACGGATCTTTTGGACAAGCCTTGTTCAAGGCAGTATAATCAACACACATCCTTAAATCAGTGGTGTCCTTTTTAGGGACCATTACAGGATTAGCCAACCACTCAGTGTGGATGACCTCTTCTATGAATCCGGCTAACTCGAGCCGTGCTAGTTCCTTAGCTATTGCCTTACGCTTTTCATCGCCGAAATGTCGTAAGGACTGTTTGATGGGTTTAGCGTTCGGGTTTAAATTTAAAGAGTGCTCGTCAAGTTCCCTAGGTACTCCGGTCATGTCAGATGCCTGCCATGCGAAGATATCTTGATTTGCTTTGAGGAACTTGACGAGCACGCTTTCCTATGCGCTATATAGGCCTACGCCTATCTGGGTCACCTTGGAGGGGCCATCATCCTTCAACGGCGTCTTCTTTGTCTCTTTGGATGCCTTGAACTCCGGATTCGGCTTTGTCACCTCCTTCTTCGTTGCGGGCATCTCGGACGGATCTATGCTCTTCTTGATCTCCTAGTACTCCTAGGCGTGCAACACGGCTTCAGCAAAGGCGGCATTTCCATCCTCGCACTCTCGCGCTTTCTTCGGGTCTCCCCTGATGGTGATTACGCCGTTGGGACCTGGAATTTTCATCATATTGTAAATGTAACACGGACGAGCCATAAAAGCCCAGTAAGCCGGACGTCCGAATATAGCATGGTACGCGCTCTTGAATGGGACCACTTCGAAGGAAAGTTCCTCCGTCCGATAGTTCTTTGGAGTTCCAAAGGTAACATCCAAAGTGATTTTTCCCAGGGAATTAGCTTGTCTTCCTGGGACAACTCTGTGAAAGATCACAGAGCTATGGTTTAGCTGGGTCTCCGAGATCTTCATCCGGCGTAGCGTTTCGACATACAGAATATTGATACTGATGCCACCATCCATGAGAGTCTTGGAGAAACCATAACCGTCAATAAGTGGATTGATGATTAAGGCGTATTTTCCTCGCATGTGTAGCTTAGGCAGATGATCAGCACGGTCAAATGTGATTGCCACTTCCGACCAGTCCAAGAATTGGGGGACAGCCGAAACTGTTGCATTGAGCTCATGTAGGATTGCCTTCTTGACCTTTGCTGGTTGAGATCCGAGGAAGGTGACATAAGTGTCTTTCTTGGTCGGAAATTTTTTCTTTCCTTCCGGCTTGGGATTTGAAGCATCGGCTTCCTCCATGTCGGAATCTTCCTTGGTCTCTTTATCTTTTCCGGGATTCTTCTTTCCCTTCTTCCGCTTAGCTCTGTAGCCAGCGGTATCATCTCTTTTAATGTCGTCATTGAAACGACACTCGGCGTTTGTGTGGGACGAGCCCCCATTGGCATCTAGGTGATGCACACATAGGTTATTGGCAATGTCGGCCCAAGTGTAGGTTTTGCCTGGTTGCTGGTCTCCTCTACCTTGAACTCTTGAAGTCCCATGGTCGCGTCCGCGAGCTCCGCTACGTCCTCCTCGTCCTCCAGACCCGAAAGTGGCAGTGACCACTGCCGTTTCCGCGTTGGGTTTCTCTTCCGAGGTATTCTTGCGCTTCTGAGCTTATTGCTTTGGTTGTTTTGCCAACTGTGGCACAGCCAGGGCGTTGAGCAATCCCTCTGCGTCGTCGTCAGCATCTGCATACTTGCTCGTTGTTTCTATCATCTCTCCCAAATCAGTGACCTTGTCACACTTCAAGCGATGACGTAATAAACCTATTGGGAGACCTGCAATGAAAGCTTCAATCGTAGTTTGGTCATTTACTCCTTCACAGGAGTTCTTGGTGTCGATCCATCGTTCGAGGTAATCCCGGCAAGTTTCTCTGGCTTTCTGGGTGCAACGTTGTAGGTCTCCGACCGTACAGGGGCTCCGGTATGTGCCTTCGAAATTCCGAAAGAACGCACTTTGCATGTCATACCAGTTGTGGATGGTGTTCTCCGGAAGTTCATTAAGCCATGATCGTGCCGTCTTCCGCAACATGAGTGGGAGATATCGGGTTGCGACCAGGCTGTTTCCGCCTTTGGCGATGTAGCAAGCTTGGAAGAAATCCTGTAGCCAGGTATCTGGCCGAGCAATGCTGTCGTAGGCTTGGATATGTCTTGAGATAGCGAATCCTTCCGGGAATCTTGTAGCTCTTATGCGTGGTCCGAAGCACTTTGGGCCCACGTATATATCATCATTTTCATAGCGCCGTGCCTCTATGTTGGAGTTGATCATGTGCCTTGCGTCATTCGGGGATAGAGATCGTCCTGAGTGTCGGCTGTGGTTGCGGTGCCTTGGAGCCGGACTTCAGCTTCTACCACCACCTCCTCCACCACGACGCCTTCCATTGCCTCCTTGGGGGCCGTTGTGATGGCTACTTGGCGGAGAGGGTGGAGCAGCTAGGTTATTTCCGTCCGATTGCCGGCCTCCATCCGGAACGTCATTATTCCGGTTCCAGGGAGGGTCTTCATTGTGACGAGCCCCCTGCCAGCTTGTCTCAGCCCGGTGTCCATTGTTCCTTCGTCCGTCATCCGGACGACTTGCATGTCTACGAGGTGGCATTCTTTGTCGGTCTTCCTCCCGACGTTTCTCTTTATCATCGTCCCTACGGTATTTCGACTCTCGCCGGGGCGGGTTCCTCGGATTCAATGCAGCAATTGCTTCTTGCTCCACAACTAGGTTAACGTTATGCCAGTCACGGGCAGCTTTGTGGTGTTGTCCCGAAGATCCGGTTCTTGAGTAATTGTCCTCCCGGCGATCGGAACAGTGATGCTGCTCCGGAACACGCTGAGGTCTTACGTCAGCCCATGCTAGGTCTGTGCGACACTGGTCGGAATCAGAGACCAGCTTTTGACTTCCGTACATGGCGACCTTTTGCTGCTCCAGTCCCTTGTTGAGTAATTTGATTCCCAACCGGATCTCCTCCGGGCCGATAGAATTTCTCGGGCCGCCACGGTGTTTTGTACTGGGGTTGGATATACCCAATACCCTTTGCTATCTTTCCGAGGCTTCCCCATTTCTTCTCCGAAAAGGACGGCGTGAATCTGTGGGAATTGGTTGTCATTAGTATGGCGCTTCCTGGTCTTCTAGTATTGCCTGGAGTTGTACTTCTCCGCAGATGCTACGTGTTTCTTTTCCTCCTCAATGTTTTTGGCTTCATCCAGGAGTACTTGACGACGTGCTTCTAGGGCATGTGCCCTCTCGTCCAGTTCTTCAGCAGTAAGTTCTGCAGCTGTAGGAATAGGTGTGGTTAATGCAACATCGATGAGTTTACGCGCACCTTCAGTGATCACGTGTCCATCCACCGACTCTTCCTTTTTAGGCTCTTCTGGGATAAGCGCTCCATCCGAGTCTTCCTCGTATTCCTCGGCAATCACCTCCTCTGCCGGAAGATATTTTGCCGGGGTCTTGTTCTTCTTGTTCTTCTTCTTTGTCTTCTTGGCAGCGTCGGTAGCAAAGACGGATTTGGGTCCGTTTCTCGAAGTCAAGCTCTGGTCGGTACTTTCGGACATCTGGACCTCGGGATTATCTTCGATTTCCATATCATCCTGCGCTTTGGGGGAGTGTTCCCCGGATCCTTCATCCATGGCTTCTCCTTCCTCTGCAGCTTTGGAGTTATACTCCTCTTCATATTCCGCGGAGAACTTTCAGAAATCTGCTGACGTCATCGATTCATCCGAGGATGCGGGTACGTCGGCATTTGTTCCAATCACTTCCAGCATAGAGTCGGTGTTGTCTCCAGCATCGGCAGAGCCGGATCCAAATCCCACATATCCGACGAAGTGCGACGCGTGCTTCCTGAGGTACCCGCGGCTCTCGCGATCGGCTTCGTCAAAACTTTTGCTGGTCTCGAGAATTGCATCTACGCCTGAGTTTTGCATTATCAGACGTCGCAGCGTGTACCTCAGGAAAGGCCTGTCTGTCCCGGAGTCATCAGAGTCGGAATCAGTGTCATTGATATTCTCCTCCTAGATTTCGACTTCAGCGTGTGGGTCGATCAGGGATTCAGTCTCTCCAACGAGATCCACTCCAGATTGGACTTGGACCACTAGGTCTGCTTTAGGCTCGGATTTCTCCAGTATCTCCGCAACTGATGCGGGCTGGGTGGGATTAGGGTTTTATGAGATCCGGAACTCTGCCGCCTCCGCAGACAAAGGAGATCTAGAAATTTCCTCTGCCTCTATCATCACTGCTGGGGTGGGTGGGATAGGTTTAGCAAAGCCGATGTAAACATCGATCTCGCCGAAATACATGATAGTGTAGGTAGTCACAGCCTCCCTAGCCAGAATCTAGGTCTCATCAAGAACGATGAGAGGGACGTCGCTGGCGTAGAGGATGCCACCAACGGTGATAGTCTCGCCAATTCCGATTCTTGCAGATTTCGCTCGGAACGTAGATCCGAATCTCACCTGCCCCACGGTGGGCGCCAACTGTCATTGGATTGATGACAAGTACGCCATGAGGGGGTCCTCGAGGCGTGCGGAAGAGAGGGGTGTGAGACGTATGGTGTTCCGGGATGGTGAGAACACAAGTTTACCCAGGTTCGAATCCGCCGGCTTTGGACGGATCCTACTCCTGCTATCAATCCAGTAATACGGCAGAGCCGGAATATGGGTTACAAGGGTTCGCCTGTGCGAGTTGAGATTGTAGACTATTGAGGGTGCCCTAAAGGCTCTCCCTAGATTGGCTTATATAGATATCCGTCCTAGGGTTTACAGGAGAGATCTATACGGCTACGACTAAGAGTCGGTTACAGTGTACATCTTGAACTACAAGTAACACTATGGGCCTAAGTCGGTAAGTCTTCTGGGCCTTCCCGTAGCCGTATTGGACTCCGTCTCTTCTCCCTGACTGGGCCGCCCGTGAAGCAAAGCTCTAACCCGAAGTGGGCCACCCTGGTAAGTGAGGAACTGTGAGGATACCCGGAAAGTATATCCCCAACAAGGACGAGCAGGAGTTAAGCTTGGAGATGTTGATACATTGCAAATGTATCTATAATATTTTATGTTCCATGCTTGATTTTATCTACTTTATTGTGTTTTGTCCAGACTTTGGAGTACTTTTCATATGGTTTCTTGGACTAACCTATTAACAAGAGCCACAGTGCCAGCTGCCTGTTTTCTGTTGTTTTTGGTTCCAGGAAGTCAGAAAATAAATATTCTCGGAATTGGACATGACAAAAGCCAAAGTTGCTATGTTAGCAGAAGACATCTGGAGCCAGAATACGAGACGGAGAAGGGCTGGGGCCTGGCCACACCACCTGGACGCGCGGTCAGGCCTGACCCGTGCCAGGGGGTGGTTTGGCAGACCCCAGCACCCCCTCGGCCTCTCCTTCTTCCTATATATTGCCTTCGGGACCAAAACCATAAGTACCCGATCAAAAATCCACGAAAGAGTCTGTAGCCGCCGTCATCTCCATCCCTAGATCGGGAGGGATCTGAAGCTCTTCCTGGCACCCTGCCGGAGAGGGGAATTCACCCTGGAGGCCTTCTTCATCATCATGCAAGCCTCCGGTGTGATGCGTGAGTAGTTCATCTCTGGACTACGAGTCCATGTAGTAGCTAGATGGCTAGTTATCCTCCTTTGTGCTTTCATGTCTAGATCTTGTGAGCTCCGTTCATGATCAAGATCATCTATTTGTAATTCTACATGTTGTGTTTGCGGGGATCCAATGGATATTGAGATGCTATTTCAGATTGATTCTATCATGTCTTTGTTATTTATGATCTTGCATGCTTTCCATTGTTAGTAGCTATCTTGGCCAAGTAGATGCTAGCAACTCCAAGAGTTAGTATTTATGCTCAATAGTGGGTTCATGCCTCTGGTAATCTGGGGAAGTGACAGAAATCTCCAAGGTACTAGATGTGTTGTTGCTACTAGGGAGAAAACAACAATCCTTTGTTCATAGAACAATCGTATTGTTTACATTACACGCAATTCGTAAAGCAATAATCTGTTGCTTGCAACTTAATACTGGAGGGGGTTCGGATGATAACCTGAAGGTGGATTATTAGTCATAGATGTAGTTGGATGGCGGTCTATGTATAATGTTGTAATGCCCAATCAAGTCTCAAAGGAGTCAAGATGATTAGTATATGCTTGTATGCTTTCTCGATGTTTGTTAATTGCCCCGCTGTAAATTTTTCACCCAGCATGTTATCTATCTTAAGGAGAGCCACCTCCAGTGAACTATGGACCCTGGTCCTTTCTTTTACATTCAATCTACAAACTGTTTACTGCTTTGTGTTTACTTTCTACAAACTATTACTTCCTTCCATTCGATACGTTTAATCCTTTGTTTTCAGCAAAACCGGTGAGATTGACAACCTCATCGCAAGTTGGGGACAAAGTTCTATGGTTGTGTTGTACAGGTCTCCATGTTGCTACTAGCACCGGTAGTGTGCCCTGCCAAGGCTCAGCTAGCAACACCTTTGGGGTGTTTCCTTGCTCCTACTGGTTTGATAACCTTGGTTTCATAACTGAGGGAAACTTACTTATGTGCTCATCATACCTTCCTCTTGGGGTTCCCCAACGAGCTCATCAATCATGAGCCATCGGCCACCAAGAAAGTTCTTCGGTATGAGGCAGGTCGTGATGATCGGGTGTCAGACATATCTACGTTCGCATATAATGTGTGTAAGCCATGTTGCATAGCGAATACACTAAGGTTGAGTTGGCGAGCCTAGCATGTATAGACATGGCCTCGGAACACGGATGGTCGAAAGATCGAGCACGAGTCGCATGAATGATGTGACCGACATTTAGCGTCCACCCTTGAACCCACATTGATGGCCGTGATGATCGGGGTAGATGTGGCTGATAGGGGCCGTGTTATCACTAGGAACCCTTTTGGGGATAGGTGTTTCTAAGTGGAGTTATTATTAACTCATTTAATTATAAACTTAGTATAAATTCCTTTTGCAATTATAAATGTAGATGCCACCTTTCCTGTTGACGATTGATTGGTTAGAAGGAGAGAAGCTCAGATTAGATGGATCAAACTTCTCCATATGGGTTGCGCGTCTCCATGTTCTCCTTAGCAAGAATGACGTGGTCGACTATATACTCGACGGGATGGATTTGGATTAGCCCATTGACCTAGAGACCCCAGAGCAGTGGAAAGACCGCTATCTCCATCGGGAGATGGCCTCCTTCATTTCAGTTACTATGCATTTTGGAATGGTGGATGAGCCGTGGCCTTTCGTGGGTGATGTCAACCCTCGTTCGGTGATGCTACATCTTAGGACACATTTCGTGGAACAAGCACGCATATGGGAGCATGAGCTGATGGGAGACTTCCTCTCCATTAAGATGAAGGAGAACTCATCACTGGATGACCACTTGGAGCGCATGCATGATGTGTACATGAGGCATGCATACTTCCTGGATAGCTGGATGACGGGCTCTTTTGCAAATGGCGTTGTGCTGCGGTCGCTGCCACCAAGCTACCAAGCAAGTCAGGACTTGCATTATGAGGGGCGACGCGGAATCAATGGAGTTCCACCGGTTCGTGACACATCTCAGGAATGTGTTGGTTGAACCAGATGTCGCTCAGGTCATCAATGACAAAGGTATATATTGGATATACAATTTTATAAATGTTATAATCTTGCAAACACATTTGCAGTGTTAAGTATATTTGATACTTGTTCTGTTTTGCTGAAAACAGGTCCCTCTGCATGAGAGGTGCTTGCTGGAGAGGAGGTGACATTGCGTGTTGATGGCGAGCATGATGATGATGGCCGACGACACTCTCCCTCGACATTTATCGTTTAGTTTATGTTTTAGGATGATTATTGTAATCAAAAGATTGTGAACTTCTTTAGTGTGTCTTACACTTTGTGAGACGGTTATTCATATGAGTTTGTAACAAACAGCTGTTCTACTTTTATGAATGATTTCTATTCGTGTTCATATCTTGTTTGATTATGTATAAATTATCCTTGTTGTTTGAAACTAATTGATAATGCATGAACATTTGTAAAATATTGAAATGCCTTAAAATACCCAACTTAATGATATTTCATTAATAAATGAAACCATTGTTTAAATTCAAAGTTATGTGATAATATGTGAAAGTC
Organism: Avena sativa; assembly: GCA_916181665.1. Lineage (NCBI taxonomy): Eukaryota > Viridiplantae > Streptophyta > Magnoliopsida > Poales > Poaceae > Avena > Avena sativa. The sequence goes on along the minus strand of OV702291.1, from coordinate 123,224,016 downwards.
ATTCGATTTCTTGTCACATATAAATCATGCCTAAGTTCGGCAAAATAACTTGAACACCGTGTATTGCTTGAATACAAAGTGTTTAATGAATTGTTGAAAATAAATACATATTCGATGTATTGTGTTTTAATGAAAATGGTAATTATCATTATACGATTGTTTAAAAGTGTAAAGTAGTTTACCAAAGGAAACATGAATATGAAATTATTTGATATGATCAAAGTGTTTCATCAACAAAGGGTATAAATATAAAAGATAATCTAATTACTATGATTTGATCAATAGTAATGAAATTCGACTTTATAAGAATGGCATAAATTGTGGAATGCAAAGCGTTTTGAAACGTCAAAATGCAAAGAATCATAATGTGATATTAGATATCAAAGTGGGTGAATAGAAGGCACCAAATAAATCGTTGTAGTGTAGATGTAGAGATCATTAGTTAAGGAATAGTTAGCACTCAATTAGAATGTAGTGAACCATTTGAATTCGTTAAAGTTTTGGCGTTATTCGATATAACCAAAACAATAGCGAATAAGTCATTGTGGAGTATTCATTGGAAACTTTGAATACGAAATCCATAGCTGAAACCAAAAGAGAAGCAAAACTGGTATTGCTTGGATTTTGGTACATTCTTGAGAAAGCTCACTTTTAGTGATATTTCTAAATTATGGAGCAAATGGAATATAGTGAAAAACACGACGAGGATTCAAATCCATGCATCAGAGTGTTGAGAAGCACAACAGAAAATGTTTCTGAACGATTCTCTTCACAAAGGAAAGAATCAATGATAATGATCATTGTGTTTTCCCCACTAGTGTTTTCACTACATGAACTAGGATTCAAAATGTAATCCATATCTTGTATGGAGACATTTGTGAATCATTTGTCATGATTCTAGGAATATGACATACCTACGAACTACTAAGGAAATAATGGTAAGCTAAAGGTTATGAGAAATCCCATAGCGAAAATTCCCATGAGATTAGAAAGCAATTCGTTGCTAAATCTCACAAGTAAAAGGAATTGCTTGAATTTTCCCAGATGACTACAAAGCCATAGCGGGAAAAGGGGGTGAATGACAAAAGCACAATCTGTCAAGTATTGGACAAATTCAAATGAATTTGATTCAAGTGTATGTCTAGAAGATTTAAAACTAGTAATAGTACTAGTATCTCATAGTAAAACTCCAAGTTTGATATTTGATCAAAGGATTTTGAAGTTATTTAAAATAGTGAGTGGATATGCAATTTTCATAAAATTGAGTGGGAGATATGGAAGTCTTCCTAAAACAATATGTGATTGACATATTTTTGAGTGGGAGCTTATAGGAGTAATTCTTAATTGTGTTGAGAATGAAAGCGCAAATACTTATAAATAATGATTTATAAGATGTAGAAGTTGATAATAAGTATATTATGATATTATGTAGTATTCCTTAAGGTATTCTGAAAAGGGTTTCAGAATAGAAGTTAATTAAGGAACTGGTCCTTAATAACTCAAATTAGGAATAGTATTAAGTTGAACATCAACGGTTGAAAGAAAGAAAAGGATGATCATCATCCACTATGTTGATACATAGGTTCTATCTTAGTAAACCATGATGATAACTTAGCATAATATGTGATCCAAATAAGGAACGTTTAAAAGTGATTAAGTTCGAATCACAGAATGTTGAGTTGAGTTTGTCCGCAGTGCCTAGTAGAGAACTGCAGACATGTTTTCCAAATCAATAAAGGATGACATATCTTAAAACATAAAGAGTTATGTTATAAGGGAATATGTTGGAAACTCCCATGAATACCGATTAAAGTCAAGTAGGAAGCGAGGTGAACAAAAACATCGAAAGTTGCACAGAGTGCACTAGTGTTTTGATGAATACATTTATAGTAATAGATAAAGGGTACCATCTAAAGTGTTGTATATGGCAGGGCTACTTCGCTTTTAACGTAGAATGATGTGTCCCAGGGCACAATGCCCATGAGAAAGCCCTCTAGGTTGATCTAAAGTCACTGTAGGCTCCTGGAATCTGGCCTCGTTCTGCTGCCATAGCGACGATGCATACACACAGATGCTATCATGTGATGATAAAGTATTAATGTCAAATCAAGGTGACATTAGTAAGTTGCAAAGGATTTGGGACTGTAAAGTACAGACCCAAGACTCAACCTCTTCCATGAGCAAGCATGTTCAGGGTACCGGATTTAAGGTGCTAATGATTAAGGAACAAATACAGCTAGTGTATTTGTACTCTAGTGCAAGTGGGAGACTGTTGGAAATATGCCCTAGAGACAAATAGTAGTAAGGACTATTATCATATTTCATATAGTTTATGATTAAGTTTTATATCATGCTATAACTGTATTGAGTGGAAACATCAATACACGTGTGATATACAAAGAACCAGGGGTTCCTAGTGAAACTCTAGTCACTAGTTCATTGGTCAACAGATGATCATGTTTCCTGATCATGTGGCATTTATGCCAGTTGGAAATGGAGTCATCTCATTCCGAAAATGAGATGATGAACCAATACCCAACCTAAACATCGTGACCTGATCATGTCATGAAGTTCAAGTTACGATGATTAGAAATGGATCCTCATAGACTATTCCTTAGACCGTGAGGATATATCAATCACTGTCTCCCGAGAGTGCTTAGATAGCATCAAGCGCCACTTGGTTATACAGTGGTTATAAAGTTGTGTTCAGGTACTCGGAGGAAACCGTAGAGGCAATATATGTCAAGAGCAGGATTTGTCCGTCCATGTGACGGGAAGATACTCAAGGGCCCACTCAGAGAGGTTATATCCAATAGCTGCGCAACGTGTGATTTGATCACGGGGATATCACTTGTCGAAACGAGTCAAGTAGCATTGTTCGGTAACGAGATTGAACATGACATGGTGATGTCATTGATCAGATCTCGGGCAATGCAAGTATCGAGAGACAAAGGGAATAAGACACGACTGTCCCGGTTCAAACAACGAAAGATCTTCATGGAACGCACAGGGGTCACATGGCCATCTAGGTCCCTCTATCGATCATTGGTGCGGGAGTGTCCCGACCATGTCTGGAATGTTCCCGAACCGTGGGGTATCATGCTTAAGGGCTTGATGATGCTTAGAGAGTATTTATAGGATCGGTAGAATCACCGAAGAAGAGAAGGGAGAAAACCGGAAGGGTTTCGGTAAGTCCGGAGGATGTCCGGAGTGGAGATGGAAGTGTTCCATAACCACGGAGGTTGAATAATATGTGAATGAATGTTAAAAATTGATTTAATCATTTATTCATAATTATTTAATAAAGAGAAAAAATCAATTTAAATGGTCAAAGGCTTAATGGGCCAATTCCCGGAGGGGAGAGGGCCCATTAGGGAAAGGAGAGAGGGAGAAGGGGCAAGAGGATGGCCGGCTGGGCCTAGCCCCCCCGCATGGGGACCACTAGGGTGGCCTCCCCTCCCCCTCCTCTCCTTTAGTCCCACCCCGGGACTTTGAGGGAGGTAGTACCTCCCCTTCCCCTATATATAGTGGGGGTATTTGGCCAAATAAAATACACCAATAATCAATAAAGGTCTTCTCACTTTTGGGAGGACCTCTAATTGATATTTTCTCTTCTCTCCCTCTTTCTCTCGTGACCGTGGTCCCAAGTCTGGACTGCGCAAACGAGAGACATCCTCACCGCGGAGCGCCGTCGCGCTGCGGGATTCGGATCTGGGAGCTCTACTTCCGCAACTACTGCTGGATCGGGGAAGCGGGAGTCATTGTCAGGCACCGGACGTGTGTAACTCCTAGCGAGGTGTCGCACTTGAGGCACTCAAGTCGTTGGAGCCACGGGAGTGCAAGGACTTCATCACGACCTTGAGGTCGGCTTCGGCTCGTCTACATCAACGACGCTCTCCTGAGCGTTGACAACGCTTTTCGGTCTTCAAGGGTAAGTTCGCGAAAAGCCCCTCCCGTTACTGTATTACTAATAGATAGGTCCTGGCAGCTTCAGGGGTTCAGGGGTGTAGGGTAAAATTTATTGTTTTCATACACGGAACCCCAACAGATGGAAGGGGCACACACTAGCAACAATGGTGATCGAACCAACAACAGAGGCAATAACAGCGACCGAGCCGACAATGGGGGAAACAGAGGCAACCGACCAACTATGAACCCCACACTGCTGAGTGGAAAAGGGTGAGGCAAGCCTTAATGGGCGTACCCCTCGAACCCCACGCAGCAGATACGACTCAACGAGCGCATGCGACTTACTAACGAGTCGGGTCAACGGAGGGCACAGTTATACTCTATCAGCGACTCCTCATCAAGGAAAAAATACGACTCTGGGCCACGCAAGCGAAGCTCCCGGACATAACACATCGATGAGGGCTCTAGAAGCCTCGACTCCTCCTTCATGACCATCGATTCATCAGGTAACATGATGCCTAAGACACCACGAGATGCCATTATTGCGGCTATCAAGTACCTGCTATCCAATTAGCCTCCGATGGGCGATCCTAGAGATGCCCTCCATTGATCTACCATTTCCGGCCTCGTCTTGGTGGGAGTTGCGCTAATGACAGATCCAAAGCAGAGCGCAGAAAAAATAGTGGCACCACGGAATACCAATCGATCACCACCACGAGACGATGATTCACCATGTCATCGCTCTAGCCCACGGCGTGAGACTAGAAGGATGCCCAAGTATGATGCTCATGGCGAGATCACACGGTGCAAAGTCGACAAATCTCGCGCAAAACGCGCTAAGCACGACTGCAACAAATCCAACGATGAAGATGTTGAGCTATGCGGGTCCAGATGCTTCATCCGCTGCATCCAACTGTCAAGGACCGAAGGGTTTTAAGCTACCTTCTGACACCCTGGAGTATGATGGGCTCTAGGATATGAAAACTTGGCTAGAGGATAACCTGCAATCAGTACGGTGCCACCTCGGGTCGAAAAACACTGCCATGCAATTCCTGTAGCTGCAGATAAAGGGATCCACACGGGCTTGGCTCCAAAGCCTCCCCGAAGAGTCGATTGATAGCTAGGAGGAGCTGGTACACAGCTTCATCTAAAACTTCAGAGCCAAGTACAAACAACCCGCATCCATCAAGGAACTTCAGGCATGTACTCAGAGGACAAGCAAGTCAATAAGCTTGTACATACATCGACACTACAAAAATATCCCCCATACCTGACAGATTTTGGGGCGACACAAGCCAAAAGTACCTGCAATAGTTGGATACGCGGCGGATGAGGGTTCATGGCGACGATCGAGGGCGGCACAAATATTTACGCCATGGTATTACCGATACCAGCACTAAAGTGTGCCGCGGTAGGTGGTAGGCAAGTGTGGCACTGTTTATTGCCGCGGTTGACTGGGCGCAGGCACATTAGGTGGTGCTGTGGATTATACGTGACCTGCAAAGTGGGCCCGTCTGGGCTTGCAGGTTAACCCTGTACTACTGACCGCTGAGCCCCACCACGGAAGGCAAGAGTCGATCGGGCGGTTATAAAGTATCTCTTCTATACTCGTCATCGTCTCCCCACTCCGATCCCCACTTATCTTCACCCTCTCTCCACATGAAAGGTTCAACCGGTGGCAGAGCGAATCTAATGAGGGCTAGGCGGCGCACTGCCGAGATTGATTGCGAGATGGACGTAAGCCCTTTTTTCTGGATTTTAATTCTAATTTAGCCGGATATTTGGGGTTTCTTGATCGAGATCGATCTACGTTTTCACATTTTGGAGGAAATCTCGTTTCTTCAAATTTCCTCACCCATCCCACAGATTCTTCCTGGCTTACCTCCTAACGCTATTAATGACGGCCCACAATGGAATGGGGTTGAGACGGAGATAGAATGTATGTGCATGTGTGGCCTTCCACCGTGTCATAGAGTTATGTATGACCGTCCACGGACCTGTGAGACCGGCCGCATGTTCCTTGGATGCGGTCAAGAGGTTCCAAACTGTAGTGCCATTGTATGGGCTGGTCCGGAGCACATGTCTACGCACCTAAAGAGGATTTTGTGATGTCTTTGGAATCGAGTTAAACATAAGGAAGAGATGCGCAAGCAGGATAAGATGAGCACATCAGTAAGTTTTCCCTCAGTTATGAAACCAAGGTTTAATCGAACCAGTAGGAGCAAGAAAACACCCCAAAGGTGTTACTAGCTGAGCTTTGGCAGGGCGCACTACCGGTGCTAGTAGCAACGTGGAGATCTGCACAACACAACCACAGAACTTTGTCCCCAACTTGCGATGAGGTTGTCAATCTCACCGTGTTTTGCGGAAAACAAAGGATTAAACATATCGAATGGAAAGAAGTAAAAGTTTGCAGAAAGTAAACACAAAGCAGAAACAGTTTATAGATTGTATGTAAAGACAAAGCAACTTATAGGCGGAAGGAGAGGTCGAGGGGGTGCTGGGGTCGGCCAGACCACCCCCTGGCGCGGGCCAGGCCTGGCCGCGCGGCCAGGTGGTGTGGCCGGCCCCTGTCCCCTCTCTGTCTCGTATTCTGACACTTGATCCCTTCCGGAAAAATAGGCACATTGGCTTTTGTCCCGTGCAATTCCGAGAATATTTATTTTCTAACTTTCTTGGAACCAAAAACAGCAGAAAACAGGCAGCTGACACTGTGGCTCTTGTTAATAGGTTAGTCCAAGAAATCATATGAAAAGTACTCCAAAGTTGGAACAAAACACAAGAAAGTGGATAAAACCAAGCATGGAACATCAAAAATTATAGATACATTTGAAATATATCAACATCCCCAAGCTTAACTCCTGCTCGTCCTCGAGTAGGTAAGTGATAAAAAGAAATAATTTTTGAGGTGACATGCACCATCAAAGTCTTGATCAAAGTATTTGCAAAACATCACAGCTGGGATCATAGTACTTCAATCATAGCATGAAAGACAAAGTTCTAGCAATAGGCAAAGAGACTATGATGCAACATGAAAAGGCACAAACAAAAGATTCATGAAGAACATGCTCTGCAAGACGTTTGTTTGTTTCACATAAAGAAAACATAGCATAAAAGTATTCAGCTTGTCCCTCAATAGAGTAGCAAATATAAATGCATAGGACACCTTCAAAGTTCATAAGAGTGACTAGATACAATAGTTTCAAACAAGCAATATCAAGTTATGCATCAATCAACTAGTCTTGGGACAATGCACATAGAACTAAGAATGGCCACTATGCTCTCAAAGTAGGTGCGTAAAGATAGAAGGTGGAGACTCAATATAATGGTGGAAGAAAGGCCTTTTGTAAAAAGGAAGTAGGGATTCAAGTCTCATAAAGAGCTTCCAAAAATTATGTTATTTATAGCTTTCAGCTCTCATTGCCCCTATCATAAGCATCTTGAAGTGGTTAAGGTTAAAGTGACACAACTAAGAGGATATGCTTGACAAGTTATAAACCGAAATCTCATGCCCCTTACTTACGAAGACCGATCCTCATGTTACTCAACTTCAGTCATGAGTAAGCTCTTGTCATTGTAAGTATATGTGTATCATTAAGAACCGCCAACGGGGTACCCCTTGCACATGATACAGGAGCTTTCCCATAATCAAAATGACAAGGCAAGCAGACAATGAGCATCTCAGCAATCTTTTTATTTGCTATTTGCATAGGTTTTTATTGAGGATGCTTCATAGAGTGCTCATTATGGTGATGCTGCAAGTTTCCACCATGATTAGGCATGGCTTAGGCTAGCGGCCCAGGCGTTTCTCTAACACACATACAAACTCCATGATCTTACAAGTTCCACTTTTATTTCACACCGCCGGGATCCGTAAGCAAAAGAACATGATATCAACGGGGTACAAAGTAAAAGTGCAATGTTGAAAGCGTTCCCCATGAAACATGGTTCTGCTAATTTCAACTTATAAAGTGCAAGCATATACGCAACAAAGAAGGACCCAATGGTTCAAGTTTATTAGAGGCAATAAAGTAAAGTGTGCCATCAAGTTCGTGAGAGCTTTAATCACTAGTTTTCTCATAACAAGTGAAAGGTAGACAAAAGCATGAATATACTTGGAATAGCATAAGCTAGTAGGTAGGTATGGTGGAATCTTCGGAAAAACTTGGTTTAGGGAGTTGGATGCTTGAGTGGAACTCATACTTTGTGGTGGAGGCTAGCAAAAGACTGGGAGCGACAAACTAAGAGAGTAATAATGGCCATAATCATGCAGAGCGACAAAACATCATTGATCAAAGCATAAAGTGATACTACAAGTTGAAAACTAAAGGATCATAAAGGCTTATGGTGACTTTTGATAGTAATAACATGGTGTGAGCATGCGCCAAGTCAACCCAAATAAAGCATCAAAGGAGAATACCACTATACTATGCTTTAATATGCTAAAACAACGCATGATTCATCCAAGGCACATTAATCAATCTAAATTGTTTATAACAAGTCATGCTACAGCAGAATACTAAGTATAAAGCCAAAACAATATCAAGCATGGCATGACAAAGCATAGCCACAGTAAAAAACGAGCTCTTTTTTACCACATAAGCATGAACTTTCCTACTCTTTTCCAAACCAAACAAAACTATTTGCAAACCAATGTATGAAAGAGGGGGTCCAACCAACTTATTCAGAAAACTAAGCAAACCAAGCAAACTAAAAACTAAAACAAAAACGAAAAAGAAGACGCTCCAAGAAAAACACAACTGTGCATGAAACAATAAAAATAAAGAGTTTGGAAGAAACCTGGAATTTTTATTGATGAAGAAGGGGATGCCTTGGGCATCCCCAAGATTTGACGCTTGCACTTCTTGGATATTTTTTGGGGTGACACGCGTGGCATCCCCAAGCTTGAGCTTTAGTCCATCCTTCATCTCATTACTCATTCCTTCCATACACCTAAAAATTTTCCTTCATACAAAACTTCACACAATCTCATTAGCAACATTAGTGCACTTAAGATAAATAAGTCTCAAGGTTCAGTTCTAACACCAAATAAACTTCCATTAGAACACTAGCTATTGTAGCACTTCCCTCAAAAATCTCAATTCTCCAAAGGAACTCAAGAAGGAACTAACAAGAAGCAAATGCAGAAAATGGCAGAAATCTGTCAAAACAGACCAGCAGGTAAAGACGAATTTTTTCAAAAACCTTATGTTGCTCAAATCAAAAAGTGTTGAACTAACAAAAGTTATATAACAACCTGGGGCAGAAGCACAACAAATTAAAGCTCAATCATACGTACAGAACTCTCTCAGGAATTTTTACGGTCAAGCACAGAAATCTGTTTCGGGACAGCAACTTTCCCAACCATTACTTCACTCTCATTAGAGGTTACTCTTGGCTCAAAAAGCAAATAAAAAGGATAAGGAGAGGTTATTACAGAGTTAATAACTTCCAAGACTTATCTAAAACTCTTGGGTTATCTCCCAACAAGTACTTTTCTTTAACGCCTTTAAGTTAGGCATAAGAAGCAAAGAAAGAATCAAGTGTTCTCAAATGAAGAAGCATTAAGACCAAATTTTGTTTTCATAGGAGAAGCAAAATAAATCTTTTCTCTCTTTTTAGCGAAGTGTTCTATACCTTTCTTGAGTGGGAGTTGATATTTAATGGTGCCTTCTTTCATATCAATGATGGCACCAACAGTTCTAAGAAAAGGTCTTCCCAAAGTAATAGGACAAGAAGCATTGTATTCAACATCCAAAACATAGAAATCAACGGGGACATAGGAATCATTAACCATAATAAGAACATCATTAAGACTCCCCATGAGTTTCTTTTTAGCATTAGCATCAAGTGAAACATTCAAATAACAATCTTCAAGAGGAGGCAAATCAAGCATATCATAAATCCTTCTAGGCATAATAGAAACACTACTATCAAGATCACACAAAGCTTTGAAATCAAAGTCATTCACTTTCATATTAATGATGGGTTCCTAACCATATTCTTGCTTTATAGGAATAGAAGCTTTATGTTTCATCTTTTCTTCTTTAATTTTTATGAGAGCATCAGTAATGTGTTTTGTAAAAGCCATGTTCATAGCACTAGCATTAGGAATTTTAGCAAGATTTTGTGGGAACTTAATAATTTCAGAGATATTGCAACCATCAAGATCAAAATCAACTTTATCATCTAAATTAGTAGGACTATTACTAGCCTCAACACTAGTGGTGGTGATAGTAGAAACACTAATGTTTCTAGCAATTTCATCTTCTCTTTCCCACTTAGCATGTAATTCAGCTAATAGTCTAACATTTTCATCAATTCTTACTTGTATGGCATTAGTAGCTGCAAAGGGATTCTCATTAGTTTCAGGTTTAGCAACCATTTTATTCAAAGAAGATTGAGCTTCAGCCAAAGATGCTATATTTCTTTCAGCATTAGAGAGTTTTTCCTCAATAGTTTTATTGAAAGCAGTTTGTTTACTAATAAACTCTTTAATCATAACTTCAAGTTCAGAGGGAGCACTCTTATTATTGTTGTAAGAATTTCCATAAGCATTACCATTGTTGGGAGGATAAGGCTTATAATTGTTGTTACCAAAATTGTTCCTATTAGCATTATTACCATAAGCATTGTTGCCAAAGTTGTTATTTCTTATGAATTTCACATCAACTTGCTCTTCTTGAGCAACCAAAGAGGCTAAAGGAACATTATTTGGATCAATACGGGCTTTCCCATTAACAAGCATAGACATAATAATATCAATCTTATCACTCAAGGAGGAGGTTTCTTCAACAGAATTTACCTTCTTACCTTGTGGAGCCCTCTCAGTATGCCATTCAGAATAATTAACCATCATATTGTCCAATAGTTTTGTTGCAGCACCTAAAGTGATGGTCATAAAGGTACCTCCAGCAGCTAAATCCAATAGGTTCCTTGAAGAATAGTTCAATCCTGCATAAAAAGTTTGGATGATCATCCAAGCAGTCAGTCCATGAGTGGGACAATTCTTTACCAAAGATTTAATTCTTTCCCAAGCTTGAGCAACATGCTCATTATCAAGTTGTTTAAACTTCATTATTTCACTTCTCATGGATATAATCTTAGCAGGAGGATAGTATTTTCTAATAAAAGCATCTTTGCACTTAGTCCAAGAATCAATACTATTCCTAGTTAAGGATTCAACCATTCTTTAGTTTTTCCTCTCAAAGAGAAAGGAAACAATTTCAGTTTAATAATATCACCATCTATATCCCTATGCTTTTGCATCTCAAAAAGTTCAACAAAGTTATTTAGATGCGAAGCAGCATCTTCATTACCAATACCAGAAAATTGTTCTCTCATAACAAGATTGAGCAAAGCAGGTTTTATCTCAAAGAAAGTATTTTCAGCCACAGGTGGAGCAATAGGTGTGCTCATAAAATTATTGTTGTTGGTGCTAGTGAAGTCACACAACTTAGTGTTTTCAAGAGTAGTCATTTTTTTGGGGTTTTCAAATAAGAAAGCAAACAAGGTAAAACTAATTTTTTTGTGTTTTGGGAAGAACAAAACAAGCAAACAAAGCAAAAAGAAACTAAGCAAAACAAAAACAACAAAGTAAAGAGATTGGTTATGAAGGACTCTCCTTGTGAAGATGTCCTTGACTCCTCGGCAACGGCGCCAGAAAAGTTTTTGATGCACTCGACTTTCAACGTAGAACTTGTTGGGAACCCCAAGAGGAAGGTATGATGAGCACGGCAGTAAGTTTTCCCTCAGTTATGAAACCAAGGTTTAATCGAACCAGTAGGAGCAAGGAAACACCCCAAAGGTGTTACTAGCTGAGCTTTGGCAGGGCGCACTACCCGTGCTAGTAGCAACGTGGAGACCTACACAACACGACCATAGAACTTTGTCCCCAACTTGCGATGAGGTTGTTAATCTCACCGTGTTTTGCGGAAAACAAAGGATTAAACGTATCGAATGGAAAGAAGTAAAAGTTTGCAGAAAATAAACACAAAGCAGAAACAGTTTATAGATTGTATGTAAAGACAAAGGACCGGGATCCATAGTTCACTAGAGGTGGCTCTCCTTAGATAGATAACATGCTGGGTGAACAAATTACAGTGTGGCAATTGACAAACACCGAGAAAGCAATACATGCATATACTAATCATCTTGACTCCTTTGAGACTTGATTGGGCAATACAACATAATACATAGACCGCCATCCAACTGCATCTATGACTAATAATCCACCTTCAGGTTATCATCTGAACTCCCTCCAGTATTAAGTTGCAAGCAACAGATTATTGCTTTACGAACTGCATGTAAGGTAAACAATACGATTGTTCTATGAACAAAGGATTGTTGTTTTCTCCCTAGTAGCAACAACACATCTAGTACCTTAGAGATTTCTGTCACTTCCCCAGATTACCAGAGGCATGAACCCACTATCGAGCATAAATACTAACTCTTGGAGTTGCTAGCATCTACTTGGCCAAGATAGCTACTAACAACGGAAAGCATGCAAGATCTCAAATAACAAAGACATGATAGAATCAATAATCAATCTGAAATAGCATCTCAATATCCATCGGATCCCCGCAAACACAACATGTATGAATTACAAATAGATGACCTTGATCATGAACGAAGCTCACAAGATCTAAACATGAAAGCACAAAGGAGGAGAAACCAGCCATCTAGCTACTACATGGATCCGTAGTCCAAGGATGAACTACTCACGCATCACACCGGAGGCTTGCATGGTGATGAAGAAGGCCTCCAGGGTGAATTTCCCTTTTCGGCAGGGTGCCGGGAAGAGCTTCATATCCCTCCCGATCTAGGGATGGAGATGACGGCGGCTACAGACTCTTTCGTGGATTTTTGATCGGATACTTAGGGTTTTCGTCCCGAGGGAAATATATAGGCGGAAGGAGAGGCCGAGGGGGTGCCGGGAGCCACCACACCACCCCCTGGTGCGGGTCAGGCCTGGCCGCGCGGCCAGGTGGTGTGGCCGGCCCCTAGCCCCTCTCCGTCTCGTATTCTGGCACTTGATCCCTTCTGAAAAAATAGGCACTTTGGCTTTTGTCCCGTCCAATTCCGAGAATATTCATTTTCTGACTTTTCTGAAACCAAAAACAGCAGAAAACAGGCAACTAGCACTATGACTCTTGTTAATAGGTTAGTCCAAGAAATCATATAAAAAGTATTCCAAAGTTGGAACAAAACACAAGAAAATGGATAAAACAAAGCATGGAACATCAAAAATTATAGATACATTTGCAATGTATCATACCCCTAAACATATAGGGGCAAAATCGTCCAAAAAGGGGACAATTTTTTTTGACAACAAACATATGGATAGCAAATTAATAGTACTATACTAGACTAGATGAATGCCAGTGCGTCGGTTACAAAAGAATTAATTTAGATAAATGTACCAGTAATTTAAAAAATACAATGCTCCAATACTTTGAAATATTTATTTTTTTATAAATAATTTGTTATACTTAGTTTTTTGCAACTTCGGCTTCATCATGTTACATTTCATGTGCCGCGTTTTAGTAGGAATTTCCCCCTTTCATCTAAAATTTAAACCCTAAATTTTATTTTTTGGTTGCTTAACAACTATTTGCAAAATTGTTAAAAAAACAGGAAAATAGCAAATGAAAACAGAAAAGTTTTTAGAGGTAGAGAGGGAGCAACCCAGCCTACCAGGCATAGCCCACCTCCCATCCCATCCTAGACCGGCCCAAGCCCCAGCCGGTGCAAACCCTAGAGCCCACCATGGATGTCCCCTTCTTCTTTTGCACTTAGCCCTCGCCACCGGCTCTTTGTTTCCAATTGGGTTCATCCTCTCAAACTCTTTCTTTTCTTCGTTTTCCCAACGCCACCATCTCTTGCCCCAACCCGAGCGCCTGCCATCGATCTCCGTCCCCGACTCCCCAACCCGAGCGCCTGCCATCGATCTCCGTCCCCGACGCCACCATCTCCTGCTCTCTCAGCGTCGCCATCTACTGCGTCGAACTCGCCGGCCTGCTTGCCTTTGCGGCCTTGGCTGCAACGGGCTTGTTCTTGGGGATGCCATCATCGCTGTGCGAGCAGTGACCGCAGTGGAACATCACGAGTGAAACGATGCAGACGGAGGCTAAGATCATGAACATTGCCATGAGCCATGGGGGAATGATGCCCGACACAACTGCTGAAGCACCGTTGACCGACACTAGGAGTTCTCTCGCCATCGCAGACGGTGCCACAGTACTCTTAGACCATGGCGAGGTGTGTCGAGAATGTACTACGTTGCGAAACTTTGTGGTTCTCAGGAACGGGGCGAGGAAGTTGCGGATCTTGTATCCTTCAGCAACGACCAGTGCCCGAACGAGCTTTCTGTCGGTCCATGTCTCCGGCCCCAGGCCCTGAGGACCCATGGCTTTAGCTACGAAGAGGCCCTGTTTTCTCTCGGCGGTAGCAGAACAAGGAAGGGGAGAAGCACGTCTTAACCTTGCCTGCGTCGGCAGACCAAGGAAGGGATATCCCGTACGACTTCCCCTCGGTAGCGGCGGGCGAGGAGGATGAGAACGGGAGGCGTGTCGGCAGTTTACAGGAGACAGATGAACACACGATGAACCGAATCGAACTATCCAGTTTTACTTAGGTACCCGAAGTGAAGGGGCAAAATCATCCAAAAAAAAGCGAACAAAAAATTGTGTGTAGACAAACCTACCTCAACGTCTAGATACCTTTGAATCTAAAATGCGTCTAGATACATTCGAATCTAGACAAACCCAAATCAGTTATTTCTGGATGAAGGGAGTAGTATAGATAGATTATGACATTATTTAAGAGGGAGGGAGTATTACTTTTGGCCGTGGTGCCTGAATCAGTTTTTTTGGACACCTTTTCTTTTATTATGGCATCTATGCTCATCTATCGAATATTGTCCTATCGACGTGAACCCTAGAAACCGCCGCTTATTTTCTCTGAATTCTCGTCCTATTCTGAATTTATCTGTCGATTGGGGATTTTTATTTTCGTTACCGTCCACCGCGGCGCCACTCCCGTCCCCTCCGTCGCGCTCCACCAGACCACCACCGCGCCGCTCCCCTCGGCCGGCCCCGGCCTCCACCCACCACCGCCGCGTCGGTCCCCTCCGCGGGCCTCCACCAGACCACCGCGGCGCGCGCCGCTCCCCTCCGCTGGCCTCCACCAGACCAAGGCCGCGCTGCTCCCCTCCGGCGGCCTCCACCAGACCACCGCCGCCCCGCTCCTCGAGCTCTCCTTTGAGCCGGCGGCGAGCATCCGCAGGCTGCTACTCTCCTTCCTCGGTTCCTCCCCGTTCCCCGACTCCACCCTCGGCCCTCTGCCCCTCTCAAGCGGCAGGCTAGTCAGCACCCAGCAGCGAGGCACGGAGGGGGCGGGGAGTTTCTTGATTTGGGCGGCAAGATGAGGCTTCTGCGGGTGGCCACGTGCAACCTGAACCAGTGGGCGATGGACTTCGACACCAACCTCCGCAACGTCAAGGAGTCCATCGCGCGGGCCAAGACCGCCGGCGCCGTGGTCCGCATCGGCCCCGAGCTCGAGCTCACCGGATACGGATGCGAGGACCATTTCCTCGAGCAGGACACCACGGCGCACGCGTGAGTCTTCTCCATGACCTACTAATGTTTTGAACCTACGAGTTACGGAAACACAGGTACTGCTGTGGCAGTGCGAGGATGGTATTAATCACTATCCATATGGTGGGAAATACAGGTTTGTGGCCTCCAGTCATTGTAATGAAATCGACTGAATGAGCACCTGTTATATGCTTTTGAGCAAAGCATCTAGCAACAGGAGTGTCAGATGTGAGACATTCAGACATCACTTGTCTTTTGCTGGGAGCAGAGATTTTTTGCTGTGTAGTACGTCCTAGTTCTTACCTCTTTGATTTGTTTTTCCTGCACAGGAAGATCTTTTCATCTTCCACTTTGCATGACCCGAATCACAAAATTTAGTTAGGGAAGTTATGGTTCTCCACTACTAGTTAACTTACTTTATGTATGAAGATCACTTGTAAATTCTAATTGTAAGTGGGTCGACTTATTTTCAGCCTAGCACTAGTCAGTAGCTTCTATAAGGTATTTTGGTGAGGAAACCGCACGAGCGGTCCTAATTCTTTCCCCTCTGCGTCAGTTTGGTCCTTATACTTTAAAACGGAACATCGAGGTCCCAAATCTTTGTTATGTGCTGCACTCCAGGTCCTAAACCGCTCTGACCCGCTTTGACCGTTGCCACGTCGGCTGTGGTCGTTAGGCGGGAGATTTCCCGCGGGCTGGCTGATAGGAAATATGCAAATGAACCCCTATAAGTATTCAGCTTCTCAGCTACCAGCCCTTAGTTCTTCTCCCCCTCTCTGTTTCTTCTCCTCCCATAAATGATAATTTCAATAATATTTTCTAGCTTTATTTATGTGTGTAATGCAAACTTCAACATATGCATATGAGGATTGATTTATATGATAACCCTTTGAGTGCCCATTGCACGACAGTTGCTAGTTCGAAACGGTAATAAATATACTAATCCCTGATACAGATATTCTGTCTGTGAGGTTTCGCATTCTGATGAACAAGTTAATTTTGAAGATGATATAATTGTATACTTTCTGTTAAATTTACTCTTCTATATCAATTTGCAGATGGGAGTGCCTAAAGGACATTTTGTCGGGTGACTATACAGATAACATCTTGTGCAGCATAGGGATGCCTGTTATTTTCAAGAGTGTACGGTACAACTGCCAGGTTTTCTGCTTAAACCGCAAGATTATTATGATTCGTCCGAAGATGTCCCTTGCAAATGATGGAAACTATCGTGAATTCCGATGGTTTTCTGCTTGGTCATATAAAGATGAACTTGTTGACTATCAACTCCCTATTGATATCTCAGAGGCTATATCCCAGGAGACTGTGCCTTTTGGTTATGGTTATATTCAGTTTCTTGATGTGTAAGTATTAATCCTTAAATTAGTTTTTTTTATGATTGCAATTTAGAAACTTGTGATTTCAGCCCTGAATCTGTCTTGGCGACCTTACCTAATAGAGCACAAATTATTGTTTTAGGGGGTTTACGTGCCATTATATCATCTTTAGCTAACATTGTGTAAAACTATTTACTGCAAAAGAAAATAATTATTGTACTACTGTTCTGCCAAATCACAATTTAACATGCCCTAACTGTAAGAACTATAAAATAAAATGTGTGGCTCATTGAGAAGACCCAACTATTATACAAGAAAATGGTTGCTCAAGTCTCCATTCTTTACTAGAACAACACTCTTGTACTTCTTTTATGGGTATTATAATTCTCAGGAACTGTCTAGGCATTACTCTGCGGGACTCTATGACTTATGATGGCCTGTGCTGACGTCATGATACGAGAGGGCACCCTTGTCTATGAACATGCTTAGACATTTGATCCTCTCTGCATAGAAATATGTACAGCGAACTACAATTTGTTTCAGAGATGCATGATAGTCAATGTCTAGAGTCTAGACCAACAATTTTCCTGCATATCTTACATATATTTATCTAAGTGTCTAGGATGTTCTAATTTTGTTAACTGTGAATTATAATACCCTAGGATTTGTTTTTGGCAAATATCCTTATCTTGCATTTTCTTACCTTCTTACAGTGTTAAAATGCATCTCTAGTTCTCAATGCTTAGGTAGACTCATTATCTTCTGTAAATGTGCTAAAACTTATTTATGATCTTTAGCATATATGCTCCAGATTGTCTCTGCTGATACGGCTTAGGTTATTATGCATCATTAATTATGGTATTATGCATCTTGCATTTCTTGATGAAATTGACTGTTTAACTACCGTTTTTATTACCTGACTCTACTATAGCTTTTGATTTAGTTATTATGTTTCAGAGCTTTGGCTGCTGAAACTTGTGAGGAGCTCTTTACTGCAAATGCCCCTCGGATTGACCTAGCATTCAGTGGCGTTGAGGTTTTCATGAATGCTAGCGGAAGCCATCATCAGTTAAGGAAGCTCAATCTTCGGATTGATTCCATAAGAAATGCAACCCGTTTATGTGGTGGTGTATACATGTATGCCAATCAACAGGGTTGTGATGGTGCCCGCCTTTATTATGGTATGTCAACATGTCTGTATTTTCACTATGTTTTTCTTAGCATTATATTCTCTCTTAAAAAATTTAGAACTCCATATGGGATTGAGTGTCACCTCGAAGGAAGTGTGTGTGATTTGAATTTCTCAGATGTTCGTCTTGAAATAACCTTATATTTAGATATACACAATGCATGCTTTTGACACTGTTAGCAGTTATATTGTAAACTGAAGTTTGGGTGGTATATTTAGTAGGCACCATCAACCTTCTATTTGATTTTCTCCTTCTTTTCGGTACAAGACGCGGTGAGGATATATAGTGAGTTTGGTTCTGTTGTGTCGGAATGCCATGTACTCCCTCCGTTCAGAAATATAAGACGTTTTAGCTTTGTGAATCGAATGTATCTAGACGTTTTTTATGTATAGGTTCGTCGAGGTTCGAAGTGAACCTATACAGTAAAAAGCGTCTAGATACATTCATTTCACAAAGCTAAAATGTCTTATATTTCTGAACGGAGGGAGTATCATTGAGCCTTCTGTCTTCAATCCAGTAATAGCTTTCTTTTTCAAAACTACACAAAAGCCTTGAGCATCATTTATCAATAGAAGGCCAGTAAAGAAAGTACGCGGCTAGGAAATATCCTAATAAGTGATGTAATCATTCCTAGCGTACCCAGATATGGATCCAGTAGTAGTTATGTCCTCCGTTGATTTTAAGCATTCATTAATTGTCTTTATCGAAGCTGTTTGATTTTATTCATGTGTTCAAAATTATTTGGATGTTCGCACTAGATGGCTGCTGCTGCATTGCGGTGAATGGGGACGTGGTTGCCCAAGGATCACAATTCTCATTGAAGGATGTTGAAGTGCTGGATGCTCTGATAGATCTGGATGCTGTAAGTTCTAGCTTCTTTGGATCTTAGCTGTAGCTGTTACTGGGCAACACCCTGGCTCAAATTTACTCGATGCCCACCCCACCCGGGCAGGCCCATGTATACATAGCACCACTCTTGTACTTCCATCCTTCGTGTAAAAGGGTTAACCTAGAGGTGCTACTTTTGGAACACAAGGATATATATGCTAGTTCAACTATATCTAAACTCCCCATGCGGTAATAATCCAACCACAACTAAACTTGGACCACATGGGCCTCACATTAACAGGCCGGGTAAAGCACTTTTCTAGAAAACTCTATGCATATGATTTTCAAGTTCGAAATCTAAATATTTAAAACAATATCAGTAGTCAAAAGTTTTCAAAGTTGGACTTACGACATGTACAAAACGCCACTTTTCCCTGTACCTGAGGGAGTAACAGTTATTGCATCATTATGGGTATGATATTTTGTCCAGTCGTTACAGATACCTCCACTCCATGGTTAATCTTATTCTTGTGCTATTCTTTAATAAAATTCTTACTGTTCCTCAAGGTCATAAGTTTTGGTTCTGCTATTTAGACTGTAAATTACTAGTTCTTGTAGATGTTGTTTTATCTTTAATGTAATTATATGGATTGTATTTTTGGCATAACCAAGCATATTTTGTGCAACCAGGTGTCGAGTTATCGAGCATGTGTTTCTAGTTTTAGGGAGCAAGCAAGTCATGTAACAAAAGTTCCTTGTGTTAAGGTGCAATATAAGCTTTGCCAAACATTTCGTAATGGAATGATTCCGACGGATCCAATCGAGGTTAGTTTCTGTTAGTAGATTATATATATTTCTGATATACTGATGTATAGAATATTTTATGGCTGTTCTTTCTAACAAGAGATGCTATTGTTTTATAATCTTATGTTTGGAATAAGCAGTCTTTCAATGATCAGGTATAGGGCTTGGCAACATTATACATCACATGTTGTTAGTGTAGTAGTCTAAAAATTGACTAAGCTTTCAAGTCGTGGGACTAGACGGCTAATGCATCATTAGATCCTAAGCACTGTAGCAAGGGGTACTTAGTAATTAAGCTGCCTCTTTATTTTCACAGTTGAGTCTAACGACTAATTCCTGAACTGGTTAAAGATATGGGTCAGCAGGCAACGTCAGTGCCCAGTGAACTTCTTTTGATTTACTTAGTTCTTAGCTACATTTGTTCTTCATTGTAGTTCTTAGAAAAACTCAAAAGGTGGACCAACTTGGGTAGTCCTGAAAATTGCTCTATGCAAAAATTGATTGCTATTGCTGTCAAACTGACAGTTGAGTTGATGCTGTCATAATGTTTGCCTGCGAGAATATAACATGAAATCACTAATTTTCTCATATCCCATGATCCAAATACTCCTTTGGCTGATATTTCCCCCCTTTATTTCGTTGGAGTTTGGAGCTACATAGTATACTGTGCAGAAGCGAAGTTCGACTAACCTTTTCCTATCACCTCTGAAGATTATGTATCACTGTCCTGAAGAGGAAATTGCATTTGGACCTAGTTGTTGGCTATGGGACTATCTTCGCAGAAGTCGAGCGTCGGGATTTTTGCTTCCACTTTCTGGTGGTGCGGATAGTTCATCTGTTGCTGCAATTGTTGGCTGCATGTGCCAGCTTGTCATAAAAGGTCAGGTCAAATAGTCTTTCTTCATTACCTACTTTAATAGCACAATATTTTATGAAAATATGAAATGCCTCTTGAGATGTAGTTTGCAGGAAAGTAGTTAATAATTTGTCTACAAATTGAAATGCAAACATATGTGGTCCTCAGAAAAGAAGTACGAACAAGTAAATCTTGTAATATGTACACTGTTACATTTTGTCGATGCATTACCACTGATCACAAGCACACTAACTTTAGGCTTGATAGAAATTGGGAATATGATGAATTCAGTATTCTGATATGTAGGGTTGCCTACACCATCTTGATTAATTTCCTTTTCTTGGGACGGCGAGGTTAGATGATCCATTTCCATCTTCACCTCGAATTTGGTAAAGATTTAATAGTCAGATTAGGCGACTGAGGATGTGGACAGGTCCATCCAGATAACTGTTTGATTATACACGTTAACACGACACCAGATTTGTCGGAGTACATCATTTCAGAATTTCTCCTCTGATTCTTATTTAAGCATGATACCAAAATTTAATAAGCTAAACAAATAGGCAAATAACAACCATGTTTGAAAGGTGTCCTCATCGTAAAAGTTACAATCAACATCGTGCCAGTAGTATTTAATGCACCGCTTATTCTGTCAAGCACTTAATCTGCTGTAACCTGAGTTCTTAGATTAGTTAGGCCAGAACTGGCTGTTAGGGTCAAGCATCACATTGGCATGGTGTAACTCATATGTTAACAAGAAAGAGATCGGCGTATTGTTTGTTGGACCAACTTGAGAAACCTGCTTAGTGCTACTCAGGAGCAAATCTGGGAAACCAGTTGGAAGTGAAGTTTGTAGATTACATTTGTAAGCCATGCAAGTTGAGTCGACATCCATCTGCTTGAGAAATGTTTAGTGCTTACTTCAGGTTATGATAATTCTCTTAGCAATAAGATCCTTGTATCTGCTATATATATATATATATATATTTGCTTTTGCTATGTCTACCTTTTGATAACATTTTGGGTGCACATTGAGTTGCGCTATTAGTTGGTGAAAAATCGCATCATTGTAACAATCTTCTAAGGCTAGGCTGTATGACCTTGGGACAAAGCTATGGTGCACAGTGAATCAGTGATGTCCCTAATACCTTGAGCCCATGCAGATGGCCTAATTCTCTGTGATGCCTGCAACTGTCAGCACAGATCCTCTCTGGATATTCTTAAATGAAGTATTTTTAGTTCTTTGCAATTTGATATGCGCTTTTCATTTGTAGTCATTTCCACAACTACACCTTTTCTTATCAGAGGATCATCATCTATGGTGACACTTGTTCTTTCATGAAATTCATTTTTTTTTTGAAATTCATTTTTGTAATAGTAGGTTTCATTATGATAATACTCCTTTTTCAGAAATAGTAGTAACTGTATTGTGCAAAATCTCCTTAATAAGTTCAAATCACAACCATAAAAAGTGCTTTTGAATACAATTCCAACAGTACCAACTTTGTGTCAGATAACCTACATATTGTTATCATTGGATCAATTGTGCGCCAAAGCTTTTACTTTGGCAGTTAAAGTTTGTCTTGTACTTTTGAACAGAGGGAGTACCCATTTGTGACACTAATGATTATTTAATATGCATGACATGCAGATATAGAGAAAGGAGACGAGCAGGTTAAGGCAGATGCTATGCGGATTGGTCAGTATAAAGATGGGGAGTTCCCCACAGACAGCAGGGAACTTGCAAAACGTTTGTTTTACACCGTTTACATGGGAACCGAAAACAGGTAAGATTTAATAAGAAATCAATTTCCTTATGTATACCGTTTTCTAGCATCCCTCTTCCCATTTGACAGGCCTCGTGATATTCTTATACGCAATGGATTAAATCTTTAATGGTGATATGCAACTTTATTTTCTTTCAAACCCTTTTCAGTTTATATCGTTTGTATTGCATCTCATGGAACTGAAACTAGCATTTCCAACATTTGTTGGACAATGTTATTAATGAAGGTGGCATTGATCGATTATTGGGGAGTGCTCTCATGAACTGAAACCAGAGCAATATTGTTTACTACTGAATCTAGCTACCAGAGTTCATAAATTCACAAGGAGTTAGACTTGTTCCATATAAGCTGCTGATCGATTGTTCTTTAATTTATAGCTTTACTGTCTTTTCGTTTCCTTCATATGCATTGCATATAGTATATTTATTGTTTTGTCTTGTTCATAATGTATTTTCTCCACAGTTCGGAAGATACCAAATCACGTGCCAAAAGGCTAGCTGAAGAGATTGGTTCATTCCACTTTGATGTACCTATTGACAGTGTAGTGTCTGCATTTCTTTCTTTGTTTGAAAGGTTTACTGGGAAGCGACCACTTTACAAGGTAGTTTTGTACTATGGCACTCTAATTTACTGAAGAAGTACTAGCTTAAGTGCACTCGGGGAACATATACTCAACTTCATATCCCCATTTCATAACATATTTGTATGGCTAAGAAAGAATGTCGAACTGAAGGTTTTGTCATATATCTCTTATGGTGGA
The DNA here is from genome assembly GCA_916181665.1 of Avena sativa. Classification (NCBI taxonomy): domain Eukaryota; kingdom Viridiplantae; phylum Streptophyta; class Magnoliopsida; order Poales; family Poaceae; genus Avena; species Avena sativa. Next base: position 123,200,948 of record OV702291.1, on the reverse strand, counting down.
CATTCATGATTTTCAATTGGTTTGAGGCAATATTTGTGAAACACAAATTATCCAAACTTAAGTACTCGATAAGTCTGATCTTTGTTAGACATAAACTGAAACAAACCGTGAAGTTTTATTCGTTCTCCTTTCACTTAATTTATTTGCACTGCTGCTCCTATTTTACTGTATACTAAAATGGAGAATCATAATTATCACATGACATAGAATTGGGAAATCCGATTTTCATTTGAGTAACCAATCGTCTTAATTTTGATACCGGTAACAAGCAAAAGTTATCCAAAATCAGGAAAAGTAACCTGGAACAGTGGCAGGCCTGCATTTTGTTCCATGACAAGCTGGAAGCAGCTGAGGTAAATTCTGATGATCACTATTTATGCTAATATAATTCAGGTTGACGGGGGATCACATACTGAGAATCTGGGATTACAAAATATTCAAGCTCGAGTCAGGATGGTGCTTGCCTTTATGATGGCTTCTCTGATGCCATGGGTTCATAACAAGTCTGGGTTCTATCTTGTTCTGGGAAGCTCAAATGTCGATGAAGGATTGCGTGGTTACTTGACAAAGGTAAGTTTAACACATATCTCTTTCCTTGTAGATACGAGGGTTTGGCCTATGTTGGGAATATAGGTGAATTTAAGCAGCTTAGAGACCAAAGGGAACCAAGTATACAATTTCCTTCATCAATCGTTCATTCCAAATCAGCATTTGTTGAACTCTTGCTTAATACTCTATTGCTTCTTTTGCAAAGTATGACTGCAGTTCAGCTGATATAAACCCCATCGGAAGTGTAAGTAAGCAAGACCTTAGGGCTTTCCTACGATGGGCGGCAATTCATCTTCAATATTCATCCTTGGCTGAGGTTGAAGCTGCACCTCCTACTGCAGAGCTTGAGCCAATCCGCACAGATTATAACCAGGTAACTAAATTTCCAGAATATTCGATCTCCAGTTTCCAGTTTAAACTCAACAGAGTTCCAAAACTTGTCCGTTTCAGTTTGTTGAATGGAACTGGTAGTTCCCATTATTATTTAACTCTGCTTCATTTTTTCGTTGAATGGTACTTTATATGCATCATAGCTTAACAAATATGTAAATTGTGCGCCTGCATTATTCTCCTGCTCTGTCTTAGGTTTTGCTGGGGAAGAACGTTACTTCAATTGTTACATTGCCTTCAAACTCAAAACATCTCATTAGTATATTATTCGTTCAAGTTTCAGTTATACTTGTGCATAAAATTGTCTTAGCTGGCTATCAACCAGAATAACAAACTATTTATCTGTACTTGAGTATTCTTGTTTAATCTTATCTCTGTTTAATTAGTTGGATGAAGTGGACATGGGGATGACGTATGAGGAGTTATCAATATATGGGAGATTAAGGAAAATATTCCGATGTGGTCCTGTTTCAATGTTCCAGGTTGGTCTCCAGTTTGAGTTGATTGTGTTGTTTCTTTACTTAAAATTCCTTTTGCAGCATACTAGAAATCTGTATGATGTTGAGCTTTACTATCTCCATTCCGTAATATAAGGCGTATAAATTTTCTAACAAGTCAAACAGTGTCAAGTTTGACCAAGATTATTGAAAAAAGTATTAACATTTACTACGTCAAATCCGTTTTATTAGATATATTATGAAATATATTTTCATATTGTATCTACATAATACTATAATAATTGACTGGTTTTTGTATAAACTTGGTCAAACTTGACACCGTTTGACTTTTCAAAAAATTTATACACCTTGTTTTGTGGAACGTAGGTAGTAGTTATATATTCAACAAAAGGAAGTTTTGATTTCAGAAAGCTCACAGTTTTGTAGTTCCATAGATTATGTTTGCTTTGTTAAGCAGTTCCCTTTTGGGGGTTTCCTTTTTTTTAGGTTTTTCATTGATTGCACTATAGTTTTTCTTTCATTAAAGTAAGTAATTCTTAAAGGGGGTGGCTATAAATAGTTCAACGTTTTGCTCCCCTGCATGTTTTTCACCTCTTTCCTCGCTTGTGGGGTTAGTAGTGGATTTGTGAAGTTAAAAAACTAACACTTCCACGAAACTCATCTTGGTACTTGAATAATAAAACTTATCAACAAGCATCAAAAGTTCAATCTGTGAAATACAGTGGGAGATCTGATATCGTCTCTATGTGGTGGTTTTGTGTGAGCCTTTTTTAATTTTATGGGGTGTATTTTGGACTTGGGAATACCAAGAGAGCACCATAAGAGTGTGAGCGCCAAAAGCTCTCGCACTATATTCTGTCGGTACACTTGGGTTTCCCCACGCCAGGTACTACAGCTGATGTGATGTTAGCTGGTTGATGAGGTACATACTTCAGTTGTGTACTTGTGTTTAGTACTGTTTCTTTGGGTCTTATTATTGTAATGTTTTTGCTGAAAATCTGGATAAGATACAGGAAAAAACAAATTGGTATTTAAATGACAGTTGAATTATTTAATTTATTGTCATGAATTCAAATAAATATATCTGTGTAAAATGCTAATATATATTGCTACAGAACCTCTGCCACAGGTGGTGTGGGAGACTATCCCCCTCGGAAGTGGCTGAAAAAGTGAAGCACTTCTATAAATACTATGCCATAAACCGGCATAAGATGACTGTCTTGACGCCATCATATCATGCCGAGGTACTTGTCTCAGTTTGTAAGCAGAAGACCTGCCTTCTGCTACTGCTATAACATTGGACTATTTTTGCAGAGCTATTCACCGGAGGATAACAGGTTTGATCTTCGGCAATTTCTGTACAACACAGCATGGCCATTCCAGTTTCGGAAGATCGATCAACTTGTGCAAGATATTGACAAAGATGGCAAATGGGAAGATTCTACAGATGTGCAATCAAGAGAACACAGAGCTGTTAGATCTGCCCCGGGAAGTGGAATGGGAGTTGTGGCTGCGGGATCTGCCAATCCCAGCGCTGGGTTGTAACCAAATGAACATACAAACATATGAAGTAGTCTACTCAAGGTAAACATAAACTGATCATTATTTCAGTGAATATTTTACTCCGCTCCTATGATTGCGTCCTCCATGTGAATGTAATGTTTGGTGGTACTTCAGGTGGCTTCATGCTAATGTATATTTTGGCTTTGCAGGACTGACTGCTGCAATTCCTATACAATGGAAAGCCAAAATACCTAGAATAATTGTCAGGGGCAAACCAAAAGTTCCTAAAGGCACGGACGTTTAATGTATATTCTTGTTTTTCTTTGTCTCCTTGCATCCTTTGACTCCTTTTAACTGTTACTACTTCAGTCATTTTGGCTGCAGTGTTCGAGTTAATGATTCCAAGCCCAGTGCCAATTAGAAATGAAGTAGGAAGTCTCGGCAGATTTTAACCGTTGTTTGATAATGACATGATACGAAAAATAATTCGTCAGCCATGAAGATCGTCTGTTGGGTTCCAGAAGAACGCCCTGCTGGTCTTGTAAATCATTAGGCGCCACATCAGCAATTGTCTTCGTCAGCGATGCCAATTTTTCATGCCGCACATTTATATTTGGTGTTGCAAATCATATGAGCTGCATTGATTAACCAAGACCATGTGTATGGTAGAATCGTATCGATACTATGAGATTTTTATTTAAAATAAAAAATATGTATATATTCAAAAAAATATCTCATGCATTTAAATTTAATTATTAATTTGAATTTTGACAATATTCCATGTCTTTCATAGATATTGATCATGTAAATGTTATACTCCCTCCGACCCATATTAGTTGACTTGAATTTTTCTAGATTCGGATGTATCTATTATTAAAACATGTCTAGATACATCTGAATCTAGATAAATTTGAGTCAGTAATATGGGTCGGAGGGAGTATTAACGTAGTGAATATAGAAGGACGTCCAATGCGCAAAATGAATTACGAACCCGTGGAACAAAAGTGTGGGCCATATACTTCAAAGCGAGCACACAAAATGGCTAGTCAACTTCTTTATTTCACTCGTACAAACTCCTCATCTATATAAAATGAAAGGATTGTTATTTAAATGCTTAGTTCACTTTGTGACTCCTAGACAACTTTTAATCTTCAACTTGCCGTATTTCCTTAGCATAAACGTAGAAAAATTGTATGGTATTGACTTTCTATCAGAATATAAAGATACCACGATACGAGTAAGATATTACTGGAGATACTATCATGATACGTATCTATTGGCAGTGGTAGTATCGTAAAATCCTATTGTCAGTGGTAGTATCGTAAAATCGGAAGGTACTACGATACGTGTCGGAATACTAACAACCATGCTCGGTACCACCTTGAATTACATGTACTCCCTCCGTACAAGTTAAAAGGGCACACATTTGAAAATCATGTAATTCCAAAATCCTCCACCCATTAGGTACGTAAGCATTTAATTTCAGAGGAAAAGCTAATCAAAAGATTAGTGGGAGCCAAAATAGCCCCAGTCAAAGGAAGTCTAGAGCCCAGAGATTTGCTAAATGTGCCTTTTAAATTGAGACGGAGAGAGTACCAATTAACTTGCCAAAAAGCCTAAGAGCATCTCCAAGGACCCTCCCCAAATTCCGTCCTTGGGTTCTTTGGGAATTTAAAATTTGAATAAATCATACTCCTTCAGTCCTAAAAAAGATATCAAAGATTTGTCTAAATATGGATGTACCTAGTCACTTAGGTACATCCATATTTAGACAAATTTAGGATGGAGAGAGTAAAAATATGCTGAGTTTAAATGGTAATTATACAAATAGAGTGGCAAACTGGATATGCATTAATAAATTTAACTTAAAACTAAACCAACCCTACACATAGTTCTTGTCATCTAGGATGATGGGTCGACCTCGTGCAGATGATGATCGGGTTCAACACGAATGGGCTTAAGGGACACAGGCTGATCAACGGCGATCGTTTGTCCGACAGACGCACCTACAAGTCGTGGTTGTTTTATGCGGCATCGGGTGGGTCAGGACTCAGGAGGGCTCTTGTTGGAAATCGAAAAATTATCACCTGAGGAGGGCTCTCAGGAGCCAGGAGTACTCCTGGTGATACTAGCCAGGAGTGCTCCTTCGCCTGTGCACAACCTTAAGAGAGTGGAGTAAATGCTGTAGGATGAGCGAGCGAGACCTCAAAGATGCTGAAGGAGCTGTGGATGCTGCAGGTAGGTACATCGCTGTGAGAGTTCCCTCGGCCGTTGAATTCAAGGTGCCAGAGCCATGTAGGCAATGCAAACTGGCAACCGGTAGATAGATGCTGGCGGGGGTTTGTCTGGTCCAACCGGCCCATCTAATTATTTGCATGTCCACAAAATAAACTGCAAAGTGCCCATCTAGTTAAATAAAATAAAGAAGTTCACATAAATCTCTCATGTATGGGCTTGGCTCTCTTTTTTTTTTTGCAGGGTAAAGGGATTAAATTAAACAGACAGGTGTGTACAATCAAGTTCAATCGCCTCGGCGATCTCGGGTGGGGAATTGCACAGCCAGACTGCGGTTCTTCCCTGTACTCTACCTATCTGAGCTAGGCCATCGCTTGCGCTATTTGCTTCACGATCAACCTTCATAACTGCAAACTCCCTCTCCCTAAGCTGCTCTCGGATTACAGAAACCCTCATAGCATGTCTAGATAAGTTCGGTGCTCTCAGATCAATCAACCCTATCGCCTCGGAGCAGTCCGACTCAAAGATTATCTTCTCCTTTGACCAGTGTAAGGCTAGCGCCAGGCCTTCCTCCATTGCTGATATCTCCGCTGCCAAAGCATCCTCACAGGTACGTAGGCGGCGACAGGCGGCGAAAACGACTTCGCCTTTATGATCACGCAAAATCATCCCAGCTCCTGCTCGACCATCCGGTGTGAAGGCGCCATCAACATTTAGCTTTACCCAGCCCTCCACCGGCGGTGTCCACTTCTTCCTCGTCTTCTGGCGCCCATCCTCCCGGTGTCTTTCCTTGTGGAAACCCTGCACATGTGAGACCACTTGCTTACCTTTCTCCAAGTCCACCCGTGGGTGTTGTGTGATTAGCAGGAGGGACTCCAGATAGCTCTCGAGGAATCGCCGTGAGCTCTCCATCGGCACAATTTTCTTCTGGTGAGTGAGCTCGTTGTGGTTGTGCCATATGCGCCAAAGGAGCATTAGTAGCATTACCCGCTGTTTGCTAGTCAGGGCTTGTATTGCATGTAGGAACCAATCTGGGTTAGTGCAAAATAGTTTATCATCCTCTGGAGATCCCAGCATACGCGCATCACCTCCCAGAGGCCAGCCGCATGGGGACAGGTCCTCATGGCATGGAAGGATGTTTCGTCCTCCGCACCACAAATCCGGCATCTTGCGCATATATCCATTCCTCGGCGGCAGATGTTTTCCTGGGTGGCGAGTGCATTCCGAGCTAGCTTCCAGGCAAAGATTTTCACCTTTGGGGGTACTGGGCATTTCCAGATCAGCTTCCAATCTGCTGAATCCCCTAACGGCCGCTCGCTCGTCGCCTGCATCCCAGCCGCATAGAGCAGCTCGTTAAAAGCAAGCTGATAGGCGCTTCGCACTGTAAATACACCGCCCTTCTCTGGATTCCAGGCTATGAAATCAGCTTCATTTCTACTCGACGCGCGGATCTTCAGGATGTCTTGCACATCAACAGGCAGGAACCATCGCCTCAGGAGTTGTTCGTCCCAAGACCCATCAGGTTTTAAGAAGTCTGATACCCACCTGTGCCTACATCTCCCTTGTCTCGTTATTGGTTTGAGCACTGTGACTCGCGGGATCCATGGGTCTCGCCATACTCTGATCATTGTGCCATTACCTACTCGCCATATGATGCCCTTCTTGAGGAGTTCCAGCCCATACTCGATAGCTCGCCATGTTGCCGAAGCATTCCCAGTAAAGACCGTGTCTGTGAGCAAGCCATTCGGAAAGTACTTTGCTTTGAGGACCTGGGCACATAGGGTATTCGGTTGCTGCAACAGCCGCCAGGCCTGGCGCGCCAGCAGCGCCTGGTTGAATAGTCGCATGTCCCGAAATCCGACACCCCCCTGGCACTTTGGCCGAAGCAGACTATCCCAGGATATCCAGTGTGTTTTCCGCTTCCCGCCCTCAGATCCCCACCAGAAATCACGAATAAGCTTTGTGAAGTCATCTAAAAGCCCCACAGGTAATTTAAATATCCCCATGACATAAACCGGAAGGGCTTGGGCGATTGCTTTGATCAGAATCTCTTTTCCTCCTTGCGTAAGAAAGTTTTCTCCCCATTGTAGCAGGAGTTGCATTAGTTTCTCCATGAGGTTCTGAAATTTCCCTCTATTCATTCTTCCTTCAGGGGTGGGCAACCCTAGATATTTGGCCTCAAAAGTCTCTTGCGTCACATGCAGAATATTCTTAATTTCGTCTCTTCACGTTTGGTCACATGATGCACCGAACATAATTGAGCACTTACTCGGATTTATTAACTGTCCCGTGCTACGTGCATATGTTTCCAGGGTTTCCTTTATCCGGATTGCCTCATGTGTCTCTGCTTTGAAGAAAAGCAAGCTATCATCCGTGAACAATAAGTGTGACACCCCTGGGGCTCTCCGACACACTTTTAGTGGGTGCACCTGTTGGTCCTGTACCTCTTTTTGCAGCAAAACCGACAAACCATCAGCCACAAAAAGGAATAAAAAGGGCGAAAGGGGGTCACCTTGTCGAAGACCTCGAGAAGGGAAAAACGAATCTAGAAGGGCTCCATTAAATTTTACAGAGTATCTCACAGTGGTGACACATGCCATTATCCAATTCACCCATCTATGAGCGAAGCCCATTCTTTGCATCGCCTTCCTTAAAAACTCCCAATCTACCCTGTCATATGCCTTCGACAGGTCCAGCTTGTAGGCACAAAAATTGTTACTAGTATTGCTGTTATTTTCCATGTAGTGGAGGCACTCAAAAGCTACCAAAGCGTTGTCAGTGATGAGACGGCCAGGCACAAAGACACTTTGGTTTGCTGATATGAGATCGCCTAGGATTGATCTCAAGCGGTTCACAAGGCATTTTGCAATTATCTTGTACAGGACTGAGCATAGACTGATAGGCCTAAAGTCTTTCAGAGTTTCAGGATGATCAACCTTTGGGATCAAGACAATAGCCGTATCGTTAACGCCATCTGGCATGGTGCCTGTGAGGAAGAAGAGTTTTACCGCGTTTATTACTTCAGCCTTCATCGTATCCCAGTTTCTTTGGTAGAACCGGGCCGGGAAACCATCTACACCCGGCGCCTTAAGAGGGCCGATCTGGAAAAGAGCATCACCTATCTCCTCTTCCGAGAATTCCTTGCAGAGGGTATCATTCATATCACCCGTCACATGTTCCTGGAAAAAATTAACCAAAGCATCATAGTTCAGGCTGTGATCACGTGTAAACAGCTCCTTGAAGTAGGAGGTGGCCATCCTTTCCATATCAGATGGCGTGTCCCTCCATGCTCCTTGCTCGTCCATCAGGCGTTTGATTTTATTTTTCCGCGCTCTCCAAATTGCCCTTTGATGAAAGAACTTAGTATTTCGGTCGCCCTCACGGAGCCAATTAATTCTCGACCTTTGCATCCAGAGCATCTCTTCCCGGTACAGGAGTTCGTTCATATGATCTGACACCCGCCTAATGGAGTCTCGATCCGCCCCATTTTGTATCAGCTCCTCTAGTTGTCGACGACATTTATCCAGCTCCTTTAACAGATTCCCAAATTTGTTCCTGCTCCAGCTTTGAAGGGCCATCATTACGCGGTCTAGACAGGTACGTATATCTCCCAGGTTCTCTTTTGGTCCTGCCTGTGACCATGCCTGCTTAATCAGTTCCGGCAGAGCTGAATCACGTTCCCACCATACCTCATAATGTCTGCGTGGCTGTCTATGCTGCTCTCGTATTTCTTGTACCAGCCTGACGACAACAATACAATGATCAGAAACTGGTGAGTAAACATGTTCAACCTGCGTTTCACCATACATGTCTCGCCACTCCGCCGTGGCCACGGCCCGATCTAGGCGTACTCTCACATTGGCTCTCCCGCTTCTTTTGTTATCATAAGTATGTGGGATACCTGCAAAACCCAAGTCATTTAGATTACAAGCAGCCAAAGTTTCTCTAAATGCTGCCATCTGGCTCTCTGGCCGTGGTGTGCATGACAAGTGCTCGTGTTGCCATAGGGCCTCGTTGAAGTCGCCCATAACCAGCCAAGGTAAGGCTGACTCTGTTCCAAGGGCCTTGATAGTATCCCACATGCGTTGTCGGTGCTCAGTGCGCGGCTCACCGTAGACACATGTGAGGCGCCACTGTGATTCTTGTGGGGAAAGACAGATATACACATCGATAAACCTTTCATTAATAGATTGAACTTCTACAGATAGACTCTCATGCCAAAACAAAGCTAAGCCACCACTTTGACCATTACTGCTAAAACCAGTAAAACCCTTAAGACCTAGACGATGACGCAAACGACGGACTCTATCTTTATTTTGCCTAGTTTCACATAAAAAGACTAATTTAAGACTAAGAGACTTGGAAACCTGAACAATCTCGCGAACTGTCGGGGCGTTTCCAGCTCCCCGACAGTTGAAACTCATGCACCTGACCCTCCAAAAGTTTCAAAACAAATGCACGTAACACTCCAAGATGGTCTCATTTGACCCTCAACTATGAAACCATACACCTGACCCTCCAAAAGTTTCAAAACAAATGCACGTAACACTCCAAGATGGTCTCGAAAGGCAGTTGCTAACTGTTTGCGCATGTGAAGCTCCAGCGTTGATAAGATAACAAAATCAATTACGAGTTTACGTCGTAACTGGTTATGTGTGGCAACATTTAATACATGGGTTTTGCTGAAGTGAAAATCCTTTTGAAATCATCTCCAAACTGCGGTAGAAGCATGCCTCGAACCCTTTGACTGGTAAGAAAATCTCTACCGGACTGTTCGTTCTTCTTTTCTGGTGTTTATCCCTTGCTTTCATGGTCTGATTTTGTGTCTTCCATTCCATTGTACTCCTACCATCCTTATGATGTTAGAGCAGCAGTTCCGCAAGGCCTAAAATAAAGATAATCAGCTGCTTCAGACCCCTCTGATGCTGGAGAATGGATGAGCTCCTCTTCACCTGCTACCTTTGCTTAAGGATCTGCAGAGACGCCCCGGTTCGACCAGTGCTAAGAAGATTGCCAGACAGGGGACATGGACGACCCTAAGAAGAAATAAGGGTGATCTTTGGACGCGAACTAATGGAACCTGCTAACGCCCCTCCCCCGAATCTCATGGCTGTAATAGTGCAACTAGATTGGTGGACAAAGTAGTGAAAAGAGAGCAGCACATACTTAGGGCGTGAGAGGAGCTCGGAATAAATGTGGAAAATTAATTGGCTTGCATAAGAGAGACAATTAATTTGTGTTAGATATATGAGAATAAAAGAGTGACTTAATCTGCGGTGATGCAATGATTATTGGTGCATCATTTTTGTGGATGAAGTTCACATCCTGTTGCCACCAAACCATGCATATGAACTAATGTGGTGAATTAAACACTTCAGACTTGAAACTATCTTTAGTTTACATCATTTTTCCACCAAACAATTCACATGACATTAATTGTCTCGGTATTCATTTTTCTTTCTTAATTTAACCATAGTTTCTTTGAAAATAGTGTTTACACATAATACTACACATAAATAATCAAGACCACATACATGTAGGCACGAACACAAACAAACACATGAGGCATGCTGCATGAATAGTGGACACACATGCATACGCCTTAGAGATACACACTATTTTAACTTTTGCAGCTACATGAGTATTGTGTCAAGCACGAGCACGGGCAGGCGCCCAGAGAATGTTGTCTCTAGACATGAAGTGGCAGAGTGGAGCATCCCCAGGCTTGACGTGCACCGGCATCTTAGCTGGGTCGAAGCTCGACGTGTCCAAGTGGCACACAGCGAGCGCCTCCATCCTTTGCCCCACACCGCCAGCGCCAATATCCTCCCGCTCCAGCATCACTGAGTACACTCTGGTGGGATTCACGGCGTGGCACATGAACATAGCAAACGGGAATCTCTCGCCATGGCAAGTAATGGTGTTCCCTGCCTCGGTGACCCTCCTTGTAGCCGTTACTTTGTACCCCCTCCCTGACATGATGCCCTCTGCGGGCACGTCCGGTGAGGAGAATGCCCGAAGGTTGTAGGTGCTAACCTGAAGCACGGATGCAGAAAACTCCACCATTGACTCCACGGAGGTGGCACACGTCTTTGTCTCACCCTTGATAGGGCGCGTATGCTCGCAAAGTTCTAGTGTCCACCATATATCAGCGGCCATGCCATTGGACGTGGGGGCGAACATTGCCAGTATGTCGGTGAAGTTCCTTGTGGACATAGGGATAGAGTCAGCGACATCACGTCGCAACAAAGGAGCTCCGGAGGTCGATGATGGTAGGATGTAATAGTTGATAGTGGATCCTGGTTTGAGGGCTTCTTCTAAGAACACGATGTTTGACATGGTACCATGTTTTTGGTTGCTTCCTCCAATGTGGGAATCTCCTGCTAAATAGTTAGTATACAGTTACAAGATTTTATGAAAACTTAGACAACTAGTAACAAAATTATGTATTTTATCAACTAGAAAAGATCGATACAATATAGAAATGGAATGGTTAAAGAGGTTGTGTTTCACTCCTCACCAATTTCTCCTAGCGAAGCACCCTTTTGGTTGCCTTTCTGGTCTCCATCCCCAGCGGATGGGCCCCATATAAATCTGTGGATGTCATTTTTTGTGGATGGGCCCCATATAAATCTGTGGATGTCGTTTTTTGTGGATGGGCCCCATATAAATCTGCTCTTCTCGACGTTGTTTGTTTCTCCATTGTTGGTGTTCCTTCTCTCGATGTCATGAACAATACCTATAACAGTGGTATATGTATATGTGCATTTAATTAATAATCATATGGGTGGAATAATACACAACATTACAAAGTTATATTCCTTATCATACATGGCCAATGTATTATGCTTGATTTTGTTTTTGAAGTACTGGGGTTGCTTACCATGTATGGCACATGGGTTTACTATGCATTTTGATCAAGTATCCACCCTAATTATTTGGAAATTCTCTTTCTTGTTAAAATATCTAATCTATATGGGTAATACTTTTATTCTACATTTTTATTAGCCTGCTTTGAAGACTAATTTCTTCTATCACCAAATATTCTGTATAATGAATAATTAGACTCTTGCATATGCCTACGAATATTTCCATTGCAGACCAGGTCATGTTGCTTCCCTGATATATGTGTTGGTTCATGCTTGTTTTCTGCTTTATAAACAAAAGTATCTAATATTCGGTGCATCCATTGGGAAAAGAAGAAACACTTAAGCCATTCATACATATACTCCCAAAATAAGTGATTTAACTTTGTCTATAGATTTGCATGTATCTAGACAAGTTTTAGTCTATAGATACGTACAAACCTAGAAAACGTTGAGTCACGTATTTTGAGATAGAGGGAGTACTACTTATGGCTCGGATATTGCAAGAAGTATTCACGGTATGATCATAACACTGGTTCCAACTATGTTTATGTATGGGATTGTGCTATGCTATTAAATATATAGAAGTTTTTCTTAAAAATTGTCATGGCAGATGTGCAGACTAGACTGATGACTTCTTTAATATATTCTTGGGTATACATACTCTCATGTTCAATATACCTCTTAAATTAACATAGTATAACTCTTTATTGTTCTTAATATACCTCATTAATATATTAAGATACACAATGCAAGTAGCATGGAAAATATACCATCCAAGCCATTAGATTTTCCTTCATAAAGTATATAGAAAATCAGTATATATGCAAATAGTATAAAGTATATACACTCATTTTTTCCTTCATAAAACTCAGTTTGGGGTATCTAGTATTTAATAATGAAGTATATTAAAAGTAATAAAGAGATATAATTAAGTCATCTTTGTGGTATATTTGTATCTGGGAGTACGTACTCGTACTCTCCGGACTACACACTCATTTTCCATTTATATGTAAGTTTGGTATTACAGTTGTATTAGTGTCTTACTAAGATTCATCAATAGAAATATATTGCAAGTAAGATAATCAACCACTTACATTGTGTAGTTTATTTTTCCCATTACTTCTTTCCAAAAACTTAATAAGATACGTATTTAGAAATTTCAAACAACTCTAAAATTTGTCAAAAATATCGATGTATTATAAAATTCTACAAACTATTTAAATAATATGCTTATTTTCTAGTCTAGATAGAAATGACAAATTTGTGGATCTATAGCAGCAAAGAGCAGCTCAAATTTAATACACATATCTTTATTTTTTATGTAGCACACAAACGAAAAATAATATTGATAAAAAATTGTATGTACATATATCAAATCTATGAGTACAAAAAACAAGCTCAAAATTGTTCTCTTCAATATACTATTATTTTATCTTTATACTGGGCCCATGGAGCTCATGATTAATTGTGTTTATGCTTATGCGATATTAGGTAGTCTAATGCTACATACCATCATCTATATTAGGAATATGTCACATAGATATGATGGCGTCGAAGAACAAATAATAAATAAAATGATATGGACTTTGTATATTTTCTTGGTCTAAACTCCAATAATTTATGAGACCGCATGCGTAGAAAACCAATTAAACATTGTGTGGTGAGAAAATTATAGATGCATTTAGTTTCTATGTTTACATTAGATACTAGCCTCCTAGAGATAGTTTCTAATAATTAACCTTGTATGTTGTATCCATGTAATGTGGAAGTGGTAAGTACCAGTTATAAACCCATATAGGTATATTTATGACATTCTAGACTATACAGAAAGAGTCATGATCAAATGTTGTAATAAAGATGTGTAATCATGTAATAAGCCATTGGTATTTTAACTTGTCATATCAGTGAATTGTCATGTTTTCTTAATTAAAAACTAAGCATATATTATCTGTGTAGTTTATACATGTTTGATCGTTATAATTGTATATGTGACTTTTTAGGATATGCTAATATATAAGATTCATCACCATGTGTTGCAGTTAAGACTATTTTTTTCTTCGCTAGCTTACTAGATGAGTTTACTTACTTACAAAGCTCATCTTTAGTTTGTAAGTAAATTATATATGGAGAGATCTAAGGTGACAACAATTAGTATATGATCAACTACCTAGTGTAGAGAGGAGGGGATATACATAGATTAGAGAGAGACCTGCTGGTGGGGTTAGGAGCTCGATGATGGCTGGTGGCATGGGAGCGTTGGGAAGCATTTTGTGCCAGTACGCTCTAACTGCATCCGAGTTTGAGACTAACGTCACTTCTGCAGTCGCTGAATTTGTGTGCAATCTGCCTCCAGCAGCCATGACCTATATGTGAATATATCCACCATTAGTATCGAAAGTTGTGAATGACAAAGATAAAAGCACAGTGCTACGTTTGTCTTGTCTGCCAGATGTTGATATCTTATATCTTACTATAAATTCATCACGATGCGTTGCCCCATTAGAGCATGTGCGAATGTCATACCTCTCTTAGAGTTGCCATGTTAGATTTTTGTTTAGTTGAAAGGGAGAATCAACCTTCTCTGAGCTAATTAAGGGGATGATCTTCTAGAAATTAAGATCAGTGATATAGTAATCGATTGAAAACATCGGATAGATATATCTTCATAACCATCGTAGGCGTGCTAGTGATACTATTTGAAACATATGATACAAGTCTATCATGATACATGCATGCAAAAAAAAAAGGAATTACACATGCGTAGCAAAGCCATGCAGAATGACAAGATCACAAGGTTTCTAATACATGTAATTCACCTCAATGAATGATTACATGGCTATACACAAATATTTACTAATTGTAGGATCCTAATCACTTGAACCCTATCTTAATATAGTTTAATACCATATTAACATAAAAACCTTGTTATCCTAGTTAATTTTTTAACGAATAACAAAAAGAACCAACTTATATGTATGATTCCATAAATTTATGTCTTGCATCGTACACATATTGTAAATAGAACCAAGGCCACACATATTTAAAATTATAGATGCATGCTCTATCGCATGTAGACTCACCACTGTCGCCAGGAGAAACGAAGGGAGGAGAGAGAAGATGATGATACTCATGCTGCTGTTGTCGACCTCTGGTGGTTAGTATATATTGCACTGCGTTGTTGATTGTTCATTGATGAATCGGCAAATAATGCATGTCGTATTTATAGACAAGCTAGTGCCGACGACTGGAGCTAGCAAAGTCGCCGCCGAGTAGAGCGACAAAACGGCAAGTTGCTTGCTGGCGAGCTGCACGAGGTTGCCGTGCCTCAGCTATCACCGTCGCCTCCGCCACGTACTACGAGTGAGAGGAGTGCTGCCAACGATTCAGTTTTGTCCTTGTCGTCGTGATCGACGAGCTGCACGAGGTCCACTCCAGCTTGCATGCATGCCCACGTTACATGTGGGACACAGCCCATCACACGAGCCGATGCGCGTGGTGAGCTGGCTACTACTTTGCGCTCCCACATTTGCAAGAGCACGTACAATGCAAGGTGTTTAGGACGGTGCTTAAAAAAAACCGGTACTTATTATACTAGGTAGATGCCTAACTAGACACCTCTTCTATAGAAATAAGTACCAATGCTTAGCAAAATGGTTGGTTTATTTTTGTAAACACTAAGCACCTCTCATTATACATGCTCTAAGGCCATCCCGACGCCCCCGCAAACGGACTCCGCGCGTCCGATCGCGTCCTCCCGGACCGAGACCAAGACCCAACATCAGCCGCAAACGGACCGGACAGCACGGCACGGTCCGATTCGGCGCAAACCGGAACCTGGGGCTGGTTTGCGGGGGCTCGGACGCCGGCCTCGTCCGGGTCGGTCCATGCGTCATACACACAAAATCGCTAAATAACTGGCTGTCATTGCATAAACTTCTGGGCCCGAGAGTCATACATACAAAATTACTAATAGCATTAATTAAGCTAAGCATCAGTCCCGTCCTGGCGAAAGGCCGCGGCCTTGGCCGCATGTGCCCGCGGGGCCACCAAGGCTGTGGTCTTGGCCTTTGTTGCCTGCCTCCGGCGGTGGCGCGCTAGGGTCTCCACCTTCCTCAGCCTGGCCGCCGTTGCGCGCCACTCTCGCCTCCCGGTTGACGGTGGCCAGGAGCACCTCCTGTTGGGCCGCCGCAACCACCACAACACGCAAGGTGGCCGCGTCCTCCAGCACCTACCGTTTGATCGCCGCACGCACATCCGCCAGGCCCTTCCGTTGGGCGGCGACGTTCTTGGCCAAGGCCGCCAGCTCGTCCCGTTTGGCGGCCTTGGACAAGACGTTGCCCAAGGCCGCGGCATCCGCCGTGTCCTGCGCGTCCTGCCGCTGCCGCTCCTCCTCCATCATGACTTCGGCGGCGAGACGGGTGGTCTTCTCGGCCGCCAGCGATTGTTGCACTTCCCGCTCGTCGCGGTCCTCGATGGCCACCTTCGCCTCCCTCGCCACCTCCTAAGCCTCCAGCCGAAGCCGCTCGGCTGGTTGTCGACCGGCGGTCTCCCTGGCCTTGAAGGCCGTGTACAGCTCGCGGACGTACTTCTCTAGGACGTAGTGCGCGGCGTCAGCGCTATTGACTTCGCCCTCCGCCGCCTTCGCCTCCGCCTCCGCCTCAGCCCATCACACCAGCCGATGCGGCGTGGTGAGGGCCCTACTACTTTGCGCTCCGACAGTTCCTAGGTAATAGCTTAGCCGGCCTACAGTTCCTTTGTAATCGTGCAGGCGGCCAGCACTAGCGGTGGAAATTTCCCATAGAAAGCAAATAAGGGTGAATAAAAATCTAAGAGTCAAACTGACGTTTACATTTCAACATGGTTAAATTCAAATGCTACCGTTTCGTTTTTTCTTCTTGCCCCGCCCCGTCAACATTCTCCGTTATTCTTTGCGGTCATGTACTAGTTTATCCCCGTGTGGACCAGATCTTTTTCTCGGCTCCTCTCTTCTCCCCAATTCCCTCCCACGAGGGCCGCCGCCGCCGAAGCATCAAGTCGTGCGCTTTGCAGGAAAAGGGGACCCCTTTCCTATTGATTCTCCTCCTTGTTGCGTTCAGGTTAGTCGGAAAGGAGGAAGGAGGTTGTATGGTGAGGGAGCGATGGACCAGGCTACACTAGGGGAGGGCGTGGTGGCTGGCACTGGAGCGGCGGAGCGGGCGGCGAGGGAGAGAGCGATGGGGGTGTCCAAATGGGCAAACAGAAGATGGGATCCCAGGTTTGGTCGGATATTGCTAGAGGGGTTATTCGCAAAATGTTCAATGCTTCAATTAATCCGGACCGGGGAGTATAAAATGTTTTAGTCTTTTTCTAAAACACATGTATCTACACACCTTTTAGTGTGTAAGTTTGGAGAAAAATATATTTTAAAACAAAGAGAGTATGATATACTTGCCCAAAAGCCTAAGAGCATCTCCAAGGGTTCTCCCCAAATTTGGTCCACTTTTGTCCGTTTGGGGAGGGCGAACCACATGCGTCCGACCCCTATGCAAACTGATACATTAATTAATGAACCTAACTTAAAACTAAACAAACCCTATATATAGCTCTAGTCATTTAGACCACCCACAGTGTAGGCAAAAAGCGACTCAAACCATGCTCTAAATCGGTTCCATACACTGTGTAGCATCCACACAAGCAGTTCTAAGGAAAAAAAGCGATTCTTGTACTTGGTTCGCTTCTATCCTGACACAAGAAATAAAGGGGAGAGAAACCACATCTAGATGGGAAGAATATATGCTAGAAAAAATGTTTTCATACAGCAGTTGGGTCCCATGTTACTGTACCAAGCGATTCAATACAGTGCAGCAAAATGAGATCGGTTCGATCTTTTTCCTGCGTCACACCACCACCGTGGTTGGTCTTAGGATGATGAAGTCGATATCGCGCGGATGATGGTCATCTTCGTTGTGGATGGGCTTCGGGGACACATCGAGAGGCCAACTGACGGTGACCGCTCCTGTGGCAGATGCAGGTGCAAGTCCGTTGCTCTGCGCGTCATCACGTGTGTTAGTAGGGCTCAAGGAAGCCCGCATCCAGAAATCGAAGAATTACGCCAGATTTGAGCCTCCTCGTTGTGGAATAGAGCTCAGGAGGCGGTGACTACAACGCCGGCAGGAACGGTTGGCGATGAAGTTTCACTCTCGTGAACGGCTTTCCTCCATCCACTTCACTAGATAATTTGGCCAGAAAACTTGAGATAATAGGTAGTTGGTGGAGAATTTCGGGTGAGCTGGATTTTTTTCGGTTCTGCCTATTTCGAAAGATCTGGTCCGGTCGTTTTTTCACCCAAAACTGTAAAAAACCACTAGCTATTTAGCATGGATCCCGCTAGGGTTTTGGCATCTCTTTTATATCTGGGTTGGTTGGACCCTGTCCCTCAAGGTCTGGCATTAGGTGTCCTTGTTAGAGCAACTTTAGTAGATACCGCATCCGGCCTCGTCCCACAAAATAATCAACAGTTTGCGGTATGCCACGAAAAAAGTGGCTTTTATAGATACCGTAAACCTTACCGCATCGGATTTTTTTTTGCGGTTCACGACAAATGAGCGTTTCCGTGCTGCATATTTTCCGTATGGAGGGCTCTCGATGCGGTTTACAGCAAACAAAAGGACGGTTGGCTGAAAGAAATATTTAGCTAGGGTCCTTCCGTACTCATCGCCGCCTCCACTAGAGGTCGATTCCGGCCATCCCGCCGTCACTGCCACCGCCGGAGCTGGGAAGGGTCGCCGTCTGCCAAGCCTCACGAATCGTCAATGCTAATTTTTGGAGTGCTTGTTAGGAGATCGCCGGGAGGGCCAGCTCAGTCCATCAAGCCGATCGATCGATCGACGAAACTAGAGGATTAGGACTACCGGACCAGTTCGGTCTACCGTGGGATCGTATCCGTGAAGGACACGCTTAAAAAAACTACTATAGAACAACAATTACAGTACAGGGCCAAAAGTTCAATGCGATTCTCTGACTGAACCTGCGGACGACTGTGGCGTGGATTCCCCGCTGAACTCGCCGCCGCCGCCGCCGCCATGTCCTCCCCAGTCGGAAGTCGGGATAAGAGAGCGCGCGTGGAGGAGATCCAGGGCGCCGTGCCCGTGCGCACGACACAGCAGCGGCTGCCGCCGGAACTCGACGCTCCTTCTCGAGGTACTTGTCCTTCTCCGCACCCCAGGTCCTCTCTCCACCATCAAGTCTAAGTTCCTGCCCCTCCTCCGGCGCTGCCCCTCAGGTGAGCTCCTCCAAATCGGGCAGTATCCTAGCCGGGGACCAAGAGCTCCTCTACCGTCGCTTCACTAGCACCTGAGCATCTAAGTGCCCCAGGGTTTCGGTTTATTTGCAGAAAATTGGCTGTGGAAGAAAAGAGAGAGTCAATCTTCTAGGAATTTAGTACTGTAGCCGATTATGGAAGGAACTTAGATTGCAAGATAGAGTCAATCTCGATGCAGATTGAAAATATGGAGGAAATACTGTAATTACATCTTAGCTAGAACTCCAAGAGATCAGTTAATCAATTTAATCAGTTACCGCTCTTACCGTTCCTGCTCTTGCGATCACGCACTTTCTTTCTTAGGGGCAGTTCTGTCTTGAGGATTCCTAGTGTTCACATCCAGAGCTGTTCTAGTGGCATGATGGGAAAATATTAACCAGTCCCCATGCAATGCTGCAGACAGAGGATCGAGGGCTTCGTCGGCTGAAACAAAGGCACAATCCCGCGGAGATGGTGATAGTTGCCAAGGTGCCCCCAAAACGGGACAGTACCTTGAACTTGACAGGCTACCTGAGGTATGGACAGCAAACAACTCCCAAGGTTATTTTAACTGCATCTACCTTTTCTCATTATTGATCAACAGTCTTGTGCATGGTATATATATTCACTAACAACGGTTAACCTAAACTCAATCCAGTATGCTTTTTATAATGGAGGTCTTGATGCAACGCACATGTGCCAATTGACACTATATATACAG
The DNA here is from genome assembly GCA_916181665.1 of Avena sativa. Classification (NCBI taxonomy): domain Eukaryota; kingdom Viridiplantae; phylum Streptophyta; class Magnoliopsida; order Poales; family Poaceae; genus Avena; species Avena sativa. Next base: position 123,180,944 of record OV702291.1, on the reverse strand, counting down.
TTTTCTTGTTTATTATCTCAAGTGAAGTCGCTGTTAGTACTAGCTACAGTCTAACTGTTAAACTTGATCAACCATGCTTCTGCAGGACATGTTACATCACATACATTCCCTCATGCCAGTGCAAGACGCTGCCCGTGTGGCCTGCGTATCACGTCGGTTTCTTCGTTCGTGGAGATGCTACTCAAACCTCACACTCAACTTGGAAACGCTCGGGCTGATTGGCCACAGCTCTGTCAGAAGTGAAATGCGTTACATCAACAGAGTTGACCAAATTCTTAATAATTATTCTGCCAATGGGATGAAGGTGAAGACACTTAAAATTGATCTTATGTACTGTAGAAGTGTGAGTGCCTCCTATCTAGATCGGTGGCTCCGGATTGCTGTCACGTCTGGGATCAATGAGCTAAGTTTGGTGTTGTGCTCTTCCTTGAAGGAAAAGTACTGCTTCCCATGTTCGCTTTTAGTGGATGAGACAACTACTAGTTCCATCCAGTCGCTTTGCCTTGTGGCGTGCATTTTTCATCCCATAGAAACACTTGGCTGCTTTACAAGGTTGAAAACTTTAGATCTTATTTTTGTGCACATTACTGAAGAGGGATTACAGCAGTTGCTCTCAAAATCTTCTGGCTTGGAGAGGTTGCAGATGTATTCATGCAGTGAGATAATTTGCTTGAAGATACCTTGTACGCTCCAAAAGCTAAAGTTCCTCGCTGTTAAATCTTGCCACAAGATTCAGGTGCTAGAGATCAATGCTCCAATCCTCTCCACTTTTCACTATAATGGGTTCCCACTCGAGATCAACATCATAGACCCTTCACAACTTAAGGATGTGTATTTGGCATCTTCCAGTCCGTCCAGAATTCTCTCTTATGGTCGTGCCAAGCTTCCATCTATTGCTCCCAATGTCGAGAGGCTTACCCTGCGGTCCCGTGGTGAGGTATGTTTTGGCATTTACATTTTGTTCACATTATATTTATAGAGGTATCAGTAGACTAATGCATAGTTGTTATACTGAAAAACACCATGCATAACAGTCTCGGGTACTTGTTCTTCAGAATGTCAACACTCCGATGCTTCCTCACAAGCTCCTCCACCTCAGGAGCTTGGAGATTAAACTTCAGAGATCAGGATGCTCCTCTGTGTATGATATCTTTTCTGTGGTTTCTTTTCTTGATGCTTCTCCGGTCTTGGAATCGTTCATCTTGCATGTAAGTCACTATTCATTTCTTCTCGTGCTATACTATCAGTGGAAAAAACATTTGAGCATATCTTATGAATGATTGTGGCCTTTTTTGTGTTCTATTGGTTATCAAAGAACAATGATATTAATGGTGATCCTACATAATCATTTGTAGGCACAGAGAGATACTATAATGCGCGATTGTGTTGCTGGGGACGATTTAAACCATAGGAGAGAGTCGGTATACCAGCATGACCGCCTAAGACGGGTGAAAATCACAGGCTTCCATTCAGCCAAGAGCCTGATTAAGCTTGTGATCTACATCCTCGAGAGTGCTCCTTCGCTTGAGTCTCTCACGCTGGACACTGCCAGTGGATACCGTGGGAAGCCTGGTGATACTAGCAAATGCACAGCCTTAAGAGAGTGGAGTAAATGCTGTAGGATGAGCGAGCGAGATCTCAAAGATGCTGAAGGAGCTGTGGAGGCTGTAGGTAGGTACATCGCTTGGAGAGTTCCCTCGGCCGTTGAATTCAAGGTGCTAGAGCCGTGTAGGCAATGCAATATTGGCAACCTGTATTGGTCTTAAGTAGGTTTGGTCCGGTGGCCAGGTTCGATCGGCATGTCCAGTTATTTGGATGTCCACAAAAACAAATTCAACTGTCCATCCAGTTAAATAAAAGAAAGAAGTTCACTTTTAAACTCTCTCAAGTTTGGGGCGTGGCTCATTTGACCCTCAACTATCAAACCAATGCACATAGCAGTGCAGGGTGGTTTTGAAAGGAAGTTGGCAACTGTTTGCACATGTGAAGCTCCAATTTGAATAAGATACCGCCTTGGATTTAACCCTGGTTTCTTCTCCCTTTTATTTCTAATGATAGCTATGGACCACGCCTGTTCATGAATTAGATGCCATATGGACGGCCACTATGGCTAAATCATGATGCAAACCACTACGGCAAGCATTTCTAGCTCTGGTTTGCTCTACAATAGGTTGAACAGTTTGGATTTACCATAAAAGCACCCAAGAATTACATAGTTAGGCTCATACATTGTTGTGTGGAAGTTGACATTTCGACACCAGCCTATTAGTATGTCTCCAAAGGTAGCATAATAATAGGATGGTAGGAATGAAACGGAAGCCACAAATCGAGAATATGTGAGCAGGGGCTAAACACCAGAACAATAAAAAAACGAACAACTCGACAGAACTTTTCTTACTGGCGGGTGGAATGTTGAGGCCTGAGTGCTTTTAGCGCGGTCGAGGATTTCAATGACTTGTTCACGGCAGCAAAATTCATAGATTAAAAATCGATCACCACACGTTAATATGCATGTACTTCCAATCCCATCAGAACTTTATTCCACGCAACAAAACTGTGGTTCAAACTCAACTGGAAAATACATCAACTTGTCCACACTCACAACTTCTGGGATTGATTCAGTCTTGAAAGGCGCTCTGCAACATCTACAACTTCTGGGATTTAAATTTGTTCTAATTTGAAAATTTTCAAATTAATTTGTTCAAATTTTAAAATGTTCAAATTTTAAATCTGTTCAGATTATTTAAAAGAAAATAAAAAAATAACAAGCGGAAAAATAAAGAAACCGTAAAACTAAGAACTTCTCGCGAAAAAGAAGAAGAGAAAGAGAGAAGGATGATGAGCTTGGGCCTTGGGCCGTCACATCCAACGCAACTAAGCAAGCCCAGTGTATTGCCGCTCTTCTCTCCTCTCCACCAACCTTACCCTTTCTTCTCCCCCGCTGTCCCCAAATCCAACGCCGCCGCCTCATTCCGGCCGCCTCCACCTGCAATCGACGCCGGTGCAGATCCTGTCTCAGTTCTCCTGTGGACATACGCACTCTCTCCCACTCTTGATGGTGCTCGGTCCGGCGGCCGGGAAGCCCGATGTCCTGGCTGCGGCTCGACCCAGCAGGAGCTGATGCGGTGGCAGACGGCGCGCGAGCCACGGGTGGTGGTGTTTCTCACCACGGAAGCGCACACTCTCCCATGGAGAGGCACATGAAGCAGAGATCAGCAGCTCCCCCGGCCGCAAAGATAAGAATGACGTGTCACTGTTGTCTGCTCAAGATAGGCGGAGGAAGAGGACAATTTGCTGTGGGTCCTAGAATTTCTTCTGCAGTTTATTAAGTTATCCAATCATAACTAACAAGTCTGGCGGAATGGAGACGACATAAGGAAGGAAAGCTACAGGCAGCGACCGTCATCATGTATAATTGAAGCTAAGCTAGTCTGCCTGGGGTACATCGACTCTCCTACCATATCTCTACTAGTTGACTCTGCAGGCTAGGTCGTCCGCTGTTGTACTTCGTCTTCCTCAAAGCTCAGGCAGGCCCTGGTGATCCAGATCTCATCGATCTCTGCTCACCAGCCAGAGGGTTCTACAGGATTACTTTGGCTGCCTTGGTATGCATGTACATGTGTAGCTTTTTTTCTCTTAATTTCTTGAGATGGATGCCTTGCTGCCTTTGGTCTATTATCTATCAATACACCCTGCTGCACATATGATGTTTTTATTTTATTTTTGTCTACCTCGATCCATTCATCCTTCCTTCCTTTGTGAGGTACTCCCTCCGTTCCAAAAATTAAAACATCTTATATTATGGAACGGAGGGAGTACTTAATATCTTGTTCTGCGTGCTTGTATAGTTAGTCCAAAGACAACTAATAAATTCTTGTGTTTGAAGGATGGTCTAGATCAAATCAGGTGAACTATATAAAGTTCTGCCACTCTTGCTATATGATGTTCTTTAAAAGTACTATATATAAATGTGCATCTCTTATTCTGTATTTCATTCATTATTACTTGCGTAATGGGGTATAGTGCGGACTCATATAATGGCCTGTATTGCTCGAACGCAGCGATTCTACCACGTTGTGGGGGTCCGGGTCTTATCCAATGGTTGTTAGCGTTCTACGATTCGTGCCTGTACAATTTGTATTTTGCACCTGGTAGAATCGCACCCTATAGGAACTAAACTGGACATGTCAATCTTATCTCTTACCGGTTCTCCTCTCACCACATGCCACATTCATCCCGTCGCCATCAAGAAAATAGCCGCCGCCATGGACGGATAGACCCAGCCAACATCCATGAGCCTCGCCGCTGCCGACCGACTCTCTCCTATCCCTCTCCTTTGATCTAAGATCTCGGGCCGTGGATCCGTTCTCCTGCCCCTGACAGAGGATGGGAGCGAGGTTGTCTTTCCCCATCCCTGACGGACGGTGGCCATGGTGCTCATCGAGGAAGCGAAGCGCCTCGTGATGAATTTCCCTCCCATGGCACCTGCCCCGACGCCCTAGACCTAGAGTCTACAACTCCACCGCATCCTACTTGATTTTTTTTCGATTTTTTTTTGTTCTGAAATATTTCTGTTGTTTTGTTCTTGATCCGAGCTCATCCTTCCTACTCACAGAATCTTGACCCAATTTGTTCCTGATTGCAGAATAGATGCATTTCTCTTAAACGTAGAGACTCAAGGGTTATGGTAGCAAAAGGGCAGGGGCTCACAACACAAAATCAATATATCACATGGTGTTTTCTACAAAGTGCAGAAAGGGATGCACGAATCGCCAACCATGATTTGATGGCCCAGGATAAGCCCGGGACCCTAACGTATAGGTAGAGTTTGTTTTTCGTGTATTGCTCTTGTTTCGAAGGTGCTGCAGTGTGGTATTGATTGCAAATGGATAGCGAAACTAGTACTAGACACGATGTCGACCTGCTGGAGCGTGTGCTGCTTGATAGAAATGCAGAACCAACAAACGTCTCGTTGTCACTTTTAGAAGATATCACAAATTCTTTCTCTGACGATCATCAGATTGGCAGCGGTGGGTTTGCTGTGGTTTATAAGGTATGAATTACCTCTATTAACATTTCTCAATCCTAATTGTAGTTGATCAAAAGATAAATGGCATGTGCACATCACAGTAACACCACCACACATGCACGCTCAAAGCTTAACTCGACAAATACACATTGTGACTGCAGGGAATAGTGGGAAAAGGGGTGGTCGCTGTGAAGAAGTTGTCCAAAACTTTTGGTTTGCATGAGGATAAATTTCACAAAGAGGTTGAATGCCTGATGAAGGCCAAGCACAAAAACATAGTGCGTTTCGTAGGATATTGCTCTGACGCGCAAGGGAGAATTGCAGACAACAAGGGGAAGTTTGTCATGGCAGACATAAGGAATTTATTACTATGTTTTGAGTATGTACCGAATGGAAGTCTAGATAAATATATCACTGGTATGATCTGAATGTTTATTACCATATTTATTTTGCTCATTAAATGTCACCAGTACACAGTACAAGCCTCCCCACGCAAGCAAAAAAACTATTTAAAATGAGAAATTTGAAGATGCTCCCAAACTATTTCTATCTCTGTTCATTTTGATCCAACGATCTTTAAAATATGGTTACCTATACCCATTACTCAGCAGGCGTCATATACATTGTATTACTTCATGTCAGTATCTTGCATATAAGTCACAGCTGTATTCATATCTAGAGTATTTGGTGCATCTCCGTGTTAGTGAAAACGAGAAACTGTTTTGTAGGATATACAATACTATTGTCGTTTCCCACCTAAAAAAAGACTATCATCGTTTTGCATTCACTTCGCTTTCCTTATTACTATAGTCTAGACTCTAGATTCACCAGAACAATACTGGCTTTTGATATATGAAAAAATATTTCCTCCCTAAAATAAAATTGTTCCTAACAAGTGGGCAACCAATAGTGGTGAACAAAGGTAGCCACATTGGGCTTGCTTGAACAGCTTCCTAGTCAAAATACTATTCTGTAGTCTAGCTACTAAGGAAGAAATATTTTTCCTTGGACTAAATGACATACTTTAAAGACAAACATGTGACTATGATTTTTTAGCTATTCTTTCCTTTTTGAGGGTAAGTTGGAACTTTAAAAATCATTAAAAAATGCTTTGCATTATTAGGAATCTGTAGTTTTACATTACATTATATGTATCTAAGGTATGAAAATATGAAACCATTTCCTCTGTAGATGCATCTTGTGGACTTGAATGGAGGGAGCGGTATGGGATAATTAAAGGAATGTGCGAGGGATTACTTCATCTTCACGAGAAACACATTCTTCACTTAGATCTGAAGCCTAGTAATATACTGGTTGATGATCAGATGATACCCAAAATTACTGATTTTGGTCTCTCTAGGTGCCTCGACAAAGAGCAAACCCGAGATATTACTTCAAAATTATATGGATCGTTGTAAGCCGGTCTCTTGAAAGATCTTCCTTTAGAAAGTTATATTTGTGTGCAAAATCATTTGAATGGACTTTATATATCTTTCTTAGGGGTTATTTGGCACCTGAATTTTTCTTCAGCGGAGAAGTAGCATTCGCATCAGACATATACAGTCTTGGTGTTATCATCGTGGAGATATTGACAGGAAAGAAGGGATATCCAGAAGATGAGAATGTAAGATTAAGTTATACATTTGCTCCATGTCGAGGGACATATTTCAAATAAATATGTATCTAACTGAACATAGAGAAATAATGTGTAGGACAACCACCACTAATAAACTAGTAGTGGTGTGTAGACCCACGCCACCACTAATAGACTAGTAATTGTGTGTAGTTAGCCCACACATCACCACTAACAAACTATTGGTGGTATGTTCCTGACGGAGCACACCACTACTAACTTGTGCCCGGTCAGATTGCCTTACCACACTAGTCGCATTCTGTTTTTCCGACATGCCGCCATCAGTAATTACATATTTATTTATGGTGTTTTGACACACCACTGATATTTTGGGCAAGTACCAGTGGCGTTTAACTAATGTCGATCGTCTATAAGCATTTCCCTACTAGTGCATCCTGAATTTAGAAATATAATACTCTCTTCTTTTAAGAGTGACATTATCTAAAAATTGTATGCTTAGATTTGTCTCAAAATATCATTTTATGCAACATAGCACTTTATTAGCTTTTTTTTTTTGAAATGGGCAAAAGCTTTGCCTTTTCATTAATTAGGAGAGAAAAAAGCTCATAGGGTGGAAAACAACTAGGGCTGACCGGCATCAACAATTAGGTCGTGCCAGCAAACAGGAACAACAAAAATCCAGGGCTACTCTCCCGGCATTATCATAGTAGAAACTAATGGTTGAGGTTACAGTTTGGAGACTATGTGGATGTCGAAAACATCATCTTTTTATAAACTAGATGGAGTATGAGAATGTGGTCAGGAATCCATAATAGAGTCTGATCACAACGACCAAAAATATCAAATTATTAAGAGAGGTAAAAACTGGAATAATTTTTGCTAAACAGGTGCAAAGGGGATAAATTATTGCTAAATAGGGAAATCATTGTCATCGATATCAATCTAGGGAGAAAAAATGGAGTAGTACTCCAAAAACTGAGGACACCAGTACATACTTGAGAGTTCGGCTTGGTTAGAGGGAGACCGGATTTAGAGGAGTAATCCCAAAGAGCCGACCCACGGGCTGCCATAGCCACTGCTTGCTTCTTGGTGGATGGCAAGGAAAACCGTAGGCAAGTGAGGATACATATAGCGGCATTTGGCCGGAACAAAGTTGGTCTCCTTCAAACAATTTTTATCAGTGAGGTTGAGGTCTCCACACAACCCAGGAGGGTTGGTTAAAAATTCGGCATGGTTAGTATCCCCTAGCTTTATGCAAGGAGCATCACGTACAGTTTTTAGAAAAGCCATCTATGATGCCAATTTGTTAAGATTCGTGTGCGAGATTTTTACTCAAATTGGTCTATGATAACCGCTGTTTATGAGGATTTATATGCCAACACTCTTCCACACTTTTGGCTTCCTAGGGGTAAATGTGGACTTGTAGTAGCCTGTAATTTGTATTTTAAATTGAGCTGGATATCCTAGAACTCGAGAACTTTTACCCAGATATCGTGTTGTGTTTCGTACGCCAACCATCTTACCCCTGAGCTCAATATGAACTGGACAGGCGAGAATTAATGCACATGTGTAACATCCAACTGCCACCATGGACCAATTTATAAAGTCTGCAAGAAATAATCATAGCTCTCTTTCGTATTTCCAGCATGCTTCTTTTCTCTATCTATATAGTAGCTAGACATCACTTGTAGTCAGAGATTAGTATCAACTTACGATTGCAACTTTGTAGGTAGTTGAGAATTGGATGAATCGGTTGGAGGGATCAGATCAAAGGGACACACAGTTGGAGCAAATAAGAGTATGCATTAAGATAGGGATCGAGTGCATGGACTTGGACCCAAAGAAGAGACCAGTTGCACACCATATAATCGATAGGCTTGATAAAACGGCAAGTACCATCGAAACTGGCATCAGTGGTTCATCAGTTGAACAAAAAGTTAGTTTCCTAAAGGATCAATACTTTCAAGGGGAAAGTGCAAAGCTTTCACCTGAGTACCTCAGAAAGGACATCGGGGAACAGGCTGAAACAGAACAGCAAGGTCAAGAAGATGCTCTGGGGGATCAATGGTCATTATGGGAAGCGGAATACGCAAAGCAAAATGGCACCCCTGAAGTTGCAATAATTTCTAGCACTAACTCTGGTTTGCTCGACAGGTTGAACAATTTGGCACAAAAGAATTACATAAAATATTGTGGGCCTATGTTGGAGAAGGCATTATTTGTGAAACTTTTCAAAATGGGGGAGTTCAAGTCAATTTTGAAGGACGAGTATTTGCTTAGAAAAGATGACTTTGGCGAAGTTTATAAAGGCATGATGGGAAATTGTATGGTCACAGTAAGGAAGCCGAGTGATGGCAATATGCTAAATGGTAAAGGTTTTGCACATGAAGTCATCATCCAATCTAAAATCATTCGCAGAAACATTGTTAGGATCCTGGGTTGTTGCCTTGAATCTGATGTCCCAATGCTAGTCTATGAGTATTTCTCCAAAGTTTGCCTGGATGACGTTCTTCATAGCAAAGATAAGGTGCCTCTCGACTTGGGCATGCGTTTAATTATTGCTGCAGAATCAGCACGTGGTCTAGCTTATATGCATTCACATGCCTATACTACAATCTTGCACGGTAATTTTACACCAGGAAATGTACTCTTGGATGAAGACTATTGGCCAAAGATCTCCGATTTTGGCATATCAAGGATGGCTGGCAAATACTATGAACACACACAAAGAATCATTGGTGACATCGCTTACATGGATCCGGTATACCTACAAACAGGCTGTCTGACTGAACAAAGTGATGTCTACAGTTTTGGAGTTGTCATTTTGGAGCTTCTTACTAGGAAGAAGGCCACACATGCTGACAATAACAGCATGGTAAGGAAATTTCTGGAGAATCACTGGCAGGGGAGGAAATCAACCGAGTTGTTCGATGAGGAAATTGCAGTGACAGAAGATTTGGATCTTCTTCACTGTCTGGCCGAAATCGCTGTGAAATGCCTTAACTTTGATGTGGATCTAAGACCCACAATGACAGAGGTTGCAGAGCGCCTTTCCGTACTGAGTAAACCCCATGAGCAGTGGTTCACTAATTGAGTTTTGACAACATGTTTGTCGCGTCGAATGTGTATGAACCTGTGGCCACATTTAATCTGTACATATAGCTGCTGTGAACATGTCTTTGAAGTCCTATCCTGTTCATAGACTCTAGCAAGTTTTGAGTATAAGTACTGTTTGTTATTTAGCTGTATAAACACAATACTCCAAGGTAAACCGTCTGGAAGTCCGCGTAACTGAACTTTATTTTGCCTTTGCGTACATACACGGGAAATAGAAACTAAATAAATCGGTTGGGTGACTGCATGGCATGGACAACCGAAGAATTTGAACTCTGAACTCTGAATCTGGTTTCACACTGTTGCTGCAGCCGCGCTGAATCTGTTGGGGATGCTCATGTCACCGTCAGTTCTTGGAGTTTCCTCCTGCTCCTCCAACCAGCAAGAGCAGTCGCTGGGTATAGTCGCCGGAGTTCTAGAATCGCAACGCCTTCGCCAGAGTTGCGGAGTCGTGCCGCCGCCGGGTCAAGCAACGGAGACGACGTACATCCGTGTCGCCGACGGACAAGAAGATGCGGACGAGGTCCTGTTTTGCGCTGAGTCGCCGCTGCCGCTCTCCATGAGTTCGCCGTCGAGATCGGCCTCTCTCTCTGGAATTTTCCACGGGAACAAAGCAGATTTTATTTTACCCCGTGGTTTGGACGGGATTGGCCGGGTCTGGGCCGAGATTTCAGCCCGGCCGGGAGTAACCGAACGCATAAATTTTGTAAGCATGGGGTTTTACCCACGCGGGGTTTATCTCCCTGAAACCCGGTCGATCCAAGCCAATCCCTGCGGGGACGGGAATAACTGAACGAGGCCTCACGTGGATAATCGTTGAACTAATTTATTTCCCATAAGCTATTATGAGGATGAGGATGGTACCCCATACCCAATTCCGGTCACTAGATTTTCACATATGACATGTAGGGCCATGTATATGTCATATATACAGCTCAAAAAATCCTACATAATTCACAAAAAATCCTAGAAAATAACCAAAGCCACAAAAAATACTACATAATTCCTGGCTTCCACCCTAACTGCCACCATAACACACAAAGTCATATGCACGACCTGGTGGCTAGACGAAGAAAATATCTTGAAAAATTATCTCCATATATTATACCATGTGTTTTTGTTACGAGGATTGGGGAATCTAATGGGGCCATTCCTTACTAGAAGGACCTCACGCGCGTTGCTGCGCCGATTTTTATCGTTATTGTCTATTTTCTCGCATTATGTGTGAACTTTGCTTTACGCGAGATTTTTCCTAGGTGCGGCTAAAGGGGTTTCGGTTTGTTGAGCAACCCACATATCTGATCCGTCCACTGTGTCGCCAACATGTCTTCTCCTACTATAGAAGGGGTTGATAAGGGATCATGTGTATGTGATAAATTCTCGGAGAGCTGGATATGCCCTGGGAAAAAAAATTGCACTATAAATTGTATAATTTGGCCTAAATACTATCATAATTTCAATATATAATATGATAATAGCAAACAATGTTAAGTTTGTCTTTTTTGAGAAATCAACAAACAGTGTTAAGTAGATGGCATATTGGGAGGGAAATAGTGGACCCATGGAGCCATGCACCCCGGCCGCATCACGCCACCAAAGTTCGCACGTATATAGAAAAAATGTCTACATTGGCACAACCAAAGACAATGCATTAACGCATTAAATTTAAATAAAATAAATCTACCACTAAAACACACGATTGAAGTTAAGACAAATAAATCTACCACTAAAACACAATGCAGACTAATGGCCGAGCATGCCAGCCCAAACAGAAACGAAATAAAAAATCGCCTCAGCCTCAGCATGTACCTTAGCATGTTCATTAAAATCCCTAGTTCTATAGATCCAATTCGAAATTTCTAGTTCTATAGATTAGATCCGATTTAGCTAAATAAATCTAGGCACAAATCAGGATCCAGTGAAATGACGCTTTGGTGTCTCATAAAGGCGGAATATTCTTTCAGTGAGAGGCGACGTTTCCGTCAATAGCGAGGCGCCTGCGGTGACTTCGTCAATCTCAAGACTCGCCGGCTCAGTCTCTCGAAGGTGCTCATAGGGGTAGGGTGTGTGTGCGTGTGTTCATAGGGGTGAGTGTATGTATGCATTGTGAGTGTCTGCGTTTGTACTGTGTTTCTCAAAAAAAAAAAAAACCTTGGAAGGTGCTCCGGACCACTCCTTGTTCCGTTCTTATAATGGCAGAACAGCGGATGTCACTCCTATGCCTTCCTGCAAGGCTGCAAGCTGGGTTTGTGCCAGCCTATATGACAAGCAACACTAGCATAAAATTAGATGCACATAAGTACATTTGAACCTAACAAACATACAAGAAAACCCAAGTTGAGTTCTTCTTACGAGCAGGGATCCAATCATCATCTGCTCTCTTAGCGTATTAATCTTGTCCCTGTTGGCCCATTGGATAAGTTGTCAACGCAGTGCACTAGGGCTAACAAAATATTAATTGGCAAGTTGTGGGTCAGTAGAGCCAACAGCCACGAGCAGAGCAATTAGACGGAGTAGCATGGAATGAATCTTCAGTTTTGAAACAATTTGCCGAAGTTCATGCACATCGCACAGAAGTCAAATCTTCTTATATATGGTGTCGTGGGGGAACTCGAGGTTTTTCATTGTTGTATTATTAATTCCTCCTAGTTGTGTTTCTTGGTGCAATATTAACCAAGTGGTGCTAGTTCCGAGCTAGATGTAGTCGCTGCGCACTCAACTCCAATGACATCACTTCCCAGGTCGCCGTTTTTGTCCAACTACAATACCGACGTCTTACGACCCGAGTCCAATATATATACCCAAGGGAGCAAGGAGCTTAATTATGAGATGGATAATTTCATACAGAGAGAGATCGATCCCCAGATCATGGCAAAGATATCGGTCTTCTCGGATGGGGTCGCCAATGATGAGGCAGTGGGTGGAGAAGGCGCCACGCTTCATCAGGATGTCCCATGGACTATTATACGGTCGACGGTGAGAAGGGAGCTGCAGGACATAGGCCTCCTAAGCCCTGTATCGTCTCCAGAAGCAGCCCCGACCGGGCCGCAGACAGAGTCGCCGCCATCACCACCATCACCATCGATATCGCTACAGCCACAGCCGACACCGTCCCAGCAGCCAACACATCCCTACTACGACACTGGTAACTAATTCTCTAGTGGCATCTCCTAATTTGTGGATTGTGGCTGGTGAACGAAGATAACCATGAGCAATGCTGAATTAATCGTGCCGGTGATATCTTCTCTATCGTGTTGCTTTTGTCCGAGTGAATAGCAAAAAACCACCATAATTGGGACAAACTCAACAAACACCCACTAAAATGCATGTTTTCTGGTGGTTTTTTATGTGAAGGGTTGATAAATTTTCCTCAATTGTGGTGGGTTTTTGCAATTTACTCCTTTTGTCCGGAATGAATTTCAGGCTCTCACTATCATCCCCCGCCACCGTCTGGCGGCAGAACAGGACTCTTCATTGGCGCGTCTGCAGGCGCCGTGGTCATCATCTGCCTGATTCTCTCAGCTGTTTGGTTACTTTTGCGCCGCCGCAGGAGGGCCAAGGTGATGATGGCGAGATCGCCAAGGTCAGGGTCGGATCACAAAGGGAAGCCCATGGAGGAAGAAGAAGAGTTCGAGAAATGGACGGGGCCAAGGCGGTTCGCCTACAATGAGCTCGCTGTCGCCACGAGATTCTTCTCCGACGAGGAGAAGCTCGGCGAAGGCGGCTTCGGGTCGGTGTACCACGGGTACCTCAAGGAGACGAACGTTCATGTCGCCGTGAAGAGAGTTTCCAAGGGCTCCCAGCAGGGGAAGAAGGAATACGTCGCGGAGGTGAGGGTCATAAGCCAGCTCAGGCACCGCAACCTCGTGCAGCTCGTCGGCTGGTGCCACGACGACAGTGAGCTCCTCCTCGTCTACGAGCTGATGCCGAACGGTAGCCTCGATATGCATATTCACAACCAGGAGAAGGTGCTCCCGTGGTCGCTCAGGCACGAGATCGTGCTTGGCGTGGGGTCTGCGCTCCTGTACCTGCACGAGGAATGGGAGCAGTGCGTGCTCCACCGGGACATCAAGCCGAGCAACCTGATGCTGGACGCGTCCTTCAAGGTGAAGCTCGGCGACTTCGGGCTCGCGAGGCTGGTCGACCACGGCCACGGCTCGCACACCACCATGCTCATGGGCACCATGGGGTACATGGACCCGGAGAGCATGGTCTCCGGGAAGGCCAGCATGCAGTCCGACGTCTACAGCTTCGGGGTGGTCGTCCTCGAGATAATCTCCGGCCGCCGCCCCATCTTGGTCTTGCAGGGGAACCAGTCTGTCACCATGCAGCTGGTGCAGGTTGTCTGGGAGCTTTATGGTGAGGGAAGGATCTTGGACGCAGCCGACACACGGCTTGACTGCCAGTTCGACGGCCAGGTGATGGAGCGGATGATGGTCGCCGCGCTCTGGTGCGTGCACCCTGACAGTAGTCAAAGGCCGACGATCAGGCAGGCGCTCAGCGTGATGCGGTCCGAGGCGCCATTGCCGATCCTCCCGGCCAAGATGCCGGTTCCATCCTTCGTCTTGCCGGTTGACATCTTCCTATCACAGTCACTCCACAGCGGAAGCAGCAGCTACGGGACAGGCGCCACCATTTCCAGCACAGGGACCACGCGATCATCTAACGCTGGGGTGCACACCACTACGTCTACCTTGCCGAGATAACAAAACACAATATTCATGTTCTTTGGGTTTCAACCGAACTGCTGAATTCTCTTTTAGTTCTCTTCTCATCAATTCCCTTGTTGTGGAAACTCAGGCGTGTAGTATGGTGTTTTGATTTAGATATTGAGAGATGCTTTTCATGGCTTTGTGTCTATGTGCGTTGGTTTAACTCGCAAAGTGGCCCTCCCAGTCCCAGATCGATCGAAAGTGTAAATGTTTTAATATTTATTCTATGAAGTGTTTCTCTCTTTATCTCGATAATACTTCAGACATTTTCTACTTGTGTACACTTCTCTTGCGGATGATCTTATTGTTAAAATTCTACTTTACATCTACTAGTCTAGATCTTTCGGTAGCATCTACTCTAGCACTAACTGTTGCATCTGAGAGAGAGAGAGATTCACCTGCACCCTGGCTCGACAAGCACGAGCCAGAGGGGATGCCGGAGCTAGTTCCGGAGCTGGAGCCGCCGTCATTGGCCATGGGAAAAGGGTCGACGGCGTGGGTGTGCGGTGGTGGCGACGCTTCCCGTCGGCTCACACTAACCCTAGATCGGTAGGGGTGTAGGTGGGGTGACTAGAGCAGCGGCGTTCCTCGTAACCCATGCTGCCGGTCCCCCACCACTTTATGTAGCGCGGCGACAGGGGCCCACCAACCATGATAAGGTCGGGCGCCCCCGATCAGGGCGCGGATAAGGAGCTCGTTCGAGGCCGTTGGGCTCGAACGGGAGAGATCAAACTAACATTCTCCCCCTTGATCTCGACTTTACTTTTAACTTTGTACTTTACTTGTTTCATCACAGATTGATACATAGAGCATGTTTCATCGTCTCATCTCAACTGCCGATAGAATCAGACAGCCACTACATACTTTTCTATTTTGAAACAAATCCTTTTACTTTTAGGCCTTTGTAGTCCAGGAATCATAGGCTTTCCATTAATCCCATACCGGCTATGTGTTCCTTGAACACATTGGGTGGTAAGCCTTTCGTTAGCGGATCCGCAAGCATATCCTTTGTCCTTATATGCTCGAGTCTTATAGTTTGATCCTGGACTTTGTCCTTCACAACATAATACTTTATATCTATTGACTTTGTAGCATTACTCGACTTGTTGTTGTGAGCATAGAATATTGCGGGCTCGTTGTCACAGTACATCTTTAGTGGCCTGCTGATGCATTCTACCACTCTCAAGTCGGGTAGAATTTTTTTTAACCATAACGCCTGTCCTATGGCCTCATAACATGCTATAAATTCTGCATACATCGTAGATGATGCAACTATCGACTGTTTGGCGCTTCTCCATGAAATAGCACCTCCTGCGAGAGTAAAGACATATCCTGTCGTGGACTTTCTGTCGTCTTTATCTCCCGCAAAATCCGCATCTGAGTACCCTTTTATCTCCAGGGAATCAGATCTTTTATATGTTAGCATGAGGCCTTTTGTGCCTTGCACATAACGCAAAGCTTTCTTTACCATCTTCCAGTGCTCTATGCCTGGATTCTCTTGATATCTGCCGAGTACCCCGGTGATAAAAGCTAAGTCAGGGCGACTGCACACTTGTGCATACTGTAAGCTTCCAACAGCTGAAGCATATGGTACTGACTTCATTTGATCGATCTCATACTGGTTCTTTGGACATTGGGATTTCCCAAAACTATCGCCCTTGACTATGGGAGCAGGTGTTGCATTACTCGCATGCATATTGTATTTCTTTAGAATCTTTTCACAATATGCTTTCTGCGACAGTCCTAACACTCCATTCTTTCTATCTCGGTGAATTTCTATGCCCAAAACATAAGAAGCTTCACCAAGGTCTTTCATATCAAAATTTGAAGACAAGAACTTCTTTGTTTCTAGTAGTAGACTGACATCACTGCTAGCAAGCAAGATGTCATCCACATACAGAATTAGGAAAATATATTTCCCACCTTTAAACTTTGCATAAATGCAGTTGTCCTCAACATTCTCTTTGAATCCAAAACTTTTAATTGTATCATTGAACTTTAAATACCACTGCCTAGAGGTTGCTTTAACCCGTAAATGGATTTCTTTAGGCGGCATCCCATATGTTCCTTCCCCTCCATGAAAAAACCCTTGGGTTGTTTCATGTAAACATTTTCATCTAAATCTCCATTTAGAAATGCCGTCTTAACATCCATTTGATGTAACTCTAGATCAAAATGTGCAACTAGTGCCATTATGATTCTGAAGGAATCTTTACATGAGACCGGAGAAAAAGTCTCATTGTAATCTACCCCTTCTCTTTGCGTAAAGCCTTTTGCCACAAGTCTAGCTTTGTACTTTTCTACATTCCCATTGGAGTCATACTTTGTCTTGTAGACCCATTTGCATCCTACTGTTTTGGCTCCTTTAGGAATTTCCTCTAAGTCCCAAACATTGTTGGAACTCATCGATTTCATTTCATCTTCCATTGCCTCCACCCACTTGGCTGAGTGAGGGTTTCTCATGGCTTCTTCATATGAGGTAGGGTCGCCCTCCATATGAACTGTTTCTGTGTTGTAGACTTTGTAAATTTCTTTGGAAATGGCTGGTCTTCGTTCTCTTTTAGACCTTCTGAGTTCATCAGACTCTTGCTCATTTCTTGCCTCGGGTTCTGGCACATTGTCAATATGTGGCTGTTCTGGCTCTGTTTCGTGCTCAATAGTGGGTTCAGGTGGCTCCTGACGGACAGGTTCCGAACCTTCTCCCATTGTTGTCACGTGTGGAGTCACAACAGGTGCCGGCACCACAACCTGAGGGGTTGTAGATGGTGGCACAACAGGTAGCGAGAAAAATGGCTCCTGAGTCATCGGATTAGGTGCATGCACCCTCTTCTCCTCAAGGTCAATTTCCCGAGCTACCGTGCCCCCCCCCCCCCTCATCAATTTGTCCTCCAAGAAGACTGCATGTCTCGTTTCTATAAACTTTGTGTATCTGTCAAGACAGTAGAAACGATAACCTTTTGATCTATCTGGATAGCCAATGAAGTGGCAAGACACTGTTTTGGGGTCTAACTTTGCAATGTTTGGATTGAAAACTTTTGCCTCAGCTGGGCTCCCCCAGACCCTCAAGTGGTGCAGAGAGGGGACTCTGCCTGTCCACAATTCGTAAGGTGTTTTGGGCACCGACTTACTTGATACTCTGTTGAGAATGTGAATGGCGGTTTTAAGCGCCTCCATCCACAATCCCAATGGGAGGGTGGAATAGCTCATCATGCTGCGCACCATATCCATAAGGGTACGGTTGCGCCTTTCAGCTACTCCATTTTGCTGAGGTTCGCCTGGCATAGAATACTGGGCGACTATTCCATTTTCATGTAGGAACCTTGCAAAAGGTCCTGGTACTTGACCATATGGAGTATGCCGACCGTAGTACTCCCCCCACGGTCAGACCGGACTATCTTAATTCTTTTATCATGCTGATTTTCAACTTCAGCTTTGAAAATTTTAAACTTATCCAATGCTTCGGATCTTTCTTTGATTGGATAAATGTAACCATACCGGGAGTGATCGTCCGTGAATGTTATGAATGAATCATAACCATCCACACTTTTCACCGGAAACGGTCCACAAATATCGGTGTGGATTATTTCTAGTGTAGCTATACTTCGGTTTGCACCCTTTTTAATCTTCTTTACATACTTTCCTTTGATGCAATCTATGCATTGCTCGAGGTTTGAGAACTCTAAGGGAGGAAGAATGTCATTTTTAACGAGGTTTTCTATTCTTCCCCTCGAAATATGGCCTAATCTACAATGCCACAACTTTGATGAGTCAAGAGTTCTCTTTCTTTTCTTTTGTTCTTTGTTCGACAAGGGAACTTGTTCGTTCACATCACACACAGAAAACACTTTCTCATGCAAGGATAATAAATAAAGCTTGTCATGTAGTGAAGCAACACACACAAGTATCTTTCAACCAAATGGCACATTTGCCATGTCCAAAATAACACTCATACATGTCTTTGTCTAGACACGACACACTTATTAAGTTTCTATGGATGGAAGGAACAAATAAAACATCCTTAAGCAGAATAGTAGAGCCATCAGCTAGCTGCAGAGGAATGTCGCTAACAGCCTCCACTTCTGCTTGGACTCCATTAGCCACCTCAATGTGTCTTTCTCTTCTTGGCAAAGTCCTTGTCGAACGGAACCCCTGTAAAGAGTTGGCAACATGAACAGTTGCACCAGAGTCAATCCACCAAGTAGATTTAGAAAACTTTTCATACAAGGATTCATTTACAAAAGATACTATGTCTTTACCTTTCTTTGCCATTATGGACTTAAGCCATAAATGGCAATCCTTCTTGAAGTGACCAGGCTTTTTGCAATGGTGACAAAGGTCCTTGTTCCCGGGGAGAGACTGTTGATGCTGATGCTGGTGCTGTAGGGGGCCCTTGCCATGTGGCTTGGAAGGGGAGCCGCCATGGTTGTTGTTGGTGAAGTTCCTCTTCTTGTTGTCCTTCACGTAGTTCAAGGAACCACCGTGAATGGACTTAAGCCTTTCTTCCTCTTGAGAACACATCCCTATGCTCTTTTCAATGTCCCACTTTTCAGGGGACATGTTGTAGTTGATGACGAAATTCTCGAACTGTTGGGGAAGGGAGGCCATGACAAGATGCACTAGTAGAGCAGGCTTGAGCTCGAGGTCCGCATCCATGGGCTTTAACTTAGCCACCATGTTGGACATCCTCAAGATGTGCTCTCTAATGCCATGTGGCCCTCCCGTATACTTTTCTGTCACCAGCTGTTTTAGCAGCTGGGTCGCATACATCTTTGAAGAGCCAGTAAACTGGCTCTTTATCTTTGCTAGGTACTCACCAACCGAGGCACACTCTTCAATTGAGCCCACTATTGCGTTCTCAATCGTGTTCTTGACAAAAGCCAAGCACTTCTTGTTTGCATTGACCCACTTTTGGTTGTCTATTGAGTAGGCCAGCTCCAAAGGAGCATGGTCTCTCTTTCTCTTTTCCCATGCAGCACTTTCCTCAGCATCACCCCTCACTGGGTCCTCAGGCTTGACTGACTGTTTAGTATCAACAACCCAGTGCACTTCTGCGCAGACAAAAGCCAAGTCAACCTTTTTCCTCCATTCTTAATAGTTATCCCCTCTAAGCAGTGGGATATCCTTTAGGAAGCTCATGAGGTTGAGACCTCCTGTAAACCACAAAAGATGTGAGATAACCAGAAACAACTGTATGCATTAATCCAACGTTGGTATAAATTAAGCATGCAATTGTTTGTGCCATTTAAAATTATATCACCGTTGGGTAAAGATAAAATTAAATGCACCTTTAATACATAATAAAAGGGATCACGATCATGTTTATTAATAACGTTGGTCAATTAATAACATGAAGCATAATCAACTTTAAAGCATTTAATCACATCTTTTAAAACAAAATTTAATACTCTTTATTGCATTCTAGCAATTTAAAACAACTATTTGCAGTGGAAGAATGAATTAAAATTCATTAACTTTAAACTTTACTGAAACCTTTTACTGTTACTTTAGTATTTTCTAGACAAAATTTCGTTGGATGATTTTGTGTAGAAAAAACTGTATCAAAAAACAGTCAAAAAACTGAATAAAAACAGTCTAAAACAGCCTCTGAAAAAAAAAGAAACAAAACTGGCACTGTTCATGCGGGGTAGCAGATGAACGGCCCAGACGCTGCCTGCGCGCCTGTTGCACGCTGCATTCGCGCGGCCCACGCGGCCCATGGCCCAGCTGTGGCCTGCCAGCAGCGCACCGCTCGATCTCAGCCGTCCGTCGCGATCGTGCGGTTGGGAGTGACTTTCGGTGGGATCAAAACCGGCCCCGGTCGCCACCCCTAGAACCCGAGCCCACTCTGCCTCCCACTCCCCCACGTCTCTCTCGCGCACCGCTGCGGCGACGCAACGCCCCGCGCGGGCGAGGTGGCAAGGAGGCCGCGTTGCCCGGCGTACGGCCGGCAACGAGCCCCTCCCCCTCGACAGCGAGCCCCTTCCCCTTGCCTGTGTCCCCTCTCTCGGAGTGAGGCGAGGTGGCCGCTCCGCCCGGCGCAACGCCGGCGGCGAGCCCCTCCCTCCTTCCTTCCTCCTGCCCTGCACGGCCCAAGGCGAGGCAGCGCCTCCCGCCCTGTGCTGGCGAGGTGGCCGCGCCGCCCGGCTCCCGCCCGGCGACGAGCCCCTATCCCCTTCTGCCTCATCTCTGTCTACCTCCCCCATCCCGCATCGAGGCGAAAACCGAGGATGGGCGGATGGCGGCGGCCCCCCTGGCCCCCTTGCCGGTGCGCGCATCCACCGGTTGGTGGGTGCGCCGCCGTCAAGCGGCTCAGGCGGCGGCGCCCTTTGCCGGCAGACGCCGATCTCTCCTTTTTTTATTAGTAAGGGGATTTGGGGATTTGGGGCCTTTACTTTTGGTATGCTTTGCCCCGATAGGTGTTTGTACTATTGTTTGAGATTCGGGAAGGGGAAAAACAGGGGCTTTTCTTTGGCTTTATCTATGGGAATCGGAGGTGGAATCCTTTGTTTTTCTTTGCCCCCGAAGGGGTTTGTTCTTCTTCTAGACCTCGGCTTGCCGATGCGTCGGGATCGAGTGGAACGGCGCGGTCGTGTGGGTGGCGCACTTTGCCCTTTTAGGGTTAGCCTTGGTATTCCCTTTCTTTTGCACCGAAAAAACTAGAACTAGTGGCTCTGATACCAATGTTAAAATTCTACTTTACATCTACTAGTCTAGATCTTTCGGTAGCATCTACTCTAGCACTAACTGTTGCATCTGAGAGAGAGAGAGAGATTCACCTGCACCCTGGCTCGACAAGCACGAGCCAGAGGGGATGCCGGAGCTAGTTCCGGAGCTGGAGCCGCCGTCATTGGCCATGGGAAAAGGGTCGATGGCGTGGGTGTGCGGTGGTGGCGGCGCTTCCCGTCGGCTCACGCTAACCCTAGATCGGTAGGGGTGTAGGTGGGGTGACTAGAGCAGCGGCGTTCCTCGTAACCCGTGTTGCCGGTCCCCCACCACTTTATGTAGCGCGGCGACAGGGGCCCACCAACCATGATAAGGTTGGGCGCCCCCGATCAGGGCGCGGATAAGGAGCTCGTTCGAGGCCGTTGGGCTCGAACGGGAGAGATCAAACTAACACTTATATGTAAGTACATCCTTATTTGTGAAATACACTATCTATGGAAAAGACCTATGATCATATCTTATAAATGATTGTGGCCTTATTCTTCGAACTACTCATTATCAAAGAACAATGATGTTAATGATGATCCTACATTACCATTTGTAGGTAGAGAATGATGCTATAATATATGATTGTGTTAATGGTGTGATCCTACTCATTGTTGTTCTTGTTCTGATCATGGTTTCTTTGAAAATGGTGTTAAGTATCGAGGACATTGCTGTTGTATAAGTGTTCGAACTGGGGGTCTCACAGGTTTATTGCTCAGGATTCTACCCGGAGACGGTGTCCCAGTGTAACCTTCTGTAACACTACAGTACTGAAAAGACTGTAGCTTCTATGCAACATGTCAATCCCTGGATCGATTCATTGGCTTACATAGAACATAGAGGAAATAACAAAGTAATAATCCCTATATCATAAATAACAAAGATCCAGAAGATTCATTTATTACAAAAGTCACTTAGCTCGAAGGCTAGCTCACACATAAATCAAGTAGCAACACAAATAAAGATAGTACTCCATCTTCAAATTGCCCACGAGGGAACAAGTGTCGAGTGGGGTACCGCGACCTATATCGAATCACCCAGAATCGGTATAACCTGCAACATGAAACGTAGCAGCCCCGAAGGGTCAATACATAAAATGTATGGCAAGTAGCGCTAAGATAAAGGAGACAATGCACCTAGCATCTACATGCTTATTTGGCTAGTGGAGCTTTGGCTAGCTTGCACTTTTCAAACACATTAATCCTACTTTCGTAAACCATTTAATTCACAGCAACCCATTAAGTTCACCCATCAAGTTTTAGTAATTAGGAAATAAGGATGAGTGAGAATATGTCATAGTCTCAAGATCAAGCAACTCAATCGTCCGTAACCGGGGACACGGCTAAGTACTTAGTTTTACACCCTGCAGGGGTTTGTACACTTTACCCATGTGACCTGGCCAACCCAGCTCGTACCACCACACGCATATTGTGTGATGATAGGGATAAGTCCAAGATGGGACCTTTCGGGAACTAGATCACCAAACCCCACTGCACACCGGTCCCAACCTATCATTCACTACATCTCTGGCTACGCTGGGTTCGGATCTCCACGACCTACTAAGTTCAACCAGCCACCCATTCTTACTGGCACATGGTTGCACATGTAAGCTACCATAACAAAGAGAACCAATCCTTCTCAATACCCTGGGCGGCATTCCCCACCATTAACCACACTCCGATGACCATCCAACCATTCCGCCCAGGTAGTTCATTATCATTAAGTTGTTTTAGTTTGAAGCAAACACAACTCCACCATAGTGTGATCCCCTTTCCCCGTCTTCACAGCAAGTCTAAGCACATCTACTGAGCGGGGCTCAACTACAAGGAAAATCCTACCACAATATATAGGATATAGCATAGCATAGTAGTTCCTACACAATAACTACAGAAATACACTACACATGCATAAGAGAAAAATAGTAGGACAATGGTATGAACAAAATAGCATCTACTTGCCTTGGCGGTAAGATTCGAGGGTACAATCCTCGCAGAAACAAGCGTTGCACTCGTCACAATCTACACGATACAAAACAACACATAAACAACATACCAAACATAAGCAAGTGCACAAATGCATGCATGATAGCTCAACAAGGTTTTCAGTAACCTCTCGGTGTTCTCTGATGTTTACTACTACTTCATGATGCATGGAAAATCTTTAATGCAATGAAAACAAGGCTATGCAATTTGTGAACCCAAATAATAGGATTTTAGGAAAAACACCAAGACTTTCCAGTAAACAGAGTTGTAAGACCTGGGCAAAAATACTACTGTGTAGGTAACGTGATTTATAACCAGGGGCAATTGGAATCGCGCAAAAAGGCGTTACAGAACTTTTCCTATAATTTTTATAGTGTTTTAAGCCTTTTTAAAGTCTCAGGGAAAAACATAAGGTAACCTGCAATATTATTTTATAAACAAATTCTACACAATTTTATGAATCCAACGATACCTTATTTGTAAAATTTGGCCTACTAGATCTTTTTCTACAAATTTTAGAAGTTAAAACTATTTTCTGCAATTTTTGCTAAAATCTGTAAAATCCGGGGGAATATTCCGGGGAATATTCCGGGAATATTCCGGGGAATATTCCCCGCTGACGCGTGGGCCTGGCTGACGCGGCGCTGACTGGGCTTTGACCAGTCAGCGGCTGGCCGTCCAGTCAGCGGCCGATCTGAGCCGTTGGCTCGGGATCCGGCGGCGTGCTCACCTGAGCTGGCGGCGGCGGCAGTCGGCAGCGACGGGCGGCGGCGTTCCGGCGGGGTCCAGCGACGGCGAGGTGGTGCACGGGGTGCGGCAGGAGGCGGTGGTCTCGGCGGCGGGGTTGGCTCGAGCTGGGGCGGTCTCAGGTGGCGGCACGACGCGGATGGAGCGGCGGCGGGTCGGAGGTGCTCCGGTGGGGTCCGGCGGCGGCGGCAGCTCCCCGACGTCCTGCAGGCGAGGGAAAAGGTGAGGCGGGTGACGGCAAGGCGGAAAGGCGAGGGAAAAAGGGGCTCGGTGGCAGCGGCGCGAGCTCACCGGCGTAATGGCGGCGGCGGCGGCGACGAACTCCGGCGAGGAATTCCTCGGAGCTGGCGGCGGCGTAGATGGGAACAAGGAGGGGAAAATGATCGGGTTGGCGAGGCCTTTAAGGGGGGTTGGAGAGAAACACGAGGCGGAAACGGCTCCCGCAGAAATCGGCGATTCCGGCAAGGTCGGTGGCCTCTGCGTCCGTGCTCGTGTCGAGCATGGTCTGCTCGATGCGCTCCCGCTGGCAGGTGGGCCCGGGCGGCGGCGGTCTTCGCGTTGCGCGCGCGGCGGCGGCTATCTGCCGCTCGCTGGCAGGCGGCTCCCGGGTGGGCTGCTGGGCCGCGGTGGGCTGGCGGCGGCTGGCTGACGAGTTTTTCCTTTTTAGGCAGAGTTATACGTACAGTCCTAACTTGACTCGTACTCCAAGATAATCCTTTGTACGCCTATATATACTCGCTCATGACGCTCAATAATGTATCTATCATATTCCGCCAAACTCATACTCTTTCATGGTATCAGCCTAATCGGTCCAAACTCTAGCCGCACGCTTCCGCCACGCCGCCCTTGGGAGATTGATCTCCATGATCTCCGCTGGGGGCCGCGCGATCCGTACACAGGGTTCGTCCGCCGATCCGTGATCGGCTGCCCTGTAAGTCTTTTTTTCCGATCACTTGATCGGTAAGTCTTTTTTTTTTATCTCTTTATCGGTTTTCTTTTTTGGTTTACCGATCTTAGATCGGATTGAGTCTCCCATCGCCGTCGTCATCGCCGCGCCTCTACTCCGACCATTGGCATCGAGGATCTACACCACGCCCATGCGCCTACCTCCTTCGCTGTTGCGCCTGCCTCGGTAGGCTGTCGCGGCCTCATGGCAGGCTGCCGCGCACCACGGACGGTTGCTACGCCTTCCGTGGAAGGCTTCCGCGGCCGCCCCCCTCGGATCATCTTTGTCGTCATCGTCCGGGACTTCACCGACAACGCCGCCATTGAATTCGATCTACGCGTTGTCCACCCCATGGCACATGCTGTGCAATTTCGGCCTGATCAACTGATCCCGCGCTTGTCTACGCCAAGCACGTCCCCGAGCACGTGCCTATGACCGATCGAGCTACGGGCTGCCGCTGTGTCGCCCCGTAGGGCCGCAGCGCCGCCACCCTTGGTCCATGCTACCGGCTTCCAACGCGCCTTCCTTAGCATGTATGTCGCTGGTGGTCTCCCAGCCGCTGCACCGACTTGCGCCCTGCAGCTATGCCGCCCCCTTGGGTCGTAGCGTGGCTGCACGCAGTCTACTTCGCCGTCCTCGTGCATCAACGGCCTCGGCTTTCACCGCGCCATCTCCTACGGCGCGGATCGCCGCTATCTACACATGGTCTTCGTCACGTCGCCGGGTGTTGCTCGCCTACTTCGAGCACCGCCGCCGTGCTTCACAAGGTAACCTGCAGGGCGCCCTCTCGCTGTCGCAGGTCCCGCCGACTACCCCATTGCCACTCCAGGCATTCAGCATGACTACCCTAGGTCGCCGCTGTTTTCGCCATGTTCTACGTCTTTGTCCACTACAACTTTGCCGCCAGTGTCATAGTCTCATCCCCGACTACACCACCTGCTACTCTACTCCGACAACCGCGGACATCGCCGACATCTCTCCCTTTGCCGCTCTGCGCGTCGCAACCGCTCTGGAGGCTTCCTCTGCTAGTCTTTCTGACATGGCGACAAGTTCATGATGGTTCGTGAGAGCTTTAATCACTAGTTTTCTCATAACAAGTTTAATTTGGAAGGTAAACAAAAGCATGGATATACTTGGAATAGCATAAGCTAGTAGGTAGGTATGGTGGTCTCTTTAGAATAACTTGGTTTAGGGAGTTGGATGCATGAGTGGAACTCATACTTGGTTGTGGAGGCTAGCAAAAGACTAGGAGCGACCAACTAAGAGAGCAATAATGGCCATAATCATGCAGAGCGACAAAACATTATTGATCAAAGCATAAAGTGATACTACAAGTTGAAAACTAAATGATCATAAAGGCTATGGTGACTTGAGATAGTCATAACATGGTGTGAGCATGTGCCAAGTCAACCCAAATAAAGCATCAAAGGAGAATACCACTATACTATGCTTTAATATGCTAAAACAACGCATGATTCATCCAAGGCACATTAAGCAATCTCAATTGTTTACAACAAGTCATGCTACAACAAAGAATACTAAGCATAAAGCCAAAAAAATATCAAGCATGGCATGACAAAGCATAGGCCACAGTCAAAAAAAAAGCTCCTTTTACCACATAAGTATGAACTTTCCTACTCTTTTCCAACCCAAACCAAACTATTTGCAAACCAATGTATGAAAGAGGGGGTCCAACCAATTTATTTAGCAAACTAAGAAAACCAAGCAAACAAAAAACCGAAATGAAAACGAAAAAAGAAGACGCTCCAAGAACAACACAACTGTGCATGACACAATAAAAATGACGCGTTTGGAAGAAACCTGGGATTTTTATTGATGAAGAAGGGGATGCCTTGGGCATCCCCAAGCTTTGACGCTCGTACTTCTTGGATATTTCTTGGGGTGACACGTGTGGCATCCCCAAGCTTGAGCTTTAGTCCATCCTTCATCTCATTACTCATTCCTTCCATACACCTGAAATTTTTCCTTCATACAAAACTTCACACAATCTTTATTAGCAACATTAGTGCACTCAAGATAAAAGGTCTTAAGGTTTAGTTCCAACACCAATAAAATTCCATTAGAACACTAGCAACTATAGCACTTCCCTCAAAAAGCTCAATTCCCCAAAAGAACTCAAAAAGGAACCGACAAGAAGCAAATGCAGAAAATGGCAGAAATCTGTCAAAATAGACCAGCAGGTAAAGACGATTTTTTTTGAAGACCTTCTGTTGCTCAAATCAAAAAGTGTTGAATGAAAGTTAGATAACAACCTGGGGCAGAAGCACAAAAATTCACGCCTCAAAAAGACTTTCAGAGATTTTACACGAATATTTAAGGTGAAACACATAAATCTGTTTCAGGACAACAACTTTCCCAATCATTACTTCTCTCTCATTAGAGGTTACTCTTGGCACAAAAAGAAAATAAAAAAGATAAGGAGCGGTTATTACTGAAGTAATAACTTCCAAGACTCATCTAAAACTTTTGGGTTATCTCCCAATAAGTACTTTTCTTTAACGCCTTTAAGTTAGGCATAAGAAGCAAGAAAGAATCAAATGTTCTCAAATGAAGAAGCATTAAAACCAAATTTCTTGCCCTTACCTCTCTTACTTTTATTCTTAACCTTGGGGAAAATATAATTGTTTGGTGGAGAAGAAAGGTGCATGGTCCCCTTTCCCACATCTATTATTGCTCCAAGGAGTTCTAATAGGGACCTTCCAAGTGTAATTTGTCCTTTTCCTGCACATTCAATAACAAGATAATCAGTAGAAATCATTTTCTCAAGGATCTTTGTAGACACTCCTTCAGCTATTCCAAGAGGTAATATGGTAGCATTATTAGCAAGAGATATTTATTTTGCTCCTTTAGTAAGCCCCCAAGTATTCAGAGATTCATAAATATCTTTGGGCATAAGGCAAAATTCAGACATGATATCACAGCGAGCTTGAAAAGTTTTAGTGTTTATCTCAATCTTTACTGTAGGGATCCACTTTGATGGTTCAGAATTTATTGGAACATAATTGTGATGCTCCCTAAGCATATTATAGCAATCTTTTAAGCTAGCAGTGCCAGTCTCAAGAGTGTTCAACCTAGCAAATATTCTTGCGAAAGAAATATCAATTTGGCTAGGCAAGTTGTAAGTGAGGATCAATTTCTTTATAACATTAATAGCATCATCCTCATTACATTGGAGGAAATATCCTCCCATAATAGCATCTAAAGCATATCTATAGAAAAGAGCAATTCCAAGGTAAAAACTGCTAAGGAACAAACTTTGAGTAATTTTAGGCTCATTTTTTTCATGTAGATCAGAGATTCTAGACCAAGCTTCCTCAAAACTTTCCTCAATTCCTTGTTTAAAAGTGAAAATCATTTCCTCGGGTGACATAGTGATTGGAGCAAGGCTAGACATAATGGCAACTTAGGATAGGAACTAATTTTTTTTGTGTTTTCAAATAAGAAAGCAAACAAGTAAAACTAATTTTTGTGTGTGTTTTTGATAACAAAACAAGCAAATAAAGCAAAAAGAAACTAAGCAAAACAAAAATAACAAAGTAAAGAGATTGGTTATGAGGGACTCCTCTTGTGAAGATGTCATTGACTCCCCGGCAACAGCGCCAGAAAAATGCTTGATGGCTCAGTGTCGGCGCCAGAAAAATGTTGGTGCGATGTTGATATAGAGCTCGTTGGGAACCCCAAGAGGAAGGTATGATGATCACATCAGCAAGTTTCCCTTAGTTATGAAACCCAGGTTTAATCGAACCAGTATGAGCAAGGAAACACCCCAAAAGTGTTGCTAGCTGAGCCTTGGCAGGGCGCAGTACCGGTGCTAGTAGCAACGTGGAGACCTGCACAACCCAACCACAGAACTTTGTCACCAACTTGCGATGAGGTTGTCAATCTCACCGTGTTTTGTGAAAAACAAAGGATTAAACGTATCGAATGGAAAGAAGTAATAGTTTGCAAAAAGTAAACACAAAGCAATAAACAGTTTATAGATTGTATGTAAAAGAAAGGACCGAGATCCATAGTTCACTAGAGGTGGCTCTCCTTAAGATAGATAACATGCTGGGTGAACAAATTACAGCGGGGCAATTGACAAACATCGAGAAAGCAATACATGCATATACTAATCATCTTGACTCCTTTGAGATTCGATTGGGCATTACAACATTATACATAGACCGCCATCCAACTGCATCTATGACTAATAATCCACCTTCAGGTTATCATCCGAACCCCCTCCAGTATTAAGTTGCAAGCAACAGATTATTGCTTTAGGAACTGTGTGTAAAGTAAACAATACGATTGTTCTATTTACAAAGGATTGTTGTTTTCTCCCTAGTAGCAACAGCACATCTAGTACCTTAGAGATTTCTGTCACTTCCCCAGATTACCAGAGGCATGAACCCACTATCGAGCATAAATACTAACTCTTGGAGTTACTAGCATCTACTTGGCCAAGATAGCTACTAACAACGGAAAGCATGCAAGATCACAAATAACAAAGACATGATAGAATCAATAATCAATCTAAAATAGCATCTCAGTATCCATCGGATCCCCGCAAACACAACATGCAGAATTACAAATAGATGATCTTGATCATGAACGGAGCTCACAATATCTAGACATGAAAGCACAAAGGAGGAGAACCAGCCATCTAGCTACTACATGGATCCGTAGTCCAAGGATGAACTACTCACGCATCACACCGGAGACTTGCATGGTGATGAAGAAGGCCTACAGGGTGAATTCCCCTCTCCGGAAGGGTGCCGGGAAGAGCTTCAGATCCCTCCCTATCTAGGGATGGAGATGACGGCGGCTACAGACTCTTTCATGGATTTTTGATCGGGCCCTTAGGGTTTTCGTCCTGAGGGCATCTTATAGGCGGAAGGGGAGGCCGAGGGGGTGCCGGAGGCGGCCAGACCACCCCCTGGCGCGGGCCAGGCTTGGCCGCGCGGCTAGGTGGTGTGGTGGCCCCCTGGCCCCTCTCCGTCTCGTACTATGGCATCTGATGACTTCTGGAAAAATAGGCACTTTGGCTTTTGTCCCATCCAATTCCGAGAATATTCATTTTCTGACTATCCTGGAACCAAAAACAACAGAAAACAGGCAGCTGGCACTGTGGCTCTTGTTAAAAGGTTAGTCCAAGAAATCATATGAAAAGTACTCCAAAGTGTGGACAAAACACAAGAAAGTGGATAAAACCAAGCATGGAACATCAAAAATTATAGATACATTTGCAATGTATCAACCTTCCACCTCCACTCCGGACATCCTCCGGACTCACCGAAACCCTTCCGGTTTTCTCTCTTCTTTTCTTCGGTGATTCCACCGATCCTATAAACACTCTCTAAGCATCATCAAGCCCTTAAGCATGATACCCCACAGTTCGGGAACACTCCAGACCTGGTCGGGACACTCCCGCACCAATGATCGACAGAGGGACCTGGATGGCCATGTGACCCCTGTCATGTCTTATTCCCTTTGTCACTCGATACTTGCATTGCCCGAGATCTGATCAATGACATCACCATGTCATGTTCAATATCGTTACTGAACAATGCTACTTGACTCGTTCCCACAAGTGATAACCCCGTGATCAAATCACACGCTGCGCAGCTATTGGATATAACCTCTCCGAGTGGGCCCTTGAGTATCTTCCCATCACATGGACGGACAAATCTCGCTCTTGACATATATTGCCTCTAAGGTTTGCTCCAAGTACCTGAACACACCTTTATAACCACCGTATTACCAGATGGCGTTTGATGCTATCTAAGCACTCTCGGGAGACAGTGATTGATATAGCCTCACGGTCTAAGGAATAGTCTACAAGGATCCTTTTCTAATCATCGTAACTTGAACTTCGTGACATGATCGGGTCACGATGTTTAGATTGGGTATTGGTTCATCATCTCATTCTCAGAATGAGATGACTCCATTTCCAACTGGCATAAATGCCACATGATCAGGAAACATGATCATTTGTTGACCAATGAACCAGTGACTAGAGTTTCCCTGGGAACCCCTGGTTTGTTTGTATATCACACGTGTATTGATGTTTCCACTCAATACAGTTATAGCATGATATAAAACTTAATCATAAACTATATGAAAAATGATAATAGTCCTTACTACTATTTGTCTCTAGGGCATATTTCCAACACTTTACACTTTCTTGGACTAACCTATTAACAAGAGCCACAGTGCCAGCTGCCTGTTTTCTGCTGTTTTTTGGTTCCAGTAAAGTCAGAAAATGAATATTCTCGAAATTGGAAGGGACAAAAGCCAAAGTCAGTTTTTCACCGAGGGACACCTGGAGCCAGAATACGAGACGGAGAGGGGCCAGAGGGCAGCCACACCACCTGGCCAGGCGGCCAGGACTAGCCCACGCCAGGGGGTGGTGTGGCCAGCCCAGACACCCCCTCGACCTCTCCTTCCGCCTATAAGATGCCTCCGATACAGAAACCCTAAGTACTCGATCAAAAATCCCACAAAAGAGTCTGTAATCGTCGTCATCTCCATCCCTAGATCAGGAGGGATCTGAAGCTCTTCCTGGCACCATGCCGGAGAGGGGAATTCACCCTGGAGGCCTTCTTCATCATCATGCAAGCCTCCGGTGTGATGCGTGAGTAGTTAATCTCTGGACTACGGGTCCATGTAGTAGCTAGATGGCTGGTTCTCCTCCTTTGTGCTATAATGTTTAGATCTTGTGAGCTCCGTTCATGAGCAAGATCATCTATTTGTAATTCCTACATGTTGTGTTTGTGGGGATCCGATGGATATTGAGATGCTATTTCAGATTGATTATTGATTCTATCATGTCTTTGTTATTTGTGATCTTGCATGCTTTCCGCTGTTAGTAGCTATCTTGGCCAAGTAGATGCTAGCAACTCCAAGAGTTAGTATTTATGCTCGATAGTGGGTTCATGCCTCTAGTAATCTAGGGAAGTGACAGAAATCTCTAAGGTACTAGATGTGCTGTTGCTACTAGGGAGAAAACAACAATCCTTTGTTCATAGAACAATCGTATTGTTTACTTTACACGCAATGCGTAATGCAATTATCTGTTGCTTGCAACTTAATACTGGAGGGGGTTCAGATGATAACCTAAAGGTGGATTATTAGTCATAGATGCAGTTGGATGGTAGTCTATGTATAATGTTGTAATGCCCAATCGAATCTCAAAGGAGTCAAGATGAGTAGTATATGCATGATTGCTTTCTCGATGTTTGACAATTTTCCCGCTATAATTTGTTCACCCAACATGTCATCTATCTTAAGGAGAGCCACCACTAGTGAACTATGGACCTCGGTCCTTTCTTTTACAATCAACTGTTTACTGCTTTCTGTTTACTTTCTGCAAACTATTACTTTCTTCCACTCGATACATTGAATCCTTTGTTTTCAACAAAACTGGTGAGATTGACAACCTCATCGCAAGTTGGGGGCAAAGTTCCTTGGTTGTGTTGTCCAGGTCTCCATGTTGCTGCTGGCACCGGTAGTGCGCCCTGCCAAAGTTCAGCTAGCAACACCTTTGGGGTGTTTCCTTGCTCCTACTGGATTGATAACCTTGGTTTCATAACTGAGGGAAAACTTGCTACTATGCTCATCATACCTTCCTCTTAGGGTTCCCCAACGAGCTCGATATATTTTGGGCCATCAAGGTGTTGTTGCTAGTAGGGAGAAAACAACAATCCTTTGTTCATAGAACAATCGTATTGTTTACTTTACACGCAATGCGTAATGCAATTATATGTTGCTTGTAACTTAATACTGGAGGGGGTTCGGATTGATAACCTGAAGGTGGATTATTAGTCATAGATGCAGTTGGATTACTGTCTATGTATAATGTTGTAATGCCCAATCAAATCTCATAGGAGTCAAGATGATTAGTATATGCATGTATGCTTTCTTGATGTTTGTCAATTGCCTCGCTGTAATTTGTTCATCCCACATGTCATCTATCTTAAGGAGAACCACAACTAGTGAACTATGGACCCCGGTCCTTTCTTTTACCATCAAGCTACAACTGTTTACTGCTTTCTGTTTACTTTCTGCAAACTTTTACTTTCTTCCACACAATACGTTTAATCCTTTATTTTCAGCAAAACCGGTGAGATTGACAACCTCACTATAAGTTGGGGGCAAAGTTCTGTGGTTGTGTTGTGTAGGATTCCAAGTTGGCAACAACACCTTGGAGGTGTTTCCTTGCTCCTACTAGTTTGATAACCTTGGTTGCATAACTGAGGGAAACTTACTAATGTGCTCATCATACCTTCCTCTTGGGGTTCCCCAACGAGCTCGACATCAACCATGAGCCAGCAAGTATTTTTTTGGCGCCATTGCCGGGGAGTCAAGGACATCTTCACAAGGGGAGTCCCTCATAACCAATATCTTTACTTTGTTGTTTTTGTTTTGCTTAGTTTATTTCTGCTTTGTTTGCTTGTTTCTTTATCAAAAACACACAAAAAATAGTTGTACTAGTTTGCTTTCTTTATTAAAAACACAAAAAAATGACTACTCTTGAAAATACTAAGTTGTGTGACTTCACTAGCACCAACAACAATGATTTTATGTGCACACCTATTGCTCCACCTATTCCAAGCTACTTTCTTTGAAATAAAACCTGCTTTACTCAATCTTGTTATGAGAGAACAATTTTCTAGCATTGGTAATGAAGATGTTGCTGCTCATCTAAATAACTTTGTTGAACTTTGTGAGATGCAAAAGCATTGGGATATAGATGGAGCTATTATTAAGCTTAAATTGTTTCCTTTCTCTTTGAGAGGAAAATCTAAAGAATGGTTGCAATCCCTACTAGAAATAGTATTGATTCTTGGACTAAATGCAAAGATGCTTTCATTGGAAAATACTATCCTCCTGCTAAGATTATATCTATGAGAAGTGAAATAATGAAATTTAAACAATCTGATAATGAACATGTTGCTCAAGCTTGGGAAAGAATAAAATCTTTGGTAAAGAATTGTCCCACTCATGGACTGATTGCTTGGATGATTATCCAAACCTTTTATGCAGGATTGAACTATTCTTCAAGAAATCTACTGGATTCTGCTGCTGGAGGTACCTTTATGACCATTACTTTGGGTGCTACAACAAAGCTTCTAGATAATATGATGGTTAATTATTCTGAATGGCACACTGAAAGAGCTCCACAAGGTAAGAAGGTAAAATTCTGTTGAAGAAACCTCCTCCTTGAGTGATAAAATTGATGTTATTATGTCTATGCTTGTTAATGGGAAAGCTCATATTGATCCAAATCATGTTCCCTTAGACTCTTTGGTTGCTCAAGAAGAGAAAGTTGATGTGAACTTTATAAGAAATAATAATTTTGGTAACAATGCTTATGGTAATAACAATTATAGGCCTTACCCTCCTAATAATATTTATGGTTATCATGGTAAACCTGGAATACCTAGTGAAGGAAGAATTTTAGAAGTTGAAAGAGCCACTAAAAACTTCATGCAAATGCAATATGAGCAAAATAAGTTATTTACTAAAACCATGGAGGAACAATCTACTATTTTGAAAAATATTAGTCATCAACTGGAGAGTTTAAATAGGAAAATTCCTAGTTTGCAATTGAAACTTTCTAATGCTGAAAGAAATGTATCATCTTTGTCTGAAGCACAATCCTCTTTGATTAATAAAATGGCTGCTAAACCTGAAACTATTGATAATCCCTTTGCTGCTACTAATGCCATACAAGTTAGAATTGATGAAAATGTTAGACTATTAGCTGAATTGCATGCTAAGTGGGAAAGATAAGATGAAATTGCTAGAAATATTAGTGTTTCTACTATCACTACCACTAGTGTTGAAGCTAGTAATAGCTCTACTACTTTAGATGATAATTATGATTTTGATCTCGATGGTTGCAATATCTCTGAAGTAATTAAGTTCCTACAAAAGCTTGCTAAAAGTCCTAATGCTAGTGCTATGAATATGGCCTTTACAAAACACATTACTGATGCTCTCATAAAAATTAAAGAAGAAAAGATGAAACATAAAACTTCTATTCCTATGAAACTAGACGATGGTTGGGAACCCATCATTAATATGAAAGTGAATTATTTTGATCTTAAGGCTTTATGTGATCTTGTAGTAGTGTTTCTATTATGCCTAGAAAGATTTATGATATGCTTGATTTGCCACCATTGGAAGATTGTTATTTGAATGTCCCACTTGATGATAATGCTAAAAAGAAACTCATGGGGAGTATTAATGATGTTATTATTATGGTTAACAATGCTTATGTCCTCGTTGATTTCTATGTTTTGGATGTTGAATGCAATGCTTCTTTTCCTATTACTTGGGAAGACCTTTTCTTAGAACTGTTGGTGCCATTATTGATATGAAAGAAGGCACCATTAAATTTCTTAGAACTGTTGGTGCCATTATTGATATGAAAGAAGGCACCATTAAATATCCCTGTTGGTGCCATTATTGATATGAAAGAAGACCATTATTGTCCTATGTTTTGGATGTTGAATGCAATGCTTGGGATAGTTGCTGTCCCGAAACTGATTTTTGTGCTTCACCGTAACAATTCGTGTAAAATACCTGTACGTCGTTTTGAGGCGTTAATTTTTGTGCTTCTGCCCCAGGTTATCATCTAACTATCGTTAGTTCAAAACTTTTTGATTTGAGCAACAGAAGGTCTTAAAAAAAATTGGTTTCTATCTGCTGGTCTGTTTTGACAGATTTCTGCCATTATTTGCATTTGCTTCTTGTTGATTCCTTTTTGGGTTCTCTTTGGGGAATTGAGCTTTTTGAGGGAAGTTCTTCAGTAGCTTGTGTTTTAATGGAAGTTTTATTGGTGTTGAAACTGAACCCAAAGACTTATTATTTTGAGTGCACTAATGTTGCTAATAAAGATTGTGTGAAGTTTTGTATGAAGGAAGAAATTCCAGGTATATGGTGAGAATGATGTAATAAGATGAAGAATGGACTAAAGCTCAATCTTGGGGATGCCACGCGTGTCACCCCAAGAAATATCCAAGAAGTACAAGCGTCAAAGCTTGGGGATGTCCAAGGCATCCCCTTCTTCATTAATACAAATCTCAGGTTCTTCCAAACACTTCATTTTTATTGTTTCATGCACAAGTTGTGTTGTTCTTGGAGCATCTTTGTTTTTGTTTTTGGTTTTTAGTTTGCTTGGTTTTCTTAGTATTGTACGTCCATACAAACATGGGCCAGGTGCTATGCGTGCTACTCTGGTTTCCAAAAGGATTGAGTCCATCGATTCTCATACCCAGCCTGACGTTCCTTGCATCGCCCCTGAACTCTTCGAACTCGATGTCTAATGCATTCCACTGGCTAGCGTCTGAAGGGTGTGTCAGGATCTTGCCCTTCTCTAGATCATCTTCAGGTTTCTCTCTTTCCACGTGCCATTGCATGAGCTTTGCTTCCTTAGGATCTACGAAATATCACTGCAGACGGGGTTGATAGGAAAGTACCATACCACTTTTCGAGGAACTTTCTTGTTCCCTCTCTTGTACCGTCCTTGACCACACACCGGACATGTTGTTCTATCCGTGTACTCGTTCTGATAAAGTGCGCAATCATTGATGCATGCGTGGTATTTAATGTGTGGTAGGTCGAGAGGGCACACGATTTTCTTGGCCTCCTCGATACTTGTTGGCAATGTGTTCCCCTTAGGAAGTCAGTCATGCCAGTATTCCATGTTCGCTTTGAAGCTCACATCGGTCCATTTGTGTTCGGCCTTCATCTCCAGAGCCTTGAGCGTTACACTCAAACGTGTATCCTCGGGGCGACACCCAGGATACAATGGAGTCATCCCATCTACCTCCATTTGGGCCAGCTTGGCTTTCTCTCTGGCTGCAGCTTTGTCGTTGCTCGTCTCCTTGGTGAGAAATTCTTGAACATGAGGTCCTGCAAGACCGAAGTTAGCAGCGTCTGTGTGTTTGCGTCTTCTCCTACTTCATGATGATCATGCCCGTCGCCATATCCTTCTCCATGCTGATCATGCCCACCGGCATCTCCTTCGTCATGATGATCGTGCCCGCCGGCATCTCCTTCGTCATGATGATCATGCCCGGTAGACTCTTCGTAGCCCGCCCACGTCTTCGTGACCACCATGTCCTGCCGGCGCCTCATTGAGGTCGCGCATGAAACTGCGCCTGAGCAGGTGACCCTCCAATTGTCCAGAATCAGGGTCGATCCAGCGCTGGAGTTTGCATGTTCGACATGGACATCTTATCATGGTCTTGTTGTTCAGAATCATGTCCTCCTTCGTGTCTTTCTTGTACCTAGCAATACGACCTTCGCTCATCGTGAGGACCTGATGTCTACGCACTTCTATTCTTGTAGACAGTTGTTGGGCCTCCAAGTGCAGAGGTTTGTAGAACAGCAGCAAGTTTTCTCTTAAGTGGTTCACCCAAGGTTTATCGAACTCAGGGAGGAAGTGGTCAAAGGTATCCCTCTCAAGCAACCCTGCAATCAAGATACAAGAAGTCTCTTGTGTCCCCAACACACCCAATACACTTGTCAGGTGTATAGGTGCACTAGTTCGACGAAGAGATAGTGAAATACAAGTGGTATGGATATAAGACAATGGTGCGATAAAATAGCTTGATGGTGTGGAAGAGACTAAAGGCAAACTGAAATAAAGATGGAAGGAAGCAAACATGTAATAGATCTAGTAGAAAACGGTGTTTCAATGCTAAGAAACAAGGCCTAGGGATCATACTTTCACTAGTGACACTCTCATATAAATATCTTCTCTTTATGATACTACTCTTAACTACTCTCCGGTTAGAGACTCTAATCCATGGTAGGGCTATAACAACACACCTCAAAGTAAGATTTTCCCATCTAGAAAACCCCACACTGTCACCTTGCGCACTAGATGGGTCCAACAAACACCACAATTTCATAAAGACATCCAACTCCAAATATAACTCATAACAAGTATTTGTAATCTCTAGCCTAAGTGCCACCATGGTGTGCACGCTGTCACTTTCACACACATGGGGAGAGCAGAGATCTATTAAAGCACTTGAGTAGCAAGGTAGATCTACTTGATTACAAAGCTCATGATCACAATATGATCATGCATAGAGAGAGAGATGAACACATAGCTACCGGTAGAACCCTTAGCCTCGAGAGAGAACTACTCCCTCCTCATCATGGGAATTAGCAATGGTGATGGAGATGGTCGTGGAGATCGATGAAGATGGCTCCGGGGGCACTTCCCCGTCCCGGCAGGGTGCCGGAACAGAGACTTTCTATCCCCCGAATCTCCCCTTCGGTGGCGGCGGCGTTGTAGAACTTTTCGTGGCTGGAGGCTTGACGATTTAGGGTTTATGCATCGGGAGGCATCTTATAGGCAAAGAGGCAAGGTCGGTGGGCGGCCAGGGGGCCCACACCACCTGGTGGCGCGGCCAGGGCTAGCCTGTGGACCCTCTCCGACTCTCCTTCTGGCTTCGTGAGTCTTCCGGTAAAATATCAACTTTGGCTTTTGTCCCGTCCAATTCCGAGAATATTCATTTTCTGACTTTCTGGAACCAAAAACAGCAGAAAACAGGCAGCTGGCACTATGGCTCTTGTTAATAGGTTAGTCCAAGAAATCATATGAAAAGTACTCCAAAGTGTGGACAAAACACAAGAAAGTAGATAAAACCAAGCATGGAACATCAAAAATTATAGATACATTTGCAATGTATCAACATCCCCAAGCTTAACTCCTGCTCGTCCTCGAGTAGGTAAGTGATAAAAAGAAAGAATAAATTTTGAGGTGACATGCACCATCATAAACTTGATCAAAGTATTTGTGAAAAATGAAAGCTGGGATCATAGTACTTCAATCATAACATGAAAGACAAAGTTCTAGCAATAAGACAAAGAAACTATGATGCAACATGAAAAGGCACAAACAAAAGATTCATGAATAACAATGCTTTGCAAGACATTTGTTTGTTTCACATAAATAAAACATAGCATAGTGGCATTCAGCTTGTCCCTCATAGAGTAGAAAATATAAATGCATAGGACACCTTCAAAGTTTATAAGAGTGACTAGATACAAATAGTTTAAAACAAGCAATATCAAGGTATGCATCAATCAACAAGTCTTGGGACAATGCACATAGAACTAAGAATGACCACTATGCTCTCAAAGTAGGTGCATAAAGATAGAAGGTGGAGACTCAACATAAAAGTAAAAGAAAGGCCTTCATAGAAGGAAGTAGGGATTCAAGTCTCATAAAGAGCTTCCAAAAATTATGGTACTTAATAGCTTTCAGCTCTCATTTCCCCTATCATAAGCATCTTGAAGTGATTAAGGTTAAAGTGAACAAACTATGGTGTACATGCTGGACGAAGTATAAGTTAGAAATCTCATGTCCCTTGTATACGAGGGTCACTCCTCATGCTACTCAAGTTTAGTCACCGGTAAGTTCTTGTCATTGTAAGTATATGTGTATCATAGAGAACCGCCAACGGGGTACCCCTTGCCCGATGATACGGAAGAATCCCCATATCAAAATGACAAGGCAAGCAGACAACGAGCATCTCAGCATTCTTCTTATTTACCATGGGAATATGGTGTTTTTTTTCTCTCTTTCCTCTTTTCATAATATCTCTTTTTTCTTTTTCTCTTTTTTTCTCAATATAGGACTCTTTTTTTATAAGAAGAATGCTTCATAAACAGCTCATTATGGTTACGCTGCAGGTTTCCACCATGTCAGCATGGATTAGACCAGCGGCCCAGGCGTTTCTCTAACACATATACATAACTCCATGGACTTACAAGCTCCCCTTTCATTTCACACCGACGACATCCATATACAAAAGAGCATGATATCAACTAGGTACAAGTACCAAGTGCAATGTTGAA
Source organism: Avena sativa (assembly GCA_916181665.1). Taxonomy (NCBI): domain Eukaryota; kingdom Viridiplantae; phylum Streptophyta; class Magnoliopsida; order Poales; family Poaceae; genus Avena; species Avena sativa. Next base: position 123,141,223 of record OV702291.1, on the reverse strand, counting down.
AGCGTTACCCATGAAAGCATGGTTCTACTAATTCCCAACAAATAAGTGCAAGCATATACAACACAGATGACACAATGGTTCAAGTTTATTAGATGCAAAAAAGTAAAGTGTGCCATCAAGTTCGTGAGAGCTTTAATCACTAGTTTTCTCATAACAAGTTTAATTTGGAAGGTAAACAAAAGCATGAATATACTCGGAATAGCATAAGCTAATAGGTAGGTATGGTGGACTCTTTGGAATAACTTGGTTTAAGGAGTTGGATGCATGAGTGGAACTCATACTTGGTTGTGGAGGCTAGCAAAAGACTGGGAGCGATAAACTAAGAGAGCAATAATGGCCATAATCATGCAGAGCGACAAAACATCATTGATCAAAGCATAAAGTGATACTACAAGTTGAAAACTAAAGAATCATCAAGGCTATAGCGACTTTGTATAGTCATAACATGGTGTGAGCATGCGCCAAGTCAACCCAAATAAAGCATCAAAGGAGAATACCACAATACTATGATTTAATATGCTAAAACAACGCATGATCCTTCCAAGGCACATTAAGCAATCTCAATTGTTTATAACATGTCATGCTACAGCAAAGAATACTAAGCATAAAGCCAAAACAATATCAAGCTTGGCATGACAAAGCATAGGCCACAGTCAAAAACAAACTCTCTTTACCACTTAAGCATGAGCTTTCCTACTCTTTTCCAATCCAAACCAAACTATTTGAATACCAATGCATGAAAGAGGAGGTCCAACCAATTTATTCAGCAAACCAAGCAAATGAAAAACCAAAACGAAAACGAGAAATAAGACGCTCCAAGAACAACACAACTATGCATGAAACAATAGAAATGAAGCGTTTGGAAGAAACCTGGGATTTTTATTGATGAAGAAGGGGATTGCCTTGGGCATCCCCAAGCTTGGACGCTTGTACTTCTTGGATATTTCTTGGGGTGACACGCGTGGCATCCCCAAGCTTGAGCTTTAGTCCATCCTTCATCTCATTACTCATTCCTTCCATACACCTGAAATTTTTCCTTCATACAAAACTTCACACAATCTTTATTAGCAACATTAGTGCACTCAAGATAATAAGTCTTAAGGTTTAGTTCTAATACCAATAAACTTCTATTAGAACACTAGCTACTGTAGCACTTTCCTCAAAAAGCTCAATTCCCCAAAAGAACTCACAAAGGAACCAACAAGAAGCAAATGCAGAAAATGGCAGAAATCTGTCAAAACAGACCAGCAGGTAAAGACGAATTTGTTTGAAGACCTTCTGTTGCTCAAATCAAAAAGTGTTGAACTAACGAAAGTTAGATAACAACCTGGGGCAGAAGCACAAAAATTCACGCCTCAAAAGGACGTTCAGAGATTTTATACGAATTTTTACGGTGAAGCACAGAAATCTGTTTCGGGACAGCAACTTTCCTAATCATTACTTCTCTCTCATTAGAGGCTACTCTTGACACAAAAAGCAAATAAAAAGGATAAGGAGCGGTTATTACTGAAGTAATAACTTCCAAGACTCATCTAAAACTTTTGGGTTATCTCCCAATAAGTACTTTTCTTTAACGCCTTTAAGTTAGGCTTGATAGTCTGAGAAGATGCTCACATAAGACATACGAATTGAAGTAAAAGAGAGCATCGAGAAGCAAATTCAAAGCACATTTAAGTCTAACCCACTTCCTATGCATAGGAATCTTGTAAAGAAACAAGTCATGAAAGCACAAAGCAACAAGCATAGGAAAGCAAAACAAGTGCAACTTCAAGACTTTCAACATAAAGAGGGGAAACCTAATATTATTGAGATGCATAAAACCATGTTTCCCTCTCTCATAATAACTTTCAGTAGCATCATGAATAAAATTAACAATATAACTATCACATAAAACATTCTTATCATGAGCCACATGCATATAATCATTATTACTCTCCACATAAGCTTAGTCATTCTTATTAATTATAGTGGGAGCAAATTCAACAAAATAGCTACCATTATTATTCTCATCACCATAATCATCAAATATAGGAGGCATATTTTAATCATAATTAATTTTCTCCTCAATAGTAGGTGGACTAAAAATATCATATTCATCATTGTAGTCATCATATATTGGAGGTTTTGTATCATCATAAGCAATAGAATAGCTATCTTCCAAAGCTGGGGAACTAAAAAGATCATTTTCATAAAAACTAGCTTCCCTAAGCTTATACTTTTCCATAGCATTAGAAATAATGGTGTTCAAAGAATTCATACTAATAACATTGCTATTAGCATGCAAATAAAGTTCCATAGGTTTTTTTAATTTTCTCTTCAAACACTTCATGTCCTAACTCAAGATAAATACTATAAAGCTCTCTAATTTTTTTGTTGTTTTCCATTAAGCCTAACTAGTGAAAACAAGAAACAAAAAGACAAAATTGCAGACTAAAGGAAATAGCTTCGAGCACTCACACCGGAGGATGTGAGTACCTTTTACCTTACCTCCCCGGCAACGGCGCCAGAAAATAGGCGTTTGCCGTGGGAGTTTCTTCTTCTTTAATCCTCCGGTGTGAATACCTTTTACCTTACCTCCCCGGCAACGGCGCCAGAAAATAGCTTGATGTCTACACACTTCTATTCTTGTAGACAGTTGTTGAGCCTCTAAGTGCAGAGGTTTGTAGAACAGCAACAAGTTTTCCCTTAAGTGGATCATCCAAGGTTTATCGAACACAGGGAGGAAGTGGTCAAAGGTATCCCTCTCAAGCAACCCTGCAATCAAGATACAAGAAGTCTCTTGTGTCCCTAACACACCCAATACACTTGTCAGGTGTATAGGTGCACTAGTTCGGCGAAGAGATAGTGAAATACAAGTGGTATGGATATAAGACAATGGTGCGAGAAAATAGCTTGATGGTGTGGAAGAGACTAAAGGCAAACTGAAATAAAGATGGAAGGAAGCAAACATGTAATAGATCTAGTAGCAAACGGTGTTTCAATGCTAAGAGACAAGGCCTAGGGATCATACTTTCACTAGTGAACACTCTCATATAAATATCTTCTCTTTATGATACTACTCTTAACTACTCTCCGGTTGGAGACTCTAATCCATGCTAGGGCTATAACAACACACCTCAAAGTAAGCCTTTCCCATCTAGAAAACCCCACACTGTCACCTTGAGCACTAGATGGGTCCAACAAACACCACAATTTCATAAAGACATCCAACTCCAAATATAACTCATAACAAGTATTTGTAATCTCTAGCCTAAGTGCCACCATGATGTGCACGCTGTCACTTTCACACACATGGGGAGAGCAGAGATTTATTAAAGCACTTGAGTAGCAAGGTAGATCTACTTGATTACAAAGCTCATGATCACAATATGATCATGCATAGAGAGAGATGAACACATAGCTACCGGTAGAACCCTTAGCCTCGAGAGAGAACTACTCCCTCCTCATCATGGGAATTAGCAATGGTGATGGAGATGGTGGTGGAGATCGATGAAGATGGCTCCGGGGGCACTTCCCCGTCCCGGCAGGGTGCCGGAACAGAGACTTTCTGTCCCCCGAATCTCCCCTTCGGTGGCGGCGACGATGCAGAACTTTTCGTGGCTGGAGGCTTGATGATTTAGGGTTTATGCATCGTGAGCCATCTTATAGGCGAAGAGGCAAGGTAGGTGGGCGGCCAGGGGGCCCACGCCACTTGGTGGCGTGGCCAGGGCTAGCCCGCGCCACCATATGGTGTGGCCACTCTATGGCCCCTCTCCGTCTCGTCTTCTGGCTCTGTGAGTCTTCCAGTAAAATATCAACTTTGGCTTTTATCCCGTCCAATTCCGAGAATATTCATTTTATGACTTTGGCTCTTGTTAATAGGTTAGTCCAAGAAATCATATGAAAAGTACTCCAAAGTGTGGACAAAACACAAGAAAGTAGATAAAACCAAGCATGGAACATCAAAAATTATAGATACATTTGCAATGTATCAGGACCATGGTTGCCTGAGCGGTAAAAACATAGAGTATACATGAGAACCACACCATATGCACACACACATGCATGAATGCTAGCCGAAAAAATTGGGCATGACCTTTCCTAAAATTAGGACATATGGGTAGTGTAAAAATTTGCTGAAATGGAAATGAATCAACATTTCGGCAAACATCCATGCACCACACCAGCCTCGACAACAACAAGCAAGCAACAAAAAACTTCCTCCCAATGCAAACATTGATGCACCACACAAGCATCGTCTCGCCATGGATCGCACACACACCGCCCGTGCGACAAGCTTCACCTACATGTTCATGGCCAAGTACTCACCTAGTAGACACAATAATAGCGAGACGAGACCGCGCGATGAGAGAGTATGGACAAATAGATCTACAAGTTGGTGGAGAGGAAATTAGTAAACAAATAGAGATGCGAGAGAGAAAAGTAAGGAACTTTTAGATCTACAAGTTGGAGGGAAGCTTCCACTTACTAGTCTATGGACTAAAGTAGATTTAGTTACAAGAAAATGGAGAAACTATGGGCAAAATGGGGTGTGAGGGAGGAGGAAGACGAGCTGGGAGGAAGTAGAAAGGAAGAGATGTAAAATGGGTGGTGGTGGATAGATAGGGTGGAAGCTTGTCACCTTTTTCACATGGATCTGGACGCCCTCATCTGTGGCGCATATGGCAGTAATGCGCCACAGATGCTCAAACTTCTGTGGAGCATATGGCCATATGCGCCACAGAACATATGGTGTAGGTTAAAGTGGTGGGACCCAGGGTTAGGTTTCTATGGCGCATGTGTGGATATGCGCCACAGAAGTGAAACATATCTATGGCGCATACACACACATGCGCCACATGTCGTGGGTGAAAAAGTATCCATGGTGGGGCCCGCCTCCAAGTTCTATGGCGCATAGTGAAATATGCGCCATAGAAGTGTTATGCGCCACAGAACTTGGATCGCCCCACCCTGGCTGGCGGGTCCCACCAAACATCTGTGGTGCATGTTGTACGAAATGCGCCACAGAACTTCTAAGTTTCTGTGGCGCATGATTCCCAATGCGCCACTGACAAGTCTCTGTGGCGCATGGATTTACATATGCGCCATAGAGTAACTTGTCTACCTATAGGTTGTTCCCTAGTAGTGCTTGCCTTTCCCTTGCCTTCGTACTATGCGTCATTACCGAAGTTAGATACCTATTAGACAAAAAGGAAAACATATTAATATAGAGGGTTACACATTTTTAGAGTTCATTTAAAGTACACATTCACACTACTAACAAAGTAGTTAACAAATATGTGGTGCATTTGAAGGTATTGAAGAAGATAAACACAAGATTGGCCTAGTGCATATGTATATCTAGAATACACAACCATACTAAAAGAAGAGTAATTAACATATTCAAGATACATTTGAAGGGATTAAAGAAGATAAACACAAGGTCAAACTAGTGCATATGTAGACCTAGAGTACGCAACCATACTAAGAGGAAGAGTAATTAACATATTCAAGGTGCATTTGAAGGATTAAAGAAGACACACACAAGGTCAGACTAGTGCATATATAGACATAGAGTACACAAGCACACTAAAGGGAGAGTAATTAACATATTCAAGGTGCAATTTTTTTTGGAGAAACACAGTACATCGAAGACGCTTACATACACACACTCACCCCTATAAACGCACGCACGCAACCCTACCCTTGTGAGCACCTCCGAGAGACTGAGACGACATATCTTGATGTTGACGAAGTCACCACGGGTGCCTCGCCGTTGACAGGCACGTCACGTACCACTGAAAGAACATCGCCGGTTAAATCCTGGAATAAATCCAGATAATGCAAACACCTAAGTCAAGTCTAGGACTTGAACCTGGGTGGACTGGTTCCACCACACGGAACCTAACCACCAGAGCACAACTTATTTTGCATTCAAAGTGCAATTTGAAGGGATTAAAGAAGACAAGCACATGGTCGGACTAGTATGTAGATCTAGAGTACACAATCCCACTAAAGGGAGGGTAATTAACATATTCAAAGTACATTTGAAAGGATTAAAGAAGACAAACACAAGTTCAAACTAGTGCATATGTAGATCTATAGTACACAACCACGGTAAGAGGATACTAGCTTGTACATGTGAAGAATTTAATTGGTAGGGAGAAGCCGATGTAGGTAGGGATGCCGACCACCATCCCATTCCGTGTGGATGAAGAGGACGTGCTGAAGCAGATGCGTCAGCGAGTGGATGAACATGACACCAGAAAACTACTGGAGAATAGCTGTTGTAGTGTCTTGCCGACATAGATCCGACCAGATGCGCTTCCTGGATACAGATAAACATAAATGAGAAAGTGGTGATTGTGGTGGGGAGCCACAGGAAGGGAATGTCGTGTGAAGTTTCGTCAGGCTCAATCCGTGTGCTCAGCCTCGCTCTGTTTCTTTCTCTCCCCTCCAAACAGTACAAGACGCGAGATTACCAGGCGACCTAGCATCCCTAATTACCTACAGCCCGCTCAGACTGATGATTGCGCAAACCTCACGATTTATATATATTTCTATATTTTATTTAAGAGAAACGACGTCAGTAAAGGTACACGGCATTAGTTTAGTGTATCCACCCACCACCATCATCTATAATTTTAGATCAACTTGCTCTAATACAGCCCGTCACTCTGGCTGCAGGACATCTACCTTCTACCATCAAGCGTTGACCGGCGGCCGGATCTCAGGATCTCCGCTCACCGGCCGGCGGGTTCTACAGGATTTTAGTTAGTTCATCCTACTTACCTGCCGACGGCTGCCGTGGTATGTATCTGATCCCTCTCTCTCTCTCCCTCTCTTTGTCGATCTCGATTTTTAAGATGGCATATATATGTGCAAGAGGCTAGCTATATAAGATCTGTTACTGTTGCTAAATGGTTTACATTAAAATCACTAGTTGGTTATCCGTAAACAAATTCAAATTTTGGTAATCGTCAGACACGATAATTGCTAGTCTCTGCGGTAGATCTAAATCTTGCACTGCAGGTTCTTGTGATTGAATCATCTTCTCATATGTGTTAGCTCATATCAAATCAGCTGTTCAGAATTGGTGACTAACCTGTTAGGAATTTACCTTTTTGCGAAGAACCCGGTTAGGATCCAGATGTGCAAGTTAGTAAACTAGTTGTCTTTTATGACTATATGTATTACACTTATTTTTCTTCCTTTTTTGAAGGTACTGCACGGTATTGATTGCAAATGGATAACGAAATCAGTATCAGGCACAAAGTTGACCTCGAGCGCATGCTACTTGATAGAAGTGCAAAGCCAATGTGCCTGGCGTTGTCACTTTTAGAAGACATCACAAACTGTTTCTCTGATGATCTGCAAATTGGCAGCGGTGGTTTTGCGCTGGTTTATAAGGTAAGAATTGCCCCTGGCTAGTAAGCTTTCTCATTCCTAATTGCAGCTGTTGATCTAAAAGATAAACAACATATGAGCATCAGGGTCACACCAATACATGTTGTGAATGCAGGGCATAGTGGGAAAAGAGATAGTTGCTGTCAAGAAGTTCTACAGAACGTTCGATATGGATGAGATTAAATTCCATAAAGAGGTTGAGTGCCTGATGAAAGCCAAGCACAAAAACATAGTGCATTTCCTGGGATATTGTTCTGAAACGCACGGGAGAACTGCGGACTATGATGGGAAGTTTGTCATGGCAGATATTCGAAATTGGTTGCTATGTTTTGAGTATGTTACAAATGGAAGTCTCGATAAGTATATTACTGGTATGAATCTGACATGCCTTTCTCATATGTATGTTTTTTGTTAAGATCATGATATAGTCCTGGCCTCACAATTTTGTGTTAGTTCTGGTAAACTTATATGTGATGATTGTATCGCTGTTGGGGCCGTGGGTTCGGTTTGTAGAACGGCCCGTAAGGTTGTAATTTTTTATGTTGGTTCTCCTTAAATAGGTTGCCACGGGGGACCATAGAAGTTATTTTGTAGTCTTATCGTATCTTGCATGTTCGTAATTTTATACATATGTCGAGTATTCTGTTAATTTCCATCTCCGGTAAAAAACGAGAAAATCCATATGGTAGAACTATTATGTGTTATTATTCACTATGTTTCCATTCATACAGTTGACCACTATTCACTAGAAAATACACCAATCACTAGTGGAAAATGGGCCTTTAGCCCCGGTTTGCCATCCGGGACTACGAAGGCGGGACTAAAGGTCACCCCTTTAGTCCCGGTTCTGCCACAAACCGGGACTAACGGTCCTCACGAGGCTGTGTTGAGCGAGCGGGACCTTTAGTCCCGGTTCGTATAAAGATTTTTTTTCTAATTTTTTTTCGAGTTTTTCTTAAACTTTTGAATTATCTGACTCGTTAATCTGTCACATCTCTCATTTTTAACATTAACTATACTTAATCTTAGGTCAAATTACACTTATGGTTAAACTTCCCGGTCTGTCACCCATCCTAGCACTACTTCACCCCTCTCTCCTACCTCGCGCGAAGGACCCTTATACCTTGTTGTCATGACTAGTATATTAATCCTATTAACTCATATTAATATGCCAACCGTCTTTATTTTTTGAAATTACGAACAACTATTTAAGTAAACAATAATAAATAAGTAATAATAATATATTATTCATATGAAAATAAAAAACTAATTAAATTAATATTTTATTCATTTTTTCCATTTATTCATTTAATATGACATAAATAATATCTTTAAATCTGTAAATCGAAATTCGACAAATAATATGTCCATTATTATCAAAAAAGTGAGGAATTCAAATATGACAAAAAAAATTACTATTTTTTTTTTATTTTTGAAATAACTTTTATTTCTTTTCGAATTTGAAGAATCTAAAAGAATCCAAAACGGCCTAAAGCTGTTGAAATCAAAGAGGAAATTGTTTTCTGCATGTTTTGATAGGTTGTACCTTTTTTTCTAACATCGTATGTAAAAGTTATGGCCATTTGGGAATTTTTTTGTCTATTTTTTTTAGTCCCGGTTGGTAATACAAACCGGGACTAAAGGTCACCCCTTTAGTCCCGGTTGGTGATACGAACCGGGACTATAAAGGGGTTGGCACCGGCCGCAGGCTGCCGCCACCCCTTTAGTCCCGGTTCGTATCTCCAACCGGAACTAAAGGTTCCGTTTGACCGGGGACTAAAGATTGTTCCGTTTGAACCGGGACTAATGCCCATTAGTCCCGGATCCAACAACAACCGGGACTAATGCTCTAAACTGGGGTGGACGAAAGGCTTATTTTCTACTAGTGAATGTGATCCATCAAAAAGTATTTCTTCCCAAAAAATAATAATGGTCCATGACATGTTGGGCAACCAGCAATAATGGTGATTAAAGTCAGCAATGTCAAGCTTTTCTTGAACGTTTCCCCACGAAAAATATTAATCTCACGTATAAGATCATTTTATTTATTCAATTTGTAAAGGTATGAAATAAAATAGGATCCCCTTCGCTCGCGTCGCTCAAGGGGGCGACTCAGGCGATCCCTGACCTAGCCGTCCCACACCCTCCACCTCCAGCCAGGAAGCCTCCGGGCGAAGCTTGCGGTGGGTGGCGGCGCAGGCATTTCATCCTCACACAATGGGATCTCAGGCTGCTGCAAATTGGCAGCCTTGGACGGCAAGATGCACGCGACCGAGATGGATGTTGGAGCAGCGGCCCTTGGTTTTTTCGGTGAACTTGGCGACCGGTGTGGTCATGAGGGCATCATGATGCCTAGTTCGGAGGACTTGGCGCGGCTAAGCTCCACTTCTCCGTGTGGTGTGGGTGATGGTGGCGGTGTCCGCTGAGATCTCCGGCATGCTGGTGGGAGCCAGCAGGCGACATCGTGTGGGCCATTGTTCTGCCTAATAAAGGAGGTGGTCCGAGGGTTCTTTTTGTGCCAAGACGTTGGTCTGATGGATGCCTGCCCTCATGGATTTGGCCGGTGACGAGTTTCAGAAGGCTCCGCCGGCGTGCTCCATTGGGTGCCTCATTCTTGGTAATTGTTGTATAAGATGGGATTCGGTCGCACGCACCCTTGATATTACTGACCGTTCAGTTTCACGTGGGAGCGATGCGAAACTCTGCTATCTGTTGCCATCATGGGACATATCTTTTATGTTCCATGGTGTAGTCAGAGGCGGAGAATGTCATGGAGGTTGAGTTGTGAGAACTTCTATTGGTGGTTCAGGTCTTCGGGGCATTGAGTAATTTGCTTGGTGAATGTGGCTCCGACATTGAAAAGTGGGGGTGATAGCACAACAAAAGTGCAAAGTCTTAACTTTGAGGGTGAAATCTAAGGTATGGCCTTAATTTGTTCTACATGGCAATGGCCTTGTTGAAGACATTGTTTTGAGAGCGCGGACTTTCTCCAGGGTGAAATCTATGATCTATGATCGGGCGATGACGGCGTTTGGCCTTGTTTCCTTCTTGGAGGCGTCACTTTTGGAGTATTTAGATTTTTGGTGTTGTCTTGGTGGTGTTTGTACTGCTACTACCAGGAATAGATCACTGTAGCAATACTTTTCTTTTTTTAATTCTTCTTCTTTTCATTTTTGGTGGTGTGCATCCGTAATACCATTAGAGCACTGCATTGTTACAGAGGCTAAGTGTAATTAGTATCTTCTCGTTACTAATATATTCCCTTTATCCAAAAAATGAAATAAAATTGGAAGGATTGGGGAAGTTGATTTCTCTATCTTGTGAAAAGGAGTGACGTGTGTAGTTTGCTGTAAATACCTATTTTGACAATGAATGGCTAAGATTTGTTCACGGTAAGGTGGTGTAATTGAGTAAAGAAGTCAATATTTTTTGAGTTTGACCAAATATATAAAAAGGAATATGAAAAATTACAATATTGGACAAATACGTTATGAAAATATACCTTATGGTTGATATTGAGTTTGACCAAATATATAAAAAGGAATATGAAAAAATACAATACTGGGCAAATACATTATGAAAATATACCTTATGGTTGATATTGGTGCTTTAGACCTTCGTATGTTTGTCTATATATATATATATATATATATATATTTGGTCGAACTTAGTAACTATTGAATCTTTTACTCAAGTTATAGACCACATATTTGGGGACGGAAGGAGTAAGTTAGACCATATTTAGAAGTTAATTTAACATGGTTTGCATAGACAAGCATATGTCGACTTTACATTGGCTATAAGGTACAAGAATAAGAAATCGTTTTCCTCCACAGATGCATCTGGTGGACTTGAATGGGAAGAGCGCTACAAGATAATCAAGGGGATCTGTGATGGCTTACTTCACCTTCACGAGAAGCGTATCTTGCACTTAGATCTAAAGCCTGGTAATATATTGATTGATGATCACATGATACCCAAAATTGCTGATTTTGGACTCTCTAGGTGCCTCGACAAAGACCAAACTCGTGCTTTTACTTCAAACCTATGTGGATCGCAGTAAGTCAGCCCTTAGAAGATCTTTTACTTCTGCTTTTTCTTGACATGACTTTATACTTTGTGTGTATTCATTAGTTGTACATTCTTCACACAGGGGTTATTTGGCACCCGAATTCTACAGAGAACAGGTCGCATTTGTCTCAGACATATATAGTCTTGGTGTCATAATCGTGGAGATACTAACAGGAGAGAAGGGATATCCGGAAGAGGAGAATGTAAGAACACCTTAAACGTTTGCTCCATGTTCATGATATATCTTAAAATAAGTATTTACTAAGTTAACTTAGAGAAATTGAAGAATTCATTTTTTTTCTTAGACAAGCAATCATTACCATTACCTTGTTGGCCTAAGAGCATCTCTAACTGATTTATATGGCAGTTGGGGCTAAAAAATAGTCTCCAACAGTTGCCCTATACCTATTTGGTGCTGCAATTTTTTTGGAATGCCCGATATTTTGCCTCTGCTGACACAAATTTGCAGCAGCATGGCGTGGCCACACAAAAAATCGTGCGGCGTGTGAAGCCCAACTTTTGAGCAAAAGTTTCGCCACCTCCCCTACTGGTTACCCTCCGTTGCCGGCCATCCATGCCACCCTGTCCACCTCCCCACCAAATTCCCCACAAATCATCAACCATCTCACAACTTCTCCATGAAGTTTCCCGCCTACTGCGCAGTCGTGCCCCTACAAGGTCGCCATCACGCTCATGTTTGCCGGCCAAGGTACCATTCGCCAGATGTCTCGTTCCCTTTCCTCTCCGTAAGAGAGATGGTCGGGGCGAGCTCGATCTAGCTGTTGCCGCAGCCCTTGTAGAAGTGCTCCCAACAACACCCTCTAGCTCGATTTAGTTAGAGGCCGCTCGCGCATGCCCCCTAATCTCCAGTTCAAGTTGACCAGGGTATGGTAAATTGCACGGGTTTTGCCATTATTGTTGGCGACACTGCAGAGCATGGTAACGATGTCTGGGATTCTGGACAGGTCTGTGGCGGCCCTCGCGATTCTTGGAGAGGAGGCCAAGCACCTTTACTGCATAGGCAAAGCCACGGGCGGCTAACTCCACAAGTGTGGGTTCTAGCACGGACTTGGCCAACCTGAGCAACCCAAAATCGAGTTTGGCATGATCTGCCTCCCTCGCCCCCAACCGTTAGATTTATGTTTGATTCCCTAATTTACATCGTCCGTTACGGCAGCCGTGCTATAGAACACATCATCAGAAAAGCGGCAGCCATTTTCGTGCCCTATATCCCAAGTTTTAATGCACTATAATATTTTTGACATGCTCTATTTTACATCACCTGTTGGCTCTAACATGCAGCACTAAGATTGCATTTGTAGCATCCCGCAAACACATTTGTCCTGGCTATGCTACTTCACCCAAAGGTTGAACTCACGAGTAAATGTAAAAAATGTGCTTTTTATGTGTGAGCACTTCTCCATAGGTATTTAGCTCTCATAATCCTAAATGTGGACCAAAAGCATTGGATGGCTCCTCCTCCGGCCCGCCCGCTGGGCTCTGCCACGGAGACCCTCGTGCGTGCTGCTCCGCCGCAGGCCAGTGTGTCTCCTATAGTTCTTTAGCGGCCGACGGTGGATGGGACCCTGTGGGTGCGCTCGGGGGATCCAGTGGCTGGAAGTTGACTGGCGGTCGTGGGGGCCTCTTTCGAATAAAGGTTGTTCCCTAATGTTCTTCTCACAACAAGAATTTGTTCACCGAGTCTAATCCTCTTCAATGTAGACATCGACGTGGTCCGGATCTTGTAACGAAGATTTTCACGGATTGTCATCAAGCCCCTGGATATCCGATTAGAGTGGTATCTGGTCATGTGCACCCAAATCAGCCCGTTTGGATTCATGAGGGTACGATGTGAAGCTCCGCTGGGCTGTTGTAAACATGGGACATGCCGCCATTTCTATTTCCATGGTGTACACAATGGTGGAGAAGGTCATGGTGGCTGAGATTGAAGGAACAGTATTACTTGAAGGGGTGTTCGAGGCGATGGAGACAATGCTTCACATGACCTGGTCTTGGCACCTATTAGCCTAGTGTTTGATAAATTGTAGTAGCAGCCTTGGCAAGTGGGGGTGATAGCACTGGAGGACTTCAAGTTTGGTGACGCTCCTTGAGTACCGAGTATTGAATTTCAGGGTGAAAATTCAAGGTATGACCTTTATTGGTTGTTCCTGGCAGTAGCCTTACTGAAGGTATTGTTGTGAAAGTTTAAACTTTGTTAACGGTGACAACCTAAGATCTTGGATCAGGCGACAAAGGTGCTTGTGCACTGTTTTCCTTCTTGGAGACGTCACTTTCGAGTACCCTTCTCAAATTCGGGGTGTTGTCTTTGGTGGTGGTTTCGTTTGGCTGCTGCTGTGAGGGTTTAGTTACCGTGGCAGCACCTTTTTTTATTTTTTTTTATTTTCAGGCCGTGTGCATCTTGGATGTTGTTTGTGACATTTTGTTCGTGCTATCGACAATTTACCGTGGCGGGGCTGTTTTCTTTTCTTTTTTTCCTTTTTCTTTTTAGGTTGTGTGCATCCTGGATGTCGTTTGTGCATCCAGGAGGATAGTTGACAAATGCAGTTACACTTCAACAAATGTCAATTTAAATGTCCACGTGAACTAACAAATGGGGGCTATCGACAATTTCCCTTTCTTAGGAATCCAACATATATTTTATCTCTATATTAGCTACTAAATCATCTGTGATCAGTGTTAACTGTGTCTAGATCTGAACTAACGGTTGCAACTTTCTAGGTTCTTGAGAATTGGATGAGTCGGCTGGAGGCATCAGATCAATTGGAGACACAGTTGGAGCAAGTAAAAGTATGCACTAAGATAGGAATAGAGTGCATGGACTTGGACCCAAAGAAGAGACCGGTTGCACGTTGTATAGTCGACAGGCTTGATAAAACAGCAAGTACTATCGAAACTGGCATTAGAGGTTCATCAATTGGGCAGCAGGTTAGTTTCGCAAAGGAACATGTTGAAGCGGAAGAAGTTGCGGAATATGTTGGGAATCAAGGGCAAAAAGAAGCTCCATGTGCTCGACAATCACACAGGAAGGGGCCGTGGTCTGTTGAGGAGGACGAGAAGCTGGTGCAATACATCATGCGGCATGGCTGTGGCAGCTGGACTAATCTCCCTGCAAAGGCTGGTCAGCTCCTCATAAAGCCTCTTTCTCCCCGCATATAGTAGTGGATGTTACATTTTGTCATTGAATTACCAGCCTAATGGCTGATTTTAAATTTAGTCTCATACTCTCACCTCCTATTAGCAACAGTCCATTTGATGAACTCGAGAGTTTCTTTTTTTAATCGTTAGTTTGTATTTGTGTTAAGAGTTCCACTTGGAACCTAGCATGCATGGTCTAGTTCTAGTCTTCATAGAAGTAAATCTTTTATTTTAGGATCATCTACTGTTGGTCTAAAAGAGCTAATTGGTCAAAATTCTAGCAGAAAATGTGACATACCAATTAGACTCAACTCAATCGTTAAATAACTTTCTTCAATTATGTCTGAATTTGGTTGGGTCTTGCTCTTGAAAGGTCTGCAGAGAGACGGCAAAAGCTGCCGGCATCGTTGGTTGAACTACCTGCGGCCTGATCTGAAACTCGGAGCATTTTCTGCAGAAGAGGAGAGAATCATCATCAGCCTCTACACCTCGGTGGGCAGCAGGCAAGGAATCCTCATACAACTCATCTCTAACCATCTCAACATTTCATAAATTGCAGAACAATGCAAAGAAAGAATGAAATGCTGAATATCCAAAAAAAAAAAAACTAACTAACTTAACTGAATGGGACCTCGTAACTACTCGAAGCCCCTTAGAGATTCCACTTAAAACCTGAAGCAGTTAGAGAAACACGACACATTTCACATTAAGTTTTTCACGGTGGCGATGATCTGAGATCTGTTTGGTTGTTGGTCAGGTGGTCGGCGATCGCAGCGCAGTTGCCGGGGAGGACGGACAACGAGGTGAAGAACTACTGGAACTCGCGCCTAAAGAAGAAGGTGTTGCAGCAGCCTGGCTCCTCCAACAATGGCAAGTGCCCGTCGCCTCCGGAGCTGCTCCCCCTCATGAGCGCCAGCACCGGCGGCGGCAGCAGCACCGCGACGTCGACCTACCACCCCAACGCCAACATCAGCCACGCCCGCAGCCTGGCGATGTTACCGGCCCACTACGTCAACCCAGTAACCCCAACGGTGGCGCCAAGCCGTTTGACCAGCAGCAGGCCAAGAATCCTCTTCTGACTGTATGATGCGGCGACGACCTGTCTCCACGGCCAATTCCATCAATCAATGCAGTCCGTAGGTGGTTTGGCCCATCAGTAGTATCTTTTAAAACTTTTTGGCCCATAAGTTTC
The DNA here is from genome assembly GCA_916181665.1 of Avena sativa. NCBI lineage: Eukaryota > Viridiplantae > Streptophyta > Magnoliopsida > Poales > Poaceae > Avena > Avena sativa. The sequence goes on along the minus strand of OV702291.1, from coordinate 123,125,418 downwards.
TTTTCAAAAAAGTCCACCTATCTATTAATAATAATCAACAGTGGTATAAAGAGACATAAAAGTAATAAAAAATTGTAGATAGGTCCACCTAGCGAAAACAACAGACCCTAGCACGACTGAAGTGACTACAGACACTAGCACGGTAGAAGGCGCGCCACCGTCCTCGTCCATCGGAGCTAGAGGAAGCTTGTCCTAATGGAGCTTATTGTAATAGACAGACCAGAAATCATCGTGCTAAGGCCCTAAAGGACCAACGCACCAGACCAGCAACTATCGTCAACGATAACAACCATAGATTGGAAGAGACTGGCCTGAAAACACGGAAATTGATGATAGCCCGGAAGATACGTCGGACACAACTCAATCCGGTCGCCTGCACCACCGAAGCGGTGATAGGGCAAGGAGGACCTTATTCTGATATCGGAATATAGTCGTGGCCTCACCATCCCGATGAAGACACAAAAACTTTCAAAAAAAAAGAAACGAGAAACCTCCTGCCGACGAGAGACCGCGACCAACCACCGAAAAAACCATAGACGGGCTCAACCCATAAAAGCCTCCTCTGGCCTGAGAAGTCCACACATTTCACATGTACTATCGAACCATTCTAACCCTAAATAGAGCACCCCCCCCCCAACATCCCCTCCCTCATTGTCAGGGATATGATCCCGGGTACCCTAGAGTTGATCTATCAAAAGATTTAATGGAGTATTAAGTAATTCACTAGGAGATGTATGTGGAGAAAAATCAATTATAAGAAAAGATATGTGGTATAAAGAGAGGAAGATATAAAGAAAAGGGAAAAACCTAGCTGGGTCGAACTAGCTAAAACCCGACCTGGTGTGGCCGTTCCCATGCCAGCATAAGGTCTGACTAACCTGGATGGGCCGGGATTTATCTATCTTGGCTAAACCGGACTCCTTCCTGTCAGATGGGTCGGTCTTGGCTAATCCGGCCCACCGCGGGCCGAGCACCTCGACGCCAGCACCCCGCCAACACACTCCCGCCTCGATCCAGCGTCAACCCCGACGTATGCGCCTCCCCAGTTCCACCTCGTCGACCGACCTCACCTCAAACACAGGCTGGGCAGGCATAATGGTAGCTTGGCCCAACGGGTGGCAGCGCAACCTTGCCTCTTCACCTGGGTGGGCCGGCAGCGGTTTATCCCAGCCCACCACAGGGCAGCATCGTCTCTTCAATAAACCGTGGCTGGACCAATGCGCCTCTCTCCTTGAGTGGGCCGACATTGTCCTGACTCGACCCACCCTTGGTCAGCTAAATCCTCCCAGCCGCCTACAACATCTTCCCACCGCGGGCCTGCTCCCCCTGCCGAGTCAGATCCCTCCTGGGTCGTATCAAATAAATCCCAGCTGGACCAGTGACTATATAATCCGGTAATCCGGTTGGGCTCTTTCCACTCCCCTAGGTCGAATCAGATGCCCTCCGGGCTGAGTTTGAGCAGGAGAAGACACTCCAGGTTGGGTTAGAGCTGTATCCACTTGCACCAATGACCTCTGGCAACGATACCTCGACCTCCTGCACTGCAACGACTCCGAGACCAACCTTCACATCGACATACCATGGTATACCATCAAGCCCTTCGTCATGCGCCAGTATTGGGACGCCCTAGGTTCAGACTGGCACATCCAGCATCGTTATTTACGAGATGCTCTCACGTTCTCAGGGATGCTCCCTCGTAAGTCCAAGATGCTCTTGGTATCTCAAGAGATGCTACATGATATGATCCTTGGTTTTCAGGAAGAGATAAGACCAATAACTAGAAGATGCCAAGGACAAACGCTACAGGACAAGCCAAAGGACAGACAAGACCTTAGTAGTCACATCAGGAACAGTGCTAGTGGGCCATATCTTGTCCCCTGGGCTCCCCTTTATAAGGAGCGCTAGGGGGATCGATCTAGGGGAGACCCCAGGAGGGCTCCTCTCTTCTCTGCTCACGTACGAGCACTTCTTCTTCTTCTTCTTCCTCTGACTCTCCCAGAGAACGCCATTATAGGCATAGAGAGCACAGCTCAAGGAGCATCTTGTAGCTACAGTAAATGGCCAGGTGATATAAGATCTAGATGTAGGAGTACAGGTTTTATCTCGGTAGGAGAGCCTCGAACCTGGGTATATCGTGTCTTTCTGTGTGTTCTTCCCTGTGCAGTCTTCCCTGCATCATCCCTCCACATATTCATCCAGTGTCCATGTGGCCCCAACTTAAGCCTACCCCAAGCATCTGTCGTGACACCACCACGACACTCACATCGTTGCCCCTAGGTCTGCCAGCCAGCGGAAAGGCGCTCGTCCGGCTGCCCCTCATTTCTTACCATTATCATGTCGTTCTGAAATGGGGATGCATCGATCGTGGTGATCCAGCACCAGGGCGAGGGCGAGTACTGAGTGGCCACCATGGCGGACGTCATGTGCAGGAATCCAGGGCACTACGTCGCGCTCGTTGTCCTTCACGTCTCCGGTGCTAGAGGCAGTGCCACGGTGGTGGTGAAGCCAAGACTAACCCGCCATGACCGTTGTCTCAGCAGGAGGAGGAGGAGGAGCCTGGATTCTGAAAGTGAGGCTCCTCAGGTCAAGAACACGCTGCTCCTCAGACTGGTCTACCGCCTTCCACCTAGGCTAGGCTTTACTTACTTGGTTTAAGATGAGTGAAGATCATGTGGTAGATTGTATCTTGATGTCTCCTTCTTCCTTGGAAAGTGTTCCATGCACTTCTTATGGGGGGAACTTAAACTTTACATTCCCTTCCTTTGAATAAATGATAGTCCATGTGGTCCTCTAACAATAAAATCAACAGAATATAAGTCATATGTCCATAACAATAAAATCAACAGAATATAAGTCATATGTAATTCAACCACAACAAATTTAACTCTACCTAAAGCATGCTTGGTAGAATCATCAACAAGTAAAATATCTATGGAGCATTTTTTTCCATACGTTTAAGTTCAAGCAAGTCATACAATTCTTTGGACAAAACTGAAACACTAGATCCTAGACCTAATATAGCACGGTCAGTTTCTTTGCCAATAGTGATTAATATTTTGGGGAGCCAAGCATCCCCAAGAGTTATTGGTATCATATCTTCATTATTGTATCTCACTATCTTTTCTTTTATTACATAGTTTGCTATGTATAATCCAAATCCTGCTTGATAAACATTAATATAACGTTCATTAGAAATGTTTTCTAATATATTAATAAGTTCATGCAAGCTACACCTATCAAGATCTAGTAGAGGTTCATTTACTTCATTAAGCATTTTAACTTTCTCTTTCTTTTTCTTTCTACTTTGGAGATTAAATATTTCCTAACGATCATCAAATACTTCTTTGGGTACTTCTTCCTTTCCTAAACTCTCCATGATTTTTACTTCTAATAACAATTCATCTAGTAAAACACAAGCACTAGAACTAGTTAAATTCATAAAATGCATTGCCACATTCATCATCCAAATAGGCCATATAACTATTGGTTGACCTTCTATAGAATGTGTGCATTATCATCCAAGCTCTTAGGCCATGCTCAGTTTCGTAGGCAAGTCCCCTAAATATCTCCTAGGATTTTACAAGTAGTTCATCATCCAGTTGTTTAAAATAAAATATTATTTCTCTAAGGTGGATGAATATTTCAGGGGAACCAAACCTTTCTACAAACGAAGCCTTGATATTATACCATGAACTGAAGTTTCCTATTGTCCATTTTAATATCCAATCTAGAGCTTTTCCAGCAAGTTAGTAGGAAAAAGTTTAGCTTTGATTATATTTTTATTGGTATTACTTATCTTCAAAGCATTGCACCTATCATTAAATTTCTTTAAATTTAACATGTGATCGTCTTTAGGATTTCCATAAAAACGATTTTTATAGAATATTTTTATTATAGCACGATCAATCTCAAAAGGTTCCATAGGAAAATCATCTTTTTGAGGGGAATTCTTAACACTAAAAGGCCAATAAGTTATTTTCTCTATGTTTGCAATAAAGGTAAAGTTACACTATTTTTTATATTTTCTATGTGTACTAGAAAGGTAAAAACAAGACTAAAAGTAAACAAAAAAATAAAATACAAAACCAAGAAAAGCCCCGAATGGTGCAACCTCCCCAAGTTTGGGTGTTTGCACATGTTGGTGAAGATGATGCCAGAAAATGTTCTTACAATTGTTGTGGTAGTTTCACCACACTTCAACCACTGTAGATGTTTCCTACAATTCCTCAGCAACAGCGCTAGAAAATGTTCTTGCTCTTTCCGTGGGAATTATCTTGTGCTCCGAAGCTTGATGAGGTGACGACTATGAGGTTTCTCTCCAACTCCCTAGTAGCGGTGCTAGAAAATGTTTTTGATGACAACAACTCCATGTGTACCAACTCATTGGGACTCCAAGTATAGAGTGTTATAGCAAGCGTCTTTTCTCCACAAGGGTGACTCAAGGGTTTATATTGAACTCTCGAGGAATTGGCTTAGAAACTTCTCTTGTTTTCTTATTCAAGCAACCTAAAAAACAAAGTATTTGCACCGTGTTCCCAACTCCACCATGTGGTTGTCAAGCACAAGGTTTCATATTAGTGAAACTGAAAAAACCTATAAATAAATAAAAGTAAAAGCAATCTATAACTAGTCAAGAAAGTAAAATAATAAGGTAGATGTCTTTTTGGGATTTTTTATGTTTGCTAATAGTAAAATTGTTTTTTGTTTTAAGATTTAATTAGTGCAGAAAATATAAAAGCAATGAAAGTAAATACAGGTCATGTTTCTTATAATAAAAGTTGGGCCAGGGTTTCATGGGTTCGCCAGTCTATTCTCTCATAAAGCATAGTGGAATAAAACAATTAATAAGCAATACCATATTGATAAGAACTTAATTATGTGTATGATAAGCATTCATATGTGTATCACGTCCTATCTTAAAGATGATGCAACACATCTCACTTATACTCCTCTAGAAAGGAAAACTCCAAGTAATCTAGAATTAGGAACAAACCGAGTATAGCATTAGGTATTTTGACATGATGTTTACATGAAACATATGCTACCTTGAACAAACAAGATCATCTAGGTTGTCACTAGATGATAATAACACATGCATTCACTTTATTCCTAGTGAGGTAACAAAATAAAGGTAAAAACCAAAGTAGATTTTAAATTTATTGTCACTATCCAATCACCACGACCATGTTATTCCATATAATACACACTTCCCCCACACATGCCCTCCCATACACGTCAGATCAAAATAAGTAACGAAAAACGGGGTACATAATATGCATCTACCAATACATCTCACACATAATAGAAATCAAATCTCAAATATCAACTCAAAGAATAAAGATCCATCATATAGGAATTACATAGATGATCATAATCATGTTGGGCAGCTCATATGGTACAAGAACAATTATAGATCAAGAGAGAAATATATCAAACTACTTCCACAAACCCACAGTGCCTCTTCATTATGGTGATGAAGTCGGAGATGTCGGATAAGATATAGATCCCAATGGCGGCGGTTCCGGCGGTGGTTCTCCCTCCAATTTTCGTTGGTTCTATCTCTGTTTCGGTGTTTCTGTGTTTATGCACCGCCTCCTTTGGGATTGTCCCGAAGGGTATTTTTATATGTGTTTTTAGGTCAATGCTTTGAGGCTGAGATGAAGACAGACGGTTGCGGAGGCTCGAGGAGGGAATGGCCCTAGGTGGCACAGCGCAGGGCCTCCCCTCTCGTGGTTTGACTTTGTTTAAGTCCCTCAGACTTAAAAATATGCAAAACATGGTTTTCCTGTCCTGCAGAGTTATAAACCAAATAAAGGATAACATTGGTAAATCCTCATCAATCAATGAAAAATATGAATATAACATTATATAAGTTTCAAATATGTAAGCACATGTATCAGCAAACTAAAAAGTTCATGCATGTATTTTACATGTATCAGTCGGGCAGTGAAGTCACTCCGTCACACACCATAGTTGCTCCATCGGCAACCAAAGTGCCTTCTTCGTGCACCACAATCGCTTTGTTGGGCACTAAAGTTGCTTCGTCTCACACCACAGTTTCTCTATCAGGCACCAAAGTTCCTTTATCGTGCACCAAATTTCTTTGTCACGCACCAAAGTTGCTCCATCAGGAACCAAAGTTCCCTACCATTGTTCTGCATTTATTTTTTGCGCCACATTGCTTAGTCGGCACCAAAATTGCTTTTATCGAGCACCATAGTTGCTCTGTTGGGCGCCAAGGTCACTCGGTGGAGCACCAAGTTGCTCTGTCGCACAACATAGTTGCTCCGTTAGGCACCAAAGTCATTCAGTTAAATACCAAAGTTGCCTAATTACTAAAATTATTTTTTCGTCTCATTGCTCTGGTAGGCACCAATTTTGCTTGGTCAGGCACCATAGTTGCCCCCCGTCAGGCAGTTGTGAATTTAGTTTTCCTGTAGTGTATCAAAGTTGCTATGTTTGGCACCATTGATTACTTGTTTTTCTTAGAATCTATCTACTAATTTACACAGAGGTAGGTTCGTCTATACAGATTTTCGTTCCGATTTTTTAAAGACGGGTTTTCCCCTACTGTTCGGGCTATTTACATGTTTTGCCACCGCCAAGTGGTATTGTACGGTGAAAAGAAAAAAAAACTCCCAAGAACTCCACTCCCGATGGTCAACTTCTCCCCTTCCGGCCGTCCCCTCATCGCGGCCCCCGCTTCTCTCCTTTTCTCGCTCGCCCGATGTCGCCGTCCGCACCGCCCCTACTCCACCTCCACAACTAGAGAAGGTCGAGAACCGCCGGAAGCACCCACCCCTCTACGCACCGGATCCATCCTCCACCATCGCCGGGATCCCACGTCTGCGCCGAGCCCATCCTCCGCTGCCCGTGGGAGCCAACGCCTTCCCCGCATCGACCCTATCTAACGCCCTCGCCGGAAGTCCAGAGCCCCATCCTCCTAGAATCAGGAGAGTTTCCTCCACCTTCTCCAAGGGACGAGAGCAAGCCTTCCAGTTGCCTGGACCTCTGCATCTGCATCGGCCTGCCATACTAAGATGAGGATAAACGGCCTCCCGCTAGGACACAATCGAAGCCGGTGAAGAGGGAGCAGCTGCAGGGCATTAGCACCCTCTCCTCCCGCTGCAGACACTAGCTCCGGACTTTGGCAGGCTCTCATCCTGGTGCTCTCTTTAGTGTCACGAGCTTATCTCGTGTATCTATTATAAATCTCTTGCTGACAACGTGTTTGATGAAATAGCTCTAAAAAACTACTATTTGTAGGTTGTAGTGGAGAGTCTGGTTGCTGCTGGGGCTGCAAATACCGCTGACCTTGGGGATTCTCTGGTGAGGGAGCATTAAGTACCTTCAATTTTGTTTTGTTCATATCATTACTGAATAAGGAGGTAGTCTCCGCTGTCATGCTGTAATTGAAAATGGTTTGTCTTGTCAATCTGTGATTCTTGTGTAATATAGTATGACCGGCAGGAGAGGAGGCACCCAGTGGCTCGTTACTGAGGTGTGGGCGGGCGAGGCGTAGCCTGTCAATGATGAGGTGCCACAGAACACAGAGGAGATGTGGAGGTCGGTTGTTCCTAAGGGAGCGAGACTGGTCTGCGCCGTCGATCGTTGCTTGCTCTGTTGTGCTTTAGCTGCTATATTTTTTTAGTTTAGCTGCTCGCTTTGGCGTTCTGCTTACTGTGGTGTCACTAGCTTGATGTGGGTTGCTGCTTGCGGTAGGTGCCGTTCTCGCATGCAAGGGGGATTCATTTGCACTTTTAAATTGAGCTGCAAGGAAAGGATAACTGATTTTTCTCACTTAGGGTTCAGATAGCTGGACTGGAGAAACATGCCCTTTCTGTAACGACTTGCTGACCAAAAGAAATCAGGCTTTAAGACTCCTTCGTGTTGCGACGTTGCGCAATGCATGCTTGTATTAGCGCAGAACATGGTGTTTCCTTGGCTTCCTATACTTGTTACATTCAAGATCGTTTGGACCACTTGACATACGATATATTTTTGCAGATTCTGAACAAGCAGATCATTGAGGAGGGTGTGAAGGTGAACACACTTCCGGATCTGAATCCTGATGCCATCATCAAGCTTAGGATGGTAAGATTGTCACCACTCTTGTACATGAATTTTTAATTCAGTTTGAGCGTCCAAAACAAATGTTGTTGCAGGAACAACCAACACGAGAAGATTGTCACTCTTTACTTTGTCACTCTTTACTTGTAGAATCATTGCAAAGCACAAATATGGTGAGAAGGATTTTTATCTGTGCTGGGATAAATTACCTTTTGTATGTTAGTTCAGCTTTACTTGATTTACACAAGTTTAGGATCGATTATGAATTATCATATTCCACTAGACTTCAGTTCATTAATTGTAGCAGAGCTATCTAGGTGTAAAAACTGAAGTTGTACAGACAAATATAACACTGTACCTACCTAGCATCATTAGCTAATAAGAGAGTTTCTTAATCGCTTGGCTTTCATGTCTGAAAAGGCTGAACTGTCAAGTCAAACCATTGCCGAGATGAAATGTAGTCTGATGGAGTAATAAAGTGAAAACCATATATGCTTAATTTTTTTATTGAAATTGTTTCAATATATACGGTCATGATTTTGTTACCTTTTTCAGTTGACATCCTTAGATGTGCATTTTGTGCTATCGTGTGGTGTAAAGGAGATGCATGGTTTTTAAAGGTCTAGGCCGTTGTAGACAGAAGTGACGCTTCAGATGATGAAAGGGACGTACCTGATGGTTTTAACAAATATTCTAGCTTCTGGTGATATAGATAACCAAGTGAATCTTCGCCAAGTTTTTATTATTATCTGATCATTTGTTATTATTAGAATAAGCATGTGCATAATCTATCTTGAGGAGTGAGGACTACATTTATATTACTGTGCTTTATAGTGTATATTTCTTTTGAAGCATAATATGCGGAATTAACAAATTTAACGTGCACTTCGTTTTCTTATATTGAAGGTTAGTTATTGTTCTGTTTTGCTCAATTGCACCTGCATTACCAAATATCACATTAATTATAGTTGGTGAGACAAATCAAGATGGCAGAAGCATATGTACCAAAATTAATTCTTTCCCGTTGCAACGTACGGGTACTTTACTAGTCTAATTATAAAATACGATGTACTATGTGCCTCCTTGCCTACTTTAATGAAATTTCGCCCATATTTCGCTGAGTTTAAGTAAATTTAGTCGAACTTGGGATCTCGGCCTGAGCGTACCCAGACCGAAAACTAGTTCCGTCCGGCCGAAAAACGGACAAATTTTCGGCATGGGTACACCCAACGAGTGGAGAAGCTCTAAGCTCAAGAAAAAAATGCAGTAAGTTGGTGACAGAAAAATTCGTGGAGCTCGATCGATCTAAACCAGTCTTCCAAAAGAATCCGTCAGTATCCCAAAATCCAAAATTGAGTTCGCAAGAGACTCAGGCTTCCAGCTCGCGCCGGGCGCGGCCTGACGGAACGAAATCTCGGACCCATCCCGCCAAACATGGAGGTCGCGCCTCTCACGGAACGAAATTTTGGAGCCACCCCGCCACTCTAGCGCGCGATGTCCCCGCCACGTCATTGATCCGCGGCACACCTCCCCGGATCGCCATCCCATCCGTCCATTCTGCCCGCATCGAACGGCAGGCACCGCCCTCCTTCCACCTCTCGCCCCTTTTAAACCCGTCCCCTCCTTCGCCCAAATCACCAACCACCGCTCCTCCAATTCCCACTCGCTCCCGGCAGCTCGAAGCAAAGCAGATCGTCAGCCATGTCCGGACGCGGCAAGGGAGGCAAGGGGCTCGGCAAGGGTGGCGCCAAGCGCCACAGGAAGGTGCTGCGCGACAACATCCAGGGCATCACCAAGCCGGCGATCCGGCGCCTGGCCAGGAGGGGCGGCGTCAAGCGCATCTCCGGGCTCATCTACGAGGAGACCCGCGGCGTCCTCAAGATCTTCCTCGAGAACGTCATCCGCGACGCTGTCACCTACACCGAGCACGCCCGCCGCAAGACTGTCACTGCCATGGACGTTGTCTACGCCCTCAAGCGCCAGGGCCGCACCCTCTATGGCTTCGGCGGCTAGAGCCCCCTCATCTCCGTCGGCGCCGCCTGTTGCAGATTCCGATGTTTATTGCGCTGTTTCCTTAGTAGATCGAGATGTGTAACTTGGAAGACGTGGAGGAAAGTTGTTCGTATCTGAAATCGAATTCAGACTTGTTTCTGTGCAAATGCTGTGTTTCTGCTGTGTTGTGTTTGAATGCAGACTTGTCCGGTCCTGTTCCTTCTGGTTGTCCAAATTGTGCGCGAATGGTGTGGATATGTGCCTACATTCCAGAGGCTGAGTTAAATTATCTGCGATTTAGTTTTGTCCGAGTCGTGCTTTCATAATTCCATCCTTGGGTTGAAGTTCCGAGGAACAAGCTTGCAAGTGAAACGTTTGATTTAGATTTGAAGTTTCAGCTTTGTGCCTTTCATTCGTTGCAAGTGTGATCCTGCTTCTGGTTTGGAAGGATGATGGATTAGCTAATTTGCTACAGCGACACTGGAGGTTTTAGAATATTCTGTTCTAATTTGTTCGAGCGACATTGCAATTTTTGGAATACTCTGGTGTAATTTGTTACGGCGACACTGGAACTTTGGGAACTTCACACCAGAGAATGACATAGTCATTGTTGTTACAGCGACATTCTGTTCTGATTTGTTACGGTGACACTGGAATATTTTGATTGTCAGCTGAAAGCCCCAAATCATCGCGATCTCTTTGCGTAATTCTAAATCGTGTATTCACTAAATCTTTCTGTTGTACTAGCTTGTTTCTGAACTTTGCTTCAGTGTTTTATTTAGCATATATACTTCAGTACAGCCTCACACAACCGCTGACTTCTGTTCTAGACCATGATACTGACGCCTTTGTCCGTGACGATGACGAGCACCTTGTTTCTTTGCTTGTTACACTTCTGTACAGACCAACCTTCATCTTGCAGATTGTATACTTAAATTTAGTTCTATGCCAGAGCTATGACACGTACGGAGCGGAGCTCGAGGGGCGATCATGGCGATTCCCTGATGTGCCCCTCCTCGTGCCACCTCGCGGGCCCTGTCCCACCACCTCTCCTGAGCCCAGTCACACCCCCTACTGTTCCGACCCTCCTCCAGGTTCATCGGGCGCGTGGTGGGCGCAGCGGACAGGCCCCACCTGAGCGGGGCGGCGTACGGTTTACGTTTCCGCCATGCCGCCGTTCCTGCTTCGTCCACCTGCACTACTCCGCCGGCTGCCTCGCCCTCTCCGACTTCAACACAGCCCTCGCCTCTGCTTGCTTGTCTCCTTCCGGTGAGGAAATTTGCTTGACGCCGGCGATTCCTGCCTATGGAGAGGAGGATGAGTCGTGTTGCGGCTCAACTCCTTGCGGGAAGGAGGCTCGGGCCACGCTTGAAGCGGTTGACGGAGCGGGAGGACCCTTCATCGACAACGGGAGCAATCCTTCAGCAAGCAATCGATTGGGGGAGGAAGGGGCTTCGGCAGGCTCGTTCGGCAAGAGGAAATTTCGAGACTCTCATGCTGGATTCTGGTTCATGGACTCCTTCTTCGACATCGCCGACGTTGACAAAGGGATTGGGGAGGAATCTGAGTGCTGGCAAGTGAGTTGTGCGGCGTCCTCGCAAGCTCGTCGATGGCATCAGAAGCCCTTTTCAAACTCTTCGAGGTGCTGCAGAGGTCTCTGTCCCTATAGTGATGGAGAAGAGGAAGCGTGGTCGCCCCCGCGAATCTACGACCAGGAAGTCGGCTTCACAGTTGGTTCTATCGTCGTTGGAGGCAGGAGACCAGGCCATGTTCTCCCTCCCTCTACAGCCAAATCAGGGGAAGTTCTCCTTCCGAGATGCGTTGGCAACGACAACTCTGTTGGCTCTCAGATAGGACTCAGTCAACGTGGGTGCCGTAGTGTGCGCCCACCTAGAGGGGAGAAAAGACATGTGAAAAAATCCTTGCCGTTAGGGTCGGAGCCACATGGTCTCACCGAGCTCACGTGTGCTGGCGTTGAGGACGATGCTGACAAGGCTTGGGGATTTTTCTTCAGACAACTTTGGGGAATACGAAGATACCCCTCCTAGGGTTTGGACTGCTACAACTACCCCACCCTCCCTCCTTGTCTGGATCCAGAAAGAGCTTGTCCAAACCCGCTCCTTTGTGGAGGCAGACTATTTTCCTCTTTCACCCGATGATGAGCCAGATCTGAGCTCTAGACTATATCTTAGTGCTGAAAGTTGGCAGCTAAGGCCCAAACCTTCGTTTGAGCAGATCTTTGAAGCTTGTGTCATGGCAGAGAAAGGGAGAGGCAGAGGGAGAGGGAGAGATGGAAACAATAGAGGGGAGCAATGGCAGCAGATGCAGGTACAACCACCCCAGCAACCACCTTTTGGTTTTGGTTTCCAGCAACCCCCTCCTAATCAGCAAGCTCAGATGTTGCCACCACAGTTTGGATCATATCCTCCTTTTAGCTTTCCTTCTTGGCAGTATGGGCAGCCTCCTAATCCTGCTTTCCAGGGGAAATTTCCAGTGCCTTGGCAATAACCACCTCCTGGTTTTGCTGGACAGTGGATGCCCCCCAGTAGGTGGTGCAGCCCCCTCTACAAAAAACTCAAGGAAGTAATCGTTCCTCTCAGGCTGGAAAGAGTCAGAAGCAGAAAAATAGGGACTCAGGTAAAGGAGATGACTCTAAGTCCTTAGATGGTGCCCAACACTCAAATGCTTTAGCCGATTTAGGTTCTGTAGCTATTGAGAAGCTTGATGCATATGCTGAGGTGATCTGCTATAATTGTGGGGAGCCTGGGCACCACAAAGCTGCTTGTGCTTCTCCCAGGACTTGCTTTATCTGTAGCTCTTTGGAACATGAAGTGGAAGCTTGCCCAGTTAAGAAACAGCCTCAACAGATTGCAAAGTTTGTGGGCAGTGCTGCATCTGGCTGGAGTTTCTATCACATAGAGTTACCTTTTCAGACCTCTGAGATTTCTCCTCCCAAGAATATTGGCCTTGTTTATGTTGATCAAGGGAGTATCACAAAGGAAGAGTTATACCAGAATCCGGCCTCTGTTTATAGAACCAACTGGCCCTGGCAAATTAGATGCCTAGATGAGTGGTCTTTTCTGGTTAAATTCCCACCTTACCTCAAGGTTGAAGAGATTGCTGGGTATCCTAATTTTGGTCTACCTAAGGTGGGTGTATTTGTCAAAGTTCATGTTTGGAATGGAACCCTGGACTACTATGCTGAAATGCAGGATGTTTGGCTGCAAATCAAGGACTTGAACCAGACTTGGTGCAAATGGCTAACTCTAATGCAGTTTGTTACAGCTTTTGGCATCATGCAGGATGTGGACTGGAATGGGATGTTTAGGTCTTTCTATGAAACAGTTAGAGTCAATATAAAGTGTAGGGATCACACTAGGATTCCTGCCACCCGAATCTCTGAGGTTGGTGGAGTGCTATTTTAAATCCATTTTGCTGTTGAGAGTCCTGCTAGTGTGGTCAATGTGGAGGATGAAGATCCTAATAATATCCATCCTCCTAACCCTGATGAGCATAGTGACCGGCAAGAGAACCAACCACTTGAAGCTAAGAAAAGCTCTGATAAAATGGATACTGATACCAGCACGGGGGGGGGGGGGGTACTACTTCCTCTACTCCTAACCAACAAAAAAGCAATGAGAAAGGGAGTTCAAGCAGAAATCTCTTGCTGCATTATCTGACAAAGTTCTGGAGGTTGCAAACTGCTTCAACAATGACTGTCCAATCTCTGCCTGCTCCAGCAAGCTTCTTCATATTGTGGATGAGGAATCCATGACAAAGAATAAGGTGCTGTACTAGATGAAGGGCATTCAATTTGAAGATGACTGTGTCAACCTTATCCAGGAGATGGAGCTGGCTACTGAAAACACTCTCTTCTATGAGGAATCAGACAGGGACCTTAGTCAGGAGGATCTACTGAGTCATGGACTTGAGGAAAAGGTGATTAAGGAGCATGAGAAGAAAAGCAAGTGGGGTCCTGTCTTTGTTGCAAGGCAAAGTTCCAGGTTTTCTGATAAAGAAGGGAAAACAGTGCTTCAAAAAGCACAGGAGATTACCATGAAGAGGAACTTGGAGAAAACAACTGTTGCTTCTTCTAAGATGAAAGGTATTGTGAAACAAAACCCTTTTAATGTTATTGCTTGTTGGAAATATAAGCAATAATCCATATGATTTAATCCGAATAATAAACTGATAAAACATGATCATACAAACGGTACTAAAACCAATTATATAGATCAACAAAGTAGATGAACAGATTACATCTATAAGAGATAAACCTATCACATCTACAACAAACGCTAGAACAGAGAACTCTAGCATAATCCGAAAGAGACAGTTGAGTATCACGTACAGAGTAGGCTGAATAGCAGTCGCAGCGGTTGCAGCAGCGTCGCCCATGTTGAGGTTGTCGAAGAGGTCGCTGACGTCCGGGAAGAAGTCGTCGTTCGGGAACTCGCCGTCGGACGACGTCGTGGTTGCCAGTAGTCGCGCTTGAGTGCTCCCCAAAAACCTGATCGCCCCTCACCCGTACAGGTTCACGGGAGGCGGGGTTCCGGAGGCCTATTGTCCCGATCTGCGGTGCACGCCACAAGCCGGGATGGGGAAGACGAAAGCGGCGGCGCAAGGTTCTGGAGGTAGGCGCGTGTGTGGATTGATTTGCACCGATTAGGTTTAGCCCGGACGCTTATATAGTGCAGGTTAGGAGGATAGTGGGCTCAGCCCACGTCCGAGTCGGTAACAGTCCACGTCCATAAAAACTGAAAACGACTGTAATTAACGCGTCCGTTAATGACTCATAATCAGTTTTCCCAACAAGCAAAATAAAGCTCGGCTCGGCGAGATTCCCGCAACCCGCGGCGCGCGCGTCGTGACGAGGCGAGGCGGGCGGCGTCGGAGGAGAAGTGCGCGAGGGCTACTCTTCTTGTCACACCTTAGTGAGTGGTGCAACACTCTACTATATAAGGTGGTCCAACTCCCCTTCAACTAGCAATGTGGGACTAAACTTTAGCACCACTAGCACAACCATATGCTGCCATATACAAGTGGGCCAAAGAGAATTTCAGAATTTGTCTAATGGGCCAACAGCCCAAAACTCACCAAATTCCAACAATCCCCCACAAAGTCTCATTGGCACATCACATCACTTTTCTTCCAGAACATTGTTTTATATACCGGTGTGTAGTGGAGACTGTTAAGTTGAACTTCCACGTTAAACTTCATGCTACACTAGCTTGCAACTTGAATAGTGGACTATGCCTTGAACTACAAGTTTTCTGCGCGCTAGTTTCACACAAAATCTAGACTGGTACAGGGCTACCGTCGGCTTCCCCGCGGTTTGGAGCTTATGCGTCATACTCCAGGGCCTTTCATGAGTTTACTAGAGAGCACCCAACTCTCACAGACTGCGATGTTTGACAGTCAGACTCATATAGGTGTGTTCCTCAAGAGATGTTCTGCAGGACAACATCTCCGCTTATAAAAGCCACTTGGAACACATTAAGATAAATATCAACCTGCCATGCAGAATAAGAGAGTATTGCATCTTTATGGAGATGTAAATATAATATAGGGATACTCTCCTCTCAGCTGACCAACAGCTTGTCTCCCAGCTCTAATTCACGGGATCTCCGATCACATAGAGTGGGTTGCCACTGGGATCAACTCATAGCGTGGGTCTCAAACCCATATCCCTCGATGCATTATCTATCACATTACGTGATAGTCCCTTTGTGAAAGGATCTGCCAGGTTTTTAGATGTTTGGATATAATCCAACGCAATAACTCCGGAGTTTCTCAATTTCCTGACAGATTTCAATCTCCTCTTCACATGCCTTGATGACTTCATATTATCCTTAGAACTGTTTACTTTGACGATCACAGTTTGATTATCACAGTTCATCGGGATAGCGGGTATCGGTTTTTCAATCACAGGTAAGTCCATCAAGAGCTCACGAAGCCACTCTGCTTCAACAGTGGCTGTGTCTAATGCTGTGAGTTCTGCTTCCATTGTTGACCTCGTTAAGATGGTCTGCTTCCAAGACTTCCAGGAAACAGCGCCACCACCAAGTGTAAACAAATAACCACTTGTGGCCTTAATCTCATCGGCATCAGATATCCAATTTGAATCACTATAACCCTCAAGTACCCGAGGATACCTAGTATAGTGAATACCATAACTCGCAGTGCCTTTCAAATAGCGCAAAACTCTTTCAAGAGCATGCCAATGATCATCTCTAGGATTTGACACAAATCGACTCAGTTTGCTTACAGCAAAGGAGATGTCAGGTCTAGTAGCGCTGGCTAAATACATGAGCGAGCCAATAATTTGAGAATATCTCAATTGATCTTTAGCATTCCTTCGATTCTTTCGAAGTAGCACACTCGGATCATAAGGCGTTGGAGAAGAATTGCAGTCACTATACCCGAAGCGACTCAATATCTTTTCCACATAGTGAGACTGAAGCAATGTAATCCCACCATTGTCATCCTTTAGTAGCTTGATGTTTAAAATTACATCAGCCACTCCCAAATCCTTCATCTCAAAGCAGCGAGATAGGAACTCTTTGACCTCCTCAATAACAGCGAGGTTGGTCCCAAATATCAATATGTCATCAACGTAGAGACACATAATAACTCCCTCGCCCCCACCATGGCGATAGTACACACATTTGTCAGCTTCGTTTACAACAAAGCCTTCAGCAGTTAAAGTTCTTTCAAACTTCTCGTGCCACTGTTTAGGAGCTTGCTTAAGACCATATAAAGACTTCACTAACTTACACACCTTTGCTTCTTGACCATCTACTACAAATCCGTCAGGTTGCTCCATATAAATTTCCTCATCTAGCTCTCCATTTAGAAAAGCTGTCTTAACGTCCATTTGATGAACGAGAAGACCGTGTGAGGCAGCCAAGGATAGCAGTAATCGAATAGTGGTCAATCTGGCTACAGGTGAGTAGGTATCGAAGAAGTCTTCTCCTTCCTTTTGGGTATAACCCTTAGCCACAAGACGTGCCTTGTACTTTTCAATAGTACCATCAGGTCTAAGCTTTTTCTTGAACACCCATTTACATCCTACAGGTTTACACCCATAAGGACGATCAGTGATTTCCCAAGTACCATTACTAAGATGGAGTCCATCTCGCTTCGGACAGCTTCCTTCCAGTAGTCAGCATCTTGAGATGCATAGGCTTCTGAAATAGAAGTGGGAGTATCATCCACAAGGTACACAATGAAATCATCACCAAATGACTTTGCAGTCCTTTGTCTCTTGCTCCTTTTGGGAGCTTCATTGTCATCCTCCACAGGATCATCAGAGTGTTCTATCGGCATAGTGGGTTCAGGAATTATAGAAAATTCCTGACTAGATGAACTAGTTATCTCCTGATTTATGAGCTAGACATACCTTTCATAGGAAAGATATCCTCAAATAAAGTCGCATCATTCGACTCCATAATTGTACCAACATGCATGTCGGATACCTCAGATTTTACTATCAAAAATCTATAGCCAATGCTATGAAAAGCATATCCCAGAAAAACACAATCAACGGTTTTTGGTCCAAGCTTTCGCTTCTTGGGTATTGGAATATTGACTTTCGCCAAACAACCCCAAGTTCGTAAGTAAGAGAGTTTAAGCATTTTCTTTTCCCATTCCTCAAATGGAGTCATGGTTTTATCCTTTACAGGAACACGGTTTAGGACATGACACGCAGTCATTAGCGCCTCCCCCCACCATTCCTTGGAAAGACCAGATGTATCTAACATGGCGTTAACCAAATCAGTTAGAGTGCGGTTCTTTCTTTCGGCCACCCCATTTGACTGAGGTGAGTAGGGAGGCGTCCTCTCATGTATAATACCATGTTCCGCACAGAATAAATCAAATGCATTTGAAAGGTACTCTCCACCACGATCCGACCTTAGCCGCTTGATTTTAAGATCAAGTTGGTTTTCTGCCTCAGCTTTATAGATTTTGAAGTAATTCAAAGCTTCATCTTTAGATTTCAGGAGATAAACATAGCAGTATCTAGTGGAGTCATCAATCAACGTCATAAAGTATCTTTTTCCATCTTTTGTCAACACACCATTCATCTCACAGAGATCTGAATGTATAAGTTCTAGCGGTGCTGAGTTTCTCGGTTCCGCAGTCGTATGAGACTTGCGGGGTTGCTTTGCTTGCACACAAACTTGGCACTTAGAACCTTTGACAGTGGTAAATTTCGGAATTAAACTCATATTGGCTAGCCGCGTCATGCAACCAAAGTTAATATGACAGAGTCGTGAATGCCAAACATTGGACTCATTATCATTGCAAACATGATTAATAACTTTAGTACATGAGTCTGACAGAGACAAGCGGAACAGACCTCCACACTCATAACCCTTTCCAACAAATTGTACATACTTAGAAATTACAACTTTATTGGACTCAAAAACCAACTTAAAGCCATCTCGACATAAAAGCGATCCGCTGACGAGATTCTTATTGATGGAGGGAACATGCTGCACGTTCTTCAGCTGTACGGTCTTCCCCGAAGTAAACTTCAGATTTACCGTACCAACGCCATGAACAGAAGCACGTGAGCCGTTTCCCATCAGCACGGAAGAGGTCCTTGAGACCTGATAAGAGGAAAACATGGAAATATCAGAACATACATGTGTATTAGCACCCGTGTCTATCCACCAATCAGGAGAATGACATACTGAAAGGATAGTAGGTAAAATACTGTACCCTGCATCCTTCATCTCAGTATCGCTAATAACAACATTAGCGGACTTGCCGCTGTTCCCATGTTGACGCTTGTCAAAGCGATTAGGGCAGCTAGGAGCCCAATGATCAGGATCACCACAGACGTGGCAAGAGCCTTTCCTCTTATCATTTTTCTTCTTGAAGTTGGTAGAGTGCGTGGCCTTGTTCTTGCCATCGAACTTTCCCTTTCCTTCAGTTTTGTTCTTATTCTTAAACTTGTGGGATTGGAAGTTTTTCTTCCGCACTAAATTCGCAGTAGAACCTCCCTCAAGTCCTCGAGCAGTTTTGTCCTTTGCTCTCGCCTTCTCTTCCACATGAAGAGACCCAATGAGATCCTTAACGGAAAACTCTTGTCTCTTATGTTTCAGAGAAGTAGCAAAGTTCCTCCATGAAGGAGGAAGCTTGGCAATAATGCCACCAGCCACAAATTTGTCCGGTAAGGAACACTTGAACTGCTCAAGTTCTTTGGCAAGTGATTGTATCTCATGAGCTTGCTCAATGACGGAGCGCTCATCAACCATCCTGTAGTCATAGAATTGCTCCATGACATACAGCTCAGTGCCAGCGTCCGAGACCCCAAACTTGGCCTCGAGCGCTTCCCACGCGTCCTTGCCATTATCAAATGACATATAAGGGTCAACAATGTTGTCCCCAAGAACACTGAACAAAGCCGCCATAAACATGGTATCGGTTTTCTTAAAGTTCGCTTCCTGCTCAGCAGAAAGATCTCCTTCAGGCTTGCCAAGAGTGGCGCTATAGCAGTTTAGGTTTTCAAACCAGAGAACTGCTCTCTTGCGCCATCTCTTATAGTGCATGCCATCAAAAGGAGGCGGCCTAGTAGCCGCGGCTACACTAGTGGAATTCAGTTGCCTATTATCAGGTTTTTGGATTGTTGGAAATATAAGCAATAATCCATATGATTTAATCCGAATAATAAACTGATAAAACATGATCATACAAACGGTACTAAAACCAATTATATAGATCAACAAAGTAGATGAACAGATTACATCTATAAGAGATAAACCTATCACATCTACAGCAAACGCTAGAACAGAGAACTCTAGCATAATCCGAAAGAGACATTTGAGTATCACGTACAGAGTAGGCTGAATAGCAGCCGCATCGGTTGCAGCAGCGTTGCCCATGTTGAGGTTGTCGAAGAGGTCGCTGACGTCCGGGAAGAAGTCGTCGTTCGGGAACTCGCCGTCGGACGACGTCGTGGTTGCCAGTAGTCGCGCTTGAGCGCTCCCCAAAAACCTGATCGCCCCTCACCCGTACAGGTTCACGGGAGGCGGGGTTCCGGAGGCCTATTGTCCCGATCTGCGGTGCACGCCACAAGCCGGGATGGGGAAGACGAAAGCGGCGGCGCAAGGTTCTGGAGGTAGGCGCGTGTGTGGATTGATTTGCACCGATTAGGTTTAGCCCGGACGCTTATATAGTGCAGGTTAGGAGGATAGTGGGCTCAGCCCACGTCCGAGTCGGTAACAGTCCACGTCCATAAAAACTGAAAACGACTGTAATTAACGCGTCCGTTAATGACTCATAATCAGTTTTCCCAACAAGCAAAATAAAGCTCGGCTCGGCGAGATTCCCGCAACCCGCGGCGCGCGCGTCGTGACGAGGCGAGGCGAGGCGGGCGGCGTCGGAGGAGGAGTGCGCGAGGGCTACTCTTCTTGTCACACCTTAGTGAGTGGTGCAACACTCTACTATATAAGGTGGTCCAACTCCCCTTCAACTAGCAATGTGGGACTAAACTTTAGCACCACTAGCACAACCATATGCTGCCATATACAAGTGGGCCAAAGAGAATTTCAGAATTTGTCTAATGGGCCAACAGCCCAAAACTCACCAAATTCCAACAATCCCCCACAAAGTCTCATTGGCACATCACATCACTTTTCTTCCAGAACATTGTTTTATATACCGGTGTGTAGTGGAGACTGTTAAGTTGAACTTCCACGTTAAACTTCATGCTACACTAGCTTGCAACTTGAATAGTGGACTATGCCTTGAACTACAAGTTTTCTGCGCGCTAGTTTCACACAAAATCTAGACTGGTACAGGGCTACCGTCGGCTTCCCCGCGGTTTGGAGCTTATGCGTCATACTCCAGGGCCTTTCATGAGTTTACTAGAGAGCACCCAACTCTCACAGACTGCGATGTTTGACAGTCAGACTCATATAGGTGTGTTCCTCAAGAGATGTTCTGCAGGACAACATCTCCGCTTATAAAAGCCACTTGGAACACATTAAGATAAATATCAACCTGCCATGCAGAATAAGAGAGTATTGCATCTTTATGGAGATGTAAATATAATATAGGGATACTCTCCTCTCAGCTGACCAACAGCTTGTCTCCCAGCTCTAATTCACGGGATCTCCGATCACATAGAGTGGGTTGCCACTGGGATCAACTCATAGCGTGGGTCTCAAACCCATATCCCTCGATGCATTATCTATCACATTACGTGATAGTCCCTTTGTGAAAGGATCTGCCAGGTTTTTAGATGTTTGGATATAATCCAACGCAATAACTCCGGAGTTTCTCAATTTCCTGACAGATTTCAATCTCCTCTTCACATGCCTTGATGACTTCATATTATCCTTAGAACTGTTTACTTTGACGATCACAGTTTGATTATCACAGTTCATCGGGATAGCGGGTATCGGTTTTTCAACCACAGGTAAGTCAATCAAGAGCTCACGAAGCCACTCTGCTTCAACAGTGGCTGTGTCTAATGCTGTGAGTTCTGCTTCCATTGTTGACCTCGTTAAGATGGTCTGCTTGCAAGACTTCCAGGAAACAGCGCCACCACCAAGTGTAAACAAATAACCACTTGTGGCCTTAATCTCATCGGCATCAGATATCCAATTTGAATCACTATAACCCTCAAGTACCCGAGGATACCTAGTATAGTGAATACCATAACTCGCAGTGCCTTTCAAATAGCGCAAAACTCTTTCAAGAGCATGCCAATGATCATCTCTAGGATTTGACACAAATCGACTCAGTTTGCTTACAGCAAAGGAGATGTCAGGTCTAGTAGCGCTGGCTAAATACATGAGCGAGCCAATAATTTGAGAATATCTCAATTGATCTTTAGCATTCCTTCGATTCTTTCGAAGTAGCACACTCGGATCATAAGGCGTTGGAGAAGAATTGCAGTCACTATACCCGAAGCGACTCAATATCTTTTCCACATAGTGAGACTGAAGCAATGTAATCCCACCATTGTCATCCTTTAGTAGCTTGATGTTTAAAATTACATCAGCCACTCCCAAATCCTTCATCTCAAAGCAGCGAGATAGGAACTCTTTGACCTCCTCAATAACAGCGAGGTTGGTCCCAAATATCAATATGTCATCAACGTAGAGACACATAATAACTCACTCGCCCCCACCATGGCGATAGTACACACATTTGTCAGCTTCGTTTACAACAAAGCCTTCAGCAGTTAAAGTTCTTTCAAACTTCTCGTGCCACTGTTTAGGAGCTTGCTTAATACCATATAAAGACTTCACTAACTTACACACCTTTGCTTCTTGACCATCTACTACAAATCCGTCAGGTTGCTCCATATAAATTTCCTCATCTAGCTCTCCATTTAGAAAAGCTGTCTTAACGTCCATTTGATGAACGAGAAGACCGTGTGAGGCAGCCAAGGATAGCAGTACTCGAATAGTGGTCAATCTGGCTACAGGTGAGTAGGTATCGAAGAAGTCTTCTCCTTCCTTTTGGGTATAACCCTTAGCCACAAGACGTGCCTTGTACTTTTCAATAGTACCATCAGGTCTAAGCTTTTTCTTGAACACCCATTTACATCCTACAGGTTTACACCCATAAGGACGATCAGTGATTTCCCAAGTACCATTAGCTAAGATGGAGTCCATCTCGCTTCGGACAGCTTCCTTCCAGTAGTCAGCATCTTGAGATGCATAGGCTTCTGAAATAGAAGTGGGAGTATCATCCACAAGGTACACAATGAAATCATCACCAAATGACTTTGCAGTCCTTTGTCTCTTGCTCCTTTTGGGAGCTTCATTGTCATCCTCCACAGGATCATCAGAGTGTTCTATCGGCATAGTGGGTTCAGGAATTATAGAAAATTCCTGACTAGATGAACTAGTTATCTCCTGATTTGATGAGCTAGACATACCTTTCATAGGAAAGATATCCTCAAATAAAGTCGCATCATTCGACTCCATAATTGTACCAACATGCATGTCGGATACCTCAGATTTTACTATCAAAAATCTATAGCCAATGCTATGAAAAGCATATCCCAGAAAAACACAATCAACGGTTTTTGGTCCAAGCTTTCGCTTCTTGGGTATTGGAATATTGACTTTCGCCAAACAACCCCAAGTTCGTAAGTAAGAGAGTTTAAGCATTTTCTTTTCCCATTCCTCAAATGGAGTCATGGTTTTATCCTTTACAGGAACACGGTTTAGGACATGACACGCAGTCATTAGCGCCTCCCCCCACCATTCCTTGGAAAGACTAGATGTATCTAACATGGCGTTAACCAAATCAGTTAGAGTGCGGTTCTTTCTTTCGGCCACCCCATTTGACTGAGGTGAGTAGGGAGGCGTCCTCTCATGTATAATACCATGTTCCGCACAGAATAAATCAAATGCATTTGAAAGGTACTCTCCACCACGATCCGACCTTAGCCGCTTGATTTTAAGATCAAGTTGGTTTTCTGCCTCAGCTTTATAGATTTTGAAGTAATTCAAAGCTTCATCTTTAGATTTCAGGAGATAAACATAGCAGTATCTAGTGGAGTCATCAATCAACGTCATAAAGTATCTTTTTCCACCTTTTGTCAACACACCATTCATCTCACAGAGATCTGAATGTATAAGTTCTAGCGGTGCTGAGTTTCTCGGTTCCGCAGTCGTATGAGACTTGCGGGGTTGCTTTGCTTGCACACAAACTTGGCACTTAGAACCTTTGACAGTGGTAAATTTTGGAATTAAACTCATATTGGCTAGCCGCGTCATGCAACCAAAGTTAATATGACAGAGTCGTGAATGCCAAACATTGGACTCATTATCATTGCAAACATGATTAATAACTTTAGTACATGAGTCTGACAGAGACAAGCGGAACAGACCTCCACACTCATAACCCTTTCCAACAAATTGTACATACTTAGAAATTACAACTTTATTGGACTCAAAAACCAACTTAAAGCCATCTCGACATAAAAGCGATCCGCTGACGAGATTCTTATTGATGGAGGGAACATGCTGCACGTTCTTCAGCTGTACGGTCTTCCCCGAAGTAAACTTCAGATTTACCGTACCAACGCCATGAACAGAAGCACGTGAGCCGTTTCCCATCAGCACGGAAGAGGTCCTTGAGACCTGATAAGAGGAAAACATGGAAATATCAGAACATACATGTGTATTAGCACCCGTGTCTATCCACCAATCAGGAGAATGACATACTGAAAGGATAGTAGGTAAAATACTGTACCCTGCATCCTTCATCTCATTATCGCTAATAACAACATTAGCGGACTTGCCGCTGTTCCCATGTTGACGCTTGTCAAAGCGATTAGGGCAGCTAGGAGCCCAATGATCAGGATCACCACAGACGTGGCAAGAGCCTTTCCTCTTATCATTTTTCTTCTTGAAGTTGGTAGAGTGCGTGGCCTTGTTCTTGCCATCGAACTTTCCCTTTCCTTCAGTTTTGTTCTTATTCTTAAACTTGTGGGATTGGAAGTTTTTCTTCCGCACTAAATTCGCAGTAGAACCTCCCTCAAGTCCTCGAGCAGTTTTGTCCTTTGCTCTCGCCTTCTCTTCCACATGAAGAGACCCAATGAGATCCTTAACGGAAAACTCTTGTCTCTTATGTTTCAGAGAAGTAGCAAAGTTCCTCCATGAAGGAGGAAGCTTGGCAATAATGCCACCAGCCACAAATTTGTCCGGTAAGGAACACTTGAACTGCTCAAGTTCTTTGGCAAGTGATTGTATCTCATGAGCTTGCTCAACGACGGAGCGCTCATCAACCATCCTGTAGTCATAGAATTGCTCCATGACATACAGCTCAGTGCCAGCGTCCGAGACCCCAAACTTGGCCTCGAGCGCTTCCCACGCGTCCTTGCCATTATCAAATGACATATAAGGGTCAACAATGTTGTCCCCAAGAACACTGAACAAAGCCGCCATAAACATGGTATCGGTTTTCTTAAAGTTCGCTTCCTGCTCAGCAGAAAGATCTCCTTCAGGCTTGCCAAGAGTGGCGCTATAGCAGTTTAGGTTTTCAAACCAGAGAACTGCTCTCTTGCGCCATCTCTTATAGTGCATGCCATCAAAAGGAGGCGGCCTAGTAGCCGCGGCTACACCAGTGGAATTCAGTTGCCTATTATCAGGTTTTTGGATCGTTGGAAATATAAGCAATAATCCATATGATTTAATCCGAATAATAAACTGATAAAACATGATCATACAAACGGTACTAAAACCAATTATATAGATCAACAAAGTAGATGAACAGATTACATCTATAAGAGATAAACCTATCACATCTACAGCAAACGCTAGAACAGAGAACTCTAGCATAATCCGAAAGAGACAGTTGAGTATCACGTACAGAGTAGGCTGAATAGCAGTCGCAGCGGTTGCAGCAGCGTCGCCCATGTTGAGGTTGTCGAAGAGGTCGCTGACGTCCGGGAAGAAGTCGTCGTTCGGGAACTCGCCGTCGGACGACGTCGTGGTTGCCAGTAGTCGCGCTTGAGCGCTCCCCAAAAACCTGATCGCCCCTCACCCGTACAGGTTCACGGGAGGCGGGGTTCCGGAGGCCTATTGTCCCGATCTGCGGTGCACGCCACAAGCCGGGATGGGGAAGACGAAAGCGGCGGCGCAAGGTTCTGGAGGTAGGCGTGTGTGTGGATTGATTTGCACCGATTAGGTTTAGCCCGGACGCTTATATAGTGCTGGTTAGGAGGATAGTGGGCTCAGCCCACGTCCGAGTCGGTAACAGTCCACGTCCATAAAAACTGAAAACGACTGTAATTAACGCGTCCGTTAATGACTCATAATCAGTTTTCCCAACAAGCAAAATAAAGCTCGGCTCGGCGAGATTCCCGCAACCCGCGGCGCGCGCGTCGTGACGAGGCGAGGCGTGGCGAGGCGAGGCGGGCGGCGTCGGAGGAGGAGTGCGCGAGGGCTACTCTTCTTGTCACACCTTAGTGAGTGGTGCAACACTCTACTATATAAGGTGGTCCAACTCCCCTTCAACTAGCAATGTGGTACTAAACTTTAGCACCACTAGCACAACCATATGCTGCCATATACAAGTGGGCCAAAGAGAATTTCAGAATTTGTCTAATGGGCCAACAGCCCAAAACTCACCAAATTCCAACAATCCCCCACAAAGTCTCATTGGCACATCACATCACTTTTCTTCCAGAACATTGTTTTATATACCGGTGTGTAGTGGAGACTGTTAAGTTGAACTTCCACGTTAAACTTCATGCTACACTAGCTTGCAACTTGAATAGTGGACTATGCCTTGAACTACAAGTTTTCTGCGTGCTAGTTTCACACAAAATCTAGACTGGTACAGGGCTACCGTCGGCTTCCCCGCGGTTTGGAGCTTATGCGTCATACTCCAGGGCCTTTCATGAGTTTACTAGAGAGCACCCAACTCTCACAGACTGCGACGTTTGACAGTCAGACTCATATAGGTGTGTTCCTCAAGAGATGTTCTGCAGGACAACATCTTCGCTTATAAAAGCCACTTGGAACACATTAAGATAAATATCAACCTGCCATGCAGAATAAGAGAGTATTGCATCTTTATGGAGATGTAAATATAATATAGGGATACTCTCCTCTCAGCTGACCAACAGCTTGTCTCCCAGCTCTAATTCACAGGATCTCCGATCACATAGAGTGGGTTGCCACTGGGATCAACTCATAGCGTGGGTCTCAAACCCATATCCCTCGATGCATTATCTATCACATTACGTGATAGTCCCTTTGTGAAAGGATCTGCCAGGTTTTTAGATGTTTGGATATAATCCAACGCAATAACTCCGGAGTTTCTCAATTTCCTGACAGATTTCAATCTCCTCTTCACATGCCTTGATGACTTCATATTATCCTTAGAACTGTTTACTTTGACGATCATAGTTTGATTATCACAGTTCATCGGGATAGCGGGTATCGGTTTTTCAACCACAGGTAAGTCCATCAAGAGCTCACGAAGCCACTCTGCTTCAACAGTGGCTGTGTCTAATGCTATGAGTTCTGCTTCCATTGTTGACCTCGTTAAGATGGTCTGCTTGCAAGACTTCCAGGAAACAGCACCACCACCAAGTGTAAACAAATAACCACTTATGGCCTTAATCTCATCGGCATCAGATATCCAATTTGAATCACCATAACCCTCAAGTACCCGAGGATACCTAGTATAGTGAATACCATAACTCGCAGTGCCTTTCAAATAGCGCAAAACTCTTTCAAGAGCATGCCAATGATCATCTCTAGGATTTGACACAAATCGACTCAGTTTGCTTACAGCAAAGGAGATGTCAGGTCTAGTAGCGCTGGCTAAATACATGAGCGAGCCAATAATTTGAGAATATCTCAATTGATCTTTAGCATTCCTTCGATTCTTTCGAAGTAGCACACTCGGATCATAAGGCGTTGGAGAAGAATTGCAGTCACTATACCCGAAGCGACTCAATATCTTTTCCACATAGTGAGACTGAAGCAATGTAATCCCACCATTGTCATCCTTTAGTAGCTTGATGTTTAAAATTACATCAGCCACTCCCAAATCCTTCATCTCAAAGCAGCGAGATAGGAACTCTTTGACCTCCTCAATAACAACGAGGTTGGTCCCAAATATCAATATGTCATCAACGTAGAGACACATAATAACTCCCTCGCCCCCACCATGGCGATAGTACACACATTTGTCAGCTTCGTTTACAACAAAGCCTTCAGCAGTTAAAGTTCTTTCAAACTTCTCGTGCCACTGTTTAGGAGCTTGCTTAAGACCATATAAAGACTTCACTAACTTACACACCTTTGCTTCTTGACCATCTACTACAAATCCGTCAGGTTGCTCCATATAAATTTCCTCATCTAGCTCTCCATTTAGAAAAGCTGTCTTAACGTCCATTTGATGAACGAGAAGACCGTGTGAGGCAGCCAAGGATAGCAGTACTCGAATAGTGGTCAATCTGGCTACAGGTGAGTAGGTATCGAAGAAGTCTTCTCCTTCATTTTGTGTATAACCCTTAGCCACAAGACGTGCCTTGTACTTTTCAATAGTACCATCAGGTCTAAGCTTTTTCTTGAACACCCATTTACATCCTACAGGTTTACACCCATAAGGACGATCAGTGATTTCCCAAGTACCATTAGCTAAGATGGAGTCCATCTCGCTTCGGACAGCTTCCTTCCAGTAGTCAGCATCTTGAGATGCATAGGCTTCTGAAATAGAAGTGGGAGTATCATCCACAAGGTACACAATGAAATCATCACCAAATGACTTTGCAGTCCTTTGTCTCTTGCTCCTTTTGGGAGCTTCATTGTCATCCTCCACAGGATCATCAGAGTGTTCTATCGGCATAGTGGGTTCAGGAATTATAGAAAATTCCTGACTAGATGAACTAGTTATCTCCTGATTTGATGAGCTAGACATACCTTTCATAGGAAAGATATCCTCAAATAAAGTCGCATCATTCGACTCCATAATTGTACCAACATGCATGTCGGATACCTCAGATTTTACTATCAAAAATCTATAGCCAATGCTATGAAAAGCATATCCCAGAAAAACACAATCAACGGTTTTTGGTCCAAGCTTTCGCTTCTTGGGTATTGGAATATTGACTTTCGCCAAACAACCCCAAGTTTGTAAGTAAGAGAGTTTAAGAATTTTCTTTTCCCATTCCTCAAATGGAGTCATGGTTTTATCCTTTACAGGAACACGGTTTAGGACATGACACGCAGTCATTAGCGCCTCCCCCCACCATTCCTTGGAAAGACCAGATGTATCTAACATGACGTTAACCAAATCAGTTAGAGTGCGGTTCTTTCTTTCGGCCACCCCATTTGACTGAGGTGAGTAGGGAGGCGTCCTCTCATGTATAATACCATGTTCCGCACAGAATAAATCAAATGCATTTGAAAGGTACTCTCCACCACGATCCGACCTTAGCCGCTTGATTTTAAGATCAAGTTGGTTTTCTGCCTCAGCTTTATAGATTTTGAAGTAATTCAAAGCTTCATCTTTAGATTTCAGGAGATAAACATAGCAGTATCTAGTGGAGTCATCAATCAACGTCATAAAGTATCTTTTTCCACCTTTTGTCAACACACCATTCATCTCACAGAGATCTGAATGTATAAGTTCTAGCGGTGCTGAGTTTCTCGGTTCCGCAGTCGTATGAGACTTGCGGGGTTGCTTTGCTTGCACACAAACTTGGCACTTAGAACCTTTGACAGTGGTAAATTTCGGAATTAAACTCATATTGGCTAGCCGCGTCATGCAACCAAAGTTAATATGACAGAGTCGTGAATGCCAAACATTGGACTCATTATCATTGCAAACATGATTAATAACTTTAGTACATGAGTCTGACAGAGACAAGCGGAACAGACCTCCACACTCATAACCCTTTCCAACAAATTGTACATACTTAGAAATTACAACTTTATTGGACTCAAAAACCAACTTAAAGCCATCTCGACATAAAAGCGATCCGCTGACGAGATTCTTATTGATGGAGGGAACATGCTGCACGTTCTTCAGCTGTACGGTCTTCCCCGAAGTAAACTTCAGATTTACCGTACCAACACCATGAACAGAAGCACGTGAGCCATTTCCCATCAGCACGAAAGAGGTCCTTGAGACCTGATAAGAGGAAAACATGGAAATATCAGAACATACATGTGTATTAGCACCCGTGTCTATCCACCAATCAGGAGAATGACATACTGAAAGGATAGTAGGTAAAATACTGTACCCTGCATCCTTCATCTCAGTATCGCTAATAACAACATTAGCGGACTTGCCGCTGTTCCCATGTTGACGCTTGTCAAAGCGATTAGGGCAGCTAGGAGCCTAATGATCAGGATCACCACAGACGTGGCAAGAGCCTTTCCTCTTAT
The DNA here is from genome assembly GCA_916181665.1 of Avena sativa. NCBI lineage: Eukaryota > Viridiplantae > Streptophyta > Magnoliopsida > Poales > Poaceae > Avena > Avena sativa. The sequence continues at coordinate 123,095,470 of OV702291.1, read as the reverse complement.
CATTTTTCTTCTTGAAGTTGGTAGAGTGCGTGGCCTTGTTCTTGCCATCGAACTTTCCCTTTCCTTCAGTTTTGTTCTTATTCTTAAACTTGTGGGATTGGAAGTTTTTCTTCCGCACTAAATTCGCAGTAGAACCTCCCTCAAGTCCTCGAGCAGTTTTGTCCTTTGCTCTCGCCTTCTCTTCCACATGAAGAGACCCAATGAGATCCTTAACGGAAAACTCTTGTCTCTTATGTTTCAGAGAAGTAGCAAAGTTCCTCCATGAAGGAGGAAGCTTGGCAATAATGCCACCAGCCACAAATTTGTCCGCTAAGGAACACTTGAACTGCTCAAGTTCTTTGGCAAGTGATTGTATCTCATGAGCTTGCTCAACGACGGAGCGCTCATCAACCATCCTGTAGTCATAGAATTGCTCCATGACATACAGCTCAGTGCCAGCGTCCGAGACCCCAAACTTGGCCTCGAGCGCTTCCCACGCGTCCTTGCCATTATCAAATGACATATAAGGGTCAACAATGTTGTCCCCAAGAACACTGAACAAAGCCGCCATAAACATGGTATCGGTTTTCTTAAAGTTCGCTTCCTGCTCAGCAGAAAGATCTCCTTCAGGCTTGCCAAGAATGGCGCTATAGCAGTTTAGGTTTTCAAACCAGAGAACTGCTCTCTTGCGCCATCTCTTATAGTGCATGCCATCAAAAGGAGGCGGCCTAGTAGCCGCGGCTACACCAGTGGAATTCAGTTGCCTATTATCAGGTTTTTGGATTGTTGGAAATATAAGCAATAATCCATATGATTTAGTCCGAATAATAAACTGATAAAACATGATCATACAAACGGTACTAAAACCAATTATATAGATCAACAAAGTAGATGAACAGATTACATCTATAAGAGATAAACCTATCACATCTACAGCAAACGCTAGAACAGAGAACTCTAGCATAATCCGAAAGAGACAGTTGAGTATCACGTACAGAGTAGGCTGAATAGCAGCCGCAGCGGTTGCAGCAGCGTCGCCCATGTTGAGGTTGTCGAAGAGGTCGCTGACGTCCGGGAAGAAGTCGTCGTTCGGGAACTCGCCGTCGGACGACGTCGTGGTTGCCAGTAGTCGCGCTTGAGCGCTCCCCAAAAACCTGATCGCCCCTCACCCGTACAGGTTCACGGGAGGCGGGGTTCTGGAGGCCTATTGTCCCGATCTGCGGTGCACGCCACAAGCCGGGATAGGGAAGACGAAAGCGGCGGCGCAAGGTTCTGGAGGTAGGCGCGTGTGTGGATTGATTTGCACCGATTAGGTTTAGCCCGGACGCTTATATAGTGCAGGTTAGGAGGATAGTGGGCTCAGCCCACGTCCGAGTCGGTAACAGTCCACGTCCATAAAAACTGAAAACGACTGTAATTAACGCGTCCGTTAATGACTCATAATCAGTTTTCCCAACAAGCAAAATAAAGCTCGGCTCGGCGAGATTCCCGCAACCCGCGGCGCGCGCGTCGTGACGAGGCGAGGCGTGGCGAGGCGAGGCGGGCGGCGTCGGAGGAGGAGTGCGCGAGGGCTACTCTTCTTGTCACACCTTAGTGAGTGGTGCAACACTCTACTATATAAGGTGGTCCAACTCCCCTTCAACTAGCAATGTGGGACTAAACTTTAGCACCACTAGCACAACCATATGCTGCCATATACAAGTGGGCCAAAGAGAATTTCAGAATTTGTCTAATGGGCCAACAGCCCAAAACTCACCAAATTCCAACAATCCCCCACAAAGTCTCATTGGCACATCACATCACTTTTCTTCCAGAACATTGTTTTATATACCGGTGTGTAGTGGAGACTGTTAAGTTGAACTTCCACGTTAAACTTCATGCTACACTAGCTTGCAACTTGAATAGTGGACTATGCCTTGAACTACAAGTTTTCTACGCGCTAGTTTCACACAAAATCTAGACTGGTACAGGGCTACCGTCGGCTTCCCCGCGGTTTGGAGCTTATGCGTCATACTCCAGGGCCTTTCATGAGTTTACTAGAGAGCACCCAACTCTCACAGACTGCGACGTTTGACAGTCAGACTCATATAGGTGTGTTCCTCAAGAGATGTTCTGGAGGACAACATCTTCGCTTATAAAAGCCACTTGGAACACATTAAGATAAATATCAACCTGCCATGCAGAATAAGAGAGTATTGCATCTTTATGGAGATGTAAATATAATATAGGGATACTCTCCTCTCAGCTGACCAACAGCTTGTCTCCCAGCTCTAATTCACGGGATCTCCGATCACATAGAGTGGGTTGCCACTGGGATCAACTCATAGCGTGGGTCTCAAACCCATCTCCCTCGATGCATTATCTATCACATTACGTGATAGTCCCTTTGTGAAAGGATCTGCCAGATTTTTAGATGTTTGGATATAATCCAACGCAATAACTCCGGAGTTTCTCAATTTCCTGACAGATTTCAATCTCCTCTTCACATGCCTTGATGACTTCATATTATCCTTAGAACTGTTTACTTTGACGATCACAGTTTGATTATCACAGTTCATCGGGATAGCGGGTATCGGTTTTTCAACCACAGGTAAGTCCATCAAGAGCTCACGAAGCCACTCTGCTTCAACAGTGGCTGTGTCTAATGCTGTGAGTTTTGCTTCCATTGTTGACCTCGTTAAGATGGTCTGCTTGCAAGACTTCCAGGAAACAGCGCCACCACCAAGTGTAAACAAATAACCACTTGTGGCCTTAATCTCATCGGCATCAGATATCCAATTTGAATCACCATAACCCTCAAGTACCCGAGGATACCTAGTATAGTGAATACCATAACTCGCAGTGCCTTTCAAATAGCGCAAAACTCTTTCAAGAGCATGCCAATGATCATCTCTAGGATTTGACACAAATCGACTCAGTTTGCTTACAGCAAAGGAGATGTCAGGTCTAGTAGCGCTGGCTAAATACATGAGCGAGCCAATAATTTGAGAATATCTCAATTGATCTTTAGCATTCCTTCGATTCTTTCGAAGTAGCACACTCGGATCATAAGGCGTTGGAGAAGAATTGCAGTCACTATACCCGAAGCGACTCAATATCTTTTCCACATAGTGAGACTGAAGCAATGTAATCCCACCATTGTCATCCTTTAGTAGCTTGATGTTTAAAATTACATCAGCCACTCCCAAATCCTTCATCTCAAAGCAGCGAGATAGGAACTCTTTGACCTCCTCAATAACAACGAGGTTGGTCCCAAATATCAATATGTCATCAACGTAGAGACACATAATAACTCCCTCGCCCCCACCATGGCGATAGTACACACATTTGTCAGCTTCGTTTACAACAAAGCCTTCAGCAGTTAAAGTTCTTTCAAACTTCTCGTGCCACTGTTTAGGAGCTTGCTTAAGACCATATAAAGACTTCACTAACTTACACACCTTTGCTTCTTGACCATCTACTACAAATCCGTCAGGTTGCTCCATATAAATTTCCTCATCTAGCTCTCCATTTAGAAAAGCTGTCTTAACGTCCATTTGATGAACGAGAAGACCGTGTGAGGCAGCCAAGGATAGCAGTACTCGAATAGTGGTCAATCTGGCTACAGGTGAGTAGGTATCGAAGAAGTCTTCTCCTTCCTTTTGTGTATAACCCTTAGCCACAAGACGTGCCTTGTACTTTTCAATAGTACCATCAGGTCTAAGCTTTTTCTTGAACACCCATTTACATCCTACAGGTTTACACCCATAAGGACGATCAGTGATTTCCCAAGTACCATTAGCTAAGATGGAGTCCATCTCGCTTCGGACAGCTTCCTTCCAGTAGTCAGCATCTTGAGATGCATAGGCTTCTGAAATAGAAGTGGGAGTATCATCCACAAGGTACACAATGAAATCATCACCAAATGACTTTGCAGTCCTTTGTCTCTTGCTCCTTTTGGGAGCTTCATTGTCATCCTCCACAGGATCATCAGAGTGTTCTATCGGCATAGTGGGTTCAGGAATTATAGAAAATTCCTGACTAGATGAACTAGTTATCTCCTGATTTGATGAGCTAGACATACCTTTCATAGGAAAGATATCCTCAAATAAAGTCGCATCATTCGACTCCATAATTGTACCAACATGCATGTCGGATACCTCAGATTTTACTATCAAAAATCTATAGCCAATGCTATGAAAAGCATATCCCAGAAAAACACAATCAACGGTTTTTGGTCCAAGCTTTCGCTTCTTGGGTATTGGAATATTGACTTTCGCCAAACAACCCCAAGTTCGTAAGTAAGAGAGTTTAAGCATTTTCTTTTCCCATTCCTCAAATGGAGTCATGGTTTTATCCTTTACAGGAACACGGTTTAGGACATGACACGCAGTCATTAGCGCCTCCCCCCACCATTCCTTGGAAAGACCAGATGTATCTAACATGGCGTTAACCAAATCAGTTAGAGTGCGGTTCTTTCTTTCGGCCACCCCATTTGACTGAGGTGAGTAGGGAGGCGTCCTCTCATGTATAATACCATGTTCCGCACAGAATAAATCAAATGCATTTGAAAGGTACTCTCCACCACGATCCAACCTTAGCCGCTTGATTTTAAGATCAAGTTGGTTTTCTGCCTCAGCTTTATAGATTTTGAAGTAATTCAAAGCTTCATCTTTAGATTTCAGGAGATAAACATAGCAGTATCTAGTGGAGTCATCAATCAACGTCATAAAGTATCTTTTTCCACCTTTTGTCAACACACCATTCATCTCACAGAGATCTGAATGTATAAGTTCTAGCGGTGCTGAGTTTCTCGGTTCCGCAGTCGTATGAGACTTGCGGGGTTGCTTTGCTTGCACACAAACTTGGCACTTAGAACCTTTGACAGTGGTAAATTTCGGAATTAAACTCATATTGGCTAGCCGCGTCATGCAACCAAAGTTAATATGACAGAGTCGTGAATGCCAAACATTGGACTCATTATCATTGCAAACATGATTAATAACTTTAGTACATGAGTCTGACAGAGACAAGCGGAACAGACCTCCACACTCATAACCCTTTCCAACAAATTGTACATACTTAGAAATTACAACTTTATTGGACTCAAAAACCAACTTAAAGCCATCTCGACATAAAAGCGATCCGCTGACGAGATTCTTATTGATGGAGGGAACATGCTGCACGTTCTTCAGCTGTACGGTCTTCCCCGAAGTAAACTTCAGATTTACCGTACCAACGCCATGAACAGAAGCACGTGAGCCGTTTCCCATCAGCACGGAAGAGGTCCTTGAGACCTGATAAGAGGAAAACATGGAAATATCAGAACATACATGTGTATTAGCACCCGTGTCTATCCACCAATCAGGAGAATGACATACTGAAAGGATAGTAGGTAAAATACTGTACCCTGCATCCTTCATCTCAGTATCGCTAATAACAACATTAGCGGACTTGCCGCTGTTCCCATGTTGACGCTTGTCAAAGCGATTAGGGCATCTAGGAGCCCAATGATCAGGATCACCACAGACGTGGCAAGAGCCTTTCCTCTTATCATTTTTCTTCTTGAAGTTGGTAGAGTGCGTGGCCTTGTTCTTGCCATCGAACTTTCCCTTTCCTTCAGTTTTGTTCTTATTCTTAAACTTGTGGGATTGGAAGTTTTTCTTCCGCACTAAATTCGCAGTAGAACCTCCCTCAAGTCCTCGAGCAGTTTTGTCCTTTGCTCTCGCCTTCTCTTCCACATGAAGAGACCCAATGAGATCCTTAACGGAAAACTCTTGTCTCTTATGTTTCAGAGAAGTAGCAAAGTTCCTCCATGAAGGAGGAAGCTTGGCAATAATGCCACCAGCCACAAATTTGTCCGGTAAGGAACACTTGAACTGCTCAAGTTCTTTGGCAAGTGATTGTATCTCATGAGCTTGCTCAACGACGGAGCGCTCATCAACCATCCTGTAGTCATAGAATTGCTCCATGACATACAGCTCAGTGCCAGCGTCCGAGACCCCAAACTTGGCCTCGAGCGCTTCCCACGCGTCCTTGCCATTATCAAATGACATATAAGGGTCAACAATGTTGTCCCCAAGAACACTGAACAAAGCCGCCATAAACATGGTATCGGTTTTCTTAAAGTTCGCTTCCTGCTCAGCAGAAAGATCTCCTTCAGGCTTGCCAAGAGTGGCGCTATAGCAGTTTAGGTTTTCAAACCAGAGAACTGCTCTCTTGCGCCATCTCTTATAGTGCATGCCATCAAAAGGAGGCGGCCTAGTAGCCGCGGCTACACCAGTGGAATCCAGTTGCCTATTATCAGGTTTTTGGATTGTTGGAAATATAAGCAATAATCCATATGATTTAATCCGAATAATAAACTGATAAAACATGATCATACAAACGGTACTAAAACCAATTATATAGATCAACAAAGTAGATGAACAGATTACATCTATAAGAGATAAACCTATCACATCTACAGCAAACACTAGAACAGAGAACTCTAGCATAATCCGAAAGAGACAGTTGAGTATCACGTACAGAGTAGGCTGAATAGCAGCCGCAGCGGTTGCAGCAGCGTCGCCCATGTTGAGGTTGTCGAAGAGGTCGCTGACGTCCGGGAAGAAGTCGTCGTTCGGGAACTCGCCGTCGGACGACGTCGTGGTTGCCAGTAGTCGCGCTTGAGCGCTCCCCAAAAACCTGATCGCCCCTCACCCGTACAGGTTCACGGGAGGCGGGGTTCCGGAGGCCTATTGTCCCGATCTGCGGTGCACGCCACAAGCCGGGATGGGGAAGACGAAAGCGGCGGCGCAAGGTTCTGGAGGTAGGCGCGTGTGTGGATTGATTTGCACCGATTAGGTTTAGCCCGGACGCTTATATAGTGCAGGTTAGGAGGATAGTGGGCTCAGCCCACGTCCGAGTCGGTAACAGTCCACGTCCATAAAAACTAAAAACGACTGTAATTAACGCGTCCGTTAATGACTCATAATCAGTTTTCCCAACAAGCAAAATAAAGCTCGGCTCGGCGAGATTCCCGCAACCCGCGGCGCGCGCGTCGTGACGAGGCGTGGCGTGGCGAGGCGAGGCGAGGCGGGCGGCGTCGGAGGAGGAGTGCGCGAGGGCTACTCTTCTTGTCACACCTTAGTGAGTGGTGCAACACTCTACTATATAAGGTGGTCCAACTCCCCTTCAACTAGCAATGTGGGACTAAACTTTAGCACCACTAGCACAACCATATGCTGCCATATACAAGTGGGCCAAAGAGAATTTCAGAATTTGTCTAATGGGCCAACAGCCCAAAACTCACCAAATTCCAACATTGCTACAAGTAATCTATACCTAATAATAAAGGAAGGAGTGTTTCTTGTAGTACCTACACTTTTTTAGACAATTTTGTCCTCTAAAACCACAAATAATTACCCACTGCGCCACCCGTAAGTAAAAAAAAGTTCAGAAATCAGCCCACATCCACCGTGCGTCGCCCGCAGGACCGGCCCAACAATTCTTGGATGGAAGATCTCCTTTAATTAGTACCACCACTTTACACCAAATTTCACTAATTTATATACTTTTATAAATTGAATATCAACAAGCCAAGCAAGAAGCTCCATGACATTGAACGGAAAGGCCACATCTCTGACGAACAGACTAAGGTTCGACATGGTTGAATTGAAAATCAAAGAGGCCAGAAACATAAGGAGCTGCAAGGAGGGATGGAGTCGGGGCTAAGGGACTTGGGGGCGACCATGGACGGCCAGGAGTGCTGCAGGGAGGCGATAAGGTGATGCGGGCGAGCTTGGAGCGATGGCGAGGTCAGATGGACGTTGGCAGCTCTGTGAGACCAGCGAGCAGACACCAACGAGCTCGAGAGGGGCGCCGCTCGGAAGGAGAAGGAGATCATGCGGGCAGACCAGCGAGCTCGAGAGGACAGAGAGCGATACGATTTGGGGAAAGACGACAGAGAAAGAATATTGCGAAGAGGATAAGGACTGAACATGCGGTGGAGAAAAAACAAACGCTTCTTCGCGTCAAAAAAAGTTATGGAGTACTTTCTTTTCCAATGGCCCCTCAAACAACTGTTTTATTTACGGAGCCAAGAGAATTTTTTTTTAGAGAAGCCAAGAGGAAGCTGGTAGTATGGATAGACGCACTACTCTGGTGTCTGCACCACTGCATTAATCATTGACAAGATAAGTTCAGAAAAATGCATCGAATTGTACAAACAAAATTATTCATCTTTTTAAACAGTCCTATGTTTTGATTTTTACGTTTTCAACGAGTACTTGAACAACATTTATGGGCCTATTTCCCACCTGCATTGTTCTTTCATATGTTTTTTCATACGTTTTCAACAAAGTATTTCCTATGCACATGTATATTTCCTATGCAAATTGTCTAATCAAATACCATACTCTATTGCCGTAGAAAAGAACCTAGAAGGCCAACAAACTTTCTCTTTCGCAGCAACGCGCGGGCATTTTCCTAGTACTTCATAACAACCGTAAACAACTTTAGAATTTAATAATTTAACCGTTGTTAGGGCAAATTACAACGACATTGTACTTCTAGGAAATAAATGATATAATTACACAACTACTATTGACAGACATAAATAATGAGCAACTAATAGAGATGTTAGGTGGTAAAATTGGTCGAATTAGACAACTATTGTATGCTATTGCGCAAAAACTACTCCCTCAGCCTCAAAATAGATCTCGCAAATTTGTCCAAATTTGGATGTATCTAGTTCTAAATAGTGTTTACATACATCTAAATTTAGACAAATTTCTAACATCTATTTTAAGATGGAGGAAGTACTCTATAAAAAAACATCTTGGACCAAATCTAGACAAGTCTCATCTTTGCCCCTCTCTCTTCTTCACACATCCATCCCAACCCGTGGGCTGATGCCCATGTGCAGCCCCCCGTGGTCGTCTTCCTTAGGCAGGAAGCAGTCGTCCCCAGACAGGAACAACCTCCTGTGACCATTGTCGCATTGTCGCCTTGGTTCCGGCCGCCCCCGTGCATGCCTCTAGAATAAGGACGTGGATCGATCTGGCTCGCTCCCCTCTACCAATTTATCACATCATCCCCTCCTCATCTGGACTGGTCGGGTACGCTCAAGGCCGGTCCGCGCCATCGCCGTAGGAGGTCGTGTATGAGTTGGGCCCTCTCGGTGGCACGCTCTATTCAGCTCGCACCGAGCTTCTTGGGCTCGGCCTTGGCTCGCCTTTTTTCCGTGAATTAAAAGAAGGACGAACTAGAGGCAATGGGCTGGATAGTTGGGTCCTTCAGTTCATTCATAGGCATAGTCGAGCAGGAAACGTGCTTCTTCTTCCTCGCAAAGATAGGGAAAAGCCCCAAACTGCCGCTGCCGTGCCGCCATGCCGCCCAGCACTGTCGCCGCGCCGCCATGCTGCCCAAAAGTGTTGCCCCTGCTGCCGCCACGCCGAGCCGCCGCCTCCAAAACAAAAATGTGGCGCTGCCATGGAAGCCAGTCCCACCAATCAGTGATGCAGCACGCCAGGATCGCGAGTTGCACCGAGCTTTTGGGAAGCTCGGGCCGAGCTCCATTCCGCAGCTAGCCGGCAGCTTCAAGTTGGCTCGGGCTCGGCCGGAAAAGCTCGAGCTTTTTTCCGGCTCGCACCGAGCTAGACCGAGCCAGTTTGTGTCAAGGTATGGCTCTGGGTGTGGTGACTCCTGGTGGGGTGGGTTAATGGCCGGGGAGGCCTGTGGTTGGTGGGCGGGGCCGCGGGGGAGGCGAGCGCAAGCGCACTGCCTAGACGCCTCCATATTATATGTTAAAAGGATGTGATTAGAATGGAAAACATGGCCGACAGAATCTCTTTATATAAAAAGGAACATCGTCGTTGAAAGTTGCACGCCATTAGTTTAGCGTGTGCAACCACCATCATTCTGCATAATTGCAGCTCAAATTGCTCTAACACAGCCCCCACTTACTCTGGCTGGACGACATCTACCCAAACGTCATCCTCTTTCTCGAACCTCAGGTGCGCCGGCCGTAGTGATCCAGATCCAGATCTCATCTCTCCTCGCCGGCAGGCGGGTTCAACAGGTTCTGTTAGTTCATCTTACTTAGCTGCCGTAGTATGTATATCAGCTAGCGTATGTATATCTCTCTCTCAGAATTCTTGATGGATGGCATAACACCCTACCGAGCATATATATTGTGTTTGGGATTTGAATTTGGTTCTGCTCCATCGGTCCATCCTTCCTTTTTTAGGTTCCGGTAATTTCGTGTTAGGCAAGATCAGACCGGCCGGGGTTGAAAACAGCTCGTAGTGTCTCTGCTCCAAATTAATTTCTGTATGATACCAATTAGCAGAGCTTTTTTCCACGGAGTCATTTTTTGTTCAAGTCACGAATTGTTTTCCTACTTTACAACATAGAATTCCTATTTTATTTGTCTATGACACCTACCACACACACTCACTCTCTAAAGGAAATTCATATGTTTTTATATGTTGGAACCTGATTCCTTGTTTTCATTACCAATCCCTATAAGATTTCACATGTGATGGCATCAGATTCCTATATCTTTTCATGTTGTTATGATTTTTAGGTCCACTAACCTGAAGAGGCTCTAATAGGTTATTAGTAAAAAAAAATAAAGCCATACCTGCAAAAAACTGAAAATATGGTAAGCTGACAGCAAAATTGCTAATTTGTATGATATATCTATAGTCATAAGTATAGCTTCTGATGATTAATACTAAATCATGATATATATATAGCCTAAAACTGTTAGGATTCGGACATGGAAACTACCAAAATGGTTTGCAATTATGATTTTGTTAGATTAATTAACTAGCTAAGAGTAGCAATGCATGCATATATTCGATTTTCATTATATGTTTATTTGGATATTCCACTATATAGTGCATAATCAAAACAATGACATATACATATTATTCTTGTTTCTAAGGTATTGTGCGGTGCTCTTGAATGCAAATGCACAACAAGAAAAATAGTACACAAAATGTTGACCTCGAGTCGCATGCTGCTTGATGGAAATGCAAAGCCAATATGCCTGCCGTTTTCCCTATTAGAAGAAATCACAAACTGTTTCTCAAATGATCGTATAATTGGCAGCGGGGGGTTTGCAGTGGTATATAAGGTATGTATTACCTCCAATTGGTAAGATTTCTCAATTCTAAACGGAAGTTATCTAAAAGTTAAATGACACATGCGCATCACAATCATACCACCACATACGTGCACACCAGTCATATTGCATGTTATGCCTACAGGGGGTGATAGGAGAAGGGAGGGTCGCTGTGAAGAAGTTGTCCGAAATGATCCACGAGAAAACATTTTACAGAGAAATTGAGTGCCTCATAAAGACTAAGCACAAAAACATAGTGCGCTTCCTGGGATATTGTGCCGACACGCATGCCATAATTGCAGATGACAAGGGGAAGTTTGTTATGGCAGATATGCGAAAGTGGTTGCTATGTTTTGAGTATGTACCGGAAGGAAGTCTTGCTCAATATATTGCTGGTATGATCTCAACGCTTATTATTCTATGTATTTTGATTTTTATAGTCCAAGCATCCCATGCAAACAATACAACTATTTCAAATGAGAAATTTTAGGATGATATCAAACTACTTGTGTCTGTCTGTTCATTTTGGTCATAAGGTTTGGTGAATATACTAACCTATTACTCCTAGGAGGTAATATTTATGGAAAATTTACCGGGCGTAGCTAAATAACAGCACAGAGATATCAAAGCACGTGGGGGAGTGCCATATGAACTACCCACAAGTATACATGTACAAAGTCCATACTCTTTAAGTTTATAGGTAGAAAATATTTCCGTCAATCCCGTAGGTTGGCGGGGCTCCTACGACCTAGCTTTTCCACTCCATGCAAAAAAATGTAATCATAAAGAAAGCTAGTTAATTCTCGCGATTCTTTCACTATCACGATGGATGTGAATCTCCTACAACCTAGTTGAATAAACAACTAGACAATGGTTGACTTGCACATTGGTATTACTATTTGAATGCCCGTGCCTATTTTTTCTCCACCCTCACGTTGGCCATTTCTTACACCGAGATTCCCTTCTGTTTGTATATGCAACTCTTTCTGTCCCACTCGTAAACCATCACTCCCTCGGTATTTCTAATGGACACGTAGCAGCACCAAACAGGTTCGTCACCACCGAGTTTGTGAAATATATTGACTTTACTATTGATGAACATACGTATTTTTCCTTAGATGTTAGGTTTCAGGACTGCATACCAAACTCTCCAAAATTGCGACACTGCTAATATCCTTCGTTCCAGATCGAACATGAACTCAGTTTGATAAATTCTTTACTAATGCATATTTTAAATCTCAAAATCGAATACGTTTGGTCATTCATTTAGCCCTCATCTGAACCAGTATCATGAACGAAGCCATGTTGTAGCTGTGTTGTCAAGCGAATAAATAGGAATTTGGTGAGTCAAAGAACCCAAGCTATGCGTACCACACTGTTTAACATACATGTTCTGAAATTTGACCACACAAGCCTACTTGCCTCTAGCTTTGCCTAACATTTGGCTGGGCCTTGTAGCAAAACAAAGCAAAGGAAGTCTAATTAACTTGCTGATCCCCATGATTCGTATCGCTCGAATTCCTCTCATTCGTCCAGCGGCCAGGCTCAGACCATCACATTGATGATGGTCTGAGCAGGATGAGTTCCCATGCAGCGGGGCAGCCTCGGTCCTCTATGTGCTCCTCCCCAATTAGACACTAGGGATTAGGAGTGGCAGAATGTTTTTTGAGATGTCGATGGGCAGAATTGGGAAATGATATTTTAATCCGTTCAATGTTCTTGGCTTCAGCAAATAACTAGAACATAGTTGAATTGGATACTATCGCCACCGTTTTTATGTTTCCAAATAATTTATGTTTTTAAATTGGTACCCAACAAGTATTAGTGTGAACCCAAGCATTGTACTTCACGCAAGTATTTAATTCTTAGTTGTGTTCCTATCTTTTTGCCAAAACACGCTTTTATTAAACTCAAAAGTTGGTATGTAGAAGATATAAACACAATCTTATAGCCAGCATTTGCATATCTAGTACATGGCCGCAAGTAAAGCCGGCATAAAATAAAAAGGGCAAGATACATAGTCATGCTATGAAGCCTAAGGGGCTGGATGGTGGATCCAAGGACTATCCCGACATCCATGTGAGTGAAAGACATTCTTGGCCAGCTGCTGCGATCATGTACACCATGCTATAAACTTCTAGAGTTTTTAAATACCCTTTCTTGTTTTATAAATAACATTAAACTATGTACATACAGTATGAATGTACTTTCTTGGTATCAGCCTCGCTTTCATTTCACTTTAGACCATGATTCCCTGCAAAAAAAAATGATTTTTGAACCTTAAGATATATATACTTCCTAAAATAATATTCCTCCATGTATTGTGAGGCAGAGAATAATAGTAATGAAAAGTAACCACGTTGCTCCTGCTTGAAGAGCTTCTCTATCAAAGTACTAATCATAATCTAAGGGAGAAATTAATGATTTTCTTAAATGCACACAACAACATATAGGGGATTTGGGGAAGTTATTGTATTTTGTGAAAATAAGAATCAACATGCTAGGACAGGTTAGTTGCACGCTGAAATATCGTTTGCATCAAATAAATAGGTGATTTTTTTTTGATAAAGACAATATATTAATATTGCAAACATACCAATTACACCTAGCCTCTGCAACAATAAAATTTCCGAAAGACATTACGAATGCACAAAGACCTATTACAAAAGAACAAGAAGAAAAGAAAAAAGTCGCTACGGGGATCAAGACACTAGCTGCAACACAAAACTCTGCCAAGACAGCACCCGGAGTCCAGACTCACAAAATAATATCTTCAACAAGGTCATTGCCAGCACAACCAATTAAGGTCAGACCTTGGATTTTCACCCTAAAGCCAGTCCGCCCTGTCAAAACAATACCTTGAAACAAGGCCATTGTCAGGCACAACCAATTAATACCAGACCTTGGATTTTGCTCCTGAAAGATAAGACCATATACTCCTCCTATGATGCTGCCCCCGCTTGCTATTGTCGCTGCTACAAGTCAAGAACCACCAAGCAAGGTACTCATCGCCACGAAAACACAGTCCGCCATCACTAGTGGAATACCAAATCCAAGGAAAGTAGGAATATTGAAGTTCTAGATCACTCGATTCACCCACCCACCACCGATCTACCTAGTCTGCTTCCCACAGAATGGAGAGAGAGCAAAGAATATCATCCGTCAGGCTAATAATCCCCTTTCTTGCTTGAAGCGTTGCAAATCCCTTGCCGCTAGCATCTTGGATCAGGGGGCGGAGCGAGTGGAGAAGCCAGGATTGGGGTCGGGTGTCTGCGCCTTGAAAGCGAGAGGTGCGGAGGCAGCGCCGTCCTCGGAGGGAACTTAGGCGACCAGATTTGAAGAGGTGCCCCCCTGGTAAGTATTCCACCAGCGATTGACACTGTTTTGGTGGTCGCAGACTATAGGTGGAGATACCAGTGGAAAGCGGAGCCCATGGTCTCCATTACCATATTGAATTGTGATAAAGAAGAAAATCATGTGCGGGTTATCAAGAGGGCGGCGGAAATTTCGCCTGCGCTGGCCGGCGTTACTATTCGTTGTCAAGGGCGGAGGGCGGAATCAATGGAAATGGTTACTCTCTGGTTTCAATGGCTCTTGATCACCGGCATTACTCTCTGGTTTCAATGGCTCGTGATCACCGGATTTCACCAGAAGAGCAAGCAGCGGATCCAAGACCCAGGAGGGACTATAAATCAAAGAGAAGCTGGTGCAGATCTCAAGCACAATCTCTTGGTCGAGACCCTTTCCCCATTCAGCGAACATACAACCGTCATGGAGAAGAAGAGCAAAAACACCCATGTCGTTCCCCGTAAGGGCCCGTCGGCGTCTGAGAAGGCAAAGGGTACCCTGGTACCCACTTAGCCCGACGTGACCAAGACCATCGGTGAGGGGAGGGAGAAGGCGGCTCCCTCCCGTCGGTGCAAGGGAAAGGAGCTTCTAGAAGAGCTAGGCACGGAGCGGGAGAAACAGGTCGTCATTGTCAACAAAGCCAAGGCCAGAGGAGCTGTGCGTACACGGTTCCTCGTCGTTGGCATCTTCCTATCGATGTTGTCTGTCACCCCCAAGCAGCTGATGGACATCAAGGTGGCAATTTTCCCCGTGGGGATTTACCCGCCACGAGTCGGGGATGGGGGACGAATTCACCCCATGGGGATGGTCTGGCGGGTACCCGTTAGTCTAGCGGGGCGGGGATGGGTAGCAAATCTCCCCCGTGGGGACTCCATGGAGACCCGATAACCTCCTGACACGTGGGCCACCAAAACACAATCTGCCCATATATACTACCAAAACCTAGCCCACCTGTTTTTCCCACGAGGCCACGACCCCCATCTCTGACCTCTCCGTCTCTCCCTCTCCCAGCCGCCACTCATCAGCAAGGAAGGAGGAGTTCGTTGTCGCCTCATCCCGGGCGCATTGCTCCACGATCCTGCATCAGCATGTCGACGACTTCGTCCCGCATCGGCATCTACTCGCGTTGTCGCCAAGGGAGTACGTTGTTGCCAAGGGAGCTCGTCGGCAAGAAAGGACGAGTAGCGAGTTTGTCACCAACCCACATCAGCTTGTCACCGGCGCTTCCCCACATCTGCTTGTTGCTGGTGTAGCCCGTCATCTGCATCTCCCTACTTGGGCATCGGACGATCGGAGTGGAGGTCCCCGTGGAGACTCCGACGGGGAACGGGTACCCGATTTTGACGGGGATGGGGACGTTTTGCCCCCCGATAAGCTCACGGGGATTGATGGGGATGGGGACTAGCGGGGATCGGGGCGGGTATGGTGGAGTTATCCCCGGCCATCCCCGGCCCCGTTGCCATCTTGAGATGGACACGATGAGGAGAGTCTGGAAACTGCGTGGGCTCATGGAGTCCAATCCTATCAAGGGCAGACGCTTCGTCCTGGAGTTTGCTGAGGAGGGCGACTTCAACCATGTCATCAAAGGAGGGCCGTGGCGGTACAGAGATGAAGCAGTGATGGTGGAGGCCCTGAAGGAAGGGGATGACCCAACGACTGTGCCCTTCACATCCATCCCCATTTGGGCACAGTTGAAGGACATCCCTTTCTACTTGCTATCGAAGGAGCTCGCCAGGGAGTTGGGTAAGAAAATTGGTTCCCTTAATACCATCGATAATAACTCTCTTGGCGATATCTGCGAGAAATTTCTCAGAGCCAGGGTTCGGATCGCCATCGACCAGCCCATCCGGCGGTGGATTCCCCTGATGGATGAGATTACCAACGAGGAGGGCATTGTCTCCATCTTCTACGAGAGGCTGCCAAACTTCTGCCTCTGCTGCGGCATCATCGGGCATGGCGAGGAGAACTGCAGCCTCCCGATGGACCAGTGGAAGAAGAACTATGACAAAGAGCTTGGGGTCCCCCCTACACACCCCGATGATCCTCGCTGCTGGTACCTTCCAGCCACCACGGGACAGCAGGCTCGACATCGCCTTCCGCATGCCCTCCCGTGGCGACCCCAAGTGGCCCCAACCCCAAACATCGACAACGCCAACAACCAGCAAGAAGGGATCATTCTATCGTCGCCGAGGAGGTGTGCAAACTCTCACTTGAGGAGGCCATCCCTGCAAGACAGGAGAATGAGGGGTCCGGCTCGCCGACGCCTTCGGTGGCCTCCTTCCATCTTATTCTACAACCTCAATCCGACGAGGTGGTTGATGATGAGCATGTTGCTGTTGTCGCCCCCACCTCTAAGAAAAGGGAGACATGGAAGAGAAGGGCCAGGGACAATAATGAAGCACAGAGCAACCTGAAGTTCAAGCGAACAACCCAGAACTCTGTTTTGGGGGCTCCGCGAAATAGACAGGAGGATGAAGACACAAGTGCGCCCCCTCCAGCGAAGTGAAGGATCATGCCGGTTCCTTCGCTCGAGGAGTGTCTGGGAAAGGATGTGCTGCAACAGTTGAGGGATGAAGACAACAATATAAATTTAGGTGTCAAGGAGGTGGAGGGTAGGGCTGTTGGCTTGCTACTTGAGAGTGAAGGAGAGAAATTTGTAATGGGACAGGGGGAAGTAGAGGCACAAAGCACATATATAGTCAGTAACCTAGGAGAAAAGAATGAGACAGAAGATCAACTGGCAGGAGGAAAGGCAGCTGACCTCATGATACATTGCAAATGTATCTATAATTTTTTATGTTTCATGCTTGGTTTTATCTCCTTTCTTGTGTTTTTTCCACACTTTGGAGTACTTTTCAGATGATTTCTTGGACTAACCTATTAACAAGAGACACAGTGCCAGCTGCCTGTTTTCTGCTGTTTTTGGTTCCAGGAAAGTCAGAAAATGAATATTCTCGGAATTGGACGGGACAAAGCCAAAGTGCCTATTTTTCCGGAAGACTCACGGAGCCAGAATACGAGACGGAGGAGGGCCAGGGGCTGGCCACACCACCCCCAGGCGCGGGCTGGGCCTGGCCGTGCCAGGGCATGGTGTGGGCCCCCCAGGCACCCCCTCGGTCTCCCTCTTCGCCTATAAGAAGCCTTCTGACCTAAAAACTTCGGGGGGTTCGACGTTTTTCCAGAAGGAGTTCCGCTCCGCCGCTACCACCAGATTCCACGAAACAGCACCAGAAACTCTGTTCTGGCACCCTGCCGGGACGGGAAATTGGAGGAGATCATCGCCATCATCATCACCATCGCTTCTCCATCGACCATCCATGTTTCCCCCATCTATGAGTGAGTAATCCCCCGCTGTAAGCTATGGGGATGGTAGGGATTGGATGAGATCATTCATGTAATGGCATCAGATTGTTAGGGCATGGTGCCTAGTATCTTTTATTAGTGCTTTATGACTTTGTTGCGACTTGTTGTGCTTAATGCTTGTCACTAGGGCCTGAGTGCCATGATTTCATATCTGAACATGTTATTGATTCATTATGATAGTATTGTTTTTGGTTTTATCTACAAGTTGTATACACACGTTGTTGTCTGGAACCAATGGTCCCGAAGTGACAGAAATCGGGATAACCGGAGGGAATGGCTTTGATGTGAGGATCACATGTGTTCACGGAGTGTTAATGCTTTGCTCCGGTGCTCTATTAAAAGGAGCACCTTAATTGCCAGTAGTTCCCTTGAGGCCCCGCTGCAAACGGGCTGGCAGGACAAAAGATGTTGTGCAAGTTCTCATTGCGAGTACATATGACTATATATGGAACACATGCCTAGGATTGTCTAGTACTTGGATGCCTTATCTTATTTATCTGCAATTGCCCTATGTTCTGATTGCTATGTGAATTGTCTTGTCCATGCAACGCTCGTCCATCCATCCCTATGCCTACCGCACTCGAATCCCACTGTTTACTGCAATTGTTACTACTGTCTTTACTTTACTACTGTTGCTACTTTGCTATTCCTACTATAAAACCGTTGCTACTGATAAACTGCTGTGAGCAAGATTGTTTTCAGGTGCAGCTGAATTGACAACTCAGTTGTTAAGGCTTATAAATATCATTTTGCTCTCCTTGTGTCGAATCAATAAATTGGGTTTCACTTTCCTCGAAAATACTGCGATACACCCCCTATACTTGTGGGTCATCAAGACTATTTTCTGGCGCCGTTGCCGGGGAGCATAGCTTTATTTATCAAGTTCACCTGGATTCACTATTGTTCAAGCTAAGTTTATTTCGCCTTGTTTGCTTGTTTCTTTATCAAAAAAATACAAAAAAAGTAGTTCCTACTCTAGTTATTATTTTCATTGGTTTGTTATTGTCTTGCTTTATCATGCTTGTTGTCAATGGTTGGTTTTTTTGAAACTGAATCTTATTAGCAAGGTGGATTCACGGAAGATCAGAAATATTATTATAAGGAACACCGCTTGTCATAAAAAAGGAAACACTTATGGAAATAAATTGATAGATTGTATACCATTGCTAGAAACGTGTGCTCTATTTATAATGTTACTTATTGCTGTGATAAATCTTGTTGCAGAAAGAGGTATAAACACCTCCCTTTTCAATGTGAGTATAATGATAATAATACCATATCTTCTTATGCTAAAGGAATTTATGACTTTTATGATGCAGAACAAATTGAAGAATTTATTGTTTGGAAGGGTGCTTTTGAACTTGCTAGTTTGCTTGAAAATATTGATGATTCACCTTACAAATATGAGGTTTATGGTATACTTAAATTTTGCTTTGATAATTACAAGGACGAAAATGGCTATATTTTTAAATATTTTAATAGATACTTTCCACAAATGGAAGAGACTAATGCCTTGCAGGATACTATGGAAGAAGAAATTGATGAACCTGAAATCTCATTAGATGAAAAAGAGAAGGAGAGCGATGAACAAAAGGAGAAAGAATGGATTAACTACCCATGCCTACCTTCTAATGAGAGTAACTCTTTATCCCTTACATTATTTGATTGTCTCCCATACTTACTAAAGGAGAATGAATGTTATGTTCCTGAGATTTCTTTTGAAAATGTTTATAATAAAGCTCTAGTGCTTATAAATTATGAAGAGCATATGCTTTATGTGATAGTTATATTGTTGAGTTTATTCATGAGGCTACTAAAAATTATTATGAGAAAGGAAAATATGGTTGTAGAAGTTTTGATGGTATTGAAACACCTCTCTATGTGCTGAAAGTTTTGAAGTTACTCTTGTTTTATCTTCCTATGCCTGTCACTTTGTTCTTTGCGAATTTATTTGCATTTCTATAGATAGGAAGTGGGTTAGACTTAAATGTGTTTTAAATTTGCTTCTTGATGCTCTCTTTTACTTCAACTCTTATTTCTTATGAGAGCATCCTCTCAAACTATTATGCCTGAAGATGATAATATGTCTATTATTCTTGGGAGACCTTTTCTTAAACACTACAGGAGCTGTTATTAATTGTAATCAAGGGAAGGTGACCTTCAATGTTAATGACAAGGAACATACTATCTATTTCCCCAAAAAGATTGAAAGGACTTATGGTTTGAATTCAATTAAACATGTTGAGGGCATTCAAGTTGGAGAAATATATTATCCCATACCAAGAGAAAAATTTGAAACTATTATTATTGGGACCATTGCTATCAAGGTTGAGGTAACATAATCATTAGTGGAATACAAAGTTTTGTCTCATATGAAATTGTTTTGGTAACAAGACCTGATCAACCTTCGAGGCCCAGCCACCAGCGACGGATGCATTCGCCGAGGATTGATCCGCGGTGGAGTACCGGCGCGAGTAGGCCGAGCGCGCGTGCCGCCTCGGCCTATTCATCGACCTAGATGGCGTCGACGACCGAGCCGGCTGCTCGGGCTAGATCGGCAGTGGGGACGATCCGGGCCAGGGCTGCAACACCATACCGCCGCAGAAGCAGGAGCCCAGTGACGATGACTACTACATGGCGAAGCGACGATGTATCGTCGTCTTGAACTGGGCGTGTGTGGCCGGAACCACCACTAGATTAGTTTTTTTTAAGTTTTGTATAAACATGTTTGAACTACTGTGAAATCGAGAATATTTTGTATTTTTATAAATTTTTAAATGTTTGAATTTTTTCTATGGGAAACACCGATAAAAGGCAGCGTCCCCCAAATCATGAATCAATCCGACGCTGCCATATGGTTGTCTCACCGACACCAAGCAGGACTAGGCGGTGAGGACCCAGCCACCGCCACGGCGCCACCTAGCCGGCCGCTGGCACCACCACGGTCCACGGTGGGCAGCAGCCTACGCAACCAGGCGCCCACGTGCACAGCTACCGCCACGGCCAGGATGTACAGGCCCGCCTAGGCCCAGATGGACCACAAGCGGGCTGGAGGCTGTGGCCATAACAACAGGGCGCCTCCGCCATGGGCAAGACGCACCACCTCCTCTGCCGTCGATGTCTCTGCTGCAGCACCTCGCCGCTGATCCCTCATCGCCTCGCGCGCCGCCACTGACCGAGAAAATCACCCCCCCTCCCTGGTGTCGCCTAGGGTTGGCCGGCACAGTCACACGGGGGTGGAGGTCTCACACGACCGGTTGGATTCTCCCTCTCTATATTTTCTCTTCTATACGTGGATACTACAGATGGATCAAGAAGTTGAATCAACACGCTTATAAAAGGAAAAAACTGCAGGGCGAAACAAAAAGATCAAAGCGATTCAGCGGACCACGGTGGCCGATTCCCCGCCTAGCTCGTCGCCGCCATGTCCTCCCCTCCCCGACGTCGGTGCAAGATCGCGCCCATGGAGGCCCTGCAGCGCTTGCCGGGACTCGACTCTCCTGCTGCTGCACGTACGCATCCCTTCTTCCCCTCCTCCGGTGAGCTGCCCCCCCAAATCGGGCTTTGTCCCCGCCGCTGCTTCCTTTAGCACGCAACGCATATCTCCAACTCCTTTTTCTCTACCAGTTTCAGACGTCCCCCAATTGCAGAGAATTGGCTATCCAGTTAGGATAGTGTGGGCTATCCAATCAAGTGGGATTAGGGCAAGAAACTAATATCGCCACATAGCAGGAAATCTCATTGCAGCCTGAAATTTCGGAGAAACACTGCAACATCTTGGCCAATGCTCCAAGAGATCAAATAAACAGTTTTATTAAAATCCAGAATATCACTGCTTATTAATGTTCCTGCTTTTGTGATAATGCACTTTCTTTCTTTGAGCAATTCTGTCTTGAGGATTCCTTGTGTACGCACGGCAGAATTTTTTTAGTGGCCCTGTGGGACAACCACAGCCAATATTAATGAGCCCAAATGCATTACTGCAGACACCGAACGATTGACGGCTTTGTCTGCTGAAACAAAGGCTCAAACCTGCGAAGAAGGCGGTATCTGTCAAGGTGCCGCAGAAACGAGACAATACCTTGAACTTGACAAACTTTCTGAGGTATGGACTGGGAATAAACTCCAAGGTTATTTTAACTGCTTGCTGGCACTTCATGCATCTGAGCATGACATTTGGGATCAGATGCACACCTTATTATTATATTGGTCAACACTCTTGTGCATTCGCTAACAGCAATATATATAGTTTTGTTGTTTATCAGAACTGGGGTTGCTGTTAATTAGCGCTAGCTACAGTCTAACTGTTAAACGTGTTGATCGTGCTTCTGCAGGACATGTTACATCACATACATTCCCTCATGCCAGTGCAAGATGCTGCCTGTGCTGCCTGCGTATCGCGCCGATTTCTGCGTTCATGGAGACGCTACTCGAACCTCATACTCAACAGGACAACACTCGGGTTGACTGACGATAAATCAAAGCGGAGTGAAATGCGTTACATCAACAGAATTGACCAGATTCTCAATAACCATCCTGGCAATGGAATGCACGTGAAGGCACTTAGAATTGATCTTCTCGGATGTACAAGTGTGCATGCCTCCTATCTAGACCGGTGGCTTCGGATCGCTGTCAAATCTGGGATCGTTGAACTACGTTTGTCGCTGCCTTGTTCCATGGCGGAAAAGTACTGCTTCCCATATCCAGTTCTTTTTTATGAGACAACTACTAGTCCAATTCAGACCCTTTACCTCTCCAAGTGTATTTTCAATCCCATAGAAACACTTGGCTGCTTTACAAGGTTAAAAAGTTTAGATCTTGTTCTTGTTCAGATTACCGAGGAGGGATTACAGCAGTTGCTCTCAAAATCTTCTGCCTTGGAGCGGTTGCAAATATATTTATGCAGTGAGATAATTTGCTTGAAGACACCTTTTATGCTGGAGAAGCTAAATTTCCTCACTGTTAAATCACTTCACAAGATGCAGGTGGTAGAAATCAGTGCTCCAAATCTCTCCACTTTTCACTATAATGGGTTCCCACCCGAGATCAGTATTAGAGATCCTTCCCAACTTAAGGATGTATGTTTGATATCTTTCAGTCCGTCCAGAATTCTCTTATGGTCGTGCCAAGCTTCCATCTCTCGCTCGCAGTGTCGAGAGACTTACCATTTCGTCCTGTGGTGAGGTACGTTTTAATTATACATTTTGATCAGATTATATCTATATATAGGTATCAGTAGACTAGTGTATAGTTGTTATACTGAAAAATACCTGACATAATTATTCTTGGGACTTATTTTTCAGAATGTCAACACTCCAATGCTTCCAGACAAGTTCCTACACCTCATAAGCTTGGAGGTTATCTTTCATAGATTTGGAGACTCCTCTATGTATGATATCTTTTCCGTGCTTTCTTTTCTTGACGCTTCTCCGGCCTTGGAATCTTTCATCTTGCACGTAAGTCACTATTCATTTCTTATGGCAGTATACTATCTCAGTGGAAAAACATTTGAGCATATCTTATAAACGGTTCTGGCCTTATTGTTCTTCTAAACTACTAGTTATCAAAGAACAATGATATTAATGGTGATCCTACATTATCATTTGCAGGCAGAGAGAGATGCTATAATACGCGATTGTGTTGCTGATGACGATGTTTCGTACCTAAGTGGGGAGTCGGCATACAAGCATAACCGCCTAAGATGGGTGAAAATCACGGGCTTCCATTCAGCCAAGAGCCTGATTAAGCTTGTGATCCACATCCTCGAGAGCGCGCCTTCCCTCGAGGCTCTCACGCTGGACACGACCTTTGGCTACGGTCGGAAGCCTGGTGATACTAGGAGATGCACTATTCCAAGAGTGTGGGGCAAATCATGTTGGATAAGCGAGAGAGATCTTGAAGATGCTAAGGAAGCCGTGGAGGCCGCGGGGAGATACGTTGCCGGGAGAGTTCCCTCAGCTGTCGAATTCAATGTGTTGGAGCCGTGTAGGCAATGCAATACTGGCAACCCGTAGATGGATGCTGGTGGGATCTGTCTTGAGTAGGTTTGGGCCGGTGGTCTGGTTGAATCGGCACGTCTAGTTATCTGTATGTCCACCAAATAAAATAGCAACTGCTCATCCAGTTAAATAAAAGAAATTTCACTTGACTCTCTTGAGTTCGGGGCTCGGCTCATTTGACCCTCAACTATGAAACCATACACACCTGACCTCCAAAGTTTCAAAACTGATGCACATAGCAATGCAAGGTGGTTTCTAAAGGCAGTTGGCTAATGTTTGTGCATGTGAAGCTCCAATATGGATAAGTTAGCAGCTTGATTTAACTAGGTTTCTTGTCCCTTTTATGTTCAAGACAGCTAGGGCCTGGCACACGCCTGTTGATGATCTGGATGTTGTATTGGCTGCCACTATGGAAAAACCATGATGTGAACCACTATGACAAGCATTTCTAGCTCTGATTTGCTCTACAAGTTGAACAGTTTGGACATGCTAACTGCAAAAGCACGCAGGAATTGTGTGAGAAATGGTGGGCCTATGTTGGAGAAGATAAATATTGTGGAATTTTTCAGAAAAGGAGGATCTCACGCCAATTTTAAAGGATTGGAGAAGATGGTTTCTCGGAGCAATTTTTACATAGGCCTTATTGATAGAAGCACCAGTAATAGTAAGGAAGCAGATTAGTTTGCAAAAGAAATCATCATCCAATCTCAAGTATCGTTAGGCGCCCGATGAGGAGAGTTAGCAGGGCAGGGACGTTTATAGAACTAAGTGATACCCCACGCCTTACTGCGGGAATTCATAGCAGATATTTTTCTTGCAAAAAAGTACAGTTGGAAATAGTTTTTGTGAGAAAACATTATTGACAAAAATGCCAATTTGATCTATGAACATGCCACAGTTGAGAATATTGGTCACGAAGTCATGTTTCGTCAAAAGCAGGTTAGGAAGTTGCCCAGCCTGAGCGACAGGAAGGCAAGGATGCAGCCATGCAGGCGTCAATTCCGAGCGGTTACGACTGATTCTTCACGAAGGAGAATAGAGGCGTCGAGGTGGAGCTCCTAGGGGGCGTCGGCTTGGCTAGGGGCAGGCTACAACGACCGCATGCCAAAACGGCCATTCGTCAAGCAAGGTTTAAATCGTGTGTGGCGCCCGTGTATGCCGGCTTTGGTTCTTCTTGGCCGCCGCCGTGCACAACACCTGTTTGACGAATTGTCTAAGACTAAAAGGACGAGAAAAAAAAAAGATACAAAATTTAAGGGCGATGTTCACAAAAAAAAAACAGCCAACCACGTCAGCGAACTAAAGGTCACCCTGACGAAGTGACCGAAATGCTTGTGCGGGGCAACTTCCTGACCCGCTTTTGACAAGATACGACTTTGTGACCAATGCTCTCGATCGTGGCAAGTTCATAGACAAAATTAGTGTTTTTCTCAAAATTAATTTACCAAGTCTATTCAAGAACAGAATAAGAATAATTATTTGTACGAATTTAGGCCACCAAACATACTCTTTTGCACGGAGAAAAACAGAAACACATAAGGACGTAGATGTGTTTCAGCTAGTTAATAATTATGTGAATTGGATGACCATTACATACAGACTTAGATAACCAGACAGCCTGATCGATGTAAAGCAGTAATTTCTGTGCTGGGCCGGTCGAAGTTTTTGTAAATCAGTACGTAGTAGAGATGAAATTGACATAGAATTCGCTCGCTAAAAAATCAAACATGAGGAAATCCGAGTCAGGCTAGTCATGGTGATAATATCATATTATAGTATCATGCATACGATGATAATATCTTTATAGTACAACATATCATCTAGTAGTATCATAATTTCATAATATTTAATAATTTCTAAAATCTCGATGTTTAAAAGCAATTCTTATTTTTTAGAATTTCAAACTCAAATGCAAAAGGACAGGGCGGTGGGCTTTGGGCCGTCACGTCCAACGCAACGTTCGTGTAGCACGGCGCCTACTCCGCTCTCTCCAACGCTTCCATCCCCAAATCCACCGCCTGATTCCCGCCGCCTCCACCAGCAATTACCGCCGGCGCCGCTCCTGTCTCACTCCTGCTGTGCTCACCCACCCCCTCTCTCCCCAAGCTCGTCTCCTCTCTCGAGCGCCGCCGGCCGACGCTTCCTCAGCCACTCCCTTCCGCCACAACCGCTGCCGTCCTACCCCTTAATGCCCAGCCTCCTTCGGCCACCCCGGGGCCCAGCCCCGTCCACGCGCGCAGAAGCTGGACAAACTCCGCGGCGATGGCATCTATCCTCGTGCCTGCCGAGTGCCGACGCGGGCGGTGAACCAGAGCCACCGTCAGGTACTTTTTCTTTCAGAATAATCGTCAGGTACAGGTGGAGTCGCGGACAGGGAGGCGCGCATGTGGGCCGACCTGTCGCGGATAACATGGGTGGGGTGGCGGAGCTAGTCGGCAGCGGCGGCGGCGCTGGCAGCCGGTTGGAGGAGGCAGCGGTGGCGGCCAATCGCACTGCAGCACTGGTAGAAAAGAAAGGAAACAACGGCTTGTCAACTGCGGGGGCTAGAATCATAGTACTATGCAGTTTATTAAAACTCCACCGATACTTTATATATTCCCTCTGTTTTTTATTACTTTGCATTCTAGGATTTTTCAGAGTTAAACTCTGTCAACTTTGACCAAGAATATAGGAAAGTATATCAACATTCATTATTCCAAATGCGTATATTGTGAAAATATAACTTACGAAGATTCCAATACTATAAGTTTTATATTGTGAATACTTTTAATTTTTGCTAAATATTTGGTCAAACTTCAAAAAGTTTAACTCTAATTAAACCCAGAATGCAATCTAATTGTGAACGGAGGGAGTACGTTGGAGCATGTGATCAGGGAACATGACCGATTTTTTTTATCTACATAGGAAAGCTCAATTACATCATTTGTTTAGTGGACCCAATGACCATCACCATGTGTAACTGCAGCTCAACTTGCTCTACTGCAGCCCTTGCTAATCTGGCCTGACGGCATCTGCGCTCTACCATCAAGCGTTGACGCTGCAGCCTAGGCCTGCCTGGGGTCGTCGTGGTTTCCCTCGAAGCTCAGGAGCACCCTGGTAATCCAGATCTCCTTGATCTCTTCTCACCGGCCAGCGTGGTATGTATATACATATGAAGCTTTACTTCTCTCTCTTGGTTTCTTGAGATGGATGGTCTAGATCTATCAACACCCAGCTGCATATATATTGTTTTGGATTATTTTGATCTACCTCTATCGATTCATCCTTGCTTTTTGAGGTTCCTGGTATCTTGTTGCGCCTGCTATTCAGCGGACCAAGAGAACTAGTCAGCCTTGTGCTTTGAGGATGGTCCTGATCCAATCATGCTAACCATATAGTATAAGAGATGTGTTAGTGCTTGCTTAATGATGTACTCCAAAATCCCTAACTCGTTATCCATAAACATAGTCAAATTACGGTTATCAATTTCGTATATTTAGTGTGTCATATCCTCCTGGAGACGTTGTCTTTGGGGACGAGGGCCTATAGTGTTCCGTGGCTTAGTCGGCAGGCTGCCATTGGCATGTGTTGTTTCAGATGACAACATCCGCCGTAGCTTCTCAGAGGCTTCCGGCGCATGCTTTAATTTTCTAAAAGCATACCTAACTACTTTGCCATATGGGGAGTTGATATGTTAATTATGTGATCTCCATTCTTTTTTATGTATTCACGCTTTCTTTCATAGTCTGTTATATTATGGACAATTATATATAATGGCATATATTTCTCTTGTTCCAAAGGCGTGGTATTGGTTGCAAATGGATAGTGAAAGTAGTACTAGGCCTGATGTCGACTTGCTGGAGCGCATGCTGTTTGATGAAACTGCAAAGCCAACATCTGTGCCGTTATTACTTTTAGAAAACATAACAAACTGTTTCTCTGATGACCGGCGAATTGGCAGCGGTGGGTTTGCAGTGGTTTATAAGGTACGCATGACCTATGCTAAGCTTTCTGAATCCTAGCGTAATACCAATTGATGTAGAAGGTAAACGACATCTGAACATCACATTAAAGCCGACAAATACACATTTTGACTGCAGGGAATCGTGGGAAAAGGGATGATCGCTGTGAAGAAGTTGACCAAATATGATTTGCCTGAGAAAAAATTTCTTGGAGAGGTTGAGTGTCTGATCAAGGCCAAGCACAAAAACATAGTGCGTTTTCTGGGGTATTGTTATGAAATGCAGGGGGAAATTGAAGATTTTAAAGGGAAGACAGTCATATCAGACATACGAAACTGGTTACTATGTTTTGAGTATGTACCGAATGGAAGTCTGGACAACTATATTACCGGTATGGTTAAAACATTTGTTCCCATATGCTTTTTCCTTATTAAATGTGTCCAAGCATCCCACGGAAAACAATACTACTATTTTAAATGAGAAATTTTAAGATGTTTTCATACTATTTCTAACTAGTATATATTTTGATCCAACAAGATGTCTAAAGGGGGTGACCTATTACTCAGACCTCTGATAGTAGGGTAACGTAGGTGCAGGTAACCTGCAACCACATGTACTACTGCAAAGTAGGCACATGTGTGACATTTCATGTCGTTAGACAAGAGAAGAGGGTATTGTGGTCAGATAGCATATTAATACCATAACATGACGCATCCTAAGAGAGAATGACTTCATAAATTAGTAAATGAGATCTTCTATGAAACTAACCCCATGATATCATGCGATATGGAGATAATAACATATACTAGTATCATGTTGTGATAATAGTCTATGTCCTCGCTATGAGTGGACTCGTATGAGTATCTTTATTCATTCCCGTGTTGTTCAAAAACGGGAAATTATTATGTCGGACCATTACCAATTGGTATTCGCTTCATTTTCACCCTTGCATCATATTTTGCTTAACAAGGAAAATATTGGCTTTTGATTCATGAAACTGCAATTTCTCTCCAAAACAATATTGGCCCACGACAGTGGGCAACCAATAGTGGTGACCATAACTAACCAAATTGGTCTTGCTCGAGTTTTCCTAGTTAAAGTACTATGAGTAAACGGCAATCCAGTTAACGCACACAATAATTGTTCATTAAATGAAGTACGTAGCATACTTAGGGAAGTTATCTTTTCATATGGTAAAAAGAGAAGCAAGCTTTTTTTGCCTCTTTGAGGATATGATAGAGAAGCTTTGAAAAAACTCACTGAAGATGCTTTGCATGATTATGTATTTGTAGATTTACATATACACATTATATGTATCTAATGTATGGAAATATGAAACCAATTCATAGATGCATCTCACGGACTTGAATGGAGGAAGCGATATGAGATAATTAAAGGAATATGTGAGGGCTTACTTCATCTTCACGACAAACGCATTCTTCATTTAGATCTGAAGCCTGGTAATATATTGCTAGATGAACACATGGTACCTAAAATCGCTGATTTTGGTCTATCAGTGTGCCTCCGTGAAGATCAAAACTGGGCTTCTACTTTAAACCTACGTGGAACTTTGTAAGCCAGTTTCTTGAAAGATTTTTTTTTACACAAAATTATAGCCGTGTGCACATCCATTGATCGTACTTTATAAATCTTCTCGTAGGGGATATTTGCCACAGGAAGTTTTTGCAGGACAAAAAGGATTTTCGACAGACATATACAGCCTTGGTGTTATCATTGTGGAGATAGTCACGGGACAGAAGAGGTATCCAGAATATGAGAATGTAAGAACAAGTTAAGGTTTGCTCCATGTTAAAGGATAAATATTTTAATGACTACTATATATCTTACAATCTAATTTAACTTATAGTAATCCTCTCTGAGACAACCACAGTAGTCTTAAATATCATCTAGTTTATAGCTAGCCACCTTTTGTCACCACATTGATTGCTTAATTATCATGATTTACACTTGCATATAAGCCCCATTTACCTAAGATATAGCAATAAAATCGCATTAAACTGCTACAGAAATGGGTATCTTAGTCGGCTTGTAAGTACCCTTGCAAACAAGTACGTGAGCGGACTGGAAGGGGAGTATAATGTGGGATCTCAACCCAAGATGGCTTCTTTTTTGAGGGTATGCGAACGCGTACCATATCTTTATAGGAGAGAACAATTTACAAGATTCAACAGTTGTCTGCTAACAGGCAGTGTCAAATTAACCAGGAAACACCAAAATAACATAAACCTACTCTCCTAATCTAGGTTGGCACCTACTTCCACTCACTAACATCCATTGAGCGAACTCCTCTTTAATCTTCCTGGCGAGATCAAAAGCCGACCACTGTTGAGACAGATTCTGAAAAACCCTTGCGTTTCTTTGTTCCAGAGCATCCAGCAGGTAAGCATGATTCTGGAATCAAAGTTCTTTCTATCCTTCCCCTGACATCAAGCTCTCGATTTGAGCCACCAATCATCAAAAAGATGAGCATTCAGGAATATTGTGAACCACACTTCCTTTGTGTAAACGCAGTTTAGTAGGATGTGGTCGGGTGGGTCAATATCCCACAGGCAAGTGAAGCAAGGGGTTGGGTGATCTTGCAATCCATGCTGGGCTCTCCTGTCAGATGTCCGGATTCAATGCTGAATTGCAAGCCACTGAAAAATCTTGCACTTTTAACGACGTCCATGCTTTCCAAATGCAGTTAGCAGTCACAAACCACATGCTTCCTGACAGAGTCGTTTATAAGTTGACTTTGCAGAATACTGGCCTGAAGGATCACAGGGCCAAGAAAAAGACCAGGCAGCTCTCGCCCTTGGTTTGCGGCTGCTGCTCAAACCCTTTTTTTGCACAGTTCAGCTTCAATATCCGAAGTCCAGCTGTTATCTGTCAGCGTCTCCTGAACTGCCCTTCTGTTCCTAGGACGCTAGCTTGTGCTGCTGTCATTGTCGTCGACTAGTGTCATGTCGCTTCTGAGTGGGCAAAGTGAGGAGATGCAACCAGAGAGGGGAGAGGAGAGAACAACACCACCTGGAGTGGAAACCGTCCGAAATAGCAGCACACAGGAGAGTGAATAGGAGGCACAAACACATATAGGGGTAAATGGGGATCACATGTTGGGTTGCAGCAGTAGACGCGCATGTGGCCGGTTTGCAGCACCGCGCGCCGTGGCTTGAAGCAGCAGTATCGAGCCTTGCAGCAAGCCAGCAATGGTGTCACCAGCTTGCAGCAGCGATGTTCGCGGTTTGCGGCAGTCGCGGTCTGGCTATGCTGCACCCGCGGTGCAGCATCACGTCTTGCAATCAACCCGGGTTTGCAGCATCACAGCGCCGGTGGCCCGGAGTCGTTCCCCTTACAGCAGTGGCGCTGGCTATCGGTTCTGCAGAAGCCCGCGTACTGCTTGTTGCGTCAACGGTGCTGGCTAGCAGCAACAGCGGACATGGAGGACAAAACAGAGAGGGAGGGAGGGTGCATAAGCTGCATTGACCTAAGACGTAGTAGTAAAATCACATTAAACTACTTAGAAATGGTGTTGTGAAGATGCATTAGTAGATCTATATTACCATGTAAAACAATTTACTTATTTTTACATGTGTATCTCACCCTTTTTATACATTTATTATTAAAACACTATTTTAGATAGCTTCTACAATAGCTAGAGATAGGTACCATAGCTATAGCTCGGACCATTCTGCAAAGCCACGAAAAACCTACTCCCTACTCCGTATTTAAAACCTTGGTTAGTATTCCTGGCCGGTGGCCTTGTACATGAACACATGCAGTTCTAGAGAAGTTGTCCATGATGTCAATTTCGTCAAGATTCATTGGCCAGACCTCTACTACATTTGGTTTACAATGTGTAACCTACGATACCCTTGGTTATAAGAATTTTATATGCCAACAATCAGTCCCGCACATTTGGCTCCCTAAGGCCTAAATGCGGACTTAAAGTAGGCTGCAATTTTTATTATAAATTGTGCTAGCCCATCCTTGAACTTGAGTATGCACTGATATTGTGTTGTGTTTCGTACACCAACAATCTTTCCAGTTAGCTCAAACTAAATGGGACAGGTGAGCGATGCACTTATGCTAAAACAAACATCTAACTCGCAACATAGGTCAATTTATACGCTATTGAATTAGTGATAGTTATTTGTTTTCTTGTTTAGTATTCCTAGTATTTTTTTCTCTCTATCTGTATAGTAGCTATAGAATACTTATAGTCAGAGCTTAGTAGATCTTACTTTACGATTCCAACTTTGTAGGTAGTTGAGAATTGGATGAATCGACTGGAGGGATCAGATCAAAGTGCCACACAGTTGGATCAAGTAAAATTATGCACTAACATAGGGATAGAGTGCATGGACATAGACCCAAAGAAGAGACCGGATGCACGTCATATAATTGATAGGCTAAATAAAACGGCAAGTACCATTGAAACCATAATCAGTAGCTCATTACTTGATCAACATGTTAGTTTCCCGAAGGACCAATATTGTCAAGAGAAAAACTCAAAGCTTTTATCTAAGGACCTCGAAATGGATACCAAGGAAAGCGCTGAAATGGAAGAACTGGCGGAATATGGTTGGACACATAGAGTAGGTCATTGCCAACAAGGGCAAGAGGAAACTCCAGTTGATCAATGGTTATTATGGAGAGTGCGGGATAGAAAGCAAAATGTCAGCCCACAAGGTGCAAGAATTTCTGGCTCTAACTCTGGTGTGCTCTACAAGTTGAAGAATTTGAGCATCTTCAACAGAAAAGCACGAAGGGAATTCCTGAGGAGTGGTGGGTCTATCTTGAGGAACTCAGCTTATTTGAGAATTTTCAGGAAGGGAGAGCTCAAGCAGATTTTGAAGGATGAGAAGTTTATTGGAAAAAGTGTCTTTGGAGAAGTTTACAAGGGCCTTGTTGGTAATGTACCGGTCGTAGTAATGAAGCAGATCAGTGATGCTCCGCTAGATAAGAATCAATTTATAAGTATCGTCCAATCTCGCGTCCGCCACAAAAACATCGTTGAGATGATAGGTGTTTGCCTTGAAGCTGATGTCCCGATGCTAGTCTATGAGTTTCTCTCCAGTAGCCTTCACGACATTCTTCACATGAGCAATTTGCACCTCAGCTTGGGGCTGCGTTTAAGTATTGCTGCAGATTCAGCAGGTGGTCTAGCTTATATACATTCAGACCATGTTAAAAGCTTGCACGGTAATCTTAAACCAACAAATATATTCTTGGATCATAAGTTAGTGGCAAAGATCTGGGACTTTGGGATTTCAATGATGTTTGGGGTAGACACCCAAATGATTGGTAGTGACATCACCTATACGGATCCAGTATATCTGCAAACGGGCGTGCTGACCACAAAAAGCGACGTCTACAGTTTTGGAGTTGTCATACTGGAGCTTCTTACTAGGAAGAAGGCCACACATGATGACAATAACGGCTTAGTAAGGAAACTCCTTGAGAATCACGAGATGGGTAGGAAATCAACAGAGTTGTTTGATCAGAAAATTGCAGCGCCAGGAGATCTGGAATTTGTTGACAGTCTGGCAGAAATTGTTATGGAATGTCTTAGCCAAGATATGGATCTAAGACCGACAATGGTAGATGTTGCAAAGCGCCTCTCTATACTGAGTAAATCCTATGAGTTGGCGCTCTCTGGTTCAATCATTTCTGGCTCTATCTCTGGTGTGCCCAACAAGTTGAAGAATCGGAGCATCTCCAACGAAAAAGTGCAAAAGGAAATCCTAAGGTATGGTGGGTCTAGCTTGACGAACTTAGCTGCTATGAGTTTTATCAGTACAGGAATTCTCAAGGAGTTTTTAAAGGATGAGAAGTTTATTGGAAAAGGTGCCTTTGGAGAAGTTTACAAGGGCCTTGCTGGTGATGAACCAGTCGTAGTAATGAAGCTGATCAGTGATGATGTGCTAGATATAAATCAATTTGTAAGAGAATTTAGCATCCAATCTTGCGCCCGCCACAAAAACATTGTTAAGATGATAGGTGTTTGCCTTGATGCTGACGTCCCGATGCTAGTCTATGAGTTTCTCTGCAATGGTAGCCTTCACGAGATTCTTCACAGGAGCAATTTGCACCTCAGCTTGGGCCTGCGTTTAAGTATTGCTGCAGATTCAGCAGGTGGTCTAGCTTATATACATTCAGACCATGTTAAAAGCTTGCACGGTAATCTTACACCAACAAATATATTCTTGGATCATAAGTTAGTAGCAAAGATCTTGGACTTTGGGATTTCAAGGATGTTTGGGGTAGGCACCGAAATGATCGGTGGTGACATCACCTATACGGATCCAGTATATCTGCAAACGGGCCTGCTGACCACAAAAAGCGACGTCTACAGTTTTGGAGTTGTCATACTGGAGCTTCTTACTAGGAAGAAGGCCACACATGATGACAATAACGGCTTAGTAAGGAAACTCCTTGAGAATCACAAAATGGGTAGGAAATCAACAGAGCTGTTCGATCAGGAACTTGCGGCGCCAGGTGATCTGGAATTTGTTGACAATCTGGCAGAAATTGCCATGGAATGTCTTAGCCAAGATACGGATCTAAGACCGACAATGGCAGATGTTGCAAAGCGGCTCTCTATACTGAGTAAATCCTATGAGTTGGTGCTTCTACAAAAAGCTACTAGTTGAGTATGAACAATATGCATGTTGCCTCGA
The DNA here is from genome assembly GCA_916181665.1 of Avena sativa. Lineage (NCBI taxonomy): Eukaryota > Viridiplantae > Streptophyta > Magnoliopsida > Poales > Poaceae > Avena > Avena sativa. Next base: position 123,061,065 of record OV702291.1, on the reverse strand, counting down.
GTAAGCTGATTGGAAAAAGTACATATCCGACGCGTGTGGCTACAATTATTTTGGGTATTTTGCTGCTACAAGCGAGTCTTTGAAATCCTCTCCAGCTCCCAGTAACCAATGCTAAAAGGGCGCCGTTTCAGGATTTACAGATCCATTTTCTTATGATGTTAGGTGGTTGTTTGGATACAAAATGTTAGCAGTCAGTTCTCGGAAAACAAGTTTTGGGATGATTTTTTTTTAGGAATCAATTTGTTATAAGAATCAATTTGTGGAAAACCATGTTTGGGTTTCAAATGTCTAAAACTGGTTTATGCGAATGCTCTGCTTCCTGTGGTCCCAAGAAGGCCGCGCGCTCGACGGCCACATGTTTTTTTTCTTATGATGTTTTTGTTCTCATGATGATGTTAGACTAGCACTGGAAGACAGGTGTTTTTTTTTTTGCTTAACTAGTGCTGTGGCCACCACAGTACCACACTGTTCTGTACGGATTAGTTTGGTGATACACACGATCTATCAGTATGCAACAGCATGAGACGGCAATTCTGAAGAGTGGAAGCTGGCATTTTGTTGCTGCTCCAGTTCGATCATAGTTTCTACTCCCTCCATTTCGTAGGACACTGTCACGGGATCCGTCTCCAACGTGATTATTTGACTGTAGTTTCATTGAAAAACTTAATGTTCTTGTCCCGGCGCTTTTCGGTACTTCCTCCGATCCTAATTAGTGTTCTCAGATTTGTCTAGATTCGGATGTATCTAGATCGGAGGGAGTAGAGAAAAAGGCGGGAATGACCAACGGATCCGAATTGTTTCGAGGGAGTTATCACAGTTTACTGTTCGGCTTTCTGCTGCCACTCCGTCGACTGGTTCCGATGTTTGCCGTGGATCGAAACACGGCCGTGCGTGAGTGACACGGGACGCCTAGCCGCACGTAGTGTAGTAACATGAACCTGACGACGGTAGTAGTATGTAGATAGAGTTTGGCAGTTGCTTCTCGTGTACTGCATGTTGCCTTGTCTCGTCAGGTTCATCGAGCAGCTGCATGTGCTGTGAAGAACGGTCGGTCTCCTTCCTTTTATCGCTGCTACGTGCTGCACTGTTGTATCTTGGCGAGTTGCAGAACCAAAGCGACCTCTGCAACTCTCACGCACACATTCTATCTAGTAGAATTATTTTCCTGTGATGTGAAGGGTCATCAGTCTCCTTTCCTTTTTATTTGCTGCTACGTACAGGTACAGCACTGTATTCTGCGAGTAGCGGAAGCAAAGCGACCTCTGCAGCTCACTATCTCTATCTCTCTCTCTCACACACACACACACACAGACACGCAGTCTGAATCTGAGATCCAGAAATCAGTCGATCGATCGGCCGGACCAATCAATCAATCAATCAAAGCTGCTGCTGATGCGTGCAAGAAAACCCTGCAACGCAACGCGTGCACTCCACCGCGAACTAATCAACCATCCATGCGTGTTATGGATGATCGACGCTGCTCTCTGCATTAGTTTCAACAGGTAACTCGATCGTGCCCAAGATACGTACGACGAGCGCGCCAAGTTCGGATTCAGACGTTTGCCACGGTGAGTTGGCTTGGAGCTTTCAAGGCAAAGCTACTTGCTCTAGCTAACAAGCTAGAGAGAGGCAGCGAATGAGATCTAATGGAAGAAGACCTCCACCGGAAGCAGCGAAGCAAACATTTACAGCTCTCACACACGCACACACACAGAGAGATAGAGTCTGGATCTGTGATCCAGAAACTAATCGGTGTATTATGCGTTAATCCCAGGCAACGCATGGCCAGATGTTCTAACCGAGGTCTAAGTTCAGTTCAGTTATGTGCTGTGTTTCTCCCGCGCGCCTTCCAAGCTAGTAACTCTAAAGATGGCACGCCAAGATTGAGACTCACGCGAAACACCACCGAGGCACCAAGTTCAGATTCAGGTTATTTATGCGTCAGAGTCGGCCGGACGGCGTGGTCGCTGGAGCTTTCAAGGCAGAGGTACATAGGGAATGAAAGGAAGGAGATCGAAGAACAAGACTCCTGCCTGCAAGGAACAACCAACCCACAGTGACTGCGCCACCAACAGATTCAGCTCAGCTTGCAGGCTTCTAATTCTTTGGGTAGCGCTAGGCGTCCCCGAGGCATAATTGCCGCAGATACCCCGGGTCCCTAGCCTGCCACGTCTCCCAAAAACAGCTCCAATCCCGCTTTTGCTACAAACGGTTTTTTTTCGCTATAGAATGTCCGATTTTTATTACATTTAGCAAAATACGGCCCATGATGAGTATTGTTTACGTACCCTCTTCCCAAGAGTCCTATTTTTTCTCCACGTCGATAAGAAGCTTCTCTTTAGCAAAGAATGACCTTGGTTATCAAAGGATTGAACAACCGGGATCCATTTACTTATGATACCTAGTTGGCATTGATAACAAGGATCTAATGAATTATAAGTTTAATAGATCCACTTTAGCAGAAAGACGATCTCGGGAAAAAAAGACAAAAAGACAGATCTCGATGTACACCTAGCCAGATATTTTGTAGCAAATAGCTTGTGCTAATGTACCAAAACCGACTCGTCGGGTATCCCTCGCGAGAGACCTTGTAGCAAATAACTTTGTGCTATTGTAGCAAAACCAGAAAACAATAGTACCAATAAAATTAGCAGCTGCAGTAGAAAACCAACTTCGCTAGAGGCTTTCACCGGGGACCATGGAAAAAAAATAGCGCGCTATTTCTCCGCTATAACGTATTTGGAAGATGAACGCTATGCTATGCAAAATCTGCTCGCTATGATGCTAATCGCGTTTTAATGGCGCTAAATATGCTATAAAGTCATAACGTAATAGGGGCGCTAAAAAATCTTTGAAAATAGCGTCATCCCATAAGCCCATAGTTGTAATTTGTCTTTCGATTTATTGTGATGTGGACTCTATCATTTTCAGTTTGGTGATCAGTGTGATTTAGACATCGTTATTTGGCCACCACTGGTTCATTAGTTATGCATGTATTACTCTTAAAAAAATTAACTTCTGAAATCCCTAGTAATACATGTTATATCGGTCAAAAAATTTAAATTTATGCAAACGCTATTTGCAAAAATAGCACGCTATAACTTGCATAGCGTCCGGAAAAGGACTACGCTATTTGTTTTAGCGCGCTATCTTTTTCCTTGCCGGGACCCCGAAAATTTTGTACAAAAACTATACGCTATTGTAGCAAAACAAAAAAAAAGGTTGTAGCAAAAAATATCTACTGATGTAGCAAATCCAATTTCGTGGGAGGCCTCGGCCGCAGGTAGCAATGACACTTGCCATAGGTATCAACACCTCTCACCACAGGTAGCAAAGTCGCCCCGTCCACACCAGCACTTGCATTGTCACCACCACCGGCACCGGAGACCTCACCAGAAGGCTCGAGGCCCTTGTCACGGAGGAGTTGGGGGAGGGCACCATGAGAAGCTGTAAAGGGGAGCTTGTGCCATGGGAGGCAGTCGTCGTTGTCAATGACCAACCGCCGGAGCACGTTTGGGCCCTGGAGGAGTTGGGGGCCTCCACAAAGCTTGTAGCATCGATGTCGGAGATCTCGCCGGTGGGGGAGCATGGCGGCGCGATCTGCAGGGGTCCCGAAGCACGCGGCGACACGTGGCACATGGCGCGGGGCGCACGACACAGGGCGTGAGGCGGTGCACTGGCCGCCCAGAGGCTCAACGCAAGATGCATCAGAACGGATTAGGAAGATCTTCCTATCCCCGGGTCACAGTATCAGAGCATCTCTAGCAGATACCGCATATCGGTCGGCCCGCAAAATTTTGCGTCGATATGCGGTACCGAGGCTCAAAAATGGCCATTCCAAATACCGTAAAAGGCCGAATACTGCGAAAAAAATTGTGGTATCCCGCATCGAGGACTATCCATGCCGCATATATTCGATGGGGGTGCTGGACGCGGGATACTGCATCCATTTTTCCCTTCCTCCCCCGCCTAGAAACCCTCGCCGCCGCCCGCCCCCGTCTCCGCTTCTGACCACATCCGCCATCGAAAAACACATCGCCGCTGCCAACCTCCGTGTCCACCCCCCTCTTGCCATGGCCGGCCATGATTTGGGCGGACGCGGCCGTGTTTCTCCGGGCCGCGACAGGAGCTCCGGCCTGCGAGCTCGCCCGCCGCTGCTGTCGGAGGAGGAGGAACACGAGCGCCGCTCCGAGCTGGGACATGGACACGGTGCCCTTGGGCGCACCCGTGTGACCTCTCCACTGCCGTTCGACCCCTGCCGCGGACGATGCCGAGGAGCTTTCGATGGCTGAAATCTGCGCATTCCTGCCGGTCGTCCATAAGCCCGCTCATGCCAATGCTAACAACTCGGACGACGAGCACGAGGAGCTCTTGGTGAACGATGCCAAGTTCAACTCCTGGTGCACCGCGCTCATGGATATCGTGCAGCGCCGGAAGCGACGCCGCCACGCGCAGTGTGGAGAAGCATGATCTTCGCCATTCCATTCGCCTCTCCACCCGCGAGCACCTGGCATGGCTCGCAGCCCTCGACAACGACTACACCGACGACGCCAACAACGCCGAGGAGTAAGCGCGCAATGCCGCCGCCGTAGATGATCCGGTGAGTAGGTACCGTCAGTGGAGCTACATAGATGCTAGGTGAAGTCTTGATGCAGGGCGCGTCATCATCTTTTTGCTAAACTTATAAGTAGATCTCGATAATCAAAACTTCTTCTATGTATGAATCTGGCGCCATTATGTTTTAAATATGCAGTTTGAATTAGTGTATCTGTTTTGTTCAGCGTTTTTCAAACTGTAAATCAGGTTTGCGATATACCGCATCCGTGTTTTGTAGTACCACGAGATGCAGTATCTTCTAAGATGGTCCCATTTTCCAAAATTCTTTGGCCGTACCGTACATCCCATCCAGCAGTCACCCCCGCCCGCCTATGCTGTAACCAACCAAACTGAATCGGTTCGTGCCTGTCCATCGGCCGCCTATGCTGTAACGGCACCCCAAAAAAAGATGTTCAGTTACACGATCAATTAAATGGAGGAAGTTATGATGAGCATCGGCATGCTAAATTGCATGCTAACGTGTCCCCGACTTTCAGACTACGTCTTCAGCTACCTACCGTCGATCACAGACGGCGCATCGGCACAGTCATCGCCATCGGACGGTGCAGGCTGTGGCCATGTACAATGCGGTCCTTAAGGAGGAGCCCTAGGATTATATTCCCCGCAGTTTTGTCAGATTCCCGGTCGACCTCCGAAGAAAATCTAGCGTCGGCGAAATAAAGAAAGTGTCTGGAGCTACGCCCATCGGAGCATCTCCACTAATGCCCCCGGTAGACCACGTCAGGCCAAATGTTCCGTCTGAACAGTGAATTTTGGCCCACTGAGCTCTCAGGTCCTTGGTTTCGTCTGGATTTGGGCCAAAATCCATCCGGCGACCACGAGCCGAACTCAACGCACTGGTGTTCTCCTGGGAGGCGCCGGGCGGAGTGAAAAGACGAGTGGGCCTGGGTTGTCAACGAGAGAAGCGATTTCCCCCGGTTCCCTCCTTTTTCCCCTACCCGACCGCGAGCTCCCGTCCACTACCCCCATTCTCCATTTTCCACCCAGAGCTGCGCCGTCATGCCGCCGAAGAAATCCAATGGCCCTAGACTCGCCGCCGAAGAAATTCAATGGAAAAGAGAGCGCCGGTGAATTCGTCGGCTTATCAGAAAAACAAGGGAGTAGAGATCCTGTCTGATTATGAAAACAGAGGGTTATAGAGTCATCGATTCTCTAGATATAATCTAACTCACGGTAGATTGTGTTTCGCTCAAAGCTACGGTGCCTTCTCCGTCGGCTCGTCCTAGCCTATATATGAGAGGCTGGGTCTCAAAGTTCAACACAGACCGGTTACAAGTTTAATTACAACTACTCGACTATGTCGGTTGACACTTCTATCTAGATTAACATGTCTGGTTCCTAGGCTTCGAATGCTTCCAGGACTCTTAATTCTTTGTGGACTATGTGGGCCATTGCATAAGTATGTACTAAGTATACCAATTACGGGGACCCGATAAGTCATACCCATGTCAGATGTCGTCTACAACTCGGAGGAGCTGGAGCCCTTGTCGTCCAAAGGTCGGCCGGAGCTTGGCCACAAGAAGGCCACATAGCTCAAGGCCAAGGGTTCCCCTGGCGAAAATCTCCAAGCTTTGATTGAGAAATGCATGGCTGATGCATGTAAAATACATACATGAACTTTGTAGTTTGCTGATATGAATTCTCACATATTTTCTACATATATGATGTTATATCCATGTTTTACATTGATTTATGGGGATTTACCAATGATTTCCTTTATTTTGGTTATAACTCTGCATGAGAGGAAAACCCTGTTTTGTGTAACCTTTCAGGGACCTAAACAAAGTCAAATAGAGATGGGATTTCGGGAGCGTTAATATTTTACCAAGAGAAGCACCTGAAGCACTTGGACCTCACCGGATGGACCAGGAGGCCCAAGAGAGACTAGGTGGCTGGCCTAGTAAGGGTGGGCGCACCACCCAGGCCCTTTTCCTCGTCGACCGTCGATTCACTTCGATCTTTCGCCCACAGCCTCTGTATGACCTAAAAACTGCTATATAAAGGGTCCCTCAGGAGTTCCTTGAGGTAGGCGCCGCAGGAACACCAAAACAGAGGTAGAGCCAGCGATGATTGGAGGGACAAACTCTATCGGAGCCACCGCCGGAAGGATCTCTACCTTCTCCAACGTCTCCACCATCAGCACCATAATGAAGAGGGAGTAGCCCACCCATGGATTATGGGTTTTTGGCAGTAGCTTGATCTATTTCGAAAGGATCTCTACCTTCTCGCGAGCGAGCTCTACCCAGGGCGACTGCGAGTGAGGGAGAGCTCCGGCCAGGGGCGACCTGCGAGTGAGGGAGCGAGCTCCGGCCAGGGAAGGCCACAGGCGCATGCGTAGGGACGGGGAGTTCCCGCCGGCCTTGGTGTGCTCGGGTCGCACTTGCGTGCCCAAGCTCGCGCACGTCGTGGGGATGGGTCAACGGCTCAATGCCAGGGAAAAAGAGAAGCAGAGGAATAAAAAAGTTGATGAGAAAGAATAGAAAAATAGATACCAAATTAGAATATACAGTATATGGAGGTGTTTTCGCAAAAAAATACCGCCATGTTAGCATGCCAGTGGGTTCTCTTGGTCCGAAACACTAGTCCAATCATTGTTATCTGCAATAATTAGAGCAACGTGGTGGCTTCTTGAAAATGATTTGAATAGGGTTACTGATTTTTCTTCAAAGTGAGCTATGGATAGAAGCGACTCCTATTATGGATAGGAGAATACCACTATAAAATTATTTCCATGAACCCACCACTTTTGTGTAAGTATTGCAGATAATATTGATCGAAAGATTTCGGTCGCTTGAGAGTGTTTCTATCGCCGAATCAGAGGAAGTAATTTTTTTATAACCGTAGTCCTAATTGGGGGTCTTTTTGCAATTCTATCGCAGTTGAAAATAGAAGTTGGTGAACTGGACACGCTGTCGCTCAAAGTTCTGTCCGCGACGATGATTCGGGTGAGATTAGGTCAGGATCACGTCGGATTTCCCTATTAATTAACGCTCATTTCCATTTTTCAGCCTTTTAATTAACACGTTGATCCGAATATTTCGCTTGGAAGGCAAGCCAAAGTCAGTGAAGAGTCGAGCAGAGTAGTAGTCCGTTGCAAGCAGAGCGCACTACTCTGCCACGCACGAACGCTATAAATTCTCCGGGGAGAAGCGAAACCTCCACCAAATCCCCCACGAAACCGCACTCACCAGTTACCACAATGGCGCCGGCCTCACGCATCCTCCTCCTCTTCGTGGTCTGCCTCGCCGCGGGGGCGGACGGGCTCCGGCTGCCGCCCGACGCCAGCTTCCCGGCGGCGCAGGCGGAGCGGCTCATCCGCGCGCTCAACCTGCTCCCCAAGGACAAGGAGGCGGGGCGGAACAACGGAGGCGTTGGTGGGGGAGTGGGAGATGTGGCGCCCGGGGAGCTGCTGGAGCGGCGGGTGACGCTGCCGGGGCTCCCCGAGGGCGTCAGCGACCTCGGACACCACGCCGGATACTACCGCCTCCCCAACACCCACGACGCCAGGTACGCTCCGACCTTACCTCCGGCCGATTCGTCATCCTCCGACGAGAACTCGCTTTGATCCTGCGCCAATTCAAAGGCTTTTTTTTGTTTGGACCTACTAGTACTGCTAGTTTGTACCGGCAGGAAGGGGACAAATTTTGGAACTGGAATTCAACTTCTGTAATTTTTGGCAGGATGTTCTACTTCTTCTTCGAGTCGAGGTGCAAGAAGGAGGACCCCGTGGTGATCTGGCTCACCGGAGGCCCCGGATGCAGCAGCGAGCTCGCCGTCTTCTACGAGAACGGGCCATTCACCATCGCCAACAACATGTCCCTCGTCTGGAACAAGTTCGGCTGGGACAAGGTACAGATCCAGTCCGTAGCAATTCCAGAATAAGCACTTTGATCTAACGCTTTATGCGTTTCGTGATGAAGAAAGAACCCGGGTGGTGCTCGCTTACTTAGCACGTAACCGCCGAACATAGCACCCCATTTTTTTTCTTGATCTGAAAACATCCACCTAATTTTGGGCGAAAGCAACACGTCTCAACTGAAGCATCTTGCCTGCGTTTGACTGCAGTCCTGATCATGTCAATTACGCCACTCTCTGGTTGGTCTGACCGTGGTCATTAAGTTTCTTTTACCTCCTTTGGTGCTGATGGGTGGTTGCTGCCTGCAGATCTCGAACATCATATTTGTGGATCAGCCCACTGGAACTGGGTTTAGCTACAGCTCCGATGACCGGGATACTCGGCACGATGAGACAGGGGTCAGCAACGACCTATATGATTTTCTCCAGGTACTACTAGTACATATCCTTACTGCAGATGTATTTTTCTTCTCGTTATATATATACTTCACTGGTTCCATCAGATGCGCTACTACTGAAGCTCGGTAAATTTATTCAGTAAGAAATACTTTATCGAGAAGCCAAGCGTATGATAATCATAATAATATATACTTTATCGAGAAACACAACAGGGCTCTCTCCCTTCATAATAATATTTTTGGTTTCAGATAGTAATGCTCATAGACAGTGCAGTATTTCTACTTCCTTAAGGAAAGAGAATTCCGTTACGAGTAGATACTTGGACAGGAACATAACCAGTTTTTCTGGTTAAATACATTACAAGATTTTTTTTCCATACTTTCCGCATTAAGTTCTAAGCTATTTCTGCTCCCCATAATCGACAAGAACAACAGATACTTGTGTATGATAATCATAATAATATATAGGTTAGAAACACAAGAGGGCTCTCTCCCTTCATAATAATAGTTTGGTTTCAGATAATAATACTCATAGACAGTGCAGTATTCTAGTTTTCTAAGGAAAGAAAATTCCGTTACAAGTAGTTACTTGGACAGGATCATAACGAGTATTTCTGGTTAAATACATTACAGGATGGTTTTTTCCCATACTTTCCGCATTAAGTTCTAGCTATTTCTGCTCCCCATACTCAACCAGAACAACAAATCCTTATCCCCTCTACGGCTCTACCCCTTTTGGCTACCCTCCTGTTGATGTGTCTAATAATGTATCCTCTTCGATCTGTCCATAATACGAATTGGTACCCATGCCTGATACGTTGCTATTGAACTGCATGTCGCCCTGTACTGCAGAAATTGGTCAGGCTGTGATTGGAAACTTGATTACACTGCACTAAGAGTATAGCAAATTTTGACCGCATAGTTTCGCTAGAGGTGGTAATCGATAAATTACCAAAAAAACATAGCCTTCAGATCAGACCAGACAAGATGAAGTAGAAGAATCATGTAACAGAGCTGTGTATAGTTACATGGGTTGACTGTTTAGAGTTGTTTACTTGACTGAAAGCAGAAAAGTAATGTTTAGGAATAATTGTTCTTAACTTCCATTTCAGGTTTTCTTCAAGAAGCACCCAGAGTTTGTAAAGAACGACTTCTTCATAACTGGAGAATCTTATGCTGGGCACTACATTCCAGCATTTGCAAGTCGAGTTCACCAAGGAAACAAAGCAAATGAAGGCATTCACGTAAATTTGAAGGTAAGATCCTTACCAAAGTTTGCGGTGTCTTTATTCTCCGTTGGTTCTTTGTTGATGTGCATAACTCTTTCTTATTTGTACTCTAGGGATTTGCAATTGGTAATGGCCTCACGGATCCAGCAATCCAATACAAAGCCTACACAGACTATGCATTGGACATGAACCTCATTCAGAAATCTGACTATGACAGGATCAACAGGTTCATCCCACCATGTGAATTTGCGATAAAACTTTGTGGTGAGTACTAATATAATTCTCTTGATCTACATACTTTTTTTCCTAGCCTTCATTTGCACAAATTAAGAGCAGTTTTATGCTATTGCCTTATACAAACATATATAATTTTCAAGTGACAAAGTTCCTGCAAATTGAATGAACCCAGTTAGGAATAAATGGGGTTGACTAAACTTGTCTATATCTTCTCTTAAAATTAGAGTCATCGATACCTTGTCTGGTATTTTCTGTCAATTTACATCTTGAAGGCTCATCCTGATGATTTCTTCAAATTAACCACAACTGTTGCTAACGACCTACTGATGTTTCAGGTACAAATGGGAAATCATCTTGCATGGCAGCATATATGGTCTGCAATTCTATTTTCAACTCTATTATGAAGCTCGTCGGGACAAAGAATGTAAGTAACAATAGCTGTTAAATTTTGTAGCAGCATCAGTGCACTAAGACTGAAACATATTAATGGCTTCTTTGCAGTATTATGACGTTAGGAAAGAGTGCAAAGGGAAACTTTGCTACGACTTCTCAAACTTGGAGAAGTTCTTTGGTGATAAAGCAGTCAGACAGGCAATTGGAGTAGGCGATATTGAATTTGTCTCATGCAGCACTTCGGTTTATCAAGCAATGCTCACAGACTGGATGAGAAATTTGGAAGTTGGCATCCCAGCTCTACTTGAGGATGGGATTAATGTGCTTATATATGCTGGGGAATATGACCTTATATGCAATTGGCTTGGTAAGGACATCTTGAATTCAATATGGTTTTTAGAGTCAGTTTTCAAACTCTCCTTTTCATAATAACTATATAACTATAACAATGACTTCCATTTGTAAGTAGCTGCGCATAGCTCGATTCCTCCTCAACAGAATACTAGTACCAATAATATAGTCCCTACATTACATAACTGTCGAAGCCATAATTGGCACAGCAGTTTAACATCTTGATTTGTTGTTGAGATTGCTAAATACATGCGTCCATAGGAGAAACTAGGTATAATATATATTAAGGTATTGAGATTTAACTGCAAATTGCATGGAGGAGCTTTATGGACCGCTTCTTTAGGTGAATAGGACACTAATACTCCATCCTAGTTTATGAATCCTACTTAATCTAACATATGCAATAGTTAAAATACAGCTAGCCTTATGTTCTGCATTGTCTTGCACGTCCATGTCAGATTATTAAGTATATTAATTATGTTTCAATGTTTGAGCAGGAAACTCGAGGTGGGTCCACTCCATGGAATGGTCTGGCCAGAAAGACTTCGCATCATCTGCTGAATCCTCATTTTTAGTCGATAACACCCAAGCTGGAGTGTTGAAGAGCCATGGGGCACTCAGTTTCCTCAAGGTATTCATCATGCATTTTTTTCACTTTATCTTGACACATACGGCTTCAAAAATAATTCAAAAAAAAAATTGCTCCATACATTTTCCAAACAAACTTCGGTCCAACAGTAATATGCCTAGATAGCGTAATAAAGCTAGGTCATAACTTCAGGGCCATCTAGATCACTAACAAAGTAATCTGTTTGTCTGCGCCAAACACAGGTTCACAATGCTGGCCACATGGTTCCGATGGACCAACCAAAAGCCTCCCTCGAGATGCTAAGGAGATTTACGCAAGGAAAGCTCAAGGAGACGGTCATTCCAGAAGAAGAGACATCGACATTTTACGCCACGATGTGATCGACACTGACCTCCCCCCCTAAGAAGGAAACATCGCTAGGTAGCCTGTGTTGGCGCTTCGAGGAGTGTCGGGAACCTTACCTCTTCATTGTATTTTGCCCACTGTTTTGGCTGAATGTGTGTATAGTCCTAATAACAAGAACAACGGTTGGCCCTGCAAACAATGTAACTAGACCATGTACGCTGCTGTTGCTGCTGAAGCATGAACTACACCACACACTGGGCACAATGTTTCTGATGTTAATTGTGCCTATGTATTGCTCGTCTTGATCTGATCTGATCTGGCAAAAGAAATATACTTCCTGATTTGGTTCACCTTGGCAATTCGTAGCCGTGTGATTCTGTTGGTGAATTGGTTTTCTGATGTCCTCGCTTGCTGACTGCAGTTGGGAGTCGTATCCCTTTTGCTCCAAACAAAATTCAGACTAAATAAATGTTTCAGATGTATGGTTTGCATTCAGACTGAATAAAGATAAAGAATTAACCTGGATAAATATGCTGGGGCATGTATAAAAATAGCATTGGAAATTTGGAACATGAATTGAAGAAAAAGTAGATGCATAAGATCTGATTGCGTCTGAGATGTATGTAGGTCACGAAGAACAAAAGGAAACAAACAAAAACAGAGCCCCCGGTGAGGATCGAACTCACGACCTTTCCCTTACGAAGGGAACGCACTACCACTATGCTACGGAGGCTTTGATGCTTTCTCTCACTCTTTATCTGATATGGCATAGTCCCCGACTAGTGTGTACATCCACAAAATTTCGAATTCTTTTTTTTTTTTACGGGAAAATTTCGAATTCTTCGCACAAGTAAAAGGAGAAAACAGCCCATCCCGCTGAATGGCTCACCGGTGCGCGGCTTGCCCAAACATGCTTGGATAAACACCCCACAGATACGTACACACAACGACACATTTATAACACTAGTCAGGAACAGATATTAGGAGTAAGGAAGAAATAGGAATCAGGTCAAAAAAAAAGGAAGAAATAGGAATAGAAAGATCAACCCAGGAGTAAGGAAATGAAGAGTTTGACTTGTATATTTCGAACTCTAGAAGACACTCCAATAGGCAACTTCCTCTGCACCTTGTCCAAAACCTTAAATGAAAAGTATGTGTAAGTAAGTGCTAATTCATTTACTTTAAAATGAGCAAGTCGATGATGTAACCATCCATCTGTGTTCACTGACCTTGCTAATATAGGGATCATGGATGATTATAGTTATTAGTAGTTTGTTATGATGAAGAAATTATGCAAGGGAAACACTTCCTAATGTGTAAGTAAAATTATTACTACATATTACTTATCTTGTGAAAACACAATGAGTGTATGTGAAACACTCTTCACCAAGAAATGATCAAAAGATCTACAATCAAGAAGTTTTATTCTAACTCTGTACTACTGAACAACTTCACAAGAAACGGTCAACGCTCATGAGCCACATATTTTATTAACTTGCACAAACAATATGGCCCGAAACCATTGATTCTTGACAAACTGCCCTAGATAAACCGTCATCAACTGGTCGAGAAGATCGCATAAGTATAGGCTGCACAACTGAAATGCGCCTACAATTACAGTTTTAGCAAATCTGAAGAAAAGAAAAAGGATCTAGAGCTGAGTAACCTAGTCTGATCAATTGATCCATATTGCGGCCTTGCACTTCTTCCCTGATACCCTCCTGTAGCTCGTCTCGATCCCGTCTTGGGAGTAGTGGAGTCGACGGTGGACAGAAGCAACACTCTGGTTGGCCGGCTACTCGGGAAGGCAGTCAACAAGAAGGGGGAGGCTAGGTTGGGAGCTACGATGGGCGACGGCCGAGAGCCCCCTAGCACAGAGATTTCCCCTTTTGGATGGGCTATCGTAGTGATGAAGAGGAGATGACCTCCATACCTATACCGGCCCCTCCTCCGCATGTTGTCCTGATCAGCGCCGCCAGCGTGGATCGACACGCGACACTGCTCCACTCCGGCGACTCTGGCACCGCGCTCAACACCCGCTTGGACCTGATGGCGTCGGGTCCGTCCTCCTAGCGCATCATCGTCCCGAGCAACGACCCAAGCCACCACAAGAAGCGAGCTAGGGGCACCCTGCCCAAATCCTGTAATGAAGGAGCCGAGCTCTCCGACCAATCCTCCCTTATCGCCCGCAAGCCTCCGACTGCTACCGGCCTCCTCCGTGAATATGCGGGGAGTGGCGTGGTGAGGTGTTAGTTGATGGCGCTGAGATAGGGGCTGGGTCGGGGTCGGTTTTGGCTCCGGTGTGGAGCTAGGCGGTCGCGGGTGTCAATGGGTATAGGCCCATAGGGCATACGCAGAAGGCCGGTAAGACGCGCCACAAGTATGCTCAGAACGCTCACAACTGACCATGCTTAAGCTATAGTATAATTGGTGAAGTACATTGCTTGGGAAGCTGTAGTAGAAATGGCTTCTTTGGATCTGTAAGAATATGTATTCGTATGAATATGAAAAATGGAGAATCGAGGTTGTCGTGTACCGTGGGTTCCTACTAGGGTGGCAAGCGGCACCCGCATAACGACCTGATGGCTCAAAATATGTAGAGCTCGTTGGAAACCCCAAGAGGAAGGTATGATGAACACAGTAGCAAGTTTTCCCTCAGTTATAAAACCAAGGTTATCGAACCAGTAGGAGTAAGGAAACAACTCCAAGGTGTTGCTAACAACTTGAAATCCTGCACAACACAACCACAGAACTTTGCCCCAACTTACAATGAGGTTGTCAATCTCACTGGTTTTGCTGAAAACAAAAGATTAAACATATAGTGTGGAAGATAGTAATTGCTTGCAGAAAGTAAATAGTAAACGGTAAATAGTAGATGGTATGTCAATGGTAAAGGAATGGACTGGGGTTCAATAATTCACTAGAGGTGTTTCTCCTTAAGATAAATAGCATGTTGGGTGAACAAATTACAGTGGGGCAATTGACAGATTGAGAAAGCATACCAATGCATATACTAGACAACTTGACTCCTATGAGATTTGATTAGGCATTACAACATTATAAATAGACCGTAATCCAATTGCATCTATGACTAATAATCCACCTTCAGGTTATCATCTGAACCCCTTCCAGTATTAAGTTGCAAGCAACAGATAATTGCATTAAGCAAAGTGTGTAAAGTAAACAATATGATTGCCCCATGAACAAAGGATTGTTGTTTTCTCCCTAGTAGCAACAGCACATCTACAACCTTAGAGATTTCTGTCACTTTCCCACATTACTAGAGGCATGAACCCACTATCGAGCATAAATACTCCCTCTTAGAGTTGCAAGCATCTACTTGGCCAAGATAGCTACTAACAACAAAGAGCATGCAAGATCACAAATAACAAAGACATGATAGAATCAATAATCAATCTGACATAGTATCTCAATATCCATCGGATCCCCGCAAACACAACATATATGATTACAAATAGATGATCTTGATCATGAACGGAGCTCACAAGATCTAAACATGATAGCACAAAGGAGGAGAACCAACCATCTAGCTACTGTATGGACCCATAGTCCAAGGGTGAACTACGCATGCATCACTCCGGAGGCTGGCATGGTGATGAAGAAGGCCTCCAGGGTGATCTCTCCCCTCCGGCAGGGTGCTGGGAAGAGCTTCAAATCCCTCCCGATCTAGGGATGGAGATGACGGCGGCTACAGACTCTTTCATGGAATTTTGATCGGGTACTTAGGGGTTATGTATCGGAGGCAATATATAGGCGAAAGGGGAGGCCGAGGGGGTGCCCTAGGCGGCCACACCACCCCCTGGCGCGGGCCAGGCCTGGTCGCGCGGCCAGGTGGTGTGGGCGGCCCCTGGCCCCTCTCCGTCTCGTATTCTGGCTCCATGTCTCCCTTAGTGAAATATTGACTTTGGCTTTTGTCCCGTCTAATTCCGAGAATATTCATTTTCTGACTTTCCTGGAACCAAAAACAGCAGAAAACAGGCAGCTGGCACTGCGGCATCTTGTTAATAGGTTAGTCCAAGAAAGTGTATAAAAATACTCCAAAGTGTGGGCAAAACATAAGAAAGTAGATATAAACCAAGCATGGAACATAAAAAATTATAGATACGTTTGCAACGTATCAATGGGTTCCCAACCATCTTCTAATTTTCTAGGAATAGAAGCTTTATGTTTCAATTTTTCTTCTTTAATTTTTATGAGAGCATCTGTAATGTGTTTTGTAAAGGCCATATTCATAGCACTAGCATTAGGACTTCTAGCAAGCTTTTGTAGAGAACATAATTACTTCAGAAATATTGCAACCATCAAGATCAAAATAAAAATTACCATCCAAGGTAGTAGAACTATTGTTTCCCATATTTCGAAGAATTTCAGCATTTTTATTGGAAAAGGTTCCATTTGTTTTAGGCATTGTTGCAAAAGGAATGGGGACTTCATGTGGTTTGCTCCGCATCAACATTGGTGGTGGTAATAGTACAAATACTACTATTTCTAGCAATTTCATCTTCTCTTTCCCACTTAGCATGCAATTCAGCTAACAGTGTAACATTTTCATCAATTCTAACTTGAATGGCATTAGTAGCAGCAAAGGGGTTTTCCATAGTTTCAGGTTTAGCAGCCATTTTATTAATCAAAGAGGATTGTGCTTCAGACAAAGATGATATTTTTTTTCAGCATTCAAAAGTTTTTCCTCAATAGTTTTATTGAAAGCAGTTTGTTTGCTAATGAAATCCTTAAGCATGACTTCAAGTTCAGAGGGTGCACTTGTATTGTTGTTGTAGGAATTTCCATAAGCATTACCATTATTGGGAGGATATGGCCTATAATTATTACTACCAAAATTATTCCTATAGGCATTGTTGCTAAAATTATTATTTCTAATGAAGTTCACATCAACTTGATCTTCTTGAGCAACCAAAGAGGCTAAGGGAACATGATTTTGATCAATATGAGCTTTTCCATTAATAAGTATAGACATAATAGCATCAATTTTATCACTCAAGGAGGAGGTTTCTTCAACAGAATTTACCTTCTTACCTTGTGGAGCTCTCTCAGTGTGCCATTTAGAATAGTTAACATCTTATTATCAAGGAGCTTTGTTGCAGCACCCAAAGTAATGGTCATAAAGGTGCCTCCAGCAGCAGAATTCAACAGATTTCTTGGAGAATAATTCAGTCCTGCATAAAAAGTTTGGATCATCATCCAGGCAGTCAGTCCATGAGTGAGGCAATTCTTTACCAAAGATTTCATTCTTTCCCAAGCTTGAGCAACATGTTCATTATCAAAAAAATTAAATTTCATTATTTCACTTCTCATAGATATAATCTTAGCAGGAGGATAATATTTTCCAATGAAAGCATCTTTGCATTTAATCCAAGAATCAATACTATTTCCAGAAGGGATAGCAACCATTCTTTAGCTTTTCCTCTCAAAGAGAAAGGAAACAATTTAAGATTAATAATATCTCCATCTATATCCCTATGTTTTTGCATCTCACAAAGTTCAACAAAGTTATTAAGGTGAGCAGCAGCATCATCAGTACCAGCACCAGATAATTGTTCTTTCATAACAAGATTGAGCAAAGCAGGTTTAATTTCAAAGAAAGCAGCTTCAGGAACATGTGGAGCAATGGGTGTGCGCATGAAATCATTGTTGTTTGTGCTAGTGAAGTCACACAACTTAGTGTTTTCAAGAGTAGTCGTTTTTTGTAAGATCAAAGCAAGCCAACAGAAATAGAAACTGAAATAGGAACTAAATTTTTTGGGGTGTTTTTTATAAAAGAAGCAAACCAATACAACTATTTTTTGTGTTTTTGATAAAAAAAGAAACAAGCAAACAAAGCAAAATAAACTAAGCAAAACAAAAACAAAGTAAAGAGATTGGTTGTGAGAGACTCCCCTTGCAAGAATCTTCTTTCTCCCTGAAAAGTGATTGACGAGGAGGAAGAGATTGAAGTTGTCCTTAACTCCCCAGTAACAGCGCCAGAAAAAGTGCTTGATGGCTCAAAATATGTAGAGCTCGTCAGGAACCTGATGGCTCAAAATATATTCGAGCTCGTTGGGAACCCCAAGAGGAAGGTATGATGAGCACATCAGCAAGTTTTCGCTCAGTTATGAAACCAAGGTTATCGAACCAGTAGGAGCAAGGAAACAACTGCAAGGTGTTGCTAGCAACTTGGAATCCTGCACAACACAACCATAGAACTTTGCCCCAACTTACAGTGAGGTTGTCAATCTCACCGGTTTTGCTGAAAACAAAGGATTAAACATATTCTGTGAAAGATAGTAATTGTTTACAGAAAGTAAACAGTAATAGTAGAAGGTATAGCAATGGTAAAAGAATGGACCGGGGTCCATAGTTCACTAGAGGTGATTCTCATTAAGATAAATAACATGTTGGGTGAACAAATTACAGCGGGGCAATTGATAGACTCGAGAAAGCATACCATGCATATACTAATCATCTTGACTCCTATGAGATTTGATTGGGCATTACAACATTATACATAGACCGTAATCCAACTGCATCTATGACTAATAATCCACCTTCAGGTTATCATCCGAACCCCCTCCAGTATTAAGTTGCAAGCAACAGATAATTGCATTAAGCAAAGTGTGTAAAGTAAACAATACAATTGTCCCATGGACAAAGGATTGTTGTTTTCTCCCTAGTAGCGACAGCACATCTAGTACCTTAGAGATTCCTGTCACTTCCCCAGATTACTAGAGGCATGAACCCACTATCGAGCATAAATACTCCCTCTTGGAGTTGCTAGCATCTACTTGGCCAAGATAGCTACTAACAACGGAAAGCATGCAAGATCACAAATAATATAGACATGATAGAATCAATAATCAATCTGAAATAGCATCTCAATATCCATCGGATCCCCACAAACACAACATGTAAGATTACAAATAGATGATCTTGATCATGAACAGAGCTCACAAGATCTAAACATGATAGCACAAAGGAGGAGAACCAACCATCTAGATACTACATGGACCCGTAGTCTAGGGATGAACTACTCACGCATCACACCAGAGGCAGGCATGGTGATGAAGAAGGCCTCCAGGGTGATCTCTCCCCTTCGGCAGGGTGCTGGGAAGAGATTCAGATCCCTCCTGATCTAGGGATGGAGATGGTGGCGGCTACAGACTCTTTCATGGAATTTTGATCGGGTACTTAGGGTTTTCGTCCCGGGAGGCATTTATAGGCGAAGGGGCAAGGTCGGTGGAGCACCAAGGGCCCCACACCCCCTGGTGGTGTGCCCCCCAGGCCGCGCCGCCACCAGGTGTGGTCGCCCTGGTGCGCCACTTCGTCTCCCCTCCGGACTCCGTGTTGCTTCGGGTAAAATATTGACTTTGGCTTTTGTCCGGTCCAATTCCGAGAATATTTCCTTACTAGCTTTTCTGAAACCAAAAACAGCAGAAAACAGGCAACTGGCACTGTGGCATCTTGTTTATAGGTTAGTTCCAGAAAATGTATAAAAATACCTCAAATTATGAACAAAACATAAGAAAGTAGTTACTAAACAAGCATGGAACATCCAAAATTATAGATACGTTTATGACGTATCAACATCCCCAAGCTTAACTCCTGCTCGTCCTCGAGTAGGTAAGTGATAAAAAGAATAATTTTTGAGGTGACATGCACCATCACAATCTTGATCAAGGTATTTGTAAGACATTCATAGCTGGGATCATAGTACTCTAACATAGCATGAAATATATAGTTCTAACAATAAGACATAACAACTATGTTGTAACATGAAAAGGTACAAACAAAAGATTCATGAATAACAATACTTTGAAAGACGTTTGTTTGTTTCACATATAGAAAACATAGTGAGAATGGTATTTAGCTTGTCCCTCGTGGTGTAGCAAAACATAAATGCATAGGACACCTTCAAAGTTCTTAAGGGTGACTAGATACAAATAGTTTAAGAACAAGCAATATCAAAGTTATGAATCAATCAACAAGTTTTGGGACAATGCACATTAAACTAAGAATGACCACTATGCTCTCTCAATAGGTGCATAAAGATAGAAGATGGAGACTCAACATAAAAGTAAAAGAAAGGCCCTTCATAGAAGGAAGCAGGGATTCAAGTCTCATAAAGAGCTTCCAAAAATTATGATACTTATTAGCTTTCAGCTCTCATTACCCCTGTCATAAGCATATTTAGGTGATTAAGGTTAAAGTGAGAAAATGTGAGGATATGCCTAACAAGTTATAAGCTGAAAATATCATGCCCCTTGCTTACGAGTACCGAACCTCATGCTACTCAACTTTAGTCACAAGTAAGTTCTTGTCATTGTAAGTACATGTGTATCATAGAGAATCGCCAACAGGGTACCCCTTGCCCCATGATATAGGAGTTTTCCCATATCACAATGACAAGGCAACAGACAATGCGCATCTCAGCGATCCTTTTATTTGCTATTTGCATAGGGTTTTCCCTCTCTCTTTTTTCTTTCTTTCTTTCTTTTTCTTTTCTCTTTTTTTATTGAGGATGCTTCATAGATTGCTCACTATGGTTATGCTGCAAGTTTCCACCATGATTAGGCATGGCTTAGGCTAGCGGCCCAGGCGTTTCTCTAACACACATACAAACTCCATGATCTTACAAGTTCCACTTTTATTTCACACCGCCGGGATCCGTAAGCAAAATAACATGATATCAACGGGGTACAAAGTACAAGTGCAATGTTGAAAGAGTTCCCCATGAAACATGGTTCTGCTAATTTCAACTTATAAAGCGCAAGCATATACGCAACAAAGAAGGACCCAATGGTTCAAGTTTATTAGAGGCAATAAATTAAAGTGTGCCATCAAGTTCGTGAGAGCTTTAATCACTAGTTTTGTCATAACGAGTGGAAGGTAAACAAAAGCATGAATATACTTGGAATAGCATAAGCTAGTAGGTAGGTATGGTGGACTCTTTGGAATAACTTGGTTTAGGGAGTTGGATGCATGAGTGGAACTCATACTTGGTTGTGGAGGCTAGCAAAATACTGGGAGCGACAAACTAAGAGAGCAATAATGGCCATAATCATGCAGAGCGACAAAACATCATTGATCAAAGCATAAAGTGATACTACAAGTTGAAAATTAAAGGATCATAAAGGCTATGGTGACTTGTGACAGTCATAACATGGTGTGAGCATGTGCCAAGTCAACCCAAATAAAGCATCAAAATAGAATACCACTATACTATGCTTTAATATGCTAAAACAACGCATGATTTATCCAAGGCACATTAAGCAATCTCAATTGTTTATAACAAGTCATGCTACAGCAAAGAATACTAAGCATAAAGCCAAAACAATATCAAGCACGGCATGACAAAGCATAGCCACAGTCAAAAACGAGCTCTTTTTACCACATAAGCATGAGCTTTCCTACTCTTTTCCAAACCAAACCAAACTAATTGCAAACCAATGTATGAAAGAGGGGGTCCAACCAACTTATTCAAAAAACTAAGCAAACCAAGAAAACTAAAAACCAAAACGAAAACAAAAAGGAAGACGCTCCAAGAAAAACATAACTGTGCATGAAACGATAAAAATGAAGCGTTTGGAAGAAACCTGGAATTTTTATTGATGAAGAAGGGGATGCCTTGGGCATCCCCAAGCTTTGACGCTTGTACTTCTTGGATATTTATTGGGGTGACACGCGTGGCATCCCCAAGATTGAGCTTTAGTCCATCCTTCATCTCATTACTCATTCCTTCCATACACCTGAAATTTTTCCTTCATACAAAACTTCACACAATCTCATTAGCAACATTAGTGCACTTAAGATAAATAAGTCTCAAGGTTCAGTTCTAACACCAAATAAACTTCCATTAGAACACTAGCTACTGTAGCACTTGCCTCAAAAAGCTCAATTCCCCAAAGGAACTCAAGAAGGAACTAACAAGAAGCAAATGCAGAAAATGGCAGAAATCTGTCAAAACAGACAAGCAGGTAAAGACGAATTTTTTCGAAGACCTTCTGTTGCTCAAATCAAAAAGTGTTGAACTAACAAAAGTTAGATAACAACCTGGGGCAGAAGAGCAAAACATTACAGCTCAATCCAACGTACAGAGCTCTCTCAGGAATTTTTACGGTGAAGCACAAAAATCTGTTTCGGGACAACAACTTTCCCAATCATTACTTCACTCTCATTAGAGGTTACTCTTGGCACAAAAAGCAAATAAAAAGGATAAGGAGAGGTTATTGCAGAGGTACTAACTTCCAAGACTCAACTAAAACTCTTGGGTTATCTCCCAACAAGTACTTTTCTTTAACGCCTTTAAGTTAGGCATAAGAAGCAAAGAAAGAATCAAGTGTTCTCAAATGAAGAAGCATTAAGACCAAATTTTGTTTTCATAGGAGAAGAAAAAGAAATATTTTCTCTCTTTTTAGGGAAGTGTTCTATACCTTTTTGAATGGGAGTTGATATTTAATGGTGCCTTCTTTCATATCAATGATGGCACCAACAGTTCTAAGAAAAGGTCTTCCCAAAGTAATAGGACAAGAAGCATTGTATTCAACATCCAAAACATAGAAATCAACAGGGACATAGGAATCGTTAACCATAATAAGAAGATCATTAAGACTCCCCATGAGTTTCTTTTTAGCATTATCATCAAGTGGGGCATTCAAATAGCAATCTTCAAGAGGAGGCAAATCAAGCATATCATAAACCCTTCTAGGCATAATAGAAACACTACTATCAAGATCACACAAAGCTTTGAAATCAAAGTCATTCACTTTCATACTAATGATGGGTTCCCAACCATCCTCTTGTTTTATAGGAATAGAAGCTTTATGTTTCATCTTTTCTTCTTTAATCTTTATGAGAGCATCAGTAATGTGTTTTGTAAAGGCCATGTTCATAGCACTAGCATTAGGACTTTTAGCAAGCTTTTGTAGGAACTTAATAACTTCAGAGATGTTGCAACCATCAAGATAAAAATCAACTTTATCATTTAAAGTAGTAGAACTATTAGTAGCCTCAACACTAGTGGTGGTGATAGTAGAAACACTAATGTTTCTAGCAATTTCATCTTCTCTTTCCCACTTAGCATGTAATTCAGCTAATAGTCTAACATTTTCATCAATTCTTACTTGTATAGCATTAGTAGCTGCAAAGGGATTCTCATTAGTTTCAGGTTTAGCAGCTATTTTATTTAAAGTAGATTGAGCTTCAGCCAAAGATGCTATATTTCTTTCAGCATTAGAGAGTTTTTCCTCAATAGTTTTATTGAAAGCAGTTTTTTTACTAATAAACTCTTTAAGCATAACTTCAAGTTCAGAGGGAGAACTCTTATTATTGTTGTAAGAATTTCCATAAGCATTACCATTGTTGGGAGGATATGGATTATAATTGTCGTTACCAAAATTGTTCCTATAAGCATTATCTTGCCAAAATTGTTATTTCTTATGAAGTTCACATCAACTTGCTCTTCTTGAGCAACCAAAGAGGCTAAAGGAACATTATTTGGATCAATATGGGCTTTCCTATTAACAAGCATAGACATAATAATATCAATTTTATCACTCAAGGAGGAGGTTTCCTCAACAGAATTCACCTTCCTACCTTGTGGAGCTCTCTCAGTATGCCATTCAGAATAATTAACCATCATATTGTCCAGAAGTTTTGTTGCAGCACCCAAAGTGATGGTCATAAAGGTTCCTCCAGCAGCAGAATCCAATAGGTTCCTTGAAGAATAGTTCAATCCTGCATAAAAAGTTTGGATGATCATCCAAGCAGTCATTCCATGAGTGGGACAATTCTTTACCAAAGATTCCATTCTTTCCCAAGCTTGAGCAACATGCTCATTATCAAGTTGTTTAAACTTCATTATTTCACTTGTCATGGATATAATCTTAGCAGGAGGATAGTATTTTCCAATAAAAGCATCTTTGCACTTAGTCCAAGAATCAATACTATTCCTAGTTAAAGAATTCAACCACTCTTTAGCTTTTCCTCTCAAAGAGAAAGGAAACAATTTCAGCTTAATAATATCACCATCTATATCCTTATGCTTTTGCATCTCACAAAGTTCAACAAAGTTATTTAGATGGGAAGCAGCATCTTCATTACCAATACCAGAAAATTGTTCTCTCATAACAAGATTGAGCAAAGCAGGTTTTATCTCAAAGAAAGTATTTTCAGCCACAGGTGGAGCAATAGGTGTGCTTATAAAATCATTGTTGGTGGTGCTAGTGAAGTCACACAACTTAGTGTTTTCAAGAGTAGTCATTTTTTTGGGTTTTCAAATAAGAAAGCAAACAAGTAAAACTATTTTTTTGTGTTTTTAAAGAACAAAACAAGCAAACAAAGCAAAAAGAAACTAAGCAAAACAAAAACAACAAAGTAAAGATATTGGTTATGAGGGACTCCCCTTGTGAAGATGTCCTTGACTCCCCGGCAACGGCGCTAGAAAAATCTTGATGCGCTCGACTTTCAACGTAGAGCTCAGTGGGAACCCCAAGAGAAAGGTACGATGAGCACAGTAGTAAGTTTTCCCTCAGTTATGAAACCAAGGTTTAATCGAACCAGTAGGAGCAAGGAAACACCCCAAAGGTGTTACTAGCTGAGCTTTGGCAGGGCGCACTACCGGTGCTAGTAGCAGCGTGGAGACCTGCACAACACAACCACAGAACTTTGTCCCCAACTTGCGATGAGGTTGTCAATCTCACCATGTTTTGCGGAAAACAAAGGATTAAACGTATCGAATGGAAAGAAGTAAAAGTTTGCAGAAAGTAAACACAAAGCAGTAAAGATTGTAGATTGAATATAAAAGACAAGGACCGGGATCCATAGTTCACTAGAGGTGGCTCTCCTTAAGATAGATAACATGCTGGGTGAACAAATTACAGCGGGGCAATTGACAAACACCGAGAAAGCAATACATGCATATACTAATCATCTTGACTCCTTTGAGACTTGATTGGGCATTACAACATAATACATAGACCGCCATCCAACTGCATCTATGACTAATAATCCACCTTTAGGTTATCATCTGAACCCCCTCCAGTATTAAGTTGCAAGCAACAGATTATTGCTTTACGAACTGTGTGTAAAGTAAACAATACGATTGTTCTATGAACAAAGGATTGTTGTTTTCTCCCTAGTAGCAACAACACATCTAGTACCTTAGAGATTTCTGTCACTTCCCCAGATTACCAGAGGCATGAACCCACTATCGAGCATAAATACTAACTCTTGGAGTTGCTAGCATCTACTTGGCCAAGATAGCTACTAACAACGGAAAGCATGCAAGATCTCAAATAACAAAGACATGATAGAATCAATAATCAATCTGAAATAGCATCTCAATATCCATCGGATCCCCGCAAACACAACATGTATGATTTACAAATAGATGATCTTGATCATGAACGGAGCTCACAAGATCTAAACATGAAAGCACAAAGGAGGAGAAACTAGCCATCTAGCTACTACATGGATCCGTAGTCCAAGGATGAACTACTCACGCATCACACCGGAGGCTTGCATGGTGATGAAGAAGGCCTCCAGGGTGAATTCCCCTCTCCGGTAGGGTGCCGGGAAGAGCTTCAAATCCCTCCCGATCTAGGGATGGAGATGACGGCTGCTACAGACTCTTTCGTGGATTTTTGATCGGGTACTTAGGGTTTTCGTCCCAAGTGCAACTTATAGGCGGAAGGAGAGGCCGAGGGGGTGTCAGGGCTGGCCTCACCACCCCTTGGCACGGGCCAGGCTGGGCCGCGCGGCCAGGTGGTGTGGTGTCCCCCTGGTCCCTCTCCGTCTCGTATTCTGGCACTTGATCCCTTCCGGAAAAATAGGCACTTTGGCTTTTGTCCCGTCCAATTTCGAGAATATTCATTTTCTGACTTTCCTGGAACCAAAAACAGTAGAAAACAGGCAGCTGGCATTGTGGCTCTTGTTAATAGGTTAGTCCAAGAAATCATATGAAAAGTACTCCAAAGTTGGAACAAGACACAAGAAAGTGGATAAAACCAAGCATGGAACATCAAAAATTATAGATACATTTGCAATGTATTAAGCTTTTTTCCATACTTCATCTTATCATATTGTTCTTCCCTACACTTTAAAATTTCCTTCATACGAAACTTCACACAATCTTCATTAGCAAAATTAGTGTACTTAAGATAATAAGTCTTTAGTTCAGTTTCAACACAAGTAAAAACTTTCATTAAAACACAAGATACTGTAGCAATTTCTTTTAAAAGTTGAAGTGATCAAAGAGAACTCAAAGAGAAAGAGATTAAGAGGCAAATGCAAATAATGGCAGAAATCTATCAAAACAGACTAGCAGACAAAAACCGATTTTTTCTAAGACCTTATGTTGCTCAAATCGAAAAGTGTTAAACTAACGAAAGTTAGATAACAACCTAGGGAAGAAGCACAAAAAACTACAGCTCAATCTGACGTACAGAGATTTTTCACGAAGTTTTACAGCGAAGCACAAAAATCTGTTTTGGTACAGCAACTTTCCCAAGTCTTATTTCTCTCTCATTAGAGGTTATTCTTTGCACAAAAACTACACAAAAAGGATAAGGAGAGGTTATTACTGAAGCAATAACTTCCAAGACTCAACAACAGAAAAAACTTATTGACTAAAAATTTGGGTTATCTCCCAATAAGTGCTTTTCTTTAACGCCTTTGAGCTAGGCACAAGAAGCAAGAATCAAGTATTCTCAAATGAAGAAGCATTAAGACCAAATTTCTTGCCCCTACCTTTCTTACCTTTATTCCTATCTTTGGGGAACGTATGATTGTTTGGTAGAGAAGCAAAATGCATGATGCCTTTTTCCACATCTATTACTGCTCCAAGGAGTTTTAGTAGGGATCTTCCAAGTGTAGTTTGTCCTTTTCCTACACATTCAATGACAAGATAATTAGTAGACACCACTTTCCCTAGGATCTTTGTAAACACTCCTTCAGCTATTCCAATGGGTAGTATTGTGGTATTATTAGTAAGAGATATTTCTTCTCCTCCTTCAGAAAGTCCCCAAAGATTTAAAGATTCATAAATATCTTTAGGTATAAGACAAAATTCAGACATGATATCACAACGAGCATAAAATGTTTCATTATTTATAACAACTTTTACTGTAGGAAGCCATTTTGAAGATTCAAAATTTATTGGAACATATTCATGATGCTCTCTAAGCATGTTATAACATTCTTTTAAACTAGCTGTCTTGGTCTCAAGAGTGTTCAATCTAGCAATAATGTTTGTAATGGAGGAATCATATTTGCTAGGCAAGTCATATGTTGCAACCAACTTTTTTATGGAATTAAAAGCTTCACCCTCATTGCACTGGAGGAAATCTCCTCCTACTACAGGATCAAAGCATATCTAAACCAAAGAGCAGTTCCAAAGTAGAAACTGCTAAGAAACAAGCTTAGAGTCATTTTAGGTTCAGTTTTTTCATGTAAATCAGAGATTCTAGACCAAGATTCTTTGAAACTCTCTTCAATTCCTTGTTTGAAAGTAAAAATCATTTCCTCAGGCGACATAGTGATTGGAGCAATGCTAGACATAATAGCAACTTGAGATTTTTTTTTGTGTTTTGGTATAAAGAAACAAACCGGTACAACTAACTTTTTTTGTTTTTGATAAAAGAAACAAGCAAACAAAGCAGAAATAAACTAAGCAAAACAAAAAACAAAGTAAAGAGATTGGTTGTGAGGGACTCCCCTTGTGAAGATGTCCTTGACTCCCCGGCAACGACGCCAGAAAAAAGGCTTGATGGCTAAAAATATATTCGAGCTCGTTGGGAACCCCAAGAGGAAGGTATGATGAGCACAGTGATGGCCCAAAATATATCGAGCTCGTTGAGGAACCCCAAGAGGAAGGTATGATGAGCACAGCAGCAAGTTTTCCCTCAGTTATGAAACCAAGGTTATCGAACCAGTAGGAGGAAGGAAACACCTCCAAGGTGTTGTTTCCAACTTGGAATCCTGCACAACACAACCACAGAACTTTGCCCCCAACTTATAGTGAGGTTGTCAATCTCACCGGTTTTGCTGAAAACAAAGGATTAAACGTATTGTCTGGAAGATAGTAATAGCTTGCAGAAAGTAAACAGAAAACAGTAAATAGTTGTAGATTGATGGTAAAAGAAAGGACCGGGGTCCATAGTTTACTAGTGATGATTCTCCTTAAGATAGATGACATGTTGGGTGAACAAATTACAGCGGGGCAATTCACAAACATCGAGAAAGCATACATGCATATATCATCTTGACTCCTATGAGATTTGATTGGGCATTACAACATTATACATAATCCAACTACATCTATGACTAATAATTCACCTTCAGGTTATCATCCGAACCCCCTCCAGTATTAAGTTGCAAGCAACAGATAATTGCATTAAGCATTGTGTGTAAAGTAAACAATACGATTGTTCTATGAACAAAGGATTGCTGTTTTCTCCCTAGTAGCAACAACACATCTAGTACCTTAGAGATTTCTGTCACTTCCCCAGATTACTAGAGGCATGAACCCACTATCGAGCATAAATACTCCCTCTTGGAGTTGCTAGCATCTACTTGGCCAAGATAGCTACTAACAACGGAAAGCATGCAAGATCACAAATAACAAAGACATGATAGAATCAATAATCAATCTGAAATAGCATCTCAATATCCATCGGATCCCTACAAACAGAACATGTATGATTACAAATAGATGATCTTGATCATGAACGGAGCTCACAAGATCTAGACATGGTAGCACAAAGGAGAAGAACCAACCATCTAGCTACTACATGGACCCATAGTCTAGGGATGAACTACTCACACATCACACCGGAGGCAGTCATGGTGATGAAGAAGGCCTCCAGGGTGATCTCTCCCCTCTGGGAGGGTGTCGGGAAGAGCTTTAGATCCCTCCTGATCTAGGGATGGAGATGACGACGGCTACAGACTCTTTCGTGGAATTTGATTAGGTACTTAGTGTTTCTGTATCGGAGGCGATATATAGGCAAAAGGGGAGGCCGAGGGGGTGCCCTAGGCGGCCACACCACCCCCAGGCATGGGCCAGGCCTGGCCGCGCGGCCAGGTGGTGTGGCCGGCCCCTGGTCCCTCTCCGTCTCGTTTTCTGGCTCCGTGTCCCCCTCAGTGAAATATTGACTTTGGCTTTGTCCCGTCCAATTCCGAGAATATTCATTTTCTGACTTTCCTGGAACCAAAAACAGCAGAAAATAGGCAACTGGCACTGTGGCATATTGTTAATAGGTTAGTCCAAGAAAGTGTATAAAAATACTCCATAGTGTGGACAAAACATAAGAAAGTAGATATAAAACAAGCATGGAACATCAAAAATTATAGATACATTTGCAACGTATCAACATCCCCAAGCTTAACTCCTGCTCGTCCTCGAGTAGGTAAGTGATAAAAAGAAAGAATAATTTTTTAGGTGACATGCACCATCATAAACTTGATCAAAGTATTTGTAAAACATTCATAGCTGGGATCATAGACTTTAACATAGCATGAAAGATATAGTTCTAACAATAAGACATAGCAACTATGTTGTAACATGAAAAGGCACAAACAAAAGATTCATGAATAACAATGCTTTCAAGTCGTTTGTTTGTTTCACATAAAGAAAGCATAATGAGAATGGTATTCAACTTGTCCCTCATAAAGTAGCAAAACATAAATGCATAAGACACCTTCAAAGTTCATAAGGGTGACTAGATACATATAGTCTAAGAACAAGCAATATCAACATTATGAATCAATTAACAAGTCTTGGGACAATGCACATTAAACTAAGAATGGCCACTATGCTCTCTTAATAGGTGCATAAAGATAGAAGATGGGGACTCAACATAAAAGTAAAAGAAAGGCCTTTATAGAAGGAAGCAGGGATTCAAGTCTCATAAAGAGCTTCCAAAAATTATGGTACTTATTAGCTTTCAGCTCGCATTGCCCCTATCATAAGCATCTTTAGGTGATTAAGGTTAAAGTGACACAACTAAGAGGATATGCTTGACAAGTTATAAGTTGAAATGTCATGCCCCTTGCTTACGAGTACCGAACCTCATGCTACTCAACTTCAGTCACAAGTAAGCTCTTGTCATTGTAAGTACATATGTATCATAGAGAACCGCCAACGGGGTACCCCTTGCCCCATGACACAGGAGTTGTCCCATATCAAAATGACAAGGCAAGCAGACAATGAGCATCTCAGCGATGTTTTTATTTGCTATTTGCATCGGTTTTTATTGAGGATGCTTCATAGAGTGCTCATTACGGTTATGCTGCAAGTTTCCACCATGATTAGGCATGGCTTAGGCTAGCGTCCCAGACGTTTCTCTAACACACATACAAACTCCATGATCTTACAAGTTCCCCTTTTATTTCACACCACCGGGATCCATAAGCAAAAGAATCATGATATCAACGGAATATAAGTGCAATGTTGAAAGCGTTCCCCATGATACATGGTTCTGCTAACTTCAATTTATAAAGCGCAAGCATATACGCAACAAAGATGGACACAATGGTTCAAGATTATTAAGTGCAAGAAAGTAAAGTGTGCCATCAAGTTCGTGAGAGCTTTAATCACTAATTTTCACATCAAAAGTTTAATTCGGAAGGTAGATAAAAACATGAATATACTTGGAATAGCAAATGCTAATAGGTAGGTATGGTGGACTCTTTGGAAATAACTTGGTTTTATTTGGAGTTGGATGCATGAGTGGAACTCATATTTGGTTATGGAGGCTAGCAAAAGACTGGGAGCAACCAACTAAGAGAGCAATAATGGCCATAATCATGCAAAGCGACAAAACATCATTAATTAAAGCATAAAGTGATATTACAAGTCGAAAACTAAAGGATCATAATGGCTATGGTGACTTAGGATAGTCACAACATGGTGTGAGCATGCGCCAAGTCAACCCAAATAAAGCATCAAAGGAGAATACCACAATACTATGCTTTAATATGCTAAAACAACGCATGATTCTTTCAAGGCACATTAAACAATCTCAATTGTTTATAACATGTCATGCTATAGCAAAAATAACTAAGCATAAAGCCAAAACAATATCAAGCATAACATGACAAAGCATAGGCCACAGTCCAAAAACAAGCTCCTCTTTACCACTTAAGCATGAACTTTCCCCACTCTTTTCCAATCCAAACCAATCTAGGAAAACTAATGTATGAAAGAGAGGGTCCAACCAATTTATTCAAGCAAACTAAGAAAAAAAAGCAAACGGAGATGAAAACGAAGACGCTCCAAGAACAACACAACTGTGCATGAAACAATAAAAATGAAGTGTTTGGAAGAAACCTGAGATTTTTATTGATGAAGAAGGGGATGCCTTGGGCATCCCCAAGCTTTGACGCTTGTACTTCTTGGATATTTATTGGCGTGACATGGGTGGCATCCCGAAGCTTGAGCTTTAGTCCATTTTTCATCTCATTACATCATTCTTTCCCTACACCTGAAATTTTTCCTTCATACAAAACTTCACACAATCTTCATTAGCAACATTAGTGTACTCAAGATAATAAGTCTTTTGGTTCAGTTACAACACAAGTAAAACTTCCATCAAAACACAAGATATTGTAGCACTTCCCTCAAAAAGCTCAATTTCCCCAAAAAATAACCCAAAAAGGAATCAACAAGAAGCAAATGCAAATAATGGCAGAAATCTGTCAAAACAGACCAGGAAGTAGAAACCGAATTTTTCGAAGACCTTCTGTTGCTCAAATCGAAAAGTGTTGAACTAACAAAAGTTGTATAACAACCTGGGGTAGAAGCACAAAACATCACAGCTCAAACCGATGTACAGAGATTTTACACGAATGTTTACAGTGAAGCACAAAAATCTGTTTCGGGGCAACAACTTTCTCAAGCATTACTTCTCTCTCATTAGAGGTTACTCTTGGCACAAAAAGCAAATAAAAAGGATAAGGAGAGGTTATTACTGAAGCAATAACTTCCAATACTCAACAAAAGATTCCTAAAGAAATTTGGGTTATCTCCCAATAAGTGTTTTTCTTTAACGCCTTTGAGCTAGGCATGATAATTTCAATGATGCTCTCATAAGAAATATGAATTAAAGTAAAAGAGAGCATCAAGAAGCAAATTCAAAACACATTTAAGTCTAACCCACTTCCTATGCATAGGAATCTTATACGCAAATAAATTCATAGAGAACAAAGTGACATGCATAGGAAGATAAAACGAGAGTAACTTCAAAACTTTCAGCACATAGAGAGGTGTTTCGGTACCATGAAAACTTTTACAACCATATTTTCCTCTCTCATAATAATTTTCAGCAGCCTCATGAATAAACTCAACAATATAACTATCACATAAAGCCCGCTTTTCATGATCTACAAACACATAATTTTTATTAAGCTCAAAAATAGTGGGATTAAAACCTTCAAACCCACTTTTAACAATTTTATAACAAGATGACTGATCAATCTCATTTTCAATAGTAGTACAATTAATATTATCAACCAATATCGGACCATCATCTAGAGCTTTATTATAAACATTTTCTAAGCAAAACTCTTTAGTACCATGCATTTCGAAGTTAGGCACAAATAAAGGATTATCATAAGATTTATCAAGATAGCATGGATTATCATAGATAACATGAGCATAATTATTATCACAAGTTTTACCCATAGTAGATATTTCAAAAGAATCCACAGGAACATAACATTCATCCTCCTTTGGTAAGCATGGGGGACAATCAAATAATGTAAGGGGTAAAGAGTTACTCTCATTAGAAGGTAGACATGAGTAGATCCATTCTTCCTCCCTTTGTTCATCACTCTCCTCCTCTTTTTCATCTAATGAGCTTTCAAGTTCAGCAATTTCTTCTTTCATAGGCTCCTGCAAGGCATTAGTCTCTTCTGTTGGTGGAGAGCATCTATTAAGATATTTAAGAATATAGACATTTTCTTCCTTGTAATTATCAAAGCAAAATTTAAGTATATCATAAACCTCATATTTATAAGGTGCATCATCAGTATTTTCAAGCAAATAAGCAAGTTCGAATGCACCCTTACAAGCAATAAATTCTTCAATTTGTTCCACATTATAAAAGTCATAATTTCCCTTAACATAATAAGATATGGTAACGTCATCATTATACTCACATTGAAAAGGGAGGTGTTTATACCTCCTACAGCAATAAGATTTATCAAAGCAATAAGTAACATTATAAGTAGAGCACACGCTTCTAGCAATGGTATACAATTTATCAATTTGTTCCCATAAGCGTTTCCCTTTTTGTGCAAGCGGTGTACCTTAGAATAATATTTTTGTTCTCCCGTGAACCCACCTTGCCAATAAGATCTAGTTTCAAGGAAACCAACCATTGATAGAAAGCATGATAAAGCAAGACAATAACAGACCAAGGAAAATAACAACTATAGTAGGAACTAATTTCTTTTGTATTTTTGATAAAAAGAAACAAGCAAACAAAGCAGAAATAAACTAAGCAAAACAAAAAAACAAAGTAAAGAGATTGGTTATGAGGGACTCCCCTCGTAAAGATGTCCTTGACTCCCCGGCAACGGCGCCAGAAAAATAGCTTGATGGCCCAAAATATATCGAGCTCGTTGGGGAACCCCAAGAGGAAGGTATGATGAGCACAACAACAAGTTTTCGCTCAGTTATGAAACCAAGGTTATCGAACCAGTAGGAGCAAGGAAACACCTCCAAGGTGTTGTTTCCAACTTGGAATCCTGCACAACACAAACACATAAATTTGCCCCCAACTTACAGTGAGGTTGTCAATCTCACCGGTTTTGCTAAAAACAAAGGATTAAACATATTGTGTGGAAGATAGTAATAGCTTGTAGAAAGTAAACAGAAAACAGTAAATAGTTGTAGATTGATGGTAAAAGAAAGGACCGGGGTCCATAGTTCACTAGTGGTGATTCTCCTTAAGAAAGATGACATGTTGGGTGAACAAATTACAGCGGGGCAATTGACAAACATCGAGAAACCATACATGCATATACTAATCATCTTGACTCCTATGAGATTTGATTGGGCATTACAGCATTATACATAGACCGTAATCTAACTGCATCTATGACTAATAATCCACCTTCAGGTTATCATCCGAACCCCCTCCAGTATTAAGTTTCAAGCAACAAATAATTGCATTAAGCATTGTGTGTAAAGTAAACAATACGATTGTTCTATGAACACAGGATTGATGTTTTCTCCCTAGTAGCAACAACACATCTAGTATCTTAGAGATTTCTGTCACTTGCCCAGATTACTAGAGGCATGAACCCACTATCGAGTATAAATACTCCCTCTTAGAGTTGCTAGCATCTACTCAGCCAAGATAACTACTAACAACGGAGAGCATGCAAGATCACAAATAACAAAGACATGATAGAATCAATAATCAATTTGAAATAGCATCTCAATATCCATCGGATCCCCGCAAACACAACATGTATGATTACAAATAGATGATCTTGATCATGAACGAAGCTCACAAGATCTAGACATGGTAGCACAAAGGAGAAGAACCAACCATCTAGCTACTACATGGACCCGTAGTCCAGGGATGAACTACTCACGCATCACACCGGAGGCAATCATGGTGATGAAGAAGGCCTCCAGGGTGATCTCTCCCCTCCGGCAGGGTGCCGGGAAGAGCTTCAGATCCCTTCCGATCTAGGGATGGAGATGACGGCGGCTATAGACTCTTTCATGGAATTTTGATCGGGTACTTAGGGTTTCTGTATTGGAGGT
This sequence comes from Avena sativa, assembly GCA_916181665.1. Classification (NCBI taxonomy): domain Eukaryota; kingdom Viridiplantae; phylum Streptophyta; class Magnoliopsida; order Poales; family Poaceae; genus Avena; species Avena sativa. The sequence continues at coordinate 123,026,259 of OV702291.1, read as the reverse complement.
GATATATAGGCGAAAGGGGAGGCCGAGGGGGTGCCCTAGGCGGCCACACCACCCCCAGGCACGGGCCAGGCCTGGCCGCACGGCCAGGTGGTGTGGCCGGCCCCTGCCCCTCTCCGTCTCGTCTTCTGGCTCTGTGTTCCCCTCGGTGAAATATTGACTTTGGCTTTGTCCCGTCCAATTCCGAGAATATTCATTTTCTTACTTTCCTGGAACCAAAAATAGCAGAAAACATGCAGTTGGCACTATGGCATCTTGTTAATAGGTTAGTCCAAGAAAGTGTATAAAAATACTCCAAAGTGTGGACAAAATATAAGAAAGTAGATATAAAACAAGCATGGAACATCAAAAATTATATATACGTTTGGAACGTATCACACAACAACAAGTTTTCCCTCAGTTATGAAACCAAGGGTGTCGAACCAGTAGGAGCAAGGAAACAACTGCAAGGTGTTGCTAGCAACTTGGAATCCTGTACAACACAACCACAGAATTTTGCCCCAACTTACAGTGAGGTTGTCAATCTCACCGGTTTTGCTGAAAACAAAGAATTAAACATATTGTGTGGAAGATAGTAATTGTTTGCAGAAAGTAACAGTAAATAGTAACAATAGAAAGTATAGTAATGGTAAAAGAATGGACCGAGGTCCATTGTTCACTAGAGGTGATTCTCCTTAAGGTAAATAACATGTTGGGTGAACAAATTACAGCGGGGCAATTGATAGGTTGAGAAAGCATACCATGCATATACTAGACATCTTGACTCTTATGAGATTTGATTAGGCATTATAACATAATACATAGACCGTAATCCAACTGCATATATGACTAATAATCCACCTTCAGGTTATCATCAGAACCTCTTCCAGTATTAAGTTGCAAGCAACAGATAATTGCATTAAGCAAAGTGTGTAAAGTAAACAATACGATTGCCCCATGGACAAAGGATTGTTGTTTTCTCCCTAGTAGCAACAACACATCTACAACCTTAGAGATTTCTGTCACTTCTCCAGATTACTAGAGGCATGCACCCACTATCGAGCATAAATACTTCCTCTTGGAGTTACAAGCATCTACTTTGCCAAGATAGCTACTAACAACAAAGAGCATGCAAGATCACAAATAACATAGACATAATATAATCAATAATCAATCTGACATAGTATCTCAATATCCATCGGATCCCTGCAAACACAATATGTAGGATTATAAATAGATGATCTTAATCATGAACGGAGCTCACAAGATCTAAACATGATAGCACAAAGGAGGAGAACCAATAATCTAGCTACTGTATGGACCCATAGTGCAAGGGTGAACTACTCACGCATCACTCCGGAGGCTGGCATGGTGATGAAGAAGACGTCCAGGGTGATCTCTCCCCTCCGATAGGGTGTCAGGAAGAGCTTCGGATTCCTCCTGATCTAGAGATGGAGATGGCTGCGTCTACAGACTCTTTCGTGGATTTTTGATCTGGTCCCTAGGGTTTTTGTCCCGGTGTACTTTTATAGGCGAAGGGGCAAGGTCGGTGGAGGCCTGAGAGGCCCACACCACCTGGTGGCGTGCCCCTGGCCGCGTCGCCACAGGGTGTGGCCATCTCGTGGCCCCCCTTCGGCTGCCCTTCGGACTCCGTGTTGCTTCGGATAAAATATTGACTTTGGCTTTTGTCCCGTTCAATTTCGAGAATATTTCTTTAATAGCTTTTCTGAAACAAAAAAGAACAGAAAACAGGCAACCAGCACTGTAGCATCTTGTCAATATGTTAGTTTCAGAAAATGTATAAAAATACCTCAAAATATAAACAAAACATAAGAAAGTTGATATAAAACAAGCATGTAGTATCAAAAATTATAGATACGTTTACGACGTTTCACGACCCATAAAGCAAAATTTAGGCAAAAAGAGATCTCGAAAGTTTATAAAATTAGAAAAAGATTAGTGAAAAAATTGGGCCGCAACCTGCCCCGCTTGACACCCTAGTTCCTACCGTGAAGTCATTTGGACTTCTCCCATGTCAGCCTAATGGTAATGCCACGCTACTTTCATTCATCCATTGCACACAATTTCAGAACATGTAAGAATTCGCTGAAAATCAACAGAATAATTTTAGATGAGAGAGAGAGAGTACAAATGATTCCTATAAGTTTAGAAGAGCTTTTTGACTTCTTCTGTGATTCCTATGGAACGAGATGTATACAAATGGTTCCTATAATTCAAAAGGGTTCTACAGAAGAAAAATTCTTAGGATTCAAATCCTCAAATTCTGTACGGAAATCCTTGATCCAAAGAGACCTTTAAATTTATGACTCTAGCCTTCAATAGCGCTGGCTTTCCAAAATATAGGTGTCGAGTTTGTCATCGGAACATTCACAGTGCAAACCAAATAAAAATTCAATAGACGTTACGGAGGTGGTGGTGTTTTGTCTCATGGGTGCAAATATACATTAAAAGATAATTTCAAAATATCAAAAAATGTGAAAGAAAATTTCAGGTGTACATTCGGACATCTTGTATCCGCACATAAGTTTTTGGAAAAAATAATATTTTGTATGACTTGTATAAAAAAGACAAAAAATAAGTCCAACAATAAGCATGTTGGAACATCTGAATTTGTCTTTTTTTACATGTGACCATAAAAATATTCGATGTACATGTAAATATTTTTTCTTAATTTTTTGATATTTCAAAATATGTTTTCAAACATGGATTTATTTTCACCGTTATCTAAATTGGATCATTTTTATAGATGGTGTTTCGGTTCACTGTTACAAACAAACATATTATAAAAAATACATAAAAAATAATTTCAAAGTGCAATGAACCTACGTGCCAACATAGTTGTATTTGGTTTCTTTCTTTAAACCCATTTAAGATTCGGTCTCCCTCGCCGGCGACACAGCCCGTCTGTTTCGTCTCCAGGACTTGGGGACGAGAGGATTCTCATTTTAAGCCTTTTTCCAGTCTTTTCTTTAGGATGTCGACGCGACGACTACATTTTATTGTTGAAAATATAAGCAATAATCTATATAATTTAATCCGAATAATAAAGAGATAAAACATGATCATACAGATAGTACCAAAACTAATCATGCAGATCAACAAAGTAGATAAACAGATTACATCTAAATAAGATAAATCTATCACATCTACACCGAACGCTAGAATAAGGAACTCTACCAGAATCTGAAATAAAAAGTTCAGTATTACATACAGTAGAGCAGCGGCAGCAGCGGCCGCGGAGGTAGCAGTAGCTGCAGTGGTGGTAGCAGCGCCGTAAGCCATGTCGTCGATGTAGAGGCTGCCGATGTCCGAGAAGAAGTCCTCGTCCGGGAAGAAGCCGTTCGTGATGGCGTCAGTAGTTGCGCGAAAGCGCTCCCCAAAAACCTGATCGCCCCTCACCCGTACAGGTTCACAAGAAGGCGGGGTTTCGGAGGCCTACTGTCCCGATCTGCGGTGCACGCCGTAAACCGGGATGGGGAAGACGAAGACGGCGGCGCAATAGACTGGAAGGAGACGCGTGTAGTAAGCGATGCCGATTAGGTTTAGCGCAAGCGTTTATATAGAGCAAGTCAGGGAGACCCTGAGGCTCAGCCCACGTCCGAGTCACGCTCCATTAAGATTAGAAACGGCTGACTATTTAACGCGTCCGTTAATGACTCATAATTAATCCAAAATTAATTTTCCTGACTAGCAAAAATAAAGCTCGGCTCGGCGAGATTCCCGCAACCCGCGACGCGCGCGCGCGTGTCGTGACGAGGCGAGCGGGCGGCGTCGGAGGAGGAGTGCACGAGAGCTGCTCTTCTTCTCACACCTTAGTGAATGGTGGAACAACCTAGTATATAAGGAGGTGTAACTCTCACTCAACTAGCAATGTGGGACTAAACTTTGACACCACTAGCACGGCCATATGCTGCCATGCACAAATGGGCCAAAGAGAATTTCAAAATTTGTCTAATGGGCCAACAGCCGAAAACTCACCAAATTCCAACAAACCCCCACAAACTCTCATTGGCACATCACCTCATTTCTATTCGAAAATATTGTTTTATATACCGGTGTGTAGTGGAGACTGTTAAGTTGAACTTCTACGTTAAACGTCATACTACACTAGCGAGCAACTTAAATAGTGGACTATGCCTTGAACTACAAGTTTTCTGCACACTAGTTTCACACAAAGTCTAGACCAGTATAGGGCTGCCGCAAAGCTTCCCCGCGGTTTGGAGCTTATGTGTCATACTCTAGGGCCTTTCATGAGTTTATTAGAGAGCACCCAACTCTCACGGACTGCGACGTTTAACAGACTCATATAGGTGTGTTCCTCAATAGATGTTCTGCAGGACAACATCTCTGCTTGGAAAATCCACTTGAAACATATTAAGATAAATATTAACCTGTCATGCAGAATAAGAGAGTATTACATCTTTATGAAGATGTAAATATAATATGGGCATACTCTCCTCTCAGCTGATCAACAGCTTGTCTCCCAACTCTAATTCACGGGATCTCTAATCACATAGAGTGGGTTGCCACTGCGAACAACTCATTGTGTGGGTCTCAAACCCATCTCCCTCGATGCGTTATCTATCACATTACGTGATAGGCCCTTTTTGAAGGGATCTGCCAAGTTCTTAGATGTTTGGATATAATTCAACGCAATAACTTTGGAGTTTCTCAGTTTCCTGACAGATTTCAATCTCCTCTTCACATGCCTTTATGACTTCATATTATCCTTAAAACTATTTACTTTGATGATCACAGATTGATTATCACAGTTCATTGGGATGGCAGGTATAGGTTTTTCAACCACAGGTAAGTCCATCAAAATCTCACGAAGCCACTCTACTTCAATAGTTGCTGTGTCTAATGCTGTGAGTTCTGCTTCTATAGTTGACCTCGTTAAGATGGTCTGCTTGCAAGACTTCCAGGAAACAACACCACCACCAAGTGTAAAGAAATAACCACTTATGGACTTAATCTCATCAGCATCAGATATCCAGTTTAAATCACTATAACCCTCAAGTACTCGAGGATACCCGGTATAGTGAATACCATAACTCGCAGTGACTTTCAAATAGCGCAAAACTCTCTCAAGAGCATGCCAATGATCATCTCCAGGATTTGACACAAATCGACTCAGTTTGCTTACAACAAAGGAGATGTCAGGCCTTGTAGCGCTGGCTAAATACATGAGCGAGCCAATAATTTGAGAATATCTCAATTGATCTTTAGCATCCCTTCTATTCTTTCGAAGTATCACACTCGGATCATAAGGCGTTGGAGAAGACTTGTAGTCGCTATACCCAAAGCGACTCAATATCTTTTCCACATAGTGGGACTGAAGCAGTGTAATCCCACTATTGTCATCCTTCAGTAGCTTGATGTTTAAGATTACATCAGCCACTCCCAAATCCTTCATCTCAAAGCAGCAAGATAGGAACTCTTTGACCTCCTCAATAACAGCGAGGTTGGTCCCGAATATCAATATGTCATCGACATAGAGACACATAATAACTCCCTTGCCCCCACCATGGCGATAGTACACACACTTATCAGCTTCGTTCACAACAAAGCCTTCAGCAGTTAAAGTTATTTCAAACTTCTCATGCCACTGTTTAGGAGCTTGCTTAAGACCATATAAAGACTTTACTAACTTACACACCTTTCCTTCTTGACCATCTACTACAAATCCATCAGGCTGCTCCATATAAATTTTCTCATCTAGCTCTCCATTTAGAAAAGTTGTCTTAACGTCCATTTGATGAAAGAGAAGACCATGTGAGGCAGCCAAGGATAGTATTACTCGAATAGTGGTCAATCTGGCTACAGGTGAGTATGTATCGAAGAAGTCTTCACCTTCTTTCTGGGTATAACCCTTGGCCACAAGACGTGCCTTGTACTTTTCAATAGTACCATCAGGTCTAAGCTTTTTCTTGAACACCCACTTATATCCTACAGGTTTGCACCCATATGGACGATCAGTGACCTCCCAAGTTCCATTAGCTAAGATGGAATCCATCTCACTACGGATAGCTTCTTTCCAGTAGTCAACATCTTGAGATGCATAGGCTTCTGAAATAGAAGTGGGAGTATCATCCACATGGTACACAATGAAATCATCACCAAAAGACTTTGCAGTCCTTTGTCTCTTGCTCCTTTTAGGAGCTTCATTGTCGTCCTCCACAGGATCATCATAGTGTTCTATCGGCATAGTGGGTTCATGAATTATAACAAATTCCTGACTAGATGAACTAGTCATCTCCTGATTTGATGAGCTAGACATACCTTTCATGGGAAAGATGTTCTCAAAGAAAGTCGCATCATTCGACTCCATAATCGTACCAACATGCATGTCGGATACCTCAGATTTTACTATCAAAAATCTATAACCAATGCTAAGAAAAGCATATCCCAGAAAAACACAATCCACGGTTTTTGGTCTAAGCTTTCGCTTCTTGGGTATTGGAATATTGACTTTCGCCAAACATCTCCAAGTTCGTAAGTAAGAGAGTTTAAGCCTTTTCTTCTCCCATTCCTCAAATGGAGTCATGGTTTTATCCTTTACAGGAACACGGTTTAGGAAATGACACGCAGTCATTAGCGCCTCTCCCCACCATTCCTTGGAAAGACCCGATGCATCTAACATGGCATTAACCAAATCAGTTAGAGTGCGGTACTTTATTTCGGCCACCCCATTTGACTGAGGTGAGTAGGGAGGCGTCCTCTCATGGATAATATCATGTTCCGTACAGAATATATCAAATTCATTTGAAAAGTACTCTCCACCATGATCCGACCTTAACCGCTTGATTTTAAGATCAAGTTGGTTTTTATCTTCAGCTTTATAGTTTTTGAAGTAACTCAAAGCTTCATCTTTAGACTTTAGAAGATAAACATAGGAGTATCTAGTGGAGTCATCAATCAACGTCATAAAGTATCTTTTTCCACCTCGTGTCAACACACCATTCATCTCACAAAGATCTGAATGTATAAGTTCTAGTGGTGCTAAGTTTCTCGATTCCGCAGCCGTATGAGACTTACGAGGTTGCTTTGCTTGCACACAAACTTGACACTTAGAACCTTTGACAGTGGTAAATTTCAGAATTAAACTTATATTGGCTAGCCGCGTCATGCAACCAAAGTTAATATGACAAAGTCGTGAATGCCAAATATTGGACTCATTATCATTGCAAACATGATTAATAACTTTAGTACATGAGTCTGACAAAGATAAGCGGAACAGACCTCCGCACTCATAACCCTTTCCAACAAATTGTACATACTTAGAAATTACAACTTTATTGGACTCAAACACCAACTTAAAACCATCTCGACAGAGAAGCGATCCGCTAACGAGATTCTTATTGATGGAGGGAACGTGCTGCACATTCTTCAGCTGTACGGTCTTTCCCGAAGTAAACTTCATATTTACCGTACCAACACCATGAACAGAAGCACGTGAGCCGTTTTCCCATCAGCACGGAGAAAGTCCTTGCGACTTGATAAGAAGAGAACATGGATATATCAGAACATACGTGTGTATTAGCTCTCGTGTCAATCCACCAATCAGGAGAATGACATACTGAAAGGATAGTAAGTAAAATACCGTACCTGGCGTCCTTCATCTCAGTATCGCTAATAACAACATTAGTGGTCTTGCCGCTGTTTCCATGTTGCCGCTTGTCAAAGCGATTAGGGCAGCTAGGAGCCCAATGACCAGGATCACCACAGACGTGGCAAGAGCCTTTCTTCTTATTATTCTTCCTCTTAAAGTTGGTGGAGTGAGTTGCCTTGTTCTTGCCATCAAACTTCCCTTTGTCATCAGACTTGTTCTTGTTCTTGAACTTGTGAGATTGGAAGTTTTTCTTCTGTACCAAATTGGCACTAGAAGCTCCTTCAAGTACTCGAGCACGTGTGTCCTTTGTTCTCGCCTTCTCTTCCACCTGAAGAGACCCAATGAGATCCGTAACGGAAAACTCTTGTCTCTTATGTTTTAGAGAAGTAGCAAAGTTCCTCCACATGGGAGGAAGCTTGGCAATAATGTCTCTGGCCACAAACTTGTCTGGTAAGGTACACTTGAACTGCTCAAGTTTTTTGGCAAGTGATTGTATCTCATGGGCTTGCTCAATGACGGAGCGCTCATCAACCATCTTGTAGTCATAGAATTGCTCCATAACATACAACTCAGTGCCAGCGTTCGATACCCCAAACTTGGCCTCGAGCACATCCCACGCGTCTTTGCCATTATCAAATGACATATATGGGTCAACAATGTTGTCCCCAAGAATACTGAACAGAGCCGCCATAAACATGGTATCGGCTTTCTTAAAGGCCGCTTCCTGCTCAGCAGAAAGATCTCCTTCAGGTTTGCCAAGATTGGCGCTATAGCAGTTTAGGTTTTAAAACCATAAAATTGCTCTCGCGCGCCATCTCTTATAGTGCATACCATCAAACGAAGGAGGCCTAGTAGCCACGGCTACGCCAATGGAATTCAGTTGCCTATAATCAGGTTTTTGGATTGTTGAATATATAAGCAATAATCCATATGATTTAATCCGAATAATAAAGAGATAAAACATGATCATACAGACAGTACCAAAACTAATCATGCAGATCAACAAAGTAGATGAACAGATTATATCTAAATAAGATAAACCTATCACATCTACACCGAACACTAGAATAAGGAACTCTGGCAGAATCTGAAATAAAAAGTTCAGTATTACGTACTGTAGAGCAGCAGCAGCGGCGGCCGCGGCGGTAGCAGTAGCAGTCGCTGCAGCGGTGGTAGCAGCGTCGTTAGCTATGTCATCGATGTAGAGGCTGCCGATGTCCGGAAAGAAGTCCTCGTCCGAAAAGGAGTCGTCTGTGATGACGTCAGTAGTCGCGTGGAAGCGCTCCCCAAAAACCTGATCGCCCCTCACCCGTACAGGTTCACAAGAAGGCGGTGTTTCGGAGGCCTACTGTCCCGATCTGCGGTGCACCCCGTAAGCCGGGATGGGGAAGATGAAGACGGCAGCGCAATAGACTGGAAGGAGACGCGTATCGTAAGCGATGCCGATTAGGTTTAGCGCAAGCGTTTATATAGAGCAAGTCGGAGAGACCGTGGGACTCAGCCCACGTCCGAGTCATACCCCATTAAGATTGGAAACAACTGACTCATTAACGCGTCCGTTAATGACTCGTAATTAATCCAAGATTAATTTTCATGACAAGCAAAAATAAAGCTCGGCTCGGCGAGATTCCCTCAACCCGCGGCGCACGCGTGTCGTGACGAGGCGAGGCGGGCGGCGTCAGAGGAGGAGTGCGCGAGAGCTGCTCTTCTTCTCACACCTTAGTAGGTGGTGGAACAGCCTAGTATATAAGGAGGTGTAACTCTCACTCAACTAGCAATATGGGACTAAACTTTAACACCACTAGCACAGCCATATGCTGCCATGCACAAATGGGCCAAAGAGAATTTCAGAATCTGTCTAATAGGCCAACAGGCTAAAACTCACCAAATTCCAACATTTATCAGAATAAGGTCCTCCACATCCTTGGTTTGGTGGTGCATCTAGCGCCGGCGAAAAGCGCGTGGAGTCATGTGTTCGACGAATCACTTCATCGTGTCCATTGGTGTCGGTCAATGTCTGTCTCTTCCGGTTTACGGTTCTTAACTTTGGTGGTGGTTGTTGCTCTGGTGTATTAGTGCTTTTAGTCTTAGCACGATAGCTTCTCGTCTGTCAACTACAATATGCTTTATGACGATAAGTTTTGGCGGGTCCTGGTGATGGAGGGGTGAGGATGACGGTGCATCTTCGTCTCGTGCTAGTGTACATAGCTATATGGTCCAATGACCTATTTATAATTTTTATTACTCTTGGGTTTTTTATACCATTGTTGGTGATTATTAATACTCTCTCAAATAAGTGACTTCGATTTGTCTAAATCCGTGTGTATGTATCGATAAAACATGTCCAGGTGCATCTGAATTTAGACAAATCCAAGTTACTTATTATAGGTGAAATTAAATATAAAAAAAGAAAAATTCGATTTGATCTATAGCGGAGGAAGCGGTGGTCTCTTCGCGAAGATTCCAAACGTGTACTACCGACGAAGACCCAACCTGCGAGTCGGTATGTGTCTTCCGAGTTTGCCCCTGAAACTGCCAATTATTTAACTCCCTGTCCCATCGACGGCCGATCCAGTCCGCTACCCCCTCCCCTGACCTCTCGCGATTAGGGTTTCCGCCGCCGCCGCGCTCTTCTCCGCCTCCCCCTCTGGCTAGCCCTCCCGCCCCTCGAGGAGCACCAGTCGCCACCGACGCCATGTACGGCCACCGCGGGTAAGGCCCCTCTCTCGGAACCCTGTTCGATTCCCCTCCGTAGCAGGGTGACTTTTTTCTTTTTTGTAAATCTGCCCCTGGGTTCGCGATTCGCGTAGCGTAGCATGCCATCCTGTTAGGTTTCGTTGAATTCGACATGGCGAGTTCAGCGATTCTTCCCGCGTATCGTTCGTGCAGCGGACCAATTATGCGTGCGTGTGTGGCCTGTTTGGTTCCGGGATGCTGAACCTGTTAGTTATTTCGAAATTGTCTTCTGCGCTGGCTTTCTGTAAGAACCTTTGCTAGTATGTTACTTTTGATGCATTGGTAAATGAATTCGTGTGTAGGCAAATATACTTGTTCCGAATCGAATTAAAAGTGGATAGTACACCAATTGTAAGGAGTGGAATTATCTTTCCTGTATGATAATGATAATGTTCAGAACTCGATGCTAAATATAGGGCTGCACATGGTAGCTGGTCTCGAAATTATTTACTCATGATATAACACCGAATGCATAAAAGTTCAGCTGTTTGTTGGTATTGGTTAACTCATGTACCGTCTGAAGATTATCCAGTTAATCATCTACCATCTGTTGAACTTAGTAATAATACTAATGGTAATTACCGGGACTTGATCTGTTTTATGGTTTGTCCACTTAGATTAGATGCGAGTTATCGGTTGATTCTCAAGTATAGGATGATAGCCATGTTCTGCTAATCATGTCTTATCCGTGTTTACCATGTTCAAGATAACAAATGTTGTCTAAGCATTTCAGTTTTGTTTACCTTCCAAGCCTTAATTAGTATATTCTGTAGATTCTTTAATTCCTGCGCAATTACCATTATGTTTGGGTTATTTTCTATGAAAATGGGATTGAGAGATGGGGGGATATTCTCCTTTTTTCCTTTTTTTTGGGACTGGATTATTTGAAGGGCAATGATGGGAAGCGGGGGGGTTTCGGATGGGTACGAGGGATCAAAGAGGCCACGAATGATGGAATCGAATCCATACTTCGCAGTGAACGCAGGGAGTCCGTTGGATGTCTCAAAGAGGGCCAGGATGATGGAGCCAGGCCCTCCCTATTTTGGAGGGGCCATGGGCAGCAACGTTGCTGCTGGCAGCGGCAGTGGCTTCTACCCTCCTCCCTACAGCGCCAACTTGGCCGGTGCAGGGGTTAACAGCGGCCTCCTGAACTTCCCAGGGGTTCGTCTGCGAGGGCTGCCTTTTGACTGTGAAGACCTTGACATCAGCAAGTTCTTTACGGGGCTGGACACAGTGGACATCCTCCTGGTTCACAAGAATGGCCGCTTCTCTGGCGAGGCTTTTGTCGTCTTCCCTTCAAACCTGCAAGCCGAGTTTGCGCTGCACCGCAACAGGCAGAACATGGGCAGGAGGTACGTGGAGGTGTTCAGATGCAAGAAGCAGGAGTACTACAGCGCAATAGCCTCCGAGGTGAACCAGGGCGGTGGTTTCTTCGACTCGGAGTACCGCCACTCCCCTCCTCCCCTGGCACGGAGCAGGAAGCCGGCTGAAGACAAGAGCAGCATGGAGTACACTGAGGTGCTGAAGCTGCGCGGGCTCCCCTACTCTGCTACCACCGAGGACATCATCAAGTTCTTTGTGGAGTACGAGCTGACGGAGGAGAACGTGCACATTGGGTACCGCTCTGACGGCAAGGCTACGGGCGAGGCATTTGTGGAGTTCCCGACTGCCGAGGTTGCCAAGACGGCCATGTGCAAGGATAAGATGACGATCGGGACGCGGTACGTGGAGCTGTTCCCGTCAACCCCGGAGGAGGTGAGCAGGGCGAAGGTTCGAGGCAGGCAGTGAAAATGCTTGCTGCTGCTACCAGATGCTGAATCGCGTTTGAGTTTAGCTTTTTTCATGCTTAATTGTATCGTGTCAGTTTGTGCTCCTGTTACTAGCTCGCTGTTACTTCATGAGACCAAACTTTCCTCTTGAAAAAATTTGTGTACCGTGGTGACTTTATGATGAGACTGTACTCGCGTCTTGAAAAATTGTGTATGAGATGCTTCGCTGAGCTTGTAACTTGTTTAAAGCGCCTGTACCACATGGTATCGGGTTTTGCGGAGATCATCTGTAACTATGTTTCTACGCATGGGATGTTGATGATTATGCGGTGACGGTTTTCTTGATGTGGCGTTTGAATGTTCAGGATGGAACGGATATAGTCCTGGTCTTTCAGCTGAACATATGCTTAAAACAGTTCTGTTTACCTTGCATTGTTTCCTCTACTGCTTACGAGGAGTTACATATGTATGCTTGTCTCGTTTTGATCTTGCAAAGAGAAGATGTGTTAATTCATCTTGGCCGTTCTTTGTATGAGTCTCCTTACCTTGGAAAAAGAAAATAACCTCTTACTTGATCTGGGAAGTAACTGATCACAAGATGATCTGAAGCTGCAATGGTGTACCTACCTTAGAGCTCGGCATCGAAATGCTATCAAGAGGTTCGAGGAAAACTGTGTTGTTAGCTAAGGATACATTGTATAGGGTGTTTGGGGCAGCTCTGAGCCATTGCTCCAGGGACCTTATTGCTCCAGGCTCCATAGTTTTCAATAGTTTAACCTGAACATTATTGACTATAGATGTTTCCGTTGGGAAGCTTAGCCATAACTATGTAAAACGACTGGATTATATATAGAATAAAAATAAATATTGCCAGAACACAATCCTGTCTCACTAACACTGACACCAAAAGAAGCAACCAACTGTATACTCTAATATCTATTGTTAGTTTCAGATCAAATGAAGAAATAAAATTACCCATCCTGCATGTATTCTGGATAATAAGAGGACCCATCTGGCACATGCATACAAGGAACATACCACAAAGTTAGTCTTTTGTTTTTTGACCATTTGACCAAACAAGCTCCCCTCGTCGATTTCATATAAAAAAAGCACAAACCGTTTTACAAGAAAAGGAAGAATGAAAGAAAAGAGAACAGGCTCCCGAGAAGAACAAACTTCTCAGGAGAAATACAGCAAGCATAGCAGGGGCTAATGAACTAGTACCTATTAAAGTAATAGTATACAGGCAAAACAAAGTAAAAATTCCACTGAAAGATCCTAAAACATAAGCTTGAACAGATTCTACAACAAATCTCCTGTCAAATCTCGCAATCATTGGAGCCCACCCATGCGCTTTGGATAATGCTTCCTGGATCACCATCTTTATCAACTCCACACCTTCCTCAAGTTATCTTTTGCCTTGGATTGTCCGCAAGATCGCCCAGGCATTAATCATATTACAAAACCTATATACAGTGATTGCCACAAAATTAGTAGACAACAAGATGTTTCCTGCCAGGTTGGGGATATGCCGACTTAATGTTTCAGCCGTGTAGTCAGTTCCCACTCTGTTTGCATAGCAAAACAAATCAATACAAGCAGTCGTAATATGAGTAAGCATAAAAGAAAAGAAAAAATATACTGTACTATTGATTGGGAATGAAATGGATACAGTGCTGCTCTTTCAGCTGAACATGCATGTAGACCTGGTAGTGATTGTTTGCCTTGCAATCTTGTATTGGCTTCACGACGTACAATGCTGATGGGGACATTTACATGTATCTGTGTCGTTTTGATCTGGCAAAGGAAATAAGATGCACTAATCCATCTCGCCAAATTCTTGTCTGATTCTCCTGATCCGCTCGACTCTATGACTACAACAGATACCGATGCAAATCTTACATCTAATCCAAATTCTGGCGAACTCCCAGACGCGGGAGGTTTTAGGAACGATCACGATTTTGGAAACAAAAACACAAATGCTTTACTGTAACATCATACTCGTTTCAGGAGTTGCATCTTGCCAATATCTTTCAGGTCGATATCCCACAAAAAGAAGAACTCCCGGGATAAATGCATCTAAATGCTACGTAAATGCTTCCATCAGGGACCAAATTTTCTGCAGGCCTTGGTGTACATCTCTCTATTGCTAATGCGACTATTACAACTAATCTGAATGTTTATGGTAAATTGGAGCTATGCACAGCTCTGGGCCACTGCTTGTTTTTGTCAAGATTTAGAGCCTGCCACACCATAGCAGCAGGTAAAATGCAAAAAACAGACGCGTAGACTAGCCTGCCCCGGCGTCCAGATCCGGCAACAGAAAATACAACATTACACATCTTCACAGCAGGTTCGTGCTTCATGAGAATATCAATCTAGCGGATACTTCCCCTCTGCAAGCAGCAACAGTCTTGAGCAAGATGCGGCGCTGCTTCCATGTAAGGGCATATGAACTTCTCCACAAACACTTTCTCGTTCACCTTGACAACTGTATGTAGGTCCAGTCACGATCTAGCAATCCATTTTTCTTCAGAAACTTTACAACATAGTACCGAGGCCTGAGCGGGCCCTCCTGGCTGCAAATGGTCAATGTCAGAAGGCGAGCAATGTACGCCGGATCCAAACCAACCTCGGAGATGAGGAAATCCGACTTGAGCAGCAGCGATTCCTTTGACCTTCTCAGCATGAAAGGATCCTTAGACACAGCAATGTTCAACTCGGCAGCTGACCAGTTGAACGTCTTCATCAAGTAGTCCACTCTGGCAGCGACTGAGAACATGTCAAATGCCTTCGAGTGACAGAATGTTGATTTCAAATCCATTAGGAAGACAACAAATTTTCTCAGTTTGAATGTTAAGAACACATGGTGTCCTGCCTTACTTCCCACAAACTTGGCATCGATACACCCAGATTTGATAAGGTTATTGAACACAACTTTTCAATTCCAAAATGATAGACCTACATAACAGAAAAAATGTACCAGTGCATCAAGAACTACAGCAATATGCAGAATGGCTTGTTCAACAACAATGTTCTGCAGGAAGGAAAGTAGCTACTCCCCGTTCATTAATGTAAGACCTTCTAGCTTCTTTTGGAAATGCATGTATCTAGACATGTTCTATTGTTTAGGTTCATCCATTTTAGTCTGAATCTAGTCTATTTGGAAATATCTAAAAGGTCTTACATTAGTGAACGGAGGGAGTTACATATATATACAATTAGCAGAGCATGTGAGTGGTTTAACACAATTAACAGGCACAAAGTATCATACCATGCTACGGATTCTATCACAATAACAGGCTCTGTAGGGCGAGTTGTCCCATTAAGTTCAACAGCATATAAACAAATGTGTAAAATGCTAAGTTCCACATTAAATGTTCTTCAGCTCCTAAATGCTAAGTTCCACATTTACATGTTCTTGTGCTGAATAAAGTCTCATGGTATTCAGTGAGTAAATAAAGAACTTTAAACATATCCCGTAGATCTCAGGTAGTTCTCACGCCATGAACAAAACATCCGGGTTTAGGCCACTCCTATTCTCATCCGACAGCAAGCAACTGGATCAACTCTAAAATGCTAGTACAAAGAATTTATACCTGGCAATTCAGTGTCGAGGTAAATGAAATCTCAGAGCAGCTAGGTCTGCCTCGGCCTCTTCTTGGAGCGCACCGCATGTCCTGGTCCTCATCCCTATCATCCTCCACCTCTCCACAGGGGGCAACTTCTAGTGAAGTTGTAAACTCCGAAACTTCCCATGTTCTATGTTCTGAAAGTTAAAATACTCCCTCCGTCTCAAAATAAGTGACTTGGATTTGTCTAGATTTGCATGCACCTAGACATGTCTTAATGTATAGATACATACGAATTTAGACAAATCCAAGTCACTTATTCTGGACGGAGGGACTAGATAACCATGTTCACAACATCGTCTATGTTCTTTCAACATCTGCTTTATTCCATTTCAAGAAATCAAAGAAAGCATCCAGAGTTGCTCACAATAAAATTCAATAGTCTTTCGAGGACTGTGTACAGATACAATGATCTCTTCTGAGATTGAGTTGTTCCAAAACAAAGCTAAGAATATTGCACTAATCGTTAAAATCCAGTGTACCAGAGATTTAGAATAGAATTCAGTGGGTAGCATAGTAATATAAGTAGTATCATCTTAAGAGGATTATAGCTTATAAGCAATAATACCTGAAAAAATCTCTTCGCTGCAGTTCAAACATTAACCAATTTGTCCCAGCATTGGATGTTCCGTCACCAGACTTGCGTGCTGCCAGAGGGAATTGCTCTATAAGGCAGAACAGATTGTCAATTTATGCAAAAAAGGCAAAACCATAACATAATAACAATACTTGAGTTTCCTATACTACTGGTCTGTTCAGCTACACTACATACCTAAGGGCATGCCTTTTGAACTTATACAACAGACACTGAGAGAGGCACCCTATAAGCAAGACATAACTCGGATACCATCTTTAGCTGCAAAATTCTTCAGCCTCTCTAGTTCTTCTGCTTCACTCCCAGTGATTCCCAAAATAAATACTTAAACTGGAAAGGTGGAGGAACATCACAGCTGTGAATTTTTACGTTTAATATTAAGATTACATTCTGCATTATTTCATCTTTCTTGTCTGATTCTCCATGATCTGCACCCTTACTGTAGTGACTACAGATACACATGCAAATTCCTCTTACAGTGAACTCCCGGATGCAAATATAGAAATTCTCACGAGTTTATTATTTCAAGAGTATAATTCTCGCGAGTTTAGAAATAAGAGAGCACACAAATGCTTACTCTTCCATCTCTATTTCTACAGGCCTTGGTGTTCACTATTGTTACATAGAATGGGATTAAATTTCTACAGGCCTTCGAGTTCACCTCTCTATTTCCTAATGCTACAATTACTACTAATCAGAAGATTCAGGCAATTTCATGGGTTTCCCAAAAACAAAAGCAAACTCTTGGGGTTTACCCAACAAGAAAGGCAATTTCTTGGGTTCGCCAGAAAACAAAGGCACTTTTCCCATGCACAACGTGAAGCTGTCAGATGTCCAAAAAACAAAACTCCCAGGTAGAGAGATAATTGGATCGATACAGATTCTTGACCAGTACTAGTTCTTGTCAAGATTTAGAGCCTACCACGTCATTCTAATAAGTAAAATGCATAGCTTTAAGGTCCAGCAATGGCAGCATACCAAATTACACATCTCCATAGCAGGTTCATGGTTCATGCAAATATCAGTCTAGCGGCCACTTCCCCTCTACAAGCGGCAGCATAGTCTTGAGCAAGATGCGGCGCTGCTTCCTTGTGTGGGCATATGAACTTGTCCACGAATACCTTCTCCGCCACCTTGAAAATTGTACCGAAGGTCCAGTCACAATCTAGCAATCCATTTTTCTTCAGAAACTTTACAACATAGTACCGAGGCCTGAGCCGGCCCTCCAGGCTGCAAATGGTCAATGTCGGATTACGAGCAATGTGCGCTGGTTCCAACCCCACTTCGGAGATGAGGAAATCCGACTTGTGCCGCAGCGATTCCTTTGACCTTTTCAGTATGAAAGGATTCTTAGACACGGCAATGCTCACCTCGGCATCTGACCACTTGAACGTCTTCTTCATGTAGTCCACTCTGGCAGCAATTTCCTCCTCGCTGAGGAATGCGACAGAGTGCAACACATGCCTGAACATCCCAGAGCCGCGGAGCACACCTAGACCTTCTTCATTGGGACATTAACGCACAGCTTGGCAATATCACAATCAATTAGCCCGCACTCCTGCAGGAACGCAACATTGGGCTTGACCACCCGCTCGAGGTCGGCACAGAGAAGGTGAGAGCCGGGCTTGAGCGCCCGGAAGAGGTTCTCGGAGGACCCAAAGAGAGGCAGGTAGTACTGCAGCTTGGAGACGATGGATCTACAGCGGAAGCAGTCGCGAGCGAGCAAGAGAAGGCGTGCAATGTCAGGGCGCGACAGGCCGAGACCGGTGAGCTCCGTGACGTTGGAGGCCAGGGTTTTGTCTACTTTGGCGCAGAGTAACTGGGGGTCCCTGGCGATGAGGGTGGTGACGTCGGCGCTGGAGAAGCCGAGGCCGGCGAGGAAGGCGAGGACGGCGTCGGGTTTGGAGGGGAACTTGAGGTGGGAAAGCTTCGCGGAGGCCTTGAGGGCCTGGGACCGGGTGAGGCCGCAGGTGTCGACGAGGTAGTCCCCGACGGCGAAGCTAGGGTTTGGGGAAATGCCGGGGGCAGTGGCGGTTGTCGTAGCTGTTGAGGAGAGTAGGCGGAGGAGAGAGGAATGGGGAGAGGCGGAGGAAGAAGAGAGGATAAGTGTGAGGACGGAGCTTCGGAGGCGGAGCATGGCGACGGCGCCGGCGGCGACGCCGGAGGTCAGATGCGAATTGGTTCGAATCTGTTGCAATGACGATTCGTTGGGCTATTATTTGCCTCCCTGGCCTTTGGGCCTCTCGCGACAATAAGGATGACTCAGCTGGCTATAAGAGTTTAAATACTATTGTTTTGCTTAGTTGGAGAAGAGACTAGGAGAGAGAGGGTAAATAGGCTCTTATGCAAGAACCAGCTCTAGCACGTGCTTCTAAACACTTTGTGAGAGTGAAAGGTGGGTCATGCATTAATAAAGTAATACACTTTTATAGCTAACTAGTGTACATGGTGACTATAAGATAGTTATAAATGACTTGGCACTTTGCTTACAGCCAGCTGCTGACTCTACTATTATTCTTGCTCTTAGCAGCTTGCCAAAGCCGATGAACAGTTCAGGCCCACGATTATTTCTCAGCTTCTCTCGTCTCTCCCGCGGGGTCTGGTATGCAGTTGCATTGTTTAAAAAAACAAATCCTACATTTTGCTTCTTTTTTGAGGAAAAATCCTATATTTTTCCCTTGATATATGTCGGTGAAATAAAAGAGTTTGAGTGAATAATGGGTATATATAATATTCTCTCCCTAATTGAGTTTGTCTAGATTCGAATGTACTTAGTCCCTCCGTCCACAAATAAGTGTACTTCTAGCTTTTGCCTAAATCTAATATTATTAAATTTGATCAACCTTATATTTTTCTAAGAAACACAATACAAACGCAGACGCTCACAATGCGTACATACACTCACCCCTATGAACACACGCACGTACCCCTATGAACACCTCCGAGAGACTCGCTATCGACGGGAATGTCGCCTCTCATTGAAAGAATATTCCGCCTTTATGAGACGGCAAAGCGTTAAACCTGGGGTTTGAACTCTGGTGGGCTAGGGGTACCACTGTCCTCCTAACCATCCAACCACAGGTTGGTTCTTAATTTTGACCAACCTTATAGATAAATATAGCTACATATATTACATGAAATTATATAAATTTGAAAACAAATCTAGTGGTGTCAATTTTGTGTCATAAATATTGATGCGTTTTCCTACAAAGTTAGTCAAACTTTACTAAACTTGACTTAAGACAAGCCTAGAACTACACTTATTTACGGACAGAGCGAGTAGATACTAAAATATGTTTAGATACATCCAAATTTAGACAAATCCAAGTCAGTTATTTCTGGACAAAGGGAGTACTATTCTACCATTGTTGCACAAAATAGTAGTCCCTCTGTTCTATATTAATGACCTCAACTTTATCTATATTTGTATGTATCTAGTTAAGTGTTTGGAGTTGATGCATTCTCGTATCTATACAAAGTTGAGATATTAATATAAACCAAAGGGAGTAGGGAGTAGTTAGTAATAATCTGCAGGGCAAAAGGTTGGCACACACAATGTTGGCAAAGGAGAGTTTGATCACTCGCTGTAATAACATAAACTAATCTGCAGTTTAAGCACAGAACCAGGCATATGCTCAAAGTGTTTCAAGAGGTTGCAATGCCTAGCTCTATTGAAATAGAACTGTAAGTGCAATTTAAATAACTTTGAAACATGAATTCAGTTACAGCAAGAAAGCAGATGTATAAGAATGAAAGGTTAATAAGCAGAACGATCCTATATGGATTACAACAAGAATAGCAGATTAATGAGCAGGACAGATGAGACGATGGCCCTTATGTATTGCCTAGTTGTTATGAGACCTAAAGCAGTGAAAACCCAACTGCAGGCAGATGACCATATCTTCTGCCCTTATGCTAAGGCCTAAGGCCATCTCTTACTTCTCACTTAAGGTTTCAGGGCTGGTTACGATTGTCTTAACAATTTTAATTGTGCACAAACCAGGCATGCAATACTGGTCTCTTGAAAACATAGACAAACAAATATCATGATCACCGTTTAAATATCTGTCGTGGAATTCTTTGAGCACAACGTCCATTTCAGTTCTACATCATACAAATAAAATGTCCAAATGCTAAGTCCAGTTCTACATGTTCATCAGCTCGTAAATGCGAAGTTCCAGATTCTTATGTTCTTTTGCTGGATAAGAAATTCACATGATATTCAGTACTTAAACCACCGTGAGCACATCTTGTAGGTCTCATGTAATTCCTGCGCCATGAACAGAACATTGAGGTTTAGACCACTCATATTCTCATCAAATCACATGCAACTGAATCAACTCTAAAACACTAGTACATAGAATTTGTACCTGAAAATACAGTGTGTCGAGGTAAAGGAAATCTCAGAGCAGCTCAGCCTGCCTTGGCCTGATCTCTGGAGCCCACCTCACGTCTAGGTCCACATCCCTGTCATCCTCGACCTCGCCATAGGGTGCAGCTTCTACTGAAACTGCAAGATTCACAATCTTTCTTTCTATCTTCTAATTTGATTTTAACATCTGCTTTATTCCATTTCAAGAAACTGAAGCAAGAATCCAAGGTTGCTCAGAAATACCATTCAATAATCTTTCGACGACTACCTACAGATACAATGAAGATCAAGTTGGCCCAAAAGACAGCTAACAATATTGCACTATTCGTTGCTTGTCCCAGCATTAGATGTTCCACTACCAGCCATGTGTGTTCACCCGGATGGAATTGCTCTGTAGGGAACAAAAGATGGTCAATTTTGCAAAAACAAAAAAGGCTAAACATAACATGATAACAAGACTTGAGTATTTTCCTATACTTCTGTTCTGTTCAGCAACTATACTTCTATTCTTTTCAGCGACATGACATACCTAAAGCCATGCTTTTGAAACTAGTACATCAGACATGGAGAGGGGAGCCTTATAAGCAAAACATATCTCGGCAACCGTCTTTAGCTACAAAATTCTTCAGCCTCCCCAGGGCTTTTGCTTTACTGCCAATGAGTCCCAAAATTAATACTCCCTCCGATCCATAATAAGTGTCGCTCATTTTGTACTAAACTAGTACAAACTTTGTACTAGATGAGCGACACTTATTATGGATCGGAGGGAGTACTTCACAAAAAGAAAAACATGGTGGAGGAACATCACAGCTGTGAATTTTTTACTTTTAGTTAATTCTTTTCTTTCTAGTAGTATTTTAGAAATACTTTCTGCAATAATTCATCTCAGAAAATTCTTGTCTGATTCGCCATAATCTGCAAGCTTACTAACTACAGATACACATGCAAATTCCTCTGATGGTGAACTCCCTAACAATAATTTAGAAGCGATTGCGAGCTACAAATAAAAACACATACTTGCTCTACCATCTCCATTTCAAATGGCTATTGCTATGCTAGACAGACTGGATTTCTTGTACATACTGAAGTTGTCATACTCCTTTCAGGAGTTCATCTTGTAAATTTCTTTTGGGTAGATATCCCACAAAATAAGAACTTTCCAGGCTACGCATTGAAATGCTACATCAATGCTTCCATCAGGGACCAAATTTCTGAAGACCTTGGTTTACATCTCTCTATTGCTAATGCTACAGATCTGAATGTTGAAACAATTTCTTGGGGAGCATATATATCCAGCCCTCCAGAGCTCCTGGTTACTGCTTGTTCTTGCAAGATTTAGAGTGGTGATCTCTTGCGAACCTGCTACATGACAGCAATCGGTATAATGCAAGAACTGATCCGTCGAATAGCCTACCACATTGTCCAGTTCATCAGGCAACGGCAGCATACACAATTACAAATATTCACCGCAGGGTCTTAATTCATGCAAATATCAATCTAGCGGGCACTGCCCCTCTGCAAACGGCAGCATAGTCTTGAGCAAGATGTGGCGCTGCTTCCTTGTGAGGGCATATGAACTTCTCAATGAATACCTTCTCGCTCGCCTTGACAATTGTATCAAAAGTCCAGTTACGAGCTTGCAATCCATTTTTCTTGAGAAACTTTACAACGTAGTACCTGGGCCTGACCCGTCCCTCCAGGCTGTAAGTGATCATTGCCGGAAGACGAGCAATGTATGCCGGTTCCAACCCCACCTCGGAGATGAGGAAATCCGACTTGAGCTGCAGCGATTCCTTTGATCTCCTCAGCATGAAAGGACCCCTAGAGATAGCAATGCTCACCTCGGCATCTGACCACCTGAAGGTTTTCTTCAAGTAGTCTACTTTGGCAGCAATCCCCTTCTCGTTGAAGAATGCGACAGCCTGCAGCATATGCCTGAACATCGCAGAGCCACGGGGCACACCTAGACCTTCGGCGCATGCCACCATCGCCTGGACACGCTCTGGATTGGTGGTCAGCATCCTGCCCACCTGAATGCCCAGCTTGGCAATATCACGATCACATAGCCCGCACTCTCGCAGGAACGCGACGTTGGGCATGACCACCCGCTCAAGGTTGCGACCAAGCATGTAGGAGCCATGCTTGAGCGCCCGGAAGAGGTTCTCGGAGGACCCAAAGAGGGGCAGGTAGTACTGAACTTTGGAGACGATGGATCTACAGCGAAATTGTAAGGGGGCGAACGAGAGGAGACGCGCAATGTCAGGACTCGACAGGCCGAGATCGGTGAGCTCTGCGACGATGGGGGCTAAGGTTTTGTCAACTTTGGCGGAGAGTAACCTGGGGTCCCTGGCGACGAGGGTGGCAACGTCGGTGCTGGAGACGCCGAGGCCGCCGAGGAAGGCGAGGACGGCGTCGGGCTTGGAGGGGGACTTGAGGTGGGAGAGCCTCGCGGAGGCCTTGAGGGCCTGGGCCCGTGTGAGGCCGCAGGTATCGACGAGGTAGTCCTCGACGGCGAAGCTAGGGTTTGGGGAAATGCGGGGTGCGGCGGTGGCGAAGAGGAGGCGGTGGAGAGAGGAGTTGCTGGGAACGGCGACGGAGGAGGAGATGAGATGGGTGAGGATCGAGCTGCGGAGGCGGAGCATGGCTGGCGCAGGCGACGGCGACGGCGTGGCGGCGCCGCCGGCAAAGGAAATATTTCCAGTGGGTCGCGTACTGGCGAACTTGCGATGCTGATGCGTGGCGATGATTTGCTTCAACGAGCTCTGGGCCTCCATCGTGCATTTGTTAATGCAGGCCCACGATTAAAAAACGTGCCTGGAGATTTAGAAATGAGCAGTTGTCCTTTTTTTTTCTTGCTTCTTTCATTGATCTTTAAAAACTTCTGTAAAATTATATTCTGGAATTTGTAAAATTATTTAAATTAAATATTTTCCATTCTATATTAATAATACGTTCGTGGATAATTTCCCGAAAGAAAATGGAAGGCAAAATAAGCAATATTGGAAAAAACGAGAACGAAACGCATGTGTTGATGTGGCTGTACATGTGCCTATACCACGAATTCATATAATTTTCGCCTACTAAAACATGATAAAATAAATAGTTGCTGAATAGTTCGATGGTGCTTTCTCAACACCTTGATTGATTTTATGAGATGATTTTAGTATCTTGATTTTTTTTGTTTTCTGAAAGTCATCTTCAAGTGTAGATGTGGAATGTTTTTTTTTTTTGGTGTTTCCCCAATCATTATCAATTGTGATATTGACATCCCTTTTTCGTTGTACACATTTTTCATATCTCCGGATTCAACAACTTCAACAACTTCAGGAGATGAAGGAATACTGCACTCCGGCTAATCGTCGACAAAACAGATACTCCCTCCGTTTTAAAATATAAGATGTTTTATCTTTATGAAAAAAAAGTGTATCTAAACTCCTTTTATATATAGGTTTATCTAGATTTTGTGTGAATCTATACACTAAAAGAGGTCTAGATATACTTCTTTCACAAAACTAAAACTTATATTTCAAAACGGAGGGAGTACAATACAAGTCGTGTGCATGGTGACATCTTCGACCAGTTTCTTGCTAACATAGCTTGATATCCTTTTTATTGCAGCGCAATAAACTAGAAACAGGTAGAAGGAAATTGTTGAGTACACTGGCTTCATGCACGGGAGACTTATAAGATGGCATGTTGCGACAACTTTGCTACCTTCCTCTTGGAGTCCTAAATAGAAGTGACTTTAGTTGTGAATTTTATTTAAATGGTAATTTCTAAATTGTATAAAGGCAAATGTGTGCATCCATAAAGGGTACTGGTCCACATCGTTTTCTTTTTGTTGTAGGCACAAGTACAGAACAAGGTCTATCTCCAACCAGCGGCGGATCGACAAGCAATGGTTACTAGGTGCAATCTTTTGGAGACGGTCGCACAGAAATTATTCAGCCGGTGTGGCTGGCGATCTGATCTTAGAATCACTTGCTGATGGCATCGTGTCCTTTTGTGCCTGGCTGTTCTAGATGGCTGTTATGAGTATGCCATTTTATGATCTTTATTTTCGTATTGGTGATGGAGACTACGAATAGTTTTTATTAATAAAGAAATAAACAAGCCGTATGCATCATTCAGATGCAGAGGCTGGGGCGTTGCCTCCTTTTCGAAAAAAAAAAGTACAGAATAAGGCGTCACACACGGGTGGAATCAGGCTTCACACACGGTTTTAAACCGTCTACCACTGGTGAAATAAATCCTATGAGACCGGGTCTATTTATAGACCCTGTCTTATACCTGACACGTGTCTGTCTTTTTAATTTTTTAGTCTTTTTTTCGTCTGTTAATTAGTCTTTTTTTCTAGCTACTATTTATAGAGATGGGTCTATTCTTGAGAAATATAGACCGGGTCTTGTAGGATTTTCTTCCTTCAAACACGGGCTCCACACATGATGGTGAAATAAATATGTGCTGAATATGTACGCATGATTCTGAAAATTATTTCTTAGTGCATCGCACACCATTTTAATTTTAAAACCGTGTGTCATTGCTTACTACATCACACACCCTTTTCCAAGTAGAACAATGTGCGATGAAAAAAAGGCATGAAGTCACTTAATTGGGTAAGCATAGAAAAAATTGAGGGTTCACAGCATACAAAAAATTCCTAGGATATGAACGCCAATTACACCAAAAATCTAATCTAATAGATGCTAGTAACGAGTAAGGGGTGATCCAGAAAACTCACCCCCGAAGATCGAAAGCTTTTTACGAAATCTGATTTTGTTATTGATATAGTCGATCACTTGTCAATCTCAAGATCGAGTCGTAGAGCGCCACAAATTAGCAGCGTATCCATG
Organism: Avena sativa; assembly: GCA_916181665.1. NCBI lineage: Eukaryota > Viridiplantae > Streptophyta > Magnoliopsida > Poales > Poaceae > Avena > Avena sativa. The sequence goes on along the minus strand of OV702291.1, from coordinate 123,000,693 downwards.
CTCGGATACATGTTCGGCTCCCGACAACCTCCACGCCCGCACTCCAGTAGAGAAGCAGAAGCAGCAGATCTTTCTCTAGAGAATCCAATAGAATATGTACCTCGTTAATACGGAGCCATGAGAAAATGCTAGAGGGGGAAGATAACCTTCACGAGGAGGTGGTGCAAATGGAGAGGAGGGAGTGACCTCTTTTTACAGGGGAGGGGTAGACCAAGGAGGCATGGCCACGACTATGGGAGGGTGCCCCCGTCTCTCCCTTATTCATGTGGTGGACACTCCACTCACATGCATTTAATATCCACTAAATTAAATGTATTTCTCTATTAAATAAAAACACTTTTATTTCTTTTACTCAGAATTTTGTTAATTACTTTAGTTAACAACCATTTGCATAAAACCCCTTGCATTATTTTTGTAGGGTTCCAGAGTAGAAAACAAAAAAATTCTAACTACGTGAACACTAATACCAGGATCTATACTATGTAGACATAAGTAACGGACAAGGAAGACGATATTCATACCCTTAAAGACCAAAGAACGTTTTATGCAGGAAGGCGTATGTTGACGAAGACAAGCAGCTCCAAGCACCCCCAAGTGTGGTGCCTCCGAAGTACTGCACACGTTCGATGTAGGCGCCCCTCCAGTATTAAGTTGCAAGCAACAGATTATTGCTTTACGAACTGCGTGTAAGGTAAACAATACGATTGCTCTATGAACAAAGGATTGTTGTTTTCTTCCTAGTAGCAACAACACATCTAGTACCTTAGAGATTTCTGTCACTTCCCCAGATTACCAGAGGCATGAACCCACTATCGAGCATAAATACTAACTCTTGAAGTTGCTAGCATCTACTTGGCCAAGATAGCTACTAACAACGGAAAACATGCAAGATCTCAAATAACAAAAACATGATAGAATCAATAATTAATCTGAAATAGCATCTCAATATCCATCGGATCCCCGCAAACACAACATGTATGAATTATAAATAGATGATCTTGATCATGAACGGAACTCATAAGATCTAAACATGAAAATACAAAGGAGGAGAAACCAGCCATCTAGCTACTACATGGACCCGTAGTCCAAGGATGAACTACTCACGCATCACACCGGAGGCTTGCATGGTGATGAAGAAGGCCTCCAGGGTGAATTCCCCTCTCCGACAGGGTGCCGGGAAGAGCTTCAGATCCCTCCCGATCTAAGGATGGAGATGACAGCGGCTACAGACTCTTTCGTGGATTTTTGATCGCGTACTTAGGGTTTTCGTCCCGAGGGCAACTTATAGGCGGAAGGAGAGGCCGAGGGGATGCTGGGGTCGGCCAGACCACCCCCTGGCGCGGGCCAGGCCTGGCCGCGCGGCCAGGTGGTGTGGCCGGCCCCCAGCCCTTCTCTGTCTCGTATTCTGGCACTTGATCCCTTCCGGAAAAATAGGCACTTTAGCTTTTGTGCCGTCCAATTCCGAGAATATTCATTTTCTGACTTTTCTGGAACTAAAAACAACAGAAAACAGACAGCTGGCATTGTGGCTCTTGTTAATAGGTTAGTCCAAGAAATCATAATAAAAGTACTCCAAAGTTGGAACAAAACACAAGAAAGTGGATAAAACCAAGCATGGAACATCAAAAATTATAGATACATTTGCAATGTATCAACATCCCCAAGCTTAACTCCTGCTCGTCCTCGAGTAGGTAAGTGATAAAAAGAAATAATTTTTGAGGTGACATGCACCATCAAAGACTTGATCAAAGTATTTGCAAAACATTCAAGGCTAGGACCATAGTACTTCAATCATAACATGAAAGACAAAGTTCTAGCAATAAGCAAAGAAACTATGATGCAACATGAAAAGGCACAAACAAAAGATTCATGAATAACATGCTTTGCAAGACGTTTGTTTGTTTCACATAAAGAAAACATAGCATAATAGTATTCAAATTGTCCCTCAATAGAGTAGCAAATATAAATGCATAGAACACCTTCAAAGTTCATAAGAGTGACTAGATACAATAGTTTCAAACAAGCAATAACAAGTTATGCATCAATCAACTAGTCTTGGGACAATGCACATAGAACTAAGAATGGCCACTATGCTCTCAAAGTAGTGCATAAAGATAGAAGGTGGAGACTCAATGTAATGGTGGAAGAAAAGCCTTTTTGTAAAAAGGAAGTAGGGATTCAAGTCTCATAAAGAGCTTCCAAAAATTATGGTACTTGTAGCTTTCAGCCCTCATTGCCCCTATCATAAGCATCTTGAAGGTGATTAAGGTTAAAGTGACACAACTAAGAGGATATGCTTGACAAGTTATAAACCGAAATCTTATGCCCCTTACTTACGAAGACCGATCCTCATGCTACTCAACTTTAGTCACGAGTAAGCTCTTGTCATTGTAAGTATGTGTGTATCATTAAGAACCGCCAATGGGGTACCCTTGCACATGATACGGGAGCTTTCCCATAGTCAAAATGACAAGGCAAGCAGACAATGAGCATCTCAGCGATCTTTTTATTTGCTATTTGCATAGGTTTTTATTGACGATGCTTCATAGAGTGCTCATTATGGTGATGCTGCAAGTTTCCACCATGATTAGGCATGGCTTAGGCTAGCGGCCTAGGCGTTTCTCTAACACACATACAAACTCCATGATCATACGAGTTCCACATTTATTTCACACCGCCGGGATCCGTAAGCAAAAGAACATGATATCAGCGGGGTACAAAGTCCAAGTGCAATGTTGAAAGCGTTCCCCATGAAACATGGTTCTGCTAATTTCAACTTATAAAGCGCAAGCATATACGCAACAAAGAAGGACCCAATGGTTCAAGTTTATTAGAGGCAATAAAGTAAAGTGTGCCATCAAGTTCGTGAGAGCTTTAATCACTAGTTTTCTCATAACAAGTGGAAGGTAAACAAAAGCATGAATATACTTGAAATAGCATAAGCTAGTAGGTAGGTATGGTGGAATCTTTGGAAAAACTTGGTTTAGGGAGTTGGATGCATGAGTGGAACTCATACTTGGTGGTGGAGGCTAGCAAAAGACTGGGAGCGACAAACTAGGAGAGCAATAATGATCATAATCATGCAGAGCGACAAAACATCATTGATCAAAGCATAAAGTGATACTACAAGTTGAAAACTAAAGGATCATAAAGGCTATGGTGACTTGTGAAAGTCATAACATGGTGTGAGCATGCGCCAAGTCAACCCAAATAAATCATCAAAGGAGAATACCACTATACTATGCTTTAATATGCTAAAACAACGTATGATTCATCCAAGGCACATTAAGCAATCTCAATTGTTTATAACAAGTCATGCTACAGCAAAGAATACTAAGCATAAAGCCAAAACAATATCAAGCATGGCATGACAAAGCATAGCCACAGTCAAAAACGAGCTCTTTTTACCACATAAGCATGAACTTTCCTACCCTTTTCCAAACCAAACCAAACTATTTGCAAACCAACGTGTGAAAGAGGGGGTCCAACCAACTTATTCAGAAAACTAAGCAAACAAAGCAAACTAAAAACCAAAACGAAAACGAAAAAGAAGACGCTCTAAGAAAAACATAACTGTGCATGAAACAATAAAAATGAAGTGTTTGAAAGAAACCTGAGATTTTTATTGATGAAGAAGGGGATGCCTTGGGCATCCCCAAGCTTTGACGCTTGTACTTCTTGGATATTTCTTGGGGTGACATGCGTGGCATCCCCAAGCTTGAGATTTAGTCCATCCTTCATCTCATTACTCGTTCCTTCCATACACCTGAAAATTTACCTTCATACAAAACTTCACACAATCTCATTAGCAATATTAGTGCACTTAAGATAAATAAGTCTCAAGGTTCAGTTCTAACACCAAATAAACTTCCATTAGAACACTACCTACTGTAGCACTTCCCTCAAAAATCTCAATTCCCCAAAAGAACTCAAGAAGGAACCAACAAGAAGCAAATGCAGAAAATGGCAGAAATCTGTCAAAACAGACCAGCAGGTAAAGACGAGTTTTTTAGAAGACCTTCTGTTGCTCGAATCAAAACGTGTTGAACTAATGAAAGTTAGATAACAACCTGGGGCAGAAGCACAAAAAATTATAGCTAAATCCGACATACATAACTCTCTCAGGAATTTTTACGGTGAAGCACAGAAATCTGTTTCGGGACAACAACTTTCCCAATCATTACTTCACTCTCATTAGAGGTTACTCTTGGCACAAAAAACAAATAAAAAAGATAAGGAGAGGTTATTACAGAGGTAATAACTTTCAAGACTCAACTAAAACTCTTGGGTTATCTCCCAACAAGTACTTTTCTTTAACGCCTTTAAGTTAGGCATGAAAATTTGAGAAGATGCTCTCATAGGAAATATGAATTGAAGTAAAAGAGAGCATCAAGAAGCAAATTCAAAACACATTTAAGTCTAACCCACTTCCTATGCATAGGAATCTTGTATGCAAATAAATGCATAAAGAATAAAGTGACAGGCATAGGAAGATAAAACAAAAGTAACTTCAAAACTTTCAGCACATAGAGAGGTGTTTCATTACCATAAAAACTTCTACAACCATATTTTCCTCTCTCATAATAATTTTCAGTAGCCTCATGAATAAACTCAACAATATAACTATCACATAAGGCATGCTTTTCATGATCTACAAGCACTAGAGATTTATTATAAACATTTTTAAAAGAATCCTCGCGAATATAACATTCACCCTCCTTTGATAAGCATGGGGGACAATCAAATAATGTAAGGGATAAAGAGTTACTCTCATTAGAAGGTAGGCATGGGTAGATCCATTCTTCCTCCTTTTGTCCATCACTCTCCTCCTCTTTTTCATCTAATGAGCTTTCAGGTTCAGCAATTTCTTCTTCCATGGAGGTTCTAGCAGGCGGTGGTTCATCTATTACCTTGGCAGTCATAATATTGTTCCCAAATAGGAAACTGAGTGAGCTATCCATAATGAAATACTGATTGGAGCAGATCTAGTCATAAAGGCAACTTAAGAAAGGAACTATTTTTTTGTGTTTTTCAAATAATAAAGCAAACTAGTAAAACTAATTTTTTTGTGTTTTTTGAAGAGCAAAACAAGCAAACAAAGCAAAAAAGAAACTAAGCAAAACAAAAACAACAAAGTAAAGAGATTGGTTATGAGGGACTCCCCTTGTGAAGATGTCCTTGACTCCCCGGCAACGGCGCCAGAAAAATGCTTGATGGCTCAATGCACGGCGCCCAGAAAAATGCTTGATGGCAGTGTTGATGTAGAGCTCGTTGGGAACCCCAAGAGGAAGGTATGATGAGCACAGCAACAAGTTTTCCTCGGTTATGAAACCAAGGTTTAATCGAACCAGTAGGAGCAAGGAAACACCTCAAAGGTGTTACTAGCTGAGCTTTGGCAGGGCGCACTACCGGTGCTAGTAGCAACGTGGAGACCTGCACAACACAACCACAGAACTTTGTCTCCAACTTGCGATGAGGTTGTCAATCTCACCGTGTTTTGCGGAAAACAAAGGATTAAACGTATCGAATGGAAAGAAGTAAAAGTTTGCAGAAAGTAAACACAAAAAGTAAACAGTTTATAGATTGTATGTAAAGAAAAAGGACTGGGATCCATAGTTCACTAGAGGTGGCTCTCCTTAGATAGATAACATGCTGTGTAAACAAATTACAGCGGGACAATTGACAAACACCGAGAAAGCAATACATGCATATACTAATCATCTTGACTCCTTTGAGACTTGATTGGGCAATACAATATAATACATAGACCGCCATCCAACTGCATCTATGACTAATAATCCACCTTCAGGTTATCATCTGAACCCCCTCCAGTATTAAGTTGCAAGCAACAGATTATTGCTTTACGAACTGCGCGTAAGGTAAACAATACGATTGCTCTATGAATAAAGGATTGTTGTTTTCTCCCTAGTAGCAACAACACATCTAGTACCTTAGAGATTTCTATCACTTCCCCAGATTACCAGAGGCATGAACCCACTATCGAGCATAAATACTAACTCTTGGAGTTGCTAGCATCTACTTGGCCAAGATAGCTACTAACAACGGAAAGCATGCAAGATCTCAAATAACAAAGACATGATAGAATCAATAATCAATCTGAAATAGCATCTCAATATCCATCGGATCCCCGCAAACACAACATGTATGAATTACAAATAGATGATCTTTATCATGAACGGAGCTCACAAGATCTAAACATGAAAGCACAAAGGAGGAGAAACCAGCCATCTAGCTACTACATGGATCCGTAGTCCAAGGATGAACTACTCACGCATCACACCGGAGGCTTGCATGGTGATGAAGAAGGCCTCCAGGGTGAATTCCCCTCTCTGGCAGGGTGCCGGGAAGAGCTTCAGATCCCTCCCGATCTAGAGATGGAGATGACGGCGGCTACAGACTCTTTCGTGGATTTTTGATCGGGTACTTAGGGTTTTCGTCCCGAGGGCAACTTATAGGCGGAAGGAGAGGCCGAGGGGGTACTGGGGTCGGCCAGACCACCCCCTGGCGCGGGCCAGGCCTGGCCGCGCGGCCAGGTGGTGTGGCCGGCCCCCAGCCCTTCTCCGTCTCGTATTCTGGCACTTGATCCCTTCCGGAAAAATAGGCACTTTGGCTTTTGTCCCGTCCAATTCCGAGAATATTCATTTTCTGACTTTTCTGAAACCAAAAACAACAGAAAACAGGCAGCTGGCACTGTGGCTCTTGTTAATAGGTTAGTCCAAGAAATCATAATAAAAGTACTCCAAAGTTGGAACAAAACACAAGAAAGTGGATAAAACCAAGCATGGAACATAAAAAATTATAGATACATTTGCAATGTATCAATTATCCAACAAATATGGTCTATTTTTTTTGGAAATTGGAGTGGTGCTATTTTGAACCATATTTTTTATGTTTCCTTAAAACAAACCTTTTTGAACCTTAGAAATAAAATTGTTTTTTTGTAATAAAAAATCTGAAACTCACTCTAACAATGTAGTTTTCCATGATAATATACACCTTTTACCAAAAATGATCAATTATCATCAAAAAAATTGTACATCGCACATAATTTTTAGTTCAAAACCGTGTGGGATTGCCTCCTACGCCATACACCATTTTATTAAAAAAAGTGTGCGATTCAAAATAGCACGAAGTCATTTAATTGAGTGATTGAGGTAGACGGAGGTCTTAAAAGTTCATAATTTATTGGCATTATGCATTCAATGTGGTATATTTTGTAAAAAAAATGGAGTGGTGCCATTTTGGAGCATAAAATCCCATCTTTGACACTTAGAAAATAGAAAATAACTTTTTGTACTCCCTCTGATCCATAAAAAATATCGCTGAACTCACTTTGACAATATTGTTTGCAATGGCAATATACACATATGGGCAAAAAATGGACCTACTATCATGAAAAAAAATGCATCACACACATTTTTTATTTTGAAAAATGTATGTGGTTTCCTCCTACGTCACGCATCCTTTTATAAAGAAAATCATGTGTGATACATCATATACCCATTCATAAAGGAACACCGTGGGCGATTAGAGCGACTTTGGGATACCGTTTGACTAGAGACCATTTTTTGCTAGGGATATCAAATTGTATGTCATTCTAGGATTCCATACGGTTTGGCCTCTCCGTGTGTGATGGGAGTCTTGAAAAGGCCTACTAGTGACACCACAAATGAAAATATTATTAATGAGATCTATGTATAATATGCATATTCATATTCACAATTAATTTCCTTTAACTATTATTTTTCCTAGAAAAAAGGGCACCATGTAGCCCTCGCTGATCCTCAAGTTTTCCGGGGCTTGCGCATCACTATTACAGTTTTGACCCTATACAAGTCCTCACAATACAATTAAGTGGCAAAAAAGCACGAAGTCATTCGGTTTACCATAGTGTCCCTGAGTTTAAATTTGCCTCTCAAGTACCTCTTGTAAAATCGCATGCATATTAGTGTAATTAACCATTATGGATGGATATTATAATTTGCCCATTCACCTACCATGTTTTTGGAGATGCTAAACAGATATCGCTAACTTATGAGTGTTTTCCATGTGAAAGGAATGTGTCATTTATGCCGTGTCATTCTGGTTGTTGCATATTTGTAGTTTTTGTTTTTGCAAATGCTATTTGTAGTTGCCATTGATTGAATTATGATGGCAAAGCCTAGAAGACACCGTCTGAATTCCGGACTGCAATGTAGATATTGTTTACTTGTGCGTACAGAATATTCCACCATATATCACCTGCCATAATGTCGAGCCTCCTTGTCATGTGACACTACGTCAAGTACTTCTAAGTGATGCTTGACCAGATCAAGGACACATATATGAGCTACGTGCCAACTATAAGATACTTTAATTAGCGAATCGTTGCTAATGTTATCCTATTGAATCTATTACATGAGTAACACGGCTTAACTATCACACTATATCATGAGTGAGTTTTGGGATAAATAAAGGTTGCTTCATTTATTCAACAGAATGAGTCACTAGGGGCTAACTAATTTATTGGAACTTTAGGGGCTAACTCAAAGTTAACCACATGGCCTTGCTGCCAAGCTCTCTGCAAACAATTGTTTTGTGAAGCGAATATAATTCATTAATCAAAGTGGAGGTAGGTCCAAAATTTAGTATAGACAGAACATGGGGACTTCATGGCTCTATACCTGACCATGGTCAATATTGATCCCAACCATGTCCACCACATAGAAGAAAGGATGGATTCGGTGACAATAAAATGCCATATGCATCGTTGTGATTACCTGAAAGACAAAGCACATGCAAGGTTCTGCGTTGGGTGCGTATACAACATATACTAGTAGTTCCTTGCGTTGTTCTATCATTCTAGTTGTCAATTTTCTCTTCTTGAATTCTCTATCTTGCTATATGATTGATGGTCATTTGGAATGGTAGGTCTCGTGATGGGAAATCCGTACATGATCGTTCTTCATTTCTCTAAGTATCCTATAGAACGGGTATGGTGCAAGGGATTTGCAATCAGAATTATTACACGACTAACTTGTCCAGCTGAAGTTGAGCCCCTGCTCAGCAGGAGGCCAAGGAATCTGCAACCTCACACACTAAATTCCTTAAACATACTAGCTGGTAAAGAAATTTTAGGATTGTTGTAGAATGCACACATTATACCTAGAATAAAATGTATCTCTTGCAGCTGATTGCTTAGGACTATTGTAGCATGCACGCATGACAAGGGTGAATATGTGTTGCATTCATCTATTTCAGCGAGTCCACAAAACTTCAACCAAGCCATCCATATTATTTTGGAGGTTTCAATTCTGTTGAAACAAGAGGCACCTTCCAATTGTTCATTTTTAATCACATTAACATATTGAACAACTCATACTACATTGTTGCACTTCCATCAAGGGAACGAATACAAGATCGATTTTTTTCCATGAGCAAACACCACACGATTAACATTGGAAATTGGCAGTTCCATCAGGATGGTTGACCAGCCTGATGACAACCGTAAGTGTATTACAAGTGTGAAGTTGTGTCACATTCATCTATTAATCTTAGCTTGAGCAGTGAGTCCACATAACTTATACCAAGTGATCCACATGGTTAAAAAAGTTTTCACTTCTATTGAAATGAGATGCAAGTTCTAATCCAGCCAATCAAAGATCTAGGACCTTTGCCATGTAGTATGTCCATCCTTCTTCGCATCAGGCTTCTTCACCTCACTCGGCTCTGACCTACTCATAGATTCAGAACAAAATATATTCAAAGGTCACCAACCAACAACTCGCAATGAGATCACATTAATCGATCTCATGGCTTACATGAAGAAAAGCTGTGTTTGCACTAAAGATTTAAAAATGCTTGCTCTGCCATCTCTCTTACAAATGCTATTGTTTCTACACACAAATACTGAATTTTGTGAGCAAGATGACAACTCGCAGCAGCTCGCACCATCTTTGTTCTCCTACCTCTAGAAGCTACATCGATGTTTTCTGAAAGTGTAGGCAATTTCCTGGGGAGCACCTTCACTTGTGCAAGCTCAAGCTACCTGATCTCTTTCAGGAATGCATCAACTCAATTGCTTGCAGGTAGATATCCCACAAAAAAATCCAGGTAGATAACTGGGGAAAATCCAGAGCTCTTGACCACGGCCTCTTCTTGTCAAGATTTCGAACCAGCTCCCTTGCGGTCCTGCAACATCATACCAGTGTGTAAAATGCATGCCATCCAGCAAAGGTGACAATAGATAATGTCAAAAGCAACAGAAAATAACCTGGATTGAGCATTTGGCATGCATATATATGTTGTGGATATATCATACTCCGTCTGTCCTAAAAAGGATGTCTTAGATTTGTTAAAATTTGGATGTATCTACAATTAAATCGTGTCTAGATTCACTCAAATTTAGACAAACTTGCGATATCCTTTTTAGAAAAGCCTCTTCCTTGGCAATACATTCTACAAACTTGGCATGCATACACACTCAGATATGATAAGGTGATTAAGCACAGCTTTTCAATTCCAAACTCAAGGACCTGCATAGCAGGAAAAATGTACCCCCCGTGCATCAAGAACCACGAGAGAAAATGCAGAATAGCTTGGTGAACACCTTTTTTTGGCAGAAAAGAAAGTAGCTAGCATATATATATTGATTGAACATAGTTAATGTGCAGAATATATCATAAAATTCTAGATATTCAATCACAGTAATAGGCTCTGTAAGCGAGTTGTTGATCTGTCAAGAGGCCGTTCTAGGTTCTAACTTATTGACCAATAAACTAAGCACATAGTTCACAGTTTTATTAGTTTGTTGGATGGGAATCAAAGGAAATAGGAAAATTTAGAATAACTCAACTGTTATTTTGGATAAATATAAGTTGGAACTTTAGGGTGTGTTTTGGTTCTTTGCCCACTTGAGCTATTGCTTAGCTAGCCCATCAGAGCTCTGGCGTGCTCGCCATGGCGAGGTATTTGGCTGTTTTTTCTTAACGCCTTAGCCGGCTGATAGAAACTAATTAGGGCCCACCATTATGAACGTGCAAGTTCAAGGAGACTAGTTCGTGCTTCCTGGGCGGTTGAGCAGTTTTTGCGACATTTGCTGTCGAAGTGGCCCGTGTGAGCTAGCTCGCTCCTAAAAGATAGGATATTTTGCAGTATACCAAACTGATAGCCTAGCCAAGCAAGGCTTTGCCAGGGAGCCAAATGGGCCCTTCGTTGTTGCAACCACGTGGCCATGTTGTCAAGCTCTCTGGAAACATTTGTTTTACCAGGCAAACGTTGCCAATTAGTCAAAGTGAAGTGGTAGGTCTAAACTTTAGTGGAGCCAGTAAATGAGTAATTCATAGCTCTATACTTGACCATGGTTGGAATTAATCCCGCCCACCCGCGGCTATAAAATAGTCTATGCATTGCTGCAATTTCTGAAGGAGAGAAGGTTGGCGTTGGGCGCACATGTAGCAGGTGATAAGTAGTACTGTACCTTACTACCTTGTGCTATTCGACCATTCTAAATATGAGTTGCTATTCTTGAATTCTCTAGCTTGTTAGATGATCAAGTTTTGAAGATGCATTTGGGAATGGTAGGTCTCAGGATGGCGAAAGCATAGATGTATGTGCCTAATCGTTCATACATTTGGGAAATTAAAAGAACTAATTAAATTAATATTTTATTCATTTTTTTCCATTTATTCATTTAATATGACATAAATAATATCTTCTGTTCTTGAGGATTTTTTTTGTGTGGCATTGCACAAGGGTGGTTGTGAGGGTGTAATATATGCATTATGGTGTGGTCAAGCTCAACATAATACTACCTCTGTTCCATAATGTAGTAGTAGTTAAAATGTCACAGGAGAAACCCTTTTGTTCACATTTTTTCCGTATTGTCAGATTCAACATCTCATAGTGCAATTGCCTTAGATCGAGGAAACAAAAGAAAATCACACCCTAGCTGATCCATGAACTTCCCCCACAATCTACAACACTAAATCACGTCCTAGCTGAGTATGTGCATATGTAAAACTTATCTTTTTACGTAACTTTTTTGAAGGTTTTCTCATACACCTTTTTATCTTCTTTTTAGTAAAACACATGGCTATGTTCTGTTCTTTTTTTTCGTGTGTGCTTACCGCCTTTGTGCTTTAGATCACAGGCAAGATTTTTTTTAAAATGCCCGGCCTACCTCTGAGTTTAAATTTACCTCTCCAATTCTCCTCTTAGATGTCTAGATCGACCTAGCCTTCTCATGCAATCAACCATTTTAGCTAGAGACTACTCAGTGTTTTTCATGCTACCATTCCTAATAATGCATATTTGCAATTACCATTGATCGAATTGTGATGGCCAGGACATTTTATAAATAGTTTTTTTTTCGAAAATGGGTAGTACCCAGCCTTTGTATCAAAGTGATACATACGGCATTTATTTTAATTATTCAACAAAGGCTGTCAAAAGCCTTACAACGAACATACAAACTGAAGCTTCCAAAGAAGGTGACAAAGCACCACCAACTAGCTCGATGATAGGAGAAAACGGGGCCTAGTTCTCCGGCCACAACCTTGTTCGACTAACGGCCAAAAATAGAGAGAGCACCTCATGCACACTCTCAGAAAGTCACCTCCGCTATCTTCCACCTACCCATCTCCATGGTGCAAATCGAAGCAAAGACCCTCGCTAGACCTGCTACCGATGTTGCTGTGGTGCCAAACAACGATTCCACCCTGTTCACATACATTAGCGGCGTCCGCCGCCAAGACTGTGATGTACCATGCTGCAGTGACTTGTTGTCATCAGCGCGGTAGAAACCACACCGCAACACCTCTGCACCCCTTCTGCCAGCACCTGCTCCAAAAACGATCCCCTCAGGACAGAGAGCGGCGATGGACGCCGCCATCGTCCAATCAGGGAGATCCAAATCTAAGGTTTCCCCTGCAGAAAACGACCCTTCCTAGCTATTGACCCTACGCGATGGTCCAATGCTGACACCTTTGAGATCTCTCTGGCTGATATAAGCTCCAAAACAATGCCCCCACGGAGGTATATGACGCCATGTGTTGTCGCTATCCTATCTAGGAGGCCAAACCTGATGTTTCTTACGGAGCTCAACAGACATCATGACGATGCCCTCCAAGAAGGTTAGCGGCGCCCACAAGCGTCGTGACATCATCCATGATGATAGAGCTGGGCAATCTCCATAGTGGTAGCCCCGTGAACAAGGAGATCTGTAGACATAAGATGTTCTTTGAAGGAACCACTACTAGGAAAATGTCAATAGGTGCAACCGTGTTAGTGACTGATACATTGCAAATGTATCTATAATTTTTGATGTTCCATGCTTGGTTTTATCTACTTTCTTGTGTTTTGTTCCAACTTTGGAGTACTTTTCATATGATTTCTTGGACTAACCTATTAACATGAGCCACAGTGCTAGCTGCCTGTTTTCTACTGTTTTTGGTTCCAGGAAAGTCAGAAAATAAATATTCTCGGAATTGGACGGGACAAAAGCCAAAGTGCCTATTTTTTCGGAAGGGATCAAGTGTCAGAATACGAGACGGAGAGGGGCCAGGGGCCGGCCACACCACCTGGCCGCGCGGCCAGGCCTGGCCCGTGCCAGGGGGTGGTGTGGTGGCTCCCGGCACCCCCTCGGTCTCCCCTTCCGCCTATATATTGCCCTCGGGACAAAAACCCTAAGTGCCCAATCAAAAATCCACGAAAGAGTCTTTAGCCGCCGTCATCTCCATCCCTAGATCGGGAGGGATCTGAAGCTCTTCCCGGCACCCTGCCGGAGAGGGGAATTCACCCTGGAGGCCTTCTTCATCACCATGCAAGCCTCCGGTGTGATGCGTGAGTAGTTCATCCTTGGACTACGGATCCATGTAGTAGCTAGATGGCTGGTTTCTCCTCCTTTGTGCTTCCATGTTTAGATCTTGTGAGCTCCGTTCATGATCAAGATCATCTATTTGTAATCCATACATGTTGTGTTTGCGGGGATTCGATGGATATTGAGATGCTATTTTAGATTGATTATTGATTCTATCATGTCTTTGTTATTTGAGATCTTGCATGCTTTCCGTTGTTAGTAGCTATCTTGGCCAAGTAGATGCTAGCAACTCCAAGAGTTAGTATTTATGCTCGATAGTGGGTTCATGCCTCTGGTAATCTGGGGAAGTGACAGAAATCTCTAAGGTACTAGATGTGCTGTTGCTACTAGGGAGAAAACAACGATCCTTTGTTCATAGAACAATCGTATTGTTTACTTTACACGCAGTTCGTAAAGCAATAATCTGTTGCTTGCAACTTAATACTGGAGGGGGTTCAGATGATAACCTGAAGGTGGATTATTAGTCATAGATTCAGTTGGATGGCGGTCTATGTATTATGTTGTAATGCCCAATCAAGTCTCAAAGGAGTCAAGATGATTAGTATATGCATGTATTGCTTTCTCGGTGTTTGTCAATTGCCCCGCTGTAATTTGTTCACCCAACATGTTATCTATCTAAGGAGAGCCACCTCTAGTGAACTATGGATCCCGGTCCTTGTCTTTTACATACAATCTTCAACTGTTTACTGCTTTGTGTTTACTTTCTGCAAACTTTTACTTCTTTCCATTCGATACGTTTAATCCTTTGTTTTCCGCAAAACACGGTGAGATTGAAAACCTCATCGCAAGTTGGGGACAAAGTTCTATGGTTGTGTTGTGCATGTCTCCATGTTGCTACTAGCACCGGTAGTGCACCCTGCCAAAGCTCAGCTAGTAACACCTTTGGGGTGTTTCCTTGCTCCTACTGGTTCGATTAAACCTTGGTTTCATAACTGAGGGAAACTTGCTGCTATGCTCATCATACCTTCCTCTTGGGGTTCCCAACAAGCTCTACATCAACCACGCACCAGCACTTTTCTGGGCGCCATGCATTGAGCCATCAAGCATTTTTCTGGCGCCGTTGCCGGGGAGTCAAGGACATCTTCACAAGGGGAGTCCCTCATAACCAATCTCTTTACTTTGTTGTTTTTGTTTTGCTTAGTTTTCTTTTTGCTTTGTTTGCTTGTTTTGTTCTTCAAAAACACAAAAAATTAGTTCCTTTCTTAAGTTGCCTTTATGACTAGCTCTGCTCCAATCACTATTTCATTATGGATAGCTCACTCAGTTTCCTATTTGGGAACAATATTATGACTGCTAAGGTAATAGATGAACCACCGCCTGCTAGAACCTCCATGGAAGAAGAAATTGCTGAACCTGAAAGCTCATTAGATGAAAAAAGAGGAGGAGAGTGATGGACAAAAGGAGGAAGAATGGATCTACCCATGCCTACCTTCTAATGAGAGTAACTCTTTATCCCTTACATTATTTGATTGTCCCCCATGCTTATCAAAGGAGGGTGAATGTTATGTTCCCGAGGATTCTTTTGAAAATGTTTATAATAAAGCTCTAGTGCTTGTAGATTATGAAAAGCATGTCTTATGCGATAGTTATATTCTTGAGTTTATTCATGAGGCTACTGAAAATTATTACGAGAGAGGAAAATATGGTTGTAGAAGTTTTTATGGTAATGAAACACCTCTCTATGTGCTGAAAGTTTTGAAGTTACTTTTGTTTTATCTTCCTATGCCTGTCACTTTGCTCTTTGTGCATTTATTTGCATACAAGATTCCTATGCATAGGAAGTGTGTTAGACTTAAATGTGTTTTGAATTTGCTTCTTGATGCTCTTTTTTACTTCAATTCATATTTCCTATGAGAGCATCTTCTCAAATTTTCATGCCTAACTTAAAGGCGGTAAAGAAAAGTACTTATTGGGAGATAACCCAAAAGTTTTAGATAATTCTTGGAAGTTATTACCTCTATAATAACCTCTCATTATCCTTTTTATTTGGTTTTTGTGCCAAGAGTAACCTCTAATGAGAGTGAAGTAATGATTGGGAAATTTGCTGTCCCGAAACAGATTTTTGTGCTTCACCGTAAAAATTCCTGAGAGAGCTCTATATGTCGGATTGAGCTGTAATTTTTGTGCTTCTGCCATAGGTTGTTATATAAATTTTGTTAGTTCAACACTTTTTGATTTGAGCAACAGAAGGTCTTCGAAAAAATTCGTCTTTACGTGCTGGTCTATTTTGACAGATTTCTGCCATTTTCTATATTTTCTTCTTGTTAGTTCCTTCTTGAGTTCTTTTGGGGAATTGAGATTTTTGAGGGAAGTGCTACAGTAGCTAGTGTTCTAATGGAAGTTTATTTGGTGTTAGAACTGAACCTTGAGACTTATTTATCTTAAGTGCACTAATGTTGCTAATGAGATTGTATGAAGTTTTGTATGAAGGAAAAATTTTAGGTGTATGGAAGGAATGAGTAATGAGATGAAAGATGGACTAAAGCTCAAGCTTGAGGATGTCACGCGTGTCACCCCAAGAAATATCCAAGAAGTACAAGCGTCAAAGCTTGGGATGCCCAAGGCATCCCCTTCTTCATCAATAAAAATTCTAGGTTTCTTCCAAACGCTTCATTTTTATTGTTTCATGCACATTTGTGTTTTTCTTGGAGCGTCTTCTTTTTCATTTTTGTTTTGGTTTTTAGTTTATTTGGTTTGCTTAGTTTTCTGAATAAGTTGGTTGGACCCCCTCTTTCATACTTTGGTTTGCAAATAGTTTGGTTTGGTTTGGAAAAGAGTAGGAAAGTTCATGCTTATGTGGTAAAAAGAGCTCGTTTTTGACTGTGGCCTGTGCTTTGTCATGCCATGCTTGATATTGTTTTGGCTTTATGCTTAGTATTCTTTGCTGTAGCATGACTTGTTATAAACAATTGAGATTGCTTAACGTGCCTTGGATGAATCATGCGTTGTTTTAGCATATTAAAGCATAGTATAGTGGTATTCTCCTTTGATGCTTTATTTGGGTTGACTTGGCGCATGATCACACCATGTTATGACTATCCAAAGTCACCATAGCCTTTATGATCCTTTAGTTTTCAACTTGTAGTATCACTTTATGCTTTGATCAATGATGTTTTGTCGCTCTGCATGATTATGGCCATTATTTCTCTCTTAGTTTGTCGCTCCCAGTCTTTTGCTAGCCTCCACCACCAAGTATGAGTTCCACTCATGCATCCAACTCCCTAAACCAAGTTATTCCAAAGAGTCCACCATACCTACCTACTAGCTTATGCTATTCCAAGTATATTCATGCTTTTGTTTACCTTCCACTTGTTATGAGAAAACTAGTGATTAAAGCTCTCACGAACTTAATGGCATACTTTACTTTACTTGCCCTTAATAAACTTGAACCATTGTGTCTTCTATGTTGTATATGCTTGCACTTATTTGTTGGGAATTAGCAGAACCATGCTTTCATGGGGAACGCTTTCAACATTGCACATGGTACTTGTACCTAGTTGATATCATGCTCTTTTGTATATGGATGTCGTCGGTGTGAAATGAAAGGGGATCTTGTAAGTCCATGGAGTTATGTATATGTGTTAGAGAAACGCCTGGGCCGCTGGTCTAATCCATGCTGACATGGTGGAAACCTGCAGCGTAACCATAATGAGCTATCTATGAAGCATTCTTCTTATAAAAAAAGAGTCCTATTGAGAAAAAAAGAGAAAAGAAAAAAAAAGGAGATACTATGAAAAGAGGAAAGAGAGAAAAAAAGCACCATATTCCCATGGTAAATAAGAAGAATGCTGAGATGCTCGTTGTCTGCTTGCCTTGTCATTTTGATATGGGGATTCTTCCGTATCATCGGGCAAGGGGTACCCCGTTGGCGGTTCTCAATGATACACATGTACTTACAATGACAAGAACTTACCGGTGACTAAACCTTAGTAGCATGAGGAGCGACCCTCGTATACAAGGGACATGAGATTTCTGACTTATACTTCATCAAGCATGTACACCATAGTTTGTTCACTTTAACCTTAATCACTTCAAGATGCTTATGATAGGAGCAATGAGAGCTGAAAGCTATAAGTACCATAATTTTTGGAAGCTCTTTATTAGACTTTAATCCCTACTTCTTTTTACAAAGACCTTTCTTCCACCATTATATTGAGTCTCCACCTTCTATCTTTATGCACCTACTTTGAGAGCATAGTGGCCATTCTTAGTTCTATGTGCATTGTCCCAAGGCTAGTTGATTGATGCATAACTTGATATTGCTTGTTTTAAACTATTGTATCTAGTCACTCTTATGAACTTTGAAGGTGTCCTATGCATTTATATTTGCTACTCTATTGAGGGACAAGCTGAATACTATTATGCTATGTTTTCTTTATGTGAAACAAACAAACGTCTTGCAAAGCATGTTATTCATGATTCTTTTGTTTGTGTCTTTTCATGTTGCATCATAGTTTCTTTGCTTATTGCTAGAACTTTGTCTTTCATGTTATGATTGAAGTACTATGATCCCAGCTTTGAATGTTTTGCAAATACTTTGATCAAGTCTTTGATGGTGCATGTCACCTCAAAAAATATTTTTTCCTTTTATCACTTACCTACTCGAGGACGAGCAGGAGTTAAGCTTGGGGATGTTGATACATTGCAAATGTATCTATAATTTTTGATGTTCCATGCTTGGTTTTATCTACTTTCTTGTGTTTTGTTCCAACTTTGGAGTACTTTTCATATGATTTCTTGGACTAACCTATTAACAAGAGCCACAGTGCCAACTGCCTGTTTTCTACTGTTTTTGGTGACAGGAAAGTCAGAAAATGAATATTCTCGGAATTGGACGGGACAAAAGCCAAAGTGCCTATTTTTCCGGAAGGGATCAAGTGCCAGAATACGAGACGGAGAGGGGCCAGGGGCCGGCCACACCACCTGGCCGCGCGGCCAGGCCTGGCCCACGCCAAGGGGTGGTGTGGTGGCTCCCGGCACCCCCTCGGTCTCCCCTTCCGCCTATATATTGCCCTCGGGACGAAAACCCTAAGTGCCCGATCAAAAATCCACGAAAGAGTATGTAGCCGCCGTCATCTCCATCCCTAGATCGGGAGGGATCTGAAGCTCTTCCCGGCACCCTGCCGGAGAGGGGAATTCACCCTGGAGGCCTTCTTCATCACCATGCAAGCCTCCGGTGTGATGCGTGAGTAGTTCATCCTTGGACTACGGATCCATGTAGTAGCTAGATGGCTGGTTTCTCCTCCTTTGTGCTTTCATGTTTAGATCTTGTGAGCTCCGTTCATGATCAAGATCATCTATTTGTAATTCATACATGTTGTGTTTGCGGGGATCCGATGGATATTGAGATGCTATTTCAGATTGATTATTGATTCTATCATATCTTTGTTATTTGAGATCTTGCATGCTTTCCGTTGTTAGTAGCTATCTTGGCCAAGTAGATGCTAGCAACTCCAAGAGTTAGTATTTATGCTCAATAGTGGGTTCATGCCTCTGGTAATCTGGGGAAGTGATAGAAATCTCTAAGGTACTAGATGTGCTGTTGCTACTAGGGAGAAAACAACGATCCTTTGTTCATAGAACAATCGTATTGTTTACTTTACACGCAGTTCGTAAAGCAATAATCTGTTGCTTGCAACTTAATACTGGAGGGGGTTCAGATGATAACCTGAAGGTGGATTATTAGTCATAGATGCAGTTGGATGGCGGTCTATGTATTATGTTGTAATGCCCAATCAAGTCTCAAAGGAGTCAAGATGATTAGTATATGCATGTATTGCTTTCTCGGTGTTTGTCAATTGCCCCGCTGTAATTTGTTCACCCAACATGTTATCTATCTAAGGAGAGCCACCTCTAGTGAACTATGGATCCCGGTCCTTGTCTTTTACATACAATCTTCAACTGTTTACTGCTTTGTGTTTACTTTCTATAAACTTTTACTTCTTTCCATTCGATACGTTTAATCCTTTGTTTTCCGCAAAACACGGTGAGATTAAAAACCTCATCGCAAGTTGGGGACAAAGTTCTATGGTTATGTTGTGCATGTCTCCATGTTGCTACTAGCACCGGTAGTGCGCCCTGCCAAAGCTCAGCTAGTAACACCTTTGGGGTGTTTCCTTACTCCTACTGGTTCGATTAAACCTTGGTTTCATAACTGAGGGAAACTTGCTGTTGTGCTCATCATACCTTCCTCTTGGGGTTCCCAACGAGCTCTACATCAACCACGCACCAGCACTTTTCTGGGCGTCGTGCATTGAGCCATCAGTGACGCACCCGAAAAGTGGAACGCTACTACACGCTATGCTATACGCTACTAGTAGCATTCCCCCAGATGTCGAACGCTATCACTAAGTGGGACCCATGTGTGCTTCTCAGACCAACTTACTGGTAGCATGCGGTTCAGGTGGAACGCTACCCCTATTTGGCACCCGTAGCATTTTAAAAAGGTTGCACACTACCACTATATTTTATCGTAGACCTTGATCGATGGCATCTCAACCCACACTCTCCCCTCCAGATCGACTCCTCTTCCTCCCACACATGCAGCACTCGCCACCGCACCTCTCGCCGTCTTCCTCCCTACCCGTGCGCCCTCCGCCGCCTCTTCTTCTTCCTCGCCACCTGTAGAGCCGCCCGCCGACCATCAGCAGTATCCCCGCGTCGCCGCATGTCCGCCACCACCCGCAAGAACTGACACTGCCGCCCAACACCGTTGCTCACAACACCAGAAGGCGAGGCCACCCTTCTCCCTTCTCCTTTTTATGTGTATGGAGGTGTATTTAGTGTAGTTTAGGTGTATTTAGTGTAGTTGATTTAGATGATTTAGGTGGTACCACTATGCCATCATGGGTGGCGACACTGTGCCATCGTGGGCGGCACTATGCCACTGGGTTGTGGCATGTTGCGTTTCTTAAGTTATAAATAGCCAAGATGCATCAGCTGGAATTCTCCATCAGTGAGATGGTGCGAGAGGGGCACCACTATGGCGAAACTTCTCGAAGATGTCTTAGAAACCCTGTCCTAAAACATTTTCGAGAATCTCGCGATAGAGGCGCTCCCATAATTTAGTATAGTACTAATATAATAACTATTTTTTATTTTTTATTTGTTAACTCTCCATGGTAGGTGATGCTTTATTCATAATTTACTTTCTATTTGTTAGCTCGGACCATCCCTTGTCGGATAGAACTTCAGTGGGTAATTAGAAGTTAACAACATCCTCGCGACCAAACTCTCTGCAAGCAGCGAACATAGCTCATTTTTTTGATAAGGGGTGATTTGATTACTTAAAAGTTTTAAACCTTACATCCGGCCTCTGCATAGTTAGGTAACTATGCACATAGTCGACCCAAGTCCAAAGTTGAGCAACAGAAAAAGTAATAGACGAATTATATATCATCATGAGAAATTGTAAAGATGCCTAAGATATTGGAGGGCCCGTCCGCATATTATGCTGTCATCTCATTTATCAAAAGTGGAGATGAGTTATATCTGAAATTTAATACATATAGTATAGATGCGGGCTTTATAGATCATGGTTAAGATTGATACCAACCATGCCGAAAAAAGAAGGAAAGGAAAAGATGTATCCAGTAGCTATAAAACGCTCTGTTGCGATTACCTAGGAATCAAAGGAAATACAAGGTGATAAAAAGATAGGAGGTTGATGTTGGATGCGTATATATATGGCAGATTAGCTAGCAGACGTTGTGGTTATCCATCATTATGATTCTGAGTTCCCTATGCACAAAGGAGTACTGTCTTAGAATTATTTGGGAATGGTAGGTCTCGGGATGGCAAACTCATACACCTTTGTGCATGACCTTTCTCCATTTCTCTAACATCCGTCTCAGGGCTACCAAGGGTGATGACAGTGTGACCATGTGGCAACATATCTGCGATGAGAATTACTGCATGATTCACTTAATCATGCTGCTTGGAATGAATCCACTGCTTGGAATGAAACTTGCTCCACTGATCCGAGTGGATCTTCTTCCCAGTCCTGGAAAGAGTGGCACTATATATATTTGCTAGCAAAGAACTTATAAACATGACGAGTGCATACATGGCTATATCATTGTACTACAATATGTACTTTTTTGCGGGGTACTACCATAAGTACTTTGCAATGAACAATGGGCGAGATTTACTTATTCATTAGAACGAGTACACACATGATGCAAAAAATGGATTGTTTAATAAGCCAGCTAATGAGATATTTAGGACCTTTGCTATGTATGACCACCATCTGATCAGAGACTTTTAGGCATCACCTAGTTCGACATGCTCACAGATTCAGAAAGCTCTTCTATCCGTCATCACGAAAAAAATGGTTTGCTCTTGAGTTTTTTTATGTGGCATTGCCCAAGGGGTGGTTGTCAGGGTGTAATATATACTACCTCCGTCCCAAGGATTAAGGCTTATATTTTTCTAAAAGTCAAGCTACGGAAAGTGTGGTCAAACTTTTAGAAAAAACTATAAAAAACTATAATATTATATAGATACCATATGAAAATATATTTCATGATATATCAAAAGGTATGGATTTCAAATTATAAATATTAATATATTTTTCTAAAAACTTGGTCAAACTTTACATAATTGACTTTTGAAAAAAAATAAGACTTAAACTTTGGGACGGAGGGAGTACGCAGTATGGTGTGGTGAGACTCAACGTAACAGTACTTAAAAACAACAGGAAGAAACCTGTTTTGTTCACATTTTTTCCATATTGCCAGATTCAACATCTCATAGTGCAATTGCGTTAGATCGAGAAAACGAAGGAAAATCACACCCTAGCTGATCGATGAACTTTCTCCACAATTTGCAACACTAAATCACACCCTAGCTGAGTACGTACATATGTAAAACTTATCTTTATTATGTAACTTTTTAGGGTTTTTTTATCACCGTTTTTGTCTTCTATTTCATAAAACAAGGCTATGTTACGTTCTTTTTTCTGCGTGTGCTTACCGGCTTTCTGGTTTAGATCACAGGCAAGAAAATCCCGAAAATGCCTGGTCTACCCCTCAGTTCAAATTTACCTCTCCGTTTCTTCTCTTAGAATGTCTAGATCGGCCTAGCCTTTTGATGCAATCAACCATTTTAGCTAGAGACTATTCACCCATTTTCACCCTATGACAAACTTGGTGTTTTTCATATGAAAGGAATTTACATTTATATGTGCTAGAGCTCCCATTCCCGATACTGCATATTTGCAGTTACCGTCGAACGAATTGTGATGGCCAAGCCCGTTTATTATTATTTTTCGAAAAGGGGAAGTACCCACCCTTCGTGTCAAAGTGATACATATGGCCTTTATTTTATTTATTGAACAAAGACGGACAAAAGTCTTACATCGAACATACAAATCGAAGCCGCCAAAGAAGGTGACAAAGCACCACCAACTAGCTCGACTATAGGGGAAAATGTGGCCTAGTTCCCGGCCACAACCATACTTGGCTCACTGCCCAAAATTAGAGAGAGCGCCTCATGCGTAGAAAGTCACCTCCGCCATCTTCCACCTACCCATCTCTAGGGTGCATTTCGAAGAAAATACCCTAGCATACGTCTCAGGGCTACCAATGGTGATGATAGTGTGACCATGTGGCAACATATCGGCGATGAGAATTATTGCATGATTCACTTAATCATGCTGCATTTAATCCACATCTTGGAATGAATCTTTGTCCATTGCTCCGAATGGAACTTCTTCCTAGTAGACTCAGAGTCCGGGAAAGATTGGCATAATATATATTTGCTAGCAAAGAATTTATAAACATGACGAGTGCATACATGACTATCACTGTACTACCATAAGTACTCCCTCCGTTTTAAAATATAAGATATTTTAGCTTTTGTAAAACGAATGTATCCAGACGCCTTTTAGTATGTAAATTTACTCCGAACCTAACACTAAAAGATGTCTAGATATATTTGTTTCACAAAAGCTAAAACATCTTATACTATGAAACGGAGGGAGTACTTTTTTTGTGGGGTACTACCATAAGTACTTTGCAATAAACAATGGGTGAGATTTACTTATTCATTAGAACGAGTATAATGGATTGTTTAATAAGCCAGCTAATGAGATATCTTGGACCTTTGTTATGTATGGCCACCATCTGATCAGGCTTTTAGGCATCACCTAGATCGACTTGCTCACAGATTCAGAAAACTCTTCTCTCAGCCATCAGGAAGAAATTATAAGTGTTTGCTCTTTGAGTTTTTTATGTGGCACTGCACAAGCAGAGGTGGTTGTGAGGGTGTAATATATGCAGTATGGTGTGGTGAGGGTCAGGTAATAGTAGTTAAAATGTAACAGGAGAAACCCTTTTGTTCACATTTTTTCCATATTTTCGGATTCAACATCTCATAGTGCAATTGCGTTAGATCAAGGAAATGAAGAAAAATTGCACCCTAGCTGATCAATGAACTTTCTCCACAATCTACAACACTAAATCACACCCTAGCTGAGTACGTACATATGTAATTGTACTAAATCAGCGACACTTATTATGAATCGGAGTAAGTAACTTTTTCTAGGGTTTTTCGGACACTTTTTCCTTCTTTTTCGTAAAACACGGCTATGTTTCGTTTTTGCGAGTGCTTACCGCCTTTCTGGTTTAGATCACAGGCAAGAAAAATCCCGAGAATGCCCGGTCTACCCCTGAGTTTAAATTTACCTCTCTAGTTCTCCTCTTAGAATGTCTAGATCGACCGAGCCTTCTCATGCAATCAACCATTTTAGCTAGAGACTACACAGTGATTTTCACCCTATCACAAACTTATTTGTTTTCATATGAAAGGAATTTACATTTATGTGTGACAAAGCTCCCGTTCTTGGTACTGCATATTTGCAATTAATGTTGATCGAATTGTGATGGCCAAGCCCTTTTATAGTTTTTTTTTGTAAAGGGGAAGTACCCAGCCTCTGTATCAAAGTGATACATACGGCCTTTATTATATATTTTTATGGAATATTATATTTATTATTATTAACAAAGATTGGCAAAAGCCTTATAACCAACATACAAACCAAAGCTGCCAAAGAAGGTGACAAAGCACCACCAACTAGCTCGACATTAGGGGCGAAAATGGGGCCTAGTTACCCTTCCACAACCATCTTTGGCTCATCGGCTAAAACTAGAGAGAGTGTCTCATGCACACTATGAGAAAGTCATCTCCGCCATCTTCCACCTACCCATCTTTAGGGTGCAGATCTAAGCAAAGACCCTTGGTAGGCTGTCGTCGATGCTACCATGGTGCCAGACAACGCCTCCATCCTACTAGTGTACATCAGCACGCGTCCGCCACCGAGACT
The DNA here is from genome assembly GCA_916181665.1 of Avena sativa. Taxonomy (NCBI): domain Eukaryota; kingdom Viridiplantae; phylum Streptophyta; class Magnoliopsida; order Poales; family Poaceae; genus Avena; species Avena sativa. Next base: position 122,975,491 of record OV702291.1, on the reverse strand, counting down.
CCGATGCACCATGCCTCGGAGACCCGCTATCATCGACGCGGTAGAAACCACACCGTACCACCTCCGCACCCCTCTAGCCAGCACCTGCTCTAACAATGATCCCATCAGGAGGGAGAGCGGCGCTAGGCGCTGTCATCGACCAATCCGGGAGACCCATATCTAACGTTTCCCCTCAAGAAAATGACCCTTCCTGTTGACCCTGCGCGATGGCCAACACCGACACCTTCAAGATCTCTCTGACTAATATAAGCTCCAAAATAGTGCCTCCAAGGAGGTAGATGAATCCACACACCGCCACTGACCTATCTAGCAGGCCCACCGCCTAGCAGCCTATCACTGTCGACCCTCGCGCAGCACCCTCACTAACTCACCCGTGTGCCATGCAAGGGCCTTCAATGGACCGAAACTGAGCCTTGGACCCCTTCATTGGTGGCCAGATGGCTTCGCCGGCTCCTGCCTCCAGGAGTGGCAACTAGCGAGGAGGGAGGAGGGGGAGGGGAGGAAGTGACGACAGTGATTTAGGGTTCATCCCATAGTCACATACAGGGGCGTCCAAGGGGGTGGCTTAACTATCATGGTGCATCACGAGTCAAATTTTGGAACAAAGAGATACTTGTTCAACAAGATGAGCCAATAGTAGGTAATAATTATTTTTTGGACATTTAGTACGTAGCTAGAAGTTAACTACACTTGCATGTTGTCAAGATCTATGCAAATAGTTGTGAAAAGGTAGGTCTAAAATTTAGAGCACAAAGTACATGAGAACTTTATAGCTTTATACTTCAGCAGGGTTAAGATCAATCCTTACAATGCCCATACAGAGAAAAGGCTGGACCTAGCGGTTATAAAATGGCCTATGCATATGTTGCAACTATGAAGGTAAATCAAATTCAAGGTGCTAAAAAAGAGAAGGTCGTCTTCAGGTGCGTATGTATCATGCTAAAGCTAGTACGTTGTGCCATTCGATCAGTTTGGTTGTGCTTGTTAGATGATCGATGAGGCAATATAGTTTGTTTTAGGATCATTTGGAAATGGTAGGTCTCGGGATGGCAAAAACATTCATGTTTCTGCACGATCTTTCTTAGTAGGGATGCGAAGCAAGGGTAAGATTCCTTCATAGGGATGGGAAACTCGAATGGGCAAGCCAAGTGATCTTGTCTTGCGATACTTCGATCTGGTCTTGTGCGATCTGTTCTTCGTGTGCCGTCCTAGGATCGCGTCATATATGCAATACTTTGACTTGGACTTGTGCGATCTGGTCTTCATGCATCGTCCTGGGATCGCGCCATATGGAATGGTGGTTGCGGAAGAAATGGGTACATCTATGCAGCTAACACAATGTACTAACTTCTACTGTCAGTTCTTCACAAGATTTGGTCCCCAATCCCTTTGCATTGTACCATACTAATTTGAAATATATTTGGTAGATACTATAGTAGAAACGATATTAAATACTAATATATTTATCTTGTAAATTAAAAATTATAACGTACAAAGAACAGATAGTTAAGCCACGTCCAAACGTACTACTCTAAAGATTTGCACCGAGTGTAAATATTCAAAATGGTTTCCGTCTCTACATCGGTGGGATTTACGCTGAGCATTCATATCAATATCTCAGAACATCTCCACTCGGGGTCCTCAAAGCCCCCCCCCAAAGGCCTATGAGGGCTGCCGGCGCCAAAAAACGCGCCTAGCCGCGGTCCTCATTTCAGAATTTCCGTCGGCGCGGCCCAATTATTTAGCCGGCGGCCCTAGGCGAAACCCAATGTACAGGGAGACAAGCGGGGGCGCCGGCGCGTCGAGAAAATGTTGCGGGCCAGCCTTGTCGGTGACAAACGGCCAGAAATCCTGTCCTATACCCTTTTGACCCCCCGACCCCCTGGCGGCCGCCGCGACCACCCCTACCTCGCCGTCGGGAACCCGCCTCCGGTAGCACTCCTCGCCACCAAATAAACCCCTCCACAGCTCCAAACACCCACGCCGCCTCTTCCTCCGTCGTCCTTACGTCCAACCGCCGGCCGGGGAACCTCTGCTTCCACCCGACTTCCTCCCCGCACACAAGGTGTTCGACCATTTGCCAAGGCAATGGACTCGGACAACGAGGAGGTCATGGCCGCTCTGATGGATGAGGAGGTCGCTGCGATCAATGCAGTGGCGGCCGGGGATGACGAGCACCTGTCTATCCTCCTTGCCCTCATGTCCATGATCATCGAGGAGGACAAGCCGGTCCACGGCGGCTCGGCGCCTGGACGCTGCAAGAGCAAGCCGAGGCAGAGGATGGAAGGGTACTGCATGTTGTATGCAGACTACTTCGTCGATGATCCAGTGCACAGCGATGTCACATTCTGCCGCCGTTTCAGGATGAGCAGGAAGCTCTTCCTCAAGATCGTCGAGAAGCTAAGGGAGTTCGATGACTACTTCAAGCTGAAGAGGGACACCGTCGGTACGCTTGGCTTCTCCACTATCCAGAAATGCACAGTTGCCCTTCGGATGCTAGCATATGGAATGCCTGGAGACACACAGGATGACTACATGCGCATGGCCGAGTCCACGGCCATTGATTGCATGTATAGATTTTGCAGGGCAATTGTGGTGGTGTTTGGCGACACATATCTGCGCACACCCAATGAAGGTGACACTGCTCGTCTGCTGGCACAGAATGCAGACAGAGGATTCCCTGGGATGCTTGGAAGCATCGACTGTATGCACTAGGCATGGAAGAACTGTCCGTTTGCAAACCAGGGCATGTACAAGGGCCACAAGGAGCATGCAGTGTGGTTCTTGAGGAAGTGGCTGATAAGGATCTCTGGATTTGGCATGCTTTCTTCGGGATGGCAGGGTCTCACAATGACATCAACGTGCTCCAGTACTCAGACATGTTTGCCAAGTTTGTTTCAGGCAATTCTCCTTATGTGGCTTATGAGATCAATGGCCACCAATATGACAAGGGCTACTATCTGACTGATGACATCTATCCAAAGTGGTCAACATTTGTTAAGACCATTTGAAATGTGTGCCTGGAGGGAAGAAAGCTTGGTTTGCTCAGTGCCAGGAGGCTTGCAAGAAAGATGTGGAGAGGGTATTTGGTGTGCTGCAAGCTCGATTTGCCATTGTTCGGTACCCTGCGCTTACATGGTCCAAGGATCAGATGTGGGAGGTCATGTCTGCTTGTATCATCTTGCACAACATGATCATCGAGAGCGAGTGGGAGAACCCAGTGTTCGACACTCAACCATACTATCGCTAGGGTCCTCTTGCAGATGTTGATCATCAGGTGTCTACTGCATTTGCCTCTTTCCTGGCCAAGCGTCAAGAACTTGGAGACTCCAACACTCATCACCAGCTGCAAAATGATTTGATCGAGCATTTGTGGAACCTAAAAGAAGCTCTCTAGTTTGTTGGCCATTGTGATTCAAACTTGTTTAATTTCTGTGGTGTGTTAAACATAATTTATTTATGTACTATGTTGAACTTGTTGAATAATTGTGTTGAATTGTGTTCCAATTTGATTGATTGCTTGTGTTGAAACAATTCAGAGAATATGGCTGATTTGGGGTGCACGGCTGGGCACCGGCCGACCCCAATTTCTGATTTCGCGTCGACGCCCCCCCCCCCCATACGGCCCAAAAGTTGGCCGCGTCGGAGCCCATATGGGGATCATGGGTGGAGATGCTCTCAAGGAGGAACACTCCATGAAGGTGCATCTAAGATCAACAGGTTACATCGATGTTTCCTTCAGGGGCCAAACTTCCGATGCTACGGTTACTACTAATCTGACAATTTCCCGGGGACCACCTTCCCTTGTACATGCTGAAGCTAATTAATGTGGCAAAAAAATTCAGGTAGATATACTTAGGGAAATCCAGAATTTCAAACCAGCTCTCCTGTGAGCTTGAACCATTCAGAAATGGTAGCAATATATATTGTCAAAAACACAGAAAATAACCAGGATTCCTTATCTATCTAAATTCTAAATATAACAGCAATTTGAAGGTTAATGAGCACAAGGTTTGAGCCGGTTATTCGGTTTAAAGCCGAAGAACTGGTTTAAGCGGAAGAAACCAAAGCCCAGCCCAGCGCTCCACCTTCACAGGCCCAGCGCAGCAGCGCTCCAGTCGTCCTACAACCCAACTTCACGTGCCATAACCTAGTCGAGTAAGTCGCTCTCACTCGTAGCCTCGCTCTCCTCGACGTACATGACACCGAACCCTAGATAGGACCCGGCGTGTGGCGTCATGGGACGGCCAACCCCCGCCCACCACTTTAGCCTCCTAGTCCGGCTCCACTTCCACGGCGAGTCAGTGACCCCCACATCCGAGAGTCTGAAGCTCCACGCTTCCACCTCCAATCCACGGCGAGGATGCGGCGCATCGTTTGTCCGTTCATCGCCCCTCTGTAGCTTCACAGACGAAGAAACGCGAGCCAGCGATCCGTTCGCATTCAGATTCAGGTAAATGAAGACCCACCACTCCTCTGGGAAAAAAAGTTGAGAAATTTCAGTCATTCGCATGCTCGTATGTCGGATTACACTTGTATTCTTCATGATTCTGATGTATTGGAATATTGGATACCACCAAGGGAGAAAATATCAAGTGTACATATGAGAGATATCTCCTAAGGTGTGGAGCCAGAAAAACCGCAAGATCAAAGACGTAATAAGATATATTAGGGAAATCCGTTTTTGATGAACCACAAGCTCTAGATCCTCGCATGGATAAGATCCAAATAACAATCAAGAAATATGATGCAAGAATGCAAAGGTTTGAACTCTCTCCTAAAGATATGATCGAGTCACCCACTCGAGAGTCCCTCTTGATAGTACAACTATCTATCCTAAATCCGGTCTCCTAACTAACAACATGAGACCAGTAAAAGAGAAACCCTATCAAGATCATGCCTTTGCCTTAAGCATTTCACTTGAGTTTGATGTATACCTTCTTGTCCTCTCAAGATGGAACACATTTCTTGATTACTCTTGCTCGCTTTTGCTTGATGAAAACTTGTGAATTGTTCCCCCATAGGGAGACTTCTTCTTGAACGTGTATTCATCAATCCATGATCACCGTGGCAAGCTTCAAGCATATGATCTTCTATAGATGGCGCATCTTGAGATTGCACTTCTTCATTCCTTCTTGAGTGTTGATCCATCTTGATTCAACTCTTTGTACTTGTCTTGATCAACCTTCAAACTTCTTATTTCTTCAACAAGATTTCAATAGGCTCAAAGCCCTTGGACATTTCTTCTTCTTATTCAATTCTTCATCTTTTAACCTTGAAGCCAACACATGGCCCAAGCGATGGCAGTGGACAATTCCTACAAGTGTAAGTCAATGCAAAGATTAGTCCATAGAGATTATCATTAATTACCAAAACCAAACATGGGGGCATACATGCCATTTCAGAAGGTAACAAAGCACCACCAACTAGCTCAATAATAGGGGAAACAGGGTCTAGTTCCCTGGACACAACCATCTTTGTCTCACCGGCCAAAACTAGAGAGAGCGCTACATGCGCACTCTGAGAAAATCGCCTCCGCCATCTTCCACCTACCCATCTTCAGGGTACAGATCAAAGAAAAGACCATCGCCAGGCTGCCATCGACGCTATCATGGTGCTAGAAAACACCTCCACCCTACTTGCTTATATCAGCACGCGTATGTCGCCGAGTCTCCGTTGCACCACGCCACGGAGACCTGATGTCGTCGTCGCGGTAGAGACCACACCGCACCAGCTCTGCACCCCTCTAGCCAGCACGTGCTCAAAAAACAATCCCCTCGGGAGGGAGAGCGGTGTCGGATGCCACCATGGTATGATATGGAAGACAGAGATCTAAGGTTTTCCTAGAGAAAATGACCTTTCCTGTTGAGCCTACGTGGTGGCCCAACGCCTACACCTTCAGATCTCTTGGCTGATGTAAGCTCCAAAATAGTGCCTCCAAGGAGGTAGATGACACCACACGCCGCCACTGTCCTATCTAGCAGGCCACACTTTAGTAGGTAAAGTAATGTAAAGTTAACCACAGGCTGCTTCAAGCTCTTTACAAACAATTATTTCACGGGACAAACCGAACCTCACCAATCAAAGTGAAGAGGTGTGTCCAAACTTTACTGTAAACAGTACATGCAAACTTTATAACTCTACCCTTGACCACGGTTAAGATCGATCACAACCATATCCAAATAGAGGAAAGGAGAGATCCAGTGGCTATAAAATGGCATATGGATCATTGCAATGACCCGAGAGCAAAAGCAAATACAAGGTGGTAGAAAGAGAGGACTTTGGCGTTGGAGTGCATATATAGCATATTAGTAGTACGTACACACATTGTTCCATTGATTGTATTTCTGAGTTATCTCTTCTTGAATTCTTATTAAGCTTATTAGATGATCCCAGTGATTGTTTGGAATAGTCGGTCTCGGGATGGTGAATTTGTACATGATCAGCCTTCTTCGTTTCTCCAACATCTGTGCCGGACAGAAAACATGATGATAGAGAAAGCGTGAGCTGCAAGTTAGTAGCAATCAGCAGTATCACAGTACGAGCTTGATCAGAGTAGCCCGATCCCCTGCTCAAAAAGAGGTCAAGTAAAAATGTAATCGCTAGCCTCACAAAACATAATGCCCTTCTGATACTAGAGGTAGTTTCAACCATTGGTAGATGGTTCAATTAAAGAATTAGCCTTTTACGTACATGGCATGAAGTACATAGGTGAATTTGTGGTGTGTTCAACCTTGTTAATTTTTGCTTGAGTAGCGAGTCTGAAGCTTTTGACCCAACGATCCATGTAGTTCAATATATGCATGTGACGCACTGAGTTCTTTCTTCTCGAAATAGCTAGCATGTTAGATGACCGCGAGAGCAATACAATTTTTTAAGATCATTTGCGGATGGTAGGTCTCAAGATGGCAAACACATAGGCCCTTGGTACAAATATTTGTGGAAATAAATGTAATTAATTTTTGTATTAAAAGGTTAAAAATATGTAATAACGCATATAGTCTAAAGTTCCATTGTTAAACCTAATACTCCGCAGAGTTGCACTAGTGTAAATATTCGAATTCAATTTTGTCTCTAGATCGGTACACATTGGCCAACCATTTTGATATATTAGTTGAGGGAACCAATAAACAAGAACAACCAAAACTATTTCGCTAATCTCAATCTAAAGATCTGTAGAAGATCTACCTCATTGCACAAATATCCCTTATAGATGATGATTTTCCTAGATTAATAGAGACATTGAAGATCACGAGCAGTGATTACAACTTTAAGATCGATGCTGGCGTAATTTAATCAATTTAATGGTTACAATTTTAAGACGATGTGGATTAACTATCATGTTGCATTAGGAGTCAAAATTTGGAACAAAGATATACTTGTTCAACAGGATGAGTCACAAGTAGGTAATAACTATTTTTTTGGACATTTAGTAGGTAGCTAGAAGTTAACTACACTTGCATGTTGTCAAGATCTATGCAAATAGTTGTGAAGAGGTAGGTATAAAATTTAGAGCACAAAGTACATGCGAACTTTATAGCTTTGTACTTTAGCAGGGTTAAGATCGATGCTTACCATGCCCATACAGATAAAAGGACAGACCTAGTGGTTATAAAATGGCCTATGCATATGTTGCAAACTACGAAGGTAAATCAAATTCAAGGTGCTAAAAGGATAGAAGGTCGGCTTTGGGTGCATATGTATCATGCTAAAGCTAGTACGTTGTGTTATTCAATCAGTTTGGTTATGCTTGTTAGATGATTGACGAGGAAATATAGTTTGTTTTAGGATTATTTGGAAATGGTAGGTCTTGGGATGGCAAAAACATTCACGTTTCTACACGATCTTAGCAGGGATGAGAACCAATGGTGATCTTTCTTCATGGGGATGAGAACGAATAGGCAAGCTAAGCTATCTCATCTTGTGATCCTTGGATATGGTCTTGTGCGATCTGGTCTTCATGCGAGATCCTAGACCGGTTTGGATACTTGCACTCATATTTCCCTTTTTGGCTTTGGTTGCAGCATGGCCGGATATTGATCTTAGACCTGATTAGGCATTTTGTTTGGTTGACCACAAAGGCATTGGCTGCATTAGGGCACCACTTGTGTTCATATTGTTTGGTTGGCCACAATTGTGTTTTTTCGGATCGGTTGATGCAAGGCACAACATTTGGCAACCCGCATAAGGCCCGATGTGGTTACCTCACACCATATGTTGTGAGCTTACCAGCTAGTAGTTCAGGGTTTAAGAAACCCATGGAGCTGCAACCGTGGATCGACATTGTTCTTCATATATTGTAGTCTTAAACCATTTAAGCACCTCCTCTTTAGTCTTAAACCATTTATGGCGGTTGTGCTGGAAACCCATCACTTGTTCGTTGCAGTCCTCTCGTATCTTGTAGATTCTACACACCTTACCATAGTACACCACATACCAGATGTATTCCTACCGAGATAAAACATATGCAACATAAGGATCACAAGTAAAGTAGGAAAATCAAGTTCAGAACACAAGGTAATCAACATAAATAACTTATTAAGCATGCATGATCTGATGATCATAAGGGGTGTAATTCTACCACCACAAGTTGTCCATCATGTGAGGGTCTAGCATATACCACCTTACAATGAACATGCATTGGAATAAGTTTTCGTCAACAAAACTACTCATTAGTTGGCTAACTATTTTTAGAACTTCAGCAGGTAATTAGAAGTTAACAACATCCATGCAGCCAAGCTTTGTGAAAACGACAAACATAGCTCATTTATCAAAAGTGGAGATGAGTTATGCTCGAAGCTTAGTACACATAGTAGGTGTGGGTTTTATAGTGTTGGGCCATGCAGATAAAAACAAAACTTTTCCTACGCGGTGATCCCAAGATCTAGCTGAAGTAGTACGCCACGAGAATTACCACTAGACGCGCGGTTGTGGAATCGATGAAGCACGTCGCTTGATGCAGTGTAGTCCTCACGATCCGTTCCGATCCACGATCGTCGAAGTGCTAAACGTACAACACCTCCGCCAGTATCCACACATACGAGGAGGAGCGCCGGCGATGGACTGCTAGGTCCGGTACGGCGGCGACAGAACTGGACTGGACTAGAGCTAGGGTTTCCAACACATGGAGTGACCTAACCGTGTGCTCTAAGCACCTGCGCCCCAGCTTATATAGGGAGTAAAAGTGGGCTCCACTCACTTGTGGCCCATTCACTAAAAGTCCTATATTAGTCACCGCGAGTCCAACTCACTGACTCTGTCTGTTTCCCTTTTGGGTCCAACCCAAATACGCTCCCGCTCTTAAGTGTGTGACCCGACAGGCTCATGGTGACTCGGCCACGATCCGAGTCTCACTCGTGACCGATCAGTTGGTAGCGGCTCCTAGCAGAACGTGCCAACTCCCAAGTACCAAAGAGTCATGACGACATACCTTCCAATGCGACTTTCGTCTGAGTCCCTTTTGCCTCACGATATACCTTGTCGAACTATAGGCGAATGATCATCATCCCTTAAATAGTCCGACTCTCTTTCTCGATCCGAGATAAGTGATTCATCCGACTAACTCTTAGTCGGTCGCCTCGGTTAACACTTAACCGAGTCACGCATGTCCATGCTTTCCGAATCATATCTTTCGAGAGGGCCCAGAGAATATCTCTCCAGATGGAGGGGCAAAATCCCGTCTTGGTTATTCACATCACGCAGCTTGATTCTCAGTCGACCTGAACTCCGCCTTTATAACTGCCCAGTGACGGAACAACGTTCGATAGAACCTAAGTCGGTGATCCTCAACTCGGACTGTGCAATAACCTCAGGTCTAAGGATTACATTGATTGAGACATGCAAATGATGACTTGTTCGTTGCATCTCAATATGGGTCAGTCCGACTTGCTAAACTCTTTAGTCGAATTCGTGTAAGTCGGAATAGCATCTCCATGCCCATGACAAGTGGAATCGAGTCATCTGCCGACTTTCACATTGGTCTAAGTTGTATGTCCAACACAACCTCAACGACCAAGGAAAATTAGTATAAACAACATGAATATATAGTTCCACAATCGAATCACATATTCAATGATATATATCAGTAGTTCATACATGGACAATAACTTTATGAATACATTGGAAATAACATCATACATGATTGCCTCTAGGGCATATTCCCAACAGTCTCCCACTTGCACTAGAGTCAATCATCTGACAACACATGTATAGGCATCTAATGCCCATAGCTCTCAGGTGTGCCTCATACTTTGGCTGTGGAAGTGGCTTTGTCAATGGATCCGCAATGTTTGCATCCGTGTGTATCTTGCATAATTTGATATCACCTTGATCCACGAACTGGCGAATAAGGTGGTACCGCATGAGTATATGTTTGTTCTTCTACTGTTGTCTAGGTTCCTTGGCTTGTGCGATAGCACCATTGTTGTCACAATACATGTCTAACGGATTGGACGAGCCCTGAACCACACCAAGATCCATGAGGAAATTCCTCATCCAAACGGCTTCCTTTGCTGCCTCTGAGGCAGCAATATACTCAGCCTCTGTCGTAGACGCAGACACCGTCTCTTGCTTGGAACTCTTCCAGCTCACAGCCCCTCCGTTTATTACAAACACATATCCAGATTGCGAACGAGAATCATCCGAGTGAGTGAGATAACTCGCATCCGTGTAACCCCTTACACTGAGTTCATCCTCACCTCCATAAACCAGGAACATATCCTTAGTCCTTCTCAAGTACTTGAGGATATTTTTAGCCGCTGCCTAGTGATTTCTCTAGGATCAGCCCGGTACCTGCTGATGGGTCAATACACGGCGCCCAGAAAAGTGCTTGGTGTGTGGTGTTGATGTAGAGATCGTTGGGAACCCCAAGAGGAAGGTATGATGAGCACAGCAGCAAGTTTCCCTCAGTTATGAAACCAAGGTTTAATCGAACCAGTAGGAGCAAGGAAACACCTCAAAGGTGTTACTAGCTGAGCTTTGGCAGGGCGCACTACCGGTGCTAGTAGCAACGTGGAGACCTGCACAACACAACCACAGAACTTTGTCCCCAACTTGCGATGAGGTTGTCAATCTCACTGTGTTTTGCGGAAAACAAAGGATTAAACATATCGAATGGAAATAAGTAAAAGTTTGCAGAAAGTAAACACAAAGCAGTAAAAGATTGTAGATTGTATGTAAAGAAAAGGACCGGGATCCATAGTTCACTAGAGGTGGCTCTCCTTAAGATAGATAACATGCTGGGTAAACAAATTACAGCAGGGCAATTGACAAACACCGAGAAAGCAATACATGCATATACTAATCATCTTGACTCCTCTGAGACTTGATTGGGCATTACAACATAATACATAGACCGCCATCCAACTGCATCTATGACTAATAATCCACCTTCAGGTTATCATCCGAACCCCCTCCAGTATTAAGTTGCAAGCAACAGATTATTGCTTTACGAACTGCGTGTAAAGTAAACAATACAATTGTTCTATGAACAAAAGATCGTTGTTTTCTCCCTAGTAGCAACAGCACATCTAGTACCTTAGAGATTTCTGTCACTTCCCCAGATTACCAGAGGCCTGAACCCACTATCGAGCATAAATACTAACTCTTGGAGTTGCTAGCATCTACTTGGCCAAGATAGCTACTAACAACGGAAAGCATGCAAGATCTCAAATAACAAAGACATGATAGAATCAATAATCAATCTGAAATAGCATCTCAATATCCATCGGATCCCCGCAAACACAACATGTATGGATTACAAATAGATGATCTTGATCATGAACGGAGCTCACAAGATCTAAACATGAAAGCACAAAGGAGGAGAAACCAGCCATCTAGCTACTACATGGATCCGTAGTCCAAGGATGAACTACTCACACATCACACCGGAGGCTTGCATGGTGATGAAGAAGGCATCCAGGGTGAATTCCCCTCTCCGGCAGGGTGCCAGGAAGAGCTTCAGATCCCTCCTGATCTAGGGATGGAGATGACGGCGGCTACAGACTCTTTCGTGGATTTTTGATCGGGGACTTAGGGTTTTCGTCCCGAGGGCAACTTATAGGCGGAAGGAGAGGCCGAGGGAGTGCTGGGGTCGGCCAGAGCACCCCCTGGCACGGGCCAGGCCTGGCCGCGCGGCCAGGTGGTGTGGTCGTCCCCTGGCCCCTCTCCGTCTCGTATTCTGGCACTTGACCCCTTCGAGAAAAATAGGCACTTTGGCTTTTGTCCCGTCCAATTCTGAGAATATTCATTTTCTGACTTTTCTGGAACCAAAAACAACAGAAAACAGACAGCTGGCACTGTGGCTCTTGTTAATAGGTTAGTCCAAGAAATCATAATAAAAGTACTCCAAAGTTGGAACAAAACACAAGAAAGTGGATAAAACTAAGCATGGAACATCAAAAATTATAGAAACATTTGCAATGTATCACCTGCTCACAACACTTAGAGCATAGGAAACATCCGGCCTAGTACAAATCATAGCATACATGATGTATCCGACTGCGGAAGCATACGGAATCGCACTCATCCGACTTCTCTCATCAGTTGTCGAAGGACACTGAGTCTTGCTAAGTTTTACACCATGGGACATCGGTAAGAACCCTTTCTTAGACGATTCCATGTTGAACTTCTTCAACACTTTGTCCAAATATGTACTCTGACTCAATCCAATGAGCCTCCTTGATCTATCTCTATAGATCCGGATTCCTAGTATGTAAGTCGCCTCACCCAAGTCTTTCATCAAAAAACTCTTTTCCAATGATTCCTTGGTCTCTTGCAACATCTAGACATCATTTCCAATCAGTAATATGTCATCCACATATAAGATCAGAAAGTTTACTTTGCTCCCACTAAACTTCTTGTATAAACAAGAGTCATGATCACTCTTGATGAAGCCAAACGATTTGACTACCTCATCAAAGCGAATGTTCCAACTCCGAGATGCTTGCTTCAACCCATAAATGGATTTCCGAAGTTTGCATACCTTGTCAGCATTAGCCGGATTGACAAAACCCTCGGGTTGTATCATATACACGTCCTCGATTAAATTTCCATTAAGGAAAGCCGTCTTGACATCCATATGCCATATCTCATAGTCGAAATAGGCAGTTATAGCTAACATGATCCGAACTAATTTAAGCATCTCTACGGGTGAGAAAGTATCATCATAGTCAACTCCTTGAACTTGTCGGAACCCCTTCGCGACAAGCCATGCCTTATAGATAGAAACATTTCCATCCATATCAGTTTTCCTCTTAAAGACCCATTTGCACTCGACGGGTCTTGCACCGTCTGGCAGATCAACCAAGTTCCAAACTTGATTTTCATCCATGGACTTTAACTCGGATCTCATGGCTCCAAGCCATGACTCAGAATCAGAACCTACCACCGCTTCCGAATAAGTTGCCGGCTCATCACTGTCTAACAGTAACACATCGCGAACACTTCGTAATTTGGCCGATCTTCATAGTGTCGGTGTTGTTTCCGGCTCAGGTACCATGATCGGCTCAATCTCCAAGGCTTTTGCCGACTCACTACTGGCCGGTACCTCTCGAATTTCTTCGAGTTGCACCGTGCTCCCGCTGACTCCCCGACTGAGAAACTCTTTCTCAAGGAAGACACCATTCTGAGCGACAAACACTTTGCCCTCTTCTCGGTTGTAGAAGTAGTAACCCAAGGTTTCCCTCGGATATCCTACGAAAATACACTTATCCGACTTAGCTATAAGCTTGTCCGACTAAAGTCGCTTGACAAAAGCTTCACAACCCCAAATCTTAAGAAAAGACAAACTCGGCTTCTTGCCAGTCCACATCTCATGCGGTGTCTTCTCTACTGACTTTGATGGTACTCTGTTTAGTGTGAACGCTGCAGTTTCTAGACAATAACCCCAAAATGATAAAGGCAGATCTGTCCGACTCATCATTGATCGTACCATGTCCAACAAGGTCTGATTTCTCCTTTCCGACACACCGTTTCTCTGCGGCGTTCCTGGAGGAGTGAGTTGGGGAACTATTCCACAACTCTTCAGATGGTCATCAAACTCATGGCTCATGTACTCGCCTCCTTAGTCCGACCGAAGAAACTTTATTTTCTTGCTGAGTTGATTCTGTACCTGATTCTGGAATTCTTTGAACTTTTCAAAGGCATCCGACTTATGTTTCATCAAGTAGATATATCCATACCTACTCAAATCATCAATGAAGGTAATGAAGTACTCATAACCACCTCTTGTCGTCGTGCTCATTGGGCCACATACATCACTATGTACTAGTCCCAATAAGTCAGACGCCCTTTCACAACTCTTTGCAAAAGGTGTCTTGGTCATCTTGCCGAGTAGGCAGGATTCAGATGTCTCGAATGACTCCAAGTCGAACAAAGTTAGGAGTCCATCATCATGGAGCTTCTTCATGCGTTTCTAGCTTATATGACCAAGCCGACAATGCCAAAAGTAAGTCATATTCAGATCATTTGGTTTCAACCTTTTCACATTTATGTTATAGACAGATTCACCTTCAAGATTCAAAATAAATAACCCGTCCTGGACGGGTGCAAAGCCATGAAACATATTATTCAAATATAAAGAACAACCATTATTCTTAATATTCGACTCATAGCCTTGTCTCATCAAACATGAGGCAAAAATAATGTTTCGACTAAGCATTGGAACATAATAACAATTATTCAGCTCCATTAAGAATCCAGAAGGTAAATGAAGTTGCATTGTGCCGACTTCTAATGCAGCGACTCTCGCTTTGTTGCCGACTCGAATGTCAACCTCGCCTCTCGCCACGCTCCTAGTTCTTACCAGTCCCTGCAACGAGTTGCAGATGTGAATAACTGATCCGGTATCATATACCCAAGAACTATTAGGTGCATCGGCAAGATAAATGTCTATAACATTGCAAACAAGCGTACCTGAGCCAGAAGTCACACCTCCACTCTTGGCTTTATCAGACAGATACTTGCTGCAATTCCTCTTCCGGTGGCCATCCGCCTTGCAGTAGAAGCAAGTGGATCCGGCTGCAGGAGATGGCTTAGTCCCTGAGGAAGCGCTTTGGACCGGGTCCTCAGCCTTACCTCCCGACTTAGCCTTCTTCTTCTTAGTCCAAGAACTCTTCTTGAAACTTAGCCTTATTCTGTACCATCAACACTTGATTGGCACCTTTCTTGAGATCCGCCTTAGCCTTCTTGAGCATCCCATGTAATTTAGTGAGCTTCTTATCCATACCATGCATGTGGTAGTTCCATATGAACTGACCATACGCACTAGGAAGAGAGTTCATGATTATGTCCGTAGCGAACTCTTTGCTAATGGGGTAGCCAAGCCTTTCCAGAAACTGCACGTAACCAACCATCTTGATCACATGCGGACTCGGTGGATCGCCATCCTTAAGCTTGCAGCTCAACAAGGCCTGAGAGACTTGATACTTCTCGGTCTTTGCTTGAGCCTGGAACATACTTTTGAGGCTTTCGATCATATCGTAGGCCTCAACATTCTCGAACTGCTGCTGCAAGTCCGGTTCCATGTGAGCAAGCATAAGACAGCTAATCTCCGTGGATTCATCACAAATCCGACGGTAGGCATTGGTGGCTGCGACAGTCGCATTCTCATTCGGCTCATTTGGAAGTGGGTTGTCTAGGACATGGTCCCTCTTTTCTTGCTTGAGAACAATTCTCAGATTACGATACCAGTTGGTGAAGTTAATTCCATTTAGCTTATCTTTCTCTAAGATGGTTCTCAAAGCAAAACTGGAAATCTGAGGAAGACTGCTAGGTGCCATTGATCTATAACAGAAAATATGCAAAACACTTAAGACATGTATCCATAAAGAGCAAGCATATTAAACATTTTAATATTTATGCTCCCACTAGAACCAACACCCCTCCGATGGTTACTTAGTGATTCAGGATCCTAAATAAGCAAGTTGACTAGTGAGCTTTAGCATCACCGGTAGCCGTTAAGTGATCTAGGTAGACAACTCCTTGTCAATCGTATCTCATACGACTCCTGTTGGATGGGTGGCATCACATGCCCCGGCTCCCATCTGACTTTTCCCCAAGTCCCACAACCGTTGTGATAGACCCGTCTAGATTACCGAGTGCTTCCGCTGTAAGAGTCCGACTCGAACCCACCTAGTCGGAAAGAATTGATAGTACCTCAATTTTATGAGCCCACTACCAAAAATATCTGACTTGTGATGGTGCAGCACTGGCGAGGAAACCGACTAGACCTTCTTTGAGGGATTGCTTTTTACCAACTATCTAATAGAGGTAAAACAGAGACATAACAACAACACAAAATAAAGCAATTATAATGTGAAATGGTATGGCTCTCCTCATGGCGATCTCCGTCTCCATAAAACCTATAATCCTACTCGTGTCAACTCTTGTCACGTGCCGTCTTACTCCATGTGGCCGACTTGTACATCGACTTGCATGCCATTCGGGTTCTCCAAACAGCTACACTAGCTAGTAATGTAAATTACATAGAGAATCTGACACGTAGGTCGTTATACAATAAAATGACAGCACCTAGGCTCCAGCCGGCTGACAAAAACCATGATACGCAGATCACGTATGGATTACACACATCACATGCACATAAGTCATACCATTTACAACATCATCCTGCAAAAACAAGTTACGCATAGATACGATATCTACCGGCGTTGTGAAACTCGCAACGACATCTAAGGCGCTACGACAGGGCGAAGCCAGTGGTCCCGCTAGCCGGATAGCGGGCGCGGATCGAAGGGGTAGCGCCCGACGATTTTTCCGAAAAATGAAGATCTCATCTGCATTCCGGACATGGATTTCCTCATCGGATAAAACAATTTTACCCAAATCCGATCCGGACTCCGATTCGATCAAACTCTTTGATCTTCGATCACCGCATCCGGGTTTACGTGTCACAGTCTACCCCGATGGCGGAAGCCGACCGGTAGGGGTATGTCGTTCCACGACCTTAGCAGTTAGATCACGGAAACCAGATCATCCCTTCCCCCGAGTACAATTGATCCAATCAACTTTGTACAAAACCGATCTATCTCATAGATCGACCACCAAAACTGCAATTAGATCCAATCTAACGCCAACCGCATATCACATATGCACGATCTCGAGCCTAAAACCAGAAGCTAATGCTTTGATACCACTGTTGGGCCACGCAGAGAAAAACACAACTTTTCCTACGCGGTGATGCCAAGATCTAGCTGAGGTAGTAGGCCACGAGAATTACCACTAGACGCGCGGTTGCGGAATCGATGAAGCACGGCGCTTGATGCAGTGTAGTCCTCACGATCCGTTCCGATCCACGATCGTCGAAGTGCTGAATGTACAGCACCTCCGCCAGTATCCACACGTACGAGGAGGAGCGCCGGTGATGGACTGCTAGGTCCGGTACGGCGGTGACAGAACTGGACTGGACTGGAGCTAAGGTTTCCAACACATGGAGTGACCTAACCGTGTGCTCTAAGCACCTGCGCCCCAGCTTATATAGGGAGTGAAAGTGGGCTCCACTCACTTGTGGTCCATTCACTAAAAGGCCTATATTAGTCACTGCGAGTCCAACTCACTGATTCTATCCGTTTCCCTTTTGGGTCCAACCCAAATACGCTCCCGCTCTTAAGTGTGTGACCCGACAGGCTCATGGTGACTCGGACACGATCCGAGTCTCACTCGTGACCAATCAGTTGGTAGCGGCTCCTAGCAGAACGTGCCAACTCCCAAGTACCAAAGAGTCATGACGACATACCTTCCAATGCGACTTTCGTCTGAGTCCCTTTTGCCTCACGATATACCTTGTCGAACTATAGGCGAATGATCGTCATCCCTTAAATAGTCCGACTCTCTTTCTCGATCCGAGATAAGTGATTCATCCGACTAACTCTTAGTCAGTCGCCTCGGTTAACACTTAACCGAGTCACGCATGACCATGCTTTCCGAATCATATCTTCCAAGAGGGCCCAGAGAATATCTCTCCAAATGGAGGGGCAAAATCCCGTCTTGGTTATTCACATCACGCAGCTTGATTCTCAGTCGACCCGAACTCCGCCTTTATAACTGCCCAGTGACGGAACAACGTTTGACAGAACCTAAGTCGGTGATCCTCAACTCGGACTGTGCAATAACCTCAGGTCTAAGGATTACATTGATTGAGACATGCAAATGATGACTTGTTCGTTGCATCTCAATATGGGTCAGTCCGACTCGCTGAACTCTTTAGTCGAATCCGTGTAAGTCGGAATAGCATCTCCATGCCCATGACAGGTGGAACCGAGTCATCTGCCGACTTTCACATTGGTCTAAGTTGTGTGTCCAACACAACCTCAACGACCAAGGACAATTAGTATAAACAACATGAATATATAGTTTCACAATCGAATCACATATTCAATGATATATATTAGTAGTTCATACATGGACAATAACTTTATGAATACATTGAAAATAACATCATACATGATTGCCTCTAGGGCATATTCCCAACATATAGACCATGGTTAAGATCGATACCAATCGTACCAAAAAAAGGAAAGAATGTATCCAATGTCTATAAAATGCTCTGTTGCGATTACCTAGGAATTGAAGGAAATACAAGGTGCTAAAAAGAGAGGAGGTTGATGTTGGGTGCATATATATGGCAGATTTGCTCATATACATTGTGGTTATCCATCATTATATGTGGTTCTGAGTTTCCTACATACTGCTTTAGAATTATTTGTGGATGGTAGGTCTAGGGATGTCAAACTCGTACGTGCATGATCTATCTTCATTTCTCTAGCATTCGTTCTAGCTAGTACCGGCAATCGTAGTGTGACCATGTGGCAACATATCGGTGATGAGAATTATTGCATGATTTACTTCTCATGCTGCAACTAAGCCACTTCTTGGAATGAATCTTTGTCCACTGCTCCGGGCTGATGATCTTTCTAGTACACTCAGAGTACTGGAAATATTGGTACTATATATATTTGCTAGCAAAGAATTTATAAACATTACGATCATTGTACTACCATAAGTACTTTGTTTTTGCGGGGCACTACCATGAGTACTTTGCAATAAACAATGGGTGAGACTTGCTTATTCATTAGAACGAGCACAAACATGATGCAAAAATGGATTGTTTAATAAGCCAGCTAATGAGATGTCTAGGACCTTTGTTATGTATGGCCACCATCTCACCAGGATTTTTCGCATCACCTAGCTTGACTTGCTCACAAATTCAGAAAACTCTTCCCTCAGCCATCATGAAGAAAATTTAAGTGTTTGCTCTTGAGTTTTTTTATGTGCGATCGTACAAGGGGTCGTTGTGAGAGCACTTCTAGTAGATATTGTCGATCAAGCCTGCAAAATAGTTTTGGTTTAAAATATGCACCGAATTGATCCCGTAAAAGTGGTCAAACCCGTAAAGTTCTGCAGTTCCCCTCATATCAAGCCGTATGTACGCCTATATCTAGTTTTCTAGTCGAGTTTTGCAGTTTCCCGCAAAATGGTAAATGCTCGAGCGGGTCAGAGGTGGCCGCCATACTTGCCGTCGCCGGAGGCCGATTCCAGCCATCCCCGTCGTCGTCGCCGCATGGACAAATGCCCTTACAACCGCCACTCTAATTTCAGTCATTATTCGGAGAAATAGCGGTGGATTTTTGGCTAAGTTAGAGCTCCCTAGAGGACCACCATTGTTGGAGTTGAGCCTCACCATTACCGAATATGACAGGGGCGGGACGCTCACAGGCAGCGGAGGAGGTGTGTCGGCTGCCTCAGATGGACCTAGGCCTGAGGCTAGAGGAGGGGCGGCGTCTGCTGGCAGTTGGACGGGTCCTACGAGGTTGGATGGCAAACTCGCTGGAGTAGAGTTGGGTAGGCACCTAGCCGGTGTAATACAAAGAGTATTTTGGGGAATAGCACAACGTCAATAGCGTGGCCTCCTGGTATATTTGTATTAGAGACATACAACAACTGACTATGGGTTGGATTACAACAAGGACTCAACACATATATACAAATCGTATCTCTAACACCCTCCCTCAATCTTAACAGCTAACGAGTTAAGATTATGCCTACATGCTTCAAATAATGGTAATGGAAGCTGCTTGGTGAAAATGTCTGCAAGTTGGTCCTTGGATGAGATGAACCTAATGTGTACCAACTTCCATGCAATACGTTCTCTGATAGAATGATAGTAAACCCCAATATGCTTAGTACGAGCATGAAACACAAGATTGGGTGATAGAAACGTAGCACCAATATTATCACACCAAAGAACTGGTGGACGATCCTGTGAAACTCCTAACTCCTAAGCAACGACTTAAGCCAAATCAAATTAGAAGTCGCATTGGCATGTGCCTTATATTCTGACTCCGTACTCAAACGTGAAACTATAGCATGCTTACGAGCACTCCAGGCGATCAAGTTAGATCCATAGAATATGGTATATCCCCCCGTAGATCGTCTGTCAATAGAACTCCCAGCCCAATCAGCATTACAAAATGCAGAAAGAAGACTAGACAAGTCTATTCGAAGATGTAGTCCATGAAAAACAGTCAGATGAACATAGCGCCTAATACGCTTGACAGTAGACCAACGAGTAGTGTGAGGAGACTGAAGAAACTTGCATACCTTGTTAACCGCATGAGAGAGATCAGGCCTAGTGATGAGTAGATATTGTAGCCCACCGACAATGTTGCGATAAGTAGTCGCATCATCTGCAGATAAGAGACCACCATCCATGCAAGGGAGCTTATCAGTGGCAAACATAAGAGTAAACACCAGGCTACACTTCACCATACTAGCACACATAAGAAGATCCAAGGCATACTTTTCTGAGCAAGAGCAATACCCTTGGTGATGGAAGACACCTCTAGGCCAAGGAAAAAAAATGCAAGGGTCCCAAATCCTTCACAACAAACTCAGAATGAAGACCATGGACAAGACGATCAACAACAATAATGAAAGAGCTCACCAAAATAATGGCATCAACATAGACAAGGATATACATAGTAACCTTAGGTCGACAAAGCATGAATAATGAGGTATATGCAGTAGAGGTAACAAAACCAAGAGCATGCAGATCAGTCCCAATGCGAGCATGCCAGGCACGAGGCGCCTCCTTAACTCCATAGGTAGCTTTGACCAAACAATAGAGATGATGCGTCTGAGCAGAATCAGTAAACCCAGGCGGTTGGCACATAAACATTTCCTCCTCTAAAACACCATGGAGAAAAATACTTTGGACATCTTGCAAGCGAAAAAACAAACCCTTAGTGACGGCCAAAGACAACAACAATCGGATGGTAGTAGGTTTCACAACTGAACTAAATGTGTCCTTATAATCCAAACCATATTGTTGCTTGAACTCATTTGCAACTAGACGCGCTTTATAACGCTCAATGGAACCATCTGACTTCCTCTTGACCTTAAAGGCCCATTTGGAGTCAATGACATTGAGACCAGGACAAGGTGGAACAAGTGTCCATGTATCATTATGTAGAAGCGCGTTGAACCCCAACTCCATGGTAGTGTGCCAATGCGAAATACGAAGAGCATCCTGATAATCGGTAGGCTCAACAAAAGTAGGAAATCCCATGAGTGTCGCACGCAGTATGCCAAACAGCAATACTATTTGTACATTGTTTAGGCTGAAAAACACCGGTATGACTGCGTGTAGTGGATGAGATGGTGCAGAAGTCGACGTGACAGTCGAGTCTGTTGCATGGGGCGACGAGGCAGGAGCTAGCGAGTCGACCCATCTAGAAGGAGCGGGAAAATCCGGACCAGAAGAGAAGGGTGACTCTAGCCCAGCAGAAACGAGCAACAGTGACCCAGGCGACAGAGGCCCATCATCTCATGAAGATAAGCTAGTAGGGTCCACTTGCAGCCCATTACGAGGAGGCGAGACGCACGGTGGACCAGAACCAGGTTGTGCATGGTCCTACATGGTGACACGATCAGCTGGAGGCACTTGATCGACGTGATTGCCAGGTGCAACGTCATAGGGATCATCCAGGAGTTAGATGCGAGCTCCACCATGATTAGCCAGCAAAAAGGGAGCATATACAGTATCTTCAGTTTGGTCAATTGAAACATGAGATGGTGTATGTAGAGGAGACGATGTGGGGAGAAAGGAAAAAACACTTTCATCGAAAACAACAGCTCGGGAAATATAAACACGATTGGAACTAATATGAAGACACTTGTATCCCTTGTGCTGAGAACTATAACTTAGAAATACACATTGTTTAGAGAGAAACTCAAGTTTATGTTTATCGTAGGGGAAGGTGAGACCAACACGCACAACCAAAAACTTTTAAGAAAGTATAGTCCGGTGTTTCATGGAATAAATTTTCAAGAGGAGAAATCATGGGCTACATCCTAGATTTTTTTTTTCAGAATTTGTTGAAACTCAAAAATATGAATTTTAATTTTTCTAAACCACGATCAGGGGTGCCCATGTGCACCAAATCTTCACTCCTAGTCCAAGATCTTTACAAACAATTATTTCACGGGCGAACGGAGCTCATCAATCAAAGTGAAGAGATGGGTCCAAACTCTAGTGTAGACTGTACATGCGAACTTTGACATGGATATGCTCTACGGGTACCCGATGTTAGCATACTTGGTTCAGACCGACGGAAGGCCCACTCGACGACCTGCCAGGGTCCAGGACGCCCAAGACGTTTCGGCTGCACGAAGCACATATGGACACGGACTTCAAAGCGCACAAGACAAGGATACCTCAAGACTAGAGTTTGAATACAACTTGTAACCTACTCGTATTGGCACCCGAGACCTAACCTCCCCATATATAAAGGCTAGGAGGGTCCAACGAGGAGGAGGACAACGACTACGCACGCACGTACACAATAGACAGATCTACAGATCTAGCCACAACAACTCGACTCATACTTTCGCACACGCATCCACGCCAGATCGAATCTGCGCACCATGTAACCTTCGGTTCCGCCGTAATCAAAGAGCAGACAAGCAGGAGTAGGGTTTTCCCTCCGGGGGCCTGAACCTGGGTAAATCTCGTGTCCCCTGGTTGCTTGTCTGTTAACCGTGCCACGATCTCCAGCATCCCCATCTTCTCTAAAACCCAAGTCCATAACAATGGGCATTGACGAGATTAAACCTCGTCAATTGGCGCCGTCTGTGGGAAATCACGAGATTAAACCTCGTCAATTGGCGCCGTCTGTGGGAACTGGGGCTACTGATTGTGCGATCGTGACGGTTCCAATCTACTTGATCTACTATTCATCGGTTCCAATGGAACGAATCTACTTCGATTCCCGGCTCCCTCGACATCGGTGACCCAATACGGCTTTCGGCTGCGGTGACCCGATACATCCTTCGGATGCGGCAACCCGGTGCGGTCTTCGATTGCGACAATCTTCGGATGCGGAACTCGCTGCCGCCATCGACCCCAAGGAACCCGTCGCTTCTATGAACATGGTCCGCCGCGTTGACTACGTCCGCCGCGTGACCCGCTACCGCATCAATTTCGTCCACGACAACTACCAATAAAGCTAAGTTTCTCTCTACTTAGAGCCGATTCTTTTATTTTTAATTCGCACTCGAAACACTCGGGGGCTGCGCCCTCTTCGAGTAACCTAATGTGCCATCGGCTCCACGCACTCGAGTACCTCATACGCGACAGCCCGAGTAGCTGATTCTGCCTGATCGTCGAATCGTTGAACTCCGAGTGCCTCGGCAAGGTACTGAGACTAAGGGTAATCAGGCTAATGAAAAGGCCTAGCATACAGTGCAAAAGTGCCGACTCGATCGGCACCAGAATTTTACTGTACAAGCCGACAGGCAAATATTCTTTACAGGATACAAGTACTTCACAATTCTTTATGTTTTCTGCAGCTTACAAGGACATCGACCGCGTCGAGCTATTCTATTAGGTCCTCCAACAGGAGTCGACAAAAGAGCTGGCTACGCCATACAATTAAGACCCGAGTCGAGTCCCTCCTTGGATGGTTGCATCGCTTGATGCTACGAAGACACGACATTGGTCGCTCACCCGACAGAAGCAACGGTGTTGACTTCATCCGCAACGTCGAGTCCTTTCGGCTAAACGCCGCACGACTCCGCCACGTCAACTCCGACTGCATCATCGATTCTTGGCTCCTTATGCATGAGACGCTGACTCGATGCACTTCTGGGTCAGTGATTTGTCCTCGCATGAGTCTCCACTCGAGTCTGCGACTCGACTAGACACTCGGGGGCTACTCCTATCAGGAGCGCTGGTCGCGCACCCGATGTACTTCCGGGTCAGCGGTACGCCCGCGAGATTGTCCACTGCGTCTACAAGATACAAGACTCGAGTCTCTGCCCGAGTCTACGACTCCGCCAGACACTCGGAGGCTACTCCAAACTAGAGCGA
Organism: Avena sativa; assembly: GCA_916181665.1. NCBI lineage: Eukaryota > Viridiplantae > Streptophyta > Magnoliopsida > Poales > Poaceae > Avena > Avena sativa. The sequence goes on along the minus strand of OV702291.1, from coordinate 122,951,106 downwards.
TGGTCGCGCACACACAAGATCTTCGAGTCCTACGCCGAGTCTACGACTCCACTACGGACTCGGGGGCTACTCCCATAGGGAGGATTGATTCAAGCATCCGAAAAAAAAATTGTGCCCTACGGACCTGAAGCAAACAACGGCTGAATTAAAGTCTCTCCTCGAGTCTACGACTCGAACAGACACTCGGGGGCTACTCCCATAGGGAGCGCTGGTCGCGCACCCTATAGTCCATTGTGTTGACTACGTCCATGATGTCGATTCCTTTACAACAGTCGAACAAATTCAGCTGACCCGATGAACTTCCGGGTGAAGTGCTTCGCACTCGACACAACTTTCGACTCCGACATCCAAATACAAGGTTCAAGACAACTAAGTCTCCACCCGAATCTATGTTTCGGATGGACACTTGGGGGCTACTGACATGGATATGCCCTACGGGTACCCGATGTTAACATACTTGGTCCAGCCCAACGGAAGGCCCACTCGACGACCTACCAGGGTCCAGGACGCCCAAGACGTTTCGGCTGCACGAAGCACATATGGACACGGACTCCAAAGCGCACAAGACAAGGACCTCAAGACTAGAGTTTGAATACAACTTGTAACCTACTCGTATTGGCACCCGAGACCTAGCCTCCCCATATATAAAGGCTAGGAGGGTCCAACGAGGAGGAGGACAACGACTACACACGCACGTACACAATAGACAGATCTACAGATCTAGCCACAACAACTCGACTCATACTTTCGCACACGCATCCACGCCAGATCGAATCTGCGCACCCTGTAACCTTCGGTTCCGCCGTAATCAAAGAGCAGACAAGCAGGAGTAGGGTTTTCCCTCCGGGGCCTGAACCTGGGTAAATCTCGTGTCCCCTGGTTGCTTGTCTGTTAACCGTGCCACGATCTCCAGCATCTCCATCTTCTCTAAAACCCAAGTCCATAACAATGGGCATTGACGAGATTAAACCTCGTCAATTGGCTCCGTCTGTGGGAAAGTACGAGATTAAACCTCGTCAAACTTTATATCTCTAACCTTGACCATGGTTAAGATCAGTCCCAACCATATCCAAATAGAGGAAATGACAGATCCAGTGGCTATAAAATGGCATATGGATCATTGCGAGGACCCGAGAGCAAAAGCAAATACAAGGTGCTACGAAGAGAGGACTTTGGCATTAGAGTGCATATATAGCATATTAGTAGTACACTCAATGTGCCATTGATTGTATTTCTGAGTTATCTCTTCTTGAATTCCTATTAAGCTTATTAGATGATCTCAGTGATCGTTTGGAATGGTAGGTCTCAGGATGGTGAATTTTTACATGATCAGCCTTCTTCGCTTCTCCAACATCTGTGCCGGACAGCAAACATGATGATAGAGAAAATGCGAGCTGCAAGGTAGTAGAAATCAGCAGGATCAAGCAAATATGTAATCGCTAGCCTCACAAAACATAATGCCGTTGCAATACTAGAGGTAGTTTCAAGCATTGGTGGATGCTTCAATTAAAGAACTAGCCTTCTACAATGCATGAAGTACAGAGGTGAATTTGTGGTGTGTTCAATCTTGTTAATTTTTGCTTTAGCAGTGAGTTTGTGAAACTTTTGACTAACGATCCGTATAGTTAAAAGAATAGCTATGCATACAAGGCACTGTGTTCTCTCTTCTTGAAACGGCTAGCTTGTTAGATGATCGTGAGAGCAATACAGTTATTTTTGGATCATCTGGGGATGGTAGGTCTCAGGATGGTGGACACATAGTCCCTTGGTACAAATACTGTAGAAATAAATATAATTTATTTTGGATTTAAAAGATTTAAAATATGTAAAGAACACACACACAAAGATTTTTTGGATCATTTGAGGATGGTAGGTCTCAGGATGGCAAACACATAGGTCCTTGGTACAAATATTGTAGAAATAAATATAATTTATTTTGAAATTAAAAGATTACAAATATGTAAAGAACACACACATATTTTTTTTGGATCATTTGGGGATGGTAGGTCTCAGGATGGCGAACACATAGGCCCTTGGTACAAAAATTGTAGAAATAAATATAATTTATTTTGAAATTAAAAGATTACAAATATGTAAAGAACACACGATTTTTTGGATCATTTGGGGATGGTAGGTCTCGGGATGGCGAACACATAGGCCCTTGGTACAAAATTTGTAGAAATAAATATAATTTATTTTGAAATTAAAAGGTTACAAATATGTAAAGAATACACACAATTTTTTTTGGATCATTTGGGGATGGTAGGTCTCAGGATGGCAAACACATAGGCCCTAGGTACAAATATTGTAGAAATAAATATAATTTATTTTGAAATTAAAAGATTACAAATATGTAAAGAACACACAATTTTTTTGGATCATTTGGGGATGGTAGGTCTCGGGATGGCGAACACATAGGCCCTTGGTACAAAATTTGTAGAAATAAATATAATTTATTTTGAAATTAAAAGATTACAAATATGTAAAGAATACACACAATTTTTTGGATCATTTGGGGATGGTAGGTCTCACGATGGCAAACACATAGGCCCTAGGTACAAATATTGTAGAAATAAATATAATTTATTTTGAAATTAAAAGATTAAAAATATGTAAAGAACACATAGAGCCTATAGATCCACTATTCAAACCTAATACTCGGCTGATTTGCACTAGCGTAAATAATATTTGAACTGAATTTTGTCTCTAGATCAGTACACATTGGTCAACCATTTTGATATATCAGTGGATGAAACCAATGAACAAGAACAGCCAAAGCTATTTCACTAATCTCAATCTGAATATCCGTAGAAGATCTACCTCAGATTGTGCAAATGTCCCTTATATGGGACACTTTCCTGTATCAATAGGGACAGTGAAGATCATGAGCAGCTATTACAACTTCAAGATCAATGCGAGCATAATTTAATGAATTTAACGGTTACAATTTTAACACGATGTGGCTTAACTATCATGTTGCATTAGGAGTCAGATTTGAAATAAAGAGATACTCATTCAACTAGATACGAGTCATTGGTAAGCAGTAACTATTTGTTTTGAGATTTAGTAGGTAGCTAGAAGTTAGCTACACTTGCATGTTGGGAAGATCTATGCAAATAGTTGTTTCACGGGCCGAGCGACTTAGCTCATAATGAAGAGGTAGGTATAAAATTCAGAGGAAAAAGTACATGAGAACTTTATAGCTTTATATTTCACCAGGGTTAAGATCGATCCTTACCATGCCCAAATAGAGAATAGGCCGGGTCTAGTGGTTATAAAATGGTCTATGCATATGTTGCAACTACGATCAAGCTAGTACGTTGTGCTAAAAGGAGAGAAGGTCGCTTCGGGTGCATATGTATCATTGTATCATGATAGAGCTAGTATGTTGTGCTATTCGATCAGTTTGGTTGTGCTGGTTAGATGATCGACGAGGCAATATAGTTTGTTTTAAGATCATTTGGGAATGGTAGGCCTCGGGATGACAAACACATCCACGTTTCTACATGCATGGTCATTTTCTTCGTAGGGATGAGAATCGATGGTGATCCTTCTTCGTAGGGATGAGAACGAATGGGCAAGCCAAGCGATCTGGTCTTGTGTGATTTGGTCTATATGCGCCTTCGTGGGATCTCACCATATGAAGTGGTTGAGGAAGAAATGGGTACATCTATGCAGCTAACACCATGTACTAATTTCTACCGTTTGTTCTTCACAAGCTTTGAATCCCAATGCATTTACACTATACCATACTAATTTGAAATATGTTTGGTAGATATATAGTAGAAATGATAATAAATACTAAATTTATCTTGAAATTAAAAAATTAGGTCGTGCAAAGAACAGATAGTGTATATTGTATAGATTCACTGTCAAATGTAATGCTTGCAGATTTGCACTGAGTGTAAATATTCAAATTGGTTTCGGTCTCTACACCGGTGGGGTTTACCTGAGCACGCATCTCAATATCTCACGGAGGAACAATCCATGAAGGTATATCTAAGATCACAGGTTACATGAATGTTTTCTTCGGGGGGCAAAATTGCAATGCTACGATTACAACTAATCTGACAATTTCGTGGAGAGCACCTTACATGCTGAAGCTAATTATTGGGGCAAAAAAAAAATTCAGATAGATAATTAGGGCAATCCAAAATTTCGAACTAGCCCTCTTGTGAGCCTGAACCATTCAGAAATGGTAGCAATATATATATATATATATATATATATATATATATATATATATATATTGTCAAATGCACAGAAAATAACCAGGATTCTTCTATCTAAATATAACCTCAGTTTGAAGATTAATGAGAGGTTTTTTTAGTGGAACGACCGAAGCTTTATTAATTGTTGATCACAATGTTTACAGGAATATTCAGATCGTCGGGAGGGGTTAAGAGCCACACATAACGGCCCACCTCTAGAGAAGTGGCCGATTTTGCTAAATTATGCGCCTCCACATTCGCTCCGCGTCGCTCGTGGCTGAATACAACCCTTCGAAACTTTAGCCTTTTAGCACTAATTTCCTTCAAGATCATTGAGTGCTCCCCCATGGCCGGTCCCCCGCTGATTGACTTGATGACATCTAGGCAATCGGAAATAACCAGGAGTTCTCATTCTTGCAGATCCTCGGCCAGATTGAGCGCCTCAGCACATGCTTGTGCTTCCGGAACCTTCGGATTTATGATGCCTTCAAAAACGACAGTTGATGCGCCTAGGAATCGGCCATGAACATCATGACAAACAACTCCCACGGCTCCACGCTTCTGCAACTTTGCGACCGCACCGTCGCAGTTCATCTTCACCATGCCCATTGGAGGCAGTGTCCATTCCTTTTCAGCGCAGCAATATCAGCTAGGTAGTACCTTCCAATGAACGAGTGAGTGGAGAGTGGAGACTGGAAGTGTCGCCCTCATGAATAAGCTTCCTTCGCGCCCACCAAATACCCCATAATGTTACCAGAACCTCAATGAAACTTTCCTGGTTCAATGTATTACTGAGTGAGAAGAGCCATAAGCGAAGGTCGCTCGTTTCATCGCCATAAATGGTTAGGGCAACATCATCTTCTTTCAAAGCCTAGACTGCATTGGCCATATTGCAGTCCAATAGAGAATGGCGCCACCTATCATTTGCCGCATTACACACCGGGCATACATCAGTTGTCGCCACATTCGTGCGGTTACGCAGGGAGGAGCGCGCCAGCCTCCACGCGAAGATGCGCAATTTTGATGGCACACAGCTTCTTCCACCCCTCCTCCTGTCGGCCAAAGTCAGATGCCCCTGACCGGAACCGGATTATGTGGGTTAATGAGAGGGTTGAGCCGGTTATTCGGTTTAAAGCTGAAGAACTTTTTAACCGGAAGAAACGAAGCCCAGCCCAGCCCAGAGCTGAGCTCTCCACCTCCACAGGCCCAGCGCGGCAGCGCTGCAGTCGTCTTCCAGCGGTCCAGCCCAACTTCACGTGACCTGACCTAGTCGAGCAAGTCGCTCTCACTCGCAGCCTCGCTCTCCTCGACGAACGCGGCGCCGAACCCTAGCTAGGACCTGCCGTGTGGCGGCCTGCGACGGCCGACCCCGACCCCGACCCACCACTCCAGCCTCCTAGTCCGGCTCCACTCCACGGCGAGTCGCCGACCCCCCCCCCCCCCCCCCCACCGAGTCCGAAGCTCCACGCTTCCACCTCCACTCCACGGCGAGGACGCGGCGCGCCGTCCGTCCGCCCGTCGCCCCTCTGCAGCTTCACGGACTAATAAACGCGAGCCAACTAGCCGTCTGCATCCAGATTCAGGTAAACGAAGACCCACCACTCCTCCGAAAAAAGTTGAGAAATTTCAGTGATTTGCATGTTGGACTACACTAGTTTTCTTCATGACTCTGATGCATCCTCTGATTTGTGCATGAGCAGATTGAGGAGAGGGGATGGCGGACTCGGCCGAACTCTGCAATCGCGATGTAATTCTCCCCCTGATCGTGTTGTTTGTGTTGCGTAATTTATCCCACTCCATGTGCTTGACAGTTGAGACTGAGCTTTGCTACCAAGCTATTGCTGATGGCCGTTCTGTTGTTTCGGGTGGTACTTGGCAACACAACGAGAACGAGATTAGGGAAGCATTTGCTCGCATGGTAGTTATAGATGAGCTGCCACTCTCTTTTTTTTCAGAAATCAAAGCTACATGGTTCTTACTGGACATCACATCACACCTCAGTGGAAGCTTCAGAAAAGGATTCTTAGCTTTGTCTTGGTAGATGGCCACAAAGTAGAGGGCATTGGGAAATCATTAGATAAACTACTGACTGAGTGGGGCGTTGCGTTGAGAGAGAGAGAGTGTGCACTATTACTGTAGATAATCATTCTTCGAATGACACTTGCTTAAACTACATGAAGAGTTATTTGACTAATAGGGGCTGTACTCCTGCAAAAGGTGTTTATCTTCACATGAGGTCTGTGGCTCATATTGTTAATCTTGCAGTCCAAGATGGGTTAAAGATAATGTGCCATCCTATTAACAAAATTCGAAATGCTATCAATTTATCAAATATGTGAGAAGCTCTCCAACTAGAATGACATCATTTAAAAAAATGTGTGGTGGTAATCAAGATAGTGATTAAAGGCTTGCTTCATATTGATGCGTTCGGTTAATTCAGTTAATTTGGTTTGGCTTATATGGGTTTTCACTAAATACGGTTTCAGTGCTTGGTTAAATACGGTTTTGTACAAGAATACGGTTAGGTTTTGGTAATAACCATTCATGGACTTTTTTTAAGCTGAATAGCGCACGAAGCCTTGACCTGATCTGTATTTGCCCTCCGAGTTGTTGTGTGATTATGGAGGGCCAATACGGATTGGGTAAATGCCACCTCCGACTATTCAGCTCAAAAAAAGTTCTGTGTACTGTCTGAAAAATAGGGGGGAAAAGTAAAGAATACGGTTAGGTTTCGTTAAAAATAGGAGTCTGTTAGTTGTCTCAATCTGTTCTTGTAACTTATCCCCGAATTCTCCTAATGGCTGTTATGAAGCCTCTGATTACATGGCTAGCCTTTACATACCCCAGTTAAAAAGTGATATCTGATCCCGTGGATTGCTGAACCTCACATATCATCCTTCTCTCAAATGAACATTGAACTGCTGTATATTTTCTTTGTTGGTAAACAAGCTTCCCATTTGTTGCCGCAGGAGGATCTAAATAAGGCAACTAGTGTAGAATCGGATGTAGCTTTGTTAAAAGAACTCAAAGTTACAGATAACAATGGTGGTGATCCTGGAGCTCAGTCCTCACCACCAGAGGATGATGAGGATGGTCCGGCTGAAGATGGAGCAACAGGTGACAACTCTACTTTGCAAGTTCTCATTCCTGAGTTTTCTCATCTAGAGCTGTGTACCAGTGGAGCTTCGGCTATTCTGTCTAGCATTTGTGGACTAGGATGCCAGTCATGCGTATATTCTAACTCTGGTCTTTGAAATGGATAGTTTCAGCAGCTGCGAAGAAGAAAAAGAAAAGCAAGGCAAAGTGAGTTTTGTTATTCAATTGAACAATTAATGTTCTTGTTTTGTTTGCTTGGTTTACAAGCATGTCATGTATTTTCTGTAGAAAGAAGAAGGACCCTCTTCAGCAGACAGACCCTCCATCCATCCCTGTTGATGAGCTTTTCCCTTCAGGTGATTTTCCTGAGGGTGAAATCCAGCAATACATGGATGAGTAAGTATAAGTCTCAACAATGGCGGAATTTCCGATGGAGTGAATTATTAAATGTTAGGAATATGGTGTGTCCTTTTATCTTCATTAAACAGGCTACACTAATACAAGGGTTAAAATTGCATGATTACCTTACCCCCTGAAAGCAACACGGGAACTGCATCCTGTTTAGTTGCTGCTAATGAAGAACTCTGCAAAATGATAATTATCATCTGTTTCATAAATTAATCATGTTATTGCTCTTCAGTAATTTATGGAGAACAACTAGTGAAGAAAAGAGGGAACTGGAACGACTGCAAAAGCCAATGTACAATTCTGTTCGCCGAGCAGCAGAAGTTCATAGACAGGTTTAGAACATACTACTATCCTCTTTGTTTTCTTGCAGCTTCATTTTGATTGTATCGGTTGTTGATTACAACTCTAAATTATATAACATGATATGCTAGGTGAGGAAATACATGAGGAGCATTGTGAAGCCTGGAATGTTGATGATTGAACTCTGCGAGACTTTGGAAAACATGGTCCGAAAACTTATCAAGGAGAATGGACTGCAAGCTGGTATTGCCTTTCCAACAGGATGCTCCTTGAATTGGTATGATATCCTCTAGACTGCTTCCTAGTACTCTGCATACCCTTCTTATATTGACGAAAAAAATTCAATGACTTAGGGTTGCAGCTCACTGGACTCCAAATTCTGGTGATAAAACCGTACTACAATACGATGATGTGATGAAGCTGGATTTTGGGACACATATAGATGGTCTGTCTGTTGCATCACTTTTTTCTATTGATTTTTTGGTGTCTATTATATTTTCTAAACTAAGATGATACTGTGATTATTCCCAGGGCGCATAGTTGATTGTGCATTTACTGTCACATTCAATCCCATGTTTGATCCGTTGCTTCAAGCAACGAAAGATGCCACAAATACTGGTATCAAGGTAATTCTACGCGCTCTGTTCACTCATCAAAGGCTGTGGTATATTAAGTCAATGGACTCGGGCATACCGAATGAATGCTTCCCATAAGCACCTTTTCACATAGTATATCTACTTGGTTGAAGACCACGTTGATAGGTTTTGGTTGAAGCTTCTGTTTTTGCTCACTCGGTTGTAGTGTTTATGTGCACAGTGTATTGGCACCTCTCCAGCTGTTTTTGTATAATTGTTTCTTTAGGTCTGATTTGAGTCTCTTTTTTTCTCTTGTTAATGATCTGATATATGGATAGTTGAAATCATATTTCCTTAAATCAGTTATATTCTTTTTAATAATTTTTACCTTTCATTTCAGGAAGCTGGAATAGATGCACGACTTTGTGATGTTGGTGCTGCAATCCAAGAAGTAATGGAGTCATATGAGGTTGAAATTAATGGGAAAGTTTTCCAAGGTGTGTGCACTTCCATTTTTTCCATTCTGTGCTATTTCCAAGTATAGTGACAGTATGACAATTCAAATTGCCTCTTTGTTTTTTGGCAGTAAAAAGCGTGCGAAACCTCAATGGACACAGCATTGGACCATACCAAATCCATGCAGGGAAATCAGTTCCAATTGTAAAAGGTGGAGAGCAAACAAAAATGGAAGAGGGCGAATTTTATGCAATTGAAACTTTTGGGTCCACAGGTACGTCACTAGTTACTATTGTAAAAGGCATTTTCCCCAGTATTTTTAACTGGCATGGCTTCCAGCTGAACAACCTAGATCAGTTTTCTCTAGTTATTAGGCACATGTTCAAGTTGTTAACATTTTTACTATTTTACATTCATAACCGTCATTCTATTTGCAGGAAAGGGATTCGTGAGGGAGGACTTGGAATGCAGTCATTACATGAAGAACTTCGATGTTGGGCATGTGCCATTGAGGGTAGCGAAAGCCAAGCAGCTGCTGGGGACAATCAACAACAACTTTGGAACACTCGCTTTCTGCCGCCGGTACTTGGACCGCATCGGCGAGACCAAGTATCTCATGGCACTGAAAAACCTGTGCGACGTTGGCATTATTCAGGTATGGTGAACAAACACCACCATCTCCCCCACTCAAAATGTCTGATCCCTCCCTATCAGGGACACGGTTACCTACTCACGGTTGCCTGCCTGCCCCAATTTTGCAGCCGTACCCTCCGTTGTGCGACGTGCGGGGGAGCTACGTCTCGCAGTTCGAGCACACCATCCTGCTCCGACCAACCTGTAAAGAAGTCATATCCAGGGGCGATGACTACTGATGGGCGCTGCAGCTCCTCTTTGTACCGGTTGCTCCTGGCACGGTCATTTTGCACCGTCTTGGGCAACCTGTGTTTTTCTCCGCTGAGATGAAATGGCAGCACATCGGAGGCGTGGGTGTTTTACCTGTCACATTGAGCACCTTTATTTGTTTTTATGAGTTTTTTTTTTTGAAGACTGGGTTTGTAAGAATTGCTACTGTGCTGAATTTCTCTATAGAGATTATTATTGTACCGTTCTGAGAACTTCATCGCTAGCATGTAACTGTCGAAAGTGAATGTGTTTCTGCGCTGATTGTTTTTTAGCAGAATCATGTCTAACCGGCTAAAAACATTTGCTGATTGTTTTTTAGCAGAATCATGTCTAACCGGCTAAAAACATACGTACGTACTGTATATATTACGAAATCTTTTGTGGGGCTGAGAGGATTGGGGCAGCAGCAGGGGCCTGCCGAGTTCTGTTTTGTGCTTGGGGAGACAGGGAGAGCGCCTACCAGCGGCATGAAGGTGAGGTGGCGCCAGAGCAAGGCAGTGGTCTGAGGCAGGAGAAGGGGATGGGGCCGACCTGTCAGTGGTCTGAGGCGCACAACATCCAACGACGCCTGGGCTATATTGGATCACCCGCGAATCTTTTTTTCTTCAATAAACTTTTTTTCTTTCTCACCTCGTTGATCGCCATCTCGTTTCTCTCTGGTGCACTATGGAGGTCACTAGCGACGGGATGTGGGGCTAGAAGTTAAGCATGGGGCGATGAGCTACATGGCCAGGCGATGAGTAGCTTGAGGGTGCTTGGGGCAGCTTTGTCGTCTGCCTCCTCTTCGTCTCTCTGGCTGTTCTCGTGGCAACCAGCTACAGGGGCGTGGCAACGGGCTGTAAGGCTGTTGGCTCATCTATGGCTGCAAAGCCAAAGCATGCACAACGTCGAGGATGTGCTGGTCCATGATGTAGGGCGCGCAGAGGCAGGAGGCAGCGCGTGGCGATGCTTTTACGTGGCTGCAATCTTATCCCTAGATCGATGTTAGCCAATAGATTAGAAGAACCTAGCTATGTACAAAGCTACACCAAATATAGCAAAAGAAAAGCTACATGAACTTTTTTTATGCTAGGTACAGAGCTATTCTGAAATCACTCCCTCTCTTGTCTAATTTCACACTTATATCATGGAATGTACTAGACAAGACACATGATTTGAAGATTATTTTCTACATCAAGACATTGTGGTGGTATTCTCACCATCATAACAAACATATGAGCATATCATCCCAACCATCTTTCATCCCCAAACCAAACACAAATATGGCTATCACTAACCACTTTATCGACCCACTCAACCAAACAAAAAAAGTGGTTACCCACAACCACGTAGTTAGGGTACGCATAACCATCTTTTCGTACCCACGAACCAAACACACCCATAATGACGGGAACCACACTATTTCTACTGTTGATCCTCCGGCTCTCCGCTAGTTGTCGCAGCCGTATTTGGCTTTCCCCTATGCCGCTGGTGCTTCTAGCGACGCTCGTCAATGCTGCATGGGTCTGTGGCCGACCCAAACCTCAAGCAGGGTCCCTCCAGGGCCAACGACAACGAGGGAGACGAAAGGAGCACCAACAACTCTATTGGTGCATGGTGGTAGTGCAGCTAGGAGCATGTCGCGTCATGGCGAGGGTGAGTGCACCGGTGAAGCACTGCATATGGCTAGTGTGGCTTGTGGTTCTAGTCTGCAAACTCATGGGGGGGAGGATCAACCCCGACGAACTTGTTGAGCACAAGGATGTGTTCCATCGCCGAGACCGCACAGCGCACGATGCTTCATGTGATGAGGACATCCCTACAATTACACCTACCCCAATGACTACTGAAGATGCTACAACTGTTGCAAGAAAGGATCAGTCCAATGAGATTAGAATTGGACCTATTACAAGAGCTCGTGCTAAGCTACTGGAACAATAGGTGAATTTACTCCTAAACGAATCTGGTACTTTGATTGATGAGAACTTTATACTCCCTAAGTCTATGCATTTATGTATGATCAGGTTTGTTGGAGAAACAAGCATGGTGCGAGGAGGAGAAGGGCTACAAGAGAAGCCCAACATGATGATCGCCCAAGGATGCGCGAGGGAGGAGCGGGAGGAAGGCGCAAGAGAAGATCATCAAGATGAAGGCAAAAAGATCTGCCACGACCGGAGTGTCCAGCCAGATCCACCCGGACTGTCCGGCCTGGTCGAGAGGCAAACTGGCGTGGACATTCAGTATGCCAGTTCGGACACTACACGGACGCCACCCGGAAACTTTAAAGTTTCCGGCCAGACCGGAGTGTCCGGCACACTTCACCCGGAGTGTCCGGCATGACCGGACTGTCCGGCCCACTTCGACCGGAGTGTCCGCCCGCCGACCGAATCTGGTCCGAGTCGGTTTGTATCAGTTTGAGTCGTTTGCGTTTAGTTTTGGTTTCTGGTCGCTCCAGCCACCCTTATAAGCTATGGGACGACCTCTAGTTAGGGTTTAGACCACGTTAAAATATTTTGGAGTTGTTTCTTTCATAGAACCTCTGGAATTACCCTGTGTTCGAATCTACCAACTATAATTGAGTGTGATCTATTGTTCCATTGGGAATTAGTAGATTACATACTGCCGTTCGTGGTCACGGCTGCGTGCGCAAGAGCGTGGTGTTGTGAATATCCTATAAGGTTCGAGAGCTGTTGCATTGGCATCAGGGATCGAGCGGGAGAGTTCATAGCTACAGGCTAGTTATATATTATCCACCATCATCACCGCCATCCGCTTACTGAGAAGATCGGGCCACCCCGTATCATCTTGGTATCAGATTTCCAGTGTTGCCTCGGTAAGCATCCACAAATCCATCCATAGATTAGAGAGTGTTTTCGTCCTATACAGAAAAAGCCTTATAAAAAGATTTGCCATAGACTAGATTGCATCATTTTCGAGTTTTAGTTGCTGATTGTATCTTCTCGTAGATCCGATCTGCAGGTTTTTTCCTCGTAGGAGTCTAGTTTCCATTTGTGTCTAGGTTTAAGGTTTCATCTTGTTTTCCGCTGTTCCCACCGTTACCGTTTCCGCAAGTATTTATCGTTTTTCCGAGTCCACATAGCGTACCTTTGTTTGCATACTATAGACACAACCTATCTACAACATCTGTGCCTAGGAACGTACCCACGAGACTAGTTGCTTTGCTCCGACAGGCTGCTCATTAGGGTTTGTAGTGCAGAAATTTTCGACAGGAAAACCGGACTATCTGGCCCAACCGGAGTCTCCGGCGCATATCAACCAGACTATCCAGCCCAGTTCTGTTATAAGTTGTTGTGCTCGTTTGCATTGAGTAATATAGTTGGAAAAAAATCAAAAAAAGAGAGAAAAGAAAAGAGAATCAGTATAAAAAAGAGAAAAGAGCTACAAGCCTGACAAAAAAAAGAGATATAGAAGTGTGCAATATTGGAGGCCTTGTTGTGTATAGCACTAGTAGATTGAGCAATCTTGTGCCTGTGCTATTTGAGCTATTACTAGCGTCTCTCTTGTGCATTGCAATATTCCTTTTCATAAGTTGCTTTGCCACGTTTATCTCCACTCTGTGTGTTTCTTGGGTATTTTTACGATCAGCACTAGGACTTATTTGCGGTGTAGATAGGGTACCAAACCTATAGCTCCACTTTTACATAACCTGTGTGTCCTGCGATCGTTCTCTATACCTTTGATATTCACTTCATCACATCAAGTGCATCAGTCTTTGATTTCGTTTGGTAGAGCATCTCTATTCACTTTTGAAAAGTAAGATCTCCTTTCTTATTAGTTGTGAGTGAGTTGTGAGAGTTTCCACCATACAGATTCTGATTTTTGCACTAACCTACTAATCATGTCTACTACTAATAATGATGTTGTGTTGCAGAAAAAGAAGGATGAGGAGCTCGTCAATTGGCGTGAATACGAGGCTTTAAAATCCCACTTGACACGTGTGTTTATTAACACGACAGATGCCATTGACAAGAATCTCCAAGATATGAATATAAGATTGGATCAGCATGTTGGGACAGTTGATACTATCCAAACGCAAGTGGCTACGCTCAATGTCAATGTCACTACTTTGCAGCAGTCCATTGAGGGTTTGGCAGCCGCCTTGCATAGAAGGGAAGATCCTCAACATGATGATGCCTTTTATGATTTTGATGAGGGTAGCGTTGTTGATGCTGCTCCACATGTTGGCAGGAGACGTGCTATTCCCCCTGTCCATGCACCTGCTCATGGTCGTGGGTTTGCCCATCTTGGGCGTGGTCCACGTGTGCCCAACCAAGCTGCTGATGACGGTTTGGGCAAGCCAAAATTCTCGATTCCTAAGTTTGATGGTTCCATTGATCCTGAAGACTACCTCACCTGGGAATTGAAGATTGAGAAACTCTGGCGCTTATTTGACTATCCAGAAGATAAGAAGGTCAAGCTTGCAGCATCTGAATTTGATGGTTATGCTTTGCGTTGGTGGGATGCTCTTGTGCAACATAGGAGGGAGGACAATGAACTTCCTGTGATGGATTGGCGCGAGATGAAGCAAATCATGAAAGCTCGTTTCGTACCAACCAACTACTTGCGATCAGTTTTTGATAAATTGACGCAATTGAAGCAAGGCACCATGACAGTTGATTAGTACTACATGGAGATGGAGATGCTTATGCAGCGTGCTCGAGTTCGTGAGTCCATTGAGATGACCATGCAACGATTCTTAAACAATCTAAAGTTACCAATTAAGAGCATTGTTCGTCATCACAAGTATGAGACCATGAATGAGTTGTTGCATCATGCTAGAGAGGCCGAATCCCAGTTGGCATAAGAGGCGAAGTCACGCGCTCGTTTTCCATCCTCCAACAGATTTTCGGCCAGACCTACTCCTCCTACAGCCACGCCACCAGCTGCTGCTCCATTTACACCATCGGCCAAACCAGCAAGTACATCTTCGTTTGGTTCTAATGCTCGGAAACCCGCTGTTCCTGCTGCTATCTCGGGTTCCAACATGTACTGCACGTACTCGTGATGTAGTGTGCCATACTTGTGGAGGTAGAGGTCACTACAAGAAGGATTGTCCAAACAGCAAGGTTATGTTTGTTAATGAACAAGGTGAAGTAGAAAGTGGAGATGAAGCTTCTGATGATGATATTGATGACGACGAGGAAGGTGATGATGCATATGCTGAGCGTGCACCCACTATTGTCGTATCTTCACGTGTACTTAGTGTGCAACCGGTTGAGGAATTCCAGCGTTGCAACTTGTTCCAAACAAAAGCTCTAGTTAGACCAAACAAAGCTTGCAAGGTAATTATTGATGGAGGTAGCTGCAGAAATCTTGCAAGTAAGGAACTATGTGCCAAACTGAATTTGACATATTTACCTCATCCCAAGCCATACTACATACAATGGTTGAGCAATAATGAAGGTAAATCATATGGTACGTGTGAATTTTCAAATAGGGTCATATAAAGATTCTATTGATTTTGATGTAGTTCCTATGACAGTTTGTCACCTACTATTGGGTCGGCCTTGGCTCTATGATCGCCATGTGCAACACAATGGCCGAGCCAATATATATCACTTGGAATTCAAAGGAAAGAAGATTACTATGCAGCCAATGACACCACAAGAAATTGTGAATGATTCTCGCCAGAGAAAAAAAATCGGAAGGAAGAAAACATTGCCATACATTTCAGAATAGCAAAGTTTGGAGATCAAAGTATAAGTACATGTGCGTCATCATCGAACATGCAGAATCAGTTCTGATATCTCTGAAGAGTTTTAAATATCCATTTCATTTGGATTTCTTCAAACTTAGATTTTACCACTTTAGCAACAAAGCATTATTGAGTTAGCAAGCAACGTACGAGTACAACACACATACCAACAACTTCCATTAATTCGTCTACAACAACTAAGTATTCCTCTCACTCCAACCTAGGTTGCCTGAATCCTAAATCTAAGAAAACACTCACTTAGTAAGCTACGCTATGATGTCGGAGTTTACTCAAAATAGAAATCAGTTACTACTCCTTTATTGGAAGGAAGTATTATTAGAATCTTGAGTCCCATTTCGAATTAAATCAATCTACCGAGAAAATTGCGGAAAATTTCACCAGGAAACCAATGAAACTCTGTTGAATCAAATTTCACAACATGCAACACAATCACCCATAGAAAAATTAGGGAGTAGTAAGAAACCTGGAGGAGGACCGTTGCGGCAAACTTTGAGGGCACCGTCAACAAACTTTGAGGGCACCGTTAGGAGGCGTTCGTGCCACCGTATTTTTTTAACGAAACAACATGAGCTCTGCCTTTGCATTACGTAAGAGAAGGAACATTGTGATCACATACATCCTCTCAGCCACATGTTAGTAGGAGAATGACTCAAAATCAAAGAGAAAAACTACTGTGAACTAAAAAAAGTGTGGTGAGCCTGTCTAAACATCTCAAGGTCCAGACTGGCCTTGTCGGCAACAACATGAGCTTGCAACTCGGTGCCCTTGAAATATGCCTATTTTGTTCGTTCCAAAGGTTCCACAAAATATAAATCGGCATCATTACCTCCCTATTGGCATCATGTTGCCAACCATGATTGATTTTCTTCCACCGAACCTCCATGTTGGAAGAGGTGCCAGCCACCTGTACTACCCTTGACGTGACTGCAATGAAATCATCCCACATGAGCTTGGCAGAAGGGCAGTGTAGTGTTAGATTCACAGCGGTGTCAAGAACTTGCTTGCATAAATAACATTTCTCATCTTGATTGCATCCACGAGTCAGAAGTCTGTCAGACGTCCATAAGCAGCTTTGCAGCGGCAGCAGACACATAAAGAAGCACACATTTTCCTATGCTTTGGACTTCCATATCAATTTCAGGTAAGATAAAACCAAACGCCCAATGAATAGAGCCTCATATGCAGATTAGCCGAATACCTAAGATCCGCCGTCGGGTTCCAAGATATGATGTCTGGACGGTCTGATAGCTACACCTCCTGAATTTTCTCCCAATGAACTATGAAATTGTGAAGATCTTGTGATTTGCCAATCCTCCGTAATCCTCTCATACATCTGCCCCTTTGCAGAGCATCCTTCACCAATATTTCTTGCGCCGCCGTAGTCACAACAGTCGCCCGTGCATACGCTGGATCACACACCGCGTCTTCAACACCGTCCACCACTAGCTGCGTCAGCTCCACCTCCTAGAACGGCGTCTGCATCTCTCGGCACATCCGGAGTAGCTCCAACGCAGTGGCAGGATGGGGTCGTGGTGCGACTCGGGATCCCAAGCGCCAGCGCGTTATTCCCCTCCAATGACTGCCCCCGGACACTCGACCGAGGTTTGCTGGACGAGTGGAAGGAGCAGCGATGTGGGGGGAGGAGGCGACACCGAAGGTGGGGATGAGAGACATGATATGGTTTGGATTCTACTACCAACGCATGGAGTGACTGGCCCGCAATGCCCACCACCCGGCTAGGCCAATTCTAGCGCACAAGGCCGACTCACAACCAGCGATAGTGAATGGCACGGGCCCATAAGCAGCCACAAGATGCGCGGCAGATGGCCTCACGGGAGGCGCAGGTCACCAGGATTAAGCCTATAGATAATATAAGCTTGCCTATGTGTTTACGTCTAATGGTGTATATGTATGTTTTGCCTCAACACACTTGCTCAGTTAAGAATTATGTACATAAATAGCCTTGAAATAAATTATAACCTTAACATGAGATTAAGAAATCACTACTATCTTGTTGTTCAATGTGTTCCATCTCTCTATCAGTAATTCAGTGTGGTACTATTCCACCACCTCTTTGTTAGTAAACATATTGCGCCTTACCAAAATTGGTTGAATGAAATATGGCAACTGGTTAATTGGCAATAAGCCCTCACTATAGAAGGAAGTCACACTCTAATATTCCGTCACCTAACATTGATCAGCTTCGAAAAATAATACAATTCATACACGAATAGGAAAGCCACACCATGTTGTCTGAACTCAGAACAAGTGCATATATAACAAACTTCACTTTGGTCATATTTTTGGTTCATCATATAAAATATCTGTTAATAGGTGATATGTCGAGGGGCTTTTGTGCATATAATGACCTTTAATTTTTCACATAAAACTCCATCCCTCTTCTCTAATCTCCAACATGTCTCTCCTCCCCTTACCACTGTTATGCATCCCTCCATTCCCATAGAAACAAAAGAAACATCTCTACACTAGAACTAAGGATAGGCCTCGAACACCCACCAGAACTCTGCAACCCTTCTCCGGGAACCGCTCGTGGCGGCGATCCAGTGACCCGCTTCGCCGCAGGGCCCCTTCTACCCAGATCTTGTCGGGGTTGCATGAGGGAGCTCCAAATCAACCAGATCTAAGAGCTTCTTCTGGGTCAGCCGGCTATGCAACCTAGTGGGCCCCCATTCGTAGGTCGCGGAGCTCACTAATGTCTAGGCTAGACTAGCAGTAGCTGCTTACGCTGTCACTATATTGAAAATCCAGAAGGTATGTAAAGCCTAGACCATATTAAGCAACTTTCTAGCCCTGGCATGTTCCAGGGAGTTTACCATTCAATTCCAATTCCAGGGAATCCATTTTCAGGGTATTTTGCTCCAAAATAATGAATTGGTTGTATGCATTGAGATGTATTGATAGTTAGTTTTGACAACACATTTCACCTCATTATATTAAGGTGCTCCACCTGTCTATTTAGTAATTCATTTTAGTACTACATGGTCCACATCGCTGTCACCACACGATAGGTATTGTGCCTTACCATAATTGCCCATTAGAAAATTAACCACCGAGGTAGTGTGATAATAAATCTCAACTCTGAGATTATGTGCAATACATGTCATCACATAACATTAATTATATCCCCAAAAGAACACAATTCATACGTGCATAAGAAACCACATATCATTGTCCGATCCGTATACTAGATACTAAATAAAAGAACACTTATGCATGTCCTTGGGCTTTGTTATATCGGATATCATATAGGAGTTGACTCACATTGCACCAAGCATATACCATGATATAACCCACATTGTGCAAATGTATGAAACCTAAAATATCCTTGTGCACATTTCCTACCTAAGTTTCACATAAAAGCTCAAGCCATCTTCCTAATTTACGATTTGCCACTCCTCATCTCCAATTCCTTTTTAAAAAGTGAGAAAATAATCCCAAGCAGGAAACAATGTTCCCAAAGCTCATCTTTAGCGGTTGCCTATGGGTAATATGGTGGTATCCTCTATGGGAAATTTGGTAGTCTCCTCCCTCCGGGCCTCCTTCTACCTTGATCTTATCGGGATTACTTAACAAAGGATTCTTCACACAATAGTGATACACCAACTATTTAATTACATATTACATCATGGCGTGGTTTTTATTTCAATTACACTTAATGTTATGTGTCAATATGATAGCCCATTGGAATTTAAACATTAAAATAGTACAAGGATAAACTCTATTCTTAGCGGTCGGACAACGCCTTAGTGGTTAGATGAGTGGGCTTCTACTGCGATGACTTTATAGATACATTGCAACTTTGTATATGCTTGCCTTCATGTTTAGTTCTAACGGTGGATGGTGTTTTGCTTCAACACAATTACTGGATGGCGTATTAGGTGCATGAATAACCTAACAATAAACTATAACCTTAAGAGGAGATTCAAACGTCATCTCATTATTATTCGAAGGAGCTACACCTGTCTACCCGTTATTCATTGTGGCGCTATTATATCCCACCTTTGTGTTAGCAAACGTGTTGTGCCTTCCCAAAATTGATTGGCCAAAATTTAGCAACTAAGTTAACTGACAATAAGTTCTGGCTATAAGGGGAAATCACACACCCTAATATTTTTTCACCTAACATCAATAATATTCTAAAAATAACACAATCGATTAGGAATACCATGTCAAGTTGTGTGGACTCTAAACGAAAGGTGTATATAACAAAATCTAGGTTGGTGATATTTGTAGCTCAAGATATCGGATACCACACAACATGTGGTATGTGGTACATCGAGGAATCACAATTGCATCACTTTGTGTGGATATGATCTGCACATGTTTAGTTCTAATTATGCATGGTGTTTTGTCTCAACACAATTGCTCGGCCGAGAATTAAATGATCCAGCGATGAATTTTAACCAGAAGAGGAGATTCATGCATCACCACATTATTATTCGAGGCAGCTCCACCTGTCTACCAATAATTCATTGTTGCACTATTTCCCACCTCGGAGTTAGCACACATATTATGGCGCGTACATCAATTGCTTGATAAAAGATGTAACAACCAGGTTAACATGACAATAAGTTTTGACTATAAGAGGAAGGCACACACACATTCCATTATGTCACACAATATTAATCGTTTTTCGAAAATAAGACAATTCATACTCGAATAGGAAAAAACCACATCTAATTGTCCGAAGTTGGAATCAAGGGTGTAGATATCAGACTTTGGGGTTGGTCTTATTTCTGATTCACCATATCGGATATTAGATATGCAAATATAAACACATAAAGCTCGAGGGGCTTTGTGTATATTGTCCACCTTTTGTTTTGGCATAAAAACCCACCCCTCTTTCAAATTTACAGCCTGTCACTCCTCCCCGGCCACTGCTCTATATCTCGCCCTTCACATAAAAAAACAGAGGAAATTCCCCACGCCGGAACCGAGGCTAGGTCTTGACCACCACACCGGAACCCCGCAGCCCTGCTCCGGCGGCCGCCCACTGCGGCGATCCAGCTGCCCGCCTCCACGTGCGGCCTCCCTCGACCTAGATCTCGCGGGGCACGCATGAGGGAGCCCCGAATCGGCCAGATCTAGGAGCGTCTTCCGGGTCGGCCGGCCCGTCATGCAATCCGGCGGTCCCCCCTCCGGCAGCTCGCGGAGCTCGCCGGCGTCGTCGCCCAGGCCGGACCAGCAGCCGCCGACACCGTCACAGCAACAGCAGGCTCAGCAGGCGCAGCACCTAGGGTTTACCAGGAACCAGGTGAGTCTGCCCCACCGCGGCGGCATGGCAGGGGGTTTGAATTTATTTCTGGTGGTTGGTTTTTTCCCTTCCGCGGGACGGCGCGCCATTGGTGGGGAAACGTGCCCTCCTCCTGCGCGCGCCCCCGCTCGTGCGGTCGTTGGGATTCGGGAAAAAAAACATCTGACGCGGCGAAAAGGCGGCGCTTTTATTGGGGGGACTTGCGGCCATCAACGGTAACGCTGGCTGGTTGTCTGGCTGGCTTCCTCCTCCCACTCCCAGTTGGAGTGCGAGTGCGTGGCTTGTCCTGTCCCATACGTCCCAGTTCTTCCCTTGGTGCTTGGTGGGGTTCAATGCGTTTTTGGGATGTCGATTGCATGTGGGCACCTCCGGTCCGGGTTCATGGGGACTGTGTATCTGGTGTTCGTGTTGATTTTGGATTTTTTGTTCTAAACAATTCAGTTCCCTGTCTTGGTTCTGGGGCGATTTTGGTTCAGCTCTGTTCCTCTTTGTGTTCTGTGTTTGTTTCTCAAGAATTCTCGGGGTTTTGCCTTTGCTAGATTGGCGATGCAGTTCTCCAATTGGGTTTTCAAGTTCTCTCTCTCTCTCTTTGGATCCCTCCTTAATTCTGAGTTTGATAGGGCCGCCTTCTATTGCAGGCAATGATGCATCACCATGAACAGCAGCAGCAGCAGCAACAATCCTACCAACCGGGTGGACCACATGGTATGATGGGACCCAGCGGCGGTGGCTTCCCTCAGTCCACGGGCCCGATGCCACCGTTCCAGGGTCAGAGGAACCTAGCCCAACCTGGTGGACTGCAGGGCATGGCTGGGGGCCAGCAGCACAACCAGAGCACGATGCAACAGCAGCAGGCGTACATGCAGTTTGTGATGCAGCAGCAGAAGTCCCATGGGATGCACCTCCAGCAGCAGCAGCAGCAGCAGGCCAAGATGAGTATGGCAGGGCCGTCTGCTGTGAGGGACCAAGACGTGTCTGCCAACCCCGCGAAGAGGCAGGAGTTTTTGGCCCTCCAGGCCCAGGCGCAGGCGCAGATGTTTAAGAGACAATCCGAGAATCTTCAGCAGGCAGAGAAGCAGACAGAGCAAGGGCAGGCAGGCAACGTCGAGCAGAGGAGCGGTGATATGAGGCCTCCTATGCCGCCGCAAGGAGTGTCTGGGCAGCAGATGTCATCAGCGGGCATGGTGAGGCCGATGCAGCCGATGCAAGGCCAAGCGGGAGGGGGCAGCATTGGTGGTATCCCGATTCAAGCTATCCATGCCTGGGCAAAGGAGATGAACATTGACCTGTCTAATCCCGCAAATGCGAATCTCATTTCTCAAATATTACCTGTTTGGCAGTCCAGGATGGCCGCCATGCAGAAGCAGCAGAACGAGACAAGCATGGCTGCACAGCAGCAACAGAATCAGCAAATGCTTCCTAGGCAGGTGAGCAGTGATGCCCCAGTAAATGGGAATATTCCTGGTCAGCCCCCACTGAAGCCCCGTCAGCCTCTCCCGCCTAGCTCTTCGGGTTCTGGTGGAGCAGAGACCAAAATGATGAATCCGAGCAACTTGCAGATGCAGCAAGAGTTCTCTGCGCATAACAGGGAAAGCTCAAACGAGAGGCCTGTGAGGCCGCCCATGACAATGGGCAACGCTGGGCAAATGATGCACATGACCCAAAGTTCTGGACCTGTGAATAAGATTCCTGAGAAGCCCAATCCAAAGAATGCCCTTACGAGCTCAGAAGCGATGCAGATGCAGTATGCAAGACAGGTGCAGCAGGCTAACCGAGCTAGCACCCCTACAGCGACCCCTGCTGATACCGGAGGATCACAGGCCCCAACACAAGCTGCCCGGCCGCATTCCAGTTTCACTAAACATCAACTTCATGTACTTAAAGCTCAGATATTAGCCTTTCGGCGTTTGAAGGTACAAGAAAATTAAATTTTGGCAGTGCCTTGTATTTAAGCTTTATTTTCTCTGGCATGTTCTGATAGACAATTTTGTTCAGCGGTTCAAGCTGACCAATCTCACACTGTTGCAATTCTTGTTTCTCTTTGGTTGCATCTCAGCGTGGTGACCGTACACTTCCACCAGAAGTTCTTGAATTAATCATGTCTCCTCCTCCTCCGCCGCCAGACTCGAAGGCACTGGTCTCTGGACCTTCAGCAACTCTTAACCGTGAAAGTTCTGCTACACTGGTCTCTGGACCTTCAGTAACTCTTAACCGTGAAAGTTCTGCTACAGTCGCCGCTGATGAACATGGAAGGGTCATGGAGAGTGGTGACAAAGCTCCTGAAAAACCTCCAATGTTAAAGGGTCCCTGTTTACCGAAGGTGGAGGTTCCTCCTTCAGAAGACAAAACTGGTTCTGCTAGTGGTCCCATGCAAGTGATGAAAGTTTCACCCAAGGAGCCTCCTCTTAGAATTGGACCAGTTTCAGCACTTGAACAAAGTAACACCACTCCTGTTAAATCTGAGCAGGAACCAGATAAGGGTATCCAGAGGACACCTGGGAGAAGTGATCAAAGTAGTGAAAGGGGGAAATCTTTACCGGCTGAAAGTGGTTCGGTAGATGCCGATCAGGCAAAAAGAGCAGCCTCTACAAGTAGCGCACCATCTCCCAGGGATGTTCCCAGAAAATATCATGGTCCATTATTTGATTTCCCGTCCTTCACTAGGAAACATGATTCTTTGCCCCCTGCAAATTACAACGGTGGTCTAGCACTTGGTTACGATGTGAAAGACTTGTTGGCTCAGGAAGGCATGATGGTTCTTGGCAAGAAACGAGAGGATAGCTTGAAAAAGATTAGCGGCTTGCTTTCAATTAATTTAGAGAGGAAAAGAATCCGACCAGATCTTGTATTGAGGTTACAGATTGAAGAAAAGAAGCTGAAACTCCTAGAGCAACAGGCTCGTATGAGGGATGAAGTTGAAGAGGTGCAACAAGAAATAATGGCAATGCCTGATAGGGTATACAGGAAATTTGTTAAGCAATGTGAACGTCAACGTGTTGAGCTTATAAGGCAAGTTCAGCAGACACAAAAGGCCTCGAGAGAGAAGCAGCTGAAGTCTATTTTCCAGTGGCGCAAGAAGCTTTTGGAAGCACATTGGGCTATTCGTGATGCACGAATAACTCGTAACAGAGGGGTGGCCAAGTACCATGAAAGAATGTTAAGGGAATTCTCAAAGAGAAAGGATGATGATCGAAGCAAAAGAATGGAGGCACTAAAGAACAATGACGTGGAAAGATATCGTCAAATACTGTTGGAACAACAAACTAGTGTTCCTGGTGATGCAGCTCAAAGATACAACGTTTTATCTTCATTCTTATCCCAGACTGAAGAGTATCTTTATAAACTCGGAGGGAAAATTACTGCTGCCAAGAATCATCAACAAGTAGAAGAGGCAGCAAATGCTGCAGCAGCAGCTGCACGGGCACAGGTATTATTGCGTTCGTTGCTTTGGGAAATGGAATTAGCCTTTTTACCATCTCCCTCTGGTTTCTTATTTCTGGGTTGTGAAATTCGATGGATAGTATGGCATGTTTTTTTTATCAGTTAAAATTTATTTTTGTTGAAGTGTGGAACTAGAAATTGTGTGGTGGGATGCGAGCCAGGGATGAAAATCGGAGCACAATGCTGCAATGGCACGGGAGTGGTGGAGAATGCTCATTACCCACCTACTCACCGGCAATATTTGGCCTTGGCATGCTGTCAACAACCAGCAGGAGCTTAATTTTCGTGCATGCTCTTTGCCCGCAGCTGTATGTTGGCCATTGGGCTAATAGAATGCTTGCCATGTAACCAGAAGACAGATAACAATTATACTGGACGAATCAACAGTTTCAGCCTCAATCAATATCTCTTGCCGATCAAAGAAAAGTTTAATGACCATAAAATTGGAAGTAACTGCAGTGCTTTTCATCTTCTGATGCAAATCAAAATTAGCATAGATCATGGCCCTGAAAAACTCAATAGCCTTTATTTTACCTTTCATTAACCTGTGTCCTGTGTGTGTATCAATATACTGGAATTTACTAGGGTATTTAAAAAATGGGCGTAACTGTACTTCCATGCATCGTACATCTGCCACATCTGTGCACTGCACTCTTTACTCTTAGGTTTATTGTTAGCTGTGGATAGTCGTATAAATAATGAGCTTGCCAATTGTGTAACAGGGTCTTTCTGAGGAAGAAGTGAAGGCTGCTGCACAATGTGCTGGTCAGGAGGTTATGATAAGGAACCAATTCTCGGAGATGAATGCACCAAGGGAAAACACATCTGTTAACAAGTAAGTAATAATTAACTAATGGGAAATGTTGTTCTATTGTGATGTTTTCTCTCAACTCACTAGGGATAAATTTATGTATGCTACTGACTTCTGAATAAAGTCCATATACAATTATTCAGTAGTTTGGAACCAACAGTTCGTTTTATATTTGGGATAATGGCTGTGCAGGCAAAATCTACTTATCAGCCTTAACAAACCTTGATATGTTTGTAGGTACTATACTTTGGCTCATGCTGTGAGCGAAAGAGTTACAAAGCAGCCCTCACTTTTGCGATTAGGAACTTTGAGGGACTACCAACTGGTAGGTCATTTCCCTTTAACCCAACTATTCACATGTAATAGTAATAATAATATACGTGGGACATGTTGGCCTGTCATCTTCATTTCAATTTTGTTTGCTGGTTACCCAGGTTGGCCTTCAGTGGATGCTTTCGTTGTACAATAACAAGTTGAACGGCATTTTGGCTGATGAGATGGGTCTTGGCAAGACAGTACAGGTGTGCCTTTGTTACTATGTTTTTCACCTGCTAGACTTTTGTTATCTCACTAGGATTGATTTCTCCACTCTTTCTTTCAATGCCATGCTACTACGATTGTATTTTCACAGTTGCACCTTTTCTTATACAGGTTATGGCATTGATTGCATACCTGATGGAGTTTAAAGGGAATTATGGACCACATCTCATTATAGTGCCAAATGCTGTCTTGGTCAACTGGAAGGTGCCATTTTTTGTTATATTATACTTCACAAAATCTTATGTGTTGTCTATTTTGTGGTACAGTTTAGAAATGTAACTTTCAATATCATTTCTGTTCTTTGTTCAGAGTGAACTGCTGAGCTGGTTACCTTCTGCATCTTGCATCTTTTATGTTGGTGCAAAGGATCAAAGACAAAAGTTGTTCTCTCAAGTAAGTAGTTTCTCTGTTAGCTTATTTTGTTGTACAGACATATCCGTCTTCCAACACACAACAGTCCTAGCTATAATGTTTACTGAACAATATTCTCTAAGGGGACGGATATTCAAAAAACCATGCACAATCTTATTTTGAAACAACCTGCTTACTGATTAGTATCATCATTTTAGACTTGTCGTCTTTTGTATTATTCTTATTGCTCTGAAGCATCCGTTCACTTGGTTTTACTATAAATGGTGAAAAGTGACTTACAACAAATGGGTTACCTGCATGAAAACAAACTCCTTTGCCAAACTGAACTCGACAACAAAAATACAAGATACAAAGTCATCATCTCACATGTCTCCATTTTTATTTGGAGTGAATGAAATTGTGTAGCACATAGTGCTGTTTTAGTTTTCTACAGTCGAGATATGCTCTAGGTGCTGTATAGGAGTGGAATTTCTCAATTTAATGGGCCATCAGTATATCCCTGTTTATTCCCAAACTGAACTTAATTCTTGACTTTTTTTGTTATTTCTCCTAGATAAGCTTATTTGGCAGCGAATGTATGTGAATTTTGTTTAGCCCTTTGGTTTGGCTGAAAGTTTTGCTTCTCTGAATCTGATATTCTCTCTGATATCATCTTGCAGGAGGTTTTGGCTGTCAAATTTAATATTCTTGTAACAACATATGAATTTGTTATGTTTGATCGTTCCAAGCTTTCAAGAATTGATTGGAAGTACATTATAATTGATGAGGCCCAACGAATGAAGGACAGAGAGTCAGTCTTGGCTCGTGATCTTGATCGTTATCGTTGCCAGCGGCGTCTCCTTCTCACTGGCACTCCTCTACAGGCAAGCCCAATTGATGTGTATCGCTAATTTTCAACTGATGGTGATATAGCATTACACTGTGATATGTCGAAGAAGCGTTTGTTCCTGGAAGTAGCTTTTATTTTTTGTGTCTATATATACTTGTTTTACCACATGAGTTTGTTTATGTTTGAATTATTTTCGGTTGTTGTTTAATTTATTTTTTCAATTATTTCAGAATGATCTCAAGGAACTCTGGTCCCTTCTGAATTTGTTGCTACCAGAAGTCTTTGATAATCGCAAGGCATTTCAAGATTGGTTCTCAAAGCCTTTTCAGAGGGATGCTCCTACACCTAGCGAAGAAGATGATTGGTTGGAGACCGAGAAGAAAGTGATTATTATTCACAGGCTGCATCAAATTTTGGAACCTTTTATGCTACGAAGGCGTGTTGAAGATGTTGAAGGCTCACTTCCACGGAAGGTACCTTCCTTTTGCGCTTGTCACTCACTGTTAATATTAACGTGTCCAAGGTAACAACATACTCGTTGGTAACTTGGTTCTTTAAGTTTGAAGCATTATTAACTTGGCATGTCATTTGCAGGATTCTATTGTTTTGAGGTGCAAAATGTCTGCCGTTCAAGGCGCTATATATGACTGGATCAAATCCACTGGCACCATTAGGGTTGATCCTGAAGATGAGAAAATACGTATTCAAAGGAATCCAATGTACCAGCCCAAGACATATAAGAATCTCCAAAACAAATGCATGGAGCTGAGGAAAGTTTGTAACCATCCTTTGCTGTCATACCCTTTTATGAATTACTATGGGAAAGATTTTATTATCAGATCCTGCGGGAAGTTGTGGAATCTTGATAGGATTCTCATTAAGCTTCATAGGTCTGGTCATCGTGTACTCCTCTTCAGCACTATGACAAAACTTCTTGACATCCTGGAGGACTATTTGCAATGGAGGCAACTTGCTTACAGGCGAATCGATGGAACAACTAGCTTGGAAGACCGTGAGTCAGCAATTGTTGATTTCAATAGGCCTGGTTCTGATTGTTTTATATTCTTGCTTAGTATCCGTGCTGCTGGCAGAGGTCTGAATCTTCAGAGTGCAGACACTGTTGTAATTTATGACCCTGATCCGAATCCACAAAATGAAGAACAAGCAGTTGCTAGGGCCCATCGTATAGGGCAGACTAGGGAGGTAAAGGTTATTTACATGGAGGCTGTTGTTGATAACATCTCAAGTTATCAGAAAGAGGATGAGTTAAGGAATGGAGGAAGTGGAGATCTGGAGGACGATCTTGCTGGAAAGGACAGATACATGGGTTCAATCGAAAGTCTCATCCGCAGCAATATCCAACAGTTCAAGATTGATATGGCAGATGAAGTCATTAATGCTGGTCGTTTTGATCAAAGAACGACCCACGAGGAAAGGCGCATGACTTTGGAGACCCTACTGCATGACGAAGAGAGGTATCAGGAAACTCTTCATGATGTTCCTTCACTACAGGAAGTTAATCGTATGATTGCTCGGAATGAAGATGAAGTCGAGCTCTTTGATCAGATGGATGAAGAATTTGATTGGACAGGAGATATGATGAAACATAACCAGGTTCCAAAGTGGCTCCGCGTCAGCTCTACAGAGCTTGACTGTGTTGTGGCGAGCGTAACCAAAAAGCCTTCCAGAAATGCGTCTGGCAGCAGTGTGCCTGACACCAGTGACAAACTCGAAAAAAGAAGGGGCCGACCGACGGAGGCTGGTAAGTACTCCATCTACAGGGAGTATGATGATGATGAAGATGACGAGGAATCTGATGAAGATGATGAAGAGAGGAATACATCACCTGTTCCTGAAGAAGGTGAAACAGGAGAATACGAAGACGATGAGGAAAATGATGATTCAGCACCTGATGATAACAAAGAAGATCAATCGGAGCCAGAGGAAGAAGAGCATATCAATGATGATGGATACAGTTTTCAACATGGGAAGGGGAGCAGAAAAGCTCATAAGTCTGAAGAAGCTGGTTCTACAGGATCTTCATCTGGAAGCCGGAGATTACCACCACCTGCCCCATCCTCATCTTTGAAGAAGTTACGGTCTCTGTCTGCATTAGATGCCCGCCCAGGCACTTTTTCAAAAAGAGCTGTATGTCTGAGACCTGGCACCTATTTATCTCTTCTTTCTTTTCCACTTCCAATTTCTTCATGGAAGTTAACGTACAATTCTCTTTTTGCTGATGATTTGCAGACAGATGACCTAGAGGAAGGAGAGATTGCATTATCAGGGGACTCGCCTATGGATCTACAGCAGTCAGGCAGCTGGAACCATGAACGAGATGACGGTGAGGATGAACAGGTGCTGCAACCAAAAATAAAACGCAAAAGGAGTATACGTTCTCGGCCAAGACCTAATGCAGAAAAACAGGAAGATAGATCTGGTGTAGATGGTACTTTCCCCCAACGTGGTGCTCGCCTTGCATTCCCAGGAGATGGTGATTATGATTCACAGTTGAAGTCTGAGCAAGATGCCCATAATTTTGTGGATCCTACTTCCAGGCAGCAAGACACAGTTCATCCGATAGTGAAGCAGAAGCGTAACATGCCATCTAGAAAGGCCTCTCCTGCTACTTCTAGGGCAGGGAAATCCACCCACTTGTCTGGGTCTGGCAAGGTCGGGGATTCTAAGATGTCTGACAGTACACAAAGAAAGGTTAGCATAAAACCTTCATTTCTTTGTATGCTTAAGGTGGTTTACTTTGTTAAACTCATTAGTTCCTTTTCCTTAAAAGGATCTTGGAGAACAAGGTTAACTTCTGTGGCGAATACTCGTATATGTAGTTTATTGTAGTGCACTCTTAGCAAACATGGCTTTTGGCATGTCTGGATCTCATGCCCAGTGTGCCAATACCTGTTTGGTTTGTTTTTTCTTGAAATGATGAGTACAGAAATTGCTTAATGACTCGCGTTATGTTTATTTGGAACTATTTGGCGAGCAAAAACATAATAATGTACTATGAAAAGAAACATTGCCCTTATGGGAGTAAGTTGGCTTTCCTCATCTTACGAGTTTCGCGCGTGTTTGCTTTGCAAGCAAGGTCTTGGAAGTCTCTGATCACATCACCTCGGTAGGCAATGCTAGATGAACTGTTGTTTGGTTAGTAATAGAACCAGACATGCCTTCCGGTTCCTGTGGCACTTCTGCAGCAAAATTGTCCTATTCGGTGACCTGTATCTTTGTTAAAATTTAGAGAGCTGTGATCTCTGGAAGAAATGAACATTAATTTTCTATCCTGTACATACAGAATTTATCAGCAGAGCTTAATGATTATGCTATCTGGAACTTGCGATTGCTTCTGTTTGTGTTTGTGTTTGTTTTTGCTCACATCCTATGGCCTTTTATAAATCAGCTCTTATTGCTGGGTTATAATTTATCTCATGTTCCATCACTGCAGTGCAAGAATGTAATAAGCAAGCTTTGGAGGAGGATTGACAAAGAGGGCCATCAAATCATACCCAACATAGCTTCTTGGTGGCGAAGGAATGAAAATCCCTCATCCAAAGGCGTGGCTGGCAATACCCTTGACCTACAGAAAATTGAACTACGAGTTGATGGTTTCGAGTACGGCGGTGTAGTTGAGTTCATAGCGGACATGCAGCAAATGTTGAAAAGTGTGGTTCAACATTTCAGCTACAGGCATGAGGTAATCTATATGTATATTATATTAATCTTAAAGTCATGTAAATTGTGACAGCGTGACTATTGTAATAGAATCTCAATTTGCTCCGTTGATATGCAGGTCCGAGTAGAAGCGGAGACTCTCCATAACTTATTCTTCAACATAATGAAGATCGCCTTCCCAGATTCCGACTTCCAGGAGGTCAAGGACGCAATGTCGTTTGCAAATCCTGGCGGAGGGGCAAACAGCAGTGCAGCAAAGCACTCAGCTTCAGGCCATAAGCGACGTTCTGCTACCACTGAAGCGGAGCCGCATGGTTCTGGTAGTGGCAAGCATAGCCAGCACGGGTCGGTCGGCGAGGCTCCTAGCCGGGTCAAACCTGAGAGGCATTCTGGACCAGGTAGCAGGGATCTGAACCCTGAAACGGCAGGGCTGTTGCTGCCGCATCCCAGCGATCTGTTCATAGTCAAGAAGAAACGACAGGATCGGCTGAGGACAAGCATCGGGTCTCTGTCCAGCTCTGGCCGAGGACCACTCTCACCCCCAACCAACCCTGGGCGGATGGTCCCGTCGCCCTCCCCCAGAGGCGTGAGGACGCCGTTCCAGAGGGATCCCCACCCGTCCCAACAGTCCATGCCTGGATGGGGTGCGCATTCCGACCGTGGAGGAAGCTCGTCGCCTGGCATCGGAGACATCCACTGGGCCAAGCCTGCCAAGAGACAGCGGACCGACAGCGGGAAGAGGCGGCCGAGCCATCTGTGATGTACATTCTCCAGCATCCCCTGACTGGCCCTACCTACCCTTGTTGTTTACTTACAGGCTTGAGAAGAAAAATATGGGGTAGGAGTATTTCTTGTATGTTGGGTATTTATTTGTTTTACTGTAAAGAGGAACTCTTTTTAGCCTTCTTGTTATGTGGTAGCTAGTGCAGCTAGAGAAATGCATGCATCCTCATGTCTAAAGGAACAGTGAAATGAAATAGTTGGCTTTAATAATTTACTAGCGGTGTAGATTGATTATCCTTCGTTGTATGCCCCCATGACCAAATTGTTACTACCAGAAACTAATTAAGGGGGCCTGTCTGCTGTATTGTCTTGATCTGCTGGAACTGAAAAGTTCTCTCGAAGCAGAGGATGTGAACTTGTCATTTGATGATCTTGTTTGAAGCTTGAAGATAGACGCCACATATGCATACTGAGTAGTAAAATGTCTGATCATGCAATGCATAATGTCTGTAGCTGGAAGAGTATATAGTTGTGTATATGTATATTCCACCCAAATTGTTTCTTACTAGATGTACTAAATGATGTAATCCGTTTATTTTCTTAAAAATGGAAATTCATGTTTACAAGTTAAAAAACATTCCTGGATGTACTCAATGATGTAACTTGCAACCTGCATGCATGTTTTTAATATACTTTACCACTTATCAGATTTGGCATTTTAGTGTAGTCTAGAATTCAAGGTATTTAGCAGGATACAGCATCGATTACATTTAGATTTTTTTTTGAACTTGTAAAATTGATTTTCTAATTAAGAAAAAAAAGGGATCATTGGAGCTTGGGAGCCAAAGAGAGTATCCGGGATTCAAATAGCTACTAGACAGGCTGCCCTGCGTTCTGCCACGGCGTCGGTATTTTGTTCGTGTGTCGCAGAAACAACGACGTTTATTTTGAGCGAGGGATCGTTTTAGTGGGCAGTCCTAGTCCTCGTTTGGTTCGTGGCGTGTGATGACTATTGTTACTTTTACTTAATGTGCAAAGGAATTAGGAAGAGTTGTGTTTGATTGCCTTCTCAGAGTCCGATTCATCTACTTTCATGATGTCTTTGGCGAGTGTAACCTCTAAATTTTTTGTACATTTCGAAACATATCTCTGAATCGGTGGCATCAGCTGACTGTTTTTATAACATTTCGGGACAAATCTGGCGATGCTTATTTATCACCCGTTGGTGGAAAGTTGGTTATGCCGATGGATGCGGCGGCCGTATCAGAAGTATCGCCTATTCCGCAGCTCGACTTGGTGGTTTCAACATAAGGAATGAAAAGGTACACCCAAGAAAGGAAAGTTTGCAGTTTAAGGTGGTAGTCCATATGAACCAACCTCCAATGGTAGAACAGATACAGAGTAAGACCTACATTAGATAGCTGAAAGTTTTTTTTGATTGAAGGATATATAGAACGTACACATAGGATGATGACTACAAAACAACAACACGGGACTTCAAGCACACAACCGCATGGCCTAAACAACACAACGAACCCCACAAACACGATGTGCAAGGGTAGAGCAGCCGGCTTCATTCCCCAAAAGATAACTTTATCCGTCCACAACCTAACCGCAACCACTTGGTGCACACAGCAAAAACACCACCCATGCACACCAGCACGGCGAGGACCATCTCCTACGACAATTACCGCTGCCATCCCTGAAACAATAACATAAATATAGTAAGGAACTGCTGAACCCAAGGGGGAATAACTGGCAGAAAAGTAAGAAATAGATGCTAATTCTTTATACCTTTTAGTCCACATCATCCATACTTGAGACGTGGTGCGCTATGCTAACTAGCTCACTAGCAAGCTCTTCTTGCCATCCAGACATCGAGCTATCAGAAGCCGCACCTTTGACTATCAAGAAGGGAAGTACATTGTCGTGTCGAACGAAGATGCGTGACTGAACAACAATGCGTTTCCTCTCTCAGGCACAATGTGCCATCAAAGTCGCCCCTCCAGCAATGTGATGTAACTGTGCAAATTGGCTACATGCCACATTGTAGAAACGGTAATTTACATCATCCACATTGTACCCAGTTTCGAGCATAATCTTCTGATCTGTTTTTTCCCAGGCTCTCCCATGCGCCTACTTCCGACCGACGCGGTGATCTATACGTTTTCCTAAGCTTAAATCCAAAAGGATTTTCCCTGGCTAGCAAATTATATCTGATCCAAGCCACCATCCTTCTAGACCTTGGGCTATAGAGGCCCTCAGTGTAGACACATAGGCCAAGCCACGCTATCATATCACGTGCCACAACCATTTAAGACAGACGTATCGTCTGCAAAAATAATAAACCATAAGTACTCTCCTTTCAGAAGAAAGTAGAAGTTTCGAACAAAGATTGGGTGTAAAGAAAGTAAGAAGTTCTAAAGAAAGTAAGCCCTTTGCACCAAGAACAGATCTTTGTTTACTCAAGGAGCAAATATGTCCAGCACTGAACAAACCCGTGTCCTACACCGCCAAACGTACACTTTTCCCCGTGGAAACCAGTTCTCCTTAGGATTACCAAGAAACTGATTTTTTTACAGCTCTAGCCTAACATGCACGA
The DNA here is from genome assembly GCA_916181665.1 of Avena sativa. NCBI lineage: Eukaryota > Viridiplantae > Streptophyta > Magnoliopsida > Poales > Poaceae > Avena > Avena sativa. The sequence goes on along the minus strand of OV702291.1, from coordinate 122,917,167 downwards.
TCCGCCGTGCCACATTTGCCTTGATCCAACACCTTGTGACCGGCGTGGTAGCGTCACATCATTGTTAATTCATAAACTGAACAAAGCATTCATATATAACACAAAAACCCTACGAATATTCATGGACGCCCAAAAAAGAAAGATGCAGAGTTACTAATTCAACCGCTAAACAACAGAATGCACCCGCTCAGCTCTTGAATCGCACAAAATTTTAGAGCTTGAACTTTCTACATCTATCTTTTCTACTACTAATTTACTTCTAAACATTACTTGCTAGCACATATACATCCTCTAGCTTGATCTTAAACTACAAATCAATTGTCACATCAAAGTTCTATCATGCCAGGCACCATAGTCTTAGCAAGTAGATTTTTTTAACAATATGGAAATGGGAGATTGACCTAGTTTGAAACTAACTAGTGAAACAGAGTTAATAGTTTATCCGAAGTTCTATGTCAAATATACATTATACATACTGCATACCGTAACTAAGAGACTATCTAGATTAGTTCTATTTTTGTAATAAGAAAATATGGCTGAAAAATCCAGACGTAATGCATAACCCACGAGAAAAACTAAGTGCCTCACATATGTGCAGAATGCTATGATCATCGTGAGGAGTTTCCGGGTCAAAATCAAAACGTCACATTAAGCTCTCGTAATGTTTACCTAATAACACATATTGTTTCCTACCATGGGCCGTATGAAGAGAGGCATGTATTCATGATCAATTTTCAATAGGTCATCATGTACACCTGATAGCTTGGGCTGCATGGTCTTATAGAGCTCCATGAGGACTACAACATTATCCTTGTCCAACAATTTTATGCCACCGTTGTATTTGATCATGATGAGGCAAGGGCCATGACATGGTTGAATGGTAACGTCCACTGCACTGCAAACTTCGATGATTTTGCCAGATCCATTCACTAGCCTTTCAGTGCGTGTCTATTCCTGTTGGTCACCGCATGCATGATGCCGCTCTTGGCGAAGATAAAGGCAAGCTCGCAACTCTCTACGGGAGTAATGCCACTATTGGGGAGTCCAAGGGACTCAATACTCTCTACAATTTGTTGTTAAGGATCTTTCGCCACACCATTGCTCCTAGTGCTGGAAATGATGATGCTATTCGGTGTGGACTTATCAACTTGCTCCATCATGCTCACAAAGTGGTTTTTGCTGGGCCTACTACCGAAGGATTCAACATTGATGTCATGAACTTCAGTTTTGAGGAGATGTATCATGCCATACTTTTCAGAAAATTTCCACCGTATGCAGCTCTTGTGATGAGGCTCATCAACACTCAGCCTCATGGTTCACCTCTTGCACTTCCTCCTAATCTTGAAGAACATGTTTCCATGGCCCTCCAAAGGAAAGGGAGGATGGGTCCAGCTCCTAGACATCACTATGCTAGTGAGGATGATGAAATTTCTGAGGCAGAGCGGGCTCCCACTCCTCCAAGGGGCTCTAGAAGGAAGACTGCCTCCAATATTCCTTTTCCACCTGTCACTCGTGAGTATGTCCAGGAAAAGGTTAAGAAGGCATCCTTTTGGGAGAAGACGCTATGTTGCATGAATGTGGATATTCGCAAAGAACAACATGCATCTTATAAAATCAACCGCAGAACTGAGAAGCTCCTTAATGAGATCAAGGTTCAAGGTGAAGAGGAAGAACAAGAAGAATACAATGATGAGCATGGGCTGGACCGTCTAAGGAATCGGATTGCACTCTCTCCTTTGGTTCATGGAATGCAAAGAACAACATCCTAGTTGATTGGAAGACCTTCTCTGAGGTCACGCTGGCTTTGGTTCTCAGGATACATCCTCCTCCTGAAGGGAATATGCCCGAGAGGAAATAATAAAGTGGTTATTATCTTATTCCATGTTTATGATAAATGTTTATTTTACATGCTAGAATTGTATTGATCGGAAACATCAATACATGTGTGTTTAATAAACAAAAAGGGTTCCTAGTTATGTCTCTCTTATAGACTAGCTTGTTGATTAACAAGATGATCAAGGTTTCCTGATCATGGACATTGGATGTTGTTAATAACAAGGTCACACCATTGGTGGAATGATGTGATGAACATTCATCCGAAGTATAGCATTACGATCAAAGTCATTATGTTTATATTGCTATAATATCATACGAAGTAATCTTTATCCTTAGACCATGAGATCATGTTAATTGCTAACACCGGAAGAGTATCTTGATAACATCAAACATCACACCGTAACAGGGTGAATATAAAGGTGCGTTCAGTGCTACGAAGGTGTTATGTTGAGGCTCATGGATCAAGAGTGGGATTTGTCCATCCCGATGACGGATAGATATACTCTGGGCCCTCTCGGTGATATCACATTGAAATAGCTTGCAAGCAAGTGATGTGATCACTAGAATGTTATATCACGGGAACGAGAAAAGAGTGCATGTCGGTAACGAGATCAAACTAGGTATGGAGATACCGATGATCGAATCTCGGACATGTAATATATCGCGGGACAAAGGGATTTAGTTACTAGCGTTAAAGGTTCTCACGATCACAGAAGTCATCGTTGAATGTGTAGGAGTCAGTATGGATCTCCAGGTCCCGCTGCTGATTATTGATCGGAGAGGGGTCTCGATCATGTCCGCATATTCGCGAACCGTAGGGTGACACACTTAAGGGATACCGACACTATTTGGAGCAAATATGTTTCAGATAAAGATTTAAGAAAGCACTGGAATTATTTCAATAGACACCGAAACTGTTTCGGGTGAAATTGCTGAAATTGGTTCTGCATGTAATATTGAAATGTTGCAGGGGGTTTTATGTGAATGTTTGTTAATTAAAGTAATTAACAAAATTCTGAATAAAAATAATAAAAGAGTTTTATTAAATGAGAGAGCATTAAATTTGGAGAAATTTAATGCATTTAAAGTGGAGACTTTAAAAGAGAATATGAAGGGGCAAATTTATGTGGAGGGAGTTACCACCACATGAATGGAGGAGGTGAAGAGTCACCTCCTCCATGCGCCGGCCATGAAGGAGGGGCACCCCCTCCTCCTATAAAAGGCCACCCCCTCCTCACTTCTCACACACACCTCCTTGTGAAGGATCTCTCCCCCCCTCTAGTATTATTCCCCCATGGTCTCGGATTAGCGAGATACATGTTTCCGGTGGCTTTATATGGAAAGGAGTTGCTGCTTTTGCTGCTTTGCTGGAGCGAGGGATGGAGGTTGTCGGGGTACCGGACGTGTGTGCGATCACGGATGCACCGCTGCTTTGCGGTGCTAGACTTGGTGCTGCTGGAGCTGGATCTGATGGACGTGCTGGAGCCGGACCTGCTGAACTTCCTCATGATCTTGAGATCGGCAAGTGTACGACTACATCTACCACGAGTTCCTACTCGTTAACAAAGCTCGTTGTCTACGAGGGTAAGTTCTCGTTGAATGTATGTCCACCCGTTGCTTTGTACCTAGTAGATAGATCTTGGCGTGTAGTTCACACCGTAGGAATTTTTTTGTTTTCTATGCTGCGGACCCAACAGTGGTATCAGAGCCTGATCTATGCGTAGGTGCTTAGCATGGGTAGTACACATATGTTGATATGTGGGCGATGATGATCATGTTATTGCATCTTCTATGTATTTTGGATATTGGTGGCATAGTGGGATGAAGCGGCCCGGACCAACCTTACATGTCATCGTACATGAGAACGGTTTCACGACTGACATGCAATTTGTTTTGCATAAGTGGCTGGCGGGTGTCTGTCTGTCCTACTATAGTCAATATCTGATTTACAACGAGTTGCTAATAATTTGGTTATCCTCGTTGTGGTTCATGTTCGTAGGTAAGAACGGTTCTATCTCCGAAAGCCCTAAGCCATGTAAAACTTGTAATTGATAAATTAGAGGCGTATAGTTTAGATCGTTGCTGGGCTAGTGTCTTGATATGGTATTGTTGTAAGTAGATGTATGACAGATACTCTTACAACACATTCAACGTGTAAGTTCCATATACCTTGGCCTTACACACAAAGGAATGATAGAGATCATACCACGATGCAAATGATAGAGATCAAATGCATGGACCATATCATCTCACTTTACACATTAGATGTTAGCATCTTATACTGCTAGTTTGGCGCTTTCTGTAGCATTGTAAGATGATCCCTCTTTTAGATATCAAGATAAAAATGTGTTCTTCCTTAAGTATGCACCGTTTTGTGGATCGTATTTCGAGACATCACGTGATGATCGGGTGTACTCGACTCTACGCTTTCATACAAACGGGTGTAAGACAGTTTTACACATGCGAGTACTAATGTTCTTACTTGGCGAGCCTAGCATGTACAGACATGGCCTCGGAACACAGACCAAAAGGTTAAGCATGAGTCATATAGTTGATATGATGCCCATATAGATGCTCGCCTTTGAAGCTACATCAACTCACGTGATGATCGGACTTGGTGTAGTGGGTTTGGTTCATGTAATCACCAAAAAGGCACGAGGGATGTCGTTCTTGAGTGGGAGTTCATTTCTAATTTGGATTAGTCGAACCAAATTTGTCATAAATTAAATCAAAGTGAATTTGCATAGTTTGTTGTAGTCATTGGCATTCGTTTTCTACCTTATGCCTAGTTTTTATTTGAGATAATAGAACTATAGAATTCTGGATAATTACTTTACGAACTGGTATCGTATTGTTTTGAATGTCAATTTAAAGTTTATAAGTCCTATTGCAAACTTTCAGCAAACTCTATTTACTTCATGAAGTTTAATAAGTAGTATTAAATCAAGAGTAAGAATTCCAATGTTAGTATCTAAAGTATCATGTTTGCCTCCATGATTATTGATATTCAAAAAGTTGTTTTAATATCAAGATTATATTGGAGCTGGAAATTGTTTCAGAAACCATCATGTGTGAAAGATATTGTGATATCCGAAACAATGTTTTTGGTTGCATTATGATAGAGTATAATTTAGCAAAATACATGTTCTCATATTGTATGAGAATTTGTGAAGGATGGAGATGCTAGGCATCCGAATCTACCAAAAAGGTTTTGGGAACTGATATTATACTCACGATTCTTCCTTATAGGCTATAGTAGCTTGATCATGAAGTTGTCATGATAAGGATGAATAGAAGATGTAAGTAAAATGTTTACTACACTAATAGATTACTAAAGAATGGATTTTTTGAAAGAACACCAAACATTTGATGATGGTGATCCACTTCAAAGTGCAAGTCCAAAGGTATTAGTATTTGACTATATATGCTTTGTACCATGTGTCATGTTGATGACACCACTATTGATGTTGATAGATTCTTTTAAAAGAAAAGGAATTGCTGAAAGAGAATCTATAAAATATTTGGCAAAAAATAAAAGGTTGGAGATGTCCAACTTAGGTATATAGAAGATATACATGTTATGGCTATATTCCTTGCTTGTTAAACAATGTGGTTCTTAGGTATTGAATACCGAATTGGTTGGTATGAAGTGTCATACAGGACAACGCAATTCATGAACTATAATGGCCTAAGTAACTACCAAGAGAATGAGTGATGATGTTCATCGGAAACAAATAAAGTGTTATTGTGTTTTTCATTGTCATCAAACCAAGCCTTCAAGATTTGTTTAAATAATTGTTATTTTGTTCCGGTATTACGAGAACAATGGTTGTTCAAATAAATTACCGTATTCCATAAAGGATGGATGAACTTTTACAAGTCTAGTGGGAGAAATCACATCCATAAACATTATTGCTAAAATGACGCAAGACAAATGATTAAAAGATCACCTATGAAGTGACATCGCTGTTTTAAATTATATTGGAAATAAACATGAAGAAACTCCATGTTGATGGATTTTTGGAGTCTTTTGATTTTGATCAATTGACGCATGTGAGACTTTACTCGAGATAATTGAAACTCCGTCCATAGGCCAGAGAGGAATGGATGACTAGCTTATTGGAAATTGTGCATGCTGATGTGCATAGTCCATTATGTGTAGCCATATGCGATGGATCTTTTTGCTTCATATGCTTTCTCTGAAAATTTGAGTGAATATATCTGTATATTTACTTAATAAGGAAGAAGTATGAAACATTTGAAAGTTGTTCAAAGACTTTCAAGATGAAGTGAAAAATCATTGTAACAAGAAAATAAAGAGTTTATGATTCGATCATAAAGGAAGATATTTGAGTTACATGTTTAGCAAAAACACCTAAGACTTGAGGAATTGTTCCATGATTTGTGTTCCCCGATAAACCATAGGAGTATGGCATATTTGAGAGATGAAATCAAACCATGTTTGACATGGTAAGATCAAAGGTGTCATTTATAAAACTGCCATTATGTTTTAAGGATTGAAGCTTTAGAGACTACCGCTTTTACACTGAAAAGAGCACCATCGTGATCCGTTGAAATGACACCATATGAGTTATGGTTTGGGATAAAACCCGAATTGTCTTTTCTTAAATTTTGGTATGCTATGCATAAGTAAAATGTTTACAACCAAAGTCGGATAAGCACGTCTTTGTAGGTTATCCCAAAGAATTTGTTGGGAATTTCTCCATAACACCAAGGACAAAAGAGTTTGTTACTTGGAACATCAAATTTCTTGAGAAGGAATTGTTCGTGAAAAGTTAAGTGGGAGGACAATAGAACTTTGATAAGGTTGTTGAACCTTAGCTATATGTGCTAAGTAGCGCAGCGCCGGAAAGTGTCCCGGTGGCGGCCACAATGCTCATGGCTCTCGTGATTACAAAAGGTGTGATCTCAGAGATTAAAGTTCCTATAGAACCGTGTGGGTCGGTAAGAATCAAATAGTAAGATTTGATAAGCAAGTCGTTATTGTTTTGACAATGATGAACCGACTACATGCAAAGAAGCGATGATGGACCCTGACTCCATAAAATGACTAGAAGTCATAGAATCCATGATAGTATCCATACACGAGAAATCAAGTTTCTGAACTTGGAAGACCCTTCGGAAAGGCGTGAAGCCTATCGGTCGTGTTTGGATATATAAAGAAATAAGACATGGATGTTTAACATCTATGAAATAGTCGACATGTCGAAAATAAGTTTACGACAATGTTCAAGGAGTTGACTATGACAAGATTTGATCTTTCATAGCGACATATATGTTGGATATATGCCCAAGAGGCAATAATAAAGTGGTTATTATTATATCTTTATGTTTATGATAAATGTTTACATCCCATGCTATAATTGTATTAACCGGAAACATTAATACTTGTGTGTTTTGTAAACATAAAAGAGTCCCTAGTAAGCCTCTTGTTAAACTAGCTTGTTGATTAATGGATGATCATGGTTTCCTGATCATGGACATTGGATGTCGTTAATAACAAGATCATATCATTAGGAGAATGATGTGATGGACACACACCCATAGTAAGCATAGCATAAGATCAAGTCATTAAGTTCGTTTTTCTACAAGCTTTCAAATACATAGTAACCTAATCCTTCGACCATGAGGTTATGTTAATCACCATCACCGGATGGATACTTTGATGACATCAAACAACGCTTCGTAACTGGGTGGTTATAAAGGTGTCATTGGGTATTCTGAAAGTATGTGTTGAAGCGCATGGACCAAGATTGGGATTTGTCCATCCATATGACAGATAGATATGCTCTGGGCCCTCTCGGTAGAATGTCATCTAGTTAGCTTGCAAGCATGTGACTAGGTCACAAGGGATGACATTTCACGGAACGAGTAAAGAGTACTTATCAGTAACGAGGTAGAACTAGGTATGGAGATACCGACGATCAAACCTCAGATAAGTAGAGTATCGCGTGACAAAGGGAATTGGTTTCGTATGTTAATGGTTCTATCGATCACAAAGTCATCCTTGAGTATGTGGGAGCTGTTATGGATCTCCAGATCCCGCTGATGGTTATTGATCGGAGATGTGTCTCCATCATGTCTACATGTTCACGAACCGTAGGGTGACACACTTAAGGTTCGAAGTTGTTTTAAGTAGATATGGAATGTGCGTTGGAGACCGAATGTTGTTTGGAGTCTCGGATTGGATCCGAGACATCACGAGGAGATCCGGAATTGTCCGGGGAATAAGATTCATATATTGGGGATCATTTTCTAAGTTAGGAAATGTTCTAGAGTATTTGTATGGGGATTCTAGAAGGTTTCAGAATGTTCCAGAAGGTTCTAGAAGATTTCTTGGAGTTTACTTGAAAACCAAGAAAGGATCAAGGAATCCTTGTGGGGTAAGACAAGGATTCGTGGGGGAGTAGGACTCTCCCCCACCTCCTTGATCCGCCGGCCAAGGGAGAGGGGAGTCCTACAAGGACTCCACCTCCCCATGGCGCCTCCCTCCTTTAAATAGAGGGGTGGAGGCACAAGCCCCTTGCCCCTTCTATTCTCTAGATCTCAAGTTGCCTCTCTCCTCCTCCTTCCCTCTACTCTGGCTTAGGCGAAGCCCTGCAGAATTCTCTACTCCACCACCACCACCACACCGTCGTGCTGCTGGGATTCCGTGGAGAGATCTACTACCTCCGCTGCTCGCTGGAACGGGGAGAGGAAGGTCTGCTTCGACTCCGCACGTGTGACCGACTGCGGAAGCGCTGCCGGAACGCGGCGCCGGAAGGATTGTCTACTCGATCTTGAGATCGGCAAGTGATCGACTACATCAACCACGAGATCCGATCTCGTAACGCTTTCGGATCTACAAGGGTTAGTACAGATCTATCTCGTTGCACATGTCTAATAGATTAGATCTTGGCTTTTATCTAGATTAGATCTGGGTTTTGTTCATTCTTGCGGTAGAATTTTTTTGTTTTACATGCTACGAACCCATCAGTGGTATCAGAGCCGTGTCTATGCGTAGATCTGTTGCACGAATAGAACACAATGGTTTTGTGGGCGTTGGTGCTCGTGCCGTCTTTTGCTTTGTGTACTTTGCATCTTGCGGTATGGTGGGATGAAGCGGCTCGGGCTAACCTTACATGTCATCGCACATGAGACTTGCTTCACAGTTGACGTGCAACTCGTATTGCACAAGTGGCTTTGCGGGTGTCTGTCTCTCCCATCATAGTATAGATCCAATTTACACTTTGCACTTGATAGCACTTGGATCAACGTTGTAGTTCAGTTTCGTAGGTAAGATCCGTTCTTATTCGAAAGCCCCAAACCACGTAAAACATGCAAAGAAAATTAGAGGCGTCTAACTTGTTTTTGCAGGGTTTTTGTGATGTGATATGGCCATCATGTGATTGTGATTATATTTGATGTATGCAATGATCCTTGTTGTAATATGGCAACCAGCAGGAGCCTAATGGTTGTCTTTAATTCTGTTAAGACCTGCGTGTCTATTCATCATGTAATAGCTTTATTCCAAGTAGTTGTAATAGTTGCTAGTGATGATGGACAACCATGAAGCGGCGCCACTGACCTTGACGCAATGCTGGTGATGATGGAGATCATGTCCGTGCTTTGGAGATGGAGATCAAAGGCATAAGAAGAAAGGGCCATATCATATCACACTAATTATGAATTGCCTGTGATGTTAATCCTTTATGCATCTTGCATTGCTTAGATCGCGACGGTAGCATTATAAGATGATCCCTCTCACTAAATATCAAGTAATAAAGTGCTCGTCCTTAGTAGGCACCGTTGCTAAGACTCGTCGTTTCGAAGCATCTCGTGATGATCGGGTGTGATAGATTCTACGTGTGCATATGACGGGTGCAAGCCAGATTTGCACATGCGGATACTAAGGTTAACCTTGACGAGCCTAGCATGTACAGACATGGTCTCGGAACACGGAATACCGAAAGGTAAAGCATGAGTCATATGGATGATATGATGAACATGTTGATTGTTCGCCTTTAAAGCTACATCATCTCACGTGATGATCAAACTTGGTGTAGTGGATTTGGTTCGTGTAATCACTAAAACAACTCGAGGGATGTTGTTTTGAGTGGGAGTTTATTTGTAATTTGGATTAGTCGAACTCAATTTATCATAAACACAATCAAAGTGAATTTGCATAGTTTGTTGTAGTCATTGGCATCCGTTCACCACCTTACGCTTAGTTATAGTTGAGATAGTGGAACTATAAAATTCTGGATATTTTCTTTACAAACTGGTATCATATTGTTTTGAGTGTCAATCTAAAGTTTAAAAGTCCTGTTGCAAACTTTCAGCAAACTCCGTTTACTCTGTGAAGTTTAATAAACAGTATTAAATCAAGAGTAACAATTCCAGTGTTAGTATCTAATGTATCATGTTTGCCTCCATGATTCTTGATACTCAAAAGATTGTTTTTAATATCAAGTTTATCTAAGAGCTGAAAGCAATATTTTAGAAACCATCATATGTGAAAGGTATTGCGATATCTAAAACAATGTATTGGTTACAACATGATAGAGTATACGTCCTCATATTTGATGAGAATTTGTGAAGGTTGAAGACGCCAGTCGTCCTAATCCTCCAAAAGGTTTTGGAAAAGAAACATTATACTCGCAATTCACCTTTATAAGCTATAACAGCTTGATCATGAAAGTTTTCATGATAAGGATGAATAGAAGATGTAAGTAAAATGTTTACTACACTAAAAGATTACTAAAGAATGGAATTTTGAAAGAATGCCAAACATTTGATGAAGGTGATCCACTTCAAAGTGCAAGTCCAAAGGTATTAGTATTTTACTATACACACTTTGTACTATGTGTCATGTGAATGGCACCACTATTGATGTTGATAGATTCTTTTAAAAGAAAAGGAATTGTTGAAAGAGAATCTATAAAATATTTGGCAGAAAAGAAAAGATTGGAGATATCCAACTTAGGTATATAGAAGATACATGTTATGGCTGTATTCCTTGGTTGTTAAACAATGTGGTTCTGCGGTATTGGATACCGAATTGGTTGGTATGAAGTGTCATACAGGACAACACAATTCATGAACTACAATGGCCTAAGTAACTAGCAAGAGAATATGTGATGATGTTCATCGAAAACAAACAAAGGGTTGTTGTGTTACTCGTTAACATCAAAGCTTGCCTTCAAGATTTGTTTCAATAATTGTTATTTTGATCAGGTATTATGACGACAAAAGGTTGTTCAAATAAAAGGGCATGTAAACTTCAATAGTTGAAGTAAGCATAGCGGAGTTGGAATCTTCACTATGATGAAACTGTTAAAAGAGTTTAAATTCATCGGAGATGATGAAGATGCTTGCATTTGCAAGAAATTAAGTGGGAGTGCTGAGACATATTTCTAATACATTATGTAGAGGACATATTGTTGATTGGAAATGATGTATCTTGTATTGACACAAGTTAAGAATTTCATTAAAATAAGATTTCGATGAAAGACTTGGGCAAACCCGGAATATTAGGCATCAATATCTATATGGATAGATTAAGGCGCTAATATGGTTGTGCCAAACATACATGTATGAGATATTGAAAGGGTTCAATATGGAAACAACAAGAAAGGTTCTTGCTGCATGGAAATGATTGTATCAAAATTCAAGTGTTTCAACACTTGGTGAGTAAAATCACATGAAGATTTTGATCGATTATACCATGATATGTATATATCCAGAATGTCCTATGCTCTAAATGTTATGAGCATATACCAGAATGATTCATAAGATGATCATTGGACAATAGTAAAGATATTCTTATGAGCTTTGGAAGAACTAAGAATATATAATGTATAAGTGACAAATAGTTAAAGGTAGTTCATTATAAAGTGTTACATTGATACTAGTTTTGTCACAAGATACAAATTAAATTTATCTCAATTTAGACTAGGGGTGGCACAATGTAATGGAAAGGATGCTCCATGATGGATTTGGATGAGTTCCAAAGTCGAGACATTGTGACGGATACTACAAGAAAATGCTAAGTATATGACTGCTATAGTAGCAGCAAAGGAGGGCATTTGTGTTAAGTAGTTTGTTATCAAACTAGGTGTGGTTCAAAGTGGGCTAATACTATGAAGATATATTGTGTGACAATAATATCAACATATTTTGAGCCGAACGAACTAAAGGTCTCACCAAAGGACCAAATCTATACAATGCCATCTCATTTGAGAATGAGTGATGCGTAGAGACGCAGAGACATGCAAATACACACGGACCTGAAACTGTCAGATCCAGAGATTATGTTAACCACTAGCAATAGCGTATATGCAACACCAAAAAGCCATAGGTGTTCAATGCGCAAAGTTTTTCAAACTAGATTATTGACTCTAGTGCAACTGGGAGACTGAAGGGAATATGCCCGAGAGGCAATAATAAAGTGGTTATTATCTTATTCCATGTTTATGATAAATGTTTATTTTACATGCTAGAATTGTATTGATCGGAAACATCAATACATGTGTGTTTAATAAACAAAAAGGGTTCCTAGTTATGCCTCTCTTATAGACTAGCTTGTTGATTAACAAGATGATCAAGGTTTCCTGATCATGGACATTGGATGTTGTTAATAACAAGGTCACACCATTGGTGGAATGATGTGATGAACATTCATCCGAAGTATAGCATTACGATCAAAGTCATTATGTTTATATTGCTATAATATCATACGAAGTAATCTTTATCCTTAGACCATGAGATCATGTTAATTGCTAACACCAGAAGAGCATCTTGATAACATCAAACGTCACACCGTAACAGGGTGACTATAAAGGTGGGTTCAGTGCTACGAAGGTGTTATGTTGAGGATCATGGATCAAGAGTGGGATTTGTCCATCCCGATGACGGATAGATATACTCTGGGCCCTCTCGGTGATATCACATTGAAATAGCTTGCAAGCAAGTGATGTGATCACTAGAATGTTATATCACGGGAACGAGAAAAGAGTGCATGTCGGTAACGAGATCAAACTAGGTATGGAGATACCGATGATCGAATCTCGGACATGTAATATATCACGGGACAAAGGGATTTAGTTACTAGCGTTAAAGGTTCTCACGATCACAGAAGTCATCGTTGAATGTGTAGGAGTCAGTATGGATCTCCAGGTCCCGCTGCTGATTATTAATCGGAGAGGGGTCTCGATCATGTCTGCATTATTCGCGAACCGTAGGGTGACACACTTAAGGGATACCGACACCATTTGGAGCAAATATGTTTCAGATAAAGATTTAAGAAAGCACTGGAATTATTTTAATAGACACCAAAACTGTTTCAGGTGAAATTGCTGAAATTGGTTCTGCATGTAATATTGAAATGTTGCAGGGGGTTTTATGTGAATGTTTGTTAATTAAAGTAAGTAACAAAATTCTGAATAAAAATAATAAAAGAGTTTTATTAAATGAGAGAGCATTAAATTTAGAGAAATTTAATGCATTTAAAGTGGAGACTTTAAAAGAGAATGTGAAGGGGCAAATTTATGTGGAGGGAGTTACCACCACATGAATGGAGGAGGTGAAGAGAGTCACCTCCTCCATGCGCCGGCCATGAAGGAGGGGCACCCCCTCCTATAAAAGGCCACCCCCTCCTCACTTCTCACACACACCTCCTTGTGAAGGATCTCTCTCCCCCTCTAGTATTATTCCCCCATGGTCTCGGATTAGCGAGATACATGTTCCCGGTGGCTTTATCTGGAAAGGAGTTGCTGCTTCCGCTGCTTTGCTGGAGCGAGGGATGGAGGTTGTCGGGGTACCGGACGTGTGTGCGATCACGGATGCACCGCTGCTTTGCGGTGCTGGACTTGGTGCTGCTGGAGCTGGATCTGATGGACATGCTGGAGCCGGACCTGCTGGACTTCCTCACGATCTTGAGATCGGCAAGTGTACGACTACATCAACCACGAGTTTCTACTCGTTAACAAAGCTCGTTGTCTACGAGGGTAAGTTCTCGTTGGATGTATGTCCACCCGTTGCTTTGTACCTAGTAGATAGATCTTGGCGTGTAGTTCACACCGTAGGAATTTTTTTGTTTTCTATGCTGCGGACCCAACACCTCCTGCCATCATGGCAAAGGCCCCAAGGCCCCAAGTGGTGATGATGACTATGAGGAGGATGAAGACGACGACGCTGAGTGACTCCTTTGGGGCGCTAGCTTGGTATTTTCCCTTTTTAGCATCTTGATGCCAAAGGGGGATAAGATGTCTATTAGGATCATCCGGAATTTGCATGGGTTGGGAATTAGGTTGCTTCTTATTTGCTTATGCCCTTTTATCTTAAAATTCGAACATTTGCTTTACTTGGTATGGTTTTTGTGAAATTATCTCCTTTGCGTATGGACATGCTAAGCCCGGTTCATTATTGTAATGGTAAAGATTCAGGTGGCAATCTCTCTACTCTATGTGAGCCTTTATCTTCTATTCCCTGAAATGCTTTATATTACATATATATATATATCTTGCTGCACATCATGAGGGGAGCATAGTTATGTTTCTTTTTTAAAAATTTCATGCAAAACCTCTTGTTGTCATCGAACACCAAAAAGGGGGAGATTGAAAGGACATTTATTTTTCTACTCAGTTTTGGTGTTCGTTAACAACTTGAGGACCCTTTTTACCGTGTGCTAATGGTGTCAGGTTAATCTACTGAAAAGTGAAAAGTCCGCGGCATTTGGAAATATCTTTGGCTGAAACAAAGTCTTCATGGAAGGTTCAGACGGAATCTCCGGTGTGCAAGACCGGAGTTTCCGGTGTTCCTAGAACCGGAGTTTCGGCATGAGTCTCCGGTGTGATCATCAAAACCAAGTCCGTGCTAGTCAGCATAGGGGTCCAGAGATTGTCCGGAGATGGACCGGAATCTCTGGTGTGAGATGCTTACATACCGGAATCTCCGGTCTCTAGATCGGAGTTTCCGGTGTGGAATTTCCCCAATGGGCAGAAAACGGTCTGAGCTGAGTAGGCCTATAAAAAGAGGACTTCATCCCCTACCTCTAGTTTCTCGTCTCAGAACAGAAGAACACCCAAAGTAGAGCCACCAAGTCAACAAGATCTCCCCCTCCAACCATCCGAAGTCCTTGATCTTTGGAGAATCGAAGGAGGATGCCTTGATATGCATCTTCACCAAAAGAGATCTTCATTTCCCCCTCATTCACTTGAGGGCCCCTTGCTCTAGTGTTTCATTGGAAACCCTAGGCCTTGATTTGGTTCTTAGAAGCTTGTCTTTGATTGTTGTGACAGCTTGCTTGCATTCGGGAGCCTCCAATTCAGTTGTGTATGTGTGCCTCGAACTTGTAAAGGTGCCGGTTTCCACCTCGAAGGTTACCGATATAGTGGAAGAGTGAATCGATCCCTTTGGGGTGAGGTTCACCGGAGAACAAGGGAGGCCTTTTGTGGCGTTGGTGGTTTGAAACCACCCCCTCTTCAAACGCAGACGTACTTCCCCTCAAAAGAAAGGAACTGTGGGAAATCATCCTTGTGTCTCCACGTGCTCCATTTCGGTTACCTCAGTCCTTTACCGCACTTTACTTATATCTTGCTCTTGCTTAGTTTGTTGTTCTAGTGTGACATATAGGTAAATTCACCTTAGTTGCATATCTAGAGAATTTACCTTTTATGTCAAACCCTTAATTGAAAACGAGTAAAATTTGAAGTAGCACATATTCACCCTCCCTCTAGGTGCCCATACGATCCTTTCACATGTATTCATGATCAATTTTCAATAGGTCATCATGTACAACTAATAGCGGTGCCAAGTTTATATTCATACAAAAGCGACAGACAGAAAGAGCATATGGTATTTTTATAGAATAACAACTTGGTGTTAACATACTATTTCATTCCTTGTTCTCAACACGAAAATCGAAGAAACTTAACTACATATTTTGATAAGTTCAAATGGTGTGCACAAAAAGCTTACACAACAGCATTCTGGCATCCAACATACCCTAAGAATAATAGAGATGGCTGTCTTCTCCTTTCATATGTCGAGTGATAGACAAATCATATATAAATGTGAAGTTTCATAGACCGACCATCAGATGTCGCTGCACATCTGGCGAGAATAGATATGCATATTCTCCTATTTCACAGAAGCACAACATTGAACTATGTCAGAGGTAGAAATGTCGAATCATTGTGCAAGTCGCTATTTATTTTTAAAAAATCTCATCAATCTGCAGCTGAAGAAAACAATTACAGAGAGCTCGTTGGTGCTAAACTACAAACCGAATTATATTCCAACAAAAATTGACAAACTGAATAAATATCTCTGATACTTTTCGAGGGTAACAACTAAGTTCTATCCTTAACCTATAAATCTACCTACGTGCTCTCTAAAATTTGGTCAGCAGACCAGAAAAGAAAAAAAACACAGCCAGGGAACGAGTAAAGCCGACAACAAACAATCAGTAGCATCCACACCAGGCAAACCTGCAACCGAAAGAACAAAGAAGAACCAGGCAACACGAAACAATAATAAGGAAACAAAAAAAAGAAAGAACAACATAGATGGCGCACCAAATTTAAACCAAAATTAATAACATAACTGAAAAGAAATTGTAATTTATAACCTACCCCAAATTGAAAAATAATCAATAATATACCCAAAAGACCAATTGTGCAGAATATAACAAACATAGCTAATGATTTTATAGCCGGTACCAAATATAGCTACGATACCCGTGTGCTGCTACCGAGAAAAACAACATGCGTTCATCATACTTTTTTACTATACTTCAAAAACCTAAAACAGTTGTACTTTCAAACCTTTCCACCCTGGTGGCACATGCCATCCTTCACCTAGACAAAATACGACCCATTTTTTGTTAGAGACCCCAATGCTCCAACATCTTATTTTGATTGATGAACTGAAGGTTTCTCTTTGCATAGTTCACGTATGGAAAATGAAACTAAGCATCCTAAGAATCTACAGATAGAAGTTCTTTAACTTGACTTTGTGCATCAGCTCTAAATAAAATAAATAAAGGCTTTGCTGAAGTCGACCCATAAGCAATTTTTCTGATTCGGTCTTACTTGACTGAATTCTACACAAAATACGACCCATTTTTGTTAGAGACCCCAATGCTCCAACAACTTATTTTGATTGAAGAACCGAAGGTTTATTTTTTCAATAGTTTAAGAATGCTAAGAATCTACAGCTAGAAGTTCTTTAACTTGACTCTGTACATCAGCTCTAAATAAAATACAGAAAGGCTTTGCCAAAATCGATCCATAGGCCATTTGTGCTCATTCAAGTCTCGCACTTGAATTGAAGTTATGGACGGAAAAGTGTGCAATCAGGCTCAATGAACCAAAACAACGACAACTGATCTCAGAAAGGAAACATGATAGTACCAATCAAAGTCTGAAACCCCACCACTACGCGAGGCCAAATCTAGAACCGAAATTAGCACAACGAGGAGACCAAACCTTCCAGCCGGCAACCATGCAGGCAGTCACAAAGAGTGTGGTGGCACCCCACGGCGAGACAGCCCCGCCGATCCGAGATCCCGACTATCCTGCGGAAGAACTAGGAACAGAGAGGTTGCCGCAGGCATAAGCACCACACCGCCACCGAGAAACCCGCCGCCGCTAGAAATCCAACACGATCGCCCCGATCAAGGTAGTGGAGTGAACCAGAAAAAGTACTCCCCGTGCCCTATGAAATAACCCAAGAAAGACAAATCGGTCCAAATTACAGGAGACTGGCAGATGCGGCCCAGAAACCACGGGCCACCCGTCAGACGTTGGAAAATATAGCCGCACACCCAGTCTGCCTAGAGCCAACGCGTGGGAAAGCGAGTCACCGCATCAACAACCCATCCGCCAGGTCGACACCCACATGCGGAGATAGAAGTAGGGATGTAAGCGGATAGGATAATTTCCGCACCGAATTCGTTTTCGAACCCGTTTTAGAGACTCCATATCCGATTTGAGTGAATCCGACGGATAAGGATATCCGGATCCGAACTTGACACCCGAAAACGGTATAGGATATGGTATGCATATTAGCACCCGGATATCCGTATCCGAAAATTATTTAGGATTATCCGATGGATTTACACCGAATAATCCAATTTTTCATCCGAAACATCAGAGTTAACAAAACATGAATAATAGTTAGTGAGTTGGTAAGCTCATTCATTAAACATCTACACATTTACATAGTCATTTTATTGAATATAAAGTCCAAACTTGTTAGGATATTGAGTTACTTAAGCATGTGTCAGTGCTATTTTAACTCTTATGTGTGTGTTATTTCATACACATCGACTTATTTGTTCATGTGGTCAAGTTATATTTACTCATTCAATCATGTTACAATTGTTGAATACATTAGTATTTTGTTAAACTTGTTTTATCAATCAATTTTTGTTGTCAATCTACTTATGCATGTGCCGATCCGATTACTTCTTTTTCCGGCCCGAGTCCGCTCCGTTTTCGTTCCGAATCCACGGTGTAGTATATCCGTATTCGAATCTATAACCGGTCATTATCCGATCTGGTCCGAATCCGCGGGAAAGATATGGAATAAGATATGGTAGAGAGAAAATCCGATCCGATCCGATTATATCCCTAGATAGAAGAGAGCAGGCCCACAGGCAGGCGTACATGAACGACAGCACACCCCGCAAATGCTCCCAGATCGCGCACAACTCACCACACTTAAGATTTTAAAGAATATATATACAAGCACAGTAAGTACATTATCATATCACCAAATGAAGCTTCCGCATGGTTGATATCCTCATCTTCTTGTATTATTTCTAGTGCCCAGTAGGCATGAACCATGGATCAAGATGATGATCAGATCCTGAAGGAACCGTGAAATGAAATAGTTGGCTTTAGCAGTTTATTAGTGGATAATTAAGATTTGTTGTATGCTCCAGACGCAAGTTTTGACCAAATTGTTTTGTCGAAACTTGGTGAGTTTGTTGGGAACACTAAGGATGACAACTTGGCACTTGATGAGTTAGTTGGGAACAATGAAGATAAATGTTGCACTTACATGTGCAAAATTTTAGGGATCACCTAGATCTCAGACGTCTAAGAACTAATTGCAACTTATAAAATCTGTATTAATTGTCAGATGCAACCTCATTAAATTCTCGGTTACAATCTAGTTGCAACTCACGTGTAACTCCCACGTGCACGAATCGCGAGAAAAATCCAATGGTGAGAGAGGTGACTGAGAGTTAAGAAGTTCTAGGACACCTCGGAACAAGCAAATTGGATAATTTATATAGTAGCTATTTTATTTGAGGGATTTATATAGTAGCTCTAATGATGCATATACACTATCATTATGTTCATTAATTTGAGTAGAATATACACATACTCAAATTGTTTCTTTATTACTAGTATATGGACTCAAACCGTTACACAGAGCTTAGTACACACATACTCTTATCACCAAATTTAGTATAGTACAAAGTCATATCACCAAATTAATCTTGTGCATGGTTGATCTCTCTCCTCTTCTTGTGTATTTACTTGCTATTAGTAGCCCAACAAGCCATGTCCCTGAACCGTGGAGCAAGAATGCAAGATGGTGGTTGCAGGTGATCGATCAGATCCTGAATGCCTTTTCGACGCTCTCCCGGCGAGCCCCTACGGTCTTGTAGACGCGCATGAAGTCCCGGAAGGCGATGCTCCGGTACCTCGCCGGGCTCTCCTCTCCGACGAGCTCCTTGGCGGGCGCCACCACACAGTCCATGGTTGGCATGATGAAGGCCGCCACCGACGTCCTCGCGACGGCGGCGTTGGCGACGGCGCGGTGCTCCACGCTCCGGAGCAGCCCGTTGGTGGCGATCTCCAGCTGGTGGCCGAAGTTGACGACGAGGGCGCCGGGCACGGGCTCGACGTCGATCCAGCCGCCGCCGTACGACACCTGGAGGCCGCACACGTACCCGGGCTGGAGGAGCACCGTGATGAGGTTCCGGTCGCAGTGCGGCGGCAGGCCGAGCGTGCGGCCCGGGTCCGGGCACGGCGGGTAGTGGTTGGCGTTGAGGATCACCTCGCCGCCGCTGAGGTCGCCCTCGAAGTAGTCGGGCCGGAGCCCGACGCCCTCGCAGAGGAGCCGCAGGAGCTGCATCCCGACGCTGCGGGCCGGGACGATGAAGGCCTCGAGCGCGGGCCGCAGCGCCGCGGGCTTCTCGGGCCAGCCGGGCTTCGTGAGCTCGACGGGGTGGCAGGCGAGGCGGAGGCAGTCGCGCCAGTAGCTCTCGCCGGCGCCCGACTCGTACATGGTGCTGGAGAAGAGGCGGTTGGTCCGGTCGGTGTCCTCCGAGTAGAGCGCCGCCTTGTCCGCCGCGGGGAGGCGGAAGAAGTCGACGCACGCCGCCTCCAGCTCCCGCATCGTCCGCTCCGGCACGCCGTGGTTGATCACCTGGAAGAAGCCGAACTCCTTGCCGGCGCGGAGCACGGCGCTGCGGACCTCGTCGCGGCCGCGGGAGAGGTCAATGACCGGCAGGGACACGGGGGCCGCCGCCAGGGCCGGCGGCCGCAGCTCGGGCGGCAGGTGGAACCGCTCCGGGACCGTGCTGTGCGACGACGGGGCGGAGGACAGCAGCTTCTCCATCGGCACCAACCGTGCGTGTGCGTCACAAGGTAGCTGGCTTCCAGGTGAAAGATCCATGGCCGGGTAGCGCCATTAATAAGCTAGCTAACTGAGCTGAGCTGGATTTCCGTGGCGGGAAGCAACGTCTCGCTCTTGCTCTCACTCCAGTGAGATAGCCGCGTGCCGTCCGCGTGTTGTCGGCGCGGCGCGAAAACGGCAGCCGTTTCCTCCATTGCCGATTGCTTGAGGAACGTGGGCTCCTTCACTTGTGTCGAGAGAATGGAATGGGTGTGTATAGACTATAGAGATCTTGGTGTAGGCGTAAACGGCAGACAACGCAACCTGCACAGGCCTGCTCTGTCTGCGCTGCACGACGACATAAGACATTCTCCGCTACACAACAAGACCAATTACAGTGACATAATCATGTCACCTGGCAATGGCGACTCGGGACAAACACAACAAGCATTCACTACGGAAAAATTATCGTTGTCGTGAACACAGCGCTTTGCCGTACGTCAAAGGGATCGAAACACGGCAAAAAAGGTCGTTGCCGTGTCTCCCCCAGAAAGCACACGACAAAAATTAACAGCACGGTAATTTTTTAGAAAAGAACACGGCAAAGAGTAAGGAAAGGAATACGACAAAGAAAATAGACACGACAAAAGACCCTGGGCACACGACAAAGATATACCTCACGACAACGAGATTGGACCCGCGCCCCACAGGTCCACTTGATGGGGAGGAGCTAACGGCTGCAGACGGTAGCCTCTTTGCCGTGTGCCTTTTTCCTGTACCACACGACAACAATGGCTTTGCAGTGTGTATTTCGCAGTATACACGGCAAAGTCCTGCATTTTCTTTTTTTTTTCTCTTTTATCACATTAATCTTAGAAAAATCATAAAAACTAATTCAGAAAAATACAAATAATATATCAAAATTTGTAGAAAAATAATATCTATCTATTTACACTTAAATATTAGATATTTATGTTGAATAAGAATCTTCATACTTGCCGTTTTGACCATAGTTTAAAACCGGCATAAAAAATTCAAAAACGATCGAAATAATGTGAAAACTTCGCTTGGTGTCATATTATGTGACATGGTTGGAAGGAAAAATATCAAACTTGGTATATTGATTATGTCTCAAAAAACCTTCACAAAATGACCTATCTCATTCGAGGTTTACTGGCTTTTGGGTCAAATGACCAATGTTATGGCTAGAATCATGACATAATTTATAATAATGTGTCCATATTGTGCATGCATGTGCATCATGGGATGGCGAAAAATGTTGTAGGAGGAATTTTTCCTTTTCGTCGTACCAAAAAACCATTTTCCATTTTCCAAGCGCAGAAAATGGAGGATTTTGTGAAGCAACTACCAAATGGCTAATTCAAAATGCTACCACCCCATTTAAAAAAAATACTAGACCACCTTATATGGACAATGTCCCAACAGGGGGATCTCAAACCTTTCCGTCCACCTCTGGTGAAAAAGACAAATTTCTGCCGAATCAGTAGGAAGTGGGTCAGATATGAACTACAGGTACATGATCTGATGCTCATAATTTTTTACAAAAATTATTTTTAGGTTCATAATATGCTATTTTATAAGAGATCTAATGCAAGTTTAGCGAGGCTTAGCCCCGAGTTCAGAATCTTCATACCCGTCGTTCGACAAAGTTTGACGATAGTTTAAAACAGGCATAAAAATTTCAAAAATCATCAAAACAATGTGAAATCTTCGCGTTATGTCATATTATGTGACATAGTTGGAAGAAAAAAAATATCAAACTTGGTATATTGATTATGTCTCAAAAAACCCTTCATAAAATGACCTACTCATTCGAGGTTTCCTCGCTTTCGGGTCAAATGACCAATGTTATGGTCATAATCAAGGCATAGTTTGTGATAATATGCCTATATTGTGCATGCTTGTGCATCATGGAATGGCGAACAATGTTGCAGGAGGAAGTTTTCTATTTCGTCGCACCAAAAAGCCATTTTCCATTTTCCGAGCTAAAAAGGGGGGTTTTGTGAAGCAACCAAAAAATTGCTAATTCAAAATGCTACCACCCCATTTAGAAAAAACACTAGACCACCTTACATGGACAATGTCCCAACCGGGGGTGTCAAATCTTTCTGTCCACCTCCGGTGAAAAAGACAAATTTCTGCTGAATCAGTAGGAAGTGAGTCAGATATGAACTATAGGTACATGATATGATGCTCATAATTTTTTATAAAAATCATTTTTAGGGTCACAATATGCTATTTCATCAGAGATCCAATGCAAGTTTAGTGAGGCTCAGCCCCGAGCTCAGAATCTTCATGCCTGCCATTCGACAAAGTTTGACGATAGTTTAAAACGGGCATACAAATTCCAAAGACGATCGAAACAATGTGAAACCTTCGTATGGTGTCATATTATGTGACATAGTTGAAAGAAAAATATTAAACTTGGTATATTGATTATATCTCAAAAAACCTTCACAAAATGACCTATCTCATTCGAGATTTCCTGACTTTTGGGTCAAATGACCAATGTTATGGCTAGTATCAAGGCATAATTTGTGATAATGTTCCCATATCATGCATGCATGTGCATCATGGGATGGCGAACAATCAGGGGCGGACCCAGGACAAAAATATCCGGGTGTCCTATATCCAATATATATAAAGCAATACTATGATCCGTAACAGTTCAATAACAATAATTCAATATAATGAGGTGTAACGGTGAAAATGCTTAGCAAAAATCAAAAATTATGATGCTCACTTGAAAAACTAGTTGATTGTAGAAGACATGAAAAATAGAGTACCAAAGATTCCAAACTATGAAAAAGTAAAAATGGCAGGGAAAAATGCCGCAACAGATCTACATTGCCTACAAAGGAAAGAAAAATCTGTTAGAAACTTATTAAGTAAAATTACACTAAATTAATAAGTTAGGATCATTACCTTTTAGAAGGGTTTTCTATGCTCTTTAATGGCCTCAAAGCGATTAATTACAGCTTCATTGGTAACCTTCTTCATTTCGCCCTTCTCCACATAACAAATGAGGTTGTATTTCAATGTGTCGTCACTGAGACGATTGCGCAAATATGTTTTGACAATTCTCATTGCTGAAAAACTTCTCTCAACCGTAGCCGTGGCAACCGGCAAGACAAGTGCAAGCTTCAATAGTCAGTATACCAAAGGATAGTAAATATGTTTCCTTGTATCCACCATTTTTTGAGAGAGCTCACATATATTATTTATACCAGAGAATCGGTCATCTACTCGGACATCACTTATATAAAGAACAAGGTGATGTCTAAGATCCCTTAATTCTGCATCATCAAAGTCTTTTGGATATAGTCTAGCTAGACTCATCAAATTATCTAAATTAAAGTCAAGAAACGATTCCCTTGGGCTCAAAGCGGCTGAGCAGATAATGGGCTCGGAATTCTTCTCATTGAAGCGGGTATCAAGTTCTTGAAGCAACCAATCAATAACGGCATTGAAACAATCGACTTGATAATGGTGTTTGTTGGTAATACCTATTTTTTATCGTGGCTT
Source organism: Avena sativa (assembly GCA_916181665.1). NCBI lineage: Eukaryota > Viridiplantae > Streptophyta > Magnoliopsida > Poales > Poaceae > Avena > Avena sativa. Next base: position 122,893,146 of record OV702291.1, on the reverse strand, counting down.
CTTAGGATTCACATATTGGTCTTCCATTTCTAACATGCAGAGAGAATGCTTGTCACAAAAGGAATATGTTTCACCTAGGACTGATTCCCATCCATTCATCCTTAGATCAGTCAAGGTGTTTTTGGTTGAACTCACACAACTGATGGCATTTACAATGTCCTGATCCTTTCGTTGTAGAGCCAATGACAATGTGTTTGTAATTATCAATATAGGGCATGTTTGGTAGCCTGGGTGGCCTATCTGAGCTTATACAAGCTGAGTCCAGCTACGTTCAATGCATACACGTGTGTTTTATTGGCTGTGTTTGGTGGGTTGTATGGACTGAGATATGATGAGTTAAGATTCTGTTTGGTAGGTCGTACGAGTTGAGCCATGCCAGCTATTCATACAAAAGCAATCGGGTCCCTGCATAAAAACGAGAAAATGCGATCGGGTCCCTGGGAGCTCTGGCTCCGGCGCCGCCGCCACTTCGCGTCGCGTGTCGCCGCCACGATACGCTGGCGGAAGGATCCTAGAAAAGCCCCGGCTCCTATAGGAGCTCTGCGTCGAGGTCAACGAGCCGCCGCATCGAGCTCCGCATCGATCCTAGACAAGCCCGGCTTCTGAACGAGCTCTGCATCGAGGAACAACTTAGCCACGCGCCAACGCCGGCGAGACGAGCTCGCGTGCGGCTTGACGCCGGTTGTATGTAAAAGAGAAGGACCGGGATCCATAGTTCACTAGAGGTGGCTCTCCTTAGATAGATAACATGCTGGGTGAAGAAATTACAGCGGGGCAATTGACAAACACCGAGAAAGCAATACATGCATATACTAATCATCTTGACTCCTTTGAGACTTGATTGGGCATTACAACATTATACATAGACCGCCATCCAACTGCATCTATGACTAATAATCCACCTTCAGGTTATCATCTGAACCCCCTCCAGTATTAAGTTGCAAGCAACAGATTATTGCTTTACGAACTGCGTGTAAAGTAAACAATACGATTGTTCTATGAACAAAGGATCGTTGTTTTCTCCCTAGTAGCAACAACACATCTAGTACCTTAGAGATTTCTATCACTTCCCCTGATTACCAGAGGCATGAACCCACTATTGAGCATAAATACTAACTCTTGGAGTTGCTAGCATCTACTTGGCCAAGATAGCTACTAACAACGGAAAGCATGCAAGATCTCAAATAACAAAGATATGATAGAATCAATAATCAATCTGAAATAGCATCTCAATATCCATCGGATCCCCGCAAACACAACATGTATGAATTACAAATAGATGATCTTGATCATGAACGGAGCTCACAAGATCTAAACATGAAAGCACAAAGGAGGAGAAACCAGCCATCTAGCTACTACATGGATCCGTAGTCCAAGGATGAACTACTCACGCATCACACCGGAGGCTTGCATGGTGATGAAGAAGGCCTCCAGGGTGAATTCCCCTCTCCGGCAGGGTGCCTCTCCGTCTCGTATTCTGGCACTTGATGACTTCCAGAAAAATAGACACTTTGGCTTTTGTCCCGTCCAATTTCGAGAATATTCATTTTCTGACTTTCCCGGAACCAAAAACAGCAAAAAACGGGCAGCTAGCACTGTGGATCTTGTTAATAGGTTAGTCCAAGAAATCATATGAAAAGTACTCCAAAGTGTGTACAAAACACAAGAAAGTGGATAAAACCAAGCATGGAACATAGAAAATTATAGATACATTTGCAATGTATCAACATCCCCAAGCTTAACTCCTGCTCGTACTCGAGTAGGTAAGTGATAAAAAGAAAGAATAATTTTTGAGGTGACATGCACCATCAAAGACTTGATCAAAGTATTTGTAAAACATTCAAAGCTGGGATCATAGCACTTCAATCATAACATGAAAGACAAAGTTCTAGCAATAAGCAAAGAAACTATGATGCAACATGAAAAGGCACAGACAAAAGATTCATGAATAACAAAGCTTTGCAAGACGTTTGTTTGTTTCACATAAAGGAAACATAGCATAAAAGTATTCAGCTTGTCCCTCATAGAGTAGCAAATGTAAATGCATAGGACACCTTCAAAGTTCATAAGAGTGACTAGATACAATAGTTTAAAACAAGCAATAACAAGTTATGCATCAATCAACTAGTCTTGGGACAATGCACATAGAACTAAGAATGGCCACTATGCTCTCAAAGTAGGTGCATAAAGATAGAAGGTGGAGACTCAATATAATGGTGGAAGAAAGGCCTTCTTATAAAAGGAAGTAGGGATTCAAGTCTCATAAAGAGCTTCCAAAAATTATGGTACTTATAGCTTTCAGCTCTCATTGCCCCTATCATAAGCATCTTGAAGTGATTAAGGTTAAAGTGACATAACTAATAGGATATGCTTGACAAGTTATAAACCGAAATCTCATGCCCCTTACTTACAAAGACCGATCCTCATGATACTCAACTTCAGTCATGAGTAAGCTCTTGTCATTGTAAGTATATGTGTATCATTAAGAACCGCCAACGGGGTACCCCTTTCACATGATACGGGAGCTTTCCCATAATCAAAATGACCAGGCAAGCAGACAATGAGCATCTCAGCGATCTTTTTATTTGCTATTTGCATAGGTTTTTATTGAGGATGCTTCGTAGAGTGCTCATTATGGAGATGCTGCAAGTTTCCACCATGATTAGGCATGGCTTAGGCTAGCGGCTCAGGCGTTTCTCTAACACACATACAAACTCCATGATCTTACAAGTTCCACATTTATTTCACACCGCCGGGATCCGTAAGCAAAAGAACATGATATCAACGGGGTACAAAGTACAAGTGCAATGTTGAAAGCGTTCCCCATGAAACATGGTTCTGCTAATTTCAACTTATAAAGTGCAAGCATATACGCAACAAAGAAGGCCCCAATGGTTCAAGTTTATTAGAGGCAAGAAAGTAAAGTGTGCCATCAAGTTTGTGAGAGCTTTAATCACTAGTTTTCTCATAACAAGTTTAATTTGGAAGGTAAACAAAAGCATGAATATACTTGGAATAGCATAAGCTAGCAGGTAGGTATGGTGGACTCTTTGGAATAACTTGTTTTAGGGAGCTGGATTCATGACTGGAACTCATACTTGGTTGTGGACGCTAGCAAAAGACTGGGAGCGACAAACTAAGAGAGCAATAATGGCCATAATCATGCAGAGCGACAAAACATCATTGATCAAAGCATAAAGTGATACTACAAGTTGAAAACTAAAGGATCATAAAGGCTATGGTGACTTGAGATAGTCATAACATGGTGTGAACATGCGCCAAGTCAACCCAAATAAAGCATCAAAGGAGAATACCACTATATTATGCTTTAATATGCTAAAACAACGCATGATTCATCCAAGGCACATTAAGCAATCTCAATTGTTTATAACAAGTCATTCTACAGAAAATAATACTAAGCATAAATCCAAAACAATATCAAGCATAGCATGACAAAGCATAGGCCACCGTAAAAAACAAGCTCTTTTTACCACATAAGCATGAACTTTCCTACTCTTTTCCAAACCAAACCAAACTATTTGCAAACCAATGCATGAAAGAGGGGGTCCAACCAATTTATTCAGCAAACTAAGCAAAACAAGCAAACTAAAAACCAAAACAAAAACGAAAAAGAAGACGCTCCAAGAAAAACACAACTGTGCATGAAACAATAAAAATGAAGCGTTTGGAAGAAACCTGGATTTTTTATTGATGAAGAAGGGGATGCCTTGAGCATCCCCAAGCTTTGACGCTTGTACTTCTTGGATATTTCTTGGGGTTACGCGCGTGGCATCTCCAATCTTGAGCTTTAGTCCATCCTTCATCTCATTACTTATTCCTTCCATACACCTGAAATTTTTCTTTCATACAAAACTTCACACAATCTTTATTACCAACATTAGTGCACTCAAGATAAATAAGTCTTAAGGTTCAGTTCTAATACCAAATAAAATTCCATTAGAACACTACCTACTGTAGCACTTCCCTCAAAAAGCTCAATTCCCCAAAAGAACTCAAAAAGGAACCAACAAGAAGCAAATGCAGAAAATGACAGAAATCTGTCAAAACAGACCAGCAGGTAAAGACGAATTTTTTCGAAGACCTTCTGTTGCTCAAATCAAAAAGTGTTGAACTAACGAAAGTTAGATAACAACCTGGGTCAGAAGCACAAAAAATCACGCCTCAAAAAGAAGTTCAGAGATTTTACACGAATTTTTACGGTTAAGCACAGAAATCTGTTTCGGGATAACAACTTTCCCAATCATTACTTCTCTCTTATTAGAGGTTACTCTTGGAAGAAAAAGCAAATAAAAAGGATAAAGAGAGGTTATTACAAAGGTAATAACTTCCAAGACTCATCTAAAACTTTTGGGTTATCTCCCAATAAGTACTTTTCTTTAACGCCTTTAAGTTAGGCATAAGAAGCAAGAAAAAGAATCAAGTGTTCTCAAATGAAGAAGCATTAAGACCAAATTTTGTTTTCATAGGAGAAGCAAAAGAAATATTTTATCTCTTTTTAGGGAAGTGTTCTATACCTTTCTTGAGTGGGAGTTGATATTTAATGGTGCCTTCTTTCATATCAATGATGGCACCAACAGTTCTAAGAAAAGATCTTTCCAAAGTAATAGGACAAGAAGCATTGCATTCAACATCCAAAACATAAAAATCAACGGGGACATAGGAATTGTTAACCATAATAAGAACATCATTAAGACTCCCCATGAGTTTCCTTTTAGCATTATCATCAAGTGGGACATTCAAATAACAATCTTCAAGTGGAGGCAAATCAAGCATATTAGCAGGAGGATAGTATTTTCCAATGAAAGCATCTTTGCATTTAGTCCAAGAATCAATACTATTTCTAATTAAGGAATTCAACCATTCTTTAGCTTTTCCTCTCAAAGAGAAAGGAAACAATTTCAGCTTAATAATATCACCATCTACATCCCTATGCTTTTGCATCTCACAAAGTTCAACAAAGTTATTTAGATGGGAAGCAACATCTTCATTACCAGTACCAGAAAATTGTTCTCTCATAACAAGATTGAGCAAAGCAGGTTTTATCTCAAAGAAAGTATCTTCAGGCATAGGTGGAGCAATAGGTGTGCTCATAAAATCATTATTGTTGGTGCTAGTGAAGTCACACAACTTAGTGTTTTCAAGAGTAGTCATTTTTTGGGGTTTTTAAATAAGAAAGCAAACTAGTAAAACTAATTTTTTTGTGTTTTTGAATAACAAAACAAGCAAACAAAGCAAAAAGAAAACTAAGCAAAACAAAAACAACAAAGTAAAGAGATTGGTTATGAGGGACTCCCCTTGTGAAGATGTCCTTGACTCCCCGGCAACGGCGCCAGAAAAATGCTACTTTTGATGGCGTGTAGTTAACGTGGGAGTTTATTCTACTCCTTCGTTCCCCGGCAACGGCACCAGAAAAATGCTTGATGGCTCAATGCACGGTGCCCAGAAAAGTGCTGGTGCGGTGTTGATGTAGAGCTCGTTGGGAACCCCAAGAGGAAGGTATGATGAGCACAGCAGCAAGATTCCCTCAGTTATGAAACCAAGGTTTAATCGAACCAGTAGGAGCAAGGAAACACCCCGAAGGTGTTACTAGCTGAGCTTTGGCAGGGCGCACTACCAGTGCTAGTAGCAACGTGGAGACCTGCACAACACAACCACAGAACTTTGTCCCCAACTTGCGATGAGGTTGTCAATCTCACCGTGTTTTGTGGAAAACAAAGGATTAAACGTATCGAATGGAAAGAAGTAAAAGTTTGCAGAAAGTAAACACAAAACAGTAAACAATTTATAGATTGTATGTAAAAGAGAAGGACCGGGATCCATAGTTCACTAGAGGTGGCTCTCCTTAGATAGATAACATGCTGGGTGAAGAAATTACAGCGGGGCAATTGACAAACACTGAGAAAGCAATACATGCATATACTAATCATCTTGACTCCTTTGAGACTTGATTGGGCATTACAACATTATACATAGACCGCCATCCAACTGCATCTATGACTAATAATCCACCTTCAGGTTATCATCCGAACCCCCTCCAGTATTAAGTTGCAAGCAACAGATTATTGCTTTACGAACTGCGTGTAAAGTAAACAATATGATTGTTCTATGAACAAAAGATTGTTGTTTTCTCCCTAGTAGCAATAGCACATCTAGTACCTTAGAGATTTCTGTCACTTCCCAGATTACCAGAGGCATGAACCCACTATAGAGCATAAATACTAACTCTTGGAGTTGCTAGCATCTACTTGGCCAAGATAGCTACTAACAACGGAAAGCATGCAAGATCACAAATAACAAAGACATGATAGAATCAATAATCAATCTGAAATAGCATCTCAATATCCATCGAATCCCCGCAAACACAACATGCAGAATTACAAATAGATGATCTTGATCATGAACGGAGCTCACAAGATCTAGACATGAAAACACAAAGGAGGGGAACCAGCCATCTAGCTACTACATGGATCCGTAGTCCAAGGATGAACTACTCACGCATCACACCGGAGGCTTGCATGGTGATGAAAAAGGCCTCCAGGGTGAATTCCCCTCTCTGGCAGGGTGCGAGGAAGAGCTTTAGAGCCCTCCCGATCTAGGGATGGAGATGACGGCGGCTATAGACTCTTTCGTGGATTTTTGATCGGGTACTTAGGGTTTACGTCCCGAGGGCATCTTATAGTCGGAAGGGGAGGCCGAGGGGGTGTCGGGAGCGGCCACACGACCCCCTGGCGCGGGCCAGGCCTGGCCGCGCGGCCAGGTGGTGTGGTGTCCCTCTGGCCCCTCTTCGTCTCGTATTCTGGCACTTGATGACTTCCGGAAAAATAGGCACTTTGGCTTTTGTCCCGTCCAATTCCGAGAATATTCATTTTTTGACTTTCCTGGAACCAAAAACAGCAGAAAACAGGCAGCTGGCACTATGGCTCTTGTTAATAGGTTAGTCTAAGAAATCATATGAAAAGTACTCCAAAGTGTGTACAAAACACAAGAAAGTGGATAAAATCAAGCATGGAACATCAAAAATTATAGATACATTTGCAATGTATCAGCTTCACAACTGGGCAGGGCTGAGGGGCTATTTTCTTATCAGTTTGACATAGCTGAGGGGAGCCGACCTGATCTACCAAACAACAAAAAGTGAGAAAAGGTGGGATGGTATGAGATTTTATGTGTTTCCCTGGGCTACCAAACACACCCATAGTGGAGATAAGCTGTAAGTAGAAGACAAAATCAAATGACTGGAAATAAACAAGAAGACCACATGCTTGCCTTCTGTTTGTGTCATCCCTATCTTCTTCTTCCACATATTCTAGCACTTTGACAACCATGGGGAACAAATCAATCAAACTCTTAAGGGTCTTATAGTGTGAAATCCATCGAGTGTCTCCAGGCCTTTGAAGTGCTAGCTCTTGATTTAATCCAGACCCACCTTTTAGTAACCCACAACCTAAAGCTTCAATTACTTGTTCTCTATATTTTTCACGAATTATGTCCTTTCTCTTAGCGGAGCCACAAACCACATTCAACAAACCATGGATTAGATCAAAAAATTTCCCAATCCATGTGTGCTTTCGTACAACAGCCACAACAACTAACTGAAGCTAACGTATCTATAATTTTTGATGTTCCATGCTTATTTTATATCTACTTTCTTATGTTTTATCCACACATTAGAGTATTTTTTATACACTTTATTGGACTAACCTATTAACCAGATGCCACAGTGCCAATTGCATGTTTTCTGCTGTTTTTGGTTTCAGGAAAGTCAGAAAACAAATATTCTCGGAATTGGACGGGACAAAAGCCAAAGTCAATATTTTACCGAGGGGGACATGGAGCCAGAATACGAGACAGAGAGGGTCTGATGGCCCAAAATATATCGAGCTTATTAGGGAACCCCAAGAGGAAGGTATGATGAGCACAACAGCAAGTTTTCCCTTAGTACGAAACCAAGGTTATCAATCCAGTAGGAGCAAGGAAACACCCCAAAGGTATAGCTAGCTGAACGTTGGCAGGACACACTACTAGTTCCATCAGCAACGTGGAGACCTGCACAACACAACCACAAAACTCTATCCCTAACTTGCGATGAGGTTGTTAATCTCACCGGTTTGCTGAAAACAAAGGATTAAACGTATCGAATGGAAGGAAGTAATAGTTTGCAGAAAGTAAAACACAAAGCAGTAAACAGTTTATAGATTGTATGTAAAAGAAAGGACCGGGATCCATAGTTCACTAGAGGTGGCTCTCCTTAAGATAGATAACATGTTGGGTGAACAAATTATAGCGGGGCAATTGACAAACATCGAGAAAGCAATACATGCATATACTAATCATCTTGACTCCTTTGGAACTTGATTGGGCATTACAACATTATACATAGACCGCCATCCAACTGCATTTATGACTAATAATCTTGGTGTTTCCTTGCTCGTACTGGTTCGATAACCTTGGTTTCATAACTGAGGGAAAACTTGCTGCTGTGCTCATCATACCTTCCTCTTAGGGTTTCCCAACGAGCTCGATATATTTTGGGCCATCAAGCTATTTTTCTAGCACAGTTGCCGGGGAGTCAAGGACATCTTCACAAGGGGAGTCCCTCAGAACCAATCTCTTTACTTTGTTTTATTTGTTTTGCTTAGTTTATTTTTGCTTTGTTTGCTTGTTTCCTTATCAAAAATACAAAAAACTAATTGTACTAGTTTGCTTTCTTTATTAAAAACACATTTTTTTATTATTAGTTCCTACCTGATATCTACGCACTTCTATTCTTGTAGACAGTTGTTGGCCTCCAAGTGTAGAGGTTTGTAGAACATCAACATGTTTCCCTTAAGTGGATTACCCAAGGTTTATCGAACTCAGGGAGGAAGTGGTCAAAGGTATCCCTCTCAAGCAACCCTGCAATCAAGATACAAGAAGTCTCTTGTGTCCCCAACACACGCAATACACTTGTCAGGTGTTTAGGTGCACTAGTTCGGCGAAGAGATAGTGAAATACAAGTGGTATGGATAATTATAAGTGGTAATGGTGCCAGAAAATAGCTTTGATGACATGTGGTTGACGTGGGAGGATACTAAAGGCAATCTGAAATAAAGATGGAAGCAAGCAAACATGTAACAGATCTAGTTGAAAATGGTGTTTCAATGCTTAGAAACAAGGCCTAGGGATCATACTTTCACTAGTGAACACTCTCATATAAATATCTTCTCTTTATGATACTACTCTGAACTACTCTCCGGTTGGACACTCTAATCTATGGTAGGGCTATAACAGCACACCTCAAAGTTCGCTTTCCCCACCACACTATCACCTTGAGCTCTAGATGGTTCCAACAAACACCAAAATTTCATAGAAACATCCAACTCCAAATATAACTCATAACAAGTAATTGTAATCTCTAGCCTAAGTGCCACCATGGTGTGCACGCTGTCACTTTCACACACATGGGGAGAGCCAGAGATCAATTAAAGCACTTGAGTAGCAAGGTAGATCTACTTGATTACAAAGCTCATGATCACAATATGATCATGCATAGAGAGAGAGAGAGATGAACACATAGCTATCAGTAGAACCCTTAGCCTCGAGGAAGAACTACTCCCTCATCATCATGGGAATCAGCAACGACGATGGAGATGGTGGTGGAGATCGATGGAGATGGCTCCGGGGCACTTCTCCGTCCTAGCAGGGTGCCAGAACAAAGACTTTCTGTCCCCCGAATCTCCCCTTTAGTGGCGGCGGCACTGCAGAACTTTTCGTGGCTGGAGGCTGGATTCTTTAGGGTTTCTGCATCAGAGGCTTCTTATAGGAGAAAGGGCGATTGATACGTCCATTTTGCATCACTATTCTATGTCTTAATTCACTATTATTCATTGATATATTTCATATTGAGAGGTGATACTTATGTTATTTCATCTATTTTTGCACGGTTGATGACTTTTGGAGCATGGACCGCTGCCGTCAGGATTCTGATGGAAAAGGTGCTGTTTGGAGGCAAAATTCGCAAAGATCAAAAAATCTGGGAAAATATACGGAAAATCCTATTTTTCCATAAGACTCAGGATGCCAGAAGATGGAGTGGAGGTGGGCCACAGGGGGCCCACACCACCCCATGGCGCGGGCAGGCCTAGGCCGCGCCTGGGAGTGGTGTGGCCGCCCTGGCCCACTCCAGCCTCTCCCCTCTCGCGTATATCAACCTCCCGAAACCCTAAGACTCGGGGAGCGACCACAGAAAGATTCCGCCGCCTCTGCGGGGCGGAAAACACCGAGAGAGAAAGATCTCTCCGGCAGACAGATTTCTGCCGGGGGAATTCCTTCCCGGAGAGGGGAGATCGTCGCCATCAACACCACCATCAAGCTGGACTTCATCGGGATCATCATCATCATCATCACCACCATAATCACCATCAGCACCCTCATCACCATCTCCATATTGCTGTAATAATTGCGTTGAATCTTGCTATAGTTCATAGGGGAAACTTTCCTGGTGTTGATTACTCTTTGTAGTTGATGCTATTGAGTGAACCATTGAATTATTGTTTATGTTCAGATTGTTATACATCATTATTCCATCTCTGATCATGATCCATATGATGTCTTCTGAGTAGTTCGTTTTGTTCTTGAGGACCTGGGAGAAGTCTTGTTGTTAGTAGTGGAGTTGTGTTGAGAAAGATTCAATATATTGTTATTTAAGTTGTGGTGTACTTCTTCTAGTGGTGTCATGTGAACATCGACTACATGACACTTCACCTATATGGGCCTAGGGGAATGCATTGTGTATTTGGCTACTAATCGTAGGGGTTATCGGAGTGACAGAAACCTGAACCCCCGTTAGGAAACCATTGCACAAGGGACGTAAGGGTCTTAGAGTTTAAAGCTGTGTTTAGGTTTCTACCTCAATTACTTTCTTGTACTTACGGATGTTCGCAAGGGGTATAATCACAAGTATGTATTAGTCTTGGATGGGGTGGTACATTAGCACAGGTTCACCCACACAACACTTAGCAAGCTAAAGAAGATTAATCGACTATATGAAGCGAAAGCACTTGATAGTCTTCCCATGTGTCCTCGAGAACGTTTGGTCATCTATAGAAATACAACCGGCTTGTCCTTTGCTGCATAAAGGATTGGGCTACTTGATGCATTTATTCCTACGTTCTTTTGTTTACTCGTACTTTGTTTACTTGCTTTATCAAAAACCCCTAAAAATCCGTTTGCTAAGTATTTGCAGAGAATTCCTGATCCATACCACTAGCCAGCACCTTCTGCTCCTTGTTGGGTTCGACACTCTTACTTATCGAAAATACTGCGATACACCCCCTATACTTGTGGGTCATCAAGACTATTTTCTAGCGTCGTTGCCGGGGAGTGAAGCGCTATTGGAGAGTGGAACTAGTAAAGGAAACTTCTACTGTGAGTATTGTTTACCTCTGCTAGTTGCTTTATTTTCATTATGGATAATTCCCTGAGTTTCTTATTTGGTAATGCTACTACCACTGCTAAGGTAGTAGATAAGCCACCACCTGCTGAGAAAGATGTTTTCAAAATACCTACAAGAATTATTGATCGTGTTATGGATAACTACTATGTTGGGGATGGAACTGTCCATCCCGGTGATCATTTACTCTTTATACACGAATTATGCGGGTTGTTCAAGTGTGCAGGTATTACTACAGATCAAGTTAAGAAGAAGTTATTTTCATTATCACTGAAAGGAAGAGCTGAGGAATGGTATAAGCTGCTGAAGAATGGTCAAGCTCTGGAATGGGAGGAAATAGTGCCTCTCTTTTATTCAAAGTTTTATCCTCCTAGTGAGATTCATAAAGATCGGAATCAAATATACAACTTTTGGCCTCTTGATGGAGAGAGTACATCTCAAGCTTGGGGGAGATTGAAGTTACTAATGCTCAAATGTCCCATTCAGGAGCTCCCCAACAATATTATTATCAACAACTTTTATGCAAGGCTCCCTCTACATGACAAAGATTTATTGGATGCTTCTTGTGCTGAATCATTCACTCGTATGGAAGAAGAAGCTAAATGGGACCTTCTAGATCGAATTCAAGACAATGCTGAAGCTTGGGAGAATGACAAAGGCAGAAAGTCAGGTATAAATTATGATTATGAATGCATTGAATCTTTTATGGGAACTGATGACTTTCAAAATATTAAAAAAGCTTATGGTCTAGATTCTCAAGCTATTGCTTCTTTATTTAAGGCTTTTGCTTCCTATATTGAAGTGCCTAAAAAGAAGTGGAATAAGTATCATGAACCTTATAAAGATATTGCTAAGAGTGTTCCTGCAAGAAATACTGAAGTTTATACTGCTAATCATGTTTTACCCGAACCTTATATTGAGAAAATGCCTTTCCCAGTTAAGGTAAAAGAACATTCTATGATGGCTAGTATGGTAGATGAAAGTATGAATAAAGCTATTGAACCTGATAAACAAATGGTTGATGAACCTATTATAGCAAGTGTTAAAGACTTTGTTACTAAATATGAAAAAGAGGGACACCCTATCCTTTTAAGGATACCTCTAATATTGTTTCACAAAGTAGTGTTATGAGAGCTAGTATTCCCGTGTTTTCTGTTAGAATAAGTGATCATTGCTATGATAGTCCTTGTGATAGCTATATTATTAAGTTTATGCATGATACTAAAAGTTACTATGAGAGAGGGAAAAGTGTTCTTATGTATCTCAATAATATCAAGTTTCTTCGTTTTATGCTGAAAGTTTCTATGATGTACTTCTTTTGCCTTCTTATGCAAGTTGCCTTTGGTTTCAATAACTTGTTTGTTTACAAAATCCCCTTGCATAGGAAGTGGGTTATACTTAAATGTGTGTGTGTTTTTGCTTCTTAATGCTCTCTTTCACTTCAGTTCATATCCCTATGAGAGCTTCTTCAAAATTATCATGCCCATCTTAATGGCTATAAAGAAAGAGCTTTGTGGGAGACAACCCAATGTGTTTTTGCTTTTAGTTTGTTTTTGTTTCTTTGAGCCTTGGAAGTTACTACTTCGGTAATAACCGCTCCTTATCCGTTTTGTTTGGTTTTTGTGTCAAGATCAACCTCAAATGAGAGAGAAGTAAGATTTGGGGAAGTTGCTGTCCCGAAACAGATTTTTTGCTCTTCACGGTAAAAATTCGTGAGAGATCTCTGTATGTCGGATTGAGCTGTAATGTTTTGTGCTTCTGACCCAGGTTGTTATTTAACTTTCGTTAGTTTTGCACTTTTTGATTTGAGCAACAGAATATTTTCGAAAAAATTGATCTTTAGCTGCTGGTCTGTTTTGACAGATTTTGCCAATCTTGCATTTGCTTCTTTATTCGATTTCCTTTTTGAATTCTTTTTGGGTTTTCTGAAGGAGTTGCTACAGTAGCTTTTGTTTTGATGGTTTTCAGTTGAAGTTGGACTCAAAAGGTTTTATCACTTCACTTATACTAATGTTGCTAATAAGAACTGTGTGAAGTTTTGTGTGAAAGAAATTTCCAGGAAAGTGGAGATAATGTGTAATAAGGAAGAGAAGGGTTTTATGACTCAAGTAATAAGTATATGAAGATGAATATATTGATGATTCAAGTGGTGAATCTGGAAGGATTCACTAAATACCAAATTCAGAGACCTGCAGAGTCCGTTTCCAACTAGGTAACAGTTCTGATAAGAAAAGTTCCGCGAAAATACTATCCAACTATATTTTTGTAGTTTTCACTCAATAAGGAAAGCTACGAAGCAAAAAAGGGACAGAAACGGAGCCAGGGTCGCCCACACCACCCCATGGCGCGGGCCCACCCCTGGCCGCGCCACCAGGTGGTGAGGCCACCCAGGCCTCCGCCTCCGACTCGTTTTCTCCTAGTACCTTCCTTTTGAAGTGAAACTTCGTAATATATAACCCCCCGGATCCCCCGAGGTTCGTATATCATGTTTTCGTCGTGTTTTTGTTTCGATCTATTTCTGCCAGGACCTATTCATTGAAAGCTTAGAAGCACAATGGTGTCCGCCAAGGATAAAGGGAAGGAGCCCATGGAGGAAGACCTCCAAGACCCCGGGAAGGAGAAGAAGATCAAGAGTGAAGGTGAAGAGGATCAAGGCCAACGTCCGCACACCGACACTACCATTGCAAGCATTGGAGTGGTGAAACCTGCCAAGATCAGAAGGACTGCACGGATGCAGACTGGGGGCAAAGCTCCTCGTCATAGTTTGGCTCCACGATCTCGTCCTCCACGCACCAGCTATGCAGGAAAAGAAGACTCCAAGTGGGAAGAATGGAAAAAGAATCACAAGAGCTGGGATCCACAAACTGAAATGATTATGGGCCATATTGAGCAAAACTCATAGCTGATTCGTAATCTCACCTTCGAGATTGAGGACTTGGGGAAATTGATAAAAGAGCTCATCAAGAGGATACCACCACCACCAAAGGAGTAATTCGTCATCAGGTTTGGCATCCCCTTAGTTTGTTCCAAGCTTGGGGGAGTGCCGTGGTATCATATCACTATCTTCTATTTTTTTACCTTATTAGTAGAGTCATATCATGAATAGAGGAGTTATTATGTAGTATGGTTTGCATTATGGAAGTGTCCCCTCTCTCTTTAGATATGTATCCCTTGGTGTGAGTTGCCATTATGGAATATTAATGAGAAGTTCTATCATTCACTCTTTTGCATAGCTTATGTTAGTTTTCAATTCGTGGTTATATGATTGATCTTGTTGTTAGTATTGGTATCACTTTGGGATCATTGAGTTAATTTAGTTGGTTTTGGCAAACCTGGCTCGGTCAGTAGCAACACCTTTTTGAGAGTTGAAAAGAAAAAGATAGAAGTACTCTAGAGGAAAATAATTTCATCATCTTTCTTTCTTGATTTGCTCATAAGTCTAGTATTCTCTAGTTAAGATCTTTTGTGCTTCCAAGGAAGATTGCATGTTTGTATTTATCACTTGTATGTTTGTTTGTTTCCTTCAACTCTTATACTTGCTACCCAGCCTTGCTAGCCAAAAACATGTACTGAGAGGGTATTCTTCTCGTGCATCCACCTCCTTTAAACCAAAACCTTTTCCATTTGTGTCCACCATACCTACCTAGTAGCATTATTGCTATTCCAAGTAAATTCCTGTTTTGTCTACCTCCCAAATTAAACTTGTTATGTGAAAATTAGTGATTAAAGCTCTCACGAACTTTAAGGCACACTTTACTTTCTTGCATTTAATAAACTTGAACCATTGGGTCCTTCTTTGTTGCGTATAGGCTTGCGCTTTATGAGTTGAAGTTAGCCGAACCATGTATCATGGGGACCGCTTTCAACACTTCATTGGTACTTGTACCTAGTTGATATCATGTTCTTTTGCTTATGGATCCCGGCGGTGTGAAATAAAAGTGGAACTTGTAAGATCATGGAGTTTATATGTGTGTTAGAGAAACGCCTGGGCCGCTAGCCTAAGCCATGCCTAATCATGGTGGAAACTTGCAGCATAACTATAGTGAGCATTCTATGAAGCATCCTCAATAAAAACCTATGCAAATAGCAAATAAAAAGATTGTTGAGATGCTCATTGTATGCTTGCCTTGTCATTTTGATTATGGGATAGCTCCTGTGTCATGTGCAAGGGGTACCCTGTTGGTGGTTCTCAATGATACGCATGTATTTACAATGACAAGAGCTTGCTCGTGACTGAAGTTGAGTAGCATGAGGATCGGTACTCATAAGTAAGGGGCATGAGATTTCAACTTATAACTTGTCAAGCATATCCTCTTAGTTGTGTCACTTTAACCTTAATCACCTAAAGATGCCTATGATAGGGGCAATGAGAGCTGAAAGCTAGTAAGTATCATAATTTTTGGGAGCTCTTTATGAGACTTGTAATCCCTGCTTCCCTCTTTGAAGGACCTTTCTTTTACTTTGTAGTTGAGTCAGTAAACCTACTCCCTTCTATCTCAGCAAGTATTTTGAGTAGATGTGTTTCATTCATTCATATGGTGATTTATGCAATCATGTTTCCTATGTTCCCTGTTTTGCACATTGCTCTTATCTTGAAGTTTACTACTTTGAAAGCTATCATTGAAAAACCAGCTATTTGTGAACTCCAGCAAATTATCAACTATTCTTCGACCAAGAGCTAAGTTTGCCATTACCAATAATGATTCACTTTATATATCTTTATTGTGTTTCCTTTACTCATTGCAAGTTAAGTTATATAATAGTGAGTTGTCTTCTATTATGATCTATGCTTTTTATGAATGTGATGCTTCTTGTCCGTATTCTTTTATCGACTCTTCACTCCATAAACCTGAGGTCATGTTTATTGAGCTCAGTTTTGCTTGGGGACAAGCGAAGTCTAAGCTTGGGGGGAGTTGATACGTCCATTTTGCATCACTATTCTATGTCTTAATTCACTATTATTCATTGATATATTTCATATTGAGAGGTGATACTTATATTATTTCATCTATTTTTGCATGGTCGATGACTTTTGGAGCATGGACCGCTGCAGTCAGGATTCTGATGGAAAAGGTGCTGTTTGGAGGCAAAATTCACGAAGATCAAAAAATCCGGGAAAATATACGGAAAATCCTATTTTTCCAGAAGACTCGGGAAGCCAGAAGATGGTGTGGAGGTGGGCCACAGGGGGCCCACACCACCCCATGGCGCGGGCAGGCCTAGGCCGCGCCTGGGAGTGGTGTGGCCGCCCTGGCACACTCCAGCCTCTCCCCTCTGGCGTATATCAACCTCCTGAAACCCTAAGACTCAGGGAGCAACCACAGAAAGATTCCGCCGCCTCTGCGGGGCGGAAAACACCGAGAGAGAAAGATCTCTCCGGCAGACAGATTTCTGCCGGGGGAATTCCTTCCCGGAGAGGGGAGATCGTCGCCATCAACACCACCATCAAGCTGGACTTCATAGGGATCATCATCATCATCATCACCATCATCACCATCAGCACCCTCATCACCATCTCCATATTGCTGTAACAATTGCGTTGAATCTTGCTATAGTTTATAGGGGAAACTTTCCCGGTGTTGATTACTCTTTGTAGTTGATGCTATCGAGTGAACCATTGAATTATTGTTTATGTTCAGATTGTTATACATCATTATTCCATCTCTGATCATGATCCATATGATGTCTTGTGAGTAGTTAGTTTTGTTCTTGGGGACATGGGAGAAGTCTTGTTGTTAGTAGTGGAGTTGTGTTGAGAAAGATGCAATAGATTGTTATTTAAGTTGTGGTGTACTTCTTCTAGTGGTGTCATGTGAACGTCGACTACATGACACTTCACCTATATGGGCCTAGGGGAATGCATTGTGTATTTGGCTACTAATCGTAGGGGTTGCCGGAGTGACAGAAACCTGAACCCCTGTTAGGAAACCATTGCACAAGGGACGTAAGGGTCTTAGAGTTTAAAGTTGTGGTTAGGTTTCTACCTTAATTACTTTTTTGTACTTACGGATGTTTGCAAGGGGTATAATCACAAGTATGTATTAGTGATGGGGCGGTACATTAGCACAGGTTCACCCACACAACACTTAGCAAGGTAAATAAGATTAATCGACTATATGAAGCGAAAGCACTTGACAGTCTTCCCATGTGTCCCCGAGAACGTTTGGTCATCTATAGAAATACAACCGGCTTGTCCTTTGCTGCATAAAGGATTGGGATACTTGCTGTATTTATTCCTACTGTCTTTTGTTTACTCGTACTTTGTTTACTTGCTTTATCAAAAAACCCTAAAAATCCGTTTGCTAAGTATTTGCAGAGAATTCCTGATCCATACCACTAGCCAGCACCTTCTGCTCCTCGTTGGGTTCGACACTCTTACTTATCGAAAATACTGCGATACACCCCCTATACTTGTGGGTCATCAGCGATGTCAGAGGGTGGACCAGGAGCCCACACCACCTAGTGGCGCGGCCAGGGGGACCCGTGCCACCCTATGGTGTGGCCAGCCCCTAGCCCTCCTCCGTCTGGTCTTCTGGTTCCATGTTCTCCTCGGTGAAATATTGACTTTGGCTTTTGTCCCATCCAATTCCGAGAATATTCATTTTCTGGCTTTTATGGAACCAAAAAACAGAAGAAAACATGCAACTGGCATTGTGGCATCTTGTTAATAGGTTAGTTCCAAAAAATGTATACAAGTATCTCAAAATGTAGACAAAACATAAGAAAGTAGATACTAAACAAGCATGGAACATGAAAAATTATAGATACGTTGATACATACCTTTAGTTTTCATTATGTCTAGCATTGCTCCAATCACTATGTCACCTGAGGAAATGATTTTTACTTTCAAACAAGGAATTGAAGAGAGTTTCAAAGAACCTTGGTCTAGAATCTCTAAATTGCATGAAAAAACTGAACCTAAAATAACTCAAAGCTTGTTTCTTAGCAGTTTTTACTTTGGAACCGCTCTTTGCTATAGATATGCTTTGGATGCTGTCATGGGAGGAGATTTCCTCCAATGCAATGAGGATGAAGCTTTTAATGGCATAAAGAAGTTGGTCTTGACATATAACTTGCCTACCAAATTTGATTCTTCCTTTATAAACATGTTTGCTAGGTTGAACACTCTTGAGACCCGCACTGCTAGTTTAAAGGAATGCTATAACGTGCTTAGAGAGCATCATGATTATGTTCCAATAAATTCTGAACCCTCAAAATGGCTTCCTACATTAATTATTTTTAGAAATAATGAAACTTTTCATGCACGCTATGATATCATGTCTGAATTCTGTCTTATGCCTAAAGATATCTATGAATCTTTCAGTCTTTGGGGTCTTTCTAAAGGGGGAGAAACAATATCTCTTGCTAATAATGCCACAATATTACCCATTGGAGTAGCTGAAGGAGTGTTTACAAAGATCCTAGGGAAAATGGTTTCTACTAATTATCTTGTTATTGAATGTGTGGGAAAATGCCAAATTACACTTGGAAGATCCCTATTAAAACTCCTTGGAGCAATAATAGATGTGGAAAAGAGCACCATGCACTTTGCTTCTCCACCAAACAATCATATGTTCCTCAAGGTTAAGAATAAAAGTAAGAGAGGTAAGGGCAAGAAATTTGGTTTTAATGCTTCTTCATTTGAGAATACTTGATGCTTTTCTTGCTTCTTATGCCTAACTTAAAGGCGTTAAAAAAAGTACTTATTGGGAGATAACCCAAAAGTTTTAGATGAGTCTTGGAAGTTATTACCTCTGTAATAACCTCTCCTTATCCTTTTTATTTGCTTTTTGTGCCAAGAGTAACCTCTAATGAGAGATAAGTAATGCTTGGGAAAGTTGCTGTCCCGAAACAGATTTTTGTGCTTCGCTGTAAAAATTCTTGTAAAATATCTATATGTCGATTTGAGATGTGGTTTTTTGTCCTTCTGCCGCAGGTTGTTATCAAACTTTCGTTAGTTCAACACTTTTCGATTTGAGCAACAGAAGGTGTTCTAAAAAATTGATTTTTACCTGCTGGTCTGTTTTGACAGATTTCTGCCATTATTTGTATTTGCTTCTTGTTGATTCCTTTTTGGGTTCTTTTTGAGGAATTGATATTTTTGAGGGAAGTGCTACAGTATCTTATGTTTTAATGGAAGTTTTACTTGTGTTGAAACTGAACCAGAAGACTTATTATCTTGAGTACACTAATGTTGCTAATGAAGATTGTGTGAAGTTTTGTATGAAGGAAAAATCTCAGGTGTACGGAAAGAATGATGTAATGAGATGAAGAATGGACTAAATCTCAAGCTTGGGGATTCCACCCGTATCACCCCAAGAAATATCCAAGAAGTACAAGCGTCAAAGCTTGGGGATTCCCAAGGCATCCCCTTCTTCATCAATAAAAATCTCAGGTTTCTTCCAAACACTTCATTTTTATTGTTTCATGCACAATTGTGTTGTTCTTGGAGCGTCTTTGTTTTTGTTTTTGGTTTTCGTTTGCTTGGTTTGCTTAGTTTTCTTAAATAAATTGGTTGGACCCCTCATTCATACAATAGTTTTCAAATAAGATTGGTTTGGATTGGAAAAGAGTAGGAAAGTTCATGCTTAAATGGTAAAAAGGAGTTTGTTTTTGACTGTGGCCTATGCTTTGTCATGTCATGCTTGGTATTGTTTTCGCTTTATGCTTAGTGATTTTTGCTATAGCATGACATGTTATAAACAATTGAGATTGCTTAATGTGCCTTGAAAGAATCATGCGTTGTTTTAGCATATTAAAGCATAGTATTGTGGTATTCTCCTTTGATGCTTTATTTGGGTTGACTTGGCGCATGCTCACACCATGTTAAGACTATCCCAAGTCACCATAGCCTCTATGATCCTTTAGTTTTCGACTTGTAATATCACTTTATGCTTTAATTAATGATGTTTTATCGCTTTGCATGATTATGGCCATTATTGCTCTCTTAGTTGGTCGCTCCTAGTCTTTTGCTAGCCTCCATAACCAAGTATGAGTTCCACTCATGCATCCAACTCCAAATAAAACCAAGTTATCCCAAAGAGTCCACCATACCTACCTATTAGCATTTTCTATTCCAAGTATATTCATGTTTTTATCTATCTTCCGAATTAAACTTGTTATGAGAAAACTAGTGATTAAAGCTCCCACGAACTTGATGGCACACTTTACTTTTCTTGCCTCTAATAAACTTGAACCATTGTGTCATCTATGTTGTATATGCTTGAACTTATATGTTGGGGATTAGCAGAACCATGCTGTCATGGGGAACGCTTTCAACATTGCACTTGTACATTGTACCCAGTTGATATCATGCTCTTTTGTCTATGGATGTCGTCGGGAGTTGATATCATAGGGAGCTTGTAAGTCCATGGAGTTATGTATGTGTGTTAGAAAAACGCCTGGGCCACTGGTTTAATCCATGCCTAATCATGGTGGAAACCTGCAGCGTAACCATAATGAGCTATCTATGAAGCATTCTTCTTATAAAAAAAGAGATATAGATTGAGAAAAAGGGAAAAGGGAAAAAAGATGAGAAAATAGGAAAGAGAGAGAAAAAGCACCATTTTCCCATGATAAATAAGAAGATTGCTGAGATGCTTATTGTCTGCTTGCCTTGTCATTTTGATATGGGGATTCTTCCGTATCATCGGGCAAGGGGTACCCCATTGGCGGTTCTCTATGATACACATGTACTTACTATGACAAGAACTTACCGGTAACTAAACTTGAGTAGCATGAGGAGCGGCCCTCGTATTCAAGGGACATGAGATTTCCAACTTATACTTTGTCAAGCATATACTCCATGGTTTGTTCATTTTAACCTTAATCACTTCAAGATGCTTATGATAGGGGCAACGAGAGCTGAAAGCTAATAAGTACCATAATTTTTGGAAGCTCTTTATGAGATTTGAATCCCTGCTTCCTTCTATGAAGGCCTTTCTTTTACTTTCATGTTGAGTCTCCATCTTCTATCTTTATGCACCTATTGAGAGAGCATAGTGGCTATTCTTAGTTTAATGTGCATTGTCCCAAGACTTGTTGATTGATGCATAACTTTGATATTACTTGTTATTAAACTATTTGTATCTAGTCACCCTTATGAACTTTGAAGGTGTCCTATGCATTTATGTTTTGTTACTCTATGAGGGACAAGCTGAATACCATTCTCATTATGCTTTTTTATGTGAAACAAACAAACGTCTTGCAAAGCATTGTTATTCATGAATCTTTTGTTTGTGCCTTTTCATGTTACAACATAGTTGCTATGTCTTATTGTTAGAGCTATATCTTTCATGCTATGTTAAAGTACTATGATCCCAACTATCAATGTTCTACAAATACTTTGATCAAGTTTATGATGGTGCATGTCACCTCAAAAATTATTCTTTCTTTTTATCACTTACCTACTCAAGGACGACCAGGAGTTAAGCTTGGAGATGTTGATACGTTGCTAACGTATCTATAATTTTTGATGTTTCATGCTTGTTTTATATCTACTTTCTTATGTTTTGTCCACACTTTGGAGTATTTTTATACACTTTCTTGGACTAACCTATTAAAAAGATGCCACAGTGCCAGTTGCCTGTTTTTTGCTGTTTTTGGTTCCAGGAAAGTCAGAAAATGAATATTCTCGAAATTGGACGGGACAAAAGCCAAAGTCAATATTTCACCGAGGGGGACACGGAGCCAGAATACGAGACGGAGAGGGGCCATGGGCCGGCCACACCACCTGGACGCGCGACCAGGCCTGGCCCGCGCTAGGGGGTGGTGCGGCCGCCTAGGGCACCCCCTCATCCTCCCCTTTCGCCTATAAGATTCCTCCGATACAGAAACCCTAAGTACGCGATCGAAATTCCACGAAAGAGTCTGTAGCCACCGTCATCTCCATCCCTAGATCGGGAGGGATCTGAAGCTCTTCCCGGCACCCTGCCGGAGGGGAGAATTCACCCTGGAGGCCTTCTTCATCACCA
This sequence comes from Avena sativa, assembly GCA_916181665.1. NCBI lineage: Eukaryota > Viridiplantae > Streptophyta > Magnoliopsida > Poales > Poaceae > Avena > Avena sativa. Next base: position 122,870,721 of record OV702291.1, on the reverse strand, counting down.
TGCAAGCCTCCGGTATGAGGCGTGAGTAGTTCATCCCTGGACAACGGGTCCATGTAATAGCTAGATGGTTGGTTCTTCTCCTTTGTGCTACCATGTTTAGATCTCGTGAGCTTCGTTCATGATCAAGATCATCTATTTGTAATTCTACATGTTGTGTTTGCGGGGATCCGATGGATATTGAGATGCTATTTCAGATTTATTATTGATTCTATCATGTCTTTGTTATTTGTGATCTTGCATGCTCTCCGTTGTTAGTGGCTATCTTGGCCGAGTAGATGCTAGCAACTCCAAGAGAGAGTATTTATGCTCGATAGTGGGTTCATGCCTCTAGGAATCTGGGGAAGTGACAGAAATTTCTAAGGTACTAGATGTGCTATTGCTACTATGGATAAAACAACAATCCTTTGTTCATAGAACAATCGTATTGTTTACTTTACATGCAATGCTTAATGCAATTATCTGTTGCTTGCAACTTAATACTGGAGGGGGTTCGGATGATAACCTGAAGGTGGATTATTAGTCATAGATGCAGTTGGATTACGGTCTATGTATAATGTTGTAATGCCTAATCAAATCTCATAGGAGTCAAGATGATTAGTATATGCATGTATGCTTTCTCGATGTTTGTCAATTGTCCCGCTGTAATTTGTTCACCCAACATGTCATCTATCTTAAGGAGAATCACCACTAGTGAACTATGGACCCCGGTCCTTTCTTTTACCATCAATCTACAACTATTTACTGTTTTCTGTTTACTTTCTGCAAACTATTACTATCTTACACACAATACGTTTAAACCTTTGTTTTCAGCAAAACCGGTGAGATTGACAACCTTACTGTAAGTTGGGGGCAAAGTTCTGTGGTTGTGTTATGCAGGACTCCAAGATGGAAACAACATCTTGGAGGTGTTTCCTTGCTCCTACTGGTTCGATAACCTTGGTTTTATAATTGAGGGAAAACTTGCTGCTGTGCTCATCACACCTTCCTCTTGGGGTTCCCCAACGAACTCGATATATTTTGGGCCATCAATGTGCAAAACAATGAACATAATATGCTGTGTTATTTTCTCTCACGACCAAAGCCTGCAGGCCATTAAACTCACCTCGCATATTGCTCGCACCATCATATCCTTCACCTCTAACTTGCTTGAAACTTAGCTTATATTCTGCAAATAAAGCATCAATGGCAGTAGACTTAAGGTACTTAGAAGTTGTCTCCTTCACATGAACAATGCCAACTAATCTCTCTTTGACATTTCCACATTCACCAACATACCGTAAGACCACAACCATTTGTTCTTTACCTGCCACATCCCTTGACTCATCAACCATCAAACAAAATACATCATGGCCAATTTCTTCAAGAATGGAATGCAATATCTCCTTTGCAAAACATTCAGCTATGGCCTTTTGAATCTTTGGAGAAGTCAAGTGATTATTACCTGGAGCATTATGGCCAACAACCTTGGCTACAGCTGGATTTTGCTCAGCCGTGTAATCATGAAGTTCCTTGAAATTTCCTTTATTCAAAGACTCCCCGGACTCATCGTGGCCTCGGAAAGGCAATCCTTGCTTCAATAATACTCTAGTAACATCAATTGAGGAATTTAGTCTAGTATAATAAGCATTTTTCATAGCATTACTTTGGTTATTTAAAGCAACATAAATGTGTTGTTCTTGTTTCAGCAAAGCTTCACAATCTTTTCTTGCTCGGTTATGAAAACTGTTGACATCTCCTACATGCTCCTTCAATCTGTATTTTTTGTTCCAACTTGACCAACCATCTTTAACAAATGCATCATATCTAACTTCTTTCTTCTTTCGCGGTCTAAATAAGAAACAACAAAGACAATATGCTTTATGTTTAGACTCGTTGTACTCGAGCCAACTCCCAAACTCATCAAACTATTCAGAAACAAATGTTCTATCTTTACCACTCATCTCTATCGCTGGAAAATCACAAGTACGAGGTTGACAAGGACCATTAGCCAAATACTTTCTTCTTACCATTTCCTTCAGATTAGGAGGGTACTCATCTATGCATCTTCTTTTGCCTGGATCAAATTCAATTTCCTCTTCCCAATTTATTTCTTCATGGGCCTGAGATGAATTTCCTATATCATGGGAAGAATTTTGTCGATGCGTTGAGGCATCATTTTGTCCATGTGGCGGTGGCGGGGTCGAGGAACTTTCCAATTCATGGGATGGGGCATCATTCTGTTCATCAGACGGACCAACATTTTCATCTTCGAATGAAGTCCGCCTTCTTTTCTTTACGAACCTCCCCATAAACGCAGCTTCTTCTGTAATTTGCCAATTGTTATATGATAAGGAATTAAGGCAATTTAAATATTTACAAAGGAAAATATAAAATCATATGAGCTGCTACAGTGCTACTTACTGGACATTGACATGTACGCCCAGCGTCGCAGCCGTACTGAATAATCCAAAGGCAAGGTGGATCTGTCAAATAATTGTAGTCTGATCACCACTCCCCGTATAATTAATCCAAATAGTCAAATTCCCATCCTAATTAAAAATCCTGCGTTTGAGAAGCAATATTAGAAATTCGAGCGGAGGAGCATCAGATTGAGGGTCTGGTTGTGGCGCAGAATACCTTTTTATTCTCTCAGCTGAATTGGCGACTTGATTCGATCTGGCGATCGAGCGATCGACGAGTAGCGACGGCGGTCGGCTGCAGATCGACAATGAACGGAGCCACGGAGCAGGGGCGGGAGGCGCGGCGCAGTTCTAGCTTGAACGGTCGATCGGTTTTCTTTCCCATCGATCGATGTATCGCTGACTGCCTCTCTCGCTCGGTAGGCCTGCTCTCACCGCTTGGATTTTTATTCGTTGGACAGGGCCACTTGGATGGTTTTGGGCCGCTCGTAGCTACTGGACTATGCATGGGTGTCCCTTCTACAGATTTTTGGGGTGCCACGGCCTACATGGGCTATACATGTACAAGGTATTACGGAAACTTACCCGGGGTCCCGTGCTACCTGCTGCGCCAACTTACTTCCGCTCCCGTGAACAATATTACAGGCGGATTTTTTTTTTCCGTCGCACTAAAAAGCCATTTTTTATTTTTCGAGCACAAAAAACGATAGGTTTTGTGAAGTAACCACCAAATGGCTAATTTAAAATGCTACCACCTCATTTTTCAAAATATTAGACCATCTTACATGGATAATGTCCCAACAGGGGGATCTCAAACCTTTTTATCCACCCCTAGTGAAAAAGATAAATTTCCACCGAATCGGTAGGAAGTGGGTCAGATACGAACTACAGGTACATGATTTGATGCTTATAATTTTTTATAAAAACCATTTTTATATTCACAATATTCTATTTCATCAGAAATCCAATGCAAGTTTAGCGAGGCTCAGCCCGAGCTCAGAATCTTCATGCCCGCCATTTTGACCATAGTTTGAAAGAGGCATAAGAAATTCAAAAATGATCAAAACAATGTGACAAGGTTCATCAATCATTTTTAGGTTCATAAGATTATATGTATGTCATATTTGGATTCCTCTCATTTTTCTGATCGATTTATAAATTTTGTTTGTCGAGTTCCAATTTATGAATTTAAATATATGAATTATTCCATATTAAATAGAAAAAGGCAAAAAAATAAAATCATTTTATTTTTTATTTGGATTCAAGATTATTATTACTTATTCATTGTTTTGTCTACTTAAATAATTGTTTGGAATCTAAAACTGAGATGTGTGACATCATGGTCCAAGAGTTAATAGGATTGATATGAAAGTATTATCGATAAGATATAATTTCTTTCTCAGAAGCTCATTCAGAAGGAACAAAGAAGTTAAGCGTGCTAGGGCTACAGTAGTGTTAGGATGAGTGACTGAAGAGAAAGTTTGATCATGAATGAAATTTTACCTAATATTAAGCATACTTAGGATTAAAAATATCCTATATGAGATTAACGAGTAAAAAATATTCAAAAAAGTTTGAAAAATAATTGATTTTTTTTCATTTTTTTGCAAAGGCAGCCTCTATGCCGTGTACGAGACACACGGCAAAGGCAACCTTTGCCGTGTTGGATTTACGGGCGACATACGGCAAAGGCAACCTTTGTCGTGTTGGATTTATGGACGACACACGACACAGAATAGACACCGTCATCTTCACGGGAACCGTCATCTCACTTTAATTTGCCGTGTCTACGCGTAAGACACACGACAAAGCCTTTGCCGTGTCTTTTTTAAAAAGCACACGGCAAAGGGCCTTTGCTGTCGCCAATATTGCCGTGTGCCTTTGCCGTGTTCAGGGGATCCTTTGCCGTATATTTTGCACACACGGCAAGAAGCTTTCTCCCGTAGTGATTAAGATCTCCTTTTCTCGTAATAACCCACACACAAATATATAAGGGCATGCACAATGCTAGAGAAGGCATGAATTCTCTTAGCCTTTCACATCATCTAGAGAACATAATATGTATACATCATACAATACATTATCTTCTATTATCATCTCTAGCAATTAATAAAAAATTACTATTTTTAGTAAGAAACTGATTTTCTAAGGGAAGGCATATGGTACAATGGAGAATATAGTCTTCTCTTATTCCTAAGAGATCATCCCTTAGCTAAGAGAAGACAACCTTCTCTTTCTTATTTCTCTCTCCGCCAACTAAGCAAAAATCTAACGTGGCAACCATAAGGAAAGGCTGACGTCACTGCATTGTACATGCCCTAATGAAACATTTAGGGCTCCAACATGAGATCAGAGTCACTCTCGTCCTAGTAACAACCATAGAACATAGCAAAGTTGCATCAACATCACGACCAGAACGTATTTGAACTGATACCACAAATTCTAACGATAGTTCTTTAATTATTAGATGATTGATCTCATCCAGTTTCTCATCCACCCCTACGAATACAGAAGACTACAGAAGACTACTCACGCATGGCGTGCAAAGGATGAATACATGCGGTGAAAATTGTCTGGATGATGGTGCCGATGAAGACGAGACGCCCAAACCCTCCTCCCTGGCATGGAGAGAGAAACCAATCTGGCCCCAAAAACAAAGGTCATGATGGCGTCAGCTCTTTGTTTTGCGAAAAGCTTGGTGCATATGGATGGAGGTTTTTTGTGTATCTAAATTTGTGTGGAAGAAGGGAAGAGCAACCAAAGCACGTGGTGGAGCTAGGATCCCACGTCGCACTTTTAGTCCCCTCCTTTGGCTTGCTGGTCCTCCTTTCCTCAATTTGGTTTATTTTAGTTTACTTCGTTTCATGCATGTACGAAAAAGGTAGAAACGTGTTTCTGCTAAAAACAACATCATTTCCGACAATTTTATTTTAAGTTTGGTGAGATTCTGGACAAAACCCTAAGAAAATTAGATGGAAAAGTAGATACATTTAAGATATATCATCATTATTTCGTGAAGGTTGAACGATATTCATTGCATGTTGTCATGTATGAGAATTATAGAATGTGTAGAACTAATCGTCGTACCAACGATCGCCCTTACACAAGGACTACATATCAATAAAGACCATGAAGCTCAACACAATACCACAAATCATGGATCACATCTTACATACTACACATGACCAAGCTAGCATCCGATCTACAACATCGTCAACTCATATTTACACCATGCTACCTTTAGATCAACTCATATTTACCCCATGCTAAGAGATCCAAGTTACAAGAGCTGGGGTTTGATGCTACCTACACCAATCAGAGGAGTGGAGAAGGTAGAGAAAAGCTTGGAGAAGATTAGGAAGAAGGGTTGCCGTTGACCTGCTCGTCGGTGAAGAAGCTTCATGCGACATAGAGCTCAAGAGGGGTGGGGTGGTGGTGGTGGTGGTGGGGGGGGGGTGGTGGGTGGGTGTAAATCACGTGTGATCTTGACTCATCTCCATGCTCGCGTGAGCTTGGTGCCGCATCCCCCTCCCTGCATGCGACACACCTTCCTCCTGGGGTAGGCTGTGTAGTGCTTTACAGTTTGTGCTGGGCCAGGCTAGGTACCCATGTAGGTAAGAAAGCGGCGAAATTTGGTACACACCGAGCCAAAATGGAGGTGTTGGGGGCATTCAAACACATCCTAAGTGCAGAATACACACATTCATACTGCAACTCAGCAAAGTGTGCCATTCGCTCTAGTAAGTTCCGATACAAAACAAGTTGAGAGTGCTAAAGTTTTGATAGCTCCAAACTATAGTACCATCATTTTAGCATTTTAGTTTGCTCATTGAAAAAGTGTTTTCATGATAATGTATATAGCTGCAAAAGGTGTGTGAAGCTTTCCCGCTATTGCTTCATATCCGGCTAATCGAATTAGCCACTTAACACAAGTTTCAAAATGTCTGAAAAGATAATTATGACAATTAAGGACTTATTTTCTAGAATACTAGGCTTCTCAAACTTAGCTTATTCATCACAAGGCACCTACCGTCCTCTAGGTATTCAAGCAATGGGAAAACATAAAATCCTTGTAAGTTGTAAGTTTAGTGTTGTCATATATTTCTTCCGTACACAAATAGGTTTACTTGTCGTTTTCTCCTAAGTCAAATATTTTTAAGTTTGACTAAATTCATAGAAACAATTAGCAATATTTACAACACCAGATTAATATCACTATATGCATATATCTTGAAATTTAGTTTCAAAATACACTAATTTCATATTACAAATATTATTACAATTTTCTATAATGTCGGTCAAACATAACAAAGTTGGAGTTAACATAAAACATGGAAGTACATTTGTGTATGGATGGAGGGAGTAATTACTACTGGTACTCAGCCTACTCTTGGGGCAAAAT